>OZ018320.1:25132333-26471083 GCA_963969495.1 Ceratothoa steindachneri | reverse complement strand
TATTGATATAATTGTTAGAACCAGGCAATGGCTTCGCCACTCTCCCCCTCCCCCTACGGGAGGAGCTTGTGCTTCGCTACTAAGATTAAAATTTAAATAAAGTAGCCATTGTTAATTTTTCTAAATTTTCTGGACTTCGCCAATTATATTAATTTTAAAACGGAAATCTTAAACTAAATTTCCTCCCTTTCAAAATATCAAGTTGCTAAAATATAGATAGAAGAAGATATATAAAAATAAATTTTCTGAACTTCCCTATTTGTAATTCTTTGGGTTTTAAAAACCCCCTATTTTTTCTATGTACATATTTTACATTTTAGCCTTTTGCATATAATAAATTTATAAATAATTGTGAAGCTACACTAAATCTGATAAAAGTGCATTTCACATTTTTCTTAGCATACGGCCGTTATATTTATTTCTGATATTATAAAATAATTTTTAGAAATAACTTTGATAAAAAACATAAGTCATAACCAAACTAAGATGAAATTATTATTCAAATACTCAAAAAAATCCCCTTCTTAAATTATAGAATTAGTGAAGTGATGATGATGATTATAAATTATTTTTGCACTATCAAAATCAATTTCATGGTCTTCACGAGACACATGTAAGGATAAACTAGAAGATAAGTTTCCCCGAGGTATATCGCCTTTGTCTTCCTTCACTCTCTTCGGGAATCTCCCTGATTTCGCCAATGTATTATACTGTATCGCAACTTTGACATGGGAAATAATAAACGCCTTGTTCTTTATCAGTAGATCTATTTTTGGACAGATTACCACTTATGGTATTTTCGTACTGAAAGGTAACATCATAGCTGTTGGGCCCCTGCTAGCTTTTTATAAATGATTAATTGAGGCGAATATGACTGATTATGTTAATTTCACCCTTCAGAAAACAAGGATCAGATATGCGATAAGCTCTCAGGAAAAGGGAAGAAACTACAGAACTTTATACAGAATTTTTATGACAAGAAAATTAGTAATATAGTCATTTGAGTTTGTTTATGTCCTGTAAACAGAACAATATACTTTATTGTTTACTTTAGATATTTTGGCATTAAAAGGCAGTAAGTTGTTCACTTCCCATTCAACTGTAAATGTAATGGTGGGATGGATATTGTTTAATTGTTCAAAGATAGAATCAAATGCGTTATCATTAATAGGCCATGTAGCACATACATCATCAACATAGCGGAACCATGTCATGGGATTAAGTAAGATAGGCTGGAGGGGGTGTTTCTCAAACTTTTCCATGAAAAGATTACATAGGATCCGGGAAAGGGGATTACCCATACTCAGGCCATATTTTGTCGGCAAAATCTGTTTATAAAGTTTACTATCAAATTTAAAGTTGTTTTTAAACAATTTTTAAAGTTAATATTTAATGAAACCCTCTATAAATTTAATTGTAAACTTTATAAATAGATTTGGTGGCATCGAGATGGATCACCCCTTGATCCCTTATGTGTCGACTTTTTCATGGCCTAACTTGATGATATTTTCTTCAATCAATCTTCTCCCGACTGTCGACCTATCTTTTATATGCCTTTCGTTGATGATTCGATCCTCGTTTTCCATAGCGCAACTCAGGCTGAAATGGTTTTTACGTTTTTTTTAACTATGTTCGTTCAAATATAACATACGATGGAACGAGACAAAATGGAACTCTGCCCTTCTTAGACTTGATAATTTATACAAAAAATGGCCTCATGACCATTTCTGTTTATAGAAAGCCCACGTTTTCAGGTCTGGGCTTAAACATTTTCACCAGTACAGATACAAATTTCAAGCTTTCTTCTATTAACTCTTATACACAGAGGATACCATCTCTCTTCTGCCTTTCCTCTTATGCAAACTGAATTTCAATTCCTAAAATCATACTTCCGTAATATTTTTTTCCATCCTTTTATTTCGACAAACTACTTAAAATTTTTATAGACACAGTCTACATCCCTAAACTTCATGAATGATTTCTCGGTACCAAAATGTTTACACTTCATATTTTTAGCATAAGTGGTTAGTGTGAATAAATGCCGTCAATTAGAATTCATCCGGTTACTCAGAAATCATTATTGTCACACTAACTTTCCTGTAATTTTTATTAATGAAAAACATTGGTAACATGTACCCTCCCGCCCCCCCAATGATCTAATTCCTATGGGTTTGCGCAGTAATGCTGTTTTCTGAACTTCACGATTTGTAATTATTTTTCTCTTAAAAACGGCATTAATTTTAATAATTTTGGAAAAATCTCTCTGAATCTCCTCACTTTTTCCAATCTTTTTTCTTTAAACAAAAATCCCAAACATTGAATATTAGCCTTTAACTTCAAAATGTTTCATTATGTTAAAATTGTTTAATAAAATTACAATAACATACAAAGTCCCGCTTGAACTGAGAGATTATTTTTTTTAATTCAAACTGCTAAAAAAAAAATGCTTCCTAAAATATAGTGTTTATGCTTCGTTCAGCCAAATCTCTACATAATGTCTGAAAGCCAAATCTCAACTCTGACCATAGTTCAACTCCGCTATTAATCTCATAACCACAACCGTCGAAATAATGCATAACGTCCTATAACATAATCCGTTTGCTTAAAGTCCCTGAGTATACCCTCCAATATAATAATGTAAAGGTTAGTGAATGTCTCGAAAACTGTGTTTGTTCAAATCCTTGATTCATCAGTGTCTGAGTTTTAAATGGTTTATCTTTTTATATCTCCCCTCGTTTGTCTTAATTTAAATATTGACATTTAATATAAGTGTTTATTATGTATTTTTTCAAGTAACTTACCTTTAAATTTTCTAAACAACATTTTTATATTTCTCATTATAGAATATTTCCGGAGGATAAGCGTTTTAGCTCGAAACATTTCAAATAAATCATTCAATCAATGAATTTTGTATTCTGGTCATCGGCATTTTTATGAATTTAAAGATATTAGCTCAATAACCCAATAAAACCAAACAATGCTCAAACTTAAATTAAAAAAGAAAGAAAGGAGAGAGAGCAGATGGAATAGTATAATATTTACTCTTTTATTTGTTACAGAAAGTGAAAATAGCTGGGGTTTAAGCGCTTTTCAGGCTACCTCGCTAATGCCTAGTGGTTAGCGCAGTGGACTGAAAAGTGAAGAGCGGTCGATGACACAGGCTCGAAACAAACCTATTTTTCACTTTCTGTAACGAATAAAAGAGTTTATATTATTTTATTGTGTTTAACATCTCCCCCTTCTTTCTTAATCTATCTTTGATCCTTGTTTGGTCTTATAAAAAAATACGAAATCGCTACATTTATTCTATGTAGGTCAAACTTCTAAAAATATATCTGTAAGAATTAAGCAACATCATAATGCAGTATCTAAGAGATATATAAATAATGCTTTGGCCGTCCACAGGCTTAAGATGGGTCACCAGATTAACTGGTCAAAGGCAGATACCATAATGCATATAAATGATTTTATTAGCAGAAATATCTTCGAATCGTTCCTAATCTCCAGCACAAAGGAGAGAAATGTAAATATTAGCCCCGGTTTGTTTTCTTTAGATCCAGTCCCATCTTTTTTTCTTAAATCAAACTTATCAGAGGTCCTAAAAATATCTGACAATCTAATTTTATAGGCAAAACAGTGTCTCTATTTCATAAACCATTGTGAGTTTGAAAATGTTATTAAGATAACGAAAGTACTTGCTCCAATCAATCTTTCTTTTTTCCTACGTGGTATAACCGAATATTTATACTTATTCACGTGTTACTTTTCGTGATTTTTACCCATATATATATATATATATATATATATATATATATATATATATATATATATATGATAGTGGAACCACTGCATAGGAGCCTAAAATTTATCTACGAGACTAGTTTCGGTATGAAGTTTATCATACCCTCTTCAGTCTTAATCTGAGAATTGAATGAATACACAAGTTATACACTTCAGAATCCCAGCAAAAGAACAAAATACAGAGAAAAAGGGTCATTAATCAAGGGGGGTAGTTCTAAGATCATTAACTAAACTGTTTGTGATCAGGTTCCGGGAATAGGAGATACATTTAAATTGACTATCCGAAAGATTAAAATTGGGAATTTCTCCTATTACTATCGATTCTAGAATTTTTATTTTACGGAAATCTTTACAATTATATATAATTTGGGCCTTTGGATAATCTATTTGGCGGTTGTAATTGATAATATGGTTAAAAATACTCGCCTGACATCACCTTTATGTTCATATATTCGTCTTTTTAATGTTCTCCTAGTTTCTCCTATGTAGAATGAGGGACAGTCGGTGGATTCACACGGGATTACATATAGACCTGCCTTATTTGGTTGATCCATGAGCTTAGTCGAAGGGAAAGATTTAAGGATGCTAAAAGGGTATTTAAATGAGGTTCGACTTGGAGAAATAACTCTTGTTTACTCCTTGGAGGATTTGAGTAAATGGGAAGGATAGACAATTCGTGTTACTCACTTTGTTTTTATCCTTGGCACGGTAGTATGTAGATTTAGCTTTAGATAAACTCTCATTGATGACGTGGAGGGGATAATTTAATTCAATGAATCTGCAGGTTATATAATATGTAATCTCGTCTTCTAGAAAGCAAGAATCACATATTCTAAGTGCTCTCAAAAACATACCTGATGCAACGGATTTTTTTAATGTTAACATCATTATGTGAAAAGAAATTGATATAATAGTTAGAATGGGTTGATTTACGGTACACAGTGAAGCTAATTTAGTCAATGACTCTTACAATTTTGACATCGAGAAAAGCTATACAATTATCTTGTTACCATTCTATGTACTTTAAAATTGATGGTGGGATGGAGGTCGTTAAGATTTTTAAGGATATTGTAGAATTAATTTAAACTTTTTATAGGCGAAATCGATATGACATCATCTACATAACTAAACCATACAAAGTTTGATGTGGAATAACAGAAGACAGTAAATTAACTTCAAAATGTTACAAAATGCCCATGCTAAGACCGTATTTTTTACGGAAGAAACCTAGTTCACTAATAAATGCATTGTCAGAAGCACATAGTTTTACAAGATTTATAATTTTATTTTTGCCTAGTGGGAGGTTTAATTTCGGATTGTCTAATACCTTAGATAGAACATCAAGGGATTCATTAATTGGGACATTGGTAAACAAGCTATCTACATCAAAGCTAACTAAGCGGCTACCTTCTATGTTGATTTTTCTAAAATTTCCAATGAAATCGGAGGAATGGATTATCTGTGAAGAAGTCAATCCAATGGCGTCGGCAAGAAGGGAGGCCAACCACTTCGAGAGTTTGTATGCACGATGTAATAGGCCGGAGTGGCGTTCCTCTTTTGTGTGCTTTCGGCAGACCATACATACGAGGGAGTGATGGGTTCGTAGGTTTAAAACGATGTAGAAGGTCTGGGTTGGATCGTTTAAGCAATTTTGTGAGAGTTTTGTTGAAGATGCCGGTTTTATTATTCAAAGAGTTGGAAGATAATTTCTCATAAATGTTTGGATTATTGAGTAAATCATGTAATATTTCCGTATAAGAATTTTTGTCGTCTAACAGAACAATTTGGTTAGTTTTATCGGATTTTGTTAACACAATATTTTTGTTATAATTAAGTAATTTAAGGGTAGGCAAGGCGCCTGGGGATCTCTAAATATTTCACACTGTCACTATGGGATAAAGCACCAGCTACAAAACGACTTAAAACTCAATGTAAATGTAGCTCCTATTCCCAGAGCCTGATCGCAAATAGTTTAGTTAATGATCTTAGAACCACACCCCCTGATTAATGACCCCTTTTTCTCCATTTTTCTTTCTTTTGCTGGGATTCTGAGGTGTTTAGTAACTTGTGTATTCATTCAATTCTCAAATTAAGACTGAAGAGGGTAAAGTAAACCTCATACCGAAACTAGTCTCGTAGATAAATTCTATGCTCTTATACAGTGCTTTCACTATCATATATCATAACTCGCTTTCAGTTCTTTCATATATATATATATATATATATATATATATATATATATATATATATATATATATATATATATATATATATATATATATAATAATCAAAAGGAGCTCTCGCGACCTCATTTGGAGTCGTAACTCACAGTTTGAGAAACCCTAGACTATGGAACCTTATTGACACAAATTCACCCCGCCCTCTTCCCGGTACACTCCTTTCCTAGACCGACGGCCTCGACGAACTCGCCGACCGGAAGTGGTTTTCCTTGACGTCGAGGAGACTTACTCCTCTGTTTTGGCTACGGGTTTAGGGGGACTTCCCCTCACCCCCTCACCTGGAGGTGCCCTCGGATGCCTCCCTCTTTCCAGCGGCAGTCCCCCCTTTACTTTCCAAGGGGACTGCCAAGAAAGTCAGCAGGCAGCCCATAACCGACCGCTCCCCATTGAAGCGGCTCGGTAAGGCAAACTCCCTTAGGGGGGAGAGGGAAGACAGGGGTTATCTGTCGCTTCCCTCCAGAGACCTGCTGGCTCGTATACTAACCTTAGCGGAGGTCAAGGGCTGTCTCTCCCCATACTCTATTCGTGACACCACTGCCAATGGGACCTGTGATGTCCTGGGGAGATGACCAAATGGAGCCACTCCATCCTCCCTGAGATAACCATGGTCCTTGAGGCAATCCAGCTTCAGACGGTAGGGCTTTACATTGGGTCCAAACCGAGCTCAGCGCCAAACACCGAACCCGAGTCCGCCCCTATGCAAGGTCCCCCTCAAAACGGCTCGGGTCTCCAAGGCAGTACAAGGAGAGGAGGGATCTGCTCCTCCGACCGGTGCCCTTGCGACCGCCAGGACCTTCTCAATCTCGGAGAAAGACATTGCTGAGGCCGGTCCATCTGGCCTGGGGGCTCCTGCCTGCGGAGGGGAAAAGCAGGTTCATTCCCCGCCCTCCTCTCCTAAAAAAAAAAGAAACAAAAAAAAGACGAAAAAGACTATGGGCTCCTCTCCATCGGCGGGGGCTGCGGAGCCGGATGGGTCTGCTACTTTGGTAAGCGACCAAGCCAAGAATGGGACTTCCGGCCTTGCTGCCCCCCACCCGGGGTGCAGAGTGCCAGACAAAGACAAAAAGTACAAGTGCGCAGAGCGGAGCCTCGATTACGTCAAGGCCCCTCATTCAGAGACTATCCGGCATTTTCGAGCCCGCTGGCTTCAAACGCTTAGTGGTTATTCGCTCCACTAATAGCAGCATGTTGGCTAAGGGCAACATGATCCATCAGAGGAGAGCTTTAGCTAGTGTGATTGGTAGAGAGCCGAAGGTGACCCATTTCTCGGAGAGGAGCCTTGTGGCGAATGCGTCGAATCCCTCCGATTTGGCCATGATTAGTGGCCTTCGGACACTTAATGGCACCCCCGTGAGTGTGACGCCGCACTCTACCATGAACTTCGTGAAATGAGTAGTTTATGCGAGGGAACTCGTGGAATACTCCAAAGATGGTATCACCTTAGAGCTAGCCGCCCATGGGGCGGTCAAGGTCAAACGTGTGAGGAGAAAACAGGGAGGGGCATCGAGACCCACTCCTACACTATTCGTCACGTTCGACTGTGACAAGCTCGCTGGGTCGGTGCGTGTCGGTTGGTATCGCTACTGCATGAAGGCATTCGTGCCACTGCCGTGGGGGTGCTATTAGTGTCACCGATTCGGCCATACTAATCGCTCCTGTCGACGTGCAAAGTCGGGGTTACCCGAAGTCTGTGTAAGTTGCTCCAAGGCAGCACGAGATAAGTCCAAATCGTGTGTGGCCAAGTGTGTCAATTGAAGAGAGCCACACCCAGCTTCCTCAAAACAATGTGGTGCGTATCTCCTTAAGAAGGAAATCCTGGCCGTTCAGACTCAGGATCGTCTCTCATTTCGCGAGGCTAAGAACGTGGTCCTGGCGCGCCCAGTGCTGCCCGGGACGTCCTATGCCTCAATGTTGAGAAAGACAGCCTCTGCTCCTGGCCCCTCCAGGCCTACGAGCACGGTCGTTTCCGCGCCCATTCGGAAGCCTTCTGCGGGTTCTACCCACCCCGGGCGCTTCCCTGCTAAAGCTGGCTGCACAAAGGGTCCACACCCAGCCCTGGCAAAAACCAGGGCTGCCCTCCCCTTTCCCCAGCGTGACCGTTTTCCGTAAGGCGATACGGCCACGCGCCTCCAACGATTCGTTAGAATCACAGGAGGCAACACCCCTGAAGTTGGTCGCCAGGCCATCTTCCGAGGTTCTTAAAGCTGCCCCCCGAAAGGAGGACAGCAACAAAGGAGCTTCGACTCCTTCGCCCACGCCCAGTGGTGGGCTGGGTGGTTACAAGGCCGTGGATTCTCGAAAAAGGGGCCCCCCATCCTCCGAAGCCGCCCCGCCCACCTAATGTTTCGAGGTGGGGGATGAAAAAGACTCGCATGATGAGCCCAACCTCCCCCAATAAGTCCTTGTCAGCGACAGCACCTTCAGCCCATTGTCCGGCCAACAGTGCCCGAAGTTCTGCCTCCAGGAAGCCTACGGCCATCCCCCTAAGGGTCTTCTTTGCGAAGAGGGCCCCCGCGCCTCCTATGAGCTAGGCCTGGAGGGCATATTCCTTCAATGGAATTACCGTGAACTCAGGACCAACTGGGAGGAGTTGCGGAGGCTCGTCTCGTCCCGTTCCCCGTCAGGTATCTTTTTACAGGAGACCATGCTGGGCGCATGCCCCCTGCTCACCCTCCCAGGGTGTAAGGGTTTTGCGACCCCGCCACCACGAAATGGAGGCCGGGTGGGAGGATGTGCGATTTACGAGTTACACCCGGCATGATGTCTGCGTTCTTCTTTTTGCTTTAGATACCTCCTTTCAGGCCGTAGCTGTGCAGATGCACCTTGATAGGAGGTATACTGTTATTTTCGCGTACATTTCACCGTCAGCCGACTTCAACGCGTGGGACTTCCGCCGCGTCGTGGCACGGTTGCCGAGGCCCTTTCTCAATTCCTTGCTGACCTGATCGACGAGCTTGAGATGGGTGTCCTAAATCTAAACGAGTTTACGCATCACTGCCCAAGAACCGCTTCATTTTCCTGCCTCGATCTATCTTTGTGCTCTCTTGATCCACAGCCTGATTTTGATTGGCGGGTGGTCGATGACCTCCATGGTAGTGATAACTTACCAAATCAAATATAACTTTTTGGGCCGCTGGCGCGGTGATCTAAATGGCAGGAAATAACTGCATTCTCTAACTCAGTTGAGTTTAGATCGATAGATGAGGCTGTTGAGTTCTTCTCCCGCATCCTCATGGCCGCGGCCTAACTACTATTCATAGAAGGTTTGGCGGTTTTGCACGCCGACCACTCCCGTGGTGGTCAGCTCTCTTGATCCACAGCCTGATTTTAATTGACAGGTGGTCGATGACCTCCATGGTAGTGATAACTTTCCAATTCAAATATCATTTTCTGGGCCGCTGCCGCCCAAGAGCCCGCCCCGGTGGTGCTTGGCGCTGGCGCAGTGGTCCACATTGCAGGAAATAACTGCATTCTCTATCTCAGTTGAGTTTAGATCGATAGATGAGGCTGTTGAGTTCTTCTCCTGCAACCTCAGGGCCGCGGCCTAACTACTATTCATAAAAGGTTTGGCGGATTTGCACGCCGACCACTCCCGTGGTGGTCAGCCTAGTGTGAGACGTGTCTTCACTTAACGGAAAGACCTCTCTAGCAGAGGTGTGAAAGCGAGTCAAAAGTATTCGGGGCAAGTTCTCGCAAGATCCCCCTTCCGTTCTCCAGGAGAATGGGACCGCAATCTCGGACCTTTCGTCCGTGGCGGAATCCCTCGCGACCGCTTTTTCCGCATTCTTTAGCCGGGATGCTGATCCGCCAGCATTCAATGCGCGTCGTGATGTCGCGGAAGCCCGCCGGCTGGACTTTCCCTCCAGAGGCGGAGAACCCTTCAACGACAGGTTTACTCTTAGTGAATTGCGTTCAGCTCTTGCTTCGTGCGCGGGCACCGCCTATGGTCCGGACGATGTCCCGTACGCCATGGTTCGACACCTGGGTGAGCGAGACATGGCCTTTCTGTTAGATTTGTTCAACAGCTTCTGAGTAGAGAGTCTCCTCCCATATTCCTGGCGAATCGCTACTGTGCTCGCTTTTTGCAAACCGGGGAGAGATCACTCTACCCTGCCGGCTTCTACCCAATCTCTCTAACCTCTTACCTGTGCTAGTTGATGGAGAAATTGGTAGATGTTAGAATAGCCTTTTTTTCTGGAAAGCAGAGGCCATCTGTCCTCTGCACAGTGTGGCTTCCGCAAGTTCCACGCCACGTCGGATGCTCTCCTCCGACTGTAAAATGCCGTCTGCGAGGCTTTCCTTTGTAGACAGCAGGACGCCACCGTGAATTTCGATCTGGAGAAAGCCTATGATACCGCATGGCGATACGGTATCATGGAGACTCTCCACACGATTGGGGCGAGGGGACGCCTCTCAGTCTTTATATCTGAATTTTTGCGAGATCGTCGATTCCGTATACGGGTGAGGGGACATCTCCCCGTCCCAATAGAGCAGGAAGAGGGTGTCCCGCAGGAAACTGTCTTCAGTGTCACACTCTTTGCGCTGAGCATCAACGGCATCACCTCGGTGCTGCCGGAAGATGTTTTCGCTACGCTCTACATGGACGTTCTTTCGATCTATTTTGGCATGGCTCAGCGCCAACTCTGGAGGTTCGACTCCAACAGTCATTGAACCGCGTCTCTCGCTAAGCCAAAGTGCACAAGTTTCGGTTTTCCTTAGCCAAGCCTAAGGATGTGCAAATCTGCCGCCATTCACGGATCCACCCTGACCCAAACGTGTTTCCTAATGGAGCACGCCTAGAAGTGGTTGAATCGCACCGTTTCCTTAGGCTTGTATTCAACCGACGCCTCACCTGGGAGGATGATATTCGCAGCCTTAAGGTCTCCTGTACCCGCGCCATGGATATTCTTCGTTCCGTGACGTTCACGCTAGGGGCGCTGATACGGTTACTGCCTTACTTTTTTATCGATCCTTTCTCCGTTCGAAGCTCGACTACGGATGCGAGTTTTATGCAGCCTCAGCTGAGCGTGTAATGCGGAAGGTAGACTCGATCCACTACACCGGCCTTCGCCTTGCACCTGTGCCTTCCGCACTTTCCCCATGGAGAGCCTACTTGTCGATGCTGGGGAGATGCCACTCGCTCTACGACGTGTACAGTGCATTATTCACCTATACGCGCGAGCCCGGCTCCTCCTTTAGTCGCCAACAGCTCTCACTGCTTCCGCAGCTGATTTCGACTGTGCCTCTGCTGCCAAGAGATACCAGTCATGCACTAAGCTCTTTGGGTTTAGGGCTAGGAAACTCCTTCGATAGCTAGATATAGTTGGTTCTGCCCAGTAGGCTATCCTGTACGGTACCAACCACCTTTGGCTATTTCTCGACACGCCTCTGCTCCAAAAGCTTCTACGCTTCTATAGCGTTTGACCTTTTAGGAACACACCTCGTGTCACGCCGGAACCGTTTCAGTGTATACGGATGGCTCCAAGTCCCAAGAGGGGGTCGGCTTCCACGCCGTATCCTTTCTGTTTGGAGTCAGCGGGGCTCTGTCAGGCTGCGTCTGTCTTCACGGTCGAGCTGGTGGCAATACACCACTCGGTACGGAAGATTACGCGACGTGCCCGGTTCAGAGACCGGATTGTGATTTATAGCGACTCACAAAGCGCCCTGAGTGCTCTCGGGGCATTGGAATCTCCGCATCCCCTGGTTAGCGATATCCGTGACGCCACGGTTTTGGCTAACCGGGCAGATGTCGAGATTATCTTTTTCTGGGTTCCTGGAAATGTAGACATTGCGGGGAATGAGCGCGCCGATGAGAGCGCCAAAGAGTCCGCGAGACTTGGGCGACCGGACCAGCGTTTCGCTCTTCCTCACACCGACTACATAGCAGGAAAACGGGTAGCTTTCCGGGCTGCTTGGCAAAGTAGATGGGAAAAGTTGCGTGCCATTGCGCCGCGATTGTTTCCATGGACCTACCCCCCAATGCCCCGATGGCTTCAGGTTGCTTTCTGTCGTCTCCGAATTGGACACACTCGCGGGGTGCACCGCCATTTGATGGAGCGCTCGCTTGCGCCCTACTGTGAAGACTGCGTTGTCCCCCAGACTTTTCGGCCGATTCTTGTTGAATGTCCCAGTCTGGGCGATCTTCGCGCACGTTACCTCTCCCGTTACCGGGATGTGCGGGGTCGCTACCGCCTTTCCCTTGTACTCGGGACGAGTTGGTGCCCGTTGACTGGTAGACTTTCCGACTTTTGGGGGGAGGCCGGCATTCTTCCCTTTATTTAACTAGTTGTTGTTTTTTTGTTGTTTTTTTTGTTATTTTTTTAAGTCGCACGTTCCTGCGCCGAGGGACCTTCCCCCCGCCCCTGGAGCTTGCTTCCTGCCTCTTGCCTTCTTCCTTTTTTTATTTTATTGTTGTTTTTTATTGCATGTTGTTTTAAAATAGCCTAGTACTAGGCAGTGGTGAATACGGTGACTTATGCCCAAGTAGCCCTCCGCCAGATGAGCTCTTAAAATAATAATAATAATAAAAAAAATCATTAGATCTCCCTCGTGGTCATGACACAGCACCAACTTGGTCAAGACATTCCGTCGAGGAGGTTTTTACCTTTGGCTCTCGCTAAGTATCATTGGTCCAACTCTCAGGAGAATCTTTGAAGCTCTGCAAAGATGGATACTAATATAGTACTATTATGGTACTAGTATAGCATTAGTAGAGAACTACAGGAGCTCTCACTAGCCTAGGAGATACAGCATTGTGGTACTAGATTTGATCCTAAGCGAGAGTGGACATAAAACGTCAGTGCAGGTAGAGGTCTGGCTAACGCTTGGTGGACGCGCTCTGCTTCTCCCGCGGGGGTAGCTCGATCAATGGGCTTATGGCCCTGCTGAGTGCAAACACCACTTCGGATTTTAGCTAAGTTTAACGACATCATGTTTGGTTAGTCACCGGATGGAGTCGGCGGCTTTCATTCGCTATGTGTAGACACAAATGGTTCAGATCCCACGTTAATCAGTAGATTAAGAACTTAGAAATGAAGGCATCTTAAATGAACCCAGATCGCTGGTAAAATTCCTGACTTTTATTACTCACGCCATCACACACAGCCAATCACAACGCCGCTATTATTCCTTTCATGTCTTCACTGCCCATTATACCAACTATGTTCCGGAACCTTGGCCATGGAGTACTATTAGCCCCTATGGGGGCACTCATATCCACATACTCAACGCTGATCCACGAATGGTGCATTAGGGTTTGTCATAATGATCTATATATTCTTTTTATATCTGATTGGTGGATCTCGTCCATTAATATTACCGATTCGAAAAGACCCTGTAGTAATAATTAAGATATTAGTAGTTGTTCTAATTGTAGTAGTGTTAAATCTGAAAGCCCTGATTTGAGTTTGATTAACGTAATCGAGCTATGGTATTTGCAACTTCAAGTTTGCCCCCCTGAAAAGATTTTCGTGTCCTTTTGCACGGTCCTGAGTGCGTATTTTTCTCCCAAAAGTCCCTCGTTAGTTCCTATATACTGTATTTTTAAATAATGATAATAATAGAGGTTTTATATTGTGTCTTTCAAGTACTAGAATCTTTCGCAGGTGGGTCTTCAGAGCCTACTTGAAGATAAATATTACCAATGAATGTATTGAATATTGTGGGGGAATCCCACGTGAAATTTCTTTTCCAGCACGGAAGTTCCATGCGCTGGAGGTTTTGTTAGGCTTAAATTGATAAGCCTACCCCCCCCCCCCCTCCACAAGCGGTATCCTCGAACCGCGTCCACCACGGTCCACCTTTACACGGGTTAGAATCCCCTCGGCAAGAAGATTCGAGGCCATTCGAGAGTAGCGCTGTTTCCCACTAACCCCCCGCGGGAAGAGCCTTAGACATATATATTGCTTGTTTCCCATCAGGCAGACACAGAGTTGAGAAGTCTCGACCCAAGAAGATTCCCCTAGTTCCAAGTTAGGTGCTAACAACGAATCAAAGTGACGGCTGAACTATTTGTGTGTCGGAATTAGCCCCAGCCAGTGAGGTAATTCCATTTAACGATCGCTTCCGAGTGAATTTTCCGACTTCACTCATCAACTCCTGTCGAAGCCCTCCTCGTTCGCTCCTCGTTTTCGGGTGGCCGAAATACTCTCCCCTGGACCGGACGTTGCTCCCCCCCCCCTCCTTTTTGGAGAACCGTCATCACTTTAAATTCCCGCTCAGAAGCTCTGAACGCCCTCGCCTCACGTGCAGAAGACATCCGTGAAGCCTTACCCCGACGTCTCACCCGGAATCCTCCGTAAGCCAATCCCTCTCCCCTTTCAGTAACCCATTCGAGTTAATTCCCCCCCATTTGAATAGTCTCCTCCTGTAATACATTAAATTTTAACTTCATAGTCTGATGCATAACTACAATTCCCCCTTCGTTTACTGATGTAATTTTGCCCATTAATTCTCTGATGTAATTTTGCTTATCAATCCTCTCACTTTTATGTAAATAAAATTATATTTTTGTACATGCCTCTTTAAATAACCTTGAGCTTTGCCAGTGCCCAAATTTTACCTGACCTCATTGCACTCTTTCTCGCTATTCAGCCCGTTGAAACTCGTGGCGTACCGTCCCTTTGTCGGTTCGCCTTTAATTTATTGTTCCCTTCCCGATAGATATAATATGGTATTGATATAATTTAATGTCATACCACGCCAAATATGAAGAAAAGGAACATTTTGGACTCGCTCCCGAGCTGGATACCGACAAGGACGGCTTTTCCTTTGAATGTAAACAGTACATAATTAACCCAATTAAATCTACCTTGCCCAAAGTTGAGAAAATAACACAGTTATATAAGAACATCAGAAAAGGAGTCTGCAAAAGGCTAATTAATAGCCTCTACGAGGCAGTTCGATGGGTTGAGGAATCGTAGCACTAGGCCTGACGTTTGACTTCGAAACAAGAAGCTTAAGTGGATTAAGGGAGAGAGAAGAGCCCTCTTTGATACCTCCCCTACACTGAATTGGTTTAGGGGGATTAACGCAGCAACGGAGAAGCAGTAACGTCCAATCAGAAAGGCCATAAATAAAGGAAACGCTGCCTGACACCCGCCAAACCAACTGTACAAACGGAATGCTCAAGATAGACAACCAGATGAGAATGAATAGAACAAACATTTGAATGTATAATTCTAACATGGTTGTTATCTAACGCACCCACAAAGTGCTTTACGGTCACATGGTGGGAGTGAGCAGAAATATATTTAAAAAGCAAAAATAAGTGATGTCTAAATAAAGAGGCCCCCTCAATCTTCAGGCTATGGCCTTAAAGAACAAAGTTGGACGCTCAAGTAAGAATGAGTGCAGGAGAGCGAGTTAGTGTTTATTGGTTCTTGTTTTAGCTCATGCGCGCGTATTTTGCCAAAAGTGTTATACGTTTGCACATTTAAGCCCCTCTTTTTTAGTGTACTTGTTCATGGTCCCACACTGCGACATCTTGACCTCACGCTTGAGGTGATGATACTCCAGAATTCTCCCTCTCGACCCCCCCTCCCCCATTCTCTTCCTTATTCAGTTCACTTTTTACCAGTCTTTCTTCTTCGTCAAGGCACGACCTTGCTTCTGAGGCCAACTTTCATTATTCATATGAATATGTTAGGTGTGTGTATGTATATGTGCAAGTGTTGGCGCACATAT
Source organism: Ceratothoa steindachneri (assembly GCA_963969495.1). NCBI lineage: Eukaryota > Metazoa > Arthropoda > Malacostraca > Isopoda > Cymothoidae > Ceratothoa > Ceratothoa steindachneri. The sequence continues at coordinate 26,455,358 of OZ018320.1, read as the reverse complement.
GTATGTACCTATGAAGAATGTAAGGGCAGAGTAACATCACTTTGTTAACTTTGTGGGCCGTGAAAAAGTTGAATACTTGGAGCTAGTGAAGCGCCCTCTCACCCTCACGATCCCCATACACATGGTTCGTAGAGTGTGTATCAACGGATGTAAATTGTGTATGAATACACCCACAAATTGCGTATCGGAAAGTCTGCGAACATTTCGAGGAAATACTTTCAGGTGGGGATAAGGGGGATGGGTTCTATTATGGACATGGCTCCATATAACCTACAATACCTCTTCACTCCAGCTCCTACCATTGTCCTCTAAGCTCCAGAAGCAAGGACAAGACTTGAAGAAAAACACTGAACCTGTCAAACCTTCACAGATATTATAATGTTGAGAGGTAGTCTTGATGAACATGAATTTTCACTCCCATTAACTTCACCACTTTCACCAAGAACTTCTTTGAAATGCCATTGCAAAAATAGCTTAAAGGCTCGCTGATCACGGCTGAAGAAGTGGCTCAACAAGCGAACTATTGTAGGTTGCTCATATCAGGACGTACGACTACCTCCACCCTCCCCACCCCGCCAGCGTCAGTATGTTTTATTGGCACCGATTGTTATTGGGAGTTTTAGGGCCCCTTTTCCATTGTGTTTGCTTGGGAGTTTACGTGGGTTGGGGGATTGCTCACTCCAACATCCCACACTACTCTTCAAATCGTAATTTTTGAGTGACTGTCGAACTGGTTTCTGGACGATGATGTGTGTAATCCTTATCTCCCGGGGGTTTTCCTATTGCATCTTTTATCATTATTGCCCTTTTCACAATGCTTATTCTTTTATCCACTTTTTCCTTCACTGGTCTCTCCTTCCTAGCATTCTCGAGTGAGTCTAAATCCCCCCCATCGGTACATTTTCTTCTTATACTCATTAAAAAATAGCCATAGTTCCTCCTCATCGATTCATTGCTTTAATCACCCCTATACTCACATCATGTCACCTATTTAATTTTAAATTGTTTCCACATATATTACAGTGCACTCCATCCATTGTTCCTCTATAATTCAAGAGAGAAAGCAACCGAACCTTTCATGAACATCGACGTTCTGTGGCGATGTTAGGAAGTAAAAAGGAGGATAATCTACAGGAGAGGAATGGAGTGAACAGATACTACCAGACATCAACAACGGACCTCGGATGACAAAGAGGACCACGAGTGCAAGCCTCAGGGTTCTGACCCCCCCCCCCCCCATCGTTTATGAATTCTAAGTCGGGGGTCGAAATCAGGATGAGCACCTGTGATCAGAACGCACAAGAGCCAATACCCACAACCTCAGAATCCCATTTTTAGCAGTCAGTCAGAATCAATTCCCGCACTCGAACGCTGCTCTTCCCCCAAACAACCTCTAAATCAACCAGCTCACCCAACTAGAAATTCACTTCTACTAAATTTACAAACTTGAATAAATTATATTATCTGATGACAGAACAGCTGTCAGACAGATTCTTTAAAAACAACGTCGCCATAAAGCCATACAGAAACGTTATCATACATCTCATTTTCACTGCAAAGTCATAGTTCTTTGCTACAATCGTGTACCTAGATATTCAATACAACCGCGCAACTATCTAGCCAAACAATACAACCCCACAGATGGGAATAAAAACAATCCCGCAATAACATAATCACACAGTTAACTTGCTGCTCAACACACCTGCAACTAAACGTGAATATTCCCATTCAGCCATGGAACCAAACAAACAATCACAACAGAGTTTGCCTCAAAGAAAGTCGCTAAAACAATTTCCTAGTGGAGCCCCAAAAAAGGCCAAATAAAAATCTTGGGACAGAATTTGCACATTCAATTTAAGTGCCATGAATCAGCCAACGAATGGCCAATTGTCGACCCTCTTGGAGGCCTTTAAGACGGTTTCGCGATCGGAAGCGCTCCAACCAGATCCCTGTTCGACATTTATGATCTTTCCGGCGGATGCTGTAATTAAGTTTTGAAGTGCTTTTTAAAACGAAAAACTGGACTCGACCTGACCAATTTTTAAGGCGAAGGGAATTAATTTTCTATCTACCCATTTCCCATTAATTTTACCCTTCTTATACCCCCTGCCATTTTTTTTGTTTTGTGTGTTTCTGAGGAAGCACATCATTTATTGCTCTGCTCGATCTTGCGTTATGCCATGTGCATGTTTGTGTGGATGTCTTTGAGAGGATGTTCATTGCATGTCTGCGCATCAGTGTGTACTTGTGCGACGTATGTATGTGAGCGTGTAATGCAAACTCTCAACATTAGATTGGCAGTTGAAGTTGATTCTAATTTGCCGTATTTTGCGAGAGGAAAAATGAATTTAAATAAAGGGTTAATTTTCAATTATTCGTTTATAAATTATGTCCAAAGAATAAAGGGGCCTAATCCACAAAGCTTTTCTCCTTGGGGGGGAAAATTCGTTCGTACCCCAATTGCTCGATGTTTTGCAGGTTTTACGGGTTCACTGTGGATTCTCCAAGACCCTATCTCCCATCGTGGCATTCCCTTTCCCCATCTTTGTTGTAGTCACGCAAGTCTTGGATTGCTTATCATAAATATCAGCCAGTGACAAAGGACCGCAGCTAAAAAGTTTGTTGCTTTCATTGGGCGTGTAAACATCGCTTGCGTACTCTGATTTACTGACTAAAATATGAAGGAAGACGCACTTTAATTGACAAAAATATATGTTTAAAGATATTCTTAAATTGTTCATTATGACTATTGCTTCAATTACAAATCATAGACACGGCTAAAAGAACTCGCATCTCATACGTCTTCAGAAATGAGTGATGCAAATTATGCAAATAGGTTGTTAGGCTTTATCAATAGAAATGTTAGTTATAAAATAAGAAAGTTATCGTCAAGCTATGTATATGTTGTTCAAACATGGCCGGTGATACGCGCAGATGTGCTGCTTGAGGATGGTGGATGCCTTTACACAGATGTGCTGCTCAAGCATGGCGGGTGCCATTACGCAGATGTGCTGCTCAAGCATGGCAGATGCTATTACGCAGATGTGCTTCTTAAACATGGCGGGTGCTACGCGCAGATGTGCTGCTCAAATATGACAGATGCTATTACGCAGATGTGTTGTTCAAGCATGGTAGATGCTATTACGCAGATGTGCTGCTCAAGCATGGTGGGTGCTATTACGCAGATATGCTGCTCAAGCCTGGCATATGCTATTACGCAGATGTGTTGCTCAAACATGGCGTTTGCTACGCGCAGATTTGCTACTCAAACATTGCTGATGTGCTGCTCAAGCATGGCGGTTGCTACGCGCAGATGTGCTGCTCATCCATGGCAGATGCTATTATGCAGATGTGCTGCTCAAGCATGGCAGATGCTATTACGAAGATGTGCTGCTCAAGCATAGCGGGTGCCATTACGCAGATGTGTTGTTCAAGCATGGCAGATGCTATTACGCAGGTGTGAGGCTCAAGCATGGCAGATGCTATTACGCAGATGTGGTTCTCAAGCATGGCGAGTGCTACACATATTTGCTACTCAAGCATGGTTGATGCTATTACGTTGATGTGCTGCTCAAGCATGGCGGTTGCTATGCGCATATGTGCTGCTCATCCATGGCGGATGCTATTATGCAGATGTGCTGTTCAAGCATGACTGGGGCTACGCGCAGATGTGCTGCTCAATCATGGCGGATGCTATTATGCAGATGTGCTGCTCAAACATGGCGGGTGTTGCGCGCAGATGTGCTACTCATGCATGACAGATGCTATTACGCAGATGCGCTGTTCAAGCATGGCAGATGCTATTACGCAGATGTGCTGCTCAAGCATGGCGGTTGCTACTCGTAGATTTGCTACTCAAGCATGGCTGATGCTATTACGTTGATGTGCTGCTCAAGCATGGCGGTTGCTACGCGCAAATGTGCTATTCATCCATGGCGGATGCTATTATGCAGATGTGCTGTTCAAGCATGACCGGTGCTACGCGCAAATGTACTGTTCAATCATGGCGTATGCTATTATGCAGATGTGCTGCTCAAGCATGGCGAGTGCTACGCGCAGATGTGCTGCTCAAGCATGGCAGATGTTATTACGCAGATGTGCTGTTCAAACAGGGCAGATGTGCTGCTCAAGCATGGCGAGTGCTATTACGCAGATGTGTTGCTCAAGCATGACAGATGCTATTACCCAGATGTGCTGCTCAAACATGGAGAGTGGTACATGTAAATACGCCAAGCAACTTATTGCGAGTGTGGAAACGCGTATAAAGAGATTTCATGAAATTTTCTAATTGTCATGCTTTATTTTAAAAAAGGGGCCCCAACTGAATAATGTAAACCACATAAAGATAGGTATGACAAGCCAGTAGACCCATGGGGCAGGTCCTAATTCGGAGCGAATAATTAAGAAGGGCGTTAGTACCGTTTGTCACCAACCAGCAAACGTTGGTTACGAATCGTCTGGGGAGTGTAGATTAGTAAACGGAAGAGGTATATGTTGTACGTGCAAAGATTGATGAAAGAGATTGCGGTCAGTGACTGGCTTTGTGTGTCATGACGTGTGTGCACTCACCAGTTATGATTGGTCGCCTAAATTAGTTTATGTCGGCTCTTGATAGGATTCCAACCCAGTACCCATGTGTAAAAATCCAGCGCCTTATCCTATCCACTACTCCATTTGGTACTTATGTGGTCAGCCCCCCCCTCCCCTATCTCTTATGTTCAGTTTCCGTTAGCTTTAGGATGTGAGAGGCGATGTTTTTCCTGACTTGGAATAATCAGCCCTAACCGGACAGACGCCGTTATGTTTCTGTTTTATGTTCAGTCGGTGTCTTAAATCCTCAGAGGAATACGGGCCAAAAACACGAATGGAAAACATGCAGGAAGTTCTTCGTCGTTTCATACACACGAATTCAATTAGACAAATACATATTTACACACGTGGCCATACAATTTTCATGTAATCAATGAAAGTAGCTTTTCTGACTTATTCACTGTAGGCCTATCAGTACTCGATTGCCGTTTTTGCCAGGTCACGTGTCACTGGAAAGCACCAAACAAATGATTTGGCATTATTATTATCTCTCATGCCCTTTCTCTTCCTAACTTCACCAAAGTCCTTGTAACCCTCTTCTCCAGAGATTTATATGATAACTAATCCATTGGCTTTCAATGTCTTTTAAGTTAAAAATGAATCCATATAATCCTGGGTGTTTAAGAATGAGGAAAAGAGAGTATTATAAGATGACAAATGAGTGCTAAATGATTCAAAAGTAATTATACCCTGGTGTCGCCTGTTTCGCATCTAAATAGTGGTGTGTAATCCCACATGTTAAAATGAGATACATGCAAGTACTTATCCTCAAAAATTTATTTACTTTTTATCCATCCGATTTGTCTTAGTGGTTGAGTGAATAGCGTTTTCAAAAGCCTAAGAGCAACACATGTTTGAATCACCTTTGGTTTAACACGCTAGAATTTGGCTTGTTTTTCTAAGTGCAGTTTGTAAATTCGCAATCGTCCAAATATATGTCTCACCACTTCAATATATAATATGTATGTGGTGGACCACGCAGGAGGAACCCTGTATAGCCTGCTACACTTGATAATTGGAGCTGAAAGTACTCCCAGCCTGAATGCACATCAGAGACACCCTGTCCCTGGGTTGACTTGAACTCTAACGGGGCCGTGGGGGGTTGGTGCGCTTCCTCCTCGCTCCTTTTCAGCATTCACTTTTTTCAACGACTATCCCATCAACCCTCTGTCTCAGCTTAAGGACATGACTAGCTACCTTATGCAGTGTCAGAAGAATCTTTAGAACCTCTATAAACACCGCCAATTAATATCTGCAGGTCGCAAGAAACCAGGGCTTAAGGGGTCCTGGGCTTTGGGGCACGATTAATGGGAAAGATTGGTTTTTACCCTCAATAACCACTTTCCTGCATGTAATGGTCTAAGCACCCCCTGAGGCCGTTCTCACCTGCATAAGACTATACTGCTTATAGCGGGTGGGGGCTTTACTGCATGTTGGCAGCCAGGCCATCTCAAAGTCTCGGATCCAGTCTCTGAGTCTACTTCAACAAATCCAGATCATGGCCGTTCTATTGATGATTAATACGATCTACAGTGGCGGCAACATAAAAAGTGACATGTGACAATTCAGAGAAAATGAAACAGAAAAATGTAACTTACATATTTTATTATGAATATTTCATGAAAGTTAATACTTGGTCATGTTGCCCTTGCACTTGATGATCATCCTGAGTCGATTGGGCATTGTTTCAGTAAGGTTTGCGAAGTAGGTGGGGTCGATCGTAACCCAGATCTTCTTCAGTGATTCTATCGGATCCTTGATGCTGCCGAGTGCTGGCTCTTGAACTTTGGTTTTCATCAGATTCCAAGCATTCTCAATAGGATTTAGGTCCGGGGAATTACCAAGCCACTCCAAAACACCAATATTATTATCATTGAAGAACCTTTTCACTAACTGGGACCTGTGAGCAGGGGCACCATCATGCATGAAAAATTCACACTGATGAATTTCCCAAAATGGCAGCATGTGCTGCCTCAAAACTTCCAGATAGTTAGTCCCCCTCATGGTTACATTCTTGGGAAGGAAGTACAGACCCCTCTGCCCTTGTTTCCACTAAAGGCACCACACACCATCACACTATCAGGGTGCTTCACAGTTTTCACGGTATATTTTGGTTTATACCGAGACACATTGCTGGGACGACGCACGATCTTTGACTCTCCTCTGACCAGCCTAAAGGTGTTTTAATCACTGCACATAACCTTCTTCCAATGGGAAGCTGTCCAATGTTTATAGGTCTTGCAAAAATTGAGCCTTTTCATCTTCATAGCCTTGGTAAGAAGTGGCTTCTTGTCAGCGCGGCCAGCCGGTAGGCATAAGTCCTTCTGTAAGCAATGACGGATGGTCCTGAGGGCGACGTTCTGGAGGAGGTCTGGGTGTTTTTTCTTGATTGAAGCGGAGGTTACAGAAGGGTCTGACATCACTTCACGCCTTAGGATATTATCAGTCCTTAGAGATGTCTTCCTAGCTGCACCAATGCCCTCCTTCATCTTTGGTATGGTACCTGGTGGCAATAACTCAGCTGCCCGTTTTAGGCGATAAATCGTATTTCTTGAGGTTCCTAAATCTGCTGCTACATCAGTAAAAGACTTTCCCTGCTCTAATAGGGTCAAGGCACGGCTTTTCTCTGTCATAGAAAGCTTTTTCCGCCCCATTGTATCCATTTGCACAGAAGTTATAGCACGTCAAATGTAGGCACGAATGCAGGAAATCAGCACGCTGGAGTGCCATACACTAAAGCCTAACTGTACGAGCTCAAACGAGACACTGAGTTCCAGTAAAGCGCAGTTCTCTTGTCTTAGCTCAGGAGAGTCGTCCACTTGCGGCATAAGCCCCGCACCTTTTCATTGGCTAGTTGGCAAGTAAAATCGTGAAAACGATTTTGTGTATCGATTTCTGTTGCCAATATTAAATGTCACTTTTTTTGTTGCCGCCACTGTAGTAGGAAATCGTCCCTGTCACCCTGACTGTTTGGCTACTCAGTTGGAAGCTGCGGCGTTTGGCGAGAGATCGCTCCACTAAGCAACTTCTGGTCGGTGTGCGTTGTTGCACAATTGTGAAAACCATTCTTTAACACACCCATTGTGGAAACCTAAAGAGTCCAAAACTCGAGATGTGATGGGAGAGAGCGGCTTGGCGCGGGATATAACCCATCAACCCGTTTTCTTACTCGTCACAAGCTTTGAAATTTTCGTGTTGGCTGTATTTTCATAGCTCACTCTCCGCTCCCCTCTCCGGGGAAAGACGAGTCCACTGCTGTTTCGGCAGGTAACCAGGCCACGACCGTTACGTCCGGCCCAGAGGCGCCCTCGGGAGGCGAGACACACCCAATGATAAAGACTGAATTTGGAGGTCGGGTGAATGGAGCCTGGGTAACGTCAGGGCCACTCATCGATAGGCACAATGCGTCTTTGATCCCGCCAGCTTCAAACCTTTCTTCGCTGTTATCGCTACTGGTAAGAACATGTTGTCCAAGGCCTTACAAGGAGAGGAGGCATCTTCTCCTCCGGTTAGTGCCCTTGTGTCAGCCGAGACTTTCTTCATCTCGGAGAAGGATCTTGCTGAGGCCGGTCTATCTGGCCTGGGGGCTCCTACCGGTGCAGGGGAGAAGCGAGTTCATTTCCCGCCTTCGTCTCCTAAAAATAAAAAAAAAATAAAAAAAGACTGGGGACGGGGGGCCTCTCCATCCGTGAGGGGCGCGGTGACGGATGGGTCTGCTGCCACTTTAGTAAGCGACCAAGCCAAGATCAGTGCGTGCGGCTCCGTTGCTCCCCCAGATGGGGAGTCTCTAACAAAGACCAAAAGTGCTAGTGCGCAAAGCGGACCCTCGATTACATCGGGGCCCCTAATTCAGAGACTACCTGGCGTTTTCGAGCCCGCTGGCCTTAAACGTTTCCTTGTTATTGGCTCCACTGAGGGCACCATGTGGGCTAGGGAGAATATGATCGATCAGAGGATAACTATAGTTGTTGTGATAGGTAGAGAGCCGAAAGTGACCTGTTTCTCGAACGAGAACCTTTTGGCGAATGCATCTAATCCCTCCGAGGTGGCCATGATTAGTGCCCTTCGGACACTTGATGGCACGCCTATGAGTGTGACGCTTCACTCTATCATGAACATCGTCAAATGAGTAGTTTATGCGAGGGAACTCGTGGACTAATCTATAGATGACATCACCTTAGAGCTGGCTGACCATAGGTGGACAGCCAAGGCCGAGCGTGTGATGAGAAATAAGGGAGGGGTCTCAAAGACCCATCCCTACACTCTTCGTCACGTTCGACTGTGACAAGCTCCCTGAATTGGTGCGTGCCGGTTAGTATTGCTACCGCGTGAAGGCATTCGTGCCACTGCCGCGGAAGTGCTACTACTGTCACCGCTTCGGTCATGTTAATCGCTCATGTAGACGTTCAAAGTCGGAGTTACTCGAAGTCTGTGTAATTTGCTCCAAGGCCGCACATGATAAGTCCATATCGTGTGTGCCCAAGTGTATCAATTGCAGAGAGCCGCACCCCGCTTCTTCGAAGCAATGTGATGCGTATATCTCCTTGAGAAGGAAATCCTTTCCGTTCAGGCACAGGATCGTCTCTCATTTCGCGAGGCTAAGGACTTGGTCCTGGCGCGCCCGGCGCTGCCTCGTACATCCTATGCCTCAATGTTGAGAAAGACACTCTCTGCTCCTTGCGCCTCCATGCATACGAGTACGGTCGTTTCCGCTCTCATTCGGAACTTTTCTGCGGGTTATACCTACCCCGGGCGCTCCCCTGTTAGAGCTGGTGGCATAAAGGGTTCACACCCAGCCCCGGCTGAAACCAGGGCTCCCCTCCCTTTCCCCAACGTGACCGTTTTTCGTAAGGCGAAACGGCCGCGCGCCGCTACCGAGTCGCTGATTCCCAGGAGGAGACACCCCGGAAGTTGGTTGTGAGGCCATCTTCCGGGGTTCCTAAAGTTGACCCCCGTAAGGAGGACAGCGCTAAAGGAACTTCGAATCCTTCGCCCACACCCAGTGGTGGGCTGAGTGGCTCGGAGACGGTGAGTCCTCCAAAAGAGGGAGCCCAGGCAGAGGGAGGAAAAGATTCATGGCGAGCCCAACCTCCCCCAATAAGTCCTCGAAGGCAAAAGCGCCTTCAGCGCTTTGTCCGACAAACATCGCCCAGAGTTTTGCCTCCTGGAAGCGTACGGTCATTTTCTTGGGGGGGTCTTCTTTTTGAAGAGGGCCTCTGCGTCTCCTCCGAGATAGGCCTGGAGGGCATATTCATTCAATGTAATTGCCGCGGACTAAGGGCCAACTGGGAGGAGTTGCGGAGGCTCGTCTCGTCTCGTCCCGTTCCCCGTTAGCCATCTTTTGCACGAGACCATGCTGGGTGCATGCCCCCTGCATGATATCTCCGTTCTTCTCTTTGGTTTATATACTTCCTTTCAGGTAGTAGCTGTGCATCTGCACCTAGATAGGAGGAATATTGTTACTTCCGCGTTCATTCCAACGTCAGCGAATTCGACGTGGGGGACTTCTGCAGCGTCGTGGCACGGTTGCCGGGGTGCTTTCTCTTGTTCCGAGATCTGAACGGTAGACATCCCCTGTGGGGAGAATACTCAATAAACCCCTTAGGTCAAGTCCTTGCCGACCTGATCGACGAGCTGGAGATAGATATCCTAAATGGGGATGAGTTTACGCTTCACTGCCCTAGAAGCGCTTCATTTTCCTGCCTTGATCTATCTTTTTGCTCTCTGGATGCACAGCCTAATTTTGGGTGGGGAGTGGATGATGCCCTTCTTGGTAGTCATCACTTTCCGATTCAAATATCATTTTTTGGGTCACTACCGCCCGAGAACCCGCCCCGGTGGTGCTTAGCGCGGGCGCGGTGGTCCGCATTTCAGGAAATGGCTGATTTATCGATCTCACTCGAGGAGTTTAGGTCGGTTGATGAGGCCGTTGAGTTCTTCTCCGGCAGCCTCATAGCCGTGGGCCTAATTACTATTCCTAGAACGTCTAGCCATTTTGCACGCGGACCACTCCCGTGGTGGTCAGCGGAGTGTGAGACGGCCCTCAAACACAAGCGTTATTCGTACATACGCTATAAGCTCTGCCCGAACGATTTCACTGTCAGTGAATTTCGTTCGGCTAGGGCTAGGTTCCGGTATATTTCGAAGCACGCCCGCCAGTCTTCTTGGCGAGCATACGTGTCTTCACTTAACGGGAAGACCCCTCTAGCAGATGTGTGGAAGCGACTCAAAAACCTTCGGGGCAAGTTCTCACATGACACCCCCCCCCCTTTCCATTCTCCTGGAGAATGAGACCGCAATCTCGCACCCCACATCTGTCGCGGATTCCTTCGCGACTGCTTTCTCCGCATTCTCTAGCCGGGATGCTGTTCCGCCAGCATTCGCTGCGCGTCGTGATGTCGCGAAAGGCCGCCGACTCGACTTCCCCTCCATAGGTGGAGAACCTTTAAACGAATGGTTTACTTTGAGTAAGTTGCCCAATGGAGCAGGAATAGGGTGTCCCGCGAAGAAGTGTCCTCAGTGTCACACTATTAGCCCTGAGCATCAACAGCATCACCTCGGTGCTGCCGGAAGATGCTCTCGCTACGCTGTATGCAGACGACCTTACGATCTCTTTTGGCGCCGCCCAGATTCCAACTCTGGAGCGTCGCCTCCAACAGGCATTGAACCGCGTCTCTCGCTATGCCGAAGCGCACAGGCTTCGGTTTTCCTTGGCCAATACTAAGGTGGTGCACTTCTGCTGCCATCCACGTCTCCACTCTTACCCAGATTTATTTCTAAATGTGGTGCGTCTGGAAGTGGTGGACTCGCACGGTTTCCTTGGTGTTGTATTTGACCGACGCCTCAACTGGGAGGTTCATATTCGCAGCATAGATATTCTTGGTTCAATGACGTCCAACGCCTGGGGCGCTGATAGGGCTACTGCCTTACTTTTTTATCGATCCTTTGTTCGTTCCAAGCCCGACTACGGATGCGAGTTCATGCATCCGCAGCCGAGCGTGTTTTACGGAAGGTAAACTCGATCCACCACACTGGCCTTCGCCTGGCGCCTTCCGCACTTCCCTCATTGAGAGCCTACTTATCGATGCTGGGCAGATGTCACTCGCTCTGCACTATACACAGTGCACTATTCGCGCGAGCCCGGCGTTTCCCTCAGCCACTAACAGCTCTCGCTGGATTCGCAGCTGATGTCGACGGTGCCTATGCCCCTGAGAGACGCCAGTCATACCCTAAGCCCTTTGGGTTTAGGGCCAGGAAACTCCTTCGAGAGCTATGTATAGCTCTCGGGCCGGTGGCCCCTCCGGTTCTTCCCAGGACGCCACCCTGTTGGGTACCACATTTGGCTATTTGTCGCCACACCTCTGCTCCCAAAGCTTGTACAGCGCCGGGGGTATTGCGTTTGACCTTTCTGGAGCACACCTCGTGTCACGCTGTAACCGTGCCAGTGTATACGGATGGCTCCAAATCCGAAGAGGGGGTCAGCTTCCACGCCGTATCCCCTCTGTTTGAAGTCACCTGGGCTCTGTCAGGTGGATCGAGCTGGTGGCAATACACTACTTGGTACGGGAGATTACGCGACGTGCCCGGTTCGGAGACCGGATTGTGATTTATAGCGACTCACAAAGCGCCCTGAGCGGTCTTAGGTCATTGGAATTTCTGCATCACCTGGTTCGCGATATCCGTGACGCCACGATTTAGGCGAGTATGGCAGATGTCGAGATTATCTTCTGCTGGGTTCCTGGACATTTAGGAATTGCGGCATCTCTCCAAGCTGCTTGGCAAACAAGTTGGGAGATGGTCGAGTGGAACCTAAAGTTGCGTGACATTGCGCCGTGACTATTCTGATGGACCTACTTCTCAATGCCACGACGGCTTCAGGTTGCTTTCTGCCGTCTCCGAATTGGACACACTTGCGGGACTCACCGCCATTTGATAGAGCGCTCGTTTGCGCATTATTGTTATCACTGCGTTGGCCTCCTACCCTTTATTTGCCTGTTAGGTTGCATGTTCCCGCGTCTGGGGAAGGTGGCTACCCCGAGGCCGGAGCGCTCCTTCTTCTTGCTTTTTTGCTTTGTTTTTGTTTTTTATCCCTTGTCCTATTTTAGCGTTGTTATTTGTTATTTGCATAGTTATTTGTTTTCTTGTTTTTTATTTGTTTCTTAATATATGCTACTAGTAGGCTGTGTCGTGTACAGCTACTTATGCCAAAGCACGCAGTTGCCAGATGGGCTTCCCCCAAAAGAAAGTGTAAGGTTTTTTTTTATAGGTTGCACATTCCTGCTCCTGTGGGAAGCGGGCATCTCCCCGACGCCGGAGCGTGCCTTCTGTTTGTTGCGATTTTCCTTTTTTATTGTTTTTCTTGCATATTGTTATTTTAATGTAGCTTAGTACTAGGCTGTCGTGAGTACGGCGACTTATGCCCAAGTAGGCAGTCGCCAGATGCGTTTCTAACCCCTCCCCCAACCCCCTGACCCCCTACACTCTTCGTCACTTTCTATCGTGATAGGTTCCCTGAGTCGGTGCATCCCGCTTGGTCTCGCTACCGCGTCAAGTCATTCTTGTTACCATTGCCACTGCTTCTGCCATACAAATCTAACCGGCAGACTAGCCAAGTCAATTACACCCGAAATCTGTCGAAACTGCAGTGCCAAGTGTGTGAATTGTAGGGAGTCGCAACCTTCTTCCTCGTTCTTGTTGCTGACCGATTCCCTTTTCGAGAAGCTAAGAATTTGGTCCTGCCTCACCCGGCGCTAACTGCTACGCCTTGCGCCTTCATTTAAATATGTCTGCAATCTAGCCCTTTAAACATCGTCTCCAATCACGCCCTTTAAACACCGTCTCCAATCACGCCCTTTAAACATCGTCTCCAATCACGCCCTTTAAACATCGTCTCTTCACACGCCTTTTAAATACTGTCTCTTTGCACGCTCTTTAAACAGCGTCTCCAATCACGCCCTTTAAATATCGTCTCAAATCACACCCTTTAAACATCGTCTCTAATCACATTCTTTAAACATCGTCTCTAATCACATCCTTTAAACAACGTCTCTAATCACACTCTTTAAATATCTTCTCCAATCACGCCCTCTAAACATCGTCTCTAATCATGTTCTTTAAACAACGTTTCTAATCACACCCTTTAAACATCTTCTGCAATTACGCCCTTTAAACATCTTCTGCAATTACGCCTTTTAAACATCGTCTCCAATCACGCCCTTTAAACATCGTCCCAAATCACTCCCTTTAAACGTCATTTTCAAGTATGTCTCTCATCTACATATAATCCTTTTAATATTCTCGGGTTAACTCTCCTTTATTGTTCACATTCTTTAAAGCGGCTCTGTCATTATCTCCGACAATCCAATATTGCGACGCGCACGCGCGCGCACACACATACTGAAAGATATCTGTACTTTTGTTGGGAATGGCGGTTTCAAAGGCCCGGCAGCGACATCTCGCACTAGATTGATACTACCTGGGGCTTATTCCTTCTAGATATTTTCATTTCACTCTTCTTTCACCACTTTCTTTACAAGTCTGCTCGGCTATTTTTATTGGGAGGGGGGGCTAATATTACAGGCCAGTTGTCAATCTATTTCACCTTAGTTTGGCCGGGAGGGGTCTGGTTTACCCCTTCCCCCCTTTGGGTCTGTTGGGGATCGGGTATTAAGAACGATGGATCCCCCATTTTCCCATTCTACTGCTACCCTCTACCCCAACGTTTGCTCTCCTGTCTATTTTCTTTTACACACCCATAATTGAATGGCAGGTGACATCTGGAGTATTATGTTCACCTGGCCCCAACATTAGCCGTATTCCCTCCTAACCCCAACGCCTTCAGGAGGATCTGCAGCTATATGCATATCTTCCACATATTTTCACTTCTACTTTCATCATTTTCTTTACAAATCTCTCCTTACACACTTTCACTTCTACTTTCATCACTTTCTTTTACGCATTTCTCCTTACACACTTTCTGCGGGATGCGGCCTCGTTGCTATTGCGCATAAGATTTTATTAAAAAAATTCTCCCGGACGCCATTCTCCCTCTTGTATAATAGTTGGTTAAAATCTTTCGGGGACCCCACATGTTATGGGAAGCCGTGGTTCAGGTCCCAAGTTGAACTCTAGCCCCCTACCTCAGGAACCAAATGACTGGTAGAAAAATTACCAGTACAAAACAGGTGTTGAATACTCCCATAGTTAATTCTACTGCACTAAATACTTAACTCCTTGCCATCGTATTCAAGACCTTAAATACGACGGACCCGACTTAGCTCTCTTCTATAAACCTATCCCGACCCCTGAGGGCCCTCCGTTTGGGTTCCGGCCCCTTGCTGCTGACTCCACGTAGTCCTAGCGCTGCATTGGGTGATGGTGCCTATTTGATATTTCCTCCTAGAAGGTCTCTAGTTTATTGAATGTTCGCCCCCTGAGGTAGTTGTCCATTGCACTCGTGGCTGAGCATGTCTTTTATTTTTTTTACTTGTGTTGTGGTATGACATTACATTATATCAATACCATATTATATCTATGGGGGAGGGACCAATAACTTAAAGGCGAACCGACAAGGGACGGAACGCCACGGGTTTCGACGCGCGGAACAGCGAGAAAAGAGTGCAACGAGGTCAGGTAAAATTTGGACGATGGCAAAGCTCAAGGTTATTTAAAGAGGCTGGTACAAAAATATAATTTTATTTACATAAAATAAGAGAATAAATGGGCAAAAATTAAATTGGTAAATGAGGGAAGAAATTGCAGAGTTATGCGTCAGACGCTGAAGTTAGAAATTAATGCGTTACAGAAGGAGACTATTCATATGGGGAAGATTTACTCAAATGGGTTGCTGAAGGGGGAGAGGGGTTGGAAGACGAGCCCTATATATCCGAGGCTCCCCTCGCAGAGTGGGAAAAACAGCGCTACTCTCGAATCTTCACGTCGAGGCGATTCTAACCGGCAAAAAGTTGGTCCGAGGTGGACGCAGTTCGAGGCTACCGCTTGTGGATGGGGAGGCTTACCAATTTAAGCCTAACCAAATTCTAGAACCTTCTCCAGCACATGAACGTCACTTCCGTGCTGGAAAAGAAATTCCACGTGGAATTTCCCCACAACTTGGTAGGGTTTTGTTTTCTCTGGGTTATTGATTTTCTTTGTTCTTAATATAGCCTAAGGATAGGCTAAACATTAATTCCGGCGGTTTATGGCTTTGAAGGCAGGCGCAAGGTTAAATCACTCAAAATAAAAAATTGCTCCTAGAATGTGGAATGATTTGCTATTTTCGAAAGTCAAATTTTTTAACTGTTTGAATTTTAAAGAAAATTCTCTTAGTTCAAGTGTGACTTTCTATGTTATTGTAATTTTATTTTTAAAAAATTAACATAATGAAACTTTTTGAAATTAAAGGCTAATATTCACTGTTTTGGAGTTTAAAAAAAAATTGAAAGAAAGAGATTCAGACAGATTTTCCAAAATTAGTAAAATGAAGGCTAGTTTTTCGCATATTTAAAGCTTTTATCATTTTTCATTCTAAGAGTAGAGAAAAAATAAAATTGAGTTTCGAATGTTTTGAGATTTTTTAAGACCAAAATAATTACAAATCGTAAAGTTAAGAAAATGTATTAAAATTAAGGCATGGCTGTTTTGTTGCTTTTTTATATTTTTCGGTATATCAAAGGAAATTTTAGAGGGGGGGGGGGAAATCTCTGATGAGTGTTGTTATTGCCGTATTTCAAGAAAATTCTCATAAAAGTTTTTTTATTGTCGTTAGGCCTAGAAAATAGCATTGATCAGAAAAAATAGACCAAGGGTAATTTTTTTTTCGTCTATTCGAATGTTTATCCAAGTTCTTCTTAAAATAGATTTTGAATTTTAATCTTTAGCAGAAGGAAATAGCTCCTAGTAGGAGGAAATAGCTCCTAGTCTCTAAAAACGAATAAAGCAAAATGAAATTATTTGAGGAAACTTAGATGAAAACTAAAGAGCTCTGACAATTGTTTTTTCAATATTTTAAGAATTTCGATAAAAAGATTTTTTCTTGCCTTGAAGCCTAGAAAATGAGCATCAATGTCAAAAAAAGAGATCGGAGAATTTTTTTTTCAGTATTTTCAACATTTTTGTTAGAAAATATGAATGGATCTGATAAAATATAGACCAAGAGTAAATTATTAGGAGAACAGGCAATGGCTTCGCCACTCCCCACTACTGGGGAGCTTGCGCTTCGCAACTAAAGTTAAAATTTAAAATCTAATAAAAAGCAGCCATGGTTAAATTTTTATAAATTCTATGAACTTCGCCAATTAGAATAATTTTAAAACGGAACTTTAAACTATTTCTTCCCTTTCAAAATATCACGTTGCTAAAATATAGTTATAGATAAATTAAAAAAGCAGCTTTACTTAAATTTTAATCAATTTTCTGAACTTCACCGATTGTAATCCATTTTCTTTTAAAACATTATAAATCATTTTTAATAATATTTATTTTTTTCTGAACTAAACTATTTTGTTTTTTCAAACTCTAAAGAAATTCTTAGAAATTACTTTGATAAAAATTTAAAATATACTTAAGTCATAACCAAACTAAGATGAAATTATTATTTAAATACTCATGGCGATGATGATGATATATACTGGAAACCTTGTAAATAAATTTAGTTCAGAAACCCTCTGCTAGACTCGAATAGGTCGTAGGCCACTGATCGAAGGTCTGCCTGCGAAGCGCAAGCTCTTTCTGTAAGGAGTGGCGAAGCCGCTTCTCTTGTCATCATCATCATCATCATCATCATCATCATCATCATCATCATCATCATCACTAAATCTATAATTTAAGAAGGGGATTGTTTTGAATATTTGAATAATAATTTCATCTTGGTTTGGATTTTTTTATCAAAGTTATTTCTAATATTTTTTTTTATAATATCAAAAAACAAAATGGTGAAGTTCAGAAATAAATATAAGTATCGAAATTTTGTGAATTTTTTTAAACACAAAGAATTACAAATGGTGAAGTTCCGAAAATTTATTTTTACATATCTTCTTCTATGACTATATTTTAGCAACGTGATATTTTGAAATGGAGGAAATTTAGTTTAGAGTTCCTTTTTAAAATGATTATAATTGGCGAAGTTCAGAAAATTTATAAAAATTTAACCATAGCTGCTTTTTTTCATATTTTAAATTCTAATATTAGTAGCGAAGCGCAAGCTCCCCTACGGTGGCGAAGCCATTGCCTGGTAGTTAAAGTTCAAGACTTAAGTCTCTTTTATAGTCTGGGTTCTCCAATGATTGATTATTACTACTTCGCCTCTAATCAAGAATTTATTTTTCCCTCCTAGCGATGCGCTCTCTCTCTCTCTCTCTCTCTCTCTCTCTCTCTCTCTCTCTCTCTCTCTCTCTCTCTCTCTCTCTCTCTCTCTCTCTCTCTCTCTCTCTCTCTCTCTTCTCTCTCTCTCTCTCTCTTCTCTCTCTCTCTCTCTCTCTCTCTCTCTCTCTCTCTCTCTCTCTCTCTCTCTCTCTCTCCCCACATATACATACACACGTCCCTCTTCATGCTCTTCCATGCATTGATGAGACGTGCAAAACACACTGAGGAGGTCCAAAGACCCCGAGATTGACGCCCTAACTATGGTGGTTCGAGATTGCTGTAATGGAGCCTGAAATTAGATTGAATTGTGCTGAGTCGACGCCGGAGGGGGAAAAAACCCCGCTTACTTACTCAAAATCTGTTCCGCTAAATCCGAATTGTTTTGCTTTGATGTCATTTTAGTCCAGAAATGACATTAGACGGTAATTATCTCAATGGAATGATCACTTAAAAATAAGGTTTCTAGAAATATGTGTGGCCCTGATTCCAGTTCGATTTGAAACTTGACCAAGTTAAATGAGTTGTAATCTCGCGCGCGCGCGCATACACACTGACTCGTACTCTCCTTTTGGTTCGCTACTCTTGTGGCTTTGTACCATCCACACATTATGTCTTGAGATTTGACCACCTTATTCACGACACTTTATTTAACACTTCCTGGTGGCGAGATTTCATCAAATGGGGGTCCTTGAGAGGAAATGAAGCATTGGCATTGGCCGCGATTGTAAAGGGGTGCGTCTCGCCCGCAGACATTTCTCTTATCTCCCAATCTAGTGTTATTCCATCTTCCCTGAATGATATTTGAGCCGTTTAACCTCCTCCCCAATTACTTCTGGCGTCATGTATGCCGTTAGGGGCAAAGAGGATCACTGCGAAAAAAGAGGGCTGGGGGAAAGCTCGACAAAGAGGACTAAATGCAGTCATGGAGAAAGGAAGGGTTTAAAAGTGAAATCAAAAGAGAATCGAGAAATTCTCCTGTTTGGTAAGCATTTTTTTTCATTTGCAGGGAACTGCGAGTGGGGTTATTGAATCAACCCCCCTAGATTAGAAAAATGAATTGTCAAAATGTTTACTAAGTTGTTCAGTTGGGGCGTTTATTGGGTATTTTTTGGTTGTTTTAATTTCGCCCTACGTTTGATTATGTGTGGGACGAGATGAAATGACGAGGCGGTGTTTACGAACATTTATGGAGGATTGTTTCGTGAGTTGTACTTGTAAATGTTGAATATTGCGTTTTATTGCCATTGTCTCTATTTTTTGTGTTTGTGGAAGCCGAGCTTTGATCATTTATGACCCTCTCTTAGTTTATAATTGCTTGCCATTCGGTGTGTTAGGTTTATTTCCATTTGTATATATGACGCGTAGTGCCCCATTCGGAGACCGGATTGTGATCTTTAGCGACTCACAAAGCGTCTTGAGTGCTCTCCGGGCATTGGATTCTCCGCATCCCCTGGTTCGCGATATCCGTGACGCCACGGCTATGGCGAGCCGGTCGGATGTCGAAATTATCTTCTGCTGAGATCCTGGACATTTGAGAATTGCGGTGAAAGAGGGTGCCAAAGAGTCCGCGAGGACTGCGCGACCAGACCACCGTTTCCCTCTTCTTCACACTGATTACATGGCGGGAATACGGGCAGCTCTCCGGGCTGCTTGGCAAAGAAGATGGAAGACGGTCGAAGGGTACTTAAAGTTGCGTGCCATTGATCCGCAACTGTTCCCACGGACTTACCACACAATGCCGCGAAGGCTTCAAGCAGCTTTCTGTCGTCTTGGAATTGGACACACTCACGGGACGCACCGCCATTTGATGACGCGCTCGCCCGCACTTTATTGCGACCTGTGTGCCCCCCGCCCCCGACTGTTCGGCACATTCCTGTTGAATATCCGAATTTGGGTGATCTTCGCATACGTTACCTCTCCCAGTATTGGAATGAGCGACTATGCTATCGATTGTTCCTTGTACTCGGGATAGGTTCGTGTACACATACTTGTGAACCATGTAACTTTTTGGAGGACGCTGGCCTCCTCCTCGCCTCTGCAGTAGAGTGAGGCGGGCCTCTCCACAACGCCGAAAAATGCTTCCTTTTCGGGGTTGTTTTTTTTTTGCTCATTTTAGAATAGCCTAATTACTAGGCTAGGATTTTAATTACGCTGACTTACGATGCCCTTGAAAGCAGTCGCTTGATGGGCGAACTTGAAAACAAAATTGTATGTGTTCTTTGATTATTTATGTTTCTGCTCCTCATACATACCATTATATATGAGAGTATTTTTGTTTAGATGAATCATTTGCCACTGTGGATATTGCGCTTGGTGTCGCTTTGTGACCTACTAGTAGTTGTTCTTATTTGCGTTCTTGTTAAAGGAGCAGAAAACACTTTAATAATTAATGGCGGACGCCTTATTTCTAAAACCGGAATGAAATGTGTTGAGAAAGAAATTCTCTTGTTTATCAACCTCGGAATTCTTTTAATTTGAATTTCCGAAGAGTTTATATAATTCCTGGATTTCTATTCAATTGCTTAACTTTACAATTAATTACCTTCCAACTATTAAAAGTTTGAAAATTTACATGGAAGGAGGTATCCGGTATAACATGGAGCAGCATGCCGTAGCTAACATCTGGAAAATTGCGTGCTCCCTCAGCCACATTGCTCAAAGGATCGGGGGATATATTTCATATTCTCATTTTGTCTATCTTTACTTTCTTTACAAAGTGTTTTAGGATTCCCCCGTTGGTTTTCCATTTAAAAATAATTTTAAAAAATTAAAGTTATTCCATTATGTATGGAAATTGGCCCCCATCTAGTGACTTTGCCAAATTTAAGGTGATTTTCAAGGAAAGCCCCGCACGATATTTAGCCCCCCGGTATTTTTTGCTAAATTTTAGCCGGTTTTAGATTTTTTAAGCTTTTTTTCCAACTTAAGTAAGTATATTAAACTTATAGAAACTAACTTAAAAAAGAAGCTAAAAATGGCTAAAATCTAGCCAAAATTTCCGGCTAAAATATCGTGCGGCGCCCTCTTCCTTGAAAACTAACAGAATTAAATCAAACTTTTCAGAATTAGCGCACACACGAATATTATTCCAAATATATGAAATTCAAAACTATTTACTCATGTTCGGTAAAGGCCAAAACTATTCACTCGTGTTCAGAAAAGACAAAACGACTTACTCCTGTTCAAAAGAGGCAAAAACTATTTACTTTCAGAAAAAGCAAACACATACACAGCTATTTACCCATGTTCAGAAAAGGCAAAACTATTTACTCATGTTCAGAAAGGACAGAAACTATTTATCATGTTAAAAAAAGACCACTATTTACTCATATTCAGAAAAAGGCAAACAAATATTGACTCATGTTCAGAAAAGGCAAACAACCACGCATAATTATTTTATTCGTGTTCAGAAAGGCAAAAAAATATCTACTCACATTAAAAAAGCAAAGAGACACAACTATTTAATTATGTTCAGAAAGGCAAAAAAAACTATTTACTCACGTTCATAAAAGGCAAACACACACAGCTATTTACCCATGTTCAGAAAGAGCAAAATTATTTTCTCCTGTTCAGAAAGGAGAAGAAACTATTTACTCGTCTTCCGAAAGGGCAAAAACTATTTACTCATGTTCAGAAAAGGCAAAACTATTTACTCAAATTCAGAAAAGACAAAAAATGACTCGTGTTCAGAAAAGGCAAATCCCCCTATTTACCCATGTTCAGAAAAGGCAAAAAACACACACACACGCACAATCATTTTACTCGTGTTCAGAAGGGCA
Organism: Ceratothoa steindachneri; assembly: GCA_963969495.1. Lineage (NCBI taxonomy): Eukaryota > Metazoa > Arthropoda > Malacostraca > Isopoda > Cymothoidae > Ceratothoa > Ceratothoa steindachneri. Next base: position 26,433,627 of record OZ018320.1, on the reverse strand, counting down.
AAAAGTAATTACTCACATTTAGAAAAGGCAAAGACACAAGTATTTACTCATGTTCAGAAAGGGCAAAAACTATTTACTCGTGTTCAGAAAAGGTAGCTATAATACGAAGAACCCTATTTAATAATTCAGTCTCCAGCATGACTAAGCCAGATAGGGAACAATGGGGTTGCCCTGAATACAACTCTAGTTGATACAATTAGTCATGTCATGCTCTAAGCGGAATTAGATTAAGTAACAAATCAATGTAGTATTATTTAATGAGAGATGGATTATGTGGAGCTTTATTTAGTTATAAATAAACTAGATAAGACATTTATTTACCAATAAAATCACTTTAGTAACATTTTTACATTATTATGGTAATTTGAGCAGTACTGTCGAAACCTTTTGAAACGGGTTTGTCTCAAAAACATGGTTGCCATTTTTTTCTTTTTTTAAGCTTAAATAACTATATTTATTTAATATTTAATCAGCGATATCATACAAATCCACATTAACATTTGGCTTTTTTATTTCTATCCCTATAATTAATATTAAAATCTAACGTGTGAGGAAAAATATTATTACTCGGCAACCAGCACAGCAAAAGCCCAATAGCAGTCATCCGAAGCTATTCGAAGATTTATAAAGTATATAAATAATTATATCATAGTTAGCTCACCTTTCTCCGAAACATGGTGGAAAATGTGACATGACTAATTTGGGCAACTGCATTTTTTTTAGCGCAATAACAAAGAGGCCGTATCTGTAAAGTAAGTAACTAAGGTTGACGAAATGAAAGTGTGGAGGGGGCCTAGGAGTAAAGTCACGGCACTGTAAGATCAATAAAAGACTACAGGGATAGTTGGGGCGGGAGGGCATGCTACAACTCCAGTCTTCAGTGGCAGCAGTGGCTTTGCCCCTCCCACAACATCCACCCCTTGGGTGAGAGGCTAGATGTTAAAGAGGTTCGTTAAAACGATGAAAAAAAAAGACGACCCAGCGTCCTCGGGCGAGGAAGACTTGCCACACACGCTTTTCTTTCAGCACAGAACCCTACCCCTCACCCCACCCCTCTCTATTTTAATTCTACCCACGTGTGCTAAATTAATAAACAATTTTTTAGACATAATTATTCGTTACCGCTTTTTTTTCGCTCTTTCATAAGCGTCATACATGATTTGTTTCACCAACCAACACTTTTATAACGTTCTTCAAGGCTCCTTTTACCTATTTTTTTCAGTTGTTGATAAACTTTCACCGGATTTTTTTTTAATACACTCGGTTTTCCTTTGCTGCAGTAATGTTTTAATTGGAATATTCTTTAAATTTTTACCCATGATTTTTTTTTTCAGTATTATTTTTCATGTTTACTTTTTAACTGCCTTAATTATTCCTCTCGATTTTTAGAAACTGAAGATGGGCGATATGCTCGGAACGTTTTATCTTTATTTTTCTGCCTAATTTTACATATACCCTATAAACTATGTTGGTTTTATACATAAACCCTATCAAGCTCAACACTTGTCCATCAGATGTTCCCAACTTTCTAGCCCTTTTCTTGATGAAATCGGAGTATTTTGTAAATTGTGTAAGGTTTTCTTCCCTCCAGTCGATGAAAAATGAATCCTTTTGATGTATTTCTTCAAATTTGAAGAAAGAAAAATTCAGGAGTCAAATTAATGTTAGAAGCTGGATGTGTAAGAGCAATTGTCAGGGAAGACAAATGAGAACTCTGACATGAAGCCTTTGTGGAGGGGTGTTTTTTTTTAACATCTTCCCAAAATGTTCCTTGAACGGAATTCTATCAGCGGCACACCTTCTGCATCCACACGAAAAAGTGTTGAGCACTTTTGCTGTCGACGTTTCTAACTTTCCTTTGGTGGACCCATCAAGAATCTCTCTGTAGCCATTTCTTTAAATGTTCCATATGGCTACCCCCTATTCAATTACCAGTAACTAGTAGTTGAAAAAAGTCAGCAGTATTACATCCCACTTGTTTCAAATCTGAATTGTGTAATAGTAGTAGTTTGCCATTCAGCCTTTATCCAGGCGGATTCCTGACCGGAACCTTCGTCGCCCCAGGGCAGAGGAACCTGTTCCGCGTCAGAGGTATGTGGATATAGATAACAATCGGCAGGATTCCTTGGACCAAAGAGTGCGTGTGTGTTGTGTTGCAAAGACGAGAGAGGAAAGAAAGCAGTGGAATTGGCTCTGTGTGTGTGTGATGAGAAGTGCAAGAGCCCCCCACCGCAGTACAGGGCTGAGCACAGCGCGTCCACCAATTGGTAGCCAGATCTCTACATGCGCTGATGTTTGTGTCCGCTCATGCCGGGATCGAAGCCGGTACCGCCACGTGGTATAACAACGCCGCATCCACCTGGCTAGTAAGAGCTCTTCTGAATTAAGGGATTTCCCTGGTTAGGAATTGATCTTCGCGTAAGTTTAGTACCCATCATGGAGAAAGCTTGCTTGAGTCAGTGATCATACAAAATTATATAAACTGAACCCAACGATAAGTTTTATTTCCGTGCTTTGATTTCCACAGTATATCAACAATCCTTAACATATAATATACATATAAAGAGTGTGTGACTTGTGAGGGTGAGATATAAGGAAAATAAATAATTACCTCTCGACTTTAAGATTCAGCAAAGGTTTTTATGGTAGAGAAAAAGAAAAGAAAAGGTGGGAATGCTTAGTTTTGTGTTCCATTAACTGGCCCCCACGACCAAATATTTTCATCGATCTTTTCCCCCTTTTGAGGAAACGGTGTCAGGGTGTGCGTATAAGTTCCCGCTCCTCAAATTGGCCCCCGCGGGAGAGCAGGTCAGGGTGGAATTATGACGTGCACCCTAGCCTGATGGACTTCGGGTTTAATGAAATATGCCTCTAAAACAATATTTACCACTGTTGATCTTTCATAATGCAGTTTTATTCCTTTCACTTTAGTCTTTCCATGCCCTATCATATATGAGAGCTTGTGTACCCGCCGGAGTACGCATGTTTCGTCCCGGTCAATGGTTAGAGTACGCTGGGCTTCTATGGTTGGAATCCATTTGTCCCTCGGTCTCCCTCGTTTCTCACTGCTTTTGGTCGCTTTTCGATCGCGTTTTTGTAGTATTCTTGCAACTATTTGCTTTCCGCTAGACTGAGCTGGGTTCGAAGCACCGGAGCATTTGTTGGGTAGCAATTTTCTCCTCTGCACCCACCAAAACACCTGTTTAAGCCAGTGTTTCATAACCAGTAGACATTTCTCCACTAGTAGGAACTTCTAAGATCCCAGGTTGGTAATAGTGCCAGCGTCACTTTCAAATCTTGGAACATGTACTTTAATTCCATTGTTTTCCCCATGTTTGTGATGCTAAGGTGGATAATACAGAGTATTTAGGCCCTATGAAGCAAACCCTAATTTTATCATACAAGTTTTGATACTAAATGTTTTCATCTGTTGGACACTAATAAACACTTGTAGATTAACTGTTTGATTTTACCCTTTGTGTGGTAGTATTCTCCCAGCCTCTCAACGATCTTATGTTCTTAGTTTTGACCATAAATACATATATTTACAGTCCACTACAATGTTTTTCCTTTAATTGTTTATGGGTTGTAATATATATTAGCATTTTCTTATGTACTTTCTAACTTAATCCAATGAGTGGGAAATATATATAAAACAAGGTCTGATTACTAAAAACCGCGTGCTCTCAATTATTCGTATTTATGATCTTATGACCTTCAAAACTTTCAATAATTTCCGGATTAACCTTGGGATGACCTTACCAATTATATCATTCGAAAGAGAATGTAAAACAACATAAGGGTTTCAAATTTCGTTAGAATCGGTCTAATAGTTATGATGCTATTGCCAAATAATTCCCTGGTTAACCTTGGGAGGACTTTGGCAATTATATCATTTAAAATAGAATGTATAACAACATAAGGGTTTCAAATTCCGTTAGAATCAGCCGAATAGTTATGATATTATTGCAAAACAAAATAATTCCCAGGCTAACCTTGGCAAGACCTTGACAATTATATTATTCGAAAGAGGGTTTCAAACATAAAGGTTTCAAATTTCATTAGAATCGGTCGAATAGTTGCAATGTTATTACCTCCCCCCCCCAAAAAAAAAGCACAACGGGGACCGACCGACCGATATAGTGCGGTATAGAGTCGCCCGCGACTAGACTCGCACGTGCCTAAAAATTAGACGGTCATTAGAAATGATAGAAGGTTAAGAACGCCGGTTTAAGTTAATATATGTCCCATTCCTGTCTTGGGTTTTGAATATCGGGGGAAAAGGGTGAAGGATATACCAGGAAAAGACTGGGAAAGCTGAGTTACGAGGTCTTAAAGATCCTCTTTTGGAGCTTGTCGATGTGGTACCCTCGCAATGTAAACAGCCGGATTTTGTTTAAGTTCTAGCGCAACTTAAGAGAAGTTTCGATGTTTCGCTAAACCGTTTGGCGTTGGCAGCGACCGCTGGCAACCCCATGATACGAACACTTGGCAACCTCACACCGTTCGAGGCATACTTAATCTGCCACGCACGTAAAAGGTATATTAATTGTCATTCGCACAAATCTAATCGCTCCACGCCAAGTGGCAGCCTTGACATCACCCTCCAAGAAGCTCCTCACCCACGCGAGCTGCGAGCCCGCTGACTTTAGGCAACCGAGAAAAATTACAACCTAATCTTGTCAATAAATAATATTAGTTGTAAGTATGTTTGTATAACTAACCGCTCCACGTTGTTAACTAAATGGATGTACCAAATGAAACGACAACTTTGTATTTATCTTTGGTAATAGTAGAAAGAATTTAAAGCTCATATTTTCTTTGGTTGGGTGAAATGTTATGGAGATGAACCTCCAGAGGATCGAAACGTCAGTAATAAATAACCTTGTACCACTTGCGTTTTCTCTTATTCTCCTTCTCCATTTATTTGCCAAAGACACCCATCAATGAAATGGTATGAATCAAATGTAAAAGCCTTTTGTTTTCACTCTTTTGTGTCTTTTATTTACGAGTGCCTTTTTTGCCTTTTCCTCTGAATTCCATATTCGTTTTCCAATTTAGAATCCTCATTTATTAATAGTAAGTCAATTGTTTTTCGCCCAAATTGTGATTTTTTTAATCCTCATCAATTAATTAAGTTTTCTATTTCCACAGGTGAGTTTTGGCTTCCTTGCATAACTTTTAAATGGAGGCGGGAGGTAAGGAAACCAGCCTTTGTTGTTCAATTTTTACCTTGTGGATTTGCATTCACTGGCTTTTTATGTATGATTTTAATATGAATGTTGCCACCAATTTACACCGTTTGATGTCTCATATGTAGAAAGGGGCATGGAAGTCCGATAGTTTGGTTTGGAGAAGTTTGTGAAAAGACAACGATTGTTTGATTGAGAATTACATTGTAGGAAGGGATATTTAAGGGACAGTCATTTCCGTTTACCTTATTTAATAAATATTTCATCAATTATATTGTAATCCTAATGTTTATTGGATGCATACTGATGTTTTATATGACTTTCGACCAGATTTGTCAAGTAATTGACAATATACTTTCATATCGTAGGACATGTAATTGAAATCCATTGTTTCTCTATGATACAGACAACTTGGTCCGCATGAATCAAGCCCTAATTTTATCCTACAAGTTTTGGTACTAAAAGTTGCTTTCATCAGCTGTACGATACTAAACACATATATTAAACTAATCTCACCATCTTTGTGGTAAGTACTGTCACAGTCTTCTTCGCGAGAGTGGTTATCAGGACACTGGCTTTATACCTGCTCATTGGTAATTTTTCGCTAATAAATGGGCAGTGACCCTTGAAGTGCCCAATGCCCAGCTTACTGGTACAAACACACCCATTAGTCCTGTCCTCCACAAGGGGATTCGTGGGTGGTATGGGCGACTATGTTGTATGTAGTTGATTTTTGGATGAGTACATACTCTCCCCACCTTAATACCTACAGGCAGATGTGCCCTTATTGCAGAGGTTGGGCAGGTTTAGGACTGTTTGGAATCCTTATGGTACCCAGTGCCCCCAGATATTTTTTCCCTCGAATTTAGAGCCTAATTCCCTCCGAATATAGAGGAAGTTAAAATGTGTGAAAGATATACAGTCCTAGGATCACCTGGGTATATTGGGGCATGGAGGGCACAATCCTCCAGAAGTCAGTCGCAGCATGGCTGCCCATGCTACACATGAAATCTCCTTGCGGATTCCACAAGTAGAGAGACCATATCCCGACTCCTAGTAGCGAGGTGGGGAGGATGACCTTAAAGGAGAGCCTCCCTCCCCTCCTAACACTCCCTGTATGAAGCAGGTAGTAGACTTCGAATCAGGGGGCTTGATGGTCCAGGGTCGGAGAAGTGTGCTTAGGTCGAGGGGGAGGGGGGGCACCTATACCCAAATAGTGCACATGCCTCCGTGAAAGGTACTATGCCAAGTTTCCCCCTACTCGAACACCTTTAAAGAGGATGACAAAACCCGCTTCATCGAGCTAGGTACTGTCGTCAAGAAGCAATGCCAAGGGCCACTGAGTCCTTCGAGATTCTAGCCTAATCCCCCCAAAACTAATGATGCTATCAAACGCTGTATTGTAACTCCTTGAGAAGACCAATGCTAGCAAACGCTTTATTGCAATTTGAGAAGACAGGTTGAATAGTTTGACCTTAACTATATTATGAAGTGGCTTCGAGGACATTAATAAAGCTCTTTCACGTATATTAGAGACTCGGGATCCCTCCAATTCGACCATTATAAGCCTAAAGTAACGAAGATGCTGTGATCATTTCCTTATCTTGAAAAGCACTCCGTTGGCGATGTAAGGATCAATAAATAGGATTTGGAGCTGACAGGAATCAGGGTAACTAATCATAAACGGGCTATCGTATGTATTTAGAAGTCTAGCTTTCGCACAAGGTTGACATATCACTGTTCGAGTGTTACCCTTGCGTTGTTGACGAGTGTCGGGAACGCTTTCTTGAAGTTTATTGATTTAGAGCGGCTCGGTGAAAGAGAGTACACATGCAATAAAAAAAAGCGTAAAAATGTGTTCGTAGTAGGGAAAAAGGTGGTAATACACACGATATGTTCCTAAGAGTAGACGGCATTTTGATAAGAGAAGGACGATATTTGTAGAGATGAAACCATTCCCTGTTCTGGGGAGTCAAATCCAAGGCTTTTGTGTGTTCTTATCTTGTGGCTTTGAACATTCCTTACCCCTTAAGGATTCTGTATCATCTGTGATCCTGGACCTCTATGACTTTTATTTTTATCATTTTCGTTGCTAGGAAATAAATGTCGAATCTGCTTCTTCACAACTTCGTCTAATCTCTCATTCTTTCTTCCGTTATTCACCACGGGTCTTAATTTCCATGATACTCACCTTGGCATATCGCCGCATTTGTTGACTGGTACTGACTCACTGGTAATCAGGTCCCCAATCCGCTGCATTTGACATCTGGAGGATTACAATTCCTCTGGTCGAGATGTCTTTTTGATTTTCGCTTTAAATAAAATATCTCCCCGATAGAGCATTGTTTGAGGTTTACTTTAGTAGTGTTTATCGCTTTGGATGTTCACATTATTCCTTACATAGTTGCTACTATCAGGTCGAGTCATAAGTAATTTCCGTTTTTGTGAAAAATATTTATTCATGATTCGCTGAATAATTAAATAATTTCAGTTAAAAGTATATTCGCCATTTTTGTTAATCACCTCTTGCACAAGGGATTAAGCATACGCCTGTTTTATTTGACTGATCCTTGAGCTTAGTCAAAGTTAAAGATTTGAGGTTGGAAAAAGAGGGTACTTAAGCGTGGTTTGACCTGGAAAAATAATACTGCTTACTATTTAGAAGAGGGGAGAAAATGGGAGGGATAGAAATTCATGTTACTCTTTGTTTTTATTCCTGGAGCGGTAGAATATATCAGGTTGAGTCATAAGTAATTTCCGTTTTTGTGAAATATATTTATTCATGAATAGCTGAACAATGAAATAATTTCAATTAATAGTATATTCGCCAATTTTTTTAGCACTTCGCAAGTAACCTGTTGATTCCTCTAAAGTAAAATTTAGTCAGTTTTTAAGTTCAAGAAGTTGTCCACGAACATTTTTATCTGGTCTTCTTCAGAAAAAAAATACTATTCAGGGCATTTTGTAGTGAACAAAAACAGGGAAATCACTTGGTGCAAAGTTTGGTGAATATGGTGGATTGGGTAGAAAAGACCAACATAAGTCCAATTTGATTCTGCGCTATGTGGTCTCGCGTTATCACGAAGAAGCAAATGGGGGTCTCTTGTTGACGGGTGCAGGGCGTTTTCTTAAAAGATTTGCATGCACACGTTGTAGCTGTTTAGAGTATAAGTTTGCATTCCACCAGTTCTCTTACATCATGTTCATGGAAGTCTGATGATCGTCCTGATCTTGGTTCATCTGCCAATGATTGATCCCCAGAACGAAACTTTGAAAACTAATTTCGGACTTAGCGATCAGTAATGACACATTGGCCACAAACACTACGCACTTTCTTTCCTGTTTCTGAAGATTCTTTGTTATTCTTAAACTCCCACATCACATGTCAAATATGAACTTTCATTCCGTCCAATTTAGGGCATGATATTTTAGTTTAAGTTATGATGCACACTTGTTTACTGTTGATGTAAGAATGAGCGGTGAACGCTATTTCTAAACAGGTGAGGTTAAAACACTGGAAGCTCGAAATGCGCCGTTACATTTTGCTTCCAATAGACGGAAATTACTTATGACTCAACCTGATATTATGTTCCTTCTGCTTTCATTCTATTCCCGCTGAATAAAGAGGTACCTGTTGGATTACTCATCAGTTCACTTAAAACAAAAAAGAATTAAATTCGCTCGTATCGACAGCAAGGTTGTTATGGCATCGTTGAGTTGGTGTTGTAGATCAATTACCCCCGGATGCTGAAATTCCCGGTTCTTTTTATTTCCCGTCGTCTTGTTTCTTGCTCCGCCGAACAAGCGGAAATGACTGATAGTAGAAGGGGAAGACCAATGTATTGATATTGAATCAATGAAATCAAATAAATTGTGCTTTCATAAGGTGGCGCGCGTGTTTTCAAACACAAGGAAACTATACACAAAAGAACACAGGCACATGCGACATTATAACCCCTGTTGGGGCTGGAGTATACAGACCGGCCTCGCTCCACGTTGTACCCTCGCCTCATCCGTTTGACCTCTGCAACAGCGCAGAAGCGCCGTCTTGGAATGCTCCTGTCGCTCGACGCTCGTTATCTGTTATCTAAAATGGCAGGGGGCGTCTGATAAACGTAAATGCCGATATCCCGCTTCTGACGTGCGCGCGCGCACATACATTTCGCGCTCTTCGATCTGTTCGTATGTTTATTTGATTCCACCCGGTGCCTTTATAACGTCGGCGCGTCGAACTTTTCATTATCGGAATCTGATGGGTTCATTTTTCTTCATTTTCAGTCGTTCAATCATGGGAAAGGTGATCAGATCGCCGGTAGGTGAACGAACTTTCATTTCACGTCTCCCACATCTTTCTCGATCCCTCGTTTTCTCCAAACTAAAAATAAGCTTTTCACTATTAAAACCCCGTTGGGTTTCGATTAAACGTCATATTGTAAAGACACGGGTCTTTTTCGGAAGAGACCCGTCAGCGAATTAGGCGTTCGAGGTTAAGGTAGGTTAGGTATAAAAGATGTTTAGGAAAATGCAAAAAATAAAAAAAACTTTGCAAATTTATTTGTTTAGAGGAAAATATGCAACAATGTCATCGTATATTTGTTTGATCAAATCTTTGCCTTTGCTTCTCCTCCGCCATAGAAATTCACAAGAGTCGAATAAAGACCAAAAGGTCAAAGGTCAAAGGTTTATTAAGTTATGAATACAAAAAGGGGTAATTACATACATTATATGTAGTTAGAATGATAGAAAATAGTGGTGAAAATAGATTTAGCAGAGGAGGTAAAAGCACTGAGTAGAAGTAGGAAATGATAGCATCCCGGAGACATGGAAATCATTATCAATTGAGTTTTCAAGTTAACTACAATTTACATACTATAGAAAGATTATTGATAATTTACTATAAATTCTTAAAATTACTTTATTATACACTTCTTATAATTCATTTAATTTGTTAGTTTATTCTATTTTACTACACATTAAATTTACGGTAGCTTTTAATGCTTTGTAAGTCTGTTTGTTGTATTTCGCTTATTTAATTTTACATTAAATCGATTAACACTAAAATTTGATTTATTATCACTGTATAAAATTATCAACTTTTGCTTATTTTATTTACTACATTATTTTTATTAGATTTATTTTCACTAAATTAGTTTAGTTGTACTATAATTGTTCATTACTTTGCGTTAAAACTAGATTTTCTCTCACTGTCTATAATTTTACTAATTGTTCACTTTTTGCTTTATTTGTACTTATTTCATTTACTTTACTATTTTCACTATATTAATTTTTAATAATTTAGATTTGTTTCACTAAATATGGTTCACTATTATTATTTACTTTAATTGTTCACTTTTCCGTATTCACTGTTTAATTTGCGATGTTTTTTGTCCACTCCGTATAGCTTTAAATGTCGTCATGTTAACGTTATGCACGTCTCTAGGGTTGATGAAGACTAGGGATTTTAGGAGTAGGGCCGACACTTCTTTCCTGGAGTATGGTCCCTCGTACGTCCATTTGTATTCACCCGCGGCTAGGCCGATGATGAGTAGTTCCAGGTCGTCTTTGGGGGCCGGGGACAGGGGGGAGCCGAAGACACGTAGTCCCACGTCTTTCCCGTCGAAAAAGAGACCTCTTTCGAGGATTTCCTTTTTCTCGGTGAGGGGAAATCCTTCGTGCCTTTCGTCGTCCTCTTCTTCCTCGTCCGAAGTAGATTGTGGCTTCTGCGGTGTTTTTTCTGGTGACTTCTTATTTTTCTTCTTTGCGCCTTTTTTCTCCTCTTCTCCTTCCGAAGGCGTTTGTATTTTCCCTTCTTCTTCTTTTTCGGTTTCCTTTACCCCATTACTTGAGGGGGCCTTTTTCTCTTCTTCGATGAACTCGAGATTAAAAAGGCCCGCCGAGTCTGGGTTTTCGGGAAACCAAACCCTTTTATTGCAACCATTCTTCTCCAGAAGAAGGTTGAGGTGGGATGAGAAGGTACCGGGGTTTGTTATGTTTGCCAGGTGGGCAACCATGACCATGGCCATGACTTCTTGCCCTTCCTTAGGCATGACCAACTTCATTGCGTTCGTTCGTGCCGACGTGGTATTCTTTGCTGCCGTATCCGCGTTCGTGGATTTTTTCCTCTCTTCTTTTTCTTCTCTCAGCCTATCTCTTTTTTTGCGGATGGCTTCTTTGTGGATTGGGCACCTCATGGCCAGGGCCCTGTGGCCACCTCCACAATTTACGCATTTTTGCACCCTTTCCCTGCACTCTTTCCAACCATGTCCGGTTTTGGCGCAGTTGGAGCATGCAGGGTCGGCAATTGTGCAATCTTTTGTGGCGTGTTTTTCGACTGCATAGCATTTGAAGCAGCAGTTGATTTGAATATATTCTTCCTTTAGGATCTGTTCCGGGCTGACCTTCAGGTAGAAGCCGAGCAGCCCGTCGTTTTTGGCTCGGTTTGCCATATCGATGGTAGTGAATACTATTTTCACCACGCCGTTTCCTTTTCCGAATTTGTACACTGCTGTGATGCAGGCCCACTCTTGTTTTGCTTCGATTTCTTTTTTAATTTCTTCACAGGAATTTTCTGTGAAGATTGGGTCCAGCTTCGTTAGAATGATGGTTCGTTGGGCCAGGATTTCCTGTGGTACACTTGCTTCAAGCCCAATCTTCTTGAGATGAGCTTGAGCCTCGTCGGAGATCAGCCTCTCGACGTCCCCCATTGTGCTACAAATGGTTGCATAACCATTGGGAGTGTCGAGGAGCCTGATCAGCACCACGTGGATTTTTTTTATAGATGTTTGTATAACCTCCATTTTCTCAGGTTTTGGTGCCCCCCCTGTGGTACGGAGGGGGATCCTTTTGCAGTCCTGAGGGGCTGCCCCCATGTTGGGGCCCCTCTTCTAGCAGCTGTTCTTGAGAGAGGATGTATACGTAAAGTTTTGCACGAATTAAAAATTTAGCACTTATTGCGGACCGTTTTTATATGCGTCCGCCTCTTTCACTCGATTTCACACAAAAAGTTTACACTGCCTTCGTGGCCAATTGTTTACGCGGAGCTTTACCTCCAGTAGACTTGCGAGCTGTCTGCTTAGTACGAGCCATGACGACAAAACAAAAAAAATTTCTCGAATAAAGACCGTGACTTTGACTTTGTATAAGTGCAGGTGCATGTGAGGGGAGACGATAGGGTGTGGGGGGGGGGACAGAGAAAATAGACAAGTGGAGAAGAGAGAAAAAGTGTGGAAGAGGTGCAAAGAGATGCCTAGGGTCTGGTGATCAGACTTATCACTGTCATTTATTTTCTTGGTTGTGTGAATTCATTTTTGTTGTTTTTGGTTTTTGGTAACAATTATAAAGTTATAAAATTATAAAATTATAATTATTATGGCGTTCAAGCCATTTGTCTTAACAACTTTAGTATTTTTATGGTTTGTGTTGTGCATTGCCTGTTTTGTATATGTTTTTAAATATATTTAAGTGCGTGCTTGTTGTATTGTTTTATTGTGTGTGTATTTTAGTAATATTATTGTTTCTTCTTTCTTCTTTCTTCTTTGGTAGATTACTTCTTTCGAAGTTCTCTTCGTAATCGTTGGGTTTTTAATTTCTTGGTAAGGTTGTCTTTTTCGGTATCTTGTCGTAGTAAGGTTTCGAGTTTTTTTCTTTATTCTTGTGAATGATCTTGTTTTCACAGGTATTTCTTTGTCTCATTTTACGCATAGAACGGCACTTCGTCTCCGCCAGCCACTCGGTTGGCGGAGCTGGGGAATCTGGGGCGACATTCAGCTCTTCTGTTCTGGTTAATCATCTGGGTGATTTCATCACTCAGTTCACGATTAACCAGATCCTGCATTTTCCGGGTCCGTTCTTCTATGACTTTGTTAATGGGAATTATCCCCGCCTCTCTGTGCAGGTCTTCTTGCCGTCTTCTTTCATGCCTGCGTGTACCCGTTATTAGGTACATGCATTTATTTTGCACTACTTGAAGACGCCTCTTTTGTTGCTTTCACGTAGATTTCTGAAGCTGTATAGAGTTCTGACAGCGGACGAGGCTCGAGAAATTCTTTCTTCGACGTGCTTTTTGTACCCGGTAGAGGTGATTTTCATACCGAGTACATTGCATTCGTTGGTGTAGGGGTATCGCGTATCCCCCCCACGCACGTCTGCCCTTAAGGTGCGTCCGATGGGGACCACCTTGAATTTCTCTTGGTTTGTTCTTATTTTCCACTGAGCCTCGTAGTTGTTAAGGTTCGCGATTTCCATCGCTGTCATAAGAGCTTGCCACGGCGCATGCCTCCATGGAGATACGATTATCTGGCTGAAATCATCGGCGTATTGAATATTGAGGGAATTGGGGTACACAGGGTCTGGGACGTCCGCGGTGTATATCGAGTAAAGGGTGGGGGACAGACACCCCCCCTGCGGGAGGCCCGCAGTGAGCGGAAACTTTGGTCCGTCCGTGCACCCTAGACTGACATACGCCGCTCTCTCCATGACATAGTCACAGAGAGTTCTTTCTAAGTTTTCACTTAGACCCAGCCTTAAGATCTTATACTGCATGCCCCGATGCCACACCTTATCAAACGCCTTTGACACATCCCGACAAACGATATCCACATAACTCCTGTCCCGTTTGGCTTGGGAAAACTTTTCCGTTATGACATTAATTGCCATTTCCGTACTTCGCTTCTTTCTAAACCCGAATTGGCAAGGGTTGTAGAGGGAGTTTTCTTCCAGGTGAGACACCAGTCTTCCGTTGAGGATCTTCTCAAAGAGTTTCCCGCCAAATTCCAGGAGTGAAATTGGGCGGTAGCTCTCTCTCAACGTAGGGTCCTTTCCATGCTTGGGCAAAAAGATCATTTTTGCCGTTTTGTAAGCATCTGGAAAGTACCCTGTATTCAGACATGCGTTAAAAATTCGTCTCATTCCTTCGATGATGTTGGCTGGTGCCTTTTCGAAGTTAAGCTTCGTAAGCCCCGATTGGCCTGGGGCTTTCTGTCGGAATGAGCGGAGTGCGCCAAGGATCTCTTCTTCTGTGATCTCGGCGTCTCCGTCACGCAGTCTATCCACCTGGTGATGAGGATGCGTTCGATGTATTACCGTGTTAAGCTCGTCTACGATGTTATTTTCGAACTCTATATCGAAATCTTCGTTTTCATCTTCCGATATGCTGAAGATTTTTTCCCAATAACGCCGGAATATCACTTCGATGATATTATCTGCAGTTTCAATGGATCCATCTTCTTTTTGGATTTCCATTTTCTTCTTTTTTCCAGATGATCCTCTGAGACTTTTGACTTTCTTCCAAAAGTCCTTGGGAGATGCATCTTGATCGAGGCTCTCGATCGCATCGTCCCATTGTCTCTGTTGTTGTTCGAGGATCAGCTGGTTGAGCTCTTCCTTGATCTCTCTAATTCGTTGTAGCGAGTCAAATGTTGCATTTGTTATATTTAACTCGTACATAACTCTCAATTCTCTATATAGATCTTTCATATACCCAGTCCACCTGTATGAGGAGATGGTTTTAAACTGGGTTTTGGGGATGCAAGCCCTATCTGCAATAATTATATGTTCGTTGAGGTCGTCGAGTGCCTCGTCTATCTCCTCGAGAATTGCCTCGTCCAGATCTGGTGGGCGATAGGCCTCGAGGAGACCAGCGTACCGTGCCCAGTCGGCTCTCCTGTAGTCTTTTCTGACTGGAGCTGGGACTTGTATAGGGTTCCTATTGATGGTGAGTAGGATCCCTATATGATCACTACATGGTACCTGGACTGGTTCCATGTAGTAATTGAACGGCAGCTGACGATTAGCCAGACAATATCTGGTTTTGTGGCACTTCTTCCTCGAGTATAGGTTGGGAAGTCCGGGCCTATTCTATGGACCATGTTTCGGTCCATCATAGTATCCAGGCACCTTCCAATTTCATTGAAGGTCCTGTACCCAGAATCCCGACATCTGGCATTAAGGTCCCCCATTAATATGGTGGGGGTCCTTCTGCCAAATAGGCCAGAGAGAGAATGGATTGGCAAATATTCTCGTCTCGGCGGCTGGTACCCGGTGGCGATGACCAGCTTTCCTATATCGAGTTCGACCTCTATTGCAAGATAGGATTCTTCCAAGTTCCTTATGGGTCTATACTTGATCCCTCTTTTGATGGCGATGGCGGCACCGTCGTACCGCTCTTGAGAGTAATTCGTGATTAACACGTCGTAGTTCCAGATCTTAATTTCAGAACTACGAGTGTCAATCCCATGTTCAGAAATCAAGATGACATCTGCATCTATTTCCCTGAACACATTTCCGTAGAGAGTTCTTTTGGTTGTCCAGCCATTGGTGTTTATTTCCAGAATTCTTAGTGAGTTCCGCTCCATGGTAAGATGAGTTACCTGTGTTTCTTCTTTTTCTTACTCTTGGGGGCCTGTGGGGCGGGTCTGGGGTGCCCAGGCTTTACCTTCTTCGGGGGAGGGCTGGGAGTCTTTGACTGACTCTTTGTTGCCCTAGTGCGAGTGCATGGGCCCTCGTCACTATCCGAAGAAGTGGTATCATCTTCTTCATTCGCTTCATCTTCTTCTTCTGAATCTTCCGACGGGGGAGATTCTATTACTTCTTTTAGTCCCGTGGCTTTTGCTTCGGCACTATTGTTCTTGATGACACTATCCTTGAATGCCTTAGAGCATTCCGGGTCATCAGGAACGATGATGGAAGGAAGATTGTTGGCCTTTAGCAGCGCGTTCAATACCCGGTTGTAGCATCCGGGTTTGACCGCGTTTGCCACATTTGCATGAGTAATGCAAATTAGGATCTTCGCACTGAGGTCATTTGTAAAGATCACAGGTGAGGGGGTTGCCAATGTTGAGGCCATCCCTTCACTTTTCTTTAAAGTGCTCGCGTAGGTTTGAGTTTTTTTCTTCTTTTCTTCCTCTTCCTTTTTTTTAATTATGTCCTTTCTCCTTGGGCAGTTCAGGGCCATCGTTATGGGGCCCCTTGCAGTTCATGCACTTCTTTTCCTGGCTCTTACAGGCGTCATAGCGATGACCCTGCGTGGCACATTCACTGCACCAGGTTGTGCCTTTTTGGGGACAGTTAGCGGTTGTGTGATCTTCGAGGGCATAACATACGAAGCACATCTGAATATTGTGATATTTTTCGTGCTCGATGTTTGATCCTGGGATCCTCATATTGAAAATGAGGAGTCCCTCGGTTGCCGCCTTGTGGGCCATTTCGGTCGTGTTGAAGGTCACCTTGAAAACATGGGTGTGATCTCTAAATTTGATCACTTCCCTTATTTTCGCCCAATTGTGGTTTTTCTCGATTTCATTTTTGATCTCTGCGGGGCAAATAATACTTCTATTTGCAGAGATTGCTGGTGGGGTTTTTGCTTCCAGGTCCATTTGCTTGAGAACTTCGGCCCCTTCGTCAGAAAGGAGCCGGTCGATGTCCTTAGTTTCACCGCACATGGCGATGAAACCATTTGGAATGTCTATCAGTTTGATGAGAGCAATCCTTAAGTTTGCGAATAAGGATTCGCAAACGGTCTTCTTTTCGGGGGTCTTTTTACCGGGTAAGGTCCGTAGGGGGACCCTCTTAGGGAGGGCCTCCATCGTCGCCGACGTCTTCTCTCTTCTCTCTTCTTTCTTGAATTATTTTTTATGTGTGAAAATTATATGTGCAAAAAAGTGAAAAGTGGTAAAGGAGGTACAGTCAAGGGTTAGGTTTGACAACGACGTGAGAAGAGTGCTCCCGTCCAGTTTCCTGTTGTTTGCCCGCTCGGATGGTGCCGGGATGAGGGGGGATGATGGATGGGGGATGGTTCTCGAGTGGGGACCTCAGAGGGTTGAGCTTGGTGGACTTAATGCATAGCGGCCGAATCAACGACCGCTAAGTTTGTCCCACCCCCTCACGGGTACGTACGCCAAAACTGCATCCAACTACATAGAGACGGGTGTAACTCCCTCTATGATTGTGGCCGGGTCCCCCGGGCGATGAGGATTTCTCCTCCGTCCGGGACTCGCAGTTTTGCCCCAAATTCGAGAGAATTTCTGACTTGTGCTTCTGCTGTGGGATAGGCCTCAAACCAGTTTCCACGCAAGCCCTTAATTATGCCAGTCCAAGTGGCCGACATAGTTAAGACGAAATTAATGAAGGGCAGTCATCCGAGCAGGTTCCCACGCAGGTCGTTGGACGGGAGCAACGAGGGTATTTAGCCCATCATTTTTCTTCTACTTCGCAGCGAAAAGATATGTTAAATCTTTGCAGATCGACTGGGCTCCTAAAGACACCCAGGACAGTCGCGTTCTTAGATGGCGAAGGCTCAAAAGTCTTTCTTTCTATAAGCACGCGTGAAAAACAACGCTCTTCAGGAGGTAGTAAGGCAGTGCTACAGCGTACGAAAAATTCGCCCAGCAATAAAGACCATGCGGTGCCTGCTTCTTTTTTGCTTCACATCTTAGCGATAGCCCAAGAGGATTCTATTCTGTTTGTTATCTCCCATGTTAATGGATCCTTAAACTTATTTGAAAGTTCCACAGTAAAATGTTTATAGCGCATCTTTTGCAATGATGCTATGCCACTCTCTATAATCACGCCACTAGTCTGAACTGATTGTTGTGTCAGGTAGAACACATTCTTTCAGCGAACTTAATAATGTTTCTGCTGATCTATCGGGTACAGCATATATAAAAATCACTTGTCTCCCGACAAATCCTACCAAACACCCACTGCTGATGATACTCTCTTGCTATGTTATATTTTCGTCTCGAGAAACAGGATTCATCGATTTCAACCATCAACCCTTCGCCACCAATTTTAATTGGGGTTTTGAACAAGGAACTGGCGCAAACTTCTCGCAGAAAGTTTTTCCAATCAATTATGAATTATGGCTTCTGTTGACATTTTAAACTCTTTAACACAAACTAAACGATTGTCTCAAACGATAACTTTGATTCTAAATCTATAAAGACAGTAGTGTGTGAATAAATATTAGTATATTAGAGTACTTGTGGCCATTCTGGTTTCTATGATAGCCAAAATGGGGACAACCCCTCTTATTAGCATGGGGAGACGGGATACGGGGAAGCTATTTGTGGAAGGCTTATCGCGGCCATAATGACCAATATAAACAAGACTTCGTGGCTCAATTCTTGCCTTCTGGTGAGGATTTAATAGCACCTCCAACCACTGTAAATCTTATCGATTCGGGTGTTTTGAAGTCTTTTAAAGAATTGGGTACAATGAAAAAGTGTGGAAAACGTCCTCTTATGGAGTAGTCGGACTAGTGACCGTTGCCTGCGATGCGGGTAAGTGACATTATTGGCATGGGCATGTCTACGGGATCAAAATTAAGGTCGTTCCGCTTCACTGGTAGTTGAAAAAATGGAAGATACAGCTACAAAAAAGGAACCATTTGAATTCTGGAAGTGGTCACTCGCTAGGTTGAAAAACGGTTGTCGGTTAAATGTAATTTTTGGCAACTGTGCTCGCTTCTTAGCACGCCCCTGTACACAAAGGTACCTGTAAGGGTAATTAGAAGATCATTTGGTGGCCTCTTTTGTATTCAGAAAAAAGAATTGCAGTTCTGTGAAACTCCCATTAAAGCAGTAACAAACTATGCCCGAATTCCTCCTCTTTTAAAATATTACCCATTTCTTTCTCGCAAACTTAAACATTCAACGAAATTAACTCGAGGTTTCTCTCTCGGTACTTAGTTGCTCTTTACCGTCGTTTTCTGTTCTTTCTCCGCTTTTTATTTCCTTTTTTCATGGCTTTGATATGTGTGTGTGTGTGTGTGTGTGTCTCTCTGTGTGTGTGTGTGTGTGTGGGTGTGGCATGTCATAGCTCCTGCGAGTGAGCACGCGTTAGTGCTCTTAATCCAGCCAATGTGTTCGTATTTCTGAGTGTGTACTCTTTTATACTAACAGTTCGGTTTTAAATTCCGTTTAATGGTATTAGGAGTTTGTCCCTTGTACTGGGCACGGGTTTGTGCAAGCAGACTTGTGGACTTTTTGTCCATTTTATTGGACTCTTTGGTGTTGGTCAGATGCTCCGGGTCTCTGCCCGATGACGAACCGGGCTGCTGCTGCTTCTTATTCTTATTATATTCTTATTCTTCTTATTCTTATTCCTATTCTTATTTTTTATTCTCATTCTTATTTTTCTTCTTATTGTTGTTTTTTTCTTGTTTTTTTTAATGTAGCCTAGTAACAGGGTATAAATGATTACTTCGCCAGATGATAGTCGCCAGATGGGGGTCCTAAAAAAATCTTGGTATTAGGAGACATTATCCAAATTATTCTCATTTGATCAACCTAGAATTTGTTCTGCCTACGAATATGCGGCGTTATTTAAGGTATTTTAAATGTTATTGTACGGTTTTCTCGGCTATGTCGGAGATGGGGCATTATTGGAACCCCTATTTTTTTTATCCTTCACGCTCTTATACCCAGTTGAAGGATCCCCCTGGCTCCTGGTCCTGGTATTATGGCTAATTCTGAAGAAGGCAACCTCTCATTGATTGCCACAACCTCACACTTTCATCTCCTCTCAGATTCAGTCTTCTTTTACTATAACTCGCTTCAGCAGATCTTTTAACATCTCTCTGTCACGCAAACACACTCACGCAAGAGCATAATTCAGCCAGTTTCCCTGAACGGGAGACTTGTAAATAAAAGTGAAAGCTCTTGGAATTGATTTTTTCCCCTACGGGTTATCTTTAGTCTCACAATTTTGAACTTCTTGCATGTCTTCGGTTCCGAACCCTGGGAGAGGTCATCAATTTCATTTCTTTCCTATCCTCATGATTAATGTTTACTGCCTATTCTGCTAATTTACCCCCCCCCTCCAGAACGGAGTGCTAGATGTAGCATGGGCTACCATGATGCAGCTGGCATCTAAAGGATTGTGTGCCTGCTCAGTTCCAATGCTCGTAGGCGGCTCTGAGAAATGCGCGCTCTCCCAATCTTTAGGTTATGTACAACCTCCCAAACAGCTTCATCTTCCTTACCTTTACTAGTTTCCTTATCAACATGACAACTAACTTCCTTCTCCTAGTAATATTTATTTCCATAGGCTTCCTTTATTTTAGGGGGTTCTCTGTTTACATCGTCTGCGACGACTCTCTTTGCTTTGACTAAGATATTGGGGCGACCTCCTGACCAGGTTTTCTGCTCGAGCCGCATTCCGGAGCTTATCTGTTGAAGTGTCCGACAATTGCAAGAAGAGCCAGAGTGAACAGCTCTATTCTGGTCTTCTGTGACCCATTTCTCCACAGTAAAATACTTGGATACACTCTCAGCCATAGACAGTCAGTATTCTGCTAAACTTCCAGTCTCCTGGTGCACACGAGTCTGTAAAGATGCTATTTTTAAGCTCGTTTCGACTTTCCAGATAACTGCGATGATTATGGGAAAAGGCAAACTGCGAGAAGACTAAACAAGGTCGGCTGACCAAAGTCGCGTGCTCCCACTTATTCTGATTTATGACCTTACGACCTACAAATCTTTCAATAATTCCCGGACTAATCTTGGGAAGACCTTGGTGATTATAGCATTCGAAAAAGAATGTAAAACAACATAAAGGTTTCAAATTACGTTAGAATCGGCCACATAGTTATGATGTTATTGCCAAATAATTCCCCGGCTAACCTAGGGAGGACTTTGACAATTTCATCATTCGAGAGAAAATATAAAATAGCATAATGGTTTCAAATTTTGTTAGAATCAGCCGAATAGCTACAATGTTATTACCCAAACAAAAATAAGAAAAACAGGGACCGACCGACATAGTGAGTATAGTCGCACGCGACTAAAAATAGATAACAGAAACATGGGTAACCGATAGAGTTAAAAGAGTAAAAGTTGAAATGAGTAGGACATATTGGCAAGTAGAAACGAAAAGGGGACGGAAGGAATCTTAATTTGGACTCCTTTATATTGAAAGACGAAAGAGTACCTCGCACAAAGTCAAAAGCTGAAATTTACTCAATGGCAGTTACGTTGCACAAAGCGCATACAACGCCGCTACATTATATATTATTTACTTGATTCTGAGTTTCGGACGTCGTTTTTTGGCTCGTTTTACAAACTTAACTCCATCTACATCTGTCCTTATTTGTGGTCGCGCGCGAAATCCTATTAAATTGTGACAACTTTCGCTAATTGCTCCTGGCTCCTTTTTTGCCTCTAGGAACGCGGTGTTGCTCGGCGGCACGGACGAGCGTAGAACTCCCATTTTGGGTGAAAATTTGGTGCCAAAGTTTTAATTCGTCGTCTCTTTCACCCTTTTGTGTGTTCCTTCATCGCGTTTTCGCCTTTCGAAAGTGGCGTGGGGGATTATGGGGGCCATAGAGAACAACAATTTTCATTTTTACGACTAAATTAAATGTAAACGCGGGTTTTCACTTGAGTAAAGTGTAGTCAGTTCGATGATAATTCATCGTCGGATGGAGTCCCTATTTTAGTCATCTAGGTTCGTGTACACAGACCTGTGGATTATCTGACTTTTTGGAGGAGGCTGGCCTCCTCCATTTTATTTGACTCTCTTTGCTGTAGGTCGCATGTTCCTGCGCCATGGGGAGACGGGCCTACTCCAGACTCCGGAGCGTGCTTGTTCTTCTGGTTTTATGCCTTTGTTTTTCTTTTGTTTTTGCCTTTGTTATTTGGTTCATGCCTGTTTTTTTTTTGTTTGTTAATCTAGTCTAGTATTAGGCTGTAGATTAGGGCAACTTTTTCCCTCGTGTGCAGACGCCAGATGGGCTCCTAAAAAAAATTATATTCTACTTGTCTTGGCGGAGGTCGTCTTATGCTATAGTGGTCTATGGTTTGTACCCCAGGTTTAAACTATAGATCATGAGTGAGGAATAGGCTGTAAAACACGTACCAAAACCTACACAAACTTTCGTCAGGTTAACAATGTTGTTGGTTTAGTGCTGCGCCGTTCCAAACCCATCATTGGTCAAGTAAACGTTCAACCGTAGCTGAACTTTGAATAATTTTGTTGATATCGGATTTTTTTTAATTGAAAAAAAAACAACACAAAAACAACCGAAGATGGCTTATGGAACGGCGGGTAGGGGCGGATAAGGAGGATAACCAACAAAAATGATGATAGCGGAAGTGAATTAAATAGTAATGATGACAAGTTGTATTCCTGGTGAGGTTTGTGTAAATTTAGAGAACAAAGCCGAATCCCAAACCTGCATAAGCTACTTCGTTCCCGCGAGAACGGGAACAATTTCGGAGTAATATCGGATAAAATTAACGAGGAAATATAATCATCCCCTAGATGTAGAACTTTGAACTAGTGAAAACAGAGAGAGAGAGAATGGTGGACAAACCATCAAAAGACTGAAAAACCCAAAGTAGGGATCAGAGAACTAGAAGAGATTGAAAAAAAACCCAACTTGTTATCCACTTAAATGAGATGTCTAATTGTGAACCGATCACTATATATATATATATATATATATATATATATATATATATATATATATATATATATATATATATATATATATATATATATATATATATATATATATATATACATATACACACACCAGTGGTATGGATTCCACGTTAATCAGTAGGTACCACCTGAGAAATAAAAGGCATCTTAAATAAGTTCAGCAAATCTGGTGTAAAACTCCTACCAATTTATTTTTTGCTTTGTCGAGTCTTTGTTAAATAGGATATTTAGGGAAAGACGTCACGTCTTAAAAATTACTCAGTAATTGATCCTATTAATCTGCTCTTTGGTCCTTGAGGACGGGTTTTGCTTTCGGTCTATTCTCGCGCATTCATGTTCTTGGACATTTGTCTCGTCTAGCTGCTATCCCTTATGTAAGATTAAAGAAGGGGGGGGAGGTCATTGCCCATTCACACCATGAGCGCACCTTCGCCATTATCTTCCTGTGTGGTACTTTATCGCTTTCTCATTTTTGTTCTTCCTTTATCTGTCTGTTCCCATCCTCATTCTTTCTCCATTGTTTGAAAATGCCTCTATCAGTGGTTTTCTTTTATTTTCTCAATCAAATAAATATATTTCCTGTCTGCCCATTCCTCTTCGCGACAAAATATCGTCGCAACGCCTGACCACTTGTGTTCTTGACGACCAGGCTCATCTTCGATTCCATTGTCTCTACTAGTTTTTGTTGTTATTGAAAATAAGAATTTTTTGTACCTGACAAAAGATATCCGTTAAGTCAATTACTTTTCAATTACCTGAAACTATATGGAATGTACTTTATCTTGGGCCTAAGTATTATGTCAGGTACTTGGAATTAATACTATGCAAAATGTATCCCGTATTTATATTTTCTTTTATTGTATTTAAGTAGTGCCACCTTAATGGAACCTATACTCGCCCTACCAGTTCTTCGTGAGTTTAATAATGTTTTCAAAACAATGCACATAAGTAAGGCATTCTTCCCCCAGAAGATCCATAATAAATAAGCTCTCAACCCATATTAATTGGCTATGGCACCGTCGCATAACTTCCCCTAATTCGTTATGGGACTGAATTGATAACTTTATAGGCCATCACTGAGGAACTGTGGCTTGTATGAGATCCCGGAGGGGGTTTAAACTTAATTGCTTCTGGATCTACGGTATTAGACCTTTGACGGGAACCATAAAAAATACATAACTCCGCTTCCAATTTAATAGTTTTCTGAAATGGGGACTGGAAGGTTGCGCCAAAGCGGGGGCGGGGGGGTCTTGCATAAACACCCATGGCGTGAAAAGCGGGAACCCCCAAATATTTTTTTAAAGGATAAAAGAATGCCCAATGGCGTGGACATAAGAGAGGATGAATTTTTGTTCACAATAATTTGGGTGAACCAAAAGTGCATCCACGCGTGAACATTTCTACGCAGGGTTATTGTCATCCCAGGTTTAAAAGCAGCGTGTGAGAAAGAGTCCGAATGGAAAAGTGTAATCCTTTAGTCAATTCTACTTAGGGATGGTTGCCAGTAATAAACACAAAAGTCAGAAGTGCAAAGAGTATCCATTTATTAATTGGTTAAAGAGAAACCAATCGAGGTATCTTATTCATTAAGTCCTGGAACCGAGGATTTATGTAAGGTAAAAAAAAAAAAACAAGGATAATTGAACAGTTGTTACAGCTTGATAATATTAGGAAGAATGTGCAGCATCAGAATTGGCAGCAATGATCTGTAATAACAATGTTCGTCTGTTACAGTGTTGTGCTTTATTTTATTTTCAAATCGTGGAAACTTTATCATGTAATGGAGCAGTGTAGCATTATTGGCCATTTTGCGTTTAAATCAAAGGACAGTAATTATTTATATAAAATCTTTGTGAGCTACGGTTCAGTCAAGTGGAAACACCGCTTCTTATTTTAGTGACGGTAAGCAACATCAGGTGTGGTTAGTCGGTGGATGGAGTTTCGTTTCGGGTCACCTTCACAGTTGTTGCCTTTCGCTGTAGATACTCGTGGTTCGGATCTCACGTTAATCACTAGGTCCCTACTGAGAAATAAAGACATCTCTTAAGTGAGTACAGGTAAAATCCCGAACATTAAAATAATAAAGCAGTTGTAAGAATTCATTTGGAATATGCGTTGCTTTTTTGGTCTCCATGCAAGCGAAGGGGCATTGTACTCTTAATATGTATTGAAACGCGTCAAACGACGAAATTAATGGAAATTATGCCTCAATATTTGAGCTATATAACCGAGGGACACTAGAAATAACGGTTTCAAATTAATAAATAAAATATTTAACTGCGATAACAGGAAATTTATTTTGCTATAAAATAACTCAAACATGGAATAACTTGGCTAGGAATGCGTCGACAACACTACAGTAAATGTTTCAGAATATAACCTTACAGAAAGTTCCCAATATTTAGTTCATCGTCAATTATCTTCACCTTTGCCTTCCACACTTTCCTTCTCGTTTGAACTAGTCTTGAGTGGTTTTTAAAGTATTTGCTGGTTCATAATTTTGTAATTAATCGATAGAATTTAAGTGCGAAAATGAAGAGAGGAGAGGAAACTTAAACGAGTAATACACCTCGCAAGAAAACATCAGCTGATAATAACATGTCGAGAAGTACACGCGAGATAGGAAACTATGAGCCTGTTTACCAACATTAGAAAATTTGATTACAAAATCGTGGACTAGATCGCATGCAGATGGATATGATTTCCCTTCAGGCTGCGAACGCTACGAGTAATGAAGGGTGCCCTTACACCAGGGTCCTAAGCATTAACGAACGATGCAAAAGGGTTAAATCGACTATTGGGAATCAATAATAGCTCTGTAGAGCAGGGTATTCTCTCGCAGAGGCTTTTAGGGATATATTGATTCGCTCTTGTACGATACGAAATTTAATGAGAAGATGTTGTCGGAGAAAATTACAAATTTTGAAATGGGACAAAGGACGCTCTTTCAACCCAAAGGTGCTTCACATGTAATAACGTCGCTGAATCCCTACACTATTTTCTAGATAACTACGTAAGTTTCTGTTCTTTTCACATATGGGTACATTAACCGATACAAGTTCCCTCTTCATTCTTTGCGAATTAAATCCGTAAAAAAAAGTTTCGTATGGTGTTAATGAAGATAATTGATCCGCCATCTACATCTTCAATTATCGCTGTGACCTGACCAGATCACCTTTATCTTCGTAATAAGAAGGTGGGTCTTGTATGTCACCCGTCCACTGACGAAGGAAAGACTTGAGACGACGGGAGGGTCTTTAAGGTACGTTTAAGACACTGAGGGGGCTGGGGCATAAGCGTTAACTTTCATGGTGCTGGTAGTTTGATATTCAATTTAGGAACCCCTTGAAGGCTGTCGTGAGATGAGCGCCCCCCCAATTTGGGAACCTTCTTCATTAACCTTTCATTGCTCGTGTTGGTAGTTGCTAATGTTTTTATCCTAGAGACCAGGTAACCGTCCTGAAGAGGAATTTGATCTATTACTCCCCGCCGAATAGAGCCCTTTCCACTGAACATAAAAAAGAGCTGCAGCGAAAACCGGGCATATCCATTTTGATCCTGTACTGCAACCCGTAGCGTTCATTTTTATCTTGAATTGCTATCCTTTCCATCCATTTTTATCTTGCACTGTAACCCTTTCAATTCATTTTTTATCTTGCGCTGCTACTCCTCCCATTCATTTTGATCTTGCGCTGCTACCCCTTTCTATTCATGTTGATCTTGTTGTGTTCCCCCTTCCATTCATTTTGATCTTGTTCTCCTACCCATTCCATTAATTTTGATCTTGGGCTGCTACTCCTTCCATTCATTTTGATCTTGCTCTCCTACCCATTCCATTAATTTTGATCTTGGGCTGCTCCCCATCCCATTCATTTTGATCTTGCACTGCTACCCTACCCATTCATTTTGATACTCAGCTTCTAGTCCTTCCATTCATTTTTATCTTGCGCCTCTACCCCTTCGATTCATTTTGATCTAGCGCTACTACCCCTTCTATACATTTTGATCTTATGCTGCTACCTCTTCCATTCATTTTTATCTTGCTCTGCTACCCCTTCATTCATTTTCATCTTGCGCTGCTACCCATCCCATTCATTTTTATCTTTCTCTGCTACTCCTTCCATTCATTTTGATATAACGCTGTTACCCTTTCCATTCATTTGGATCTTGCATCGCCCCTCATCCCTCACCCCTCCCATGCTAGTCTACAATACACAATATCATCCACTTCCTCTTGCTCAACTCTTTCTCCCTCAAGTATTCATTCACACTTCCAACCATTCACTCACCCTAACACTCGTATATTCTCTTGCCCAGTGTATTTTCATCCATTACATACCACCTCCGAACACACTGTCACAACCTCGTTCACACCTTTCTTCACACCATAAGCATCTCTTACCTACTCCTCACTTTTATCTTTCCTGAGCTAAATTGATGAAATTCATTTAATTCTGTTGTTCCCCTCGCGTTCCAGCGCGCCTTAGCTGTAATGGTTGTGTATGGGTGAGCAAAATTCCCAAGCAATCCGCAGAGGATCACAACTTGAATAGAGAATATTTCGGTAATTTTTTGCCCCGTTGAAAAGAAGCGAGTTTGTGTAAGGCCAGATTATGGTTGGAAGGATCCCACTTTTGTACACGATTGTTTCAGTGAGTCTTTCAATAATGGTGTCGTGTCCCAAGTTTATTTCTTCTTCTTTTTCGTTTTTGTCCACCTGAAGATTTCGGTTTACGCTTCTTTTTCGGTTTTTGTTTGCATTTTTTTGGTTTCTCCTCTTCAGGTGGCATTAAACGATTGTCTCCTTTGTTTTGTTCACCTGAAGATTTAGGTTTGGGGTTTCATTAAATGGGCCATATTGCCGCGTAAAGGGACTCCAGCGCTTGAAAGCATGCCCCACACCACCATGTGGAATCCAATCTTTCACCTGTACGATGCCTTACACACTGCCTTGCCATTCGAACAAATGAAATTTGCTTTCGTCGTTGAAAAACACTCTTATTTTTCAACACTCCACGGCAAATTCTCAAAGGTTTAAACCAATGATGATGACGATAGCTTCTGATGGCATCTTGGCGGATGTGGCTAAGATTACGGAGAAAACAAAGAGAGGATCTACACAACTTTGAAACGATTTAGTATCAAAAGTGATCTCCAATGTTTAACGTCTGAAAATGGAACATAGAAGCCACGGAGGTTATGAAAAGTAGCAATAGTTTAACCGCGTACGTCATCATAATGAATCACTACCAGTAACACATTAGTTATCCGAGAACCATTTATTAAGGATGTGGATATACGATTTATAAGATACTCAGAAAAGGACACCGGTAAGAAAGAAAAAGAATTGCATGGAATCAAATTAGATATGGAATGATAGATCAAGGAGATGCATAAGAATGCCAAGAAGAAGACGATAGATACGAAAAAGGACCGGAGCAAGAACCAAACTTTGCGGAACACCCAAAACAACCGCCGATTAGACATCACTCACGCTCTAAACAGACTGGTTGCAGAAAGACAGATACCAGCGAAGTTGGTCTAGAACATTTCCAGAGATAACCACATAATCACGAAGACGCTGTAAAAGAGCAGTAAGATCTACAGCTGAGAGATTTAGAAGTACTGGACTTGAAGGCAGAACAGCATCAAACAGTCAATTACATGTTGGAGAGTTAATTCAGTAATGCTTGTTGCTTTGAGGCTAGTGTGAAAGATCTTAACAATGTTAGGGGAGAACGAGAGATCTCGAGGCCAGTTTGACACTATCTTTTCAACCACTTTAAAAAGGAAGGATAGTTTAGAGGTTGGGACCTGAGTCAATACACATACACTATGTCTTACAACCTCGTAAACGGGTTCACTTTTTACTCTAGTGCATGAGGTCTTTGCACGATATTATGTTGTTGCATTGCTCCACTGGAACAGATGACTTCTGCTCCCTTATTCCGCCCCGCAGGGGGCTACCCTGCGTAACAAGTTACGCTTGGTATCCACGGCTTGCACGTCCTCCAGGACTGAGGGCAAATATGTAAGGGAGGCTCCGCCACTGGGTTGACTTGAACTCGCCGTTGGGGCGAGTTTATTATTATCCTTATTGGTTATTATTATTATTACCATTATTATTGTTATTATAATTTTTATTATTATTTATTAATTTTATTACTTATTATTATTATTATTAGTATGATTTGAATTATTATTACTATTATTATTAGTTATTATTTTTCATTTCATTGTGTATTACTATTCCTGGGTATTATTATTATTGATTATTAATATTTTATTTATTGCTATTAGTATTATTAATGATTATTAATATTAATTATTATTCGTATGTTATTATTTAATAGTATTACTTATTATTATTATTATATCCCCTCAACTTTTTATATCCGCACTTTGTACCAGGAGGACTGTTGCCACCTGGACAGAGTTCGGTCCGGTAGCCATGCGCTCGCTTACGCCAATGGTTCCCAACCGATTTTGTCTTATGGCCCCCTTAGGAACCTTATTTTTTCTTGTGGCCCATATTTCAGTAAGTAATATGCAGTGTAACTCTACTTTAAAGGATAAAAGATATTAAAACACCTATTTGTATCCGGGTACAATTATATTCGTCACATATATAGGACTATAAACATAGACAAAATTAAACAGTGGTTAACAAAAATGTAATATTCTTTTAAAATAAATAATTAGTCTTACACAAATAAAATCCTTTAGCAAAATGAAATAAATATATCATCAACTCTTTATTCATTCAATGCGATCCTTGTGCTTCATGCAGTTTCACAAGTTTTTCACTATCAGGGTCTATAGTTGTTAGAGACAGACGAAGATCACCTCTTCTTACTATTTCTAAGCAGCTACGAGCTTTTGATAGGTGTGACACTTTACTAAAACCCGACTCAACCAGATAAGAAGTATGAAAAGCAATAAAATATAATTTTACTTCGTCCCAAAGCAAAGGGTATTTCATAGCAATTTCATGACTTGTCCATAAGTTCCTGACATCATGCTTAAATCTAGCCGGAGAAGTTTGATCACACTGTAACTCAATGACGCTTTCTTGTTATCTGATATCAACATCAACTGCGTTAATTCCAAATGGTTCTACCATCCAACCTGGATTGTCCAGTTGTAGAAGATCTCTGAACCTAACTTCCATATCATTATGCAATTTCTCCAAATGATCAATGTATACTAAAATCTCATCTTCTTTCAGCTCACTCTCTATAGTGCGGAGGGTTGGAAACTGTATTAACTCTTTTCGCCCCATATTTGTCTTGAACAGCTTAATTTTCCCCATAAATGCACAAATAGACTCTTTGAATGTTAAAATATTTGCATTTTTCCTTGTAGCTGTTTGTTCAAGATATTTAGCTATTCAAATATATCTGTAAGGTAGAATATGTCACATTTGGCAGCAATGATTCTTACTCCGAGCTGCTTACCATTCAGAAATAACACAACACTATCCCAAAGTGCAATGAAGCGATTCAGACAATTGCCCTTAGAAAGCCATCGCACCTCTGTATGCAAAAGTAGGCACTCAAATCCTTCTTCATTAGTAGCACAGAGTTGTCGGAAAAGATGCTCTTGAAGTAGATTTGACTTGATAAGGTTGACTGTCTTGATTACATTATCAAGTGAATCTTTCAGACGTCTTCCTAGGTTTTAAGCAATCAGATGTTGACGGTGTATGCAAAAAACTTTAGGTACAGCATCTTTTAAATGTGCAATAATTGCCCTATATCTACCTACCATAGCATCGGCACCATCAGTTGCACAAGCCATAATATTCCCAAGTGGAATATCATTTTTTTTTTAAATAGGTCACTACTTTGAAAATTGTTTCACCTTTAGTATCTGTCACAAGGCTGCGGGAAAAAAGCTTTTCTTCTCTAAGTTGATCTTTATCCAAAAACCTAACATACGCCATGAGATAGGCTTCGTTATCACGTAATAACGTTCTGATGGCATCTTGGCGGATGTGGCTAAATGTTTGATTTCAAGTAAAGACCATTTCGTCAATCCGTCTTGATACTGTATTGTTGCTCAGCGGAATCACTTCAGTGATTTTGGGGGGACTTTGTTGCTTGACAGTTGAAATAACCACAGATACTGAAGGCAAAATCAATTCTTCTCCAATAGTATGAGGTTTTCCCGATTTTGCTATTAGCTTGAAAATCTCATTAGATGCAATTAAACCTTTGTCTAGTTTTGTCGCTGTTTTGCTAAATATATCTTTAATAGTGCTCCTTGCTTGGAAATTATCCCTCAGCTTTTTAAAGTAATCTAATGTTTTGTCTTTTTGTCCTTGTGCTCATTCTCCAAATGTATTTTAAGCTTACTTGGTCGCATACTACCATTAGAAAGTGTAGCCATACATAAAAGACACAATGGCTGTTTTATATTGTCTGGGTGGATGTATAAAACCATAAGCTAAATTACTCACTGGAGTATTGTCGAATTTTTTTATTCGTCGCCGTAGCCATGGGTAATCTGTGCAGAAGAAATTTAATATATTAATGATATGATATATATTATATTTTAGAGCCGAAGCTCACCGCAACAGAATGAAAGGCGCTTATCTCAGCGGCGAAAAAGAAAGAGTATTTCTGAGAAAAGACCCAGAAATAACCTCCATTCCGTGTGCAGAGCACCGAGTCTGTGCCCAACATCAACTCCTATTACAGTCGGCCACGAAAATTTCAGACATGTCCAATAAATAGAAACGCTCATAAAAATAGCTGCATTGAAAATTTTGTTTTCATTTTTTTGTGCTAAATATTTGCCCTTGATGGTAAATATTTGACACCAAAAAAAGAACCGCAAAACAATGCAACTATTTTTATGAGCGTTTCTATTATTTGGACATGTCCGATAATTTCGTTGTTGATTGTACATCCTGGTACTCTGTACCTGTACCTAAATGCAAAACAGCGGAAATGTACTCCCTCAGTGGGGTAGATCTGCATTAATTTCAGTAATATATTATATATACATATATATTACTCAAATTAATGCAGATACAAAACGATAAGTACAATCATCAGATCTAAGATTAAATGTTAATCTCCTAAATAAGCCCTAAGTGAAACTGGAGTGAAGAAAAAATTATTTGGTGTAGGCCTAGCAATGGCACACTTTATTTACAAACAAAAATGCTCAGTTATTTACTTATAAAAGAAAAGTCTTATATTATTGTGCTTGTGGAAATCTATTATAATTTTAAAAACTAGTAAAATTACTACAACTTCGCAGTATTAGGGTAAACAAATAAAAGTTGCTTACATACTATAACGCCGAACCACTTGATAAACAGACTGTAAGGATTTAAAGTTCCACCTGAAGAATTTTCATCAAGCCAACAACGGTGCCAGGCGCATAACGATCAAGCGCACAATAGAGTGCGGCGCAGAATAAGCTTGTAAGATGGAAAATATTTGTTTACAGATTAATGTAAATCCTATTATGCTAATAAAATATTAACAAAAAAGGAAAGTATATGTTTTAATATTTTTAAAATGTAATTCAACTGGATACATTAAAATTAGGTACTACCCTAACTATAATTCAGGTTTCAATAGGTTGAGTCCTGTGGCCCTCTTCATGGATCTGTGGCCCCTCTAGAGCTTAAAATTTTCCCGTGGCCCCCATCAGATGTGTCATGCCCCCCGGTTGGGAAACCCTGGTTACGCCATACTGTGAAGAATGCGTCGTTGTCCCCCAGACTATTCGGCACATTCTTGTTGAATGTCCCAGTCTGCGTTATTTTTGCGCACGCTGCCTATCCTGGTACAAGGACAAGCGGGGTCGCTACCGCTTGTCCCTTGTACTCGTGACTGGTTCGTGCACACCGACTTGCGAACTATACGACTCTTTGGAGGAGGCTGCCTTCCTCCACTTTATTTGACTGTTTGTTGTAAGTCGCATGCTCCTACGCCGGAGGGAGGTGGGCCTACCCCCGACGCTGGAGCGCGCTTCCTTCTTGTTAGCTTTTTGCTTTGTTTTGTTTTTGGTCTAGGATCTTTTTATCCTTGTTATTTGTTATTTACTTGTTATTTGTTTTTTAATATAGCCTAATAGTAGGCTGTAATGCGAATACGGCCACTTTTGGCCTAGTAGGCAGTCGCCAGATGGGCTCTCTCAAGAAAATAAAATAAATACAGCCTCTGTTGTTGGCCCCATCAACGTTACCACAATTAGGTGGTGAACCAGGTTAGAGTGGAAGTAAGCTGTTGCATGCTATGGAATTTTATAGCACCCCCGACCTGTTGCAGCGGTCCATGCAACAGTTAGTACTTGGGAGTTCTTGCACAATATTCTTCATGAGGGTTCTAGTTCTCCTTCCTAACCCAGAATTTGGGTTTGATCATGTGTGGCATTGCAATCCCTGCTATCTCTAAGCCATTTTTATTTATAATCTTGTCCTTTTATTTAGCCTTTTTTTATATTTGTCCACCTTATCGTTCTGTCAGTGCCTTCGTCATTTTCCTTCTTTTTTTCAGTTAAAAAAGAGCAAATCTTATTTAGCCTTTTTGCACCTCTACTTCCCGATCTCCCACATCTCGAAATTCCAATACAGCAATACTATACAACTTTACCCAGCTTCAATAATTCATTGCATTCACTCAACCACCCAAGCCATCGCTCCATCCCACACTGTTTATCCCTTGAATCCATCCAATTCAGCTATTATAACTTCCACACCGGAGTCTTCTTTCTTTACATCCACTTCCGCCACCATTTCCCTCCCCCTCATTCATCCATTCAATTTATCTCGAAGCACCGTTCTTGCGTCGTCTTAAAGGAGAGGGTTTTTTTTTATTTTCATTTACAATGCTAAGCGCTATGCCGAGATGGAAGGTTGGGGGCTGGGGGCGAATTCTTGTTCTCGGCCTCGAGGGAAGGCTGAGGGCGAATTCTTTGTCTTGGCCTCAAGGGAAATTAGTTTCCTTCGTTTCTTAGGTCTTCCAGGGAAAGAGGGAATGGGACAGGCGGAAGAGGAGATAGCCGCCTCGTTTGCTTATTGATAAATTTGATCTCAATCTCCCTTTGATTGCCTTATTGATGTTTATTTTAATCTTATATGAGTTAATGCGTCCATTTTTCAATACCTAACAGTTTATTTTTTTCATAATAATAGATAGCATCAACATTTCATCATTTGGCTTGTTTTGGTTCACTTTTATTTCTGTTTTTTTTTCCCAAAACTTCCTCGACCTCTGTTACAGCTGTTAGAGTGTGTTTACCCCCTTTTTTTTTAAAGACTTGGCTAAAGATGTTTGGGATTAGGAAATGGTGAGTTTTGCAGTCTTGTGACAAGATTAGGATAGGATAACATAATAGTGAGTTCCGCGTCCTCTTTATTGCGCCTGTCCTTGGCCATTTGCAAGGGGTAAAAGGAAAGTTTGTACACGATGGAAGAGGAATCTCGTCTTTTGAATCACAAGTCGCGATGATAACCTAATTTTTCTAGTTTGAATGAACTTGATGCATTGATGGTTTTGGGTATTTAAATTATATAAAAATAATATAGGTTTTTCCACTGATCTTTATTCATTTAAAATGCCTTTTTAATCTAAGTGGCGTTCTTTAATTTAACATGGGTTTCGAACCATGGGTATCTTCAGCGTATGAAGGCGACTCGAATCCAGACTCCATCCGGCAATTTACCACATCCGGTGTTTCTTAACCTCCCTGCCATCGACGCGGTCTTTCTCCTCGGTTGGGGCATAGCCACCATTTAATGGTGACTGAAATTATTCTCAAGTTAAATATTCGAGAATATTGCCCTTAATATACCACATGTGGCTCATTTCGCTCTAACGTGTTAAATTGACCACTCTTGACTGAGTATTAAATTTTAGTCGGAGGGTTGCTTTTGTACTGAATAAAAGGGGGGTGCTCTCTGTGTAGACTGTTACACTTCGTACTTGGAGTAGCGGCGTTCCCTCCCTGCCCCAGTGCCCCAAGAGAAACTGGTGCTTTCTCTGTCAGGTCGTCTTTTGTATCCTTTAAATCTCCTTTTCATTCTCTCTACATCTACTATTCCGTGTAAAGGAGCGGGGTAATGCCCCTGCTACACCGGAAACATGGAGAAAGAGCGCGCCTTTCCTGTCCCAGCGCCCGCAATTGTACTCCTTCCAGGCTTCGTCTGCCTTCAGTATTTTCTGTATTGATCTCTCCTTCCTCTTTTTCTTTTTTTCTTTTTTGTAGAAAGTTGTGAAAAAGAGGGGGGGGGGAAGGCGTTGAAATGAAAGAAGCATTAGGTTAATAGTGTAGTTGCCCGGTGTACGGACCATCTCCATTGTTCAGATTCTTAAGTGGGTTTTTGAACTTCTTTTTTTTCTTAACACATATGTTGATTTATTTCATTTCTGCGTATATGCGTATATGAATATATATATATATATATATATATATATATATATATATATATATATATATATATATATATATATATATATATATATATATATACTTTTTTCTTTTTTTTTTTAGTTCATTCACTTGAATCTTGGTTCTGGTTCTTCTCTTTTGGTGTTTGGGAGGTAGTTTTTGTATTCTCCCTCCTCAGGATCGAGAGTGTCGAGTGTCTCGTTGGGGAGAAGACCTTCTAGTTTCTCCCAGATGCTTTTTCCTCTCTTGTAGAGGTACAGGTTTATTGGCTCTATTCCCGTTTGTTCATGTAGGCTCTTCGAGGTCCGGAAGTTGAACCACTTGGAGCCAGTGATAAATCTGAGTCCTTGGTTTTGCACTCGTTGAAGCATCGACATGTTTCTGTTGGATGCAAAGTTGAGTGGAATGCTGGGGTACACCAGCTTGGATCTAACCAAGCTGATGTATAGCTTTTTTTTGTTAGCTATTGTTAGGTTTCGAAATCGATGGAGTTTGTCAAGTTCTGTTTTTGCGTGTCCAATTCTGGTCCTCACGTGCTTGCTCATTCCGGAACTGGAGAGTCCGAATCCGAGAATAGACGCGCGAGGAGAGTAGTCGATGTCAGAGTTTCCTATTTTGAAAGGGACGGTGCGATGTCTTCCTATTGCAGTTGCGGAGAACTTAGCCACATTCGTTTGTATCTTCCAGCGTCTTTCGAAGCTGGAGATTTTCTCGGCTTTTGCTGCCGTGGCTCTAGGCATCAGTCTTGCCGACTTTGTCCTCCGCACTACAACTTGGGTGACATCATCCGCGTTTTGTATATTAAGTGTTCTCCCGTCGGCTGGTTTAGGGATGTCTATTGTGTAGATGGTGAAGAGAGTGGGGCTAAGGCATCCTCCTTGTGGAACACTGGAGGCGAGGTCAAAGGATTTCCCTGTGTGCCCTTCGAAGGCTATCACCGCTTGCCTATTGGTTAGATAGCTGCAGAGGATTTTCTCGAAGTGGGGAGTGAGTCTCAGCCTAGAGATTTTGTACTTCAGGCCTTCGATCCAGACCTTGTCGATGGCCTTTTTTACGTCTCTGCATACGACGTCAATCCAACAACCTCTAGCTCGCCATGTTGCCGCGTGTTGCAGCATATGGGCTATCGCTGTCTCGGTGCCTCGGTGTTCTCTGAATCCATGTTGTTGTTCGTTCAGGAGGTTCTTTTCAGCTAGGTGTTTAGCCAGTCTGCAGTTGAGGATTTTTTCAAAAACCTTCCCAACGGTCTCCAGCAGTGAGATGGGTCTATAATTCATGACCTGGTTAGGTGGTTTTCCCGGTTTGGGTATAAAGATCATTTTGGAGGTCTTCAGGCCATCCGGGAAGTATCCCATTGCTAGAGACGCATTGAACAGGTTCAGCAGCCTGGTCTTAAGTCTTTCCGGAGCTTCTTTTAAATGCCTGATGGTAATTTGGCTGAGCCCCGGGGCTTTAGACTTAAATGAGGAAATGGAATTCAATAGTTCCTCCATTGATATTTTCTTTCCATCCTTAGAGTTGCCTTGAAATCGATGGTAGCATGAGTTTCTATAAGGGTTAAACCTCCCTTCTCTCCTCTCCATATACTTGAGAACCTGATCCTCGAAACCTAGGTCAAAGTCTTCTTTTTCTTCTTCTGATATTTTGAAGACATTTTCCCAGACTCCGCGGAACAGCTTCTCTTTCTCCTTGGGTGTGACCGCCTTAGTTCCTTCATGCCTGATTTCTGTTTGACCTGGGGTGCGAGCGTTCCCCTTTAATTTGCCGATGGTCGTCCAAAAGGCCTTCGGGTTTCTCTCAGTGTCTAACTTTTCTATTGGACTATTCCATTTGTTACGGACTTCGGTTCCTAGAGTGAAATTCAGCTGATTTCTCAGATGCTGAACGAATCGAAAATCCATGGGTCTGGCATAGCCCAAGTTGAGGATGGTCTCGTAGACTCTGGAGAATCGATGCTGTAGCACCACTCTCTCCTGTGTGGGTTTCGTGGGCATGATTATTTTGTGTGACGTTATTGGGATAGCTATAACGTCGGCTTTAGAGATGAGGTCGTTAAT
Source organism: Ceratothoa steindachneri (assembly GCA_963969495.1). Classification (NCBI taxonomy): domain Eukaryota; kingdom Metazoa; phylum Arthropoda; class Malacostraca; order Isopoda; family Cymothoidae; genus Ceratothoa; species Ceratothoa steindachneri. The sequence goes on along the minus strand of OZ018320.1, from coordinate 26,396,525 downwards.
AGCAGTCAGTTCGTCATCCAGATCTTCTTCGGATGCATCCTGTAAATCAGGGGTAAATTCTGGGAATGCTCTCCTGTATTCTTCCCACTTTGCATTCCAGAAGTCTTTTCTTGGGATAACTGGGACTGGGATAGGGGCAGTTGCAATAGTGATCAGCATGGGCAGATGATCACTTGATGTTAGAGGCCCGGCGAGATATGTTGGTGGAATGGGAAGTTAGGGTTCGTGAGCACGACGTCAGGTTTGGTGGCTGACCCTGGGTAGAAAAACTTGGGGAAGTTTGGTCCAATGCGCTCTGCAACGCCCTTCTAGTCAAGAGATCCAGTGATCTACCTCTTGAATTTGTAGAAGAGTATCCCGCTGCTCTATTCCTGGCGTTAAGGTCCCCAGCGAATAGTACTGGGTGCTCTTTTGTGAACAGGGTGTATAGGTCATGGTAAGGAAGATATGACCTGCGAGGGGGCTGGTACCCCGCGCTTAGCTCTGTCACCCATAGAGCACCTTAAGGTGATCGACAGAGTCGATTCATCCGTAGGGTTACCTTGTCTGTACTGTAACTCCTTTTTCACTGCTATTAACGCACCATCAAATCTTTCACCTGTGCATTTCTTTTGTATAACATTGTATCCAAAGATCTTCTGTTTGTCTTCGTCTTTAACGCTTGTTTCAGTGGTCTAGTTCTCTGTAGACATTATGCAATTTGTTTTTGTTAGGCTCCCATCCTTGCACATTGTGTGCCAAGATGGTTAGCCTATTTCTATACGCTATCCCGTTAGTCTTTATTATTCTTTGGCCGTTTGACGGCCAGATTTTAACTGCTTATACAATTCCGGGTCGTAGAGCCTAAAGTTCTCGTTGTAAAGCTTTGTTTTAAGGCGAGTAAGGAGGCTCTAATTGTCTTCCCGGTAACTGGAGAATCATAGCACCATTTGATCTGCCCTTTTCTGACTCCAGCTCCTCTTTGGAGATCTCTTTTTTATTGATCTTCTGAGAGTTTAGAGCCAAGGTGAGTCTGATTTCTCTGCCGTCAAGCTCGAGTTCATCCTTTTTTTTGTTCAGAGTCAGTTACCTGAACCTTTGGTTCCACTTTATTTTTCTTGGGCTTTTTCTGCTTGGGCGAGCTAGGTGGAGGTGCTAGGGCGTCAGTCTGTTGTTGTTGAGTTGTTGTCAGTGTAATATCTTGGGGTTTAGCAGTATCCGGACTATTCGCTGCTTGTGCCGGCTTTGTATTAGGGAACGATGCCGAGAGGACTTTTTCGAATTGTGGGTTGTCCGGAAATTTAATCTACTCCATGTTGTTAGCTGCCAGCATTTTGTTTATTTCTGTGTTGAATAAACCAGGGCAAGCTAAGTTTTTACCTGTGCATGTAGAATGCATGCCAGCATTTTGGTAGGGGTGGTGTCGCTCAGCTGCAACACGATCTAGGGTTGAGTCGGCGTTACGTTCGGTTGAGTTTGTAGTTTTGTGGTAGCGGCGTAAGATTGCTTCGGTCTGTCCGCAGCCTCTCTTTTTTTCCTGAGTTCTTTCTTCTTGATTGGGCACTGCATGCTTAGGGTTCGGTGATTCCCTGCACAGTTAATGCACATTTTCGTGCTGCTCACGCAGTGCATCCAGTCATGTCCGGTCTACGAGCACTCGGAGCAGATCTTTGGCTTCCCAAAGTCGGGGCAGGCGCTGGTTGAATGATCCTCGACCTTGTAACAGTTGAAGCAGGTAAGAAGCTCGAAAAACCTTTCCCGCTCAACTTGATCAGAGGAGATTACCATGGAAAACTGTCTGAGGCCTGTTTCCTTGGCTTTTGGTGCCATTTCCACGTTCTTGATTATTTTGAAAACATGGGAGAGGCTACGGAATTTGACTACTTCAGTCACTTCCGCCCATTGATGATTCCTCTCTATCTCTGCTTTTATTTCTTCGGCCGATCTTTCGCCTACCCATGGGTCCACTCCTCTGCAAATTATTGCCTTCCTCGCTGCCAGAGCTGGGGATGGACGTGGTTCTAGGCCAATCTTGCCGAGTTCTAGCGCGCCTTCCGCTGAGGTTATTTTTTCAAGGTCATCTTGAGTATGACAAATGACTGTGTAGCGTCTGTTGGTCTCGATTAGATGTTTGAGGACTATGCCAAGTTTGTCAAAGATGGCTTCGAATACCTCCACCTTTTCCGGTTTTTGATTACTGGTCAATTTCAGTGGGACTCGAAAGTCCAGCGGCTTCCCCCTCCCGTTCATGGCGAGGGTGACTTCTCATTAATTTAATTAATTTGGGGACCTTCACTTATCTGGTCGTGACAGAAACAGGAGAAATCTCCAATCAGTCTGGCACTCCTTATTATATTCGTAAGGCAGAGAAGTACGGGTTCGGGAAACCCGCCACTGCTATAACCCCGGTAGAAACAGGAGGTATCTCCAATCAGTCCACCAGGGCTACGTCCCGTTCTCGAGCGGCTGCAGAAACAGGAGGTATCTCCAATCAATCCGCCGCCACTCAGTCGGGGAACAGTGCACTTTTCCGTGGTGGGTGCCTCGCTGTTGACGCTTTAGGTTGAGTCCCGCCCGTTCCAGTTACCTTAGGATGACAAGCTGATCAAGCTTGTTCGTTGGCCGGTTTTGCAGAAGTTTCGGGATCAGGAAATTTACACCAAAACTTTACCTCCTTTATCGGGTTGGAGATTCAGAGTCGATGGATTTTCACCTCTCTTCCCTTTGATTTGGCTGGATCCTTGTTCACTTTCACTTCCTGGTCGCCTATATTGATCTAGTCAAGACAGAAACAGGAGAAATCTCCAATCAGTCCGTCTTGACCGAGGAGTGCCAGAAACAGGAGAAATCTCCAATCAGTCTGGCTCTCCTTATTAGATCTCTTAGGCAGGGCGTTACCCTTATTAGGTGAGCAAAGTGATATTCAGCGGCTGGTGCCCCGAGATAGATACTCGAGACTGAGCACTGCCAGTTCCGGGTAAACTGGTGAGTTTGTCTGATCAGACTAGCTTGATAGCCTTTTTTGGAAATTGCACGGGGTTGTGAAATTTCCAGGAAAATTTTTCTCCTTTGCCAAGTTGAAGATTCTACGACGACGAAGACCTACTCACTCTGACTCACTCGATCTCTCCTTACTCTCAACGTGGATGGCCTCGTTGCTATTGCGTTTTCAATTTTGAGGAGGAAAAAGTACTGAATATATTCTTTATTTCCTCTGGATCGCCTTAACGTCTAAGTATCCGAAGGGTTGTGGGATTCGGTGGTGTGGTAGCTCTAGTCCCGGCTCTTACCTTATTTAGGAAAGATAATACATGAACAGGACACGTTTGGTGTTTATAAAAGAGCGAAAAATTGGGACACACAAAGTGTTGCTCTTATCACCTTTTATGAGAAGTGTGCATGAATGTGTGGTCAGTTCTTTTGTCTGATTTAATCAAGTCCTCTTCAGTGAATAACAAAAAAGGCAGGAAAATATTCACATTGAATTAGGAAACAATTTGCAGAATTTTGAAATTAAATGCATATTTAAATTAAGCACTTTTGATATATGTCTAAAGTACTAAGTTTAGTTGTACCCTTAATTACGGGTAGTTGGGAGAAATATGTATGATAATGGTCACTCAAGGTAAAGTACAATGGACGTAGCGATGGTATGCGGTTGTGCAATGTGTAACCACTGCATCGGGGGCGCCCCTCCTTCACCCAAGCCAAGCAAGTAATTGTAATAGTAGGGGTTCGGCAACCTGCCTTTATTAAGGCGAATCCCGACCGAATAATAAAATAGACATAAAGGTTAATATGACAATCGTTGGTGAGATCGGGATGATTCTTTGGAACACTGTGTGTGTGTGTGCGTGCCCGCGCGCCCTGCGTAATTGGCTATGTGTGTGATGAATAGTGTAAGATCCCCCACCCCAGTACAGCGCTGAGCACAGCGCGTCCACCAATTGGTAGCCAGATCTCTAAATGCGCTGACGTTTGTGTCCGTTTATGCCGGATTGAACCCGGTACCGCGACATCAGTAGACCAACGCCGTATCCACTCTAATTCTAATTAGATAAACTACCTGTTGCGAATTTTGTATATAACTAACAACTATGACACTCTATTAGCGTCAAAATGAAAAGGAAATGATCAATTCTAAAGTTAAATAGTCTTTTAATGACTTTGTTGCGAGTACTTTTAGTAAGAAAGTAATAAAATGATTTGATCCCCAAAAGGCCGCAGGTTTCCCACCTCTGGTCTATTTACAGTTACTTGGGGTGAATGAGGCGTCATCCAGGAGTGCTGCTACGTGAATGGTCATTCACTTTCACATATGGTAGATATTGCTATTATTATACTTAATCCTAATCGAACCTTTGATTACGCTGTTTGTTTACGGTAATCTTTCTCGTTTATCCCATATATATTTCGTTACAGCATCTTGTATCATTATAGAACAGAAGAATGAAAAAGCCAGGAAATATGTTTATTGTTGCTTTTCTTCTTTCTTTCAAGGTTTGTTGGTTTTTTCCCTCCCCTTTCGAACCGCAAAAGCTTGAGTTGAGGTCCACCGATCTCGACCTTCTTTTATTGTTAGTTATTGGCCCCGAAGGCAGGAATAGGAGTACAGTACTGGTGTGAATTGTGAAGCTTGTACTGATGTGAATTATGAAGTTTGAAATGGAGTTCATGAGAAATTTATTGGCTCTCTCAGACAAATCATGGAAAATATGGTGTTCTCCTCAAGGCTCGTCGGTAACCTGAATTAGTGATTTAAAATTTGAATAAAGGGGTTTGACAGTCAAAAAGGGTGTTTGACGATAGAGCTTAAAAATAGAAAAGGAACGACGTTGGAAAAATAATAAATAAATAATTGGCCTTCTTATCTCACCGATGAAAGTTGATTGAACACTTATCTTTAAAAAAAGACACCATACAAATCAAACCTAGAGGCAACAGTCGTGAATACCGAGGCTAGGAGCTTGAATGGAGAGGATTGATATGAAGGTTTAAAAAAAAAAAGATTCAGAAAGGTGTTTTGATTTGAAAGAGAGGAAATATCCTTTTCCTTTGAGGAAAAGGCCTACCCTAACTTATCCCTCAATGGTGTGTGTGTGGGGGGGGGGAGCGTTATAAACGTGGTCAGAGATCAGAGAGAAAGAGAGGAAAATACGCGCCGCCTCGCCCTTCGATGGAGAGTGAGAGACAACAGACATCTGGGCGACTCTTTTCGTCTGCACTAATGGAGGTACGAAATTATGAGACGCTTTGGTGATCTGAAATGCCGCCATCACAGAAAGCTTTCGACATGTTTGAGAGCCAAAAGGTTCCATCTGAAGTCGGACAAAGTTTCGCCTCGCCGGCTTAGGAACTTTCCCGCGATGGCGCAAAAAGGGCGAGACTATTCTCGTTGGCCGATTTGTCTGACCCTGGAACTCTCACTTTCGGACGGAGGGGGTGGGGACCCAATTCGACCTCACTATAAATCCTCAAGCGCCAGAGTTGGAAGTCAGTATCCGCCGCCCGCCCCGTCAGTATCCTCTGTCCACCACCCGTCGGTACCCGCCATTCGCGTCCCGTTGGACTGCACAATTCTCGCAGAACCCCTCAAGCTCCCGGTATTCTTTTTAATTCACGTGAGTCTATCTCGTACCTGCTTCCACCCGCTACTCGATTCGTGTTTTACTCGAAAGCAAGATCTATGTTACCCCCGTTAATAGTCATTGTCCAGAGACTGTTATTTGAACTTTGCGCCAAAGCAAGGATTACTCCCTCGGACCAAATCTTCGAGGTATCAGCAACGCGCAACTCCTGTGAAATTGCTCTCTCTACCCCCCCCCCCTCCGAGTGTAAGCCTTCATCGTCTGCTTCGTATACGCTCAAGGTCCTTCGAGCGACCCTCGGTCAATATTGTTCGTTTGTTTGTGCAGTGACCGTCCCCACCAAGTCTCCCCCCTTTTAGCCACTGAGACCCGTGTACATCTAATGTGTATATAGCTTGTTTTAAAACTTTTAACCTTGTAAAATAATATTAATTTTCATATTAGCAAAGTTATTTTTGTATCCGTTTTTCTGTTATCCCGGAACCTCCAGGATAGTCGACTGTTGGCCAACCTACATTCTGTTAATTTGCACTCTGCTTATATTGTAAATCTCCCACGCACTCGAAACGCAGAGGGGGTTAACTTGACCCTATTCTACAACAACGCTATTCAAATGCACTCAAAACCCAAGCTATCTCCCAGAGTAATAAGTAAAGAAAAGGGGCTGAACCTCAGTAATCCACCCACAAGTTCAGGGGATAATAAACCTTAATGCATTTCTCTGGCAAAGTTTGAAAAACAAAGTTATAAACAGGCGCTCGACAACGCAGGGCACTCGAAATGAAACTTTGGAGACACACTTGCTAAAATAGACAAACAAAGAATGTAGGGTAGTAATAAAACTTAAGGATGAAGGTCGTGACTAGTGATGTGAGGAGTTTGACTAGAAAGGAGTGGATAAGCCGGGTTGAAAGAGTAGCTTTAGAAAGGAGTAATTAATGAAATAAGGACGAGCTATTGACTGTTGTTCGCTGAGCTCGTCAATGCGTTTTGATTTGGGGAGAAAAAAAACCCCTCTCTAAAGTGACCAAAAAAAATTTATCGGTCGATAGATATGAATTCTAATAGACTTTGTTTCTTTCTCTCCTCTTCTCAAGCTTTACTTGCTGAGGTCATATTCCTCTAATAGTGGATTATTGGTGCCCTACTGTTGTTTTCTGCCTACAATGTTGACACGGGACAGAGTCACTGAGTTGATGATGATCGAAACATTTGGTACTCGGTGCCAAGAACTTTTAATGAAATGTTTTCTTTTTAAGTTTTTTATTATTTTTAAAGTTAAGAATATTATATTCAGTTTTTATCTTAAAGAAAATAGAATAATATATGAAAGAATGGGGTTCGCCGGTCCCCGATGCCTTGGGGTTCAAATCCCAAATCAAGATGGGATCGGTTGTCTGGTGGTGGCCTAATCTATTGTAACATGATCCTTCGCTCTGACGCAAATACCAGAGCCCACCTCCTAGTTTCGAAATAGTTGCACCTACGAAGGAAAGCTTCTTGGATTGGGGTCATCTGGGAACCCTGATACAATTCCCTAAAATGGGCGTTACTTCTTCACGCAGCTTCAGGTTCAGCAGAGGCCCTAACGCCCTATTTATTTCTCAACTAGGGTTCTTTCTTCTAATTATTCACTTTCCCCAATTTTACCACTCTCCATGACCCTTTATCATTTTTTTTTAGTTTTATAAATGCAAAGTCCAGATGCAAGTAAAAACGGACAATTATAACCCCGCCCGCTCTCCCCGGTTTAGAATCAAACAGACGAATTTTCCCATAGCGGAGCCCATCCCTTTGGAGGAGAGAAAAATAAACATAAAGGTCTCCTAATTAGGGTACGTGCTTGAGTGCGTATGGTATGGAAGCAGAAAGAAGGGGTTGGAGTGATTGGTGTTTAGCAGGTTTCTTCGAATAGAGAACGAAGCATTTTATTTAACTTGACTGGATTCAAAACCTCAGTCATCCGATATCTGATTGGAGACGGCCGTATTTCAGTTTTAAATGTCTTGCTCATGACCACGAAAAGGGGCGGGGTTTGTGGTAGTGGGAGAAAGGAGATTTGGGGTATGATGGAAGAGTGGGGGTTAAAAACCTGAGAAGGAAAGAGGTTGCCACGTATTATTTTTGTTGGTTAATCGCGTTCAGTTTTTTTCTCCTCTTGTTGTTTATCGGAATTGATGTCGATCGTGTTAAAGGCGATCACTTTATTTATATTTAAATTCAGAGAGTAAAACTCTCTTGTATTTCTACCATAGTATTTTAATATATCTCTATCGTCATTGCCATATTTCTCTTTCTATCGTAACCCTTCCCTTCCTCTCCCCCGATTCAAGGTGGATGGAGGTCGGTCGTAGCCTCACTGGTTCCGCAACTTGGAAAATACTGTTAGTTGGCTACGAAGCTCTTACACAATGCATTTGAATGATGATACAGGTCATTTTCATCAAGAGAAACATGTGTTATATAGTGAATAAGAGTCGCGTGCATATTTGGAAGCATAAAAGTTTAATTTGTGGTTAATATTTGAGGCTTCAAATGCACTCATTTCGTTCGGTTGATAATCAACCAATGGAGGGCGCAGAAGGTAACCTTGAAGAATTCCTTGTTTTCGCCAAAGGAATTCAAACTGTGCCGATGCATTTTAGGTTATTTATAGTGTTGTGAAGAGAAGTATGATGATTAAAAGGGGCCAAAAGAAAGATTTTTATATCAAAGAATGGTTTGCATTGAACAAAAGGAGCATAGAGAGATGAAATCATTGAAAAACATTATAAGGTTCTTGATATGAGTGTTTTATGGTGTTTTCTTGAAATGATGGGTGCAACGCTTGTAATCAACAATGAAACATTGTAGTGCGCAATTGTGTAGATATTTCCATAGCCTCATAATCATCTTTCGATAACTTTTGATATCACGTACAAAACAAAGTTCTGTAGTTTGGATTTTTTTTTTTTGTTTCTCTCTAATATCCAAATATTTTTTCAGCTGACTCCGAAGGTATCACATAATTTCACCATTTGGCATCAACATTTCACCATTTGACGAGCAAGTGCATTGGGGACTCTGTTTTTCATTGATGTATTCCTAGGGGATTTACAACTGTTTATCTTAGTAACGTCAAAATGCATTTTAGATTCCTTGCACATTGCCACAGCAGAACTTGTCTAGAATATATTTACATATACATTCGACTCTTCGTCTATATTCTCCATGTTCGTTAGTATTGAGTCGATTATTTACTTAGAGAGAAAATCAACGAGATTATTTCAGCCAAAACGTTTGTTATGAAAGACTCCCAAAGGTGGAGTAAAAATGTGAGGAAGTTACATAGTCCGATTAACCTATAGAGAAGAATACTTGGGAGCGAGCATGTCTCCATGACCTACCCATTGTTGAAAGTGTTTTGGGTGTAAGGCTTTCGAAATATAATATTTGCTTTACATTTCTTTCCCATTATTTTCACCCAGTGCCTGGCCTCTTCCTCGCTCCTCTGCCTGACCTCCAACTCGTTACTCAAACTGGCCTCTTTGCCCCGTGGATAGAATGAAGGAAGGGAAATAAATATAAGAGTTCAGGGTGGGGCAGGGAAAGGAAAGAGATCCAGAGATAGAGCGGAAGGTATACATTCTAAAAGAGGTGCTTCAGGGACAGAAGGGCTGAGTTGTCTTTATACCAATGCTCATAGTCTTAGAAATAAGAAAGATGAGTTATTTAGTTATATTATTGATGAAGATATAGATATAATATGTGTAATAGAATCATGGGTTAATGAAAATAAATTTAATGACAACGTCAGTGAATTTGAAATAAAGGGTTATGATATGTACATTAGTCAAAGGAGAGATAGGACGGGTGGTGGGTTGATTATTTATATCAGAAATAGCATTTCTTCAAATCTAAATAATACTATAAAGCAAGAAAAGGTTATCATTTTGGATAGATATTAGGGTCAGTAAAAATAGGAGAATACATTTGTGAGCCTTTTACAGACCACCCGGACAGACTGATTGTATTGCTGAGTTAATGATAAGGGAAATAAGTAAAGGATGTGAAGTAGATACAGTTATTCTTGGTGACTTTAATTTAAATTTTGTAGACTGGGAAAATATGATGGGAAGGGAAAGAGCAAGTTGTAAGTTTATAGAATGCTTTGAGGATATTTTTTTTACTTAATTTGTTAATAAGCCTGTCGTGGTATGACATTATATGAAATCAATATCATATTATATCTATGGGGAAGGGACCAATAACTTAAAGGCGAGCCTACAAAGGAACCGAACACCACGAGTTTCGACGGGTGGAGGGCGAGATAAGAGTGCAACGAGGTCAGGTATAATATGGGCAATGGCAACGCTCAAGGTTACTTAAAGAGGCATGTACAAAAATATAATTTTATTTACATAAAAATAATGAGAGAATTGAAGGGCAAAATTACATCAGAGAATTATTGGGCTAAATTACATCAGATGAACGAAGGGGGGGGGATTGTAGTTATGAATCAGACCATGAAGTTAAAATTTATATTACATGAGGAGACTATTCAAATTGGGGGGGGGGATTAACTCAAATGGGTTACTGAAGGGGGAGAGGGGTTGGCTTACGGAGGATACCGGGTGAGACGTCGGGGTAAGGCTTCACGGATGTCTTCTGCACGTGAGGCGAGGCCGCTCGGAGCTTTTGAGCGGGAATTTAAAGTGATGACGGTTCTCCAAAAAGGACGGGGGGGGGGGCGCGGTAATGTCCGGTCCAGGAGAGTGTATTTTGGCCACCTGGAAACGAGGGGCGAACGAGGAGGGCTTCGACAGGAGTTGATGGGTGAAGTCGGAAAAATCGCTCGGTAGCGATAGTTAAATGGAATTACCTCACTGGCTGGGGCTAATTCCAAATACACAACTAGTTCAGCCGTCACTTTGCTTTGTTGTTAGCACCTTACTTGGAACTAGGGGAATCTTCTTGGGTCCGGGCGAAACTTCTCAACTCTGTGTCTGCCTCATGGGAGTCGAGCACTATTTATGTCCGAGGCTCTCCCCGCGGGGGGTTAGCGGGAAACAGCTAAACTCTCGAATCTCCTTGCAAAGGCTATTCTAACCCGTGTAAATGTGGACCGTGGTGGACGCGGTTCGAGGCTACCGCTTGTGGAAAGGGAGGGGGGGGGGGTAGGCTTACCAATTTAAGCCTAACATAATCTTCTCCAGCACATAGAACTTCCGGGCTGGAAAAGAAATTCCACGTGGAATTCCCTTACAAAGCCAAAGAGGGGTGCCAATATATTATATCTGGTTCTTTCAAAGGATGATAACTTGGTTCTGGAATTGACTGTCGGAGAAGCATTGGGAAATAGTGATTTCAGATGGTTCGTTTTAACTTGGAAATAGTGAAAGGAAGAACATCAACAAACTCCACAAAAACTCTAAATTTTTATAGGGGAGATTACAATAAATTACGCAACTTGCTAAATCAGACTAGGTGGGATATAAAATTCAGGGGAAAGAATACTTATGAGATGTGGGATACTTTTAAAACTATATTAAATCTAGTCTAGGAACAGTGTATTCCAATGAAGGCCTTAGGAATAAATGTAGGAAGCCATTGTGGGGGAATCAGGAGATAGCTAGGAAAATTTCTGAGAAGAAAAGGGCATACCAGAGATTACAGAGAGAAAGTACTTTTGGGAATTTAAATCATTATATTGGGTTAAGGAATAGGTTCTTGCGGTTTTATCAAATTTATTCATTACCATTAACAATTTTAGAAAAACTTAATTTTTAATTGAAAACAATATGCAATTTAATCAATAATGTATTCTCCGTTGTTATTTACGACCTCTTCCCAACGTTCAACTAGTTTTTCGATGCCTCTGCAATAAAAATCTCTGGATTTTGACTCGAATATTTCGTCTAACCAGGTGCTTAATTCCACATCAGTATTGAACGAAACGCCGCGCAAATTGTTGGAGAGCGATCGAAACAGATGGAAATCCGATGGAGCCAAGTCTTGCGAATATGGTGGATGCGGCAGGATTTCCCAATTAAGCGTTTGAATCGCGTCTTTTGTCATATTGGCAATGTGAAGACGAGCATTGTTGTGTTGCAGAAGGACTCTATAACGTCGATGAGGTAGCTTTTCACGAATAACTTCGACGAGTCGATACATTTGTTGAACGCAGAGTTCTGCATTGACAATCTCGTTGTTCGCAAGGAGCTCATAAGGAATGATGCCTTCACAATCCCACCACACACACATCATTGTCTTTCTTGGATGAAGTCCTTGCTTTAATCGCGGAAGTGTAATTTTATTAGAGCTAAGCCATTGTTTTCGATGGTTCATGTGTACATAAACACACCACTTTTCGTCGCCAGTAATGATGCGTTGAAGAAATCTTTACTTATATCCACAAGTAGACTTGTGACGAGCAAGCAAACCTGCGGCAATCATGGAGCGTTGAAGTTTGTTGCTTTCGCTCAAAGCGTGCGGAACCCATGCACTGAGTTTTTTAACTTTCTTCATCCAATGAAGGTGCTTCACTACAGTTTTCGGATCACACGCTAATTGTACAACCAATTCTCTAGTCGATTGACGAGGATTTTCATAAAGAAGGTCGTTCAATCAATCTTCATCCAGCTTAATGGGGTGACTAGAACGTTCTTCGTCATAAGATTGAAATGACCGTTTTTGAAACGTGAAAACCACCATTGAGCTGTCCTATCTGATAAAGCATTGTCTCTGTACACAGCACAAATATCACGACGAGCTTTGGCTGCGTTTGCATTGTTCCCGTCTCGATTGAAAATGAATAACAAGTGTCGAAAATGCGCCTTTCTTTCAACTTGACATTCCATTTTGAGGGTACAGAACAAAAATTAAATTAACACAACTTTTAAATAAACCGCAATGACTTATTACTCAACTTCAAGACGTAGCCTAAGCAAAAGCCTAATAGTCTATGCTCTTAAGAGACGTAGCCTAACCTTTGCAAATTTTGCTCTCATTATTTATTATTGTTTCTTAATATGTGCACAAATCATGTCAACAAAACTTAAATCAACACAACATTAAAAAAAACGCAAGAATATATTCCTCAACCTAATAGGTCGACCAGAAATGAGCTAAATAAGATTATTAAGAAGAGCAAAAGGGCGGCAGAAATTAATTTAGCTCAAAATAATAATAAAGATCCAGGAAAATTCTTTAGCTATTATAGAGTTAATAACAAATCTAACAGTGATAAAATAGGGCCTATTAGATATGAAGGGGTTTTGAAAGAATCTGATGACGAAATAGTAGAGGTTCTTAATGATCATATCTGATGAGGAAATAGTAGATAATTCTAGGTCAAGGAAAGTAGTGTTGAACACCATTAGTTTCAACAGGGAAATAATTAAAGGGCTTATATTGGAGTTAAATAGTAGTAAGTCATCTGGCCCAGACACCATTCATTCTAGGTTACTCAAAGAAGGTGTAGATAGCATTTCAGTAGCTCTTGAGAAGTTTTATACTAGATCACTAGAGTTTGGAGAAATACCTAATGATTGGAAATTAGCTAATGTAGGGCCAATTTTGAAAAGGGAAGTAAAGAGGACCCGAATAACTTTAGGCCGGTAAGCTTAATAACTTCTATCGTTTGTAAATTCTTGAGAAGATATTTCAGAAGGGGATTTCTGACCATCTAGAGTGTGGTAGGTTTATAAATGATGGGTTTAAAAGAGGTAGATCGTGTTTAACAAATTTACTGGATTTTATGGATTATGTTACTCATTAATTAGATAAGGGAGAGAATGTTGATGTAATATACTTAGATTTTAACAAAGCTTTTGATAAGGTTCCACATAGGAGACTAGTAGTTCACAAATTAAAAATGCATGGGATATGTGGTAAAGTTTGAATTAGATAGCTGAATGGCTGAAAGACAGGAAACAGATAGTTGTGCTGAATGGGGTGAGGTCACAATGTATGGACGTTATCAGTGGCGTACCTCAGGGATCCGTTTTAGGCCCTTTATTATTTATAGTTTATATAAATTATCTTTGGGAGGTTGTAAATAGCAAAGTGTCAATTTTTGCTGATGACACTAAATTGGCAGCTGTACTTAACTAATTTATTAGCTTGGACTCAGAAGTGGCAGATGACTTTTAACCTTAAAAAAATGCAAAGTTCTTGACATGGGATAAAGGGATAATAGGGAATTTAGCTACGAAATGGATTCAGTTGAGGATGAGAAGGACTTAGGTGTAGTAGTAGATAGGTCACTGCAGTTTTCAAAGCAATGTATTGAGGCAAAAAATAGAGCAAATAGGGTGCTAGCATACATTAAGAGGAATGTTAGCTTTTGAATTGTTTTTGAACCTTAAGGTAATTATTTCGAAAGGGGGGGGGGCTTCGCCTACCATACCCCCCTTTAATTGTGGGAGTTGCACCCCCCACACTTCCGGCTATTTTTAATCACCCAGTAGTATTAGCAATTCGAAAGCCTAGCATTAGGTTGAAATCAGTGTTACCAATGTTTGAAAACATGGTTTCTTTTCACATCACGACAAGGCAAGGTGGACTTATTTTAATTTCATTTTCACCACATCAAGGTGGAGTATCATAAAAATATGTACTTTCTGCACCAAAGCGAAACCATATATGACGACTACAATCCATAAAAAAACACCATTAATACTGTTTTTAATACCCTAAACACGGGGTAGGTCTTCTGAAGTTTCACCGAAAAAAAACTTAATAAATCTAAAAACGGCTAAAATCTAGCACAAAAAAAAGAAGCTAAAATATCGGGCGCCGCTCTCCTTGAAAATTACAGCCCTCTGCTTTTGCACTCGAATTGTTGTCTCATTTCTAAGCTACTTGGGTTTGGAATCTCGGACCACATATTTTCACTTCTCCCATCTGTACCACTTTATAAGCCATTTCAAAAACCTGGCGATGCCCTCGTTACTTTTGACGAATAATAATGATCCTTTCTACCAAGGAGAGGGGGGCGGGGGTCGTTTCAAGCGAGTTGCCAACCCAATACATTTTCACTTCTCCCAATTGGAGCAGCTCCTAGGAGCCTCTTCATATCATGTAGCGGGAAGGCCATCGTTGGTTTGAGTCTTTAAAAAAAAGTAGTTCCCGCAAGGGGGTGTCAGGTTTATTTCAGGAACCTATGGTGTAGCTGACATCTGGAGGATTGCCGGCATTTAAGGCCACAGGTGGATCTCCGATGGTTAGCGCTTTTGATAATATAAATTGTGAAGTCCATGGTGCCCCCCTATCCCCTCCCCTCGTAATTTGGACTTGATGGGGCGGTTGAGTTTCGAGTCGTCTTTCATCACTTCCTGTAAACTTCATCTCGACGCCTGCCCTCCGTCCTCCTACAGAAGTGGCCCTAATCGCCATTCCACCCTTGCCTATATTGACCTCGGACCCTCCCATTAATGCTGCCATAAGCATGCCTCCTCGTGGACTGCTCCTGATCTGTTATTTTAGGTCGCGTATTTTTTTTACCTTTCCATCACCCACCAATTATGTGCCCCATTTCTACCCTTCTTGAACACTTGTGTCCCTGTTAGTGGGGGAATTTGCTCAAGGTGACAAGTCTGACTCAAGATCAAAGCGCAAAGTATTACTAAAAACAAGGGGAGAATCTTGTCAGAAAGTTTGTGAGAGCGACAAAATGATGGAATCAGGGAAAGTGAGAATGTGCGGAAGTTCCATTTCCCCTGTATTCTAAAAATGACTGCTCGGATCCCCCTGAAATGGGACGCGTGTAACTGCTAATAATCTATCTAACCTCGACTGAATGATTTGCACTTGATATCTGCCTCTCTTTGGGACACCATTATTCTCTCTCGCACCTTTATGGTTCCATTCTCTCGCTTTGCTCCAATTAGTAGCGCGAAACGACGATCACAGTTCGTTTCTCGCTTTTCCCCTCGCGCCTTTTTGGTTCCATTATCCCTAATGCCGCAATGGCTTCAGGCTGCTTTCTGTCGTCTCAGAATTGGACACACTCGCGGGACGCACCGCCATTGGATGGATCGCTCTCCTTCTCCTTATTGCGACGACTGCGTTATCCCCCAGACTGTTCGGCAATTCTTGTTGAATGCCCCAGTCTGGGTGATCTTCGCGCACCTTATCTGTCATGGTACTGGGACGAGCGGGGTCGCTACCGCTTGTCCTTTGTACTCGGGACTGGTTCGTGCACACAGACTTGCGGATGATGCGACTTTTTGGAGGAGGCTGGCCTCCTCCACTCTATTTGACTCTTTGTTCTAGGTCGCATGTTCTTGCGTCGGGTGGAGGCGGCCCTGCACCCGACGCCAGAGCGCGTTTCCTTCTTGTTACTTTTTTACTTTTATTTTTTTTGTTTTTATTTGTTGTTGCCTTTTTTATCTTGCCTTTCTTCCTTTTTATATTTGTTATTTACTTTTTTTAATATAGCCTAGTATTAGGCTTTTCGCTAATTACTGCGACTTTTGACCTAGTAGGCAGTCGCCAGATGGGCTCTTAAAATTAAAACAAAAATAAAAATGGTTCCATTCTCTCTTTGCTTCTCTTAGTACCGTGAACCGACGATCACTGTCCGTTCTTCGCTTTCCCTCCCGCGGCTTTTTGGTTCCATTCTCTAGCTTTGTACCGCGAAGCGACGACCGCACTCTGTTCCTAGCTTTCCCCTCGAACTCCTTTTTGTTTCCATTCTTTTGCGTTGTTCCATTTAGTACCGGGAACTGACGATCCTAGTAGACCCTTCTTCGTTGCCTCTCCTCTCGACAGAGATGCTTCTGCGGAGATAGGCGCGAGGGACGATCGAAAATGGGGGTTGGAGAAGAGGATCTGCGAATCTCAATGGCAATATCATTAAATTGCAAAGTCTTACGGCAACAGAGGCTGTTTGTTTTTAATATTTATGCGCTCGTCTCGACGTGACTTCCTTCCTCTTCGGTCGCTTGCTTTGAAGGATAGGCGCAGGAGGAGGGATTAGATACGGGTGAAGTGCTGTTTGGTTTGGTTATAAACGTTGACAAACAGCCCAATGGAAATACGGAAATGTAAGGTCCTTTTTATCTGTATTTTTATTGTGTTTATACTCGTATAGTGAAGAGGGAAGGTATTTAATTCTATGTAGTGTATGTGCATGTGCTTATTTTGAAAAAATAGGGAAAACCAACGAGGGAAAAATTGGGAGTTATTAACAGGTTTTAAAAAGCCCGTGGAAGGGGCATAATCTGGGTAAAATACTCAGGATCTAATGGACCTAATGCGCACAACTCTCCCGAGCCTACCTTTGATCCATACGGAAGGGTGGTGCGCTTGCATGTGAATAGTTCCATAAACGGTTCTTTGTGTGTGACCCTGAAAGAGGGTGTTAAGTTATCGCATGAGTAACCATACTACAGCTGATATCTAGATAATTGTCATGCCCTTCCGGCCCTAATGCCCTCAGGTGCATTAGCGGCTGTTCAGATCGCGCGTTAACAAACTTTCCTGCGAACCCTCGTTGGTTTTCGTTTCATAGCTTTGAGCAACAAACGCGTGTTTGTGAGATATGGGACATGGATGTATTGCGTGTATACACGCATTTTTCTCATTGCGGCAGCTAACGTCGGCACCGCCCTCTAAAAAGAGAAAACCAATGGGTACGATCTTGACTGCATTACCTTGAAGGTCGCCTCAAGCAAACGACTGCAAAACGGCATCGGTTTTAGGCTAATGATTATAGTAATTAGGATGGTAATGATACGCAGGTTGAGTACTGTGATGGCGTGTTAATGTGAAACGTGTCCATAAATTAGCTTGCCTAAACATAAATTCTAATTACCCGTCCGCCAGGTGGTTATTTACCTGACTGAATCTCACTTTATTTATTGCCAAATCTGACATTGATGCGGCCAAGCATGGGAACCTTCGCCGTCCCACTTACGCGCGATTTCAACTCGGTGTTCTCCGGTGGGGGTCTTGTGTGCTCCCATTGTGTCCATGTGGGGGTTTAGTTCAAATGATTCCGGGACGTATGGTAGAGGAGGTTCGGGGGCCGTGTACAAGTAGTAACCATTTCGAGCAATGTACTAACCAGGGATTTTCACTCGACTCTACTATTTTCTGTATATATAGTCATAAATTAAAACGTTATCAAATGAATATCGCGGTAAACTTTTTCACTTCTAAAATAATTTCAAATTGGAATTCTCTCCCATCTAATGCAGTCCGAAGCACGTCAATTGTGTTTAAAAATATGTTAGAGGACCATTTTAATTATTTAAATTTTAAAATAGATAAAAAAATGAGTTGGGCGAATATTTCTTTTATGTTAAGCTCCTGCTTAAGCGTCGAATTATTCATTCTTCCTCCAAGCGGTCGAACGGTAAAGTGATCCTTCTTATCAGAAAGACAACGTTGATTTTCTCCCTCTAAAAAGGTTTTCAAGTTCCTTCGAATATTCGAGTTTTTTAGATCTCGTTTATGGTAGTTCTGAGAAGCGGCGTCCTTCAAAGGAGTTGAGAATGGCGGATTATGACCTCGCCAATTCTATCTTTCCCCTCCCTCCTTATCTCTGATTGGATTGGTTCTTTGTTCTTCCATACAACGTCCTTTCTGTTAATCGCATCTATCGTCACGTTCTTCCTTTTATAATTCTCATTTTTATCATCATTTTCCTACGTTTGTTAGTGCCACTCCCTCTTCTCCTGGTGTAGTGCTTCGCTCAAGTTCTTCGCTTTCATTTCCAGTGCTTCGTCATCGGTCTGATCACCCTCCCCCATTATTGCCCCTTCCCTATAGAGAAAATTCAAAGGGCGTTCCGTTAGATACAGTGCTGCGCCTATTTGGCTGCGATCGGCTCGCACCCTCAATTCACACATGTACACACTTTTACAAAAGTGGGAATTGGGATATGGGGATCGTATTGGGTCGAGGGATTTACAAGCTTGTTCCTGGAAGTTCTTTCCTCTATATGCCCAAAGCGCTCAATCTTGCCTCGTGTCTCGAGGGATCCTGGCGACTGTTTCCCCCTCATTCTTCAGTCAAGGTGGGCGTATTTTGAATGTAGAATGTTGAATCAATTTCCTCTCTCCGCCCTTTTCATTTGGGACCGCAAACAAGATAGTGAAATTCGCCTAAATATAAGAATGGCAATCGCTGGTGAGACCAACTGGTCGGTTTTCGTAGTGAGAGCAAGGGCGCTAGTACTCTAGCTAAACACCCATCAATAGGGTCACCTTAGTTAAAGTTTCATTGTAATATTTCTCATAAACGACGAATTGTGGTTATAACTGACCATTTGGGTATTATGAGTTTGTCACTGATTTTCCTTAGAATGGTTAAGGAACCATCAGCCCAATTATAAGTACATCCCTTAATAGGGCTATAATTGTAACCGACCGTTTAATATGATGGGATTATTATTGAGGCTCTCCTATCTCGGTTTAGACGATACCATGTAATTAAGGGGGATGGGCAAGCTAATAATGCTTGTAAAACAAGGATGGTTTTCTTCTAATTTACTTAGCATTGCATTGTCGGGCATGAAAAAAGGCTTCAACATGTTGACGGGAGGGCCTCTCTCCAATTTCTGTTTTCGAAAACGCCTGGGATGTGAGTAGGGCGACTTTTGCTCGAGTAGGCAGTCACTAGATGGGCTCTCAAAAAATAAAAAAGTTTTCCAAAAGGCAAACTGTTGACCCCCCACCCCCCGCAGGTAGATACCTGTGTAACCTGTTGCATTGGTATCGAGAGGAGTTGCACGTCTCCCGGAAGGAGTGAAAATTATGGAAGCTCCATCACTGGGTTGACTTAAACTCTGATGAGGCCTGGAGAGTTGTTGGGGCGCTTTCCCCTCGCCCTTTCTTAGCGCTACTTTGTTGCGACTATCCGGTCGACTTTTTGTCTACCTGCCCTTGTTACCAAGGGGAACTGGCTTCACCTCGATAGAGTACAAATTTGGGGCGCCCGGCCACTAGGTTGAATAGAACTCTTTGATGTGGCCGGGGTAAGTTTTGGGTGCGCTTCCTCCTCGCTCGCTCTCAGCATCCCTTTTTCTCTACAGCCACCCCCTCAACCCGAGAGGGCGTGAAGTCCATCGGGATGCCGTGTTCGCTTCGCTAAACATGGTGCCTGAGTGGATGGCACACCATTCGGCGGTATGATAATAATAGGTGATCACCCATCCTACTCGTTAATGGACCCGCTTATTTCTACTCTTTATTACATATCCGCCTACCCCATTTGGAGCTTACTCTTCTATCCACAGATGTTCTGGCTGCTCGGCGCACTTTGTTGCTCTTACCAGAGCTTAGTCGAGTGGCAGTGTATACTGTGAGGTCCCTATCTTCTGCGAGATCCGAAAGCCCACTGGCTGAGCCAAGGATTATACACTGGGGGGGTGCTGGGTCGGGTTGTCATGGCCCATCTTAGCTCGAACGCAGGGATCGAGTATGTGTAAATAATTACATTCTGGAATTTTCTGATCCTATGGAGGCTTTACTCTTAACCTCCAAAGGCAATGGGAGGTCAGAGTATCTTTGTTTTTTTTATCTAATCATGGCTTCAAGAGAAGAGAATAGTGGGTGACAGCAAGCGCAAGGAGATCCGCCTCCAAGCGCGGATTCACCCTCCCTTGGTGTCTAGAAGAACGAGGGTAAACGAGGGCCCTTCAACCAGTGGAGGGGCTTCCGTCTCACTACTTAGCAGGGGCGGTCAATAAGTTTTGCAATTAGGATATAAGGAAACGAGATATGAGCAAAAGTGTTTTATTATTTTTCAATATAACTACCCTCGACTTCAATGCACTTGCGCCACTGGTCCCTGAGGCTTCGAATTCCCGACAACCAGAAATCTCCCGACTGCTGTTCAATCCAATCCTGGACCGCGAGCTAGACATCTTCATCGTCCCCAAACCGGCGTCCACGCAGTGCAGCCTTTAGCTGGCGGAATAAAAAGTAGTCGCTAGGGGCCAGATCTGGACTGTAGGCGGGATGGTTGAGCTCCTCGAATCCGCACTCGCGCAGTGCACCTTGTGCAACTCTGGCCTTGTGGACTTTGACAACGTTGAAGTCGATGATGGGGCGTAAGGTTTCTAGGGACCCAACGGGTAGAGACCTTGGTCATGGCCAAATTGTCGTGGATGATGTTCATAACACTTCCATGTGATATTCCAGGTTCTCGCTCGATTTCTTCGACCTTTCCTCGTCGATTTTCGAGGATCATCCTCTCCACACGGGCCACATTGTCCTCGTTGGTCACGTCTGACGGGCGTCATCTTCAAGGGACTCATGACCATGGCGGAACTCCCTATTCCAGCGAGCAATAGCTGCATAGGAAGGGGCGGTGTCGGTGTACACTGCAACCATGCCTTCATGGATCTCTTTTGCATTCTTGCCTTCCTTGGTCAAAATTTGATCACTGCGCGGTGCTCAATCTTCTCCATTGTTGAAAAATTTGTGACGGACGATCTGCGATCAGCTACTGCTTCTTAAATAGACGAGGCAGGAGCGTGCGGCTGCAGGTCGTGACTTGTCATAACTTGTCCTAACACCCCCACAAACAGCCATCTTCCTTCCTCTGTTTTGCCCTACCGATTCGCAAACTTATTGACCGCCCTTTGTATATGCGGCAAAGGAGCCGCTTTCAGGCAACTCTACACCAGAAAACGAGGTACACCCCTATGCTTTTTTAGGGGCCCCGCTAACCTTTTAACCTAGAGGTGGTTTACTCGTCTCATATCTACGGGTGAGGTGGTTACCCCCCCTCATCCGTTCTTTGGTATCACCCTTAGACGATTCCAAATCAGCACCAGCAGCGCTCCCCCCCCCCCTTTCTTTCACAGGAGACTGCCAAGAATGCAGGCAGGCGGTCCACACTCTACCCTTCCCAGTGGGAGTGGCTCAGTAGGTTTAACCCCTTTAAAGGGGCAAGGAATAGTGAAGCCCTGCGGGTAGTGCCTCCTAAAGTCATGATATTAATTTTGGAGGAACGGGTCCTGTCTGCCTCCTCCCCCGGCTTTTTCATGGGGCGACCTGGGCTCGGTGCCAAACACCCTACCTGAGTATGCTCCTGTGCATTCCTTTCCTCAGGCAGCTCAGACCCTCCGAGCACTCACAAGGAGAGGAACGACCTACACCCACGGCTGGTGCCTCTTTCACAGTCAAGATGTATAATTGCTGAGCCCGGTCCGGTCGACCTTGGGGCCCCTTCCTAGGATAGAGAGAAGTGGGTTCATTCGCCGACTCCCTTAAAAGAAAAATGCTAAAAAAAAGTAAAAGAGGGCTAGAGGTTCCTCTTCCTCTGCGGGGGATCAGGAGACAGACCGGTCCGCTGCCGTTTCGGTAAGCGACCAAGCCAAGATCTGAACGTTCCGCCCCTCGGCGCCCTCAGCCGAGGGAGGGAGGGAGGCCGACCAAGACATCGATCCCTGTCATTCAGACTACCTGACGTTTTTGACCCCGCTGGATTCAAACGCTTTCTAATTATTCGCTCGACAGTTGGTAGCAGCATTTTAGCCAAGGGCAACATGATCCATCAGAGGAGAGCACTAGCTAGCCTGACTGGTAAAGAGCAGAAGATGACCCGTTTCTCAGACGGGATCCTTCTGGCGAATGCGTCGGATTCCTCCGATGTGGCCAAGATTAGTGCTCTTCGGACACTTGATGGCATGCCGATGAATATGACGCCGCACTTTACCATGAACTTCGTGAAAGGAGTGGTTTATGCGATGGAACTCGTGGACTACTCCTTAGAAGACATCACCTTAGGAGTTAGACGACTATGGGGCTGACAAGGCCGAACGTGAGATGAGAAAATAGGCAGGAGTCTCGATACCTACCCCTTCACTCTTCGTCAAGTTCAACTGTGACAGGCTCCCTAGGTCGGTGCGTGCCGGTTGGTATCACTATCGCGTGAGGGCATTCATGCTAATGGCACAGAGGTGGTACTACTGCCACGGCTTCGACCTACAGAGTCGTTATACTCACAGGACGGAACACCCCTGAAGGTGGTCGTGTGGCCGTCTTCCGTGGTTTCCTAAAGCTGCCCACCGAAAGGAGGACAACGGCGTCCGGTGTTCTGCCTGCGGAAAGCGTACGGACAATTCTGTGAGAGTTTTCTTCGAAGAGAGCCCCCTGCCCCGCCCATCCAATGCCGCGACGGCTTCAGGTTACTTTCGGTCGTTTCCGAATTTGTCTCACCGTCATTTGATGGAGCTCTCGCCTGCACTTTATTGTGATGACTGCGTTGTCCCCCAGACTGTTTGGCACATTCTTGTTGAATGCCCCAGCCTGGGTGATTTTCGCGAATGTTACCTGTCCCGGTACCGGGGCGAGTGGGGTCGCTACCGCTTGTCCCTTGCACTAAGGACTGGTTCGTGCACACAAACTTGCGGAATATATGACTTTTTGGTCGAGGGTGTCCTTCTCCACTATATTTGGCTGTTTATTGTGGGCTGTATGCTCCTGCGCCGTGGTTAGGTGGGCCTACCCCCTACGCCGGAGCGCTCTTCCTTCTTGTTGCCTTATCTTATTTTTATGTTGTTTCTTTTAGCTTGTATCTTAGCCTTTGTTCCGTTCCTTTTTTATCTTTGTTATTTGCATGTTATTTGTTTTGTTTTTTTAATCTAGCCTAATAGTTGGTTGTACTGTGAGCACGGCGACTTTTGCCCGAGTAAGCAGTCGCCAGATGGGCTCTCTGAGCTAGGCCTGGAAGGCCTATTCCTTTAATGGTATTGCTGCGAACTTCGGGCCAACTGTGAGTCTCCTCCCGTTCCCTGTTAACTATTTTTTTGCAGATCATGCTAGGCGCGTACCCCCTGCTCAACTTCAAGGCGTATAAGGGTTTTGCAGCCCCACTTTCACAGGATGAGGGCCGGACAGGAGGATGCGCAAGTTACACCTGGCATGATGTCTCTGTTATTCTATTTGCTATAAATACCTCCTTTCAGGCAGTACCAGTGCAGCTGACTTCGCCGCGTCATGGCACGGTTGCCGAGGCTCTTTCTACTAATTGGGGATTCAAACGGTAGACACCGACTCTGGGGAGACTACTCAATCAATCCCAGTGGTCAGGTCCTTGCCGACCTAATTAATGAGCTGGAGATAGGTCTCCTAAATGTGGATGGGTTTACGCATCAATGCCCGAGAAACGCTTCGTTTCCTTGCCTTGACCTATCCTTGTGCTTTGCTGATGAACAGTCTGATTTGTGGTGGGAGGGGGTTAATGACCTCCATGGTTATTTATCACTCAAATGGCCTTTTCTGAACTGCTGACGCCTGAAAGACCACCCCGGTGCTTCTTGGATCGGGCGTGGTGGTGCACATTTCAGGAAATGACTAATTTCTCTGTTTCAGTCTCAGTCGAGGAGTTTGGGTCAGTGGATAAGGCCGTTGAGTTAATATCTGGCAAACTCATCGCATTGGGCCTAACTATTAATTATTCCTAGAACGCCCGACCGTTTTTCCCGCCGACCGCTTCCGTGTTGGTCATCCAAGTGTGAGAGGCCTTTAAACAGAAGAGATATGCTTACATGCGCTATAAGCGTACCCTGAACGATTTCACTGTGGATGAATTTTGTCGAACTAGTGCTAGGTTCCGGTATATTTTGAAACCAGACAGCCTCTCTTTCCCGCGGTCCTACTATTCTTCGTTTAACGAGTAGACCCTTATTGTAGAGTTGTGGAAGCGAGTCAAAAGGATTCGGGGCAAGTTCTCCAGGAGAATGGGACCTTATACTCGGGACGGCTTCGTGTACACAGACTTGTGGACTATTTGAATTTTTGGAGGTGGTTGGCCTCCTCCATTTTATTTTACTCTTTGTTGTAGGTCGCAGGTTCCTGCGTGGGTGGGAGGCGAACCTCACCGCGACGCTGTAACGTACTTCCTTTTTGTTTTTTATGGTTTGGGAATTTTGAGTAACCCAGCACTAGGCTGAAATTTTAATTACAGCGACATATGGCGTTGAATATAGTTGCCAGCTGGGCGAATTAAAAAAACAAAATGGATTAGAAGGAAGACAGCTTCCTTCATTTTATTTGATTCTCTTTCATGTTTGTTGCATATTCCATCGACAGGGGAGGCGTGGATCCTCCTGACACCGGGACGTGCTTCCTTCCTCTTGTCTTTCCTTTCTTTCTTGTTTTCTGTTTAGTTTGTTTTATTGCGTGTGTTTTTGACTTATTTTAATTTTAATATAGACTTGTATTATGCTTGAAATTAAGTACTTCGACTTATGCACTTGTAGGCATTCGCCAGATGGGCGCTACAGGAAAAAAAATCACGGCGTTTGCCCACCACCTTCCAGCCTGCTGTAATCCAATCGGGAAAGAGATCTATTAGCTATTTCTCTTTCCAATTTAAGGCAAGAGAGAAATAAATGGGTATGCTTCCCTAAGTTCATTCACCGTGTGACCAAAAAGTAACTTTAGTCTTCGACCATAAATTCTCCAAGACAGCCAAGCCTTAAAATAACTTCATGTCCTTATATTTGTGATGCTGGCAAGTTTTAGAACCATTACTAATTAAAGGGTCAATCTATGTCCTCATTTACATTCAAATTAAACATCCGTAACCCGACACTTTGCTCTCTGGTTCATTTGTCTTTTTAATAAGATTGTAAGCAAAACTACATATATCGTTAGCTCAATTTACAATTCCTCCAATTTATGTCTGAATTTTTAAGACGGTTTTATATGCAAATGACCTTTGCTCTTAACTGAAGGGAGTGTAGGAAATTGATAATTTACTCGGGATCTTTATAGCAAATTAGTAAACCTAACTCATTATAGAAACGAAGTTAATGCTTCTATAACCTAAGGGAAGCCTCTAATGGGATCCATTTATACTATAAAAAAAGGGACAAAGGTCTATTTATTAAATTAGGAAACTTGTTTCGGGTTTCTCACAACAGGCTACAGAGGTTTTCCTAAAGTCAATAGGTTTTCTCGAAGGGGAAAATCATCACTCCTTCAATCGATGCTGGGATCAATTGACAAGCAGCAATCTCCCTAAAGCCATGTCAGTTGAAATTTAATTTAATTTCAATTCCTTAGCCAAAGTTTTATATAAATTATAACATTTCATACATCAGTTTATATTATACTAATAAAGACTCAGCGATTTATTCGTAGCCCCCCCCCCTTCCCGATCTGAAGAGGGTAAACAAACGAGAACCGATCTTAATACTTTATTTCTAATCTTTCGGACCAAAGCTAAGGTCATTCCTCAGAGATTGTTAGCGCCGTTAAGCTTATAGTTTACTTTCAACATGATCTGATAATAGAGCAGAGTGTTTGCGCGTTGCCAGGCGTATACGTATTTTTAGGATAAATAAGAAGACTGTATTTAGGAAGTTTATTATGGTATTTTAACTTCTTGGTACCGACGTTTCGGGTAGGAGCCCATTTTCAAGGATATGACATTAGGAATATATACAAACACCAGGCAATGGCTTCGCCACTACCCTCTATGGGGGGAGCTTGCGCTTCGCTACTAAGATTAAAATTTAAAATCTAAAAAAAAAGCAGCCATGGTTAAATTTTTATAAATTTTCTGAACTTCGCCAATTATAATAATTTTAAAAAGGAACTCTAAACTAAATTTCCACCCTTTCAAAATATCACGTTGCTAAAATATAGTTATAGAAGAAGATATATAAAAATAAATTTTCTGAACTTCACCATTTGTAATTCTTTGGGTTTTAAAAAATTCACAAAATTTTGATAATTATTTATTTCTGAACTTTACCATTTTGTTTTTTGATATTATAAAAGAATTATTAGAAATAACTGATAAAAAACATAAGTCCTAACCAAACTAAGATGAAGTTATTATTCAAATACTAAAAAAAAATCCCCTTAAATTATAGAGTTAGTGATGATGATGATGATGATAAGAAATTTTTAGTATATTTATCAAATATTTATGAATAAATTTATGGGAAATGGGAAGCAGCAGAGGTGGCAATATTCAAATTATGAAAATGCAGGGCTTTTAACTATTAGGGAATAGGAAATATGTTTTTGTTTTTAAAATAACAGATTAAACAGTTTGGGGTTTCTTCGTTGTAAAAAAGGAAGATAATGAACATAATGGAACAATATGGGTTGGTTTTTGTGAGAGTGGTTTTGGCTTGGGTGTTTATAGTTGTAGTAAAGGTGGAAATGAGCTTGTGTCCCAGTTTAAAGTGGGGTTTGTAAATCTAATATAATTTATAAAGGGATTCAAGTGTACGAAATTGGCTTTCGGTGTTGGCTGTATCTTTAATTGAAAAATGATTTAAGTTGGGTTTATTGTGTGGATGTCTGTTTTCGCAGTGTAATCGGATAGGGAAGGATTCGGCAGTAGTGGGTGGGACTTCAGTTATGTTGCTGATGCCTAGATGTGCGCAAATACGGGTATGTAAGTAGTATGATGCGCTGTGTCGATCCCAAATACACCTCAGAATTACAGCTCAAGCAGGTGAATTCATATATGATGCAGGATCGAAGTAGCGTTGGTATTATCTTTAATGTTGAAAATATGTCGTACTTTGCGTGTGTTTTGAAAAAAATGGTATAAAATTTGGGGCAGGAAAGGAATTTCTAAGAATGGGTCATAGTTTTGCCAGAGAAGTGAATTGAGGGGTCCTATATATGGAAGGTACAAAAACCTTCTCTTTATGAGTGGTCTTTCGGGTTAAATATTTTATTGATAAAATTTCGAAGAGTTCAGTCGTATAAGTTTGAAGGATATATATATATATATATATATATATATATATATATATATATATATATATATATATATATATATATATATATATATAGGGTTATTCAAAGCGAATGGACCGATTTCATTACGCATTACTTCATTTTTCTAGAATCGTCATGGAATGAGTCAGTGAGTATTTGAAAGAGGAGTTTTCTACGTTTTGAATGACTGCCACAAGGGCGCACTGCCCCATTTACCCTTAATGGCTCGAGCTTTTTTAAATGAAAAAGTGCTCCAACGATGGATTGGTCGAAAGGGGGCCCAAGACCTTGCTCTTTGTGCTTGACCTGCGAGATCCCCAGACCTCACCGTGTATAATTTATCCTTGTGGGGATATGTAAAAGATCGCGTTTATGTTCCACCGCTACCCACTAACCTCGATGACCTTGAACATCGAATAACCATAGCGATCAACTCAGTGGATTGTGATATGCTGATACGCGTCTGGGAGGAATTTTCTTTTCGCATTGATGTTGCCTGTGCTGCAGGTGGTGGCTAAATTGAGCACTTGTAAGAGAGGAAATAAAAGTTGATTGTGAGTAGAATACTTGTGACTTTGCTGGAGTTTTCTATTGTTTTTCCTTAATAAAATATTGTGTAAGGAAATCAGTTCATTCTTTTGGAATAACCCTGTATGTATGTATATATATATATATATATATATATATATATATATATATATATATATATATATATATATATATATATATATATGGATGGGCCATCCTTAAGTGTTGTCTTCCAGTGTTCGAGGAGGATAGGATCACCCGCTGGACCTGAAGCAGAGTAATTGTCTAATTATGCCATTACCTTAACCACACCAATTTGTCTTGGATATTTTTCCATCTTTCGAGCGTTTTGGCTAATCAAGGCTGTTAATATATTAATAATAACAGTTTTCTGTGACGGTAAGCAAGGCGACATAAAGGGGTGACTTTGAAACCAGCTTTTGGGGGCTGATGGATGGGCCAACTCTAAGTGTTGTCTTCCAGTTCGAGGAGGATAGGATCACCCGCTGGACCTGAAGCAGAGCAGTTGTGTAATTATGCCATTACCTTAACCGCACCAATTTGTCTTGGATATTTTTCCATATACAAGGGGCGGTCAATAAGTTTTGCAATTCGGATATATGGAAACGAGATATAAGGAAAAGTGTTTTATTATTTTTCAATATAACTACCCTCAACTTCAATGCACTTGCGCCACTTGTCTCTGGGGTTTCGAATTCCCGACTGCTGTTCAATCCACTCCTGGACGGCGAGCTGGATATCTTTATCGTCCCCAAACCGGCGTCCAAGCTCTGCAGCCTTGAGCTGACGGAATAAAAAGTAGTCGCTAGAAGCCAGATCTGGACTGTAGGGGGATGGTTGAGCTCCTTGAATCTGCACTCGCGCAGGGCAGCTTTTACAACTCTGGCCTTGTGGACTTTGACGACGTTGAAATCGATCATGGGGTGTAAGGTTTCTAGGGACCCAACGGGCAGAGACCTTGGCCATAGAAAAATTGTCGTGGAGGATGTTGATAACACTTCCATGTGATATTCCAAGTTCTCGCTCGATTTCATCGACCTTCACCCGTCGATTTTCGAGGATCATCCTCTCCACACGGGCCACATTGGCCTCTTTGATCACGTCTGACGGGCGTCCTGGACGGGGGTCAGCTTCAAGGGATTCACGACCATGGCGGAACTCTCTATTCCAGCGAGCAATGGCTGCATAGGAAGGGGCGGTGTCGGTGTCCACTGCAATCATGCGTTCATGGATCTCTTTTATCCTTGCCTTCCTTGGTCAAAAATTTGATCACTGCGCGGTGCTCAACCTTCTCCATTGTTGAAAATTTTGTGACTGACGATCTGCGATCAGCTACTGCTTCTTAAATAGAGGAGGCAGGAGCGTGTGGCTGCAGGTCGTGACCTGTCATAACTTGTCCTAACACCCCTACAAACAGCCATCCCCCTTCCTCTGGTTTGCCCTACCGATTCGCAAAACTTATTGACCGCCCCTCGTGTATGTATGTATATATATATATATATATATATATATATATATATATATATATATATATATATATACATATATATATACATACATATATATATACATACATACATACTGATGATGGAGTCGTTCCTTGGGAAACTAATTCGTATGAGGAATATGAAGACCCACGTGATAGTTCCAAACATTTAATTTTTTGACGTTTCGGTCATTGTTCTTCAGCGAATTGAACTCTAATACGATTACAATTTTTTTTTAATAATTACATGACTAAATTTCAAAAATAAGGCAAACAAATCAATATCAGTTACAATATAAAAAA
The DNA here is from genome assembly GCA_963969495.1 of Ceratothoa steindachneri. Classification (NCBI taxonomy): domain Eukaryota; kingdom Metazoa; phylum Arthropoda; class Malacostraca; order Isopoda; family Cymothoidae; genus Ceratothoa; species Ceratothoa steindachneri. The sequence continues at coordinate 26,366,928 of OZ018320.1, read as the reverse complement.
TAAGTCAAAATCAACAAGACAGGAATCACAAACGAAACCAGAAAGAAAGCAAGCAGTTAAATATAAGTTAATTTTGTTAGAATTATTACCCTAAAAGCAGGGCAGGGCTAAGCAAGATGGTAGCGCTTAAGTGAGAGATATTAGTGTCCAATTGATTTGGAAAGTATAGTGATCTCTCCAGAGAACTTATTCGAAACGATGTTTAGTTCCGAATGCCCTCGTTAGTTAGAGTTTAGTGTAAGCGTATTTTGAGAGAGATTTGATGGTTCCGAAATCGATAGAAGGTTAAGAGTTAGAGGACCGAAGGTTAAATGAATTTAGGCGAGAGAGGAGGGCAAAGGTAAGAGAGAGTTTGATGGGAATTCGCAGAATCAATGCTAGAAAGAGGGTATAAAAGCTTATCTTGGTCAGAGAATCAGGGCGAGAACCTTACTTGTAAGGTGTCGTTCACGGTGCCGCACACTTCAGAAGTTGTCCGTCCGGCTGCCTCGTAAGGGGCGCGGTGATTTGCCTTCCCGGCCGCCGTGCTGACGGGACTCTGCGCCCCGTCCGGCCCCAGCTTAGCCTCTTCTACTTCTTTCAGACAGCCTGTGTTTCTCCCCTACTTCCTCACTTTCCCTATAACCTCTTCCACAAGTTTCTCTGTTCGGCCTCTATTTTCACAGGGTAGATGCTGACCACCTTCTTCTCAGCCAACTATCCCAGATCGGGGGTAAGGGGGGAGGGGACAATGTTCCCAAACCCCTGAGCTCCAGTTTGGGATGGTGGGTTTTAACAACCTGTTTCAATCCCACCCATACCTCCCTAACATCCCATTTCCTTCTTACTTCACTATCTATCTTTTTACGCTGTGCCTAAGGTCGAGCCGCCATGCCGAAGGGCTGCCAGGTCACTAGGCGAGAGGGGTGGCCTAAAATGGCGGCAGCTGGCTCTGCCAGCCCCGTACTCACCCGTGGCAAAGCGGGCTACTGCGAGGGGTGATTAGTGTTTGCATCCGGTGAAAAAAATAGGGTCACTATGCCCAATGATGAGTCTAAAAATAATATCCCTCCTTACTTTCCCTTCTACCAACGTCGGTGCGGCCTTTGGGCAGCTCCATTGAAAAGATGGAGGTCTCTCCCCCGTATGCCCTAGCAAGGGACCCTCCAAATCTCTTCGTCCGGAGAGGAAGGTTAATCCTTCATTGATTACGGGTGCAGGGGGCTCCCCTTCACCCCCTTATTGGGAATCACCCTTGGGTGACGCCACCCCAGACAAACCCAACCCCAGCAGCAACCCGAACTCACCCACATATTTCGTCACCCGCTCCCACCCTAGCACCTTACACCCAGAGACCCCCACTACTACCGACACCCACCCCCACCCCACATCACACTCCCACCCCTACTCCACACCACACAGCCTACGAGACCACACACCCAAAACTACACCTGATCGCCTTGCTCTCAACGGTGGCAAAAGACATGTCCATGGGGGACCCTTGACTATACGCAAACATACTCAACGCACTATTCGCCTCGCACGGTCTAGAGCAGATCACCTTTCCCAAGAAGGTGTTTGCTCTAATCGACGAGCACACAAACAGAAGACCCGCACGCATGCCCACCCCGGTAGGCACGTTCACCTCTCCCCTCGGACCCATCCCCCACCCTCACTACGCTCCCATCTCCTCCCGCCCTTCTGTCCTTGCACCTCTCGCCACTGCACCTTCCTTACCTACCCCTCTGCCCACTGCTCCCATCTCCCTCCCAACTGCCTCTTCTGCTCCCTCCACAGCTTCCACTACTTCCACCTCTTTACCTAAACTCCCTCCTACATCCAGAACTCCCCCTATTGCCACTAACCGTCCCCCCTCTCACAGTCTCCAACCCCACTCCCACTGACACCACAACCTCCACCTCCCCCAAGCCCACCACACCCTCCACAACACGTACCAAACAAAAAAGAACCTACCACGAACCCCCGCCCCCCATACACACAACCACGCGTAAAGCCGACCCCCCCCTTCTTTGTCCCAAACTCCTCTCTCTCCCGACACCCCCTCTCTTATAATCTGCACCTCCCCTACTATCTTTAGCCCCTCATCTCCTAGCTCTACTCCCTCCACCTCTGCTCCTAGCTCCCCCCTCCTAGACTCTACCCTCTCCAACCCTGCTTCCACGACCGCTATCTCTAAACCTCCTTCCACAGAACACACTCTTCCCTCCACCATGGCTTGCCCACCCGACAACACCGCTGACAACCTCTACAAACCACAGCCAACACGCGTAAAGGTACTGGCTCCTCACGCCTCCTGGGCAATAACCAAGGAGAGAGGAACGGTCCCGGCTAAACAGCCTCACGCGCACTCCGCCCACCACAATAGGTCGCCTCAGCGTGACACAGTTAAACGTACGCAGTTGGCACAATATTCGATATACCGTTGTCAACTGGGTCCTAAACACACAAAGACCTGACATAATACTCTTGAACTCGACCAGCCTACATCCTCCCAACAACAGACTCCGCATCGCAGGTTACCACACGTACCTATCTCCACAGGCGCTGCACCTAGGATCAGCGATCCTAGTAAAATTCTCGATACACCACTTCCTCATCCAAACACAAGATGACTCTTTACTAGCCTGCAAGATACAGACAAGCTCCGGCCTATTCTAGTGGCCACACACTACAGACCACCACGCCTGCCACTAAACATAGAAGTCCCACTCCGGGCTCTATCAAACGACAACCTTCCTATCTTCTTTGCGGGGGACCTCAACGCCTTTCACCCAATACGCCTTTCAAACAACACGAATGATGCAGGAAGGTACCTGGCCGGTGCCTTGCCGCGCTATCGCTGCGAGCACATCGGCCAGGCCTTCCCCACATTCTTCGGTCCTCACGGAGGTACCACGTCTCCAGACGCGGTCTTCCGCAACGACCACGCTACACGCTTCTACATGCACATCTCACCGGGTCCCCACGTACTCTCTGACCACATAGCGATATGCCTTATCATATCCACATCTCCCATACTCATACCTACACCACTTCTCTTCGACTACATAAACACAAACTGGGAAGAATTCAAGAGACACATAACAGATAACACGCCACAAAACTTCGAGCTGGAGCACACCAATCAAGACCTGTTAGACGACTACTGGTGCTCAATGATAAACAATATAGCCACAGCACGCAACCTACACTCACCACAAAAAAACCTATACTTGCATGAAACATTTCACATTTTCCATACACACTCAGAGACTGATCACACAGTACAATAATCACTACACTAGAGGCTCACGACAACACAACATTAATCACTTACGTGCCCGCATCCTACAGTGCGTGCAGCTAGATAGGAACCGGCAGTGGTGAGAAGTCGCAGACGATCCCCTTTGCACTAACCCCTCCTTCTTCTGGCAGCACGTAAAAAGGATGATAGGCACTGATCCACGCAAACCCATCACCCTCCAAGTAAACAACCAAACACTCACAGACACTAACGTCATCTTGTACGCATTTAGGTCTTAATGGGACACAGTACATACACACAACCCACCCAAACCACACGCGGGGGAGCACTTCCAGGAAGTCCAGGAGTGGTGCCGGGCCACGCTCACGAGCTAAGGGCCGCCCCCGTGATACGAATGGAGCTGCTCGACTACACATCCACACTGACCACTCCCATCACCGTCGAGGAAACAAAACACTACATTAAAACGAGACCAAAACGTGCCCCCTGCCCCTCTGGGCTACCAGCTACACTAATACACAACCTCCCCGCAAACATATACCCCACACTTACACACCTATTCAACGCCTCACTAGCCTCAGGCTACTTCCCTAAAATATTCAAAGTCTCTCACAACATACTTCTACACAAAACGAACAAAGACCCCAAACACCCAAACACCCAAACAACTACATGCCTATCGCTCTATTAGAGCACCAAGGCAAAATACTCGAACGCGTGATCAACTGCTGCCTACGGGATTACCTGGAAGAGAGTGACTGGTTCTCCCCCTACCAATATGGGTTCAGGAGAGGCCGGTCCACTCAGGCGGCTGTGACCATCGTTCATGGCAGAATACAGAAAAAAACGCCAGGTACATCAAAAGACACTCTCCATCATCAAGGACGTGGAGAAGGCCTTCGATAAAGTGTGGCACGAAGGATTCCGTTGGAAACTCGCCAACAATACGGAGTTACCTCTCTGCACCAGAAGGCTCCTCTCGCACTACCTCACTGAACGGAGATGCCACATAAAATACAATAATACCCTCTCACAACCCTTCACACCACGCTCAGGCGTTCCCCAAGTGAGCGTAATGGCACCACCTACACTATACATCATGTACACAAACGACACCCCACGCCCACCCGAAAACTGCTGTTACACATACACAGTGTCCTACACCGATGATGAGACCATTCTCGTCAGTGGCCGTGTACCAGAAGAAATCTCGCTCCACGCACAAAGAATACTAGATGCTAAGACAGATTGCGAGGATAAATGGCTGATTGCCACGAATCCTCAGAAGACACAGATGACACTCTACGGCGCAAGAGATCACTTCATGCACAACCTACAAATCTTCTCACACACACCAGACATGATCCATCTAAACCCAACAAGGCTCGAATACTCACAAAACACAAAAACCCTTGGGGTATCTTTGGACAAGACCTTCAGGTTCAATAAACACCAGAACATAACACAAGCAAGAGCCTCACATACAAACACATTGCTGAGCCGATTCTACCCTGCGAGCAAAAAACTACACTTACACCTTTACAAAACACTCGTACGACCGATTCTCACGTACGCCCCATTGTCAAACGTAGCCGCGAGTGACACGTGGAAGCGGAAGGCTCAGCGCATTCAGAACTCTGCTCTGAAGCGCGCTTGCCGCTCTCCCTTGTACTCGAGAATGGCCACACTACACGACAACAACAAATTAGCACCCCTTAACACATACGCTCACACGAGACTCACAAAACAACTCGGGGAAACTCGCCAGAGACCCATTATTCACCGCACTACATGTAAGAAGGTATGCGATGGCACCGCGATACCCCGCGGGCCATGACCACCCGCAACCCATACCGTTCTTCGCATAAACTAAAGGCATCATGAATATCGCGTTTCCGACTGAGCAGAAACGCTCTCCTTCCTGACCAACCTGCAGCCGTCGTCCACTCACGAACACCTCGAGACCAACCAAACCACACCACGCATCAGTGTCTAGCCACCGACCTATCAACTCTTCCTATTTCTTCTCAAGTTATTTCTTCAACCTTTCCTCTACGAATGCCTGTTCGCCTGTGTTACACAGTGATCCCTCTCTGTCCTTTCTATACACAAAATTAAAAAAATGAATGTTGCGCGCTTAGGTCTGTCCTTAGACAGTTGGACGAATATTGCCCTTTATCCACCTCCTTGGCGATCGGCACAGTGGACACGGTGGTTTATGTCTTTACTATGGATGGAATTGAATCCCACACTAAAGTCTTAGTCAGAAAAAGGGCATTGTTTAAACGTAAAATCACCGTGATCTCTGATAAAATTAGCTCTGAGTTAGAAAAGGCCGAAGTCATTGCCCCCGATGTATTGAAAACTAAGATTGATACGGTCAAGTCCCACTTTGCTTCCGTGAATGATTTAGAGAGTCAGATTCTTGAGGCTTGCGAATCACTCTGCGCAGAGGGAGGGGACGAATCAATGGTAGACAGAGCTTTCTGCTCGGATCGAATACGACCTTGATTTTAAATCTAAATTAAATGAGGCCTCATCGGAGTCTAACGTTAAATTCTCGGATCTCGAAGATATTTTGAGCGACATGGGCAAACCCATAGTATGAGAACTACTACCACCTGTATTACCACCATGCATCGCCTTTCACGGTACGACAGATAAACTTAATCATCATTCCTTTATATCACAATTTGAAAACCTTGTAGGTTCGAGGAGTAACCTTTCTTCTACCACCAAACTTGCGTATTTAAAGGGTTATCTTAAAGATTACGCGGACTCCATAGTGAAGCATCTTGGAAGTACAGGTGCCAATCATGCGGTTGCTCTAGAATTACTCGAAAGGAAATTCCTCGATAAAAACGCGGTTATCGATTCCTATTTTTCTAAGATCTTAAACTCCAAGATTATCCCCGACTCGAGTCTCCACCAAACTATCAGTGTTAGCCTCTCTATTAAGCCCTTTGGTTTGGACCATTTCCAATTTGCATATTATCAATAATATGCAATTCATTAGTAAACTTAATGAGCTTCCCTACCCTGATAATTGTAGCTTGGTTAGTTTCGATGTTTGTTCCCTCTTTAAAAAAGTTCCCGTACCCGATCTCTTGAATTTCCTTGAAGAACACCTCGACACAGTTGCTCTCCCTATATCCGCTTCTATCCTTATTAAACTCATTGCTCTTTGCATCAACAATTGCAAATTAACCTTAAATGGAAAATTTTATCGCCAAACCTTTAGAATATCCCTCGTACTCGCCAACCTATACATGGAATTCTTCGAATCTAGAATACTTCTCCAAATTAATGAAACTCCTATAGCTTGGATGCGATATGTTGATCACATTCTTTGCTTTTGCCCTAATATTTGAAATATTAATACATTTCTTACTATAATTAACACCTTAGTACCCTCGATTAAATTTACTTTAGAAGTTGAAAAATATGTCACACTCCCCTTCCTAGATATTATAATTCATCGGACAAACCATTGTTTCAAATATGAAATATATAGAAAACCCACAGCCATAGAATCTATGTACATTGTTATTTTAACCACCATAATAGCATCAAACAGTGTTTTCTCCTCTATGTTTTTGCGTACACTAGGAATTGTCTCACCAGAATACCTAAAAAAAGAAGTCGATAGAATATATAAAATAGGGATAAATTTCTGCTACCCTCTATACTTTCTCGACAATTGTTATAATTCCGCTAAGCGTTCCTATTATCAAATTACTGTTAATATTCCTAAGTTTCAGGCCAAAGACTTATTAGTTTTACCCTATAACCATATCTTCATTAAATTACTTCGTTTACTTAGGCCTCTGAACATAAATGTTATTTTTAAGTACGAGATTACAATTTATCGCATTCATTGAAAATTTCACTCCATCCCCCCCTCTGACCTGGCATTGTTTATTAGATTTGCTGCAACAACTGCCATAAATGTTATTATGGACAAACCGGGAAAGAACTAGATGTCCGTGTTAAGCAACATCAAGCCACTGTACGTAATCACAGTGAACAATCTGCGCTTTTTTTTACATATGTACAATTTTAACCGTACAATTAACTGGAATAGTGCCAAACCAGTCATAGAATGCAGTAATTATATTTCGAGAAATATATTAGAATGTATCTCCATTAACACGTTCCCAAATTTCAACCTTAGTCGCGGTTTGTTCATGCTAGACCCCATTATCACTACATATATAAAATCTCAAATAAAGTTGTTTCCGGATTTTGTACCCCTTAATTAAGGTTCAGAGGTGGGTAGTCTAATTCCCCCCCCCCTCTCCACTATTTAAGGCCATGTATGTATGTCCTGCCTGACGGATAGCGGATAAATTGTTCTTACTTACGAAGAATCATACGCAATCTACACCTTCAACTTTGTAAAGCGAGTTTCATCGATTTTGCATGGTTCCTCACTCAAGAAAGAAGTTACAGAAGAGAACTTAACTGTCAGTCGAGACAATTACTGGACTCTGCACAAAGACTCACTCTTACTTTCCTATCCACCCTCTTTAGGGCAAGTCGTGTAGAAAAGCTTGAAGTCTCCTTAAATACCTACTTGTGCAGGAGCCATATCTGAACCGGGCGGCTAACTCGGCGCAGGCCGAAGCTCAGCCCGGGACGGGTTAGATTCCGTGTGAGCGGCGGACACAAGTCAGGTGGAGCAAACACTGTTAGGGCTAGGGTATAGGTAGGTAGGTAGGGAATACCGACTCGCCAGCTGAATAAGCCGATTAGAATAAACAGATATAACAACAAGCTATATCTACCTCCTCTCTTTTCCTTCATTTTAGCCGATGAAGAAAAAGAAAACCAGTTAGTGAGAAGATGGACACCGCTAAACGGGTCCCTTTGCGCGTCCAGAAGGGTGCGCAAAAACCTGACAGGACTAACGTATTCTGAATAATCTACGGGGAACTCGGTGTAATGCGAGTTAGGCTAATTTCTACATCGCAATTTGCCAAAACGACAGAGATGTGGATAAAATCCTTTCGGAAAAAGCCACGGAGGAATTAACAAAGATTGGATTAGAGGCTAAAGTGCCCCCGCAAATAGAGGCCCAGAAGACTGGATATTCTCGTCAAAGTGACCCCTGGATAGGAGACCATAACGCGGACGAGATAAAGAGGAAATAGAGAGAGCACAACCATGGGCAAAAGTCAAACAATAAAATTCATTAATCATGCAAACAATACTGAGTATTCCCACGTATTCAAGGTAATATTCTGCGAAACAAATATAGCTGTGAAGGCGAGGGAATCAGGTATTCTCGCGTTTAATTTAAAAATCACACCCGATCAAATAAAAACAAATGAATTTATCAGTATACAAACTTGGTTCAACTGCTACGCGCTTGAAAAGCACAACACAAGGGACTGTCCGATAAAAGATATAAAATAGTGTTCGAGTGTAGCAAGAAAAAACATACGTGGCGGGAATGTAATTCTCAGATGAAAAAAATGTTTAAATTGCAATGGAAACCATCGCCCCTGGCAATGGCATGTCCGATGAAGCGTGAGCATATTGAAAATAAGAAAAGAGAGAGTGCTAGAGCAGAAGAAGAAGAAAAGCAGAATCTTACATTCGCTAAAGTCGCTAAAGCCACAGCTGAAAAAATCTAACCGATAAAAAACGTAATCGAAGTTAAACAAGGGGAGTCTCTGAATATACTAGCTTGTATTCTACACGCACACGTGTTGAATGTTGCAAACCTGGGCTCATATTCAAGGGAATTAAATCTAATGTTAAAAAACAATGGTTTAGACGAAATGTGGTTCCCTGAAAACCAACCATCGTAGGACATACTGAGCATCCAATATAAACCAACAAATTTAGACAAGACCCAAGAACAGTAAAAGACCCCTAGCCAAGAGAAAACCACATAGATCAACAGGGCAACGAATAGAGACCCAAGACTAAGGAAGACTACGCAAAAAAGACAAGAAGAAGAGATGGAGATAGAAGTCGCCACAGGCAACAACAACAATAAGGAAACGAACACAGCAAATCAAACCCAAGAATGACCGAGTCCAGCTCCCTCCCCAAAACTTGTGAAAGAAAGAGATGAAGAACATCAAAGCTTCAACCTAAGGATTTACGCCTCTGAGGAAAAGCCCTTCCCCAATAACAACGAAGATCTGGCACAAGATATTAAAAAGGAACTCTATAAATATGAATACGAAGGCCCGTATTCAGAACGTGAGGTATTCACAATGATAACAGCAGGCAACTTAGAAATCCCGCAGGAACTACGCTATATGCTAAAGAAAGAAGAATTCAAGAAAATAGAAGTGAAAGGATAAAATCTCTCATCGAGCGTGAATCGTATAAAGCAGAGAGAAAAGGAAGCCGAGAAGAAAGAAAACAAATAATGGCCCACGCAATAAAATGAGATCAACATCGACCCAGAAAGAAATAAAATCAATATGTTTAATTACACTGTAATTACAAAAACCACAAATGACATCAATTACGACGGCGTCGCTATGGCAATCCGAAATGATATAAGCTTCAAAAAACTCAGAGACCTTGACGAAGCATATCTAGCGACTAGTATTAAAACAGCAACAGGCAATCTAATAGTTGCAACGGGCTACCAACCCCCATTGAGAGATTTCTTGCCCCTCTGCAACTTTACAGAAATATTTGGCCACAGAGACCAAAGAGTCTTCATGGGCGACTTAAATGCCCGGAGTAGAGCCTCTGGCTACACTCGGAACTACAACAGAGCCGGAAGAAACCTCGACCAATTATTGGAAAGAGGGATAGTAGAGCGTCTAGGACCGGAATTTCCAACTTATCTGGGCCAAAATAGTGCTACAAAACCACACATAGTTTTGGCAACCCCGAACCTTCAGTTCAATTACAACATAGAAAAAGGCCCTCCATCAACTAACGACCACGAAATGGTGGTCATGACTTTATCTATGGATCGCATTTAAGTTAAGTGCCCACCGAGGAAATCATATAGACAGGCTGATTGTACCAGCTACGAAGAAGAGCTCGCCAATTACGGTCAGAGAGATTTAACTGAGGCTTCACTAGAAGAAATAGACCAAGAGATAGACGATATCATGGAGGCGCTTGTCAGGGTAGACAAAAGACATGTTCCCACAACAACGTACAGAACTTTACTGCATCCAATCAGGTCAGCCCAAATGGAAAATCTAGAAAGGGAATATAAAGACACAAGAGATTCAATTGAACGATATGGCCTTCAGAGAGGCGACTGTGCAAAACTGCGCGCGTAAAAGACCAACTAATAGAGGAAATAAAAATAGAAAGAAACAGAAGGTGGGACCTTTTCGTGGAAGCCATAGACGATGAATTAAATCCTACCAAAATATGGCAGAAAATTAACATCGCCAGGAGAAAAAGAAAGCCGAGGCTAAAAATCAAACTTCAAAACGAAGATGGAAAGAAAAAGGAGCCCCAACAAATTGAAGAAGCGTTCCGAGAGCACTGGAGGAGGGTTTTTGATATCTCTCCCAACGAAAACGAGGATTTCGACGGCGATCACGAAGCAAGAGTGGTAGAAGAATTGGAGCAAAACCGCCAAGAAATAGTCCCTAACATAGCTGCTTCACCAACACTACTAATAGAGCAAGGGATCGAGCAGATAACCCTACAAGAAATTCAAAGAACGCTCATGGATACTAGACAGAAGGCACTAGTCACCTTTTTGTCACAAATAGCAGCAGTATTTAAAGCCTCTCAGCGCAGGATACTTCCCAGATGCACTAAAAAGGGTGAAGATTATATTTTTACCAAAACCTGGTAAGCCACCAAATAACCCAGGAAACTTCAGGCCGATCACACTACTGAAGACAGTGGCAAAATTAATGGAGAGAGCCATAAACGATAGAATAGTCAAGGACTGGAAGAGATAACACTGATTCCAAACCATCAGCACGGATTCTGAAATAACAGACATACCGAGACGGCCCTGGCCATTCTGGTCGAATCAATTGCAAAGGACAAATACTATCAAAACTGCACAGGCATCGTACTCAGAGACGTCCAAAAGACGTTTGATAAAGTTTGGAGAATAGGCCTGAAATATAAAATCAAGAGACTAGGGAGACCCTCTGCCCTAACCAAATTCCTCTGCGACTATATAACAACAGATCAGCGTTCATCTCAATAGCAGGCTTCGATGGCCCGGAATTCGAAATCCTCTAAGGTGTCCCCCAAGGGGGTTGTATAAGCCCAACACTTTATAGTATATATATACGATGGATTTACCCAACCCGGTCCACGATATAACAACATATATCCAATTCGCTGACGAGATTATGATAGTGGCGAACCATGGCAAGAATCATAGCGGCCGAAATTGCCAATATTAACGAATTTTAGCGAAAATGGAAAATTCACCCCAATCCAGAAAAGTTTTCCATTATTCCAGTAGGGAGGCGCTTGACCTCAAGAGTAGAGGTTGAAGAGAAGAGATACCGCTATGTAAACGAAGGAAATGTACTCGGGCTAAAGATCACTCGAAATGGCTATTTTAAACACATTGCGGATATAATCAATCAGGCAAAAACACATCTAGCAAAACTGTTCCAACTTAGAAACCTAAAGAGAAAAAACCCGAAGAAAATATACAGCGCCATCTGCAAAGCCACGTTGCTCTACCCACTTATCCCAATGAATCGTCTCTCGAAAACAAGCGCAATAAAGCTTCAGAAAGTGCAAAATTCAGCGGTATATAAAATGACTAACACAAAAAGGAGAGAACGTAAAAAAATAAGAGATCTTCACAACGAGATAGAACTTCCAACTACGAACGTCTCCTTACAGAGAAGAGCTTCGAAGGTGTGGAACAAACTGGATCGTATAATGAACGAAGACGAAAAAAGAGCGATTGAAATCCAGCATAACCACGGAATAAATAACCGCGGTAACTTTAGAAGCGGTAGTCCCGATTCGAGGGAAGAACCGCCCCCAAGATACACTGCAAGGTGAGATTGCAGACTCAAAACAGAAACCATATTAAGGAAATCCGCAACAAAAAACAAAACAAAATATGTGAAATCTTGAAGAAGTATAGAGGCGCGAGAGCCCCATTAAGAATACAGAAGACTAATAAAGAAAAATAAAAACCAAAGAGATGGCTGGTCACCCAGGAACTAACTCTAACTCTTACTCATTCCTCTTCCCAACGTTCAACTAGTTTTTCTATGCCTCTGCAATAAAAATCACCGGATTTTGACTCGAAGAATTCGTCTAACCAGGTGCTTAATTCCACATCAATATTGAACGAAACGCCGCGCAAATTGTTGGAGAGCGATCGGAACAGATGGAAATCAGATGGAGCCAAGTCTGGCGAATATGGAGGATGCGGCAGGATTTCCTAATTAAGCGTTTGAATCGCGTCTTTTGTCATATTGGCAATGTGAGGACGATCATTGTCGTGTTACAGAAGGACTCCATAACGTCGATGAGGTCGCTTTTCGCGAATAGCTTCGGCGAGTCGATACATTTGTTGAACGTAGAGTTCTGCATTGACAATCTCGTTGTTCGCAAGGAGCTCATAAAGAATGGTGCCTTCACAATCCCACCACACACACAGCATTGTCTTTCGTGGATGAAGTCCTTGCTTTAATCGCGGAAGTGGTTTTTTATTGGGGCTAAGCCATTGTTTTCGATGGTTCATGTTGACATAAACACACCACTTTTCGTCGCCAGTGATGATGCGGTGAAGAAATCTGTCCTTATATCTTCGAGTAGCCTTATGACGAGCAAGCAATTCTGCGGCAATCGTGGAACGTTGAAGTTTGTTGCTTTCGCTCAAAGCGTGCAGAACCCATGCGCCGAGTTTTTTAACTTTACCCATCGAATGAAGGTGATTCACTACAGTTTTCTGATCACACGCCAATTGTACAACCAATTTTCTAGTCGGTTGGTGAGAATTTTCATGAAGAAGGTCGTTCAATCGATCTTCATCCAATTTAATGGGGCGACCAGAACGTTCTTCGTCATTAAGATTGAAATGACCGTTTTGAAACGTGAAAACCACCATTGAGCTGTTCTTTCTGATAAAGCATTTTCTCCGTATACAGCACAAATATCGCGACGAGCTTTGGCTGCGTTTGCATTGTTCCCGTCTCGATTGAAAATGAATAACAACAAGTGTCGAAAATGCGCCTTTCTTTCAACTTGACATTCCATTTTGAGGGTACAGAACAAAAATTAAATTAACACAACTTTTAAATAAACCGCAATGACTTCTTACTCAAATTCAAGACGTAGCCTAAGCAAAAGCCTAATAGTTTACGCTGTTAAGAGACGTAACTTAACCTTTGCAAATTTTGCTCTCATTATTTATTATTGTTTCTTAGTATGTTCACAAATCACGTCAACAAAACTTAAATCAACACAACATTAAAAAAAACACAAGAACTTATTCCTCAACCTAATAAATGGTCAAAAGTTTACTTACCATAGTTACACAGCAGCAATGTAATCGAAAATTGAACATCTTATGTATTTTGTACGTTGAATATAAATTAGTATCATATTGCGAAAATAGTAAAACATTACTATGATTACGGAAAAAATATCAAACGAACGTTTCAAAAAGTATCCGATACATCTATGAAAAGCAGTTAGTATTTGGTGATATGACCTTTCGTCGCTAGTACAGATTCCAACCGTTTGGGATATTTACTTTGAAGTTCTTACAAATATTTGTAGGTATCTTGGCCCATTCTTCTTGGCATATTCTTTTTAAATGTTAGATTTCTTGGGGTCCCTTTTCTGAATCTTTAGTTTTAATTCTCGCCACATAACCTTTATTTTCTTCTGCTGAAACCACGCTGCAGTGCCCTTGGCTGTATGTTTTGGATCGTTGTCCTGCTGGAATGTCCATCCTTTGGCAACTTCAAGTCGTTTGCGGACTGTAAGAGATTATCACCCAGAAGCCTGCGATAAATCTGACCATTCACTTTCCCTTAAACAATATGAAGTCTTCCAGGACCAGCAGAGGGATTGTATTTTTAGGATCAAGCGCTGAGTTTTTCTACCTCCAAATGTGACTAACACTATTCCGCCAGAATAGCTCAATCTTCGTCTCGTCAGACCATAGTACAGCGTCCTAAAAACTTGCAGACTTTTCGAAATATTCGTTAGGCAAAATTCAGACGATTTCTGACATGAATTAGTTTGCGAGAATGGAATCCCTCGTTCCTAAGAACTGATCTAATTGTATTTTTGCATACATTTGTCCCAGCTGCTTCCAAATCTTTCTGAAGTTCATATCGAGTCACTCGAGGATTCTTATTTACTTTACGGACTATATGGACGCCCTGAACGAGGTAGACTTGCAGTGGACTGATATGACGTGAACCGGCGAGTAGACTTGCAGTGGACTGATATGACGTGAACCGGCGAATCGTGTCACCAATGGTTGAGATTGGTATTTTTAGCATAGATGAAATTTTTCTATATCCCAAACCACTTTTATGTACTCGTAACTGGACAATTAGTTCTCTGAAACTTTTTGGCAATTCTTTAGTCTTCGCCATATTAGAATTAGAGTGTTAAGCGATGACTTTCTTCTCATGCAGGTCTCAGACACTGACTGAGGTCCGCTGTTTCACGTGGACGAAGTAGTTTATTTTTCTAGAAAGTTCTACGGCATTCCTGTCACGTAAACCACTCTGGAATGTTCGAGAACTATTTATTATTGCTTTAAAACTAATTTTGCGGGTCTGTTGGATACTTTTTGAGGCGATAATCTAACACAGCCACCTTGTCGTCGGTGAGAGAGCTTGCGTGATCTGCCTGAGTTAAGCTAGCTAAGCTGGGGGACTTTTAGTCCGGTAGGGTCACCCATGCCAGTAAGGTAGCTGTAGTAGGATCCAGACTAAGGGTTGTCAAACTTCTCTACCACTTCTTTGATGCGTCTCCTTGCATCCCCCTACCAACCCATTCGATTCTGTTAGTACTAAGTTTCACCAACTCTCTTCAACTGTCAAAAAATCAAAACAAAAACCCAATAACAAAAAAAACCTTCATCTCTATTACACATAAGTTGTTTATTAATAAGGGCCTCACCAGCTCCCTTATGCCGCGTGAGAAGAGAGGCTTTGGAAGCTCTTTAAATAACGCCTTGGAGCACTCATAGGTTACAAGAGACTGAGATTGAAGGGATCTTAGGCGTTTGGGGTACGATTAATGGAGAAATGCTAGGTACCCCTTAAAAGCTTTCTCCTAACGTGTAATTGCCTGACCAGCTCCCTGTGACCGCTACTTGGTGAATAAAGGCTCAACTGATCTTTGGAGAGAGAGCTTTTGTGCCTTGCTGGTTGCCAGATCAGCTAAAGATCTCGGGTGAAGTCGTGGGCACTTAGCTTTACTATTTGCCTCAAGTCTGGCCGTTTTTAGTTGATTAGTAGGGCTTAGTAGGAAGACAGTTACACCTCAAGCACCCCTGTCGAAAAATCAGAGAACCAGTTCACTGGGGCTCTCGTGCTGCTCAGTTGGGAGCTGCGGCACGATTGGGGACGTCCGGCCCAGGGGAGACCTTAGGGTTGGTGTGCTTGATCAAAGGGTTTCTGTTCGCCGAATGACCGAAAACCTCCTGGAAATAGGCGGATGAGATTAGTGCGAGAGAAAATCACAACCAAAAACCCCTTTTTTAATGCGTATGGTCCGAGATTTTTGTAAGATGGCGAAGAAGAATGGTCCTCCGTTTCGAAAGCTAACCTGCAAAATATGCAAAGTCTATAGATGGAGTGAAGACTTCGGGGGAAGGAGTTGCAAGGAACTCACAGATGGCGTCAGTGTCTGTGACTTCTGCGAACTCGAGAAGCGCCTGGGCGAGAGCATCGCTCAACTGAGAGAGGAGAACTCCCTCCTTAAAAGGGAAGTTCTACTCTTAAAAACAGAGAGATGCAGATGCTCAGGCGAGAAGGCTCCGGACGTCCAACAGCCGATTTCTTCTGCTGAAGGGCTTCCTCAACGAGCCAAAAAGAAGAAAAGAAAGAAGAAAGAAGAGAAAGTAGAAATAGAAGAAGAGAAAGTAGAAAGAGAAGAAGAGAAAGTAGAAAGAGAAGAAAAGAAACTGGAAACAGAAGAAGAGAAAGTAGAAGCAGAAGAAGAGAAACGGGAAACAAACGAAGAGATAGCAAAGGAAGTCAAGAAGAAGAATAAGAGGAAGAATAAGAAGAAGAAGAAAAAAAAATTAGAGATACAAGAGGAAAGCGGCAAGTCGCCTCCGAAAGGAAAGACTAAGTCGTCCGCAGTCAAATGTGCAAGAGTCACCCTTATTGGTGATTCTCAAGCACGGGGTCTGAAGCCCCTGCTAGCGGCCCGCCTTCGCACAAGCGTTAAGGTGAGCTGCATCCCAGGTTGTGGGAATATGCAGGTAAGAGCTGAGGCCGAGAAGTCTCAGATTTCAGAGACTTCAGTCGTTGCCCTTATGGTAAGTGGCAACGACCTCTACCTCAGAGGAGGTAGGGTAGGCCCTACAGGTGAAATTATGAGGACAGTTATGGGCGCTGTCGACGACTGTGGACTGAAAACCCGCAGACGCGTCGTGGTGGGGATGCTCCCGAGGTGGGGTCCAAGCCGGACTGCCCACTTGAGGAACATGTCGCTAAACAGGCGCCTTGCAGACCTCTGTACGGCTGAGGGTGTCTTTTTTGTGGACCCGTACGCCGTGTTCTATGGTAGAAAAGACCTCTACCAAAGGGACGGGGTGCACCTCTCCTTTAAGGGAAAGGCGTTCCTAGCCAACCTCATCCAGGATGTCGTGGAGCGCACCCAAAGGAGTGTCCAGCCCATTGGGAAGGCGGACGTACGCCAGTACGCCCGAGTCACTCCCCAAACAACCTTCTCGTAGGTTGTCAAAAATGGTGCCACCACGACAAACAAGAAGCCGGGAAACGGAAGAGTATAGGGGGTCCTACATTAGGGGACTCCCTGAAAGTTCTTCTGTTCAATGCGAGGTCAATCAGGAACAAGTTTCCTGAGCTCCGTGGCCTCGTAGCGACGGAAGAACCCGAAATGGTAGCCATAACAGAATCGTGGATAAAAACGTCAAACCGAGACTTTGAAGGCGAATTCACGGTTCCTGGCTACCAACTCTTCCACAAAGATAGGCCAGACAGAGAGGGTGGCGGTGTAATGTTGTATGTCAAGGATACAATCAAATCTACGAACTCCAACGTTATATCCGACCACGAGCTCCTAGGCGTTGACCTAGAGATTGGTCCTGCCAAATACAGGACCCTGCTGCTTTACAGACCCCCTTCCCAACCTGTTGAGAAGGACAGGGAACTGTACCAGCTGCTGGGTGAGCTGGTTCAAGGCAGAGTGTGCATCGTTATGGGCGATTTCAACAGCCAAGTTGACTGGGAAACCAGAGCAGCCTGTGGCGAGAGCGCGCTACTCCTGGAGTTCGCCAACAACGAGTTCCTCACTCAATGGGTCAGAGAACCGACGAGAGGAGACAATATCCTCGACTTGGTCTTCACCTCTGAGGATGATATCGTTGAAAATATCTCTGTAGGCGAAGAGCTCGGTGGCAGTGATCACCAGCTAGTTAGATTTAGCGTCAAGATCCCGAAGGTAAGGTCTGTTGCCAGTCAATTAAAGAAACTTGACTTGAGAAGAGCAGACTTTGCAAGCCTTCGAGCTGGACTGACTGACGTGAGGCTAGAAGTGTGCGATGCCGTTGAAGACTGGTGGAATAGTTTCAAAACCACATTCATGAGTCTTCAATCGCGTTTCATCCCTCTGAAATGCCCCCGTCTGTCTTCTGTTCAACCAAAGTGGTTTAATCGAGAAATCGGCCAACTGCTTAGGGAGAAGAGAAATGTGTACCGGCAATCGAAGATCTCGGGTGACTTTGACGAATACCGGAGGCTAGCCAGGAGAGTGAAGTCCAGCATAAGGGCGGCTAAGCGGTCTGAGGAACTCCGAGTGGCGAGACTCTGTAAAGAGAATCCCAAGGAGTTTTTTGGATATGTGAACAGCCGTAAACCAATCCGTCGAACGATTGGCCCTTTGAGGAATGAGGAGGGGACATTAAAGCATTCAGATGCAGAAAATGCTAACCTCCTCAACGACTACTTCTCTTCAGTGTTTACTGAAGAGTGTGGTCCCATTCCCCAGCCGACGGATTCCTACTCGGGGGAAAAGCTGGAGGCAATGGACTTCACCGAAGGAGAAATAAAGAAAAAGATCGCTGACCTAAAGACGAATAAGTCCCCTGGACCGGACGGGTTTCTACCTAAAGTGTTGAAGGAAGTGTGCGATGAAGTATCACGACATCTGTGCGCTATCTTTAACATGTCAATCCGGACCGGATGCGTTCCTAGAGACTGGCGTGAGGCGGAGGTGACTCCTATCTTCAAGAAAGGAGACCGTAACCAACCGTCGAACTACCGACCTATCAGTCTCACTTCGATAGTCGGTAAACTCATGGAAAGCATCATGGTGGACAAAGTGACGTCGTATTTAGAGTCAAACCTGCTACTGAGGAGTTTCCAGCACGGCTTCCGAAGGCAACGGTCATGCCTGACGAACCTTGTGGAATTCTTCCACTTCGTTTTCAGTGAGCACGATCGGGACAAGGCGGTGGATGTGGTCTACCTAGACTTTCAGAAAGCCTTTGATAAGATACCACACCGCCGCCTTCTCCGGAAAGTGCGAGCGCTTGGCATAGACGGAAAGGTAGCCGGCTGGATCGAGAACTGGCTAAGTGGCAGACGGCAACGGGTGGTGGTAAATGGACAGTCTTCTGAGTGGGTGCCCGTTACTAGCGGGGTGCCTCAAGGTTCTGTCCTGGGACCACTACTATTCATCATCTACGTCAACGACATGGACGGTGACATGGTTGCCAAGATTTCCAAATTTGCCGACGATACCAAACTTGGTATGAACGTTGCAAAGGATGGAAATACTGCCCGCCTGCAGGAAGATCTTGGGAAGATTGGGGAGTGGTCGGACACGTGGCAAATGCCTTTTAACGTGGGCAAATGCAAAGTGATGCATATCCGCCACAGAAACCCCCAATCTCAGTATATCCTTAAGGGCACTGCTATTGAATCCACCGACACTGAGAAGGACTTGGGTGTAACAATCACTAGTGACCTCAAGTTCTCGAAACAGTGCATTGAGGCGGAGAAAAAGGCCCAAAGGATGCTAGGCTATATTAAGCGCCAGTTTGGTTATCGGAACCAGGAGATTGTACTGTGCCTGTACAACTCACTTGTCCGACCGCACCTGGAGTATGCCGTACAATTTTGGAGTCCTTCATTGCGAAAGGACATCGCGAGATTGGAACGCGTACAAGCCGGGGCAACCAAGCTGATTCCCTCTATCCGACATAAAAGTTATGAGGATAGACTAAGGGAGTTAGATCTGTTCTCACTGGAAACCTGTAGACTGCGTGGTCAGCTCATCGAAGTCTTCAAAATACTTCGAGGGTTCGACAATGTTGACTACCGAGATATTTTCACACTGAGTGAGAACAGAACGCGCAATCACGGCTTCAAACTTGAACTGAAGCGTTACAACCGCAATCTGTGTGGAAACTTTTTCACCTACAGTATCTGCGGTAAGTGGAACGCACTTCCAGTGGAAGTTGTCAACAGTGAATCTGTTGACCAGTTCAAGTCAAGACTAGACAAAGTCTTGAAAAGTGGCCGTTTATGGACGCAAAACAATTGAGCAGCCATGTGCCCGCTCAATTGCTAGTCTACAGGTACCCTCTTTGAATGGACCGTAAGGTCTCCTAGGGTACTTACTTTCCTTGTTACTCCTTGTTACTTTTGTGTATTCTAATACCGAATTTGTATTCAACGTACAAAATACATAAGATGTTCAATTTTCGATTACTTTGTTGTTGTGTATAGTAAATATACTTTTGACCATGTATCGGATATTTATTGCACCCACTCTGTGTGTATATATATATATATATATATATATATATATATATATATATATATATATATATATATATATAAGCGAATTCTACAATATTTAGTGAAGTAATATTAATTAAAATTGTTAATGACTTTCTTTTGCCTGCAAGTTGAGTTTTCTCCCTAACACCCCTCCTGCGGATGATGTGCCCTGCGTCGTCGTTTACCCCTTTGCAAACTATACGCCTACCATATAATGGCACGATCGAGTGAGCGAGAGTAGGTCATTGTAGAGCTACAAAGTCCTTCGTGGATTAATAGTAGCCCCCTATGCTACTCACCCATCTTTCCGCATGTCATCATCCATGCCCATACACGATTATCCCGTTTTCTTTGCGTTGGGCCCTTTTAGGGAAACAAGTCGTTGGGGAAGAGGGAGTTTGCGCTTTCGTATTTTCGGGTGTTTGGGGGACTACTCTTTTCCATTTGGGGATAATATGGAGGTCGCGAGCATCGTGTACCTTGTCCTTACCGCTTTACAATTTACCACCTACCTTCCTAAAGGGGTTCTAGGTTAAGAGTTCTTTGGTCCGCGTCTGTTATGCTTCTGTGTGGTGTCGGTAGATAGTTCTTACAGCAACCAACATGCTGGTCGTGCTTTTGTATAATTCGATAGTTTAATGTCCCAATCGTTTCCATCCTTCTTTTCCTTCTAATGGTTCCATCATTCACTGAAATCACTCCTAGAGGATTATAAAAAGCATCCGGGTGTTTAGGGATATTTTTATCATCTCTATCCTCGTCGTTGTTAATCTTCCCTTCACTTATGCCCAAGTAGGCAGTCGCCAGATGGGCCCCTAAAAAAAAAAATCAAAAAAATCTTCCCTTCCTCTTCGTGTGGCTGTCCATGTTTGTTACAAGTCCCTTTCTTCGCCCAAGGGATTGTTTGCCCCCCGTTGTATCCCCCACCCATTGACTGCCTTCCCACCTCGCATTTCCCAGCTTCCCTGTCCCCTTAACTCTCTGATGAGAGTTGCGTTCAACTAAAGCGCCTCGAAATATCCCTTCTTTGGACTATTCCTGCCCTGGGCATTTTACTCCAGTCGATTTCACTTATTACTAACCGCTTTTCCACATGGGTTGGTGCACATCAACGCCACCAAATAACTACCTACCACCTCCTAATCCATTTATGCATGCTATAACAAATACACAAAGCACATTTTTCATGCTACACCGCTACAAGGAGATGCCCTCACAGTCGCCAATACCCACTCTAGTGTGACACTAGATTGAGACTACCTGGTCTTTTTTCATGCTAGACATCTCTACTTTCAACCTTTTTCAGAGACTTCTTTACAAACCCTCTTCCACGTTTCTCTCCCAGTTCAAGTGTCTGTACCCAACCCTCTTTTAGACAGGTTTAACTAGTCCCTACTCTTTCCCCCATCTGATTACCTCTCGGTTCGGGATGCAACCCCCCTCTCCATTAGCAGGAACAAAACTGGTTCGAGTTTTCCCAGGCCAGTGGCCATTATCTAGGTTTAGTTGCCTATTATTATTGTTAGTGTTATTATTATTATACTAAGTAGTATTAGACTTATTGTTGAGTCCCTTTGGTCTTCCTTCTAGTGCGTTGTTTCCGGCCTACCATTCCACCCCTTCTCAATCTCTTCTTCCTTCGTTCTTTTCCTCCTCGATGGATACATATAACCCAGGGGTTCTGTTCTTTCGCCTTATTTGAGCACACGTCCTCCCTCCCTCCCTGCCACAGTGGCCGAAGTTGTGCACCCTCCTTGCCTTGATGCCGACAAGAGAACCTGTAGCTATATGTAAAAGAGTTTTAGTGTGATCATTTTTGAATATTTATTTTTGGGAAAACTAGGCTTCACGTATATTGCCGAGTAATTTTCGTAACGTCAATAGCCCCGTTCGTGTATTACGTTCCCCCTAGTAAGCCAACAAGATGTCTTCTTCGTTTGACCGTTTCAAGAGTCAAAGAGAGTCGTTGGGTCTGTCGGGACGAGAATTATTAACTTATATTCAGGAAGAAGAGAGAAATGAAAGAGAAGAGCGAAGGAACAAGAACTAAGAGCGACTGAAGAGAGAAAAGAACTAAGAGAACAACGAGAAATGGAAGAACGTGAGAGAATAAGGCAACATGAACTGGAATTAACCGTAATCAATTGGAGTCAATGGCAATTAACTCCTGGACCGAAACACCACAGTCCCCGTCAGTAAGATTACCCGTCTTAAAAGAAGACTTTGGCTCATATCTTACGCATTTCGACAAGATTTTTAAAATCAATAATTGGGACATCGAGGTAGATAATATCGCTAAATTGCTCTCCCTCCTAATCTCACAGTTGAGAAACATATTCATTTCGCTTCCATCAGAATCCACTGTGGACTACTCTACCCTCAAGTCTGAACTCTTAGTTGCCGTAAATATGACCCCAGACTTCTATCGTGCCCGTTTCCGTCACAAAAAGATCCGCCCTGGTCAGACCTTTCGCCATTTTGGGTATACCCTTCAGAAACACCTCCAATTTTGGTTAGGTGCGTGTAAAGTCCCCCAAGAGTACGAGTCCATTCTGGCTTTGTCCTCAAAGATCAATTCTTAGCTTCCCTGACCCCAGAAATCCGTGCCTTCGTTAAGGACAAGCGCTGCTCTACATTCAAGGAATGCCTAGAAGAGGCTGATGTTTATGCAAGTAGCCATAACTTGTACCTCAAAGTTAATAAGAAGCCTACCCTGTCTCCTCCCAAGTTTAAGATTAATAACTCCAGGCCCCCCCTCCAAGAAATACCTCTAAATTCGTGAAAGGTCAAAGCCCCTCAAAACCCAGGAACCTCCCTCCTTCGGAACCAAGAGACATTAAGCCCATAATTATCACTCCCCCGGCGTCGTTTTTACCCAGAAGGCAGATAATCTGTTTCACGTATGGAATAGAAAGTCATGTACGCACGAACTGCCCTCAAAATTCTCAATTTAGAAGCATTTCCTCCCATCAGGTACACCAAGTTAGTGCCACTCTCCCGTCTCTTCAAGATACCACTACGTCTCTCTTGTCGACCAACAATTCCGGTCACAAAGTAAATTTTCTCTTTAATAAGAGCTCCCCCGGTGGTTTGAAATTTGAAAATGGAGCCGTGAACGGATGCCATGTGTCCACTCTTGTACGTGACACTGGGTGCACATGCATCGTGGTATCCGAGAATTTACTTCCCCCAGTCGGTCCTGGCCACCAAAAGTTCGCTGTGGTCCATGATTACCTCGGCTGAGAGAATCGTTTCCCTATTGTAAAATGCCCCATCGAATGTGAGATTTGACTGGTTGGGTCGAATTGGTAGCAGCTCCAATCAAATTTGCTCTGTACTGATTGATCAGAGCCAGCAGGTTACAAGTAACCCAGTAGCACAACCCGTGGTAACCCGTGTCCAGGCCTCCAAGGCTTCTCTGGAACCCGTTTAGAAAACCCCGTCGATCCGGAGATCGAGACCCTCCGGAACGAGGATTTTGGCCGCGCCCAGAAGGGGTGCGTAACTATCCTCCCCCTTTGAGAGAAAGCCAGGAAAAAGCATCTCATACCTTGTCAAGGATGAGCTGTTACATCGTAAATATTCCGACGGAACCGATCCTGAAACACACACCTTGTGTATTCCCCGCTCTCACGTCCCCCAAGTCCTCCAGTTTTATTGGCCAGGTGCGGCCAGAGAAATTGCAGAGTACTGCAAATCATGCGATGCCTACCAAATAACATCTGCAAAAGAGTGTGTCAAGCATTACCCCTTCAGAAAAGCCCGATCACCTCGGAACCTTTTTCTCGTGTGGCCATTGATCTTATTGGCCCCATTCATCCCCCATCTAGTGAAGGACACAGTTACGTCCTCACTTTGGTAGACTTCGCTACCTATTTTCCTGAAACAGTTTCCCTTAAGCGCATTTATAGCGTTTCGTGCGCAGAAGTCCTTATTTCCATTTTTCTCGGGTAGGAATTCCTAAAGAGGTATTGTCAGATCGAGCAAGACAATTTACCTCCGAGCTTATGGAGTATGTCGGAAAGTTCCTCATGGTAATTAGCGTCTATTTCCGCCCCCTTTAAGTGCCCTCCTCCAGAAGAGATCCCCAGATCCCCTTTCATGAAATCCTGAAGCTACTGCCAGATTCCAGGTGCTCAAGGACAACCTGCGTTCGCCCCCATTTTGAGGCTCCCTAATCCCTCTAAACCCTTCGGCATCCGGACTGATGCGAGTGACTAAGGAATTGGATGCGTGCTGCTCCAATACTCGGAAGAAGGTGAAAGCCATCCGGTGGCTTACGCGAGTCGAAAGCTACTGCCCCGTGAAGGTAATTAGTCGGTAATAGAAATAGAAGCTTTAGCTATAGTATGGAGTATTACTAAGTTTAGCATGCATTTAATAGGAAAATAGTTTATTGAGGAGAGTGACCATCGCCCTTTGTCGTACCTCCGAAATACTAAGAACAAGAACAGACGTATAATGCGATGGCTTTTGATACTCCAACAATATCAGTTTAAGGTTTGGTAAATACGTGCCCCGTAAGGGTAAGCGGCGATTCGCCTTCCTGGCCGCCGGGCTGACGAGACTCAGCGCCCCGTCCGGCCGCAGCTTAGCGTCTTCTCCTTCTTTCAGACAGCCTGTATTTCTTCCCTAATTCCTCACTTCTCTTACAACATCTCCCACAACTCTATTTTCACAGGGTAGACACTGACCTTCTCAGCCAACTATCTCGGATCGGGGCTGAGGGGGAAGGGGACAATGTTCCCTAACCCCTGAGCTCTGGTTTGGGATGGTGAGTTTTTAACAACCTACTTCATCTCCACCCATACCTTCCCCACATCCCATTTCCTTATCACTTCACACTCTATCCTTTTTACGCCGTGCCCAAGGTGGAGCCGCCATGCCGAAGGGCTACCAGGTCACCAGTCTGGAGGGGTGGCCTTAAATCGCGGCACCTGGCTCTGCCAGATCCTTACGCACCCCTTGCAGAACGGACTACTGCGAGGGGTGATTAGCGTCTGCATTCCGTGAATAAAAAAGGGTCACCATGCCTAATGATGAGTCTAACAGAAAAAATCTCCTTAATTTCACCCGGCCATCGTCGGAGCCGCCCTCGGGCAGCTCCACTTAAAAATGGAGGTCCTCCCCTGTGCTTTCACAGGGGACCCTCCAAATCTCTTTAACTCCTCTCCTTTTCCTACTGGTGTGGTGGACTCCCCCTCCCCCCCTTCTCTGGTAGGGGGTGAGTAGGAAAAACCCTCTTAGGAGGGAGAGGAAAGATAGGGCCAATTGGCCTCTTCCCTCCATAGACCTGCTGGCTCGTATAGTAACTTTAGCGGTGGTCAAGGCCTGTGCCTCCCTATACTCAACTCGTGACACCGCTGCCAATGGGACCAGTGATCTCGGGGAGAGGGGATGGCCAAAGGGAACCCTCTCCTGAGATAGACATGGTCCTTGAGGTAACCTAGCCTCAGACGGTAGGGCCTCCATGGGGGCGAATCCAGGCTCGGCGACAAGCACTGAACTCGAGTCAGCCCCTATGCAAGGTCCTCCTCAAACGGCTCGGGTCTCCAAGGCAATACAAGGAGGCGAGGGACCTCCCTCTCTGTCCAGTGCCCCTGCGACCGCCAGGACCTTGTCCATCTCGGAGAAGGACCTTGCTAAGGCCGCTCCACCTAGCCTGGCGGCTCCTGCCGGCGGAGGGGAGAAACGGGTTCATTCGCCGCCATCCTCTCGTAAAAAAAGAAGGGAAACAACAAGAAATGGAAGAAAAAGACTCGGGGGCTCCTCCGTCCACGTGGGCTGCGGGGACGGATGGGTCTGCTGCTTCGGTAAGCGACGAAGCCAAGATCGGAACGTCCGACACCGCTGCCCACCCGGGTACGAAGTTCTTGACAAAGACCATGTTAGGCGCATGCGCCCTGCCCACCCTACCGGGGTATAAGGGTTTTTTCGACCTTACCAGCCCGAGATGGGGGCCAGGAGGAAGGATGTGCGATTTACACTGGCATGATGTCTCTGTTCTTCTTTTCGCTTCAGATATCTCCTTCCAGGCAGTAGCTGTGCAGCCTCACTTTGATAGGAGGTATACTGTTATTCCCGCGTACATTCCACCTTCAGCTGACTTAGACGCGGGGGACTTCTGCTGGGTCGTGGCACGGTTGCTGAGGTCCTTTCTCTTGCTTGGAGATCTAAACGGTAGACACCCCCTCTGGGGAGACTACTCTATCAATCCCCGGGGTCAAGTCCTTGCCCACCTGATCAACGAGCTTGAGATGGGTGTCCTAAATGTGGATGAGTTTACGCATCACAGCCCGAGAACCGCTTCATTTTCCTGCCTTGATCTATATTTGTGCTCTCTGGATTCCTAACCTGATTTTGATTAGGCATAGTCGATTACCTCCATGGTAGTGATCAATTTCCCATTCAAATATCATATTCTGGCCGCTGCCGCCCGAGAGCCCGCTCCAGTGGTGCTTGGCGCGGGCGTGGTGGTCTGCATTTCAGGAAATGACTGAATTCTTTATCTTAGTCGAGGAGTTTAGGTCAGTAAATGCAGCTGTTGAGTTCTTTTCCGGCAACCTCATCGTCACGGGCTAACTACTATTCCTAGACGTTCTGGCCGTTTTGAAGGCCCACCACTCCCGTGGTGGTCAGCCGAGTGCGAGACGAACCTCAAGCAGTAGCGTTTTTCCTACATGCGCTATAAGTGCCGCCCGAACGATTTCACTGTCGGTGAATTTTGTTGGGCTAGGTTCCGGTATATTTCAAAGCAGGCCCACCGCACTTCCTGGCCGGCATACGTGTCTTCACTTAACGGGAAGACCCTCTAGCAGATGTGTGGAAGCCAGTCAAAAGGATTTGGGGCAAGTTCTCGCAGGACCCCCCCCTGTTCTCCAGTAGAATGGGACCTCAATCTCGGACCCCGCGTCTGTGGCGGAATCTTCGCGACCGCTTTCTCCGCATTCTCTAGCCGGGATGCTGCTCCGACAGCATTCAATGCATGTCGTGATGTCGTGGAAGGACGCCGGCTGGACTTTACCTACAGAGGCCGAGAACTCTTCAACGGCAGATTTACTTTGAGTGAGTTCCGTTCCTCTCTTTCTTCGTGCGCAGACAGCGCCCATGGTTTGGACGATGTCCTGTACGCCATGCTCCGACACCTGGGTGAGCGAGGCATTGCCTTTTTGTTAGATCTCTTCAACAGTTTCTGGGTGGATCGTCTCCTCCCAGTTTCCTTGCGAATCGCTACTGTGTTCTCCTTTCTCAAGCCGGGGAGAGATCACTCTACTCCGGCGGGTTTCCGCCCAATCTCTAACCTTTTGCGTGTGCAAGTTGATGGAGAAATTGGTAAATGTTAAATTATCCTATTTTATGGACAGCTGAGGCCATCTGTCTTCTGCCCATGCAGCTTCCTTAAGTTCTACTCCACGTCGGATGCTCTGCTCCGACTGGAAAGTGCCGTCTGCGAGGCCTTCCTTCGTAGACACCACTACGCCAGTGTTTTTCGATCTGAAGAAGGCCTATGATACCGCATGGTGATACGGTATCATGGAGACTCTCCACACGATTTGCGCGAGGGGACGCCTCCCAGTCTCTATATCTAAATTTTTACCAGATCGTCGATTTCACGTACGGGTTGGGGAATCCTTTTCCGGCCCAATGTAGCAGGATGAGGTTATCCCGCAGTGAAGTGTCCTTAGTATCTTACTCATTTCTCTGAGGATTAACGGCATTACCTCGGTGCTGCCGGAAGATGTTCTCGCTATGGACGACCTTTCGATCTCTTTTGGTGCGGCCCAGATGCCAACTCTGGAGCGTCGACTCCAGACGCGGGCATTGGCCCGCGTCTCTCGCTATACCGAAGCGCCTAGGCTTCGGTTTTCTTTGGCCAAGACTAAGGTGGTGTATTTCCTCCGCCATCCACGGCTCCACACTATCCCAGACTTGTTTAATAAAGGGGTACGCCTGTAAATGATTGAATCGCACCGTTCCCTTGGTCTTGTATTTGACCGACACCTCACTTGGGAGGCTCATATGCGCAGCCTTAGGGTTTCTTGTACCCACGCCATGAATATTCTAACTTTTTTTATCGATCCTTTGTTCGTTCAAAGCTCGACTCCGGATGCTAGTTTTATGCATCCGCAGCTGAGCGTGTATTACTGAATTTCGACTCGATCCACCACACCGGCCTTCTCCTGGCGACCGGTGCACCACCCTTTCGCATTTCTCCCATTGAGTGCCTAGTTGTCGATGCTGGAGAGATGCCACTCGCTCTACGCCGCGCACAGTGCATTATTCGCCTCTACGCCCGAGCCTGGCGCCTCCATTTGTCTCCAACAGCTCTCACTGCATCCACAGCTGATTTGAGGTGCCTATGTCGCCGACGAGAGACGCCAGTCATACCCTAAGCCCTTTAGGTTTACGGCTAGGAAACTCCTTCGAGAGCTAGGTATAGCTCTCGTGCCGGTGGCGACCCTGGTTCTGCCTTGGATGCCACTTTGGAGGATACCACCTTTGGCTATTTGTCGCCACGCCACTGCTCCCCAACCTTCTACAGCGCCGGGACTATTGCGTTCGACCTTTTTGGAGCACACTTCGTGTCACGCTGGAACCGTGCCATTGTATACATATGGCTCCAAGTTCCAAGAGGGGGTCTGCTTCCACGACGTATCTCGTCTGTTTGAAGTCATCGGGGCTCTGCCAGGCGCTGTGTCTGTCTTCACGGCCGAGCTGGTAGCAATACAGCACTCGTTACACGACGTGCCTGGTTCGGAGACGGGATTGTGATATATAGCGAATCGCAAAGCGCCCTGAGTCCTCTCGGGGCATTGAATCTCCGTATCAACTGGTTCGCAATATCCGTGACGCCACGGTTTTGGCAAGCTGGGCGGATGTCGAGATTATCTTCTGCTGGTTTCCTGGACTTGTAGGAATTGCGGGGAATGAGCGCGCCGATGAGGCCGCCAAAGAGTCCGCGAGGACTCTGCGACTTGCCGGACCAGCGTTTAGCTCTTCCTCACACCGACTACATGGCAAGAAATGCGGTAGCTCGAAGACGGTCGAAGAGAACTTAAAGTTGCGTGCCATTACTCCACGACTGTTCCCATGGACCTACCCCCAATGTCGCGAAGGCTTCTTGTTGCTTTCTGTCCTCTCCGAATTGGACACACGCGCGGGACGCACTGCCATTCGATGGAACGCTCGCCTGTGCCCTACTGTGAAGACTGCGTTGTCAGCCAGACCTTTCAGCACATTCTTGTTGAATGTCTCAGTCTGGTTGATCTTCGCGCACGTTACCTGTCCCAATACCGGGACGTGCGGGGTCGCTACCGCTTATCCCTTGTACTCGAGACGGGTTCGTGCGCATTGACTTACGGACTCTGACTCTTTGGAGGAGGCCGGCCTTCTCCACTTTATTTGACCTTTCTGTTTACTTTTTTTGAAATTCGCATGTTCCTACTCCGAGGAAAGGCTGGCCTATCCCCGACACTGGAGTATGCTTCCTTCTTGTCCTCATTTTCTCATTATTTTTCATAGCTATTTGTTAGTTATATATTATCTGTTTTTTTATTTATTTTCTTATATAGCCTAGTATTAAGCCGTGTGAAGTACGCGAGTTTTACCCATGTAGGCACTCACCAGATGAGCTCTTAAAAAAAATAAATAAAATGGTATATACGTGCTACCGAAAATTGTATAGCTGATAATCTTAGCCGGAATCCATTAGCCGACAATGCTTTCTAATCTACTTAATTATAGGTCGCCTGTAATCCCGCCTGTATTATGTACATATTATTTTTCTTTTTTTTAACTCTGTACATATATCTATAGTCCCTGTAGATACTTATGTAATATAGTGAGGGTTTTTTTTTGTTGTTGTTCCACTACCCCTTTTAGACAAAGTTCTAATTTTGTTCCTTAATTTAAATGTATTTTTTTTTTGTCTACCCATTTCCATTAATTTTTGTTCAGATCAATATCATAGCCTTTTTGTAAGCCTGTCAAATACAGGTCAGGTCTCCTTTTTTATCAGGCTGAAGCC
The DNA here is from genome assembly GCA_963969495.1 of Ceratothoa steindachneri. NCBI lineage: Eukaryota > Metazoa > Arthropoda > Malacostraca > Isopoda > Cymothoidae > Ceratothoa > Ceratothoa steindachneri. Next base: position 26,336,717 of record OZ018320.1, on the reverse strand, counting down.
TTAATAATAATTCCCCCTATCCAAATTTGCGATGCCCCTTGTTCTTCCCTCTCTCTCAGAAAAGTTCCATCGTATGGAAGGGAGAAGTGTAAGAGAACAACCTCTGACCCCCCCCCCCCTTAATCGGAGATTACGTGCTATGGTATCCTGCAATGGACAACGTCATTTCCTGTTCGAACATTCTCGAATTTTCGACTCCTGAACACGTTGGGAAAATATTTCCCAATCCTGCGAAATCGTCCCAAGCCTTCCCCCTTCCCGGTGACGAGGTGTAAATGAGCCGCTCTGTCTCGCCCTAGCTACTAAATGATGAATCGCCTCCGGATTAAGATGTCTGGAGCTTGTGACTCCTTTCTACAACCTCCCCCTTTCCCCTCAGAATCGGGTATACAAATATTCAGGCTATACTGTAGTTCGATGAGTCCTTATCGTCCCGTTCCTTGAGCGTTCGTCAGACAGCAGCCTTCTTCAGCCGTGATTCTACCCCCTAGTCAATCGGTAGCTTCTGTGAACGGCAAGCCTTTGAATTTTCGCAACAGTCTCCCTTCATTTAAATGAAACGAAGAATATCTCAATCGATTACCTTTGAGGAAAAAGAAGATTACTCTTTCAGTGGAATTACGAGAATTCCCACATTCCCCGTCGAACGCCATCTTTGAAGTTTGGCTATCTTCATCGGAAGGTTGATTCAGATCGTGCCCCACCTGTCTCATTCGGATCGTTCCCCACTTACCTCATCGGATCGTTCCCCACTCACTTCATCGCAAGAAGGACCTTCCTCGAAGTCATCGACCCGTAAGACTGAAACCTCCTCCATTATTGTATTGTCAAGTTCCCCTCTTTTTGATCTGAGGCTAGTTACATTAATCAATTATTTCCATTTGCGAATCCCTCCTCATAATAATTATCAAGACACTATCTCAATTTAAATAATTCCCTTTTGTCTATTATTATTCTTATTTTGATCTCTGTAAATAAAATTATATTTTTGTTGTTTCATCTTTAACTAACCTTGAACGATACTCTCAGCCTATTCAAGTAAATCTCGCCAACCATTTATGCACTCGGTTTGATTATTAAGGATTTGAAACCCAACCCCTTAAGTGTGACTTCCTAGTCAGTCGTTAATCCCTGCGAACAGTCCTTCAACAGTTCGCGTTACAGTAGCTGATTAAGTCACCCCCAACATAATATAGGAGTAGTGTATGGTATAGAGTTGTTGTACCACTACACTATATATCTTGAACTATTTTCATTTCGTCTACATCTACTTTCTTCGCAGATTTCTCCTTGCGAGCTTCCTGCTTGACAGCCCTCGCTGGTATTGCGCTTAAAATTCGAGTAATTACTGATAAAAATACACAGTTCTCGTTGAGGCCTCTTGGGAGATCTTTAGTGCGAGGTGGAGCCAAACCCCAGGGTGTTATTATATATGGCAGCTACCTCTAGGTCGAACCCCGTCAGGTCTCTTGACCCTTAATAACTCTCGATGTGGCATAACTTCGGTCAGCCCGGAAGCGATGTTTGCACTCCTAGATCATAGTCTCAAAATAAGGGTGAAAGAGGATATTAAACCTCTTTCAATAACATTTGATTGTCCCAGTAGAATCTTAGGAGCGGGGGGAAGGGAGAGCTTTCGCCAGCTGCCGACCCAGGACTTGAATTGCTTAAGGAGGTCCGAACGCCCCAACCCCTCCATGTCGCAGACCGATGCCGTTTTTGACAGGGTCGAGAATGTCTACGATACATGTCAACTGTGAGGATATACATATGTGCACATATAAGGGTGGATAACAGACATGTTACCCGTTATCGTTTTTTTTTAATTGGGTTGTACCAGTATATTAAATTCCTTCGATGTGTGGAATACTCTAATTAAAATTTATTTCTACCTTATATATATGCTTCGAGTATCCCAAAGGAAAATTATACATAGAAAAGCCTTTCATGTTTACATGCTCTGAGGCAAATGAAAAGCCTCAACGGGAAAGAAAAACAGGCTTTTTTAAGAAGAAATTATTTCGTCAGTCAAACAAACAGGCGAACACACAATAAAATAGGTCAGAGAAAAAAGACGAACATCTTTGCATTGGTAGATACAATGTTATATGTAAATATCCTAATTAATTAAATTTATATTGTGTGGAAATTTTGTCAATAATAAATTAAAAAATATATCTTGCGAAAATTTTATTATGGAGAACTCAACTAAATTTCTCTCAATAGAATTTGGCAAATAAATGATTTTGTGTTACGCGTCAATTTGGTGATTAAAGTTGGACTGATAGATAGAGATAGGATTCGGAGTTTGCCAAGTCCTACTAATGCATTGGATGTTCTTTGATTCTATCGGCAGTTTGTTTGATGTAAAATCTACATGATGTACAAGGGATCCTAGATTTATAAAGGGCTTCATTAGCCAGTGAATTTCTAATGTTTAAAATATTTCATTAAATTTGATACATGTGAGAGGTGCCCGTTATAAGGAAGAGTTAAAATATTGTTGCGTTATCTCCATCTTATTTTTTCCTCATTTTTTTTTAATTCAATAGCGCCCATCTGGTGATTGCGACTAAGGGCATACATAAGTCGCTGTAATTAATTTTCAGCCTAATGTTAAGCTATATCAAAAAACAAGTCAACAAAGACACTAACCTAAGACGAAACAAAACAAAGCAAGAAAGAAGCACGCTGCGGCTGTGGGGTACGTCCGCCTACCCTCCGGCGCAGGAACGTGCGACCAATACCAAAGTGAGTCATAAAATGGAGGATGCCAGCCTCTTACACAAAGTCAAATAGTCCACTAGTCCGTATGCACGAAGTTGTCCCGAGTACAAGAGACAAGCGGTAGCGAGCCTGCTTGTCCCTGTACCGGGCAGGTAACGCGCGCGAATATCCTCCATACAGGGACATTCTAGAAGAATGTACGGAACAGTCCAGGGGACCGAGCATTCGTCGCAGTAAGGTGCAGGTAGTGCTCCATCAAATGGCGGTGCGTCCCGCGAAAGTGTCCAATTTGGAGACGACAGAAAGCTACCTGAAACTGTCGCAGCATTTGAGTCGCGGAGCAATGAATGGCACGTACTTTTAAATTCCCATCGGCCGTCTCCTATCTCCTTTGCCAGGCAAGCCGCAGGGCTGACCTGATTTCTGTCATGTAGTCAGTTTCCCTCAAAAAGACTTTTTAGCTGCGCGTAAAGAATCATTTATGAAATATGATGGATATTTTTATTGTATCAAATTCTTTATCACTGAAGCCCCTCTATGGCTTAGATTTGCGTGTCTATCGCACCTCGAATTTTCCCGTGGGTCTACCCCCCTTCCCTGCCTCGACGGCTTCAGATCGTTATCTGTCGCCTCCGAATCGGACACACTCGTGAGACGCAGCGCTATCTGATGAAGCTCTCATCTGCCCCTTGCAGCGACGAATGCGTAGTTGTCCTGACTGTCTGTCACTTTAATGTTAAATGTACCAGTCTAGGGAATGCTTAGAGCGCCTTACCTTTCCCGGTGTCGGGACGAGCGGCGTGGCTACTGCTTGTCCTTTGTACTTGGGAATGCTCGTTCACATCGGAGTGCGGATTAGTGGAGTTGTTTTTTTTTTTTTTCCTCTGACGTCGAGGGAAACGGACCTCCCTCCGACGCCGTGGCATGCCTTAACTTCTATTTCTTCTTAGTCCTCGTTGTTTTGTCTTGCCTTCTATTTTTCGTTTTTTTGTTACCTTTGATTCAAGGGTATACCTGGTAAGTGCTTTCAAGGGCCTTGAAAGCCTGCTGGACTCGCAACGATTCTTTAGTCTTGAATTTTACCTCTAATCTGCGTGGCGCATATTCACAAACTTAAGGTCTCATGTATCCGCGCCGTGGATATTCTTCGCTCCGTGACGATCAGAGCCTGGGGCTCTGATAGGGCTACTGCCTTACTTTTTCGTCGATCCTTTGTTCGTTCGAAGCTCGACTACGGATGCGAGTTTAATGCATCCGCAGTCGAGCGTGTATTGCAGAAGGTGGACTCGATCCACCACACCGGCCTTCGCCTGGCGACCGGTGCCTACCGCACGTCCCCCATTGAGAGCCCATTATTTATTATTATGTCTCTATCTGAAAAGAAAGTAGTTGTGGTTCATTGTATGGCATAAATTAGACGGACACTTTTTGTTTCTTTTATGATTTATTTCAGCCATAATATGACAAAATACTTAAATGCCAACTAAGGAAATGAGAAGTTTTGTTCTATTTTATCGCCCCCTTCCCCCTTATATCTTCTTGCTCGAAAGAACTCGAGGCGTAGTCCTTTTGTTGCCTTCAGTGCGCTGCACTTTTTTTTCTTTCGACCATTCGTCGTTTTTCTTTGTTCCTGGAACTCGTACCCTCCTTCGGGTCACCGTCGCCAATTCGTCCGGATCCTTTTAATTAAATCTAACTTGATAAGTGGGTGGCACAAATGCACCCCTCAAGGTCTTGAAGATCGCTTAAAGTTCGTTAAAAAGTTGGATGGGAAGAACGAAACTAAGTTATCGGCAATTTGTCTGCTTCGAGCTTGTAAAGCAACCAAATCCGGGTTGCTCCGAAGCAAGATCGATTGGCACATTTAAGGAGCACAATAAAAGAAGAAATTTATCGAAATCAACGGAAGTGCAATCAAGAAGGAATGTTGTCTTTTTTCATCCTTTTTTCTAAATTTGTGCTTGACTACCCCTGTCAAGAGGGGTTCTTTTTACCAGAATGTGAATCCTGTATGCTTAAATTTGGGGTATTTGGACGTGTGTGTGTTGCTAAAGCTCTCATTGACATTAGGAAATGCTTCTAGATGTCTGTTCCCTTCCATATTATATAAAAAAATGCGATTCTCAAAGGATTAACCTAGACTTGGGATATAAATTTAAAAGAAATATTAGCAAATGAAAATTGTGTTAGACTCGCGAAAGAACTTTGTCTCATAAGTCGTAAATAATTTGTCTAAGAGTGCTCAGGGTCCTGTGTAATTTACTAAGCACAAAACACAACACTGAAAAGAAAAGGAACTCATTAAAACAAAAGGAGTGGGTATAGGATTTCGCGTTCAGATGATTTATATGAAAACCAAGTGAAAGCGCCAAGAGTACAACCTCGAATTACTTGTCTTTCTCTCGCAGCAGGATGGCAACAACCCCATCTACGGGTCGTCTCATCGTCACTACTGCCTGATGCCGTCTCCCATTGTTTCGTCCTACATGCTTTGACCTTATTTTGGACATGTCATGTTGGTTTCAATGTCATCGCGGTTACGGCTCGCTGGTTCTTGTTTGAAACTGAATTTTCAGATATCGCTTGCAATTCCGAAAGTTTTTACATAGCTCTTATCAGTATCGCTTCTTTTTATTTTGGTTTTCAAGTAAAACTTAACTAGCTTATTTGACCAACAATAATGGAAAGAAAAAATGAGCTGTTATAATAGTGAACCAGGACAGGCAGTAAAAAGTATTAAGGTGATATTGGAACAAATAAAAAATAAAGTAAGAAAAAGGAGGATCCTTAATTTCTAAGAACTTAGGAATGAGTATGAACAAATTTAGTTCCCCCGGCAAACGAACTTGGATCGATCCATATATTTATGGCCCACTATTTATAGCACGGCCGTTGAAAAGAGACTAAATATAGTCTCCGTCTTAGAATTAATATTAGTGAAGGCTCGCAAAGACCTGGTAGCTGATGACTACTTAGGGCTCCTTCTCACGGTGGCGTCCTCATTTTTCTTGGCCACCAGTAGAGCTCATTCTCATCATAGCAGCACTGAAAGTCGTGCATTGTGTGAATAGCTTTGCTAGTTTCCTTCCCGTGTAAACGTGTAGTGGTGGTACCATCTTGGCCGCGCACAAAAAGCGCATTGACTCGCTACCACAAATCAAAGTGTGCCACCAATCGTGACGCGGTCAGATTTGTGGTGGCGAGGGGAGGCGTTTCTGTGCGTCGCCAACGTACGAGGGGCGGTCAATAAGTTTTGCGAATCGGTAGGGCAAAACAGAGGAAGGGGGATGGCTGTTTGTGGGGTGTTAGGACAAGTTATGACAAGTCAAGACCTGCAGCCGCACGCTCCTGCCTCGTCTATTTAAGAAGCAGTAGCTGATCGCAGATCGTCAGTCACAAACTTTTCCACAATGGAGAAGGTTGAGCACCGCGCAGTGATCAAATTTTTGACCAAGGAAGGCAAGAATGCAAAAGAGATACATGGTTGCAGTGGACACCGACACCGCCCCTTCCTATGCAACCATTGCTCGCTGGAATAGGGTGTTCCGCCATGGTCGTGAGTCCTTTGAAGATGACCCCCGTCCAGGACGCCCGTCAGACGTGACCAACGAGGACAATGTCACCCGTGTGGAGAGGATGATCCTCGAAAATCGACGGGTAAAGTTCGAAGAAATCGAGCGACAACTTGGAATATCACATGGAAGTGTTATGAACATCATCCAAAACAATTTGGCCATGACCAAGGTCTCTGCCCGTTGGGTCCCTAGAAACCTCACACCCCATGATCGACTTCAACGTCGTCAAAGTCCACAAGGCCAGAGTTGCACAAGGTGCCCTGCACGAGTGCAGATTCGAGGAGCTCAACCTCCCCCCCCCCCTACAGTCCAGATCTGGCCCTTAGCAACTATTTTTTATTCCGCCAGCTCAAGGCTGCACTGTGTGGACGCCGGTTTAGGGACGATGAAGATGTCCAGCTCGCCGTCCAGGAGTGGATTGAACAGCAGTCGGGAGATTTCTGGTTGTCGGGAATTCGAAGCCTCAGGGACAAGTGGCGCAAGTGCATTGAAGTCGAGGGTAGTTATATTGAAAAGTAATAAAACACTTTTCCTCATATCTCGTTTCCTTATATCCGAATTGCAAAACTTATTGACCGCCCCTCGTAATGGGGGCATTACATGGAAACTAACTGAGCTCTTCACACGAGGCGCGACTCTGAATGGGACCATGATCTGAATAAGATTTGCTGGTGGCGTGAGTAAAGGTCAGGAAAAAATGGCGATATCACCATGGTGGCGTTGTGTGAAGGGGCCTTAAAATAGAAAACACCGACAGGTTGCGAAATAAAAAAATTATCAGTGCCTACCAACATCAGTGAGTATCTTTGCTCAAAACATTCTGCTATTCGTTGATAAACTGCTAAGAGTGGTCACTGTGTTGTTGCCTGTTCCTTGAACTGCTAAGAGTGGTCATTGTTCCGTTGCTGGCTGTTCCTTGATGAACTGCTAAGAGGCGTGAGTGTGCTGTTGACTATTCTTTAAACTGCTAAGAGTGGTCATTGTTCTGTTGCTGGTTGTTCCTTGATGAACTGCTAAGAGGCGTGAGTGTGCTGTTGACTGTTCCTTAAACTGCTAAGAGTGGTCATTGTTCTGTTGCTGGCTGTTGTTCCTTGATGAACTGCTAAGAGGCGTGAGTGTGTGTTGACTGTTCCTTGAACTGCTGAGAGTAGTTGTTGTTCTGTTGACCTTTCCTTAATGAACTGCTAAGGGTGGTCATTCTGCTGTTGTCTTTTCTTGTAGCATTTGTCCTTACGCCCAAGCTTGGATCTTCAATGAATTTTTAGAAAATTCTCTTCCAGATTTTTATTGATTATTGTAATCTATAAACAAACTTCATTTACTAATATATTTAATGGTGGTTTCTTTTTTTATTAGTCTAATCATATTAGGTTCGACACTGCTTCTTAGCTACCAGATCTTGAATGCGTGCTCGAATGCCAGAGAGAGTGCAACGCAAGTCCCATTCAACGTTTAGTTGGTTTCTGTATTTGGTATTGGTAGCAATGAGAATGGAAAATACAGTTTCGCAAAAAAACGTGGATCCAAACATTGTTAGAACCCGTAAAGGTTGATGCGCAATCACAGGGTAAATATGAAGGACCATTGAAGGTACTTGACCCACAAAGTATAAGATCCAGTTCTTCGAAGTCTTTCTCAGTTGAGGAGTTGAACTTAAACTCAAGAAACACCTCTTGCACTTCATTTGAAACTGTTATGAAAGTAAATACAACCACTTGAACATTACCAAATGCATAATCCTAAATACATATTAAACAAATATTACATGGTCATAAACGAGGATTATTAACAAACCACAATATGACTATAACATCCCTATATGATCATATTTCATTAACATTATTATCAAACACCGCAACATGATCGTAAACACATAATTATAAACACATGGTTAATAATAAATAAATCTACATAATCATAAACACATTAAAACACCACACAATTTTAAGCGCTATGAAGCACTGATAAACTGCAATCGAAATTCAACACTTGTTAATAACACCAGCCATTGCGTGTTCACAATTCACCAATAAACTTTAAAACCATTTTAAGTCAATGTAACACCACAATAACACGTACCTCCACAGGCTCAAGAAAAGAAATAATCTGGAAGAACGATAATTATTATGGCGGACTGTGAGAATTGAACCCAACCCTTGTCCCTTCCTTAGCCGGTAAGGCATACGGACATATTATAATGATCCTAGCGTGTGTGTCTGTGTGTGTGTGTCCATCTGTGCATTTAAAAAAAATGTGAAATGATTTTTTCCTGCACACCAATTTTGAATGTGTTTTGAAATAAAAAAAAAACCTTTCTGTTGCGCACTTTTTTATTTTTGTGAACGAAGCGAACTAGCGCCGCAGGCCTTAGCAAAAAAAAAAAAAAAACCCTCGTAGGGCGGATTTTTGCTTCCCTAAATCTCCTTTTTAGTCGCGAGCGATTCTGCATATTACAATGTCGGTCGGTGTCCGTTTTTGCCTTTTATTTGTTTTTGTTTTTTTGGTAATAACATTGTAACTATTCAGCCGATTCTAACGAAATTTGAAACCCTTATGTGGTTTTACATTCTCTTTCGAATGCTATAATTGCCAAAGTCCTCCCAAGGTTATCCCAGGAATGATTTTTTTGGCAATGACATCATAACTATTCTGCTGATTCTAATGAAATTTGAAACCCTCATGTTGTTTTACATTTTGTTCCAAATGATATAATTGCCAAAGTCGTATCAAGGTTAGCTCGGGAATTATTTTGTTTTGGCAATGACATCATAACTTTTCGGCCGATACTCTGCTAGACTAGACTAGGCTATAATATGCTATATACTCTGCTAGGCAAGCCTAGAATAGGCTATACTATACTAATATATAATATACAAGGGTAAGATATACTATGCTAATTTAGGTTATAAAATGCTATGCTAGGATAGCATATAGTATGTTAGGCTAGACAATAATAAGGTATGCTTGACTAGGGTATAATAGCATAATATAAGCTATACATGTGTAGGTAGTTAATGCTAGGCAGGCAGGGCATGAAAGGCTATACTAGGCTACGCTATGGTATGATATACTAAGCTATGCTACACTAGGCTAGTCTTCGGTATACCAGGCTAGGATAAGCGAGGTTTTGCTAGGGTAGGCTAGACTATGTTATCCATGCTATGCAAGCCTAGGCTAAGATATAATAGTTTAGGCTAGGCAATACTATGATATATTATACTATACTAACTAGGGTAGGCTATGATATACTATACTATACTAGGCTAAGATAGGCTATTCTAGACTAGGGTAAGCTAGGCTAGACTAAGTTTGAATATACAATTGTAGGCTGCGATAAGCTAGGCTAGGCTATACGTTGATAAGCTAGGCTAGGATACAGTGTGATAGGCTCAGGTATACTATACTAAGCTAGATTATTCTAATATATACTATGCTAGGCTATATATGCAAGTCTTTCCTAGGCTAGGGTATACTATGCTATTCTAGTCCATTCTATGCTATGATATACTAGGCTGGGCTATACAAGAGTATGCTATGCTATGCAAGACTATGTTGGACTATACTACGCTAGACTAGGCTAGATTATAGTGTACCATGCTAAGCTAGCATAGGCTAGGCTAGAATATGGTTGAGTGTGCTATGCCAAGATATACCATGCTACAATAGGATAGGATATACTATGCTAGACTAGTTTATAGTATGCTAGGCTAGGTTATACTATGCTAATCTAGATTAGGGTAAGATAGGCTATGGTATATAGGCTATACTATGCTAGGCTTTGCAAGGCTCGGCTAGGCTATACGAGGATAGGCTAGGCATACTATGTTAAACTATTCTAAAATATACTATGTTAGGCTATGCTATACTATTCTAGGCTAGGCTCTACTATGGTAAGCTTTACTCTCTTATATATGCTAGGCACTACTAGGCTATGTTAGGCTAGGCTTTACTATGGTTTCTAGGTTAAGATAGGCCATACTATACATTCTTTGCTAGGCTAAGGTTAATTAGTGTAGGCTAAGTCATACTATGCCAGGCTAAGCTATACTCTGTAAGGCTAGGCTATGCTATGGTAGCTACGCTAGAGTAGGGTATGGTAAATTCTACTATTATAGGGAATCATAGGCTAGACTTGGTTATACTAAGCTATGCTATGCAATAATCTACTTTGTTATACTATGCTAGGCTAGGCTAGACAGGATTTACTATGTTAGGCAATCTAGGCTAGTCTATACTATGCTAGGTGAGGTAATACTATGGTAGGCTATCCTACGGTAAGTTAGGTTTTGCCTGGCTACTATTCGAGACTATACTAGGCTATGCTATAAAATGTTGTACTATTCTAGACAATACTAGGCTATGCTAGGAGATACTATACTACATATACTATACTATGTTATACTTTACTATACTATGTTATGCTATAATATACGGGCAGCTCTCCGGGCTGCTTGGCAAAGAAGATGGGAGACGGTCGAAGGGAACTTAAAGTTACGTGTCATTGCATAGCAACTGTTCCCATGAACCTAACCCCCAATGACGCGACGGCTTCAGGTTGCTTTCTGTCGTTTCCGAATTGGACACACTCGCGGGACGAACTTCCATTTGATGGAGCGCACGCCTGCGCCCTACTGTGAAGACTGCGTTGCCTCCCAGTGTGTTCAGCATATTCTTGTTGAATGTCCCAGTCTGGGCGATCTCCGCGCACGTTACCTGTCCCGGAACCGGGATGGTCGGGGTCGCTACCGCCTGTCCCTTGTACTCGGGATGTGTTCTTGCACACCGACCTGTGGACTTTTCGACTTTTTAGAGGAGGCCGGCCTTCTCCCTTTTATTTATATTGTTGTTTTTTTTTGTTTTTTTTCTTATTTTAGTAGGTTGCATGTTCCTGCGCCGAGGGGAGGCGGACCTCCCCCCGACGCCTGAGTTTGCTACCTGTTTATTAACTTTTTCTTTGTTTTAGTTTATTGTTTTTTTTATTTGTTTTTTAGCATCCTCTTTTAAAGTTGCCTAATTTTAGGCAATGTTGAATACGGCGACTAATGCCCAAGTAGGCAGTCGCCAGATGATCTCTTAAAAAAAAAAAATCCTTAATTCGCCTTCGTTAATGACATGAAACTTTAGGGGCGCATCTTTCCATATGCAAAAATACTTGACCATTGCGCAACAGATGCAGGGTATGGAGAGTTGCGAGCCATTATCGTCCACAATTCCATAAATACTAAATTTTTGCATTTTATGCTATTTACCTGTCAAGCATTGTCGCCTACTCCAATTTCGACACTTTTTGCATTTTCAAATCGTTTCTGGTCGAGATTCTTAAGTTATTTAGTGTCTTCGGTCCACTGTCCCAGTCTCCTTTTCACTTCCACCTTACTCTTAGTTTTCTTTGCCAACATGAAAAAAGGTCGTCCTCAAAGAGCATTGGAAATTTTCCCTGTGTTTAAAGGACATACAAGTACATTGACGTCCACAAAGACACCTTCCATTGACTTGTCTTATGCGCCGAACCCTATCAACGAGGCAGTTCATCATCATTAGTCTCGCCGTTCGCACTCATAATAAGCTATTGAAAATCCCCCTTGGAAGATGTCTGTAGTTCTCAAGGCGCTGCAATATCGCCCACGACAATATTTCCCTCACCCGTATGGAAAAGGAGCGAAGGGTGTGTGTGGATGTGTGCGAAAATTAGAAGAGGTCGGGGGTTGTGGTTGTGGTTGGGAATAAGGAAATTTAATTGGAACAATCGAGATAGACCAGCGCTTGCTAATGAAAGAAATGATTCGTTAGGCGAATCCTCATCCCCCCCTTTCGTAGTTGTCTTTATCCCCTATAACAAGGATAGATATTTCATGTTCTTGTAAAATTTGTCATCCCTTCAGTGTGGTTTCCATACACAACTTAAACTATCAAAATTAATTGGTTGATGAACATGACGGATTTTGAGTTGGTAAGGTTGATTCCACGGTTCTGACTAATGAAGGTGTAAAATAAAAGTGAAATACGATCAGAGCGTGTTATAAGGATCTGTTTTTATCGAATACTGCGGATTGTTCCTTTCGAAACTACGGAAAACTAGAAGGGATGTGTAGCATGCATCTACTGATACGACGGAAGAGGTGTACAGTAATGGGCAATAGTTTTGAGACAAATATATATTATCTTTATTATTCGTTTTTAAAGTTTACTTGATAGGGATAATTATTCCAATATTTAAATTATTGCAGGTTAATTAAAAATTCAGCATTTAAAAAATAATAAAAAATTCATTCCTTTGCTGAATCCAAAATCGCGCCATGTTTCTGCTCCTATTTGAAGTGAGTTTCAGTCTCTGGTTCTTTGCTATTCGATCAAAAGGGTAAACTTATGACAATTATGAATTAAATTAATGGTGTGTTGTATAATTCAATTTATTTTTTAATATTTTTTGGTAAAAAAGAAATGTTTGGTTCTTTTTCAATTCCAGAAAGGATTCTTTCCAAAGAAAAGCGAGCAACCATTGCTACTCTGCACCAAAGTGGCCTTAAATACAAGGTGACAATTGCTAAAGGTATTGCATCAAGGAACACCATCTTTTGGAACATTGCTGATTTAAAAAAAAAACTCGTTACACTCCTGAAGAAGTCGTCTGAACGCCAAGATGGCCTCTGGGTAAGGTCCCAACTCAAGGATAGGGTTGTTTCCGGTGCCAAGCTTGCTTACGATTGGAAAGAGGCAAGTGTGAACGGTTTTTAGCGTGCGCAGTGAGGCGCAGAATTTTCGAAAAAGATCTCGAGTCGAGAAGTGCTACAAAGAAGCCTCATCTCACTAAAAAAGAACCTTACAAATAGGCTCTAATTTTGTAGGAAATATGAAGACTGGGGCAAAGTAATATTCTATGATGAAACTTCCTTCTGCTTGTTTGGAACTTCTGGAAGATCCCTCGTTAGGAGAAATGGGGCTTTTACGACTCCTGTATCGTGCCCACGGTGAAACCTCCTGACACTGTCCTTGTCTGTGGCTGCTTCTCATCTAAGTGAACTGGAGCACTAACAATTTGGCCCAACTCAAACTGGTATCAAAACGTGCTTCATCAGCACCTTTTTCACACAGTTCAGGACCAATTTGTGAGTGATAACTGTATTTTTCAGCATGATGGTCACCTTCTCTCAAAGCAAAAACAATAAAGAATTCTTGGCTGAAAATAACATCGAACTTTTTGGACCTTGGCCCAGGAGTTCTCCAGATTTGAATCCAATAGATAATTTGTGCGCGATAATCAAACTGGCGGGTGATAAACATAATCCAATTGTGGGCATGTGTGGGTGCTTATTCGACAAAGATGGAACACTATCATTCAAGATATCATCACAAATTTGGTCTCCAGCATGCCAAAAGGAATTGAAGCAATTCTGAAGAAAAAGGAAATCGTTTTAAATATTGAATTTCTTAATAAAATGGGTTTGGGCTCTAAATTTTTGTATATTTCACCTTAAAATTCTGATACAAACATACTAAAACAAAAATTCAATGTTTGATTAGTTCTATTTACTTATATGAAAAAATATTAGTCTCAAAACCTTTAGCCATCAATGTATAGTTGAGTGAAAAGGTTGCTAAATGCAACTATAAGTTAATATTTGTAAGGTGGAACTTGGCATGTGTGGGTGAGTCAGGGAAATAAGGCGTCTCAAGTGGATGTGGATCGAATTTGTAGATATCCCATGGGAGTGCTTATGTGTTCTTTTTTTTGTCTGCATTGTCCTTAATTTCCTGACTCTACTGTGGCAAATGATGTTTCATTTGTATCTTTCAAATTTGTACAGTTAATGGAGTTTAGTATTGATATTAAGTGTCCCTCTGTTGTATGGAGTCAAAGTGGTCCCTGTGAGACACTGGACATTGAATTCGATGTGATGTTGCATTTAAGAGTGTGTTTTTTGATGTTGCGAATGCGTCCTCGCCTTCTTTTTTCAAGGATTCATTGTCATCCTCGGTTTACTACAATATAATCCCATACTCTATTTCCTAGTATCGTTTTCCCTTCCTTCAACATGAGGGGCCCTTTTTGTGACTGCCACTCGTCCATTCTTTCTCATTCTTCATCACCTTAGTCTCCGCTTTCTTCTCACTCTGTCAATTCGAACAAAATCAGTCTTGAATGATGGTCAGTCCCATTTATTTGGTAATCCTGTTTACTGAAAGCAGTCGCTGATTTCCACCAGACACCTCCTCGTCGATTCGTGTTTCCGCCAGGTAAATGCACACTGCCATCGTCCATTGTTTACTCGTGCATTGACTCCTACCACGGATCCATCAGCAGCAAAATATTTTGCCATTCATTATTAGTTTATGTGAATGATAGAATAGGAGATCATTGCTTCAATTGAATTTAAGCGTTAATTAATGAAAATTATAACGATTCAAAGGAACGCGGATTTTTTCTCGTTCACAACGCAAAATATCAGATTAGGGGATTTATTGGGATTGGATTTACAAAGGGTTTCAGAGATTGTTGGGTAAACTGATAATCGTGGACTCCCTCCTTCCGAAAGGGGTATTAAATTCCTATACTTGAGCACAATTCGAATCGCACAGCAATTACTAACCCTTGGAGTACCATTCACTCTTCCATAATTCGTCTTTAAAGATTTATATAGTGTACGTAGGTGTATTAGTGTATGTAATTTACATGAAATGGCAAATTAGTTCACAATATTGATTACAAGTTGGGCTATTGGGGTGAAATTTAATATTGGTGAATATAACGAAGTAAATTTTTTTGTATTGCGTTTCCCTATTTCGAAATCTAATAGATGAAGTTGACAGAAATGGAAGGTCCTAACTTGCATTTTGTTTATGTCCGTCCATGAATCCTGGAATTTCAAGATCTTTGAACGGGACTTTTCTGGCTAGCCACCGTTGGGCTAACCTTCAGGCGTTTCGTGCATTCTATCGAAGTGTTATGTCCAAAAGAGCGTATGAATTGCCTGAGTTCTCATTTGCATATAGAAATTATATATTAAAACTTCTAGATCGCTGATGGTTTTATAAATATGGTCAAAGGAGTTTTTAATTAAGGGGGAAATGAGGTCAAGCGCTCACTAAAAAATAATGTATCTCTCTTGGCTTAGGATAAGGCTTGAAAAGGTAAGAAATGACTGGCTGAAGAATGAAGGTCATCGGGGTGAACAATGCATTGCCTGGAACTAGAAGGAAGGGGAAAGGGGAACTGATAAAAGAGATGGAATAAAAAAAAACACACTATAACTTTTGAAGGTAAAGGAAGCAAGGGTGAAAAGAACCCTTAATGACAAGAGAAAACAACAAAGGAACGAGAAGACAAAAGGTCATTTGCGTGAAGCCTGATAATTAGCATGATGAAAGAATAGGGAGAGGATGCTTGAGAGAGAGCGCGCGCGCGAGTATGTAGAAATTTGCACAATTCGAATCCACACACCAATTACTAACTACTCGAGTGCCCTTCACGCTTGCACTACTTGGACTTGGACATAAAAAGTGGTGAAATTTAGGGAGAGCAAGAGAGAGATAGTAAGAGAGGAAAGTGGTGAAATAGGGTGAGTTTAAAGAATAGAGGTTGTGTGGGAGACAATAAATAGGTCCCTGGTGAAAGGGTAGCTCTTTGTTTTTGTTTTTTGGATGTATTTTGTTTGTTTGTTTTTAATTAAACTATAAAAATTATATTTTATTCAATTAAATTAAACATGTTAATTCAATTCTTATTTTTTATTTATGATCTTAATGGTGTTAAATGGCATTCAAGCCTTTATTTGAGGCGGGGTTTATTGTTCCCGCTGTGAATTTTTGAAAAAGCTTTTATAGTTAAATTTTGGAGTTGATATTTTTGCAAAGTTTGGAAAAAAGGGTAAATCTTAATGATGGTTTATGAATTTCTACTAAAGAAACCTGAACATTACACTAGTCGTTTTTTGTGATTTGTCGATTTTTTCAGGTGTATTTTGGATTCACGTCGCTGTCAGACTGTATCTTACTACTTTTAAATGGTCTTATTTGTCAGTCGACCTCGATGTCTAGGTGTGTACGAGAGAACTCCGGGGACAAGCGGGTGTAAATGGCTTGCCAGATTCCTCTTAGACCTCTCGTGGAGCGCCACGTTGATCGGAGATATTCCAACCGAGTCGTGGAGCTCCCTCTGTCGTTTGTGTTCTCTTCTTCGGGTGTTTGTGATGATAAGCACCGCTTTGTTCTGGATCGTTTGTAGTTTCGCAATGTGGGTCTTGGCGCTCACGTTCAGCGGCACCGAGGGGTACAGAAGTCTCGATCGAATGCACAAATTGAATATCTCCCTTCCAGGCAGTAGGAGATTCGTTCCCCTTCTACACGTATATCGTTGAAGGTCTTGCGAAAGATGGGAATTATTTTGAATTTGGGGGCATTGCTTGAACAAGTTGATGTTAGATATCTCCCTAGCCGTATTCCTCGCCATAAATTCTCTGTGAACATAAGCGGCGGTACAAATTCACGATATATCGTCAGCGAACTGTACGTATATCGTACCCTCGGAGAGAGGTTGTGGTAGGTTGCGTGTATAGATGTTGTATAAAAGGGGACTGAGACAGCCCCCTTGAGGGACCCCTGCTTCGAGTTCGAATTCGGAGACTTTATGTCCTCTGATTTGTATGTATGCTCTCCTCTCCATTATGTAGTCACATAGAATCCTCTCAAGAAAGGGGTTGAGGCCCACTTGAAGGATCTTAAATTGTAGTCCTCTCTTCCAAACCTTATCAAAAGCTTTTTTGACATCGCGGAGCACCAGGTCAAAATGGCATGCCTTTTGTCTGCCTTGATCTTTGCAAGCTTTTCGGTGGCGACGGCTAGTGCCGTGCCAGTCCCTCTTTTCCTCCTGAAACCGTGTTGCTGCTCGTTATGCAAGTTGGCTTGCATAACGAGTTGACTTTGTTAGCCAATATCCTCTCGAAGACTTTGCCAGCAAATTCTAGGAGAGATATCGGTCGAAAGCTGGCAGGGCAGTGTGGGGGCTTACCCGGTTTTGGGATGAAAATCATCTTGGCCACTTTCCACTGGTCGGGAAAATAGCCCGTGTTCAGAGCGGGGTTCGTGATGTTGAGAAGGCCACTCCAAACGTTAGGTGGGGCCTGGATGAAATTTTCGCGGGTCAGCCCCGTAGTACCTGGGGCTCTTTGACGAAAGGATTTTAGAGTAACGGAGAGTTCTAGGGCAGTTATTTTACTGCCATAGCCCTCCATCAATCTTTGTTGTGACACACACTGGTGAGGAGATGTTTTGTGTATTTGTGTGTTGAGCTGTTGGACTACGTCAGTTTCAAATTCGAGGTCGTAATTATCATTTTCTTCTGGGGTAATTTTGAAGATTGAAGACCAGAAAATCCTAAACATTTCTTCAATCACTTCAGTCTCAGTAATTTTTTGGCCGTTGTGAATAATTGTCATTTTTGTTTGTGGAGGTTTTCCTTTAAGACGTTTAACCGTTTGCCAGAACGTGTGTGAGTATCTTTCTATCTCGAGTCTGTCTATAAGTCTGTCCCTAGTAGCATTTGCTGGTCCGTAATTACTGTCTGGAGTTCATCTTTAATTTGTCTTAGTCTTCTGTGGGCATTGCGGTTGGGGCATATAAGCGCTACTACATTGGAAAGGTCCCTATATTCTTGGGGCAGGGCCCTCATGAGAAGGGTCCAGGGGGGAGCTGGAAGGGTTTTATACTTAATACGGGAATACTACTTTGATCGGCTTTGATTAGAAAGACATTGATTTTATCCAGCTCATCTATTTTTTCTAAATTAGCATCAAATAAAGGGTCGGGGTTATAATTTAAGAGGTAATTTCTATAGCTTTCTTAGTTCGCTTGCTTGTAGCTTTTCCGTTCTGGGATTTCAATTTGAATGGGATTTACTCCTACTGTAATTTTGATAGCCTGGTGGTCGCACGGAATGATGGGGCCCGGTTCAATGTAGTTTTTGTAAGGAAACCTGATACTAGGTAGGACTATATCGGGTTTCGTGGCTGCTTTTTCCGATATGTACGTCGAGAATTCTGGTCCGATCCTTGTCATGTATTGTCTGTCGAGTAGTAGTTCGATGTTTCTACCTGCATTGTTGTAGGAGGTTTATCCTGCCGCAGTGCACCTTGTATTTAGATCTCCGGCGAAGATAACATTTTTCCTGTGGCTAAATATCTGCAAGAGGTTGTGCATAGGCACATAGCCACGTCTTGTGGGTTGGTACCCCGTGGCCACGACCAGTTCCCCTAGGGTAGTACCTACTTGAATGGCAAGGTAGGATTCATCTAAGTTCTCCAGGGTCCTGTATTTTAGTCCTTTTTTGACGGCTATTGCGCAGCCGTCATACCGTTCCTGACTATGATTTTTGCTAATAACGTCGTATTGAAATAATTTTAAGTGTTTTTGCTCGGTCAGTCCGTGTTCAGAGATAAATATTATGTCAGGGTCACTCTGTCGCATAATATTTCCATAGATTGAACCTTTTCCGTCCCACCCATTGACATTCATACGTATAATTGTAAGTCTGTCTGTCATTTTGTGTAGTATTGGTTCTCTAGTGTGTGGGATTAAAGTAGACGTTTATTCGCGTTCTACTTTAGCTCCATGAGGTGTACTGGGCGGGGTGCGCTCGCTGCTGTTTCTTTTTTTGTGTTCGTGATCGTAGGGGAAGCAGTCCGGGAGCAATTTTATCATGTTTTGAGCGAGAGCATCTTCAATCTGCCGCTCGGGAACCTCATCTGAGCATTCCCACTTGTACCTTCCGGTCCTAAGACCTTCAGCTACTTCGCGAGATCGAGTTTGTTTGGGAAGGGAGCTGATTAGGGGGCAAATATTTTGAGATTGAATCCTCTCGCGTGCTATTTGAGTTGATGCTCTCTCCCTCGCGATGAGGAGGAGATTGACCTTGGGCGGCGGGTTTTTGAGTTTTTTCTTGATCGTGGAGACCTGGCCTCCTTGGGTCGCACTGCTTCCTTGTTGGGTGTATGTGTTTGCGTTTTTATTGTAGTGATGGTATTTTTCCTGGGTGAAGCTGGCGCCTGTTTTTCCTGGGTCACATAACCTGCAGTCACACAAACGTGTGACTGCAGGTTTATTAAGACGCGGATCGTGTGTATTGGCTGTGTATGGGGGTCGTAGGAACTTTTTGGCATGCTACTTGGCACTGAGGGGCCTAGCTAATTCTCATAACTTCCTCTGAGGGTGGGTTGTCCGGAAACCAAATCTCTTGCAACTTGTTCTTTGCGAGCATGCGGTTGACTTCCGTGGCAAAGGTACCTGGGCGAGTAATGTTTGCAATGTGCGCATAGTAGATGCAGCACATTATATTGGTTGAGTGTTCATTTTCAATGTGGAGGTATGTTTTCTGGTTTTTGGTCTCGGCAATGGCGGTTTTGGCTACTTTAGCATAAGTTGAGTGCCTTTTTCTCTTCGAAATCGCGTTTAATTTGGGTTTGATTTTGGATTTCTTGTTTTTTAACCGGACATGTCATAGGCATAGTCCGGTGGGGGCCTTCGCAGTTTTAGCATTTGGGGGAAGTTACTCTTGCAGTCGCGGCCGGCGCAGATGGAACACACCGTAAAGTCCCTTAAATACGTGCGTGTAGTGCTTGAATTTAATTACATCAGCTACCTTTGCCCATGGGTGGCTCCTTTCAATTTCGTTTTTAATCTCATCTGCCAAGTCGCACCCAACCCAGGAGTCGAGGCACCTGCAGATTTAGCTTTAGTGTGTTCTAATTTGGAACACACCGTAAAGTCCCTTAAATACGTGCGTGTAGTGCTTGAATTTAATTACATCAGCTACCTTTGCCCATGGGTGGCTCCTTTCAATTTCGTTTTTAATCTCATCTGCCAAGTCGCACCCAACCCAGGAGTCGAGGCACCTGCAGATTTAGCTTTAGTGTGTTCTAATTTGTGGCGGTGTGGTCGGTTTCAAGTTAATTATCTTAAGGCATTCAACGGCCTTGATTGAGGTCAAGGCTTTACAGTCAGCTTCCCTCGCTCAAATGGCCGAGTAACCATTTTGATTGTCTATCAGTCTAACCAAAGCAATGCTCATGGATCAGAAGGGTCCCTCCGAGAGGACCCGGAGAGTGATGCGGAGGGTCTCTCTCATTTCTCCTGCATCCTATCGCGAGATAGGGAATGGTGTTATGATGGTATTTAGATATGAATTTATATATATATATATATATATATATATATATATATATATATATATATATATATATACACTGAGAAAAGTTTAGAAAAGAGAGGGGGAGGGGTGGAATGAGAGAATGAGGGTCCAAGTAATTGTATACCACTTTACCTTATACTTCCTTAGGGCTTGCGGGTGGGCCAGATGAGGCTCTGGTTCTTATGTCTAGCAAAGGAGCAAAGATTTCACCCTTCACTTTCCTAAATCGAAAAGCTATTGGTCCACTTTTCTAATATAATCGCGCTTTATCACTTTACCAGTTCTTATTGTCACTACTCTAAGCGAGTCGAACAGTCCCTTCACGCTTCCACTATTCGTTTCTATTTGTCCTTTTATGTAGATATAACTGTATATAATCAACATGAAAAGGTAAATTGCTATGTGTTATTGGGGTGAAAAATGTATAAATATATATGCTCCGAAAGCGTGGTGCTTGATCCGGTGTGTGCATATGCATGTGAGATAATAGTTTCGTTGTTGTTAGCAAGCTAACTGCAACCTAACCAAAGGTAGCAGCGCTCAATGGCTACTTAAGAGGGAATGGGCGGAGATGAGAGGATACAATAATAAAGAGTGGGATTAAAAAGATTCCAATGGCTTCGGGCGACAAAACGGTTTTCTCGCGGTTCTCACAAAGGAACTGGAAATTTTTTTTTTCTTATTTTCAAGTTGGTTCGATGACTCGGGAAATGGGGAGTCCGCTTCCTCTGAAAGCTCGCGGAGCGGAAACAGCCATAGGCCGCTTTCACTCTCTGCCTCCTTTTCATTCGACCATGTTGTTACTTAAAACTAAGAAAATGAAATGTGTCGAATATATATATATATATATATATATATATATATATATATATATATATATATATATATATATATCGCGTAAATAATATACTTCCCATTGTTCAAATAATAACACTGAGATGATAATGCACGAATCGCCCCCTCCCTCAACCTCTTAATGAGAGGTTAAATATTTTGTCTCTCCAAATGAGCTCTTAGACGTGATAAGCCATTAGCGTGGAGCCCAAACTCACTAAGTCTGTTTTTGTTGTCGCCATGAAATATGGACACGGTCCTGTCACGAGATCTTCTTTAGGTTTATTAATGTAATAAACAAGATAACTGCTTCATGTACCAACAAACACACGAACTTTTTAATCCGACCCACTCGTTAATCAATTATTGATTAGAACCAATAGTCACACCCTTTGCAATGAAATACCCCGCCCCCTTTCCTAAACTAGCCAATTTATTTTCAGTTTCCATAGTAACCATTTCTCCGTCAATTCATGATTGATTGATTTGTAAATCAATTACTATTCCCATTTTATTCTTACATATTTAAAACCCTGCTAAAAGCAGAATTCTCTACTCACCTCGAGCATTAATTCATTATCGCTACTTGCGCTTAGCCTCAATTGTCAGTTCAAGTCAGATAATTATAAGTGCATTGTTGAAACAAATGAACAAAGTAAGTGTATATATTATTTTAATAAATCACTGAAATCCACACAGTCCAAAGTATCCTCTTTGATCAAGAGAAAAGACAGTCATCTAGGCCCCAGAAGAATCCACGAACATTCTAGAACAATGGTTTTCAAACTTTTTATGATAGTGTCACCCTAATTGGTATCTGAAAGCAGCCGTGGCACTCTGATATAAAATAATTTCAGTATAAATCTTATTACGTGGAAAACACTTCAAAATTGACCACGATTGACCTTTAACCTAATTTAATCGAAATAAGCCATAAAAATTTGAAAATAAATAAATGTTACCTTTAAAAGTTTAATGGCAAATTTCAGCTTAATGAGAATCACATAATTCTTTAATGTTGAACGTATGTATAGTTGAGAAAGCAACTCTTATTTCTTCATTCACTGTCTGCAATCTTTCTCCTTTCCTTGTTTTTATGTTGCACAAGGCAGAGAAGCTAGTTTCAAAATACTTTCAAGTGTTGTTAGATATTTTAGAAATGTTTGAAATACATTTTTTAGCGGGTCGGGGGAGGAGGCGGCAATTTAGGCATTTTAAAAATGATTTCTTGGTCGTTCTCGTGGCATCCCGTTTGAAAATCACTGCTCTAGAACAGGGGTGTCAAACTCAATTTGCTTCGCGGACCAGATAGCAACATAAATCTTAATTCGCGGCCCAGATTCAAATTTGAATTAGAATTAAAGAATATATTTTGTGGGTATTGTAATATTGTATGATCAATTCCTTAATTTAATAAAAAAACCTAATTGAAAACAAAAATTAAATGATTCTTACCTTAACTTTTACAGCCAGAGACTTGACTCCCTTTTTTGTTCAACCAGAGCGTCATAATTAGGAGACAGCTCTGTCGTTGCAATTTTCAATATTGCATTTAGGCGCACGTCTGTGAGTTTCGAGCGATATTTTGATTTATTTATTTTCATAAGAGAGAAAAGTTGCTCACAAACATATGAACTGCCAAATACAGACATGATTTTGGCAGCAAAAATCTTGAACTTAGGATATTTATCGCCCAAAAATTGCTAAAATGTTTTTATATCCGCTTCAAAAAACTTATTTGTAAGAGCAGAATCGCACTTCATTTCAATTACTTCAAATTGAAGTTCTTCAGGAATTTTGTCCAATTTAACAGAGAAAGGATCAAGAAAAATTAATAATTTTTGTTTTATTTCAACTAAATCAGTGAATCTTTTTTCAAAGTCGCTTCTTAAATCAGAAATTATGGAACTATATTTTTCAAAGGGGATATCTTTCTCATTGACGAGAGATTTCAATGTAGTGAAATGACAGATTTTTATTCACCATTTGATTACTCCAAAGCTAGAGCTTCATTTGAAAAGCTTCGATGTTATCTGAAAATTCTGTTATTAACTTTGCTCTTCCTTGCAATTTTAAACTCAGGTCATTTAGATGACCAGTAATGTCGACCATGAAAGCCAAATCTAGAATCCATTCTTTATTTCCGAGTTCAGGTATATTGTTATCTTTCATTTCCATAAAAAAATTCCACCTCATCGAGCAATGAAAAAAAGCGCTTTAATACAATGCCCCTACTTAGCCAACGGACATTGCTATAATAAGGCAACACTCAAGGAATATCAATGGTATCCAAGAAATCATTAAATTGTCGGTGATTTAATGCGCGAGACCTGATAAAATTAACGCTTTTAACAACAATACTCATGACAAGATCCATTTTTAGTACTTTGCAGCACAGCGCTTCACGATGAATAATGCAATTTACTCCATAAAGATGATGGCTATCGTCCATTGATTGCAATTTAGATTTTAATCTTGAAACTACACCTAACTCTCGACCTATCATTTGAGGAACTCCATCAGTAGTCAAACTTTCCATCTTGCTCCAATCTATGTTAATCTTTTCTAATGAATTAATCAAAGATTGAAAGATATCATCCCCTGTTGTTTGGCTCTTCATTGGAACTAACTCGACTAATTCTCCAAGGATGGTCATATCATTTTCAACTTCTCGAATAAAAATAGAGAGCTGACCAACATCTGTAATGTCGGTACTTTCATTAATAGCAATTGAAAAGGCAAGAAAAGAAGCGGCTTTATCTTTAAGCTGGAAATTAAAATGATCAGAAATATCCAGCGTGCGCTCTGCAATAGTATTCTTTGATAGAGCTATATCTGAAAACAAGTGGCGCTTTTAAGGACATATTATTTCTGAAGCCTTCAGCATACATTTTTTTTAATAAATTCACCTTCCACAAAGGGCTTTAACGAAAATGCCATTTCCTTTGCAATGACATAACTGGCCAGCACTGACTGAACACTTTTCTTATTTATGTTTTTTAAAACTGATGCCTATTTGACAACTCACTATGTAATTTGAGGATTTTCTCTTCACGGAGCTTTCCAACATAACTTTTGTATTTTTCTTCATGATTAGATATATAATGCCTCTTAACGTTGTATTATTTTGCAACGGCCAATTGTTTATTCAAATTAGGCAGGTAGGCTTACCAGTAGACTCGATAAAAAAATATTTATTTGCCCATTCTTTGTTCCCTTGTTTGTATTCACTATCAACTTTTCTTTGCTTTATCATCTTAAAAAAAGGAGTTATAATTGAGTATAAAATAATATTTTTACGACAGAAAAATATGAAATATAAGATACACTTAAAACTGCCAAGGGGCCCAAGAAAACAGCCCTAAACTAAAGGCACAAGAAAGGGAAGAGACTGATACACTGGATTTGCCAAATGTCGCTTGATAAATATTTAAGTGCCAAGTTGCCAGATGTAAAGTTCAAAGAATTAATTTAATAAAAGTATTTATTTAGTATTCAAAATAGTTCCTACGACCTACAGTGTCAAAATTAATTCTAAAAGTGCTTTTAAAATGTTCACTTTAATAAAAAGCACCGCGGGCCGGGAGTTTGACACCCCTGCTCTAGAACAATCTTAAACGTTAACTGGTCAGGTGCTTTCTCGTATATCATTTCAAGCATTTTCCTCGCACTAATTAAAGAAACCCTTTCTCATCTTTCTGAATTTTGGTCCGTCTTGTGCAATGGCTTTCCAATTTGTAGCAGATTTTTTTAAGATTATCTGTCCCTTTTGTTTTGGCCTTATTTAGGTAGAATTTTATCTAGTGGAGCCCAATTAGTATTTTATTTTGCTCCATCTATCGTCTTGGAATTTCGCCAGATACCTGCCAGCTCCACTTCAGGTTTGTTCACGTATCCAAGTGGCTAATTTTCTGTCGCGCCAAGTTATCCTCATCATAATGCGTTCATGGGGTATTTGTGTTGTTCTGAGTTTTAATGTAAGTTATTTGTTCAGGTTCCACCTTTCTGCTCCATAGATTATAGTTGAGCTTATATATATATATAATATATATATATATATATATATATATATATATATATATATATATATATATATATATAATATCTAATTATTTGCAATTGCGCAATCATAATTATGCGGTTAAGAAGGCAATGTTGTAGTTAACTTAGCTCTCTTCATTAAGCTCTCGGAAGGAGATCTTCTCACAGTCACGAGAAGATAACCTTTCTAAGACAAAAAAAACCCAAATTGTATACTTGTTATCCTTGCTCTTCGAAAGCAGGGGTAACAATTAAAATAGCTGATTGAAAGGCACATTTTTTGCTTGTGTTAGAAAGGCTGGCTTATGATCTCAATTAAAGCAACTCCTTAGACTACTCGGCTACGCGGGATAACAAAAGTTCCCTCCAATAGACAAGCTTTTAAAGCCCGCCTCACTAGTTCGATCGGAAGGACTGAAAGAGAGAAAATAATTGGTAATTCAAATGGCAAACGAGAAATAGAGTAAATCGCGCGGCGAATATACAATGTATATATGCCCATGCTACGACTTACAACCCCTTGTAGGACCCACCTTTTGTATGTTATGCCAGATGAATACGAATTACTCCTAAAGTACTGCGTACGCGGCGCATTGAATGTGGAATTGCCCCTTATGAAAAGGAAACTCTGATTCCTTGTGTCAGACACATTTTTCTGCGTCTAGTAATGTTTGGATGATCACTTTTACTTCTTACTTTTTTCGGGTTTCTGCGACTAGAAGCACGATTCACGACCTCCTTTTTTCCGTAATAATTTTCTATTTTGCCTTCTGAGAGCTATTTTTCTCCGACTTCGCTACCTTTACGATCCTGCGGCCATCTTTATTTAAAAAAAAGTATAACTGCAAAATTGCTTTGCTCAAACACATTGTTATATGAACGAACCAAGACGGACTCCATTGCTTTGAGCGCCTCTGATTTAACGCCACACTGCACCTTAAAAGCCACATTTCAGTGAGCCAAATGGCCAGGAATTCATTAAGTTCTCGACAAAGAAGTTTGTTATTTTTAAGTATAGAACTTCCGCCCAACAAATTTTTTTGGTTTTGACGGCTTCGAAGTAGAAAAGTAAAGAAGGGGTTATCCCCACCCCCTCACATATCCTCCCCCTGGTTTGTGAATTCGCCTAGCAGTGTCGACCTTTCCTAGAAGGTTCTAAAGACACCCTTCCTAGAAGGTTCTAAATCGACTATCCCGATAGGGTTCTATAAAGATAGACTTTCCTATGGGGTACTAAATGACCTTTCCTAAAGAGTTCTAAATAGAATATTCTTTGGGGGTTCTAACAACATTTCCTAGAAGGTTCTAACTACACCTTTCCTAGAAGGATTCAAATAATCCTTTTCTATATGTTTTAAATAGATCTTTTGCAGAAGGTCGAAAAAATAGACCTTTCATACAGGGTTCTAAGTAGAGCTTTCCTAGAGAGGATTCGGGGCAAGTTCTAGCAGGACCCGCCTGGCTTTCTCCAGGAGAAAGGGACCGCAATCGTTGACCCCACGCCCATGGCAGAATCCTTGGTGACCGCAATCTCCGCATTCTCTAGCCGGAATGCTGGTCCGTCAGTATTCAATGCCCGCCGTAATGTTGCCGAAGGCCGTCGCCTACTGAACTTTACCTACAGAAGCGAAAAACCTTTCAACGACTGGTTTACATTAAGTTGTGTTCCACTCTTGCTTCGTGCGCGGACACCACCACTGACCGATATCATGTATGCCATGCTTCGGCAACTGGGTTATCGAAGCATGACCTTTCTGTTAAGTTTTTCGAAATGGACAGAGGCTATCCTGTCAGACTCCTGGCGAATAGCTATTATTTACGCTTTTCGAAACCGAGAAGAGATCACTTTACCCCGTCCAGTTTCCACCCAATCTCTCTAACCTCCTGTGTGTGCAAGTTTAGGGAGAAATTGGTAAATGATAGACTAGCCTTTTTTTCTGGACAGTGGATGCCACCTATCTTCTGCTGCCTTCCGAGGCTTCACCTCGACCCGGACTTGAACTGGTCGATTCGCACCGTTTCCTTGGTCTTGTTTTCGACCGAGGCCTCATCTAGGAAGCTCATATTCGCATCCTTAGAGACTCTTGTACACTCGCCATGGACATTCTTCGCTCCGTGACGTTCAGCACCTGGAGTGTTGACAGGGCTACTACCTTGCTTTTCTACCGATCCTTTGTTTGTTCGAAGCTTGATTGGGGATGCAAGATTTATGCATGCGCAGCCGAGCGTGTATTACAGAAGGTAGAGTTGATCCACCACACTGGTTTCCGCCTTGCTACTGGTGCCTTCCCCCATTAAGAGACTACGTGTCAAAGTTGGGGAGATGCTACTCGCTGTGCGCCGTGCACAGTGTATTATGTGCCTTTACACGCGAACCCGGCGTCTCCCTTAGTCGCCAATGGCTCTCACTGCATCCGCAGCCGATATCGACGGTGGCTATGCCGCCGAAAGACGCCAATCATACAATAAGCTATTTGGGTTTAGGGCTAGGAAACTCCTTCGAGACCTCGGTATAGCTCGGGTTAGTGGCGCGTCTGGTTCTGCACAGGACGCCACTGAAGGGTACCACCTTTGCCTATTTGTCGCCACCCCTCTGCTCCCAAAGCTTCTACAGCGCCGGGAGTATTGCGTTCGGCCTTTTTGGAGCACAATTCGTGTCACGATGGATCCGTGCTTGTGTATACGGATGGCGGCAAGTCCAGAGGGGTGGAGCGGTTTCCACGTCGTATCCCCTCTGTGTAAAATCAGCAGGGTTCTAACAGATGCTGCGTCAGTCTTGACGGACGAGCTGGTTGCAATACACCACTTGGTAAGGGAGATAACGCGTCGTTCCATGTTTCAAGACCGGATTGTGATTTTTAGCGACTGGTTTTGTACTGAGTGCTCCCGGGACATTGGAATCTCCAAACACCCTTGGTCACGATATCCGTGAGTCCATGGTTTTGTCGAGCCGGGCAGATGTCGAGATTATCTTCTGCTGGGTTCCTGGACATGTAGGATTTGCAGGGAATGAGCCCCCTGATGAGGGCTCCAAAGAGTCCGCGACGAATGGGTGACCAGACCAGCGTTACGCTCTTCCTCACACCGATTACATGGCAGAAATACGGGCTACCCTCCGGGCGGCTTGGCAAAGAATATGTGACACTGTCGATAGGAACTTAAAGTTACGTGTCATTGCACCGCGACTGTTCCCATGGACCTAACCCCCTAATGGCGCGACGGCTTCAGGTTGCTTTCTGTCGTCTCCAAATTGGACACACTCGCGGGACGCACCGCCATTTGTTGTCCCCGAGACTGTTTTTCATATTCTTGTTGAATGTCTCAGTCTGGGTGACCTTCACGCACGTTACCTGTCATTGTTTTGGGACGACCGGGGCGGGGTCGCTACCGCTTGTCCTTTGTACTCGGGACTATCTTACCTTATGAAGGTGGTTGCCTTCTCCATTTTCATTTGATTCCCTTTGTTTTAGGTCATATGTTCCTGCTCTGGGGGGGGGGGCCTCACCCCCACGCCGGAGCGTGGTTCCTTCTTACTTTTTGTTTTGTTTTGTATTTTTTGTTCTTTGATTTTAACATTTTTATTTTCAATTTTGCCTAGTATTATGCTATAATATGATTACGGCGACTTTTGACCTCGTAGGCAGTCGCCAGTTGGGCTCTTCAAAATTTTTTTCGCGCTTGTTACCTATATCGGTACCGGGGCGAGCGGGGTCGCTACTGCTTTTCCTTTGTACTCGAGACGGGTTCGTACACACAGACCTTTTGACTTTATTGAGGTGGCCTACTTCCTCCATTTTATTAGACTCCTTTGATGTTGGTCGCATGTTCGTGCGCCGAAGGGAGGAGGGCCACCTGCCGACGCCGGAGCGTGCTTCCCGTTTCTCTGTTGTTTTGCTTTTTTAGTTTTTGTTTTTTCTTTACTTTGTTTGATTTAGTAATTTTCAATTACCCTACGCCAGAGGGCGCCAAACATTTTCCACAGTGGGCCAGATAACAGAGAATGACGAGCGCCGGCCTCATAACCAGTTTGTTCAATCCAATATAGTCAATACACAAAAAATAAAAACAACCAACATATTTATTTACCAATACACAAAATACACAAAAATAAAGACAACAAACATTTATTTAGCAAAAAGTTATCAAAGAAGGCGTCGTTAGCAATAAGATAGTAAAGAGTCTTTCAACAAGGACACTCGAGCTTTGTTAGGTGATAGTGGCCATGTTGTTAAAGCGACATCTGGCAACCGCGCTTTGAACTGTTCAGTAGTACTTAGCAGGTCACGATGGAAGGTTATAGCGTTGAACAGCGTGTGCAAATCATCAAATGTTATTATCAAAATCAGTGCTCCGTTCGACAAACGTTCCGCGCATTACGTGATTTCTATCCTTGCCACAGCAACGAGGTCCATTTTTGGATGAATGGATTTGTGAACAAGCAAAATTGTCGGATTTGGGACGAAAACAATCCACATGAGATACACCAGCACCAATTGCATCCCAACAAAGTCACTGTTTGGTGCGGATTTTCGTCTAACGATATCATCGGTCCGTATTTTTTTGAGAACGAAGATGGGATTGCCATAACCGTCAACGGCGAGACCTACAGATCGATGATAAGGCAACTTCTTGTGGCCTCAACTGGATTATATGCCTGATATGGATACTGACGACATGTGGTTCCAACAGGACGGCGCTACGTGCCACACTGCGCACGCCACGATAGACATTTTGCACCAGCGATTTCAGGGCAGGCTCATCTCGCGCGGCGGCGACGTCAACTGGCTACCGAGATCATGCGATTTAACGCCATTAGACTACTTTCTTTGGGTCTACCTTAAATCGCAGGTCTATGCGAATAATCCGCAAACAGTTGATGTCCTCAAAATCAACATAATGAACACTATCCAGCAAATTCAGCCAGATTTATGCGACAAAGTCATCGAAAATTGGGCCTCCCGAATACGTTCCACCAAGCGAAGCCGCGGCGGACATTTGAACGACGTCATATTCCACACTTAATGCCATAAAATGTACTTTCAAATTTAAAATAAATTGAGTACATATATCACACACAACTTGTTTTATTTACATTTAAAAATCGAGCGACCTTATTGAAAGACCCTATATTATCAGACCCAGTGCGCACATATCCGAGTCTCACAAACTAAGCACCCAAAAGGTTAGTGAGATTTGTGAAACTGGCGTTTAGCTTTTTAAATATCATCAATATTTGCTTTGTAATTGCTGCATTCAATCAAGAGAATTGTTTTCAAGTGTTCATCAGTCAGCCTCGTTCGATGTGTGCTGACTTCACATACTTCATTTTTGAAAAAGTTTCCTCACAGACATAAGTTGTTCCAAAAATTGATTCATACTATAGGCAAATTTCTTCAACTTTGAAAACTCATCATCAGGTAATTTTATGCAAAAATGCAAATTGCAATGCACAAGTTACATGCACATAATTATATTTTAGCTCATTTGTGGGACAGTGCAGCGGCGGGCCGGATATGGCCCGCGGGCCGTAGTTGGGAGACCCCTGCCCTACGCTGATATTTTTAATGACGGTGACCTATGCCGTTGAAGGCAGTCGCCAGATGGACGCGTTAAAAATTGTAATCTTGAGTTGGGACCTTACCGCAAGGCCATCTTGGCGTTCAGGAGACTTCTTCAGAGGAGTGTAAACAGTCTTTTTAAAGTCATTAATGGTCCTAAAAATGGTGGTGCTTGATGCGATACCCTTAGCAACTATCTCCTTGCATTCCCGCCCATTTTGGTATAGAGCAACAATGGCTGAACGATTTTCTTTAAAATTAAAAACATTTCTGCAGTTAAAAGAGATTCAGACATTTATTTTTACCAAAAAAATATTAGGAAACCAGGCAATGGCTTCGCTACTAAGATTAAAATTTAAAATCTCAAAAAAAGCGGCCATGGTTAAATTTTTATAAATTTCCTGAACTTCGCCAATTATAATAATTTTAAAAAGGAACTCTAAAGTAAATTTCCTCCATTTCAAAATATCACGTTGCTAAAATATAGTTATAGAAGAAGAAGATATATAAAAATAAATTTTCTGAACTTCACCATTTGTAATTCTTTTGGGTTTAAAAAATTCACAAAATTTCGATATTTATATTTATTTCTGAACTTCACCATTTTGTTTTAAAAGAATTATTAGAAATAACTTTGATAAAAAACCATAAGTCATAACCAAACTAAGATGAAATTATTATTCAAATACTCAAAAAAAAACCCTTCTTAAATTATGGAGTTAGTGATGATGATGACGATGATAGATTATAATTCTACAAAAAAAAAAATCATATAACCCCAATTTATCATCATTGAACCATTTTGATCAGATGCAAAGCTCCGCTTTTTTTCTTATTCTTTTTGAAATGCGACTTTTTAATAAACCCGAAAAATAATTTAAATATTAGAATAAATATTCGTATCACGTAAATTTTCAAAACGAATAACAAAATAAAAATATAAATTAGTCTCAAAACTTTTTGGCAATATGCCAAGGACCATTTGAATATATTTCACATGGGGTTTATACTAGACACGTAGCTACAAAGTTGGGCCACATATGGTACAAGGATAGTTTAAAACAAGCTTGTGTCAACAGACCTAAAGTCACTTGCTCTCAATTATTCTGACTGATGACCATATGACCTTCAAAACTTTCAATAATTCCCAGACTATCCTTGGGAGGACCTTGGCAATTATATCATTCAAAGGAGAATATAAAATAACAAAAGGGTTTTAAATTTCGTTAAAATCGGCTGATAGTTACGATGTTATTGCCAAAAAAAAATCACTGAAAAGTAAAATGGTTACCATCCGACCTAAGAACGCGACTAAAAATATGTGGCTTGTGTAGTGACGCCTCAAGGTGGCGTTTGATACATGGATGGTCAACGCTCAATCCTTTATTGATCACGCGAACACCCCCATCTTAAAGAAGGGTATTACTCCACATGATCCCCCATCTTAAAGAAGGGTATTACTCCACATGATCCCCCATCTTAAAGAAGGGTATTACTCCACATGATCCCCCATCTTAAAGAAGGGTATTACTCCACATGATCCCCCATCTTAAAGAAGGGTATTACTCCACATGATCCCCCATCTTAAAGAAGGGTATTACTCCACATGATCCCCCATCTTAAAGAAGGGTATTACTCCACATGATCCCCCATCTTAAAGAAGGGTATTACTCCACATGATCCCCCATCTTAAAGAAGGGCATTACTCCACATGACACCCCCGCTCCCTCCCTCCCACATCAGGGATCTGTTTGTTTGGGATTTCTCTTAATAATTACGAGTCCAGTTCTTTGTATCTTCCTATGTCTCAATTTCCTTGGTGATCGGGGAAAGGGGATGGGTTCGCTGAGTGAAGCGAGACTCTGAAAGGTTGGAAATGTGGGGAGGGGGGGTTTAGGCCTGCCTCATACTCATTAAAAGGGGGAGGGGTTGAAAGAGAAGTAGGCTTTAATTTATCGATGAAGATTTTCACTTCCCAAAATTGCAAAGAGAGGAGAGAAAATGAAAATTCCTTTCTCTGTTCCTCGTTATTCCTTTGTTTTCCCCTTCCTGTTCTTTCATTGTATTTTGCTACAGTCGCGTTACTCCCCATCTGAGTGAGTGGGTTGGGAGGCTTCATTGTCTTTATACAGAGGGAGACGTCACTTGTGCCCCGTCGGAAGTTTTTGAAGTTTGTAGGTTGGAGTCCCTTTGCTCCATTTTGAGAATTTCTTGACGTGGTTACGAAATGCTTCCCCTTCCCCTAATATCTAGTACTAGTGTATTTTGCTATTCTATCCAGCCTTGTTATTCTATTCCCTCCAACTTCCTTTTTTCTATTTCCTTCCCCTGTTACTTAGGCACAAGTCGTGGCCTTGTTTTACTTCGGTAAATAAACTTGTCGCCCATCTATTCGTTTCTTCCTACTATCTCTTTTACACACTTTGTAGTAGTCCCTCAAACTCTGACCTACCCCAGAGGCAATGATTGATACGACGCGGCCATTCAGCCCTAGGTTACCGGAGAGCACTTGATTGGTGGTTTGGGCACACGGGGGCGACATTGCTGAGAATTCACTGAGGTGCCAACGGAACGGCGTTGGCTCTGGCACCAGTTGTTTGAGGATTTAAGTGGTTGAGGCTTGACGAGCTAACTCGGCAAAAAAGGATTTCCGAGGTCAAATCAAGTAAGTCTTTTAGGAGTAAAAAACAAAATTCGCATTTAATTAATTCCCCTGCGCCCGTAAGAGTAAGGCTTCTTTCTCGTACGTGAACTCTCTGCACACGGTGTGATCTCAAAAACCTAAAACCCCAAAGATGTCTAAGATACTCAGTCTTAGCTCGCTAAGGATTTCAAAATTAGAATCACTTACGCAATCGCCAAGAAGCCCCTGTGGTCTCTTGGTCCGAGGTCGAAGCCCTATTCCGCGCCTTCTCCACCGGTCACCAGCATCTACACGCCTCTGATTGTGACTTCGTCTGCTCTATGAAAGAATGGTGGCCCACAGGTATCAACAGGTGCACTTGGGGCTGAAGCTATAATGGTATGACTCATGAGCCTCATTCCCGTGGGAGACCTGCCTTCGTAATGGAACGGGACGCAGAAGGGGGATGGGGGCTACTGAAGAGACAGAGGGTCAAAGGATGCCCAAATCGAGCTCAGACTGTGAATAGGAGAAAATAGAACAAGAAAAGATGGGGGCAAGAACAGAGTTGTTAATGAGCTGGTCTCCTAAGGTGATGGCAGACCTTGCTCTTAGAGATAGACGGGTTATAAGATTTAGGCAAAACAACATAGGGCAAAAGGTTCCATATTTTAGCTGTGAAGGGAATGAAGGAATTATGATCTTGGTTGATCCTTGAGTTCACTATATTTACACAGTGATCATATGAATGGGAAGCCTGGCGGGTATTGTATAGACAGGAGAGTAGAGGTGCCATAAACATATGTAATTCAGTAGAGCAAAATAGAGAGAAAGAGAGCAGTAACCTTACGACGGAGTTTAAGAGGGGTTTTAGTGAGAAGAGGGTTGTTGATAAGATAGTAGAGACCTTTGATTCAACTCTATCAAGGACATAGTGAAAGATGAGCTACACTAAGCATGGGAACAATATGTATACAAGGACGAATAAGTCCGACTTAGATCCTAAAAAGCTTAGAGAAGTACCTGCGACATCTGAGCAGTATACCCAGCTTTTTGCAGGTACACTTAGCCAGACCCACAATTTGAGCGTTCCATGGCGGCATTCTACTACTAATTTTTAACCCAAAATGTTAACAAAATTAAGAGGATGAATTTTGTTATCAAAAAATACTGGAAAATAATTGAATGAAAGAGAAGAAAGTTTGTCTTTGAATCATTGGAAGCCCCCAATTTCTGTCTGCCCCTATCAAAGATGCGACCCGGATCCACATTGGCAGCATTAAACAAACTTTGGCGAGAATGAGAAAGTCCAAAAGAAGTAGCGATGATTTTTGCGAGGGTTACGTTCAACGATAAATTGTGGAAACATTGACCAGATTAGATGCTTTAAGCAAGAATATAATAATAATAATTAAAATTATTATTACTGAGCATTTCGAGAGGAATTTTCGGTTATTAGTGCCTGTGAGCCCTTTCTTAGTGAGATGTGGCATGCCCCAGAAACAAGAGTAGTGCCTTGAATGAAGGAGGCCCTCTGGTTCATTTCAGCCCGTGTGAGACATCTGCCGGTTGCTCGCCGAGGGCAACTTGGTTCCTGATCGGTTACTCCAAATCCGATCTTTGCTGTCTTAAACTCGCGACCTGCGGGTCGAAATGATCGGGTGATGTTTGTACTCGAGTGTAGCGCCCCTAATGATAACTATTTTGGTTCCCGATGAATCCAGGTGGCTACCTTTTATATTATTCGGCTATTACAATCCATACATTATCACCTCCACCCCCACCCCCACTCCTCCACCATCAGATCTTACGCATTTGCATCTATCCCCAACCGAGATCCCCATGACAGCGAGATGAGAGAAAGAATCACCTAACCTCAAATCTCCCGTTACCGTTGCAACCACAATAAAGACTAAGAACTGTTTTTTTTTTTAAGAGGCAAAAAATGAGAGTTTGGTACCAAGAATAGTTCGTAGTAGCTGACGGGAGAAAACTTTGAATTACCAAAGTTTGATACAAAGACTAGTGAAAAGGGATACGAAAAAAAAGACATTTGCATTTGTTAAAGGTTATTGATACAAAGAAGACAGTTTGGAAGGAATTATTTTCAGGGGATAAAGAGTTTAATTGACAGGTTTGATACTGGATTAAAGTAGGAAGGTGTACAGTCTAATAGCGGAAAATATAAAAAAAATTATAATAATAAACAATAAAAATCGGGGACGAGATATGGTCATGTTATGCGATTTTATGGCAAGATTATTTGTATACGTAAGTGTTATAGTCGTAGTGTCCCTCCGTGTTTTAAATTATCCTAGAAAACAATGGATTTGGGTAAGTTTTATAAGTTTGTAAATCACATCCGTGGCCACCGATGCGATGCGCCCATGACTGTGCTTCACGCTGTCATCTCAATTGCTCTAAATATAAGATTTACAATATTCATATGTGCCATGTCCTCAAATTATAATTTAACCTGGCAATGGCTTCGCCACTCCCCCTAGCTTGCGCTTCGCTACTAAGATTAAAATTTAAAATCTAAAAAAAGCAGCCATGGTTAAATTTTTAGAAATTTTGTGAACTTCTCCAATTATAATAATTTTAAAAAGGAACTCTAATATAAATTTCTTTTTTTCAAAATATCACGTTGCTAAAATATAGTTATAGAAGAAGATATATAAAAATAAATTTTCTGAACTTCACCATTTGTAATTCTTTGGGGTTTAAAAAATTCACAAAATTTCGATACTTATATTTATTTCTGAACTTCACCATTTTGTTTTTTGATATTATAAAAGAATTATTAGGAATAACTTTGATAAAAAACCATAAGTCATAACCAAACTAAGATGAAATTATTAATCAAATATTCAAAAAATTTCCCTTCTTAAATTATAGAGTTAGTGAAGTGATGATGATGATGAGCAAAGTAAGGCTATCATCTAATTGGTAAAACTTGGCCGGGACTTCCGTGGCCACAGAAGAGAATTGCACTCATTTTGCGAACATTTCTCATAAACGGCCACCAAAATCCGACTATACCTCGGACATAACCACCCATGTTCTCGGATAATACTTCTAAAAATCTACCTCGACTTTTATTAGGGAATGATAATAAAATATTAAAAATAATAATAAAATAATGACAAAAAGGGGTAATAATAATATCAAAAGACAGAACCTTCACAAGGAAAAATTATGTAACCACTCATTTTAAAATCATAATGGGGATGTTACGAGAGGTGCGCGTCCTACAAGTTCCAAGCAACCAATTTGTATCGTCTCTGTGCTACTCGGGCCAGTCATCTTCCAAGCAGCTCTATTTTCCCCAACCATACAAACTTAACATTTTTGAAAATAAATCTGGCAAATAAAAATCGTATTTTCGCTGTGGGGCTTTTTTGAGCATACCCGTGCCCCAGTCGCCCTTTAATGGGTTTTCACTTATGGTCGCATCCCTCGCTTTTTATTGAGTTATCGGGCAAAAACAAAACCAGAAAATAAACTAAAAAAAAAGATTCAAATTATGGCAAATGCCCCCCCGTTAGTTCGATGAGTAAAATCATAACTTATAAATAAAAATCCTAATACCCATGCTAATGGTCGCACCCCTCGCTTTTTACTCCGGCGCATGTTACTTGCCCCAGCGGGGTCGCTATCACTTGTCCCTCTTACCCGAGACGTGTTCGTGCAACCCTACCTATGGCTTAGTTGACTTTTTAGAGGAGGCTGGCCTCCATTTCATTTAACGTTCTTGGTGCATGCTCCGACTCCGGAGCATGCCTTTAATTTTTTCGGTGTCTATGTCCTTGCCCGCAGTCGCCAGATGAGAACTCCCCCCCCCCTTCTCCCGCTTTATCGATTTCTTGGGCAAAAATCAAAAGAAAAAGATAAACATTAAATAAAAAGACTAGAATTGGGTTATTTTTTAACGTAATTTGAATTCCCTTTAAGTAGTTGATTATTCATGTGTGGATGCAACTTTGCAACTCAGCATAGCAAAGTCTAGTTGCAGTCATCCAAAACTCTTCGACGATTTATAAAATATATAAATAATTATAGTTAACTTAACTTTGTCTGGAACATTTTGAAAATTTGTCATGACTAATTTGGGCAACTCGGTTTGTTTATTAAAATGAAAGTCAGTTGAAACATGGTGGGATCTATGCAACATAGCCGAACATAGTGTCATTAATGCATTCCTTGTGTCGGAAAAGTGGCATTATTAAATGTCTTTTTTTACCATTGAAAAACGTGATTTTAAACTGAGGGCAAACAGTAATTCTTTTAGCAAAACTATTTTGGTTCTCGCTAAATCTTCGAAGCTTTGCATGCAACACGTTAAGGGCGAGACTGCGCCCCCCTCCCCTTGATCAATAGTTTCGAGGTAAATTCAGCGTTTTAAGGAGGATAGAGAAGACTTCGAGGATGACCCGAGGCAAGCAAGTCCTTCAGCCTCGATTTAATGAAGAACATTTTGATTTATTGGGGAGATGGATATGTTAGAAGAAGATCGTACAAATACAATTCATTCTATCGCTTATCAAGTTCTGATTGCGATAGTTTTGGTAGGAGGAGGGGGGGGGTCGACTTTCCAAGAGCCACTTAACCTCCTCCTTTCTACTTGAGGAGTGTCAAAAGGCGTTGAGTCATTGATTATTTTAAACGAAACTGACAAACGAAGACATTTTTTGAAAGGAATTGTAACCAGAGATGAGACTTGAATTTACTTGCACAACACAGAGACAAAACTCGAAGCAGTAGTAACTACCACAGCGATCAGATGATCCCCTCAAATAGAAATCAATAATAGTAGATAAAAGAGAATGAAAAATGCATCAAGAAATGCTCTTTCATCATGGAAGCCACTAGCTCAGCTCTCACTTCGAAGGTCCCAAGCTCACGCACCAGCCGTTTTCTATGATGATTTGTAGGGACACTTTACGTTTATTTCGATGGAAAATCTTGCTTCACCCATCCTACATCCCTGACCATCCTTATTTATTATTATTAGCTCCAGAAATGAAAGAAATCCTCAAAGGAGTCCGATTTCCGTCGCTCGTTATGCTAAGTCAGCAGTTTCGACGCGGTGTGATTCGCGGGGCTCAGCATTCTTTCGAGAAAGGCTTGTGAAAAGTAAGCGTCGCCTAGAGTGATGGGTCGACGTAGGGGAAGGATTGCTATGAAAATATAAGAGGTTTTTTTTATTCCAATATATTTCAGGACTTTTTTTAAAGACCTGGTAGATTTGCTCGCTGAATGGTCTCTGCTGAGGAAATCTCACTTCGTCCTTTGAAGTTTTTGGATCACGTTTCTCTTCGGTTGCGGCAAGTGGGCAGGTTAGAGACGGTTACATGCTATTCTTGCCCCTCGTATTCTAAGAAGAATACTATGGTTACGTGTCTTCCATATATTCACTCACTTATTTAGCTAGTTTTTTCACGCACGTCTTTTCCGAATATTAGGACAAATTTTATCCTTTCCATCTCTTTCTCCCCTTTGTCCTCAACGATGTGAGCTCGCCCTTTTGGATCATCCAGTTCTTAATTAAATAGAAGTCCTTATTTTTCTAGCATCATTATTGCGGGATGAGTCTCCCCCCCCCCTCCCGAAGATTTTTAACACTCGTTTCTGCTTATTTTCCTTTCTTCTTTATTCCTATGCCTTTTCTCTCCATTCGTTTCGACAAGAATGAGTCGAACGTCTTCTTTAGGTTTAAAATATCAGTGGATTGGACGGACATGCGAAGATCGCGGCAGTCGTTAATGGTAACCAAGGTCGTGGTTTCGTTTAAATGGCAATTATGTCATGGTTATGGTCGTAATAATAACGTGAGGCTGAAGGAAAAGTCATAAATTTAAGGTGGGAAAGAAGATAGGAAAAGAGATGGAATAAACAGCGACCAAAGAATGGTTTGCCGTTGAGTTAAGTCGCCTGTGTTTCTTATCTTGCCACAAACACTCGGAGAACCATTTACGTTGTATAATTTGGGGGAATTTGTGGTTTATAACCATTTCATCTGTTCGTAGTCATGTCATTTCCTTTTTATTTTACTTTCCTGATTTTCTTGGCGACTCACATTGAGTGTCAAGAGGGCGTCCCAAAGGGGGATGGCCTTAGACGGCCCCACAAGTGAGTGGATGGTATAATACAGGTAACATCCCTGCTATAACTGAAACGTGGAGGAGGAGCACGCCTTTCCGACCACAGCCCCCCAAGAAAAATTACTACTCTCTCGGGTACTCTTTTACCCCTCTTTTAAATCTCTAGCTTTTCCACAGTTGGATAAACTCCAAAAGGTTGAAAGAGCGTTAAACTTTCTTAAATAAGATAAGTCTCTACGTGGACGACCTTTTCGTTCTCTTAGGCGCTGGTCAGACCCAGGAAGGCACGGGTTTCAGTTTTCCTCGGCCGAACCAGAGTGGTGCACTTTTGCCATTGTTAACAGAATAACCCCGATTCAGTCTTATACCTAAATGGGGATCCACTTTTAATAAAAGAAGAAACATCGTGGACACTAACCAAGGTTGATTGGGAAAAGAAATAAGAGGGGGAAGTGTATTTAGATACATACATGTAGAATGTAGATAAACTGAATAGTCCTTAAAGGTCAACTAGTGGCACGAGAGATAAGGACATTTAAATATCCTAAACATACTCCGTTCTATACAAACGGCGGACCCCCTTGCGATGCATTGTCTACTTGATCACCATGTTGATGGTTTGGATGTGGTCCCCATTGTAGCAGCCTTAGGGTCTCTTTTTACCCGCGCCATGGATATTCTTCGCTCCGTGACTTTCAGCGCCCCAGGCGCTGAACGATGCATGTTTTATGCATCCTTAGCCATCTGTATATTGCGGAAGGTCGACTCGATCCATCACACGCCACCCACCGAGAGCCTATTTGTCGATGCTGGGGAGATGACACTCGCTCTGTGCCATGCACAGTGCATTATTCGCCTGTACGCGCGAGCCCGGAGCCTCCATCAGTCGCCAACAGCTCTCGCTGCATCCGCAGCTGATCTCGACGGTGCCTATGCCGCCGAGAGACGCCAGTCATACCTTAAGCCCTTTGGGTTTAGGGCCAGGAAACTCCTTCGAGAGTTACGTATAACTCTCGGGCCGATGGACGCCACCCTGGAGGGTACCACCTTTGACTATTTGTCGCCACGCCTCGCAAGGATGACACGCAAAATCGTGAAGCGTGCCACATTTTTACCACTCGGTACGGGAGATAACGCGACGTGCCCGGTTCGGAGACCGGATTGTGATCTATAGCCACTCACAAAGCGCCTTGAGTGCTCTCGGGACATTGGAATCTCCGAACCCCCTGGTTTGCGATATCCGTGACGCCACGGTTTTTGGCGAGCCGGGCGGATGTCGAGATTATCTTCTGCTGGATTCCTGGACATGTAGGAATTGCGGAGAATGAGCACGCCGATGAGGGCGCAAAGAGTCCGCGAGGACTCTGCGACCGGACCAGCGTTTCGCTCTTCCTCACACCGACTACATGGCAGGAATACGGGCAGCTCTTCGGACTGCTTGGCAAAAAATATGGGAGACGGTCGGAGGGAAATTAAAGTTGCGTGCCATTACGCCGCGGCTGTTCCCATGGACCTATCCCCCAATGCCGCGACGGCTTCAGGTCGCTTTCTGTCGTCTCCGAATCGGACACACCCGTGTGACGTATCACTATTTGATGGAGCGCTCGCCTGCGCCCTATTGTGATGACTGCGTCGTCCCCCAGACTGTTCGGCATATTCTTGTCGAATGTCATAGTCTGAGTGATCTTCGCGCACGTTACCTGTCCCGGTACCGGGAGGGCGGGGTCGCTACCGCCTGTCCCTTGTACTCGGGACGAGTGCGTGCACCTTGACTGGTGGACTGATAGACTTTTGGGGGGAGGCCGGCGATCTCCCTTTTATTTAACTAGGTTTTGTTGTTTCCTTTTTAAGTCGCAGTGGGAGGGGACCCTCCCCCGACGCCGGAGCTTGCTTCCTAATTGTCATCTTCCCTTTTTATCGTTTTGTTTTCAAATTTTTATTTTAAAGTAGCCTAGAACTAAGCTGTTTGTTTGCGGCGACTTATACCCGAGGGGGCAGTCGCCAGATAGCCCCTTAAAAAAAAAAATGTCGCCACGCCTCTGCTCCCAAAGCTTCTGCAGCGCCGGGAGTATTGCGTTCGGCCTTTTTGGAGCACACTTCGGGTCACGCTGAAACCGTGCCAGTGTATACGGGTGGTTCCAATTCCCAAGAGGCGGTCGGTTTCCGCGCCGTATCCCCTCTGTGTGAAGTCAGCGGGGCTCTGCCAGGCGCAGCGTCTGTCTTCACGGCCGAGCTGGTTGCAATACACCACTCGCTACGGGAGATAACGCGACGTGCCCGGTTCGGAGACCGGATTGTGATTTATAGCTAGTCAAAAAGCGCCCTGAGTGCTCTCGGGGCATTGGAATCTCCGAACCCCCTGGTTCGCGATATCCGTGATGCCACGGTTTTGGCGAGCCGGGCGGATGTCGAGATTATCTTCTGCTGGGTTATTTCTTAATATAGCCTAGTCGTAGTCTGTGTCGTGTACGGCGACATATGCCCAAGCAGGCAGTCGTCAGATAGGCTAAACCCCCCCCCAAAAAAAACAGACTGTTCCGCACATTCTTGTTGAATGTCCCAGTCTGAGTCATCTTCCCGCACGTTACCTGTCCCGCCTGGGACGAGCGAGGTCGCTACCGCTTATCCCGTGTACTCTGGTCTGGTTCATGCACACCGATTTGTAGACTATACGACTTTTTGGAGGAGCCTGGCCTCCACTTTATTTGACTGTGTCCTGTGGGTCGCATGCTCCTGCGTCGGGGGGAGGCGGGCCTACCCCCGACGCTGGAGCGCGTTTCCTTCTTGTTATTTTTTTTGCTTTGTTTTGTCGTTTAG
Organism: Ceratothoa steindachneri; assembly: GCA_963969495.1. Taxonomy (NCBI): domain Eukaryota; kingdom Metazoa; phylum Arthropoda; class Malacostraca; order Isopoda; family Cymothoidae; genus Ceratothoa; species Ceratothoa steindachneri. The sequence goes on along the minus strand of OZ018320.1, from coordinate 26,294,259 downwards.
TCTATAATCTTTTTATCCTTGTTATTTGTAATTTACTTATTTGTTTTTTACTATAGCCTAGTCGCAGGCTGTAGTGAGTACAGAGACTCATGCCCAAGTAGGGGGGCGCCCGATAGGCTCCTAAAATTTAAAAAAAGAAAAAGTATAGACTGGCTGATGCTTATAAGTTTCGACGGAGGGGTCTAATTTGGAATTCCCTCCTCTAAACTCTCGTCCGAAAACATTTCGGTCAAAGTGGAAATCTCGGAGGGGGGGGGGGTCATGGTGGCCTTAATGCTTCCCCTTCCCCTAGCTTTTCCCTCAAAGGCAACGGAATTTATATGTGGTGGGACTAAATGGGTTTCCGTCCGTAATTGAGGGGTCATAATTTCTGCTTGACATTGTTTCCTTGGCGGAGGAGACTCGTCAGTTACTATGGGCCAGATGAAATGGACCCCTCCCCATCTCGTCTGTCACACATGGGCCTTTCGTCGCCTTAAACGAGGATGGGGTGGGAGTTGACCCTCTAATTTACCCCAAATCATTTTATACACCCTCTTTTATTTTATTTTTCGCGAAATTTTATATTATCATTGTCTCTTTATCTGTCCCTCTTTCTTTATCTTTCTTCTCCTATAACCTTTCTCTTATCACACTTGCTGTATCCACTGCGTTGAGAGGCCATACAAATCTAGCTCGTGATTTCGCTTCCCCCTCCCCCTTCTGAGGTGGTTTTCTCAGCACTGCAATTAAGACCCATAATTAGGCTTCGGGATGGATGGTAGTTACATTTTTGTGTATTCTTACTTTTTCCATTTATCCTTGTATTCTTATCTTATTTTATTTTTCGCTTGTGCTTTTCGCCGCGATGCTGTGATAGTCTGTTTTCAGGGTCCTGCATCGCCTAATAAACTGAGCGTCATTTACTCCCAAACTTGTTGAGAAAAGCTACAGACCTATCTCGTCGCACCATTCACCCAAACGATTTGCGGGGCCCCCTCCATCCCTGCTTCGCTCAAGACAGCGAGTCTGTTTTTTTTTAGGAAAACTAACGAGGGTATTTGTCAATAGCTTTTGAAAGGTTTCGTAAAGTTGAGCACAGTTAAATTGGGTGAAAGATACCAAACGATTAGACAAGAACGGAGACTTCTTAGAGCATTAGTGTTAGTTCAATAGTTCAGAACTAAGGGGCGTAACCAATGTATTAGTTTAGTGTTGATGAAGGACAATAGAAAAGTATGAAGAGATCGGGCATGAATTAATTTCGGCTTGAGAAAGATCGTTAACTTTACAGAGGTGACCGAAAACGGTTTAGTTATTGGATTTCCTCGTTAGTTCAAATTGAAATCGCATAAGATACGTTTGAAGTTTGAAAATAAATGTAGTTAAGAAACGTATGAAGTTTAACGATATTTAAACTACGATACTAATGAAGGGAATGCTTACCCCTCTGATTCATAACGTTTGATTGACTTACCTTTTAACACACGCAAATGTAAAAATACTTAATAGGTTGGAAAGTCAAAAGTGAAGAGTGACGAGAAAGCTTTAAAATGTAGGGGAAAATTGGGGAAGTCACTGTTATTTGATAACAAGTTTGAACTGTTTAGATCTAATCTTGATATAGCTCTCTGCTCTTCTGAGCTTAAAATGTGAAACATATTTTTCATTGTAATAATGGGTGGGCGGGGGAGTGGGGTGGCTATTAGAGTTTCCAAGGGACACAAGTGAATTCGTTACTCTTATTCGAGTCTTTCCTTAAATAACGACTCTTAATCAGCCCAGCTAGCTAGGGTCACAGCTTAACCCTAGTGAAAGGTAGCCGTGGTTGATGGGTAATTGAAGAGAAATAGGGCTGCTTAATAATTGAGGTAAGAAGTAAATTTTACTACAAAAGAAAGTCAAAAAGTTTCTGAAAGACACATTTTAAAAAATTGTTAGAAATGATTTTAAAAAGAGATCTTAAAAAAGATATTTTAGGAGAGGGAAAAGTGGATGATCTTTATCTACATTATTAAAGAATACATTTAGCACTTAATAAGACTGCTTACGCCAGTTCCTGTTCACCATACAAAACTCATTAACACTTAAGGTTCTGAGTGGATATGTGGCGCTGACTTTCTTTAAAGTTTCTAAGTCCTGACCTTTTCGAAAGATCTCTCGAAAAAGGCTCCCTTGCTCACTGCCCCTTAATAATGGCTTCCGAGATCCCTGGATTGGCTCAAGGCACTTCATTACCCTTTTGCGCAAGGCAGGGGTGCTGCCCCCCCCCTTCTTTCTACAGAAGTTCCGCATCCCTCCCTCTCACCTTAAACTACAAAACTTGTGGCTGTCCCTACCATAACACTCGAAAATATGGGGCTTTATTTCGGACTATTCATCACCATAACCCGCTGACAGCTCTCTTCGGCCAAAGCATTCTAATAGGAAAAGCCATGAAACTAAAATCAACCTCCTTGGCTTGACAGAGGCAATGGGAAAACAATATAAAAATAAAAATGACTTTCCCCCTCAAATGAAAATGATTTGCCTCGCTCCTTGACAACTCAATGGAAAGCTCCCCCCTCCCCAGAAGGGGATGGCAGGTTTTAACTACATCCACACCATAGTCCCAAGATCGGGAAAGAACCCCGCCCCCCTCCTAATGATCCCCAGGCAAGAGACCGAACAGTAAATAGAAAGCGCTGTTAGACTTGGAGTTTAAAAACAAAGTCATAACCCGGCCAGACGGTAGGGAGAATATTCGATAAACTGATTAACACGTGTTAAGTTAGACAGACAAACCAAAGAGGGCAGATAGAGAAAGGTAGGGGAGAGACCAGTGCAGACACACTATAAGATGCCTGCTTTGAGGCATGAGGAAAATAAAGATGAAAGGGCCCGGAATTGGTTTTCAATTATCTTTTGCGGGTTTGGTCATTATTTACCTCCTTGGGTAACCTCCCGCAACTGTGTTTATGTGTGTTTTCATGCCTCCAGGTCTTCTAATTCCCCTTAAAATTCCTTTGGTATCCCAGTTTTTTCACTCTCCAACACACTTCTTTTCACTCGAATGAATCGAGGGTGGGGAAGGCCCTATAACCAAGACCCCGTTGTAACAAGGCATTTGTTTGCTAGATACTAACCAAATTCCTAATATCTTTGGATGGATTAACAGAAGTGGCATCAAGTTTGGCTCCAACGATGTTATCACTTTAACCGCGAAAATTCCAAGTAGATAGGCTTGTATAACTGATCCATATCCCCAATTCCAAATAGATAGGGTTGTATAGCCGACCCCTATCCCTAATTCCAAATATATAGGGTTGCATAATCATATCCCCAATCCCCCTATCTCCAATTCCAAATAGATAGGGTTGTATAGCCGCCCCCTATCCCTAATTCCAAATATATAGGGTTGTATAATCCTATCCCCAATCCCCCTATCTCCAATTCCAAATAGATAGGGTTGTATAGCCGACCCCTATCCCTAATTCCAAATAGATAGGGTTGTATAATCCTATCCCCAATTCCAAATAGATAGGGTTGTGTAACCGACTCCTTTTCCCAATTCCAAGTAGATAGGGCGTATACTGTATAAGCGACCAATATCCCTTGAGTGGATTTACTTCGACGTTTCCCATCCAAACACTGTCCACGCATTTTCGCTTCCCCCAACTTCACCGCTGTCTTTATACACCTCTCCTTACAACCTTTATAGCGGAGTTGCCCTCGTTTGTCTTCGCTTTTTAGTCTTAACAAACGCGAATCTTCCCTGACTAACTCCCTGGCCTTCCGTTGACGCCCTCCCCCCCTCAAAAAACACTCCTCGTGGGGAGCGACGTGACCACCTCTCCCCTTCATTACCTTCCCCGCTTTTCCCCTCGACTCAATTTACCTTTAATTTCTAAGAGGGTCGAGATCAAAGCACTCAGTTAGAACGTCCGTTTGAGGTTCTCCTTTCAAGGTCGTCCCAGTCTCTCCCGCTCTTATTAATTTAGGAGAGCGATTTTGAGACTATTCCATTAAACCCTACTTTATTTGCCCCTACCTATACTTGGTCGATGTGCATAGCAACCCTTTCCCTTCCTTAACCTCATTTTTAATATGTTACTTGGTTATTGTCATTTGACCTTTGTTTAGCCGAGACTGTCTCCCCTTACCCCTAAAAGGAGCTTCCTTTCTCGTGAGTTCTTCTGCGTCGAGGGTTGCTTCTCTCTTGCCACACTCCTACTCTGCGAACTGCACTGATTGCCCATTAAATTTCGAATTACTTTTAAAGTCCTTCTCATATTTAAACTAAGGACCGCAACTTCCCCTTACTTGTCGTCCACACTGGCTGTGTCCAGACAACAAAGAACCCTCCGGGTTTCGGTTCCTCTCACTGTTCTACTGTATGGATGATCGTGCCCTTTCTGTAATTTCCCCTAAGTTGTGGAATGATCTGCCTCCTGGCCATACGCTCTATTTATTCGCCTGGAGCTTTCAAGCGGGTTCTGAATACCCACCTCTTCTTTTCTTAATTGATGGACGGGCGCCCTGTGTAGGTTTCAACGTTTTGAAGGACTCCATATAAAACTTATTATTATTGTAGCTTTTGAGGCTTATGGTAGTTTATTTTATCCCGTTAACACCTAAGAGCGGTTTAACTAGGTTACAATGAGAGTGAATTGTCCGCGCGTGCTCGCCTATATGATATGTGGCCGGAACGATTTTAGGTTTTATTTCACTTTACTAACGTTTCCTAGTTACCAGGATACTGCGTCTTGTATACAGGAAAGCACTATTTAGATGTGCAGTTGCTACAATTAGTTGTCACACTTTACCCTGAATTTCGTTCAGAGAGTGACATTTTGAGATATTACTCGATGAGAAATTGAATGTTTGGGGTATATCATCATCATCATCACTTCATCATCATCATCATCATCATCATAATCATCACAATCATCATCATCATCACTAACTCTATAATTTAAGAAGGGGATATTTTTGAGTATTTGAATAATAATTTCATCTTAGTTTGGTTATGACTTATGTTTTTTATCAAAGTTATTTCTAATAATTCTTTTATAATATCAAAAAACAAAATGGTGAAGTTCAGAAATAAATATAAGTATCAAAATTTTGCGATTTTTTTAAAACCCAAGGAATTACAAATGGTGAAGTTCAGAAAATTTATTTTTATATATCTTCTTCTATAAATCTATATTTTAGCAACGTGATATTTTGAAAGGGGGGAAATTTAGTTTAGATTTCTTTTTTTTAAATTATTATAATTGGCGAAGTTCAGAAAATTTATAAAAATTTAACCATGGCTGCTTTTTTTTAGATTTTAAATTTTAATCTGAGTAGCGAAGCGTAAGCTTCCCCCGTAGGGGAGAGTGGCGAAGCCATTGCCTGGTTTAATTATAAATAAACTAGATAGGACATGTGCTAATAAATTAAATTTAGTGATTTTTTTGTTATTGGTGTAATTTGAGTAGTACTATCGAAACATTTTGAAACGGGTTTGTTTCAAATCAGGCAGGCCAAATCTTCCCATTTCCAAGATTAATTAACTTTCTATATTTAATTTTAATCATCGATATCACAAAATATTCGCATTAACATTGGCTTTTTTATCCCTCTAATTAATTTTCCAACCTAAAGTGTTATGGAAAATGTTATTATTTGGCAACACAGCACGATAAAGCATAGCGGCATTCATCCAAAAACTATTCGAGAGTTTATAGTACATATAAATAATTATATTATAGTTAACTTACCTTTGTCCGAAACATTTTGAAAAAAATGACACCACTAATTTTGGCAATGTTTATTATTATTGGAACATGTACAACCTGAGTATCTGTTTTCACTTTTTCGCTGTTTTATAATTGTGAGGGGGTAGGGGGCTGTATCGCTTGTCCATCACACTCGGGACGAGTTCGTACACACCGGATTGTCCAGTTCCTTGAGGAGGCTGACCTCCATTGTCGTTTTGGGGTGTATGTTCGGACCTCGAAGGAAGCGGGGGCACTAGTTGTTTTTTTTTGTCTTTTTGTTTTATTTATTTTTAATTTACCCGATGCCAGAGCGCGGTTCCTTCTTGTTGCCCTTTTCTTTTTTTCTTTTGTGTTGTTGTTGTTTTTAGCCTTTGTCCTTTCTATCGTTGTTATTTGTTATTTACATATAGTTTTTTGTTTTTTAACCTAGACTAGTAGGGTGTCGCCAGATGGGCTCTCAAAATAAAAAATATATATATTTTTAATTTAAAATAAGATAAATATAACTTCGGCGCCTATACCTCTCCAGGAAGTCTCTAGGTGAGGGTTTTAAAAGAAAAACAAAATTTAGAGTTGTTACAAAGGGGAAAATTAGCTTTTGCCAAGTTTGCATCGTAGGAATTTTCGTTCTGGTAGTAATTTTTTTAAGGCTCGTTTTGAGTACAACTTCTCTCAAAATATTGAGTAATGCGTTTCAGGGTTGAAACTTTTAAAGTGTGATGTTTGTACTCATGAATTTGCAAAATTAGAACTTGTTCACAAAACAAGTTTTTCTTCCGCTCTTATAATCGCTATTGGACTGTGTGGTGTTTGTTTTCCACTATTTCGAATGGTCGAATGTTCTTTTTTATTAATACCACCATTTCTAGTTTCATATTGCTTTTTTTTTGGGGGGGGGGGAATTTTTTTTCTTTTTAATCGCATCCACCCAACACACATGGGCGTTCATAGAGCGTGTTTACTCTCACTGTCATTTCCATTATTTTAAAGGGGTTTATTTCTTCTTTAACCTCAAATTCCATTTTGGAAAAAATGCCGAGGAAAGAAAAAAAATCAAATGAACAAAAAATAAAGAGGTATAATACACAAGGTCTCCTGACCAAAAAGTCGCGTACCCTCACTTATTCTGATTTATGACCTTAGGACCTTTAAAACTTTGAAATAATTTCCGGAGTAACCATGGGAGGACCTTGTTATAGCCACATACCTTAGCATAGTATAGTAGAGAACAGCCCAGACTAGCATAGCGTAGTATTGTCTAGCATAGCATAGTCTAGTATAGCCTAAAAAGCCTAGCCTAAACTTGACTAATAAAGCATAGCATAGCATATCATAGCCAAACATAGCATAGTATAACCTACCCTGTATTAACCTAGTATAGCCAAGCCTAGCCAAACATAGGATAGCCTAGCCTAGCTGTGCTAGGTGTAACCTAGCCTAGCTTAGTATGTCGAAGTATGGTCAAATGTACGGGATATGCGCACACAGGGGATAGATGACTTCTCTACAGTCGGCTTGAGCGAGCTATCGGGCCTATTGTCCTCAAGAGGTCACCAGAAGAAATTCAGAGGACGGCTTCTCCAATCCTTGATCCGAAGTCGCTTGATAAAGGCTGACGTTGCCTCACGAGACTCTTCTCCCTGACCCGGAGATACGGGTGTGATGTCCAGCTCTTCCGTGGCTTGCGACCGTCACTCACACTTCTCGGGAGGGAGCTTCGTTGAACCGAACCTTCTTTCGGGAAAGTGTCGTCTAACCAAATCTGTCTGTAATCCCGGGGAGGGTGCATATATACCCGGAGTTCTCTAAAAAAGCGAGAAAGAGAGAGAGGTTTTCTCGAACCCTCGTTATCAGCCGTGAGAAACCGAGCGTATCCTTGCGGGGAAGCGTAAGAGGCAGGGATCAGCGGCCAGACGGACGACCAGCGGCTAGAGCCATAAAAGCTGTTCGCGGCGAGCCTACAAAATAGATGAGTAATCTCCCAACCCGAGGGGGCGGAGAGGGCAGATTGAGATGGCGGAGAGGTAGCCTTCGATTTCAGCGTCATGACTCGGTGTGAATTTTGCGGTAACCAGGCGGCAAGTCCAAAAATGCTGAAGTCGGGGTGTATAGCCTATCCTAGCATAACCACACCTAACATAATATAGCCAAGCGCATCATATTATAGCTTAGCCTTGTATATCCGTATAGCATACCATACCCTAGACTAGAATAACCTTTATAGCTTAGCCTATTACAGCCCTGGTCAGCTAACCTATCGTACCTTAACATAATATTACCTAGCATATCAGAGCCCTCTCTAGCCTATTATACTTTAGCCTACCCTAGCATAGCATAGTATAACTCTCTCTAGCCTAGTATAGCTTAGCCTAGACAAGTATAGTCTATATTATCCTATTATACCCTAGTCAAGCATAGCTTAGTATTGTCTAGCCTAACATATTCTATGATATCCTAGTATAACATTTTATAGCCCAAATTAGCATAGTATATCTTACCCTTATACATTTCATCTTAACATAGCTTAGCATAGTATAGCCTAGCCTATAATACCTAGCATAGTATAGCGTAACCTATTCTAGGCTTGCCTAGCAGAGTATAGCATATTATAGCCTAGTCTATTCTAGCAGAGTATTGGCCGAATAGTTATGATCTTATTGTCAAAACAAAATAATTCCCGGGCTAACCTTGGGAAGACTTGGAAATTATAGTATTCGAAGGAGAATGTAAAACAACATCAGGGTTTCAAATTTTGTTAGAATCGGCCGAATAGTTATGATGTTATTTAAAAAAAAGCAAAACGGGGACCGACCGACATAGTGAGATGTAGAGTCGCTCGCGACTAAAAAGACCAGGAAAAGAACTCGCCCTCATCTACTGAGAGATAAAGAGGACAAGACCAAATTCCTGCCAAGTTCTCTCTAGCACTGTAGAACGAATCTAAGTATTCCTTATATGGAGTTTTCATCCAGTATGATGTCATTGTTACAACCGCTCTTTGAACATCCTCCGTCCTAATTATCCTAAAGAAGAAAGCGAAGATTTTCGATATATTACAAAAATCACGGCAACTTTTTAGATATTTCGAAATTAAAAATTATTATAAACCTCTTTTGAACCTCCCACCAACGTCGAAACGGGCTTTCTTTTTCTTGCTTTCGTTTTGTTTCCTGTTTTGGACGTTTTCTGTTTTTTCTGTCTTTTGTAAATTTTAAAGTAGCCTCTTACTAGGCTAAAATTTTAATTACGGCGACTTATGCCCTTCGAAGCTGTCGCCAGATGAACGCTTAAAAAAATACAGTTTTAATCATTCTTGTTGGAAATTCCTAATCATATTTTGGCTAATTGTGTGAATATTACTTTCATTTTTTTATTTGTTTACCAAATGTTTCAAAACATTCTATATAACAATTTCTGTTTTAGTTGATTCACTTTGGACACTATCATTAGGAAGGAGTCAGTGTTTTAAAATAGTTAAGCTGACGTCAGGTTTGCGTTGGTCTTGCTTACGTGTAATATTCACTGTTCTTTCTAGTTATTCTCACTTTTCTTCCGATATTCTACTTTACCGTTCATTCTTTATCAACTCTTGAAACCCTCTTTTGGTTAAATCTTTTATATTTTCGCAATTAAAAAACCCTGGATGTATAAGCAGAATCCTGTAAGGTTAATTTATTCATCTTTTTCGAGAAATTGTTCGCATCCACGACCCTCGTTCCGAGCACTTCATTCTTACTCGCATTTTTCTCCCACAACCAGTTTTGAGATGATTTGATGTGGTAGCTCACCCCATAAGTAAAGTGGTATTCCTTCGCCCAGAAAAAAAATTACTCTTAAAGATGAACTTTGTTCAGGACGACCAGTGGAATTTAATCAAGAACTTTTAACAAATGGCAGTTCAAGAAAACCGATTGTAACTGTTGAAAATGGATGAAAAACCAGCATCGACTCATTCCACTCTCCATCGTCATTTAGGCAAGGAATCCCTATTTGCTAATGGATTCCTCATGACCTGCCAGAGGTACACTTGCAACAAAGACAACATTTGTTCATCTCTCCATTCTTGACGTAAAAATGAACCATTCTCGAGTAGGATTTGTTACAGGAGACGAAAAGTTTGTTATATATAATAACATTAAACGTTTTAGACAATGGATTATTCCTGGGGGAAAACTAATACCCCGGGCGAAACAGGGACCTCATTCCCGGAAGATTCTCTTGTGAGTTTGGTGGGATATGAATGGTATATTACATTTTTAACCCAAATCAAACCATCACTAAGGAGCCTTACCCTGCTCAAATAAACCATTTGCATGCCTTAATTAAAGAAAAAAGGGGCTACTATTAATAGAATACTAGTGCTTTGTCATAAAGAGTAATCGTAAGCCAAGAGATACCATACAAAGACTTAACAATTTCGATTGGGAACTAATAGGTCATCCTCCATACTCGCCTGACTTAGTCCCATTAGATTACTCTCTTTTTATCAGTTAGCGACTCACCGAAAGAGAATGAAAATGCCAACAACAAAAGAGGTCGAAACAAGCTAAAAGAACTTTTTTTTAATTCATGTCAAACGATTTTCATTGTATTAAAGAGTTAGTGGAAAGACAGGAGCTGGGGGTAAAAAGTGAGGAAAATTATATTGTTAAGTTAATCCTTATTTAAATATAACTTTAAAGATTTTTTTGATTTTTATCATTAAAATAATGATAAACATGAAAAAGTATGCACGCCGCCTTCTTCTGGACACTTCTTGATGGATTGAGTTGATAAACATAGGAAAGCTTTCCTGTGAGTGCCCGACACTTATCTACCCCTCTTTTGACAACGGAATTGTTCTGGGGCGAGGGAGTCACAGCTCCGCCTGCTTTTAAATTGAGTAGGCGACGAGTTGGAGATTAATAAGTACTGTGAAACACACAAACAAATAAATGGGAACGGGCTGGTGTGCCTGTCTATTAGCTGTGGGGAGGAAAGAATCGTAGTAAGAACGTCTCAAGGAAATGTATCTCAAAAACTGTACTTGTCCATACTTCGGGAGGCGTTTGGCTGATTGGGACGCACTAACGCGTCAATCGGCCATCATTTTTGTCTACTAATAATAAAATAGTTTGTGAGGCATACAAATGAGGCTCAAGCCTCCCAAACAGAAGGGTCTACGCACGCTTTCTCCAACCTCCCGCCTTCCACAACACTTATTCTACTCTATCATCCACTTTGTCTCTTTCTCTCATCTACCACCATCACTATGTACCCATTTCCATAATGGTCCCTCCATCACTCGTCTCAAATCATTATAAACCCACTCATCGGCCTCACTTTTATCATTGCAGGGTACATGCAGTATAACCAAGCAATATCCCCTCCCCCTAGCAATCTCAATGTTCCCACCATAATCATCCAGCTCACACAAACTCATGCTCATGCATATCTAAGCTCACTCAATATAGGACATTAAACCACTTCTGTACCCCTACCACCACGAGTCACTCTTTTATCTTATTCCATTCCACAATAATTTCTTTTCTCCTTCACATTTCTTATTGTAACCATCACTGATTCTCTCCTCTTTCCCTATTTACGCGTACTCTCTTATCCTCGCGGGCCTACACTATCATTCAAACTTAACTATCTATGAGTTGTGTCGGAAGAGGTTTGCTGATAATAATAAATTAAAACAATAAAATAATACCTCTCCTTCCTTCATTTGTTTCCCTCTTCCAAGATCCCGCGAGGGGAGCAGAGGCTCTGCAAGCTACTTCTCATCCATCAGCCAAACAATCTTCGCGATTTGTATCTTTTTCGTCTCTTCCTCTTTACTCACCACCATTTTTTTGTGTGTTTTAATGGGCACGAACGAATTTCCACATAAAATACAAGGGAATATTCTCGACGTTCGTTTCTGTATGGAGGAGGCGTGGAAGTGAATGTGTAGAACATTGGTCGTAAAGCGTCCACTGCCAAGTTAATCCCTTTCTCGTGCTCTTATCATAACAATTTCGACTAGGAAATCTCAGCTTATATGGATTTTGAGGATTCGAACACGCCATTTCGCATTGATCCTAGAATTGATTGTTCTAATTACCCTTTCCAATACGCTTAAGGCGAAGAATTGGCTCTTATTTTGACTGGGCAGGTCGGTCCGATGTGTTTCTTTGTCATGCATGTTCCCCGGGTCACTTGGTGTCATTGGTTTGGCCCCGTAGGTCGATCTTCGTTAGTTTGTTTTTTTTGGTGCAGATGTCCTTGTTTGATTATTTTTTTTAAAAAAGATTGTTTTTCTTCGGGGGGTTGTTTTTTTGGCACCATTTTGTGATGTCTTCCAGTGAGAGCCAAAGCATGCATTGCTATATAGTATTCGACGGCTCTTGTGATAACACAATTTAAATCGAGCCTTCCTAGACGACTCACCATACCATCTGGGTTAAATGTGTACATAGTGGGAAGAGGTGTTTCCACACGGCTAGGCCATACACTGTAAATAGTAGTAGTTCGGGTTTTGCTTGTAATAAAGAAAGCTGTCCCGTCACTCGAAACCCTGGTTCTCCGAATCACTACTCCATTTTCCCTTTCCTAAGTGCCTCGGTATTTTTGATTTGTGTGTGTCGGTGGTTTCCTTCCTCTCCGCAATAAACTTGTACAAGAAACATCCATATGTTCGTACCCGGGTGGAAGGAGTCCATGCCATTCCTAGAGAGCGTTTGTTTGAGGAATGAGGCCTATGTATTTAGTCCCCAGGTGATAGGACTTACTTTCGTACTCGTCAAACTATCACTTCCGCGTTCATCTACTCATTCATCGGCGTATTTATCGCATAATGGGAAGGTCAGTATCCCAAACTTCGGCGTCAACAATAACTTGTTTTATCAACATTTGTTTATCTTCGGCCGAGGACGGCAAATTTGGAAGTGTGCGCATTCATTTCCCGTACATGTTGCTCGCACGTGATGTGGAAATTTATATACATATACTCTAGATACATAAACGTACATGCGGACCGAATCAACTAAGAAAACGCATTGGGAAGTATTTAATACTATTGGTATCACCGCGGCTCTGTCGCCTCTCTCTGATCGCGCGATAAGATTACTAGCTAAACAATGTACTACTGGGGGGTGCTTATCGGGTGTGGCTTTGACGACCGGCTCCTCATTCACAGTTCAAGATTCATTGACACGGAAGAAAGGAGTGAAGGTGTAAGGCGGAGAGTGGAAGGTAGAGAGATTCGACACCTGAACCCAAACGCTATTAATTTCTATATATTGTGGATTTGTTTGAGCAGTTATGGGGGAATTAATGTGCCCTTACTGTGTTTTCAGGTCCACCTTTCGATATGACTCTGGTTGTTTCATTTTCAGATTTTACCACAGTCCCCCACCCCTCCTGTCCCCTGGACTGTTTCTGTTTAACGACTTTGGCGATCCCTAGGAATAACCCGCAAGGGGATGTGTTTGACATGGGGAAGGTTATGTGCTCTCTCGGCCTCAATGCTTGCGGGAGGATCTGCGGCGAACATGCCACCTATGCATTGATTTGGGGATTCTTGCCACCTGCTGGTGAAGGTGTAATACTGGTGGGGTTTAGTTCCTTTGGAAGGGGGCAGCCAAACACGGTGGGGTCAAAGTAGTATCGACACAGGCAAGAAAATTGAGCTTTTCAATTTTCACTATGGATTTTCCATAGAACTCATGAAAACTATAGATTTTTCAATAGAACCCCTGAAAACACTATGGATTGTCCATAGAACCCATGAAAACAGTTAGGCCAGTATGATTGTATGGTAAAGAAGATGGGGGGGAACGGCGCGCGGGAATTTTACATTGCGTGCAATTGTGCCCCTGAGTCATCCGGCTTATCCCCCTGGCTCTGTAATTGTTCTCACGGGGATCTTCCCTCATTGTAGAAATTGGGCTGGTTCTGGAGAGTTGCGCGTCCCGTCCCTAGAGTTCTCAGTAGTCTTCTTCGTAGGCTACTTGGGTTATTTATCTCTTACAGAGTTTCATTTCTCTTAACTTCACCACTTTCTTTGCCAACTTCTCTTCAAAAACTCTGGAGATGTTCCCCGTTGGTTTTGACTCCTATTTATAATTAAATATTTCTTATTTTATTTTTTTCTAACCTTCAAAATTCAAAAACATTGTGATGCCTTCCTCGGTTTCGCTTTATTTTGAATCCAAATAATTTGCCTTTCCCCGAGACGTGCCAAAGAGGAGCAGCGTCATAAATCAGTTTTGCGAAATGCAACGCACGGACACGCATCTTTTCTGTAATTTGTAACGAATTAATTAAATAAGTTTATTCGAGCTCACTCGCACGCTTGGGAGAGGGATGGGTTGAGGTTCGGGGGGGAGGGAGCTTTGTACCCTACTTCCCGCGTAGTACTCCTTCAGTAGCACGCGAGTCACGTAGAATTTTATGAGACTACTAATGGTTGTTGTCGTTGCGCGGGGGACTCTGCGACAGCCTATGCCACTCAAATTAGTCGTAGGAAGGAGTCATCATCTCAGATGTCTGGTAATTGATGATTTATTCCTTCGTTCAATAAAATCGAAAATTTTAGAATCAAAAAGAAAGGAGTTTAAATGAGATAATGAAGAAATTAGGCCTTTTCTCCTCATTAGTTTGCTTGATTAAGAGTTACCCCTAGAAATACGTTTTCTTTCCATCTAGGTGGGAGATTAAGCCTCCAAGCGGGTGTAAATAGCAAATAGGATAGGAAGTACCGATTCGAGATTACAGGGCACAAATAAAGTTTTGACTTGTATGAAAGGATAATGGAAGATTTATTATCGTTTGTTAGTTTTTAGTTTATGAATGTAAAGGGACGCAAGAATACGTGAATCGCCGCTTATTGGATCTAAGATTTTGAGGTCCGGAATGTTTATTTGGTGGTTGCAGCCCCCGCAAAGGGGGTGGAGTAGGACCTTGCCACAAATGAAACCTGGAAGAGCCTCACGCCCTCTCGACTCTTGTGCCTCAAGATAAACTGCTTCTCTCTCTCTCTCTCTCTCTCTCTCTCTCTCTCTCTCTCTCTCTCTCTCTCTCTCTCTCTCTCTCTCTCTCTCTCTCGGGTCGTCTTTAATCCCCCTTGTAAATATCTCACAATCTATTTCTACGAGTGTATAGACCAGAGGTGAGCAAACTAAGGCCCGCTGGCCCCATGCCTTTTCATGTTGCCCGCGTTTCATTTCAGAATTCAACTAAATAGTGAAAATTAATTATTGAACATTTTGCAAAAAAATTCATCTCGCTCTCTTTCGCTCGCGGAAGCTAAGCTACGTTGACTGTGGTTAGTACTTCGATGGGAGTCGCCTGGGCCCTGGGTAATGATCACTTGAAATAGAATTGTAAATCGTGATTCGGGTTCCACGTTAAGCTGTAGGTCCCCACTCTGATATAAGTCTGGAAACAGTTTAAAAAGTGTGGCAAAACTATGCCCCCCCAAATTGCCTTTAGTTATTAATGTGTAGCTATATCTATGATTATGTAGTCTATACAAAAGAAATACATAAAAACAATTGCAATTAACTTAAATGTATTCGAAGTTTGCATCTGTTTAAGTGCGTCCCGCAAAGCTTTACACAAGCTTCAATGTGGCCCGCTGCTTAAAATTATTGTCCATCCCTGGTATAGACCCAGCATTGAGCGAAAGAGGCTGTTAAACGCTCTAAAGTAATAAATAAATGGTGATTACAGCGTTGGGGGCGGGGGGTAAGAAGCGCCCTCTTTGAGAGCCCCTGATCGCATACCAGGCGACGTGAGACTGGAGAAATGAGGTTGTACCAACATAGCAGACTTTAGGCTGTAGGGATACTCGTGAATAACTAACAACCCCATGGAGAAATATATCTTTGAATTTGAAAACTTATTTTTACATAAATCAAATTTAAATTATATTAAATCTGCCATTCCAAGTCATAGAGTTTAATACAATATTTGTATTGTGAAGGTCCAATCTGTCCTATTTTATGTTTTTCTATCTTGCAGAATAAATATGTCAGTCGGTTTAAATTGGATAAAGAAATATATGTGTGTTTCATGTCCAGTTTATGCGTTCTTTTTCTGACTGGTTGGGCATTGATCGCTCATGACGATAGAAAATATTTCGCCAAAACATCCAGCAAATAAAATAGTGAGTTTTTTCCAGTAGCACCGCTCCTCAACTCTCTCCATATCACACACATCATCGTCTGCCGAGGCAAAATTAGTTGGCCCCTGTCATTACCCACTAACTCCTAAATTCCATAATGTTTTTGCTACACTGGTGTGAAATTAAGTTATCATTTACATTTCTGTGTTTGTTTTTAGTAGCGTGCGAGTCTAGTCGCGGGCAACTCTATACCTCACTATTCGGTCGGTCGGTCCTCGTTTTGCTTTTTTATTGTTTTGGTAATAATGGTGTAACTATTCGTCCGATTCTAACGAAATTTGAATTCCTTATGTTGTTTTATATTATGTTTCGAATGATATTAGTGCCAAGGTCCTTTCAAGGTTAGCCATGGAATTATTTGGCAATAACATCATAACTATTCAGCCGATTCTAACGAAATTTGAAACCCTTATGTTGTTTTACATTCCCTTTCGAATGATATAATTGCCAAGGTCTTCCCAAGGTTAGTCCGGGAATTATTGAAAGTTTTTAATGTCGTAAGGTCATAAATCAGAATAAGTGAGAGCACGCGACTTTTTGGTCAGCAGACCTTATTTCCTCTATATCTTGTTTACCACACATTTCTCCTTCATTTTTACGTTTGCTTCCTCTTTTCTTTCTTTTTTTTAAATAACTTTTGCGACAGTTCCTCTCAATGCCGTTGATTGGTTTGGAAATACTTTTTTTACCGATTCCACTTTGGAGCGTTTCTTTCAGACATTCATAACTCAAAAACTTGTTCTCATCAGTGATGTGCAACTGATGATCGGGGGGGAGGAGGTAGGGGTCACTGTTTCCTTCTACTTTGGTGAGAATCTTCGACCTCGTCGTCTTGCTTCGTTCGTTCGTCCTTTATAGTCACAATCGTTAATTATTGTCACGTTTGTTCGTTATAGCCGCGTTCTCCCACAAACCCCAAATGAACATTGTTCTGTCACAGGAGGAAGCAGGAAGATGGAGTAAAGTAATGAAGGGGTGGGAAGCAAACAAGAAAGAATACGCATAGATTGCGGGTAAAGGGGTGGTGATGAAATGACTAATCATTTCCTGGAAGTGGGTTCACCATCTTACATTCTGACCCCTTGAGTCAGCGATACCCCCCCGGTCCCAATACCCTACCACCACTCCGGCACCAATGTATACAGGACCTGCGGTTTGTGGATTTCACTATTTTTACTTTGTCCATCTTCCCTTTCTTTAGTCTCTCCTTACTAGACCTCGTTGCTATTGCGCTTTAAATTCGAGTACAAAAATAGAACAGGGGCTTTGCAGTACCCATCAGCCCCCAGATTCAGGTTCAAGTTTTTCCTAAATCAGCTTCCATCACCGATCTTCTTTTTTTCATTCGCTTTTTCCTTCTAGTTTATGTTTTTCTTTTCATTTTTTTTAACTTTTAAGTTGACCCAATTGCAGTTAAAGGGATGCGTTATCATTTTTATATTGGGACGGGTGCCAGGTAATCCAATGGGGGCAGACTCGTCCAGCTGAGACCGAATTGGGGAAATGAAAGGCAAGTGCGTGAAATCGAATGAAGTGGGGAGTGGGGTGAAGATTGGAGAAGAATGATAGTCGCAGAACTCCCCGCTCGCATTCTAGACCAACCAAACTAAATTGGTACAAAGGTGCGAAGGAACTCGAGTACGAACCTCTCTGTGGATTAGGACAGGAGGTCCCAAAGAGGGGGTAGCTTGTAATGGTAGCCACCTTCAGACGGTCCTCATTCCACGCTTCTAATAATGCTTCCAAAAAGGCCAAGCGTTAGCTTCGCCCATTTATCCGCCGCGGTTGCACGTTTCAACCAGGATTCTATACCAATTTTTGTCTGAAAAGTACCATATTCGAGCGAACCAAAAGTGTAATTAATCTTTCGTGATATAATTTTCATATAGGCCGTTCCTAGACAACACATGAAAATTCAGCCGAATTTCCGTAGCCATAGAAACCACATAGGCTACTCATAGGTTTATAGAAACTAACTGAATTTTCGGAGCCCAAGACCTCAAGAAATGTAAAGCGACGCGACCCAGTAATAAAAGAATGAAGATAATTGAGTAAAAATAAATCCTTACCACCAAACAGAATAAAGGAACGAAAATCCAGATTATAAAACCGAAATGTTATTATTGAAAAGCGTCCATTAAAAGTCAGGTAATGGGATCAGACGAGCGGCGAAGTCTGTTTCTTCAGAATCCTGTTTCTTCCTTCGTCAGCAGGGGAACATAAGGAAATATGGAATTAACTGAGGTAAAGCTTAATAAATTATAGATATGATGTAGGGAATATGGGAGAGGGGGTGAGGGATTCTTCCGCGTGAGTTTCTATCTTCAAGGAACACGACTGTAGGAATCTTCGCCAGCTTCAACTAAAAGTTTAATGCCTGAGATTCGACCTTATTGTTGGACGATAAAATTCTCTTTGCTCTTTATTTAATGGGCTTTTAAAGGAGGATGTAGAGGCGTCCTCTTCCTTAGGAACAAATGTTCAGTAGAAAGAAAGAAGCTTTCTTCCTATTATAAAAGACCTGCCTACCAGCAAAAATATAATTTTGCAGGATGATAGAAATTTCAACTAAAAAATAATTTCCTTAATTAATGAAAGGAAATTATAATTTTCCCTCAAGACTTAATTGTTAATTTATTAATTAAAGAAATTATTTTTTCGCAAGGACCATTGCAGCGATTGTTTAATTTAATCATTCCTGCATGTAAATATTGTGTTTAGGTGTCCAATCAACTTTTTAAGCAGATTCTTTTATTTCCCAGTTCGAATTTAATTAACCCTATGAACAGCCTGTTAAAGTGTTTGGTAATCCTCTAATAGTTTTATTTATATAGAGATGAATACTGTAATTATCAACAGAGGGTTTTTTTTTTAGTCTTTGTTGGGTTTTGCTTTGTCTTTGGGTGGGTTTTTTGTTTTTATCGGGGTTGTTTGCTTGGTATTCCTCTGATAGTTGTATTTATAGGGAGATGACTTATTCCCTTGAATGCAGTCGTCAGGTGCAAGCCTCTTATTAAAAAAAAGATGCAAAAGTAACTTGAGGACGGAGCTCTCGCTAGCGTAGTCGCTACAGCGTTGGTACAGGTTCGATCCCAGCTAGGTGAGACACAAAGTTTTCCCTGGCGTCACAAGCTGGCCTCCCATCGGCGGATACGCTGATACCCTCGTGATTGTAAGTAGCTCCACATACATATATAACCAATCACAACATCCCCCACTCTCCTAGCGTCCGGAACCCTGTCAATCGTGATCGTGTCTCCATTGTAGACACTCGTATCGACATAACCTCACATGGAGTACCCCTGTTAGTCTCAACGCCTAGCTTGAAAGGCGCGAAGTTAACGTATTAAGGTTGTTAACAAAAAGGGGGGTAGTTGAAGGCCAGGGAAAAGAGAAACCGATATATTTGACTGTTGTTGTTTTTTGTTGTGATTGCATGTTCCTCCCACGGGGGGGGAGGTGGGCCTAGCCCCGACGCCCGAGCGCGCCTCCTTCTTGCTTTGTTTTCTTATTTTATTAGCTCTTGTCCTTTTTAGCGTTGTTATTTACATATTGTTATTTGTTATTTACATAGTTTATTTGTTATCTTGATTTTTATTACTTGTTTTTTAATATAGCCTAGATATGCTCCCTAAAAAAAACCCTCTGATTATTGGCTATAAAAAAATGCCCATTATGACTGTTCTACCTATACATTTCATGCATTAGTACTAATGAGAGGGCACTCCATGCTACTCTGCTGGAATTAACGGTTCCTTCGTTCACACCCAGGACGATAATGACGTAATTCTGGCTGAACGAATGTCACTTAATTTAAGAGTGTTGTAGCTCCCTCAAATGGCCTTTGCCATTGTGGGGTGCAAACAACCCGACACATTTCCCAATTGATTATTAAATGCCTGTCGTAAAATAAAGTGGACAGAGAGGGTTTAAAGAGGCCATGTTCTCTCTTTGGTAGCCCTTTTCGGCTTATCCGTTTGAACTGCTTCATTGACCGTCTAGTTGACTTTCCTTTAACTCTAATGACCACCTTCCGTGCGCCGACAATCATTACTTAAAAGTGATGTGTAGAGACGTCGAAAAAGAGTCATTTGCTGCGTTATTAATGACCGCCCGATGCTCCGTTTTGTACTTCTTTTCTTTACAACTTCAGTAATGTCCGTGTTAAACATCCATTTACTGAAGGCACAAATCTTAGACTCGGAATAGGGAGCCTGTGTGTTCCGGCAACCTCTGGGGGGAGCTCCCCCTCCCCGGATCGTGTTTCCTTCTTCTTGCTTTTTTGATGTTGTTTTTTTACTCGTTTCTTTTCTTTTGTTTTTGTCTTTTGTATGTTTGTTATTTGTATGTTTTTTGTTGCTTGTTTGTTAATCTAGCCTAGTATTGGTTTGTAGCGTGATTACGGCTACTTTATGCCCTAGTAGCCAGTCGCCAGATGGGCTACTTTAAAAAAATTCTGGCAACCCCATGTCCAAAATCTCCGAGCGCGAGGGGACATCCCCTCATTTCGGAACGGAGGCAGATTCAGGATAATCACACTCCTGCCCCGTCCCTACGGCACCAATGTCTCCTTTCTTGGGCAGTTGATCTGTGTCTCTCGCACATCTCTTTACTTTCTAATGCTCCAGCACATCAACAGGAACCTTTCACACTGCCCCAATGCACCCGCGGGTTTTGGCTTTCAAAGTGAAATATCTCGGTCAAGGTCCATTTGGTTAGAAGCAAATTAAAGGTGAAAATATCGTAATATTGGGTTAAGACGCTAAAGCGACCGGTCAGAGCGTATTGAGATGTCATTTTGAGAAACCAGGATAAGGCAGGCGAGTGTGTCCTCACATCAAAGGGTGCGAACACGGGAAGAGATGGTACCTGTGGGAAGTTCCTTGATCAAATATGCAAATATTGATGGTATATGTGCGCGTCGGACATCTGTTTATGTACCATTGGAACTAGAGAATTAGCTATCATCCTTTTTCGGCACCAATACCTAATGTTAGGATTGAGCGATCCGTAATTGAATTAATAAAGGCGATTTGCTTTCTATTTGATATAAATATAAAGTAATTGAATTAATGAAGGCGATTTGCTTTCTATTTGATATAAATATAAAGTAATTGAATTAATGAAGGCGATTTACTGCCAAATGGATATCTTTATCGCTCGCTCTTATTTTTATTTTTTTATTTATGTTTTCCTTAATTCTCCTGTCTCCTTTCTCACTTTTTCGATAGTTTCCTTTATTTTATAAATTAAAATGATTACACAATTGTTTCACTGAAATATGTCCATTTGTTTAGGATCACCTTTCTCTCCATCATTGCAGCACTTTCACCCCGAGTGGTGTCACGGTTGCATTCATAAGCTTACTTTTCCCCTTCATTTCTTTTATGCCAATCCATTCACTTCTTGCTTTTCAACAAAGCAAGCTATGGGGGAGGTCACAGACCTTGAAAGGTGTTTTATGTGTGCATTTCAAATTTTACTGACGCCCTACCATTGTTCTTGAACCTTTCACCACACCACACTGGAAAATTATTCAAATTTCACTTTTGGTTTAGCCTAATCAAATATAACTCCTTTTCCCTCCTTCGGGTAGATAACGAAACCAGTATAAATTAGGGCTGCGAAATTTGTTAATTTAGTTGTTGAGGCAAGTAAGGGGTAACGCGACGTGACTATGGGTTCACAGAAGATGTTGGCTATAGTTAAGCTGACCAGATTTTTTCACGGTTTTTCGCCCAAATACTGGACGGCCCCGTTTCCATCTAATATATACATATATATATATAATGCATGTGGAAAAAAAAAAATATATATATTAGTTTTAGTTGTGTTTATTTTAAAAAGCTTTCATTTATTTTTTATAGTAATATTTAACTCAAGACCTAGTATAAATGTTGGAATGGCGCTAATATTTTTCAATAAATGTACTTGACCTGATCATCCTAATTATATATAGTCCGTCTTACCAATTATGGTTTTGTAGCCTGGTAGTCAAGCGGCGTGGATAGGTTTATCTCCTCACGCCACTCCATTTCAATTCTCGCCGTGATCCTTCCTATTTTTTTACTTTATCTATTTTTTTCCTCTCCAATCGTTGCTTCGCCCTATTTGGCCCATTTCCAGATAGGCAGGGAAAGGCATAGGTAGGGAGGGACTGCAACCCTTCTCTTAGCCAGGAGGGAGAAAAGAGCTCTTAAAATTAAAAAAAAAATTAACCAGGAGTGAATAGTGTATGTAGGCAGCCAAGGCAACCCTTTGGGGGACCATTAAGAAACCCCTGTCCGGGTGTCAGATGGTAGAGAATGTGTCTGGAATTGTTTTTTTACACCAGCTATCAGATAGGAGCTCAAGATGATCCTGGGGCAGAGAAACAATGAGTTGCAGCTTGGTTTATGCCTTATTTTTTTCTAACCTCTAGATCAACATTCCCAGTAATAATTATAAGTGTTGCACAATTAGACAATTTTATACTTGAGCAGGAAGCTCAGCACATTATCAGTGATAAATTATAAGGTTATAACACTTAATACTCAAATTCACCCCACTGTGTGAATGTGGAGCTCGGAACCAAAATGAATTGCATCAATATATGAAGAAAAAAAACTCTAGCATCTGTTTCCCAAACACGTTGTGGCCCTAATCCAGTATAAGGATTGTATCAGTATCATCATGCTACTGGCAATCGCCAGTAGTACTAATTATAGAATTATTCTCACACACACAATACAACAACACATTTCATATCTTATATAGGCCCGTTAAATCAACATATTTAATTCAGACTAGTTAATCTTCACAAATAAAGTACATGAACTCCTCAAACACTGGTAATAAAAGCATGAAACTTACAACATTGCTGACACCAGCTGTACCCAAAAGAGTCCCTGGACAAAAGTTCACTGAAGGAGCGCATCCCACAAAAACAGAGGCGGGTACATCTCGAGGTAGCAACCTTGTCACTCCTCGAAAGTCACAAACAACCACGAGGGCAGAGCTATTGATAGAATCCCAAACCCCAAACCATCAGCCTGCCACCGCCTCTCTCAATCTCTTCCTAAACCAGTAGGTCTCGGCCAGGGGTCAATTTACTCCTAGGAGGTACAATGATCCAAGGTTGGGGGCAAATGCATCTTCCAAAAGGAAGCAATATTTCCCAAATATTCACTAGTATAGCAATCGTGACTTCCCCCAAATGTAAACTAATGAGTAGACGTAAATAGCTATTACGTCAAATTATTCGAATCAATACGGATGCATAAAACCACCCACACGCATGCTAATAAAATAATTATTGATATAATAAGTGTACTTTGTACAGTTCTTTCATATTTAAAGGTATTTTTTGATCTTCGTTAATTTTTTGTTGTCTCTATGCCTTATATTGTGTGGTGGCCGGGAGGGAAATGGTTACTTACTAAATGACAGAAGAAATATTCTAAACATGGCATTAAATAGCAAGGTAAATATTTCCACCTTAAATTTGTATACCCATTAAAATTAATATTTTGTGATAACACAATTACACTAGTAACATTATTGATCATAATTCAATTAATATTGAAGAAATGAAAAACAAAAGTTTTTGTTTCTCATTAATTATCTGCGTGTACACTTCGCTAATCCACTCATATTGAAGAAAGCAATTTACATCATTTGAACTGTGCCCTCTTTGGCTCACCTGAGAAAACCACAGGTACACACAGGTAAACTACACTATGCTAATCATATTTCAGTTACCGGGGAGTTGGATTCTTTGGAACAGAGAAGATTGTGTGTTGTGAAGACGTGATTGGAAAGACAGCGGTGTTGTCTTTTGTGATGATCTATGTAAGATCTGGATAGGCCTCCCCCCCCTACACCCGCGGACGTTTGTTCTCGCTCTCACCTAGGATCAACCCGGCACCTAGACGTTAGAAAAACAACGTTGTATCTTCTAGGCTCCCGAGAGCTCATTGTTGCCCTCTTGTCACAAACAATTTAAACCCCTCGAATGAAAGGAACAAATGTGGCAAAGATGTCTCTCACTCCCCCCTTCCAATCAGCAAGGGTGATTGAATCGCCCAATCGATCATCATCTTTATCGCCTCATTAAAAGCACTAAATTCCGCCGGCATGGCCTCGATTGGATTAAAGAACTTGGCCGGGAAAATAACTCCAACCCCCCACTCTTAAATCATAATTCTCGGGTCTAATCTCACCTTCCGCTTACACAATGTCGGTTTTTATGCACATATGCACATCAGTACACGTACATGGATATGAAAATTATTTGATGGGAAAAGAAAATATTTGGGGGCGGGGAGGATGTATAAGTCAAATCACATATATTCTGACTAGGATCCTCATGGAAGTGGCAAATTGAGACATGTTTGCGCACTAGGTAATTAAGTTTCCCTAGTGTCTGTATAATATCTTGATTCTTTCAGGGGTTTAATACGTTATATGGCAGGAAAGGGGGGTTCCTGTGTTGAAGGCCGCATCTAGTCAACTGTAGCATTCCTAAAACTTTAATTAGATATTATACTTCAAATTGCACATTATTTTGTATATAATTGTTGACTATGTATCAGCTTAAAGAAGATAAAAATGATCAATTCTAAAGTTAATTAACCTTTTAATGACTTTATTGAATGCATTTTATGTAGTAAAATGATGTATAAGATTTGAAATCATGTAGAAGGGTGGCACTTAATGATCAAGGAAGCCACATGCGACCTAAAGGAGGCAGAGCCCTCCCTGTTCGAGAGGATACCAAGTCATTCTATACTTCCTACCCATTCTCACAACTTTACTTTTTAACGAAGATACCCATACAGTCTTTCGGCGTATCTCGTAAAGTTTTGTCCCGTGGATGAAATTCGCTAGGCGGTAAAGTGTGTGTTTCGGTGGGAGGGGGGGGGGAGTCGCGAGTCCCGTCTAGTTATGGCGGTGATGCGTGCCAACCCTCTTGTTAGAAAGCGGTTCATAATAATTTGTTCTCGTTAGCGCCAGTTTCTTTTCTTCTGCCGAAACCATCATTTCCCAGAGCGTGTGTGGGGGAGTAAACAACCCGTCATGTGACCATATTTAAAAGGGAAAATTCTACCTGGTTACTTATCCTCCCAGCTCTTCATCTGTATCAGTTATTTCCCCTGCTATGCCAGCTAACAAGGGGGATACATAAGTGTTTGGGTACCAATTATTTTCTGTTTTTGGTGTCGATACAGTATGGAAATACAGATGTAAAGGAGCCTGTGAAAATTGGTTTTCTATGCAAACATCACAATGCAAATTGACACCAAAAAGAATTATGGGCGACGTAAAAATTGACACCAAAAAGAATTATGGGCGACGTAATTTGCGAAGGACAAATATAACCCGTAATACACATGTAAATTGATTTTCTGACTGTGCAAACAAAGATGCGATGTTTTACGTTTATTCCAGTTTACTCAATAGCTTAGTATATTTTAAGGTGTTTTTTTAGAAAGGAAAAAGGCCCGTGATTGAATTAATAGAGGTGATTTGGTTCCTATTTGATATTTAAATACAATAAATGATATTGAAAATATTATTGGATTATTTTATTATTGACATAGTTACCCATTTAATAATTTCGTCAGATTCATTTTCTTTGATAGAGATGGTGGACTAAGGAGAAACGAAGCGCCCTTGGTTTGTAAGGTTTTATTTCCGAGTTATTAACTCCGACTCAATAGACTCTTCAGTGCCCTGGAAAATTGTTAAGAATGAAACTTGTGAAGACAAATGGTGTTATTCCGTCTGTTATATAAATAATATTCAAAGGAAGAATGCAAAAAAAAACCTAAAAATGGAACGCAACTCAGAACCCTTCCCTTTATTGAATAATAATTATTGTTATCTATTCCAGGCAAAATTTCAAGTTGTGCCTTTTGGGGGGGACAAAAGATCCTTTCTATCATTTAACTTCTTTACTTTTATAGTTCTTCCTATTTTTTTAAACTCTCTGGAGCGATCAAGGCAAGAGTTTTGCTGCCTTTCCATTTTAAGAGGTTGGGCGGTTGGGCAGGAAGGCACGATCACAGTACAATTTAACGTGGGATTCGAACCACGTTTATCTACAGTGTATGGTAGTTACCGTGAAATTGACCCAGGTCGGGACTCGCTCCACTGATTCCAAACACTCGATGGAGTTTAGCCTCCCTTAAAGTCGAAGCGGTGTTTCTACTCGGCATCTTTCGCTAGATTAAACCAGTTTCCTGGTCCTTCCTTGAAATCACGAAATATACTAACACGAAATCACTCACTAATTCTACATAACTGGTTTCATTTTGCCTTACTAAGGAAGCTTCTAACTAGCAATAACTTGTCTCGAAGTCGAGGTGGAGAAACAATTTCTAGAGCTTTTATTATGGCGCCTACCATTCCGACGCTATAAGAAGTGGTGAAAGAATGCGTCTTGTTTCATTATGATAAGTGTTGGAAGAATGGATCTTGTTTCAGTGGGTGTGCAATTTAGATTGAGGCTGGCGGTATTTTGTGATCGTACTTGCTATGTTTAAATTGCAGACCTGTTGCATAGTTGCGTGTCTAGATGACTTTTTCAAAGTGAACTTCCCCTAATTTAACAATTTCTTTAAACTCATACTTTTAGAAAAATATCTCTAGGAGAGGTTTCACCCTTGTATTTTCCTATTTATTGAATAAATCCTATAATATGGCCATTAATCATTTCGAATAAAGGAAGAATACGTGATGGCCTTGGGACGCAACTCATACAAGTAGTCTGTTTGATACAGAGACCAGCACGCTTCATTGAGCCTAACCCCGTTAGTTTTGATATGTTGCACTCCTTAGTTGTTGCGCTATTCAAAAAATAATTAGTGTGTAGGGGTAAGGGCGAAATGAATAATCCCCTCTGGTGTCTATAAAGGAAAGGACTTACAATATATCCCAATACAAACTTTGAAGCCACCATGGTATGGCGAATACAAAGGTATACAGCAGTATGTGAATATATATTTGCATTTCACTTCCATTGCAAATTATTAAAGGGCTAAAGATACTGCACATCGCCTATTTGCACAGTATATCCCAACACAGGCTTTGAAGCTACCATGGTGGTGCACATCAGCTATTTACAAAGTAGGTGCTGAAAGTAGAAAATACATCTTCATCAATTTTGTCTATTTATATTTTTCACGTGCGTGTATTGATGCTGTGTGTGTATGCTCAAGCGGGTGATAAGATGCTACAGGTCTCATTAAAAAGTGAGAGCATGATAGTGCATGCATGAATTAATCTTGAAAGACACTATTAAAGTACTTATCCCTGGTTTTCGAGCGAGAATATCGATGCTCAATTGGAAAGCTTCGATCTTATCTCAACTGTGAACATATTTGGCGACATGTCCGGAAAAGCTTTAATTGCCCACAAAATTACCCGCTAAATCCAACAAAGATCAATGATGCAGCCTCTAATTTATTGCATTACGCTGTATCAACACATACTCACATTTCCCTCAATCTAAACATACACAAACGGTGTTTGTCTAGGAGCGTTTGGCGAAGTCTTTTATTTGTCCATTTTTCTCGTCTTTGAAGTCGCAAATTGTTTCGTTCTGTGGCCAGAGCCAATAAAGTTGAAAGAGGACCATTTAGGAGCCATTTTAACGGATGTTTATGTGCCTATGAAAGGAAAACCTTAATCGAGAGAAGAAATTAGTTTATAATAATGATAATAATAATGGATATTTTATATGGTATCCTTCAAGACCTTGAAGCCTACTGCAGGGTCCCGTTCATCGACTCGGGAAAAGCCTGACAGAAAAGTTGGGTTTTTAAACCCCGCTTGTAAGCGCCAGGCGAGGAAGAGGGGCGTATGGTAGGAGGTAGACCATTCCACAGTTTATTATAGCCAATAAAGGCATTTTACTCGATGAAGAATGAATGGAAAAGGGAGTTGGGCATATGTAGTGAATATAAAACTACAAAAAATAATCATGATCAAGATTGGAAATAGCGAAATTCGTTTAAACTCTGGGTCCCAGAGTTCGTACAAAGTTTGTACAAAGAACACAAACACTCAAACTTTACCCCTTTTGTAGGTGGGTAGAGGTTACAGAGAGGCGCATGAAACCACACGTCTCGCGTTAAGAATTTTGTTAAATTTCATTCTGCTAAACATTGCCCAACCTCTTCAAGATCCTTGTGCTCTTGGAACGAACCTCCTTAAAAACCGGTCTCCTGATTGTTTGCCTCCTTGTTCACTAGTACTGCGTTTTTTAGTGGCATGTTTTGCTGCTGACTGACGTCCATTTTCGATGTTTCTTCACTTGATAGTGTCTATCATTTTTCCTCTTAATAATCTTCAAGAGACGAGGGGGTATTTTTCAGTATCCCACTCCAAAGTGTGTCTTTAAATCTTCTGTGATGGTTCCCTCCTTGAACGAGAGATTGAGAGACCTTGCGAACTTCGCTGTCGCTTTCCCCATTTGCGCCCCGTGTAAACAAACACCTTGCGATCCAGAGTCGCGTCTTACGCACCATCGCATCTACGATGTGAGGCCAACACACAAACCTTGAGCCTCCTCGTCCCCGTGTCTTCTGTTGCACAACGAGAGCTAACTTGACCCGCGCGCCTCCGTCGTGGGAGTAATTTCAACGCTATTGCCTTTAGGTGCTTCTCGCCCCTACCATCTTCATTTGCCGTCTTCAAAATTGCCCCTGTCGGCTACATCTACATCAACGGCACCTACACGGATCTGACAAAACCATCCCCCTGTGCCCGTCCCTTCCCTATTTTCCCCACAAAGCATTGGTTCTCTCGTGGGCAGCCACTCAAATTTCCCTTCGAATGGAAAATTCATCGGATATATTAGAGTTCAACCTACGCGTGATGATAATTGCGTTGGTGGATTGTTTGTTTTCATTCTAAAGAGGTTTGTGTGGAAGATACAAAAGGCGCATATCATGAGTAATCTACAAATCAAGTACCACCTTCCAGATGAGAACTATTCATTGTCTGAAAATGATTTAGGGGCTTTGCAGCGATGCACAAAATTGTGGTGAGGGGGGGATGTGTTGTATGTGAGAAAAATGAGCGTTCGAACATGTTGTTGTTTTTTAATCGTGTGTATGTATGTTATCGCAACGTGAGAAAGAGGAAGAGGGAGGAGAGAAAGCGCCTCGTACAGGGGAAGCCCATTAAACGGTTGACAATGACTGGGCGCACTCATATAATTTGCGGACCTTAAAACAACTAGTGATTAAATTCCTCATCTTCATTAGTTTGGTGCGAGGTTCTCCGGTTTCCTCCCCTTTACTCCTTTGGACTAGGGATGGGGGCAATTCACGTCATGGTTCTGGTTTTAATTTTAGATACAAGGCCGTACTTAAAAGGTTAACTCCTCGTATACACCGCAGTCATTTGTATTATTGCCCTCCATCCCTTTTTCATATGTACTGTGTGCATTATTTGCACCCCCGCCACCGGCTTAGCCAATGAAAACACCGCTTCCGATGTGGTTAGTCGCCGGACAGAGTCCGAATCGGGTCGACTTTTCGACGGCTGCCATACGATGTAAATACTCGTGGTTCGGATTCCACGTTAGTCAGTAGGTCCTTACTGAGAAATAAAGGGAAGCTTAAATGATTGCAGATTGGGGGTAAAACCCTAACCAATGAAAAAATTGATTTGCCCCGTAGTAATTGAATGTCCGAATCTGGCCATTTATTTAAGCCTACTCATATTGAACCTGGCCATTTATTCAAGCCTACTAATCTCTAACCTGGCCATTTATTCTTGAGCCTACTCATCTCGAACCTGGTCATTCATTCAAGCATCCTCATCTCGAACCTGGCCATTCCTGGCAATTTATTAATGTTTACTCATCTCGAGCCTGGCCATTCATTCAAGCCTACTCATCTCGAACCTGACCATTCATTCAAGCCTACTCATCTCGAACCTGGCCGTTTATTTAAGCCTACTCATCTCGAATGTGGCCATCCATTCAAGCCTAATCATCTCGAATGTGGCCATCCATTCAAGCCTAATCATCTCGAACCTGGCCATTTATTCAAGACTACTCATCTTCTTGCTTTATTACTCGCCTTTAATAATGTTAAGCCATGCACCACGGGTTATTTATATTAACCTCGTCAACTAAGGTTTTTATGTGGCAATTAATTTTACGTTTAAGTAGTGGCCGTAACACGCCACAACGCTTTTCACTGACCCGGGTATCAGGATACCCAACAATAAGTCGTTTCAAAACAAAAAAATAGCGACAAATTGTGGCTGTGTCCCCGGCTGATTACGAGGCTAAAATCAAGGTATTTCTAAAATGATAGTAGCCTTAGACCTTATGACCAAAACTTTCCTGGCCATTTATTCAAGTCTACTCACCTCGAACCTGCCATTTATTAAAGCCTACTCATCTCGAATCTGTTCGTGTAAGCAAGCTTATTCTTCTCGTATTCGGTCCCAGACAAGCGCTTAACAGCTCGCCTGTCTTCACGCCGTTTCATCTATTGCAGAGTTTTCTAAGGCAATCTTAATTTATGGTGATGTCCTTTGACCTTCCTCTTCTCCAACCTCTCATTTCAAGGGAATGAAGAGAAATGGAACAGGCATAGACATAAATGGCATTCATCCCTTCCTTTATACATCAGCTTCACACCCCTTTCCCATATTCCCATTCGTACTTAATTCAACTTATACCAAACCAGTCGCTCCGACTATCAACGCACCCCTAACTTCTAACCTAAGTGATTTTTACGCTATTTAGCAGCATGTTCCCCCCCAGCCTCACCATACATTCACAGAACGTGTCATAATGCTTTTTTAGCTCCACAATCATACGCTCCATTCGGATCCTTGAACCCAGCATGTACTTTACTTCGTATTTCTTGTTTTGTTATCAAGCCGTCTCACTTATTTATTATTATTATTGAATGCTAAGGAAAGAAGTAGAATGGGCCTGGAAGCTGCTGCATGAGAGTATGTTAGTGCTAACTTTGGTGTATGGAAGAAGGAAAGATCTCGAGGGAGGGTAGTGCAAATAGCAAGTTTGAGAGCAATATGTAGATAGGGTAGAGGAAGCAATGAGTGGATAAGAGATGTTTAGAGTGTGGGCGAGGTTGCGACTGAGTGTTCTATGGTGGAATGGGCATGGAAAAGCAATTGATGGAAATAAACTTGCGAGGACAATATGCGAGAGTGAGGCCAGTGTGGGAAGGGTTGGATGAACTCGTAAAAGGTAGCTTTATTATGTTAATGAGCGTTTGAGAGAGAGAGAGGCTGGCCTAGGAACAAGTGGATATGTGTAGGGTAGGTGTACATCGGAGGGGGTGGTGTAGGGAGCGACTAAGGTGGTGTACAGGGCTGAGCCCCGATTGAAAAGAGATAAAACAGATGTGATTTTCAACTATTCTGTGACCTCGTCACTCTCTTCCCTATGCTTAGGTATGCGCCACCTATAAGAGGCAAATGCAATGCTGTAAGAAGTTCCCTTCTTAATTATTTGATATTAGCAGTACCTAACATCATAAGGCTGAACACATACTATTTAGATATAACTACATTTTTCATGTGTATAAATTGAAATAGATTTTTCTATTTACTTTTTTAATTGATGTTAATGAGAAAATTTTTCTTCTCTCAGTCTTCATGTTAGTCGAAGCAGAAGTAGTGGGAGTGAAGCCCGGTGAGAACTGAAGCAGAATTAACAAAGATCTTTTGGCAATCGTTATTTACTGTTTTTAGTTTTATATGCCCAAAACAATCTAATTCTATTTCGGAATATTTTAGTTTTAAGGATCCACCATTCATCATTTCATTAATATACATTTCATTCTGTGATAATTCCAACAGCCATAGATGGGGCTCCATCTGTACTGATACCAACACAATTTCCCCAAATAATTAATGCACATGTATTCATTTAGAGCATTGGAAAAATCTATAACAGATGCTGCGGTTAGTGTAGTGCAATAAGTGACACCGCCCACTTCTTTAAGCACCCTGGAATTTCTTTGCGATCTAAATACTATTCAATAATCCTATTTTCGTAAATGAAGTGAACAAATGCCAACCATTGCGATGATCTACCAATGTCACACGATTTATCAATCTGTATACTGTGCATTGTATCATTCATGCCACTTTGTATAGTACCCTCAATTCCCTCTGACATGTGTGCCATAGCCTAGTTATGGTATTATCTGAAAATTCATTTTCATATTCTCGACCAAAGATCGTTCATGCAATTGCTTTGCATGAAGCTATAATTATTTTACAATTGTGTTGTTTCATTTTTTTTGCAATAATTATCTGAGACTCAACATTTTAATGAAATTGCTGTGGAGTTTAAATTTCAACAAACCATACTTGCATGTGAAAGTTTCTCATGACATTCTACAATTTGAGCACGGTTCATTTTCATTTCCACAATTAAAAACCAATGCTAAATAATTATCATTAATATAATCGTCGTTTCTTTGAACGTTTTTATTTCATTTAAAGGTATTTTTTATCCATACTGTGTTCTTCTTATAAGAAACATCCATTATATCATGCAATTCATGGTAAATTTAAGAGTATCTCCCCAATTATTTCAGGTATTAAAATGTATTTTTCTTACGTTTTGGGGGCATGAGGAACACGAATATGACGTTTAATACCCCCGCAATTTACTTACTTTCTGGATGAAAAGTTTGCTTTATTAATAAATAATTTAATTCAATCCGATTGCCCAGCGCGCTCGTATCTGGATTTCTTTTGTCAATGCATAAAAACAATGAACATTGGAGCGCCTAACGACGTCTGGCAATCGTTTTTCAATTTGAATGCTAAGGTAATTTTTTAAATGGGGGAGTCTTCGCCCCCATAGACTTTTAATGGTGAAGGTTGCACCCACATACATCCCGCTATTTCTAATCAACTCGCAATATACACAATTAGAAAGACTAGCATTAGTTTCTAATTCAAAAGCGGTTGGCAGACGTCGTGTGGTGCTACAATGTGTTTTTTTTTTGCGGTCCGCTCTTAGCAATTGGATTGAATTAAATTAATTATAAATAAAGCAAACCTTTCATCAAGAAAGTAAGTGAATTGTAGCGGTATTGAATATCATATTCGTGTTCCCCACACCTAAGAACGTAAGAAAACATTTTAATACTTGAAATAATTGGTGTGGATGTTTCTTAAAATTTACCCAATATATATTTAAAGTTCAATAAAAGTTTCTTAAAATTCAGTATAAATAAGTACATCATTTCGTTAGAAATTCGTCTGGACTGAATTATTCCACCCGATGAACCCAAGGCACCCCCCCGTAAGGGGCGCGGCGATTTGCCATCCTGGCCGCCGTGCTGATGGGACTCAGCACCCCGTCCGACCCCAGCTTAGCCTCTTCTCCTTCCTTCAGAACACTTGTGTTTCCCCCCTTGTTTCCTCGATTTTCATACAACCTCTCCCACAACTTTCTCTGGTCAGCCTCTAATTTCACAGGGTAGATGCTGACCTTATTTTCAGCCAACTATCCCGGATCGGGGCTGAAGGGGAAGGGGACAATGTTCCCTAACCCCTGAGCTCCGGTTTGGGATGGTGGGTTCTTAACAACCTGCTTCATCCCCACCCATACCTTCCTCACATCCCTTTTCCTTCTCTCTTCACACTCTATCAATTTTCGCCGCGTCCAAGGTGGAGCCGCCATGCTGAGGGACTGCCAGGCCACCAGGCGGGTGGGGTGGTCCAAAATGGCGGCATTTGGCTCTTCCAGGCCTGTATTCACCCTTCGCAGAGCGGGCCACTGCGGGGGGTGATTAGCGTTTGCATCCCGTACAAAAAAAGGGGTTACCATGCCCATGGATGAGAACTTAGAAAAACCAAAATCTCTCCCCATTTCCCCTTTAAGAACAACAGAGCCGCCCTCAGGCAGCTCCACAGAAAAAATGGAGGTCCTCCCTGAGGTTTCCCAGGGGATCCTCCATAACTCTTCAACCGGAAAGGAGGATTACTCCTCTCCAGTGCCTATGGGTGCAGGGGGCTCCCCCTCACCCCCTTCCTTGGAGTCACCATGTGACTCCAGCTCAGATGTCAGTCCCGCCTTTGCTTTCACAGGGGACTGTCAGGAAAGCCAGCAGGCAGCCCATAACCGGCCGCTCTCCGTTGAAGCGGCTCGGTAGGGAAACCCCCTTAGGGGAAAGAGAGAAGAAAGGACCCATCGACCGCTTCCCTCTAAAGACCTGCTGGCCCGAATATTGAATCTAGCGGGGATTAATGCCTATCCCTCACAAAAAAACATGGACGAGACTGACATGACCTGTGATGTAATGGGGGGATGGCCAAATGGAGCCCCCCCCCCTGAGATAGACATGCTTCCTGATGCAGCCCAGCCACAGAAGGTTGCGCCTTCTATGGGGGCAGATTCGGGCTTGGCATCAAACACCGAGCCTGAGTCTGCTCCTGTGCGGGGCCCTCGCCAGAAGGGTCGGGCTGCTAAGACAGCACAAGAAGAGGGGGGATGCTCTCCTTCTCCGGCCGGTGTCCCCACGACTGCTGGGACCTTCACTATCTCAGCGAAATCCTTGCAGAGGCCGGTTAATCTGGCCTGGCGGCTTCTGCTGGGGGAGGGGAGAAGCGGGCCCATTCCCCACCCTCATCTCCTAAAAAAAAGAGATATTCTCCCTCCATGGGGGCCGCGGGAACGGACGAAGCCGTCACCATCCTTGAACGCGACCAAGACAAGATCGGCACGTCCGGCCCCGGTGCTCGCCTGGGCGGGGCATCACAAAATTAGACCAAAAGTGCGCAAAGCGGAGCATCAATTACGTCGGGGCCCCTCATTCAGAGGTTATATGGCGTTTTCGAGCCCGCTGGCTTCAAACGCCTCTTAGTTATTCTCTCCACTGATGGCAGCATGTTGGCCAAGGCCAACATGATCCATCAGAGGAGAGCTTTAGCTGGTATAATTGGTAGAGAGCCGAAGGTGACCCGTTTCTCGGATGGGAGCCTTCTAGCGAATGCAGCGGATCCCTCCGAGGCGCCAAGATAAGTGCTCCTCGGACACTTCATGGCACCCCGGTAAGTGTGACGCCGCACTCTACCATGAACTTTGTGAAAGGAGTAGTTTATGCGAGGGCACTCGTGGACTACTCCATAAAAGATATCACTCTAGAGCTGGCCGTCCACAGGGCGGTCAAGGTCGAGCGTGTGATGAGAAAACAGGGAGGGGCCTCGAGACCCACCGCTACACTCTTCATCACGTTCGACTTTGACAAGCTCCCTGAGTCGGTGCGTGCTGGTTGGTACCGCTACCGCGTGAATGCATTCGTGCCACTGCCGCGGAGGTGCTATTACTGTCACCGCTTCAGCCATACAAATCGCTCATTTAGACGTGCAAAGTCGGGGTCATCCGAAGTCTGTGTAAATTGCTCCAAGGCCGCACACGATAAGTACAAATCGTGTGTGACCAAGTGTATCAATTGCGGAGAGCCGCACCCCGCTTCTTCGAAGCAATTTGGTGCATATCTCC
This sequence comes from Ceratothoa steindachneri, assembly GCA_963969495.1. NCBI lineage: Eukaryota > Metazoa > Arthropoda > Malacostraca > Isopoda > Cymothoidae > Ceratothoa > Ceratothoa steindachneri. The sequence goes on along the minus strand of OZ018320.1, from coordinate 26,258,879 downwards.
TTGGGAAAGAAATCCTGGCTTTCAGGCCCAGGATCGTTTCTCATTTCGCGAGGCTAAAGACTTGTTCCTGGCGCGCCCGGCTCTGCCTGAGATGTCTTACGCCTCAAGGCTAAGAAAGACACCCTCTGCTCCTGGCCCATCCAGGCCAACGAGCATGGTTGTTTCCGCGCTCATTCGGAGCCCTTCGGCGAACTTGTCTCATCCCGGGCGCTCCTCTGGTAAAGCTGGCGGCACAAAGGGTTCACATCCTTCCCCCAGCGTGACCTTTTCCCGTAAGGTAAACGGCCACGCGCCTATGCTGGGGTTGCTAAAGCTGCCCCCCGAGAGCAGGCCAGCAAGAAAGGAGCTGGGTAGCTCTGAGACGGTGGATCCTCGAAAAGAAGGCCCCTCGCCTCCGAAGCCGCAACGCCCGCAGAGCGAGGAAAAGACTCGCATGGCGAGCTTTACCTCCCCTAATAAGTCCTCGAAGGCGACAGCGCATTACCCAGCCAACAGCGCCCGGGGTTCTGCCTCCGGGAAGCGTACGGCCGATTTTGTGAGTGTCTTCTGTTCCAAGAGGGCCCCCGCGTCTCCTCCGAGCTAGGAATTGCTGCGGACTCCGGGCCAACTGGGAGGAGCTGTGGAGGCACGTCTCGTCAGGTTCCCTGTTAGCTATTTTTCTGCAGAAGACCATGCTAGGTGCGTTCCCCCTCTCCACCCTCACGAGGTATAAGGGTTTTGCGACCCCACTACCACGTGATGGTGGCCGGGCTGGGGGATGCGTTCTTTACACCTGGCATGATGTCTCCGTTCTTTTCAATTTAGATATCTCCTTTCAGGCAGTGGCTGTGCAGCTTCACCTGGATAGGAGGTATACTGTTAGTTCTGCGTACATTCTACCTTCAGCTGACTTCGACGCGGGTGAATTCCGCTGCATCGTGGCACGGTTGCCGAGGCCCTTTCTCTTGCTTGAAGATCTGAATGGCAGACATCCTCTCTGGGGAGACTACTCAATAAATCCCAGGGGACAAGTCCTTGCTGATCTATTCGAAGACCTTGAGATAGGTGTCCTAAATGTGGATTAGTTCATGCACTACTGCCCGAGAACCGCTTCATTTTCTTGCCTTGATCTATCTCTGTGCTGTCCGGATGCACAGCCTGATTTTGATTGGGGGTGTGGTCGATGACCCCCATGGTAGTGATCACCTTCCCATTCAAATATCATTTTCTTGGCCGCTGCTGCCTGAGAGCCCACCTTGGTTGTGCTTGGCGCGGGCGTGGTAGCCTGCATTTCAAGAAATGACTGAATTCTCTATCTCAGTCGAGGAGTTTGGTGTCGGTATATGAGGCCGTTGAGTTCTTCTCCGGCAACCTTATCACCACGAGCCTGACTACTATTCCCAGAACCTCTGGCCGTTTTGCACGCCGACCACTTCCTTGGTGGTCGGCTGAGTGTGAGACGGTCCTAACAGAAGTGTTATGCCTACATGCGCTATAAGCGCCGCCCGAACGATTTTACTGTCGGTGAATTTCGTCGGGCTATGGCTAGGTTCCGGTATATTTCGAAGTACGCCCGCCGCTCTTCTTAGCGGGCATACGTGTCTTGACTTAACGAAAAGATCCCTTTAGCAGAGGTGTGGAAGTGAGTCAAAAGGACACCTCTCCCGTTCTCCAGGAGAATGGGATCGCAATCTCGGACCCTGCGTCCGTGGCGGAATCCTTCGCGACCGACCGCTTTCTCCGCATTCTCTAGCTGGGATACTGCTCCGCCAGCATTCAATGCACGTCGTGATGTCGCGGAAGGCCGCCAGCTGGACTTTACCTTCAGACGTGGACAACCCTTCAACGACAGGTTTACTCTGAGTGAGTTGCGTTCCGCTCTTGCTTCGTGTGCGGACACCGCCCATGGTCTGGACAATGTCCCGTATGCCATGCTTCGATACCTAGGCGAGCGAGGCATGGCCTTTCTGTTAGATTTGTTCAACAGGATCTGGGCAGAGGGTAACCTCCCAGACTCCTGGCGAATCGCTACTATGCTAGCTTTTCGCAGACCGGGGAGCGATCATTCTACCCCAGGTGGTTTTCGCCCCTTTTTCTCTAACCTCCTGTGTGTGCAAGTTGATGGAAAAACTGGTAAATGTTAGATTAGCCTTTTTTCTGGACAGCGGAAGCCATTTGTGTTCTGTGCAGTGCGGCTTCCGCAAGTTCCATTCCACTTCGGATGCTCTGCTTCGACTGGAAAATGCTGTCTACGAGGCCTTCCTTCGTAGACAGCACTTCGCCACTGTGTTTTTCGACCTGGAGAAGGCTTATGATACCGCATGGCGATACGGTATCGTGGAGACCCTCCATATTATGGGGGCGCGGTTACGCCTTTTGGTCTTTATATCCGAATTTTTGCGAGATCGCCGATTCCGCGTACGGGTGGGGGGAACCTTCTCCGGCCTAATGGAGCAAGAAGAGGGTGTCCCGCAGGGAAGTGTCCTCAGCGTTACATTCTTTGCCTTGAGCATCAACGGCATTACTTCGGTGCTGCCAGAAGATGTTCTTGCTCCGCTCTACGTGGACGACCCTACGATCTCTTTTGGCGCGGCCTAGATGCCAACTTTGGAGCGTCGACTCCAACAAGGATTGAACCGCGTCTCTCGCTATGCCGAAGCGCACAGGTTTCTGTTTTCCTTGGCCAAGACTAAGGTGGTGCATTTCTGCCTCCATCCACGGCTCTACTCCGACCCAAATTTGTTTCTTAATGGGGTTCACCTGGAAGTGGTTGAATCTCACCGTTTCTTTAGTCTTGTATTTGACCGACGCCTCACCTGGGAGGCTCATATTCACAGCCTTAAGGTCTCTTGTACTCGTGCCATGGATATTCTTCGTTCTGTGAGGTTCAGCACTTGGAGTGCTGATAGGGCTACTGCCTTACTTTTTTATCGATCCTTTGTCCGTTCGAAGCTCAACTACGGATGTGAGTTTTATGCATCCGCAGCCGAACGTCTATTGCGGAAGGTGTACGCGATCCACCACACCGGCCTTCCCCTTGCGACCGGTGCATTCCGCACTTCCCCTATTGAAAGCCTGCTTGTCGATACTGGAGAGATGCCATTATCTATGCGCGGTGCACAGTGATTAATCGCCTGTACGCACGAGCTCAGCGTCTCCCTTTGTTGCCAACGGCTCTCAAAGCATCCGCTGCTGATATCGATGGTGCCTATGCCGCCGAGAGACACAAGTCATACCCTAAGCCCTTTGGGTTTATGCCTAGGAAACTCCTTCGACAGCTAGATCTATTTCTCGGGCCGGTGGCTCCCCTGGTTCTGCCCAGAACGCCTCCCTGGAGGGTACCACCGTTGACTATTTGTCGCCACGCATCTTCTCCCAAAGCTTGTACAGTGCTGAGAGTATTGCGTTCGGCCTTTTTGGAGCACATCTCGTGTCACGCTGGAACCCTGCCAGTGTATATGGATGGCTCCAAGTCCGAAGAGGGGGTCAGTTTCCACTCCGTATCCCCTCTGTTTTAAGTCAGCGGGGCTCTACCGGCCGCTGCGTCTGTCTTCACGTCTGATTTGGTGGCAATACACTACTCGGTACGGCAGATTACCCGCCGTGCCCGGTTGGGAGACCGGATCGTGATTTATTGCGACTTCGAGCGCCCTGAATGCTCTCGGGGCATTGGAATCTCCGCCCCCTCTGGTTTGCGATATCCGTGATGCCATTGTTTTAGTGAGCCGGCTGGATGTCGAGATTATCTTCTGCTGGGTTCCTGGACATGTAGGAATTGCGGGGAATGAGCGCGCCGACGACGCCGCCAAAGAATCAGCGAGGACCGGGCGACCGGACCAGCGTTTCACTCTTCCACACATAGTCTACATGGCAGGAATACGGGCAGCTCTTCGTACTGCTTGGCAAAAAAGATGGGAGACATTCCAATGAAGCTTAAAGTTGCGTGTCATTGCGCCGTGACTGTTCCCATGGACCTATCCCCCAATACCGCGACGGCTTCAGGTCGCTTTCTGTCGTCTCCGAGTCGGGCACACTCGTGTGACGCATCTCTTTTTTGAATGGAGCGCTCGCCTGTGCCCTATTGTGACGACTACGTCATCCCCCAGACTGTTCGGCACATTCTTGTCGAATGTCCGAGTCTGGGTGATCTTCGAGCACGTTACCAGTGCCGGTGCCGGAATGGGCGGGGTCGCTACCTCCTGTCCCTTGTACCCGGGACGAGTGCGTGCACATTGACTGGTGGACTTATAAACTTTGGGGGGAGACCGGCTTTCTCCCTTTTATTTAACTAGTTTTTTCGTTGTTGTTTTCTTTGTAGGTCGCACGTTCCTGCGCTGCCCCCCCCTCCCCGACACAGGAGCTTGCTTCCTATTTTTTACGATTTTCCCTTATTATTGTTGTTATGGTTTTTCATTCTTATTTTAAAGTAGCCTATTGCTAGGCTGTTGTGAGTGCGGCAACTTGTGCCCAAGTCGGTAGTGGCCAGATAGGCTGTAAATTTTTTTTTTGTAAAATGAACCCAAGGCATTATCTCCAAATATGTCATTTGAGCACATTTATTTATGATGCGCTGTTCGCTCGGGTGTCTCGCATCTTTAATTTTCAGAATGCACTTTTTCCTTTAGCATACCCCAAGAAAAGAAGTCTGGTACACCTAAAAAATAAGTCAAGAGGGGTAAGGTCTAGTGAACCTTTTCTTTTAGCATACCCCCGAAAAATAAGTCAAGAGGGGTAAGGTCTAGTGATCCTTCTCTTTTATCATACCCTCGAAAAATAAGTCAAGAGGAGTAAAGGTAAGGTCTGGTGAACCTTCTCTTTTAGCATACCCCAGAAAAATAAGTTAAGAGCGGTAAGGTCTGGTGAACCTTCTCTTTTAGCCTCCCCCTGAAAAATAAGTCAAGAGGGATAAAGTGTGGTGAACCTTCTCTTTTAGCCTCCCCCTGAAAAATAAGTCAAGAGGGGTAAGATCTAGTGAACCTTCTCCTTTAGTATACCCCAGAAAAATAAGTCAAGAGGGGTAAGGTCTGGTGAACCTTCTCTTTTAGAATACCCCCGAAAAATAAGTCAAGAGGAGTAAAGGTAAGGTCTGGTGAACCTTCTCTTTTAGCATACCCCAGAAAAATAATTCAAGAGGGGTAAGGTCTGGTGAACCTTCCCTTTTAGCATACCCCAGAAAAATAAGTCAAGGTCTGGTGAAGCTTCTCCTTTAGCATACACCATAAAAAGAAGTCAATGGGGGCGTACGCGGAGACCATTGTGAACCTTCCTGTGTTCAGACTTTAGGGACACCCAATATTTATATCTAAACATATATTGTTTATCTTCCTCAAAATCTAAACCCACAAAATTCTCTTAGTCAACTAGCGTTTAACTTTTTCTTTACTGTAGGGATGTTTCTTAAACTAACAAAGTCATCTGACGTTAGTCATTTAAATACTAAATTTTGTATTCTACTAAAAAAAATATATACACCTGTCAATATGATATACATACACTGCGTTTTCTCACATCTCCCCTCTTCCATTTTTTGGAATGTCGGTATAACCTCGCACAATCCTTAACTACTGTCTCCTACAGTATACATATACGAGTAGCAGCACCCCATTGCTTAGGATTATTAGTCTGGCATGGAAAGAATGATCGGGCCTTTTTATTGGCACTGATGTACGCCAACTCCACCTTGAGGGAAACTGATCACATATGATTATTATTACTAGCATTTTATTGTTATTAGCATCCTGCGGTGAAACGAGAGGGGAATTGATATGGAAGACAGCTGGGTGGTATGATGGAGAATTTTGGGTTATTTGTACTCGGATCTTAATTCCTTTTTCGAATATCCAAGAAGAAAAGTTCGTTTCAAACTCGTCACCCCGAGTCCTTACTTCCTCACGTCTCATAACCAACATGAGGTCCCGTCCTGCCTTGCTTTTCTTCTGTGGTTATTCTTACATTAGTTTGTGCACGCTAATTTTGGCCGTGTAAAACGTGCGTGTGATGAGAGAGGTAGATTATCATTCCAGGAGCGCACTGGAGACCTTACGTGCAAGAGAGAGACCTAACGACCAAGAGGGAAACTGTGTAAGAGAGAGTGAAAATCGATGGCAATAAATCCAATAGACAAGTATACGCAGAACTCTCCTCTGCTAAGCGCGATAATAGTAGCAAACTGTACCAACGCATTTAAGTACATGCCACCTAAGCTGCACGTGTATGGCAAAGTGAGAAAAGGTGAAAGAGAGAAAGGTAAACAGGTTGCGTAGCTGCCATACATCCTCAGCACCCTAGGTGGCCGTGTAGGAAAAGCGGTTAGGTTTGTGCCTCAGCCAGGCTGGGAAAGAGTGGGTGTTGAGGGAAAAGAGGCGGGGGATCTACGCCAGAGTGAGAGAGTGAGGGGTCGTCGGCAGAGGGGAAAGAAGAAAGGCGGGGCGAGTGAAAGGGAATAACGCACACCACCCCACTACGCAAGTCACGCGCCGAGCCACCGATCCTAGACAAGCAGTCTGGACGTGTGGATCACCACTTGTGCTCCGTCCTTTTGGAGGTGTGGTGCTACGCCTCGACGTTCTGTTACCTTTGACTTAAATTTCGTGTAAAGGAATCGATATCAGGTGTAAGACGATTTTATGTGGGTGTAGGACTCATCCGATCTCTCCCAACTTCCCAGGCTCTCATCATAGGCACGTTTTGGAAACAAATATGGCATTACACTCGTTGCTTAGTAACGTTGGCTCTTGGACATTTTTTTCTATAGATTGGAGCATAGTTCTCGACGGGTGCCTAATTTCTTTACATTCGCACTGATTTTTAAACACATTCCCTCATTCCAGGTCAAGTAGTTTAAATTGCATTGGGCATATTTTAAGTGTGTCCCAAATAATTGAATGGTTGTGACAGCATTCATGATTCACGCCAACCACCCGCTATGCGTTGGTTCAAATGCTGAGTGACTTGAGGACGGACTGCGCCTGACTAGAAGCAGGATGTCCACGAAGCTGAGATGTCCCCAAATTTCGGGTTAATTGTTAACCAGATGCATAGGCGGACTAACCGCCGTTGCAAGCGGGCTGGACGCAGCGTGTTGGTGCTTGAGGGGGCCTTGGGCCAAATTAGGGGGTCCTGGCAGTCCCTCTAAGGAGAGGGTGCCACTCCAAGCCCCCACCCTCACAGCACGCCAGCCCATCTGTGGCAAGAAACGAGACCTCCCGCAGCTACGACGAAATGGAGGAGCACATCGCCGCAATATCCCCTTCCTCTTTGACGAGTCACCCCCGTATCTCCCATCGACCCACGTCCCTCTTCACGAATACTCGTCCTTCGTGCCCCGCCGTCCATCACGACGTCTCCCTGGGGTCGCTCGGCGAGTGGCTGGCCCTCCCGTGGCCCCAGCCAAAAAGACTAAAGGGGACGGACGTGTTAAAGAGGCTCCTCTTGCCACCAGCACTCCGCGCCACACGAGGAGTCCGCGTGCGCATCGCTCTCCGAGGCCCCTCCCGCGATTCAGCCCGGAGAAGGGTGCTCGAATCCCTTCTCTTCAACCGTCAAAGGAGGGCATTCCCAGGGGGTATGGCCTTCCCCGCGTCGGTTTTAGGTCTCCCCCACCGAAATGCAGCCTCCCTTCGGCGCTTTCTCTGCCCTCGTCGGTGACGATCAGAGGAACTCCCTCGCGAAGGCGTCCACGACGCCCACCTCAGGGGCCCAGGGAGTTCCTTGCAGTGGCAGGGAGTCACCTAATTGTTCCCCGCCAGCCGCCCACACGACCCAGCCTCCCTCCTCAACATAGTACAAAACCGTCCTTGTTTCGCTCCGCCCTGCAACCCAAGGACACGTTGACAGACGTGTCCATCGTTTCACCGATGCCCTCCCTCGATGTCTCCTACACCGCTTTCCTCACGCCCGATGTCCTGACGCCCTCGTTCCTCACCCCATCGCCACCACCCCCGGCGATCACATGGGACCCAATCTACGACGAGGTGGATGAGGTAGACGATGATGAACTTATCCATCACAACCCCCTTTATTGGCTCTTTGCCACTACCACCGAGGACGACCTTCCCGAACTCACACTTTCCTCCTACAAGGAGGACCGCACGCCCTCGCCGCTCACCTCGTTTCAGGAGGAGGAACGTGCCTTCAACCGCATCTACAACGAGCTCACGACGCCAGGCATTCTCCATCAGCCCCATAAAACGGACGCTAGAAGCTTTTCTCATTCACCCTCACCTCACCGAATCTACCATGAAGTGAGTCCTACCCTCATCCCCACCTCCTGTCTGCTTCGCTCACGCCAATCCCCATCCACATCTAGGAGAGAGCGGTGCCCAGGCCCATCGAGAAGAGAAGCTGGACCTCTCTCTCCTATCGCGGAGCAGGTGAACGGCCTTCCACCTACCTCACCTGTCGGGTCGCCCCGTGCTAGAGAGTACCGAGAAAGGGGCCGCTACAGGGGACGACTTAGAAGGGGAGCTAAACCTTGCCGTCCCCCGAGAGCTCCATCACACCGAGTTCGAGCCCGCCCACGTCATTCGGCACTATCTTCCGTCCCTGCCTTTTCAGATTTGAAACACGTCCGTTTCTTCGATATCCGCGAAGACGCCCGTTTCGTCTGTGTGGTTTTCACTTTAATCCACATTTTCGCCCACTTCGAACAGGTGCGTTTTTACCTTTCCCTTCACACTTTATGCCCTCTCGAGGGTTTTCTCTTACCTTTCTTAAAATCCCTCCCTCGCCAACCTCATGGAAGGAAAAAGGGAGGTGAACAAGATTTCTGAAAGGGAAGAAATTTTTAGGGTTGCACATCACCGTTATTTGATGGGGTTCTAAATTCGAATTCGTCGAACGTCTGAAATCCCTCCAATCCTTACGAGACCTGACGCAACGTCTTTTATACACATGTATACAGATGCAGGTCCACATTATTTGACTAAAAGCACCAATAACGCAAGAGACGATGTAACGACTTTGTTTTAAGAGACTGGTTTTGAGAGAGAGATCATTAGATTTAGTTTTCTATGTACATGTATCCCCCCGAAGGGTAGTTGTGCAAATGGTGTTTCTATTTCAAGAGATCTGATGTTAGAGTTGCTGCTGGGAATGAACAGATATCAAACTAGTAATGTCCAAAGCCTAGAGAAGAGGTAATGACCTCTTTCCAGAGGCAAAAGTCCTTTACACACTTGTTGGCTTCTACGAGTATGTATTTGTTCAAGGAATTTGGAGATCTACTATTCCTTCTATTGCGCATTTCAGTGTGTTTTTATCCTCACTATCTACGTTACTATTTCTTCCCTACCCTTTCTGTTTATTAATTTTTTAGGTTACTCCCCTTTAATTTTCATTGTCTGACATGCTGACTATTTAGGAGGCTCACCTAACTGGTGCCTGGTGATGGCACTCATATTGTAAGTACTATAATAAACTGTCTTGAGGAAAAGATACCCCAAGCTTCCTATAAAGGTCTCGTACCACCTCTTTTGTCACAATCCCATTTTCACGTTCTTTTATGCACACTTCAACCGTACATAGATTTTTCCCTGTGTACGTATGAAGAGCAATGAGTTATTGTGTGTTTTAACGTGTGTGGGGGTGTCTAGGTAAAACATGGAGGATTATATAATATTAATGTTTGTTTATACTGTTACATGTTTACATTTGTCTTTGCGTATTCTCCATTTACATTCTTTTGCGTGGATTCTAATTTATTTATATAAATGTGCAAACGCAAATATTAATAACGTATACGAGCTTACCCCCATTGATGTATGAGGAATGCCTGGGTATGTATGGAAGAGAGCGCAAGTGGAAATTAAGAGCAAGCCATTACCTGGCAACTGCCCTATTAATGCGTCCTTTCTTTTCTTTCAGGTAAGATACGGTGAATCCATGTTGCCATGCGGAGGGTTTTAATGTGGATATCAATTTAGGACAGAGGGGAAAAAGAGGGCAAAAGACCCTCCGACGCAGGTAAGTTACCTCTTTGTAATTGAGTAGTGGGTCAGTGAGTCGTCGTAATTGTTTTGATATTCTATGCCCCTCCTTCTCATCCGTCGAGTCGAGATTTCCGACATTGGTTTCGATCCCACTCGAATGCAAGTTTATGAACCACCGGTTCGAGCTACGTCTTTGGTCTATGAGAGTCGTATCCGAACTTGTCTACTTTCACGTAGATGATATTGACTCCTGTGCTTCCGATTGCCGTATCGTAGCAGTTTATTATTGTATGTATCTTCATCCAGTCCCATTTATGTGTGTTCGTCCACGCCCATCTCATATCGTTGGCCGCAAGAAGGTCTCAAGAAGGACTGCGTCTGTTGGGTGCGCCACACACCGGATTCTGACTTTGAACCGCTCTCTAGCGCTCACTCCATCCTTATCCGCATTTAACTCCCTTGTTTAAAACTTGTATTTTATATTTATTTATGTTATGCTTTTGTTGTTAATCTTCACCAGTTGCCCTTTCCGTTCTAAACCTGCTTTCTCCTTAGTTCCCAAAATACAAGAGTGGTAGAGTGACAAATAAATAAACAACTAAATCCAAAGTGTCACTCTCATGAAGAAAATTATACCCCTAAAAAATTCCGATTGGGCGTAACAGCCGGTGGATCATCTCTTAAGCATCCTGTTAAGATTTAAGCATGAGCAAATATCTTAACATATTTGGCGGGAAGCCAAATATCTAAAATTATTAATGGGTGGCAATGATTTCAGAGGAGTTCTAAAATATTAATAATAAAAGGCATTTTTGTAGGGTGTTCTTCAAGGACACGGGTTAGGATGAGGCTAAAGCACCCACGCTATTCTATCCAACCAACCACCCAGCTTGTCTATGCTACACATGCTTGCGTATTACATATCATGGGGTGAACCGATATGTTTATTGGCCATGCAAATATAAAACATGTTGAACCAATACTGTGTGAACACCTATATAAAGAGGTGGGTGTGATATGAGAATGTGGAAACGACGTATCATATACCCGACTTCTCGCTTTTCTCTCGTGCGCGGTTGATTTTGCTTATATTTTGACCCCAAAAGGACATTTCGAGTTCGTACTTAGAGGTATTTGAGCTCCTAGTACTTACATTTTCTGTGGTTTTGAAATTCTAATACTTCCAATTTCACTATTGCGCCACCCGCCTTACCACTTTACTCTCGGTCTTCTATCCATTCTTACAATTCCACTTTTTTTCCAATCTATCTGCTCCTCCTCACTTTCTATTCTGAACACTCAGGGGTTTTTTTGGTAAACACTTTATCATGTGGAAATATGGCCCTTACTATTTGTGTCCCCACTGACCCCATCGCCTGAAAGTTCAAACTGATCTCTGTTACCTTCGCTGAGAGAGGTTATGGAGGAATGAATCACTGAGCGCCATATTCATTGTACCTCCAGCATTCCTCCATAATTTATTCGGTACCTCTTGAATTTTCTTCAGATTCTATAATGGATTGATTTAATGGCGTACTCCTCTGCTCTCCTTAAACGGACTAATGCGGATAAATACTTCAAATAGTGATGTCTTTCTTTGAACTAATCCACTGGGGGTTCTTTAGAACGTTTAACACCCTCTTTCGCACTTTGTTGGGTCTATACAGGCGCGGAAAATATAAAAGATTTAAAAGGTATAAAAAGACTATTCGAGAGAGAGAGAGAGCGAGCGAGAGAGCTCCAGTTTCTCCTGGGGCATTGAGGTTGGGAGGGCGTGCGAGTACTCCAGGTTATAGCTAGGGTATTGCCCCTTCAAAACACTCACCCCCTTGCGGGGCTAATCCACTGGTTTGCACAGAATTTTATGTTTTAGGGTCGCCTGTGTGCATCGTAAAAGGGAACAATGTGGACCGAGGAGCAGAAACCCCCGCAATAGTATCATATCCTGTAGTGATGAGGATGGGGAGGGCCAGAAATCTCGTCTTGGTTATATCTACCCTGGGGAAGAAGGGGGTGAGTCTCTTATTCTAGTCTCTGGAATAAGAGACTGGGTACCAAAATGTGACTCCCTTTGGCGTACCAAAGCGTGACTCTCCTTGGCGTACCAAAACGCAACTCCCTTTGGCGTACCAAAATATGACTCCTTTTGGCGTACCAAAACATGCCTCCCCTTGACGTACCAAAAGCATGCCCCCCTTGGCGTACCCAAACATACCCCCCTTTCCGTACCAAAACATGACCCCCCTTGACGTACCAAAGCATGACCCTTCCCCCTTGGCGTACCAAACCATGCCCCCCCCCCCTTGGGTACCAAAATGAACCCCCCCATTGGCGTACCAAACCATGACCCCCCACTTGGCCTACCAAACCATGACCCCCCACTTGGCCTACCAAACCATGACCCCCCCCTGGGCGTACCTAAATCCCCCCCCCATCCCTAGCCCCTGGCTTAGTGGTAATTTGCATTTGGATAGAATTTTCGTTGTCATCGAGGCCATTCTTTGTTAGTATTTAGTTCACCCCTTCTCTCGTCACCAATTCCCTCGTTAGTGGAGGCTTTTTTCGTGGTAATGCGTTGTGATTACCCTTAAGTTATTTCAAAAGTACTTTATTGGGAGTTTGGGGTGTTCGACCCCGCGAGTGCAGCATGGTCGGGCCTACCTCCGACGCCGGAGTTAGCCTCCTCCTTCTTGTTTTTATTTTGCCTCTTTTTACCTGGGTGTTTGGGTTTATTCTCGTTTTTTTTGTAGTGGATTGTTTTGGTTTGGTTTTTAAAGTACTCTAAAAAATTGTTAGAGCGTCCTTAGAAGATGATCTTGCTTGGAGGGGTTTTTTTTATTTTATTCAGTCTGCCATTTAGTCCTCGAGGCAACAAAGGGTATACCGAAAAAGATTCTTTTTTATTAATTGAGCTAAATTATACCCTTACTTTTTATTTGTATATTTTGTTTATGATATTTCTTTTTGAGTGGCTCAAAAGACGACCCGATCCCTCTTCGCGAGTCCTGCCATGACCTATGAGAAAGAGAGGAAGGAATTAGGCGAAGGGGTCGTGACCTGTAAAAGGTTGTATCTCGTCTCTCTTAAATAAATCGATCAACCTTCTGGTTGTAGAAAATGTTTATCTATATCAAGCCTCTTTAAATAGACCTTGTTGATTTTCTTCTTTTTATTCTTATTAGTTTTCTTTTTATCTTTCATTTCTTTCTATCCTTCATTTTATTCTTTTATCCCTTATTTTCTTTTTAAATTCATTTTATCTTTGTAGTTCATTTTATTATTTTTATTCTTTTTTATCCTTCATTTTCTTATTTTTATCCTTCATTTTCTTTTTTGTATCCTTCATTTTCTTTTATCCTTCTTCATTTTCTTTTTATCTTTCATTATCTTCTGTTGGGCATCTTTGGCTCTTGAATCTTGATACGGAACAGACGTTTCGTTTCCTGAAGGACACCGTAGAGGACAGAGATTTAAGGGCGGGGGTGGGGAGGGGGCAAATATGGGATTTCCTGAATCATGCCGTAGCAATAAAAGGTTGGCATACTGCCTCTGTATTTCCAAATTTCCTCTCTGCCCATGGAAATTGCCTGTACAGAGAGGGTGACTCTTTCGTTTTGTTTGTGTTTTCTTGGAGGTTTCAACTTCATCGCAGTCCCGTTATAATTCGCGAGGAACAGGATGGTGGGGGGGAGGGGCTTATCTCTTTTCAGCTTACCAAACTTCGTTCGGCAGCATAACATGGGGACGATCTTTTCGCCATTATTGAGAAGCTTCTTGCTATCGTATCTTGTGTGATCTTTTGTGGATAATTTGCCCGGAATGTTTCGAGATATATTTCATCCTTGATATAAAAAAAATAGTCTCACTCTCTAATTATCCATTTTTATCTTCTTCCCCTTATTCTTTCTCTTCCGAACTCCGTTTCTTTTGGGCGTGTCCATGTCCTTTCCTCTTTTCTCTGAAAAAAAAAATCGACTCGCTTCCACCAATTCGTCCGTTGGGTTTGCGGACAAATGCGGGAAGCTTACCCCGCAGATACCTCGAGTTTGTGTATCGAGTGATTCTCATTTAATATGTGCCTTTTTTGTGGCCACTCTTTGGCTTTCCTCCACACCACCCAGCCACACAGCGATGGGAGCTTTTCGCGCCTGTCGTGCTATACGAAAAAACCGGTACCCAACCGATGGTAGGTTGCTATTAAAAAGATTGTGTGTTAGCCTAATATCCACCATTCGAACCAATTGTTCCCCTGACCTCATTTTATCCTTGATTTGATCCGTTTCTGAACCCCAAGAGCTGTATGGGGAACGACGTGGTCGCTTAGTGGACCAAGTGGGGAAGTACAGAGAGAGGGAATTAATGGAAAGCGGAGCGCAATGTAATTGCAAGCTGATTACATGTGTCATTTTTCACTGTCTCACAAAGACGAAGTGCCACTACCCCACAAAGACGAAAAAGTGCCACTATCTCACAAATACGAAGTACCACTGCCTCACAAAGACGAAGAAGCGTCCTGTCTCACAAAGACCAAGAAGTGTCACCGTCTCACAAAGAAACTTAGTTAATGAAGTGGTGAAAACAATGGCCACAGATCTTCCTGCAGGCATCGGGGCCGGGAGGGTACATAACTGGGGGCACTAGGGCCAGTGAGGTGTGCCTTTCTTCCAGTGTTCCGTTTTATGAGGTTATAGGGAGATGGAAAGTGATTTGGGGGTGGGTTTCGTTTAGGGGAGCGATCGATGCCTCAAGCTATTCTAATAATAAACCATTTCATACTACTGGGAGTGAACCTACAGTAAAAACAATTGGTATGTTGTGGGAAGGCGCTACTTGGTAGCTCACTTGTCCTTAATACATGGAACTCTTCACAATTCGGGTTGTTTGGTCATCCCAATCATGTTAACGGGGAAGAGGATCATTTTTCGACCTGTCATCTGTGGGATCGGCTGTCTGGTGTATATTGCTCGCTGGATTTTTCTGCTGCTGCTGCTTTTGCGATTACCCAAGGAAGTTCTTTGGGGCTTGACCGTTCCCACAAGTTTTGAGACGTCCCCTCTCCGAATCCCCGCAATGTTCACTGTTCCAAACCATTCTTTATGTTTCTCTTTTCCATTTTTTTTCCCCCCTCCTCTGAGTGCTTCTCGATATCAGTCACTGGGAGTACCTTTTATCACCAATGACCGAAACCTGGCTCGCCTTCAGGATTAAAGAAGAAAGATAGACCTGGGACAACACAAAGATTAGTACCTTTCTTTCGGCTTAAATTTGAGAAGAGTTTACGAGTTTTTTAACCTCAGTCAAGGATGGTTGATAGATCCTCGTAAATAGATAGTGGACATTTGACGTTTAATGAAGAAACGGTTATTTCCCATTTTTCCGTCGCAAGGTCCTGTCGTTCAATTATATTGGCAAAATGTCAATTATGGACTCTCCTTAATGTTATGAACAACGGCAATCATATACGTTCATTAATGTCATGAACAAACTTGAAGGAATAAAGGCAGGGCATAGCGTTCAGCTTGGATAAATAAAGGAGAATAGTACAATAAAACAAGTAACCCTCTACAGACTCAGAAATGAAAATGTTCCACTAAACGTTCTACATGATAAATGAATTTCAAGAATAAGTTATTGTAAAAGAGGACAAAGAGAGATTAATGTTACAATCAAGCTCCTTGTGGATTGGCATAATAGAAATCACAATAAATATGTTAGGGTTCGAAACATTTCCATTATCGAGTTCGGCCCAATTTTACTAGAGTTATTCTATCGTCTCAAAATATCCGTGACGCGTCATTGATTCATCGACTCATTTAATGAGATGATGTAATCCAATGAGGCCATGTTCGCTCATTGGAGGAAAGAAGAGGAAGCGATGAAATTAAACTAAAGAGGATTAGATATAAAATTAACCAAGTTGCTAAGATTAAACTTAGTCAACTCTAATTATAAAAATGCGTTGCATCTTGTACGTAATAACAGATATCGAGACCTTTCGTTTCAATGATTGAAGGTCATAGTGGAGCGATGGGGTCGGGGTCTCCTCTGATTTCGAGTGGGGAAGAGTAACGAAAAATTACGGTATGAAAGTTACTTTCATGTAAGAAAGGATGAAACTCTCTCACTTCCTCTCTTTCTGTCCTTTCCAATCGAGTCGTTTTGAAGAGTTCTTTGGGGACCTTGGTGCGGGACTAATGCGTGGGCAACAATAAACCGGTGGTCATAAATCTCCGTTTATCGACGGGGTTCGAACCCAACTGATTACATTTGTTTCCTTTGGATGTATTTCTCTCACGCGAAACGACTGCGAATAGCACCCCTCTCCCCCTCACCTACACATTCACTATGGGTTAAGAAAGGGAATTGGTGTGAGCTCGAACGGAATGTCCACAGCAGGGAGTAAATTCACTTTGAGAACATTCTCCGTCATTTACCCTTTGTTATACCCATTCTCATTTCTCCCTCACATACAAACATGCACCTCATAATATTATATCCTCTTTTTTTTTGTATTTATGCCTGTGTTATGTTTAAGCGAAGTTGACGGTGGCATCCGGGTGGTTGATATCCGATCCCCAGACAAGAGATTCGCATCCTCGGAGACAATGTCCATCGAGTCCTACTTCCTCTTACATCTCCCGACCTGAAAGCTTCTAGCATCCTCGCTCACATCACCCGAACCGAAAGTTACAGACATCCTCACTCACACATCCCGACGTTGAAACGTGCCAC
The DNA here is from genome assembly GCA_963969495.1 of Ceratothoa steindachneri. Lineage (NCBI taxonomy): Eukaryota > Metazoa > Arthropoda > Malacostraca > Isopoda > Cymothoidae > Ceratothoa > Ceratothoa steindachneri. Next base: position 26,242,239 of record OZ018320.1, on the reverse strand, counting down.
GTTACTCCAAGCTAAATAACACCGATCTGTGAAGATGCGATCGATTACAAATTGCTCGTCGAGCTTCTACCCCAGTGCTAATTTTCCAGAGGTTGTGGTTTTGTCTCCAAAGGGGTTCCTCAGAGAGGAAGCCTTTGGACTTATTTTTCTTTGTTCTTTTGTTCTTTATCGTGCCCTTATTTAGAATTCATTTAGTTGAGAAAAGAAAATATTTGGTGCATCGAGTGGCGGCATTGTCTTCACCTGAGAAAGAATGGCAAAAAGTGCAGAGAATAATATTCATAAGTTCAAGTATGACAATAACTGAAAAAAGTGGATTTGGTGGCGCGTTTTAAACCTTCAATAAAAGTTTGTGTTGATTTTTTTTTAAGATTTCGAACAGGTGAAGTCTTGTTTAACAGTTGTCCTCATTGTCCTTGGCATTCCCGGTCGCTGGGGCCTCTTTTCCACTCTACTGTAATGGTTTTCTCCAAATAGCTACAACCACCACAGGCTCTGAAACCGTGGGGGTCAGAGCTTCTAGGTACTTTTCAGACATTTTTATTTTCACCTAACTCTGCAAAACCTTCTGGTCAGGATTCCTCGTTGGCTTATAATCTCCAATTACTTGGTTGTGGCATTGATATGCATTCTAATAGTAATTGATGACTCCCCAAACCACAATGCTGATTTCCCCAAGGTTACAAGTTGAATGGTGTTCTTCTAGGGAGAAGGGCTCTCATTTCTTTCACAATTGCTTATCTTGAAGGGGGATACTTCTGTCACCTGAGCGTATCTTTTCTCTTTTCCTTTTTCTCTTGCTAGTTTGTTGATTTCTGTTTCTTTTTTGGTTTGTTGTATTTTTTTATAAGATTATCATATAAGCTAAAGTGAATTATCGCCGACTATGCCCTTTTAGGAGGTCGCCAGATAGGCGTTATAAATAATCACAAGTGCTTGTCATATAGGATCCATTTGACTTGAACCACAGCAAAAGTTTTGAGACTTGAATCATGAAGTCTTCATTCAGTTGTTTCAAAACTTCTCAGGATCGTCTTCTTGGACATTTGGTTGTTCGGTCTAAGATTCAAGGATTTCCTGTGATTAGGCTCTTTAGTGGGGTTCCTCGAGCCTATCAGTTACATAGGATGATCAAATATGAACGAATAGACACACGATATTCTTCTGCAACGCTCTTTTAAGCCATTCTATTCTTAATGAACGCCACACGCATTTTATTGTTGAACCTTTTGCCCGATGTTCCTGTCCTTGGCCATGTGTTTCTCATCGGTGACCTTCCAAAGGGCATGAACGCTCACAAAGAAGATTAAATACGGCGGAAATGGCAGGGCAGATTAATTTGATATTTTTCATTAGCATCTAAATTCTTTGTTGTATCATTAATTATATCAAAGAATCTCAGTGCCATTTGTTTTCTACTTTGGCCTTGCGAAAATATGTCTGAGCCCCCAATGAAATCCATTTCATTTATATTAAATTTGAAGTATGTTATTAAAAAAAATTAATAATTAAGGACTCTTGAGTTAAAGAAGGGCGAATATTTATCTGGTGAGACTTGAGAATGATTTGCCTAAGTTTACAAAAACTTAGGTAAGGGTCTTTATTTGGATTATAGCATTGTATGGCTGACTGCAGCCGTATCTTGATTTTATTACATCCCATCAATACATACATATCTCTAATCTCATTGTAATTTTGCTTTATATTTCGAAACTTTCACTGAAATCTCCTTGCCAGATATACGCTCATTTGATGTGGTGTTTCTCTCAGTCCTAGTCTTGGTGATCTTCGCGCACGTTACCTGTACTATATTGGAACGAGCTGGGTCGATAACGCTTGTTCTTTGTCCTCTGGGCGGAACCGGTTCCTTCACACAGACGGGGATTATCTGACTTTTTGCCTCCATTTTATTTTATTCTATTTTGTGTTGGTCGCATGGTCCCGCGCCTAGGGCGTGCTTCCTTTTTCTTCTTGCTTTGTTTTTGTTCGTTTTATTTTTGTTTGCTTTTTATATTGAGCCTGACATTATTAGGTTACAATGAATTACGGCGATTTTTGCCCTTGTAGACAGTCGGCAGATAGACACTTAAAAAAAGTCCAAATATGAAGACATCTCGTTGAGTTGCTATCAACAAACTACTCTAAATTTAGACTCCTTTTTTTCACCTAAATAAATTCCGGTTCGATAACAATCACCTCATTGTGAGAATCACAGACCAATGTATAAAATTAAAATACTCTTTCCGGGTAAGTCGCTCGGAAACATTTAATAAACAGGCCCAGTACACTAATCTAAGCTCAATTATAAACGTATGCTGAATTTGGACTAACGGCCGTGAAACAACCCTTATCGTTCCTAATTCTATTTTGTCACGTTCTTCTCGACATGAACTTATTTTCATCTCGAGCTAAAGATAGCGTTAAACAATCAAGCACGTATTTGGTAGCGGAGAGGGACGCGATTGTCTTTCCCAGCTTGATTTTGCGTCACGCGGATTGACACAATGTGATCCAGACTTGGGGCTGAGATTAAGTTAAATGGGTATTTGTATTAGGGAGCTCAGCCGATTAGGTGAGCTGCGGTCAATTCTCGCGGCCAAAATCAAATAGAGGGAAAGGGCGCGCATTGAGAGCAAATAGAGGGAGTGAGGATTAAAACCATTCGGAGATTGTGGTAGGAGAGGAGAAATTTCAGAGGTAGGATTAAATCGGGAAGGATTAGATGATTCCTTTATTCCTCGGTCATTTCCTCGACCAAAGTTTCTTTGCGCAAAAGATGATCGGTGTCCATTTTTGTGACGGAAAAGAAATTGCAGCGAAATTAAGAGCGATGCAACGAGACTAAATCCGCTCTCTATTCTAAATGCGATGTCGAATTGGTAGGGACTTTTCCTAGATTTTTTTTTAATCGAAGAAATTAATTTCGTTGCTATCCAGCTGGATACTGAATACCTTTCGATACCAAATAGGTATTTTTTACTGTTATATTTATCTTCTATTGGTGGGACTATAGTTATTAAGGCTATTTCCCGGTTACTCGAGTTATTACATCTCTTGCCACCATTCTCATTATTATTGTTCCTTATTCTTACAACCGTATTAGTGGTCCTTGAATGTAATTTCAGTCTTTGTTGCCTGAGATCATCTCACGAAGCCCACGAATTTCCGGATCCCTTGAATTAGTGATAAATTAACTTCTAATTCGAAGCCTACCTATACGAGTCATCGCTTACGAACAGGCAGCCTATTCATCAACGGGAGGAGGGAAGAGCGGGGCTCGGATGGAAACTAGAGAGAGACCACCTCAAGCTGTCGAAAGAGGGGCGCAACTAAGCGGGGTGAGACCCCTAGCCACACAGCCTTGCACGCGAGACCTCGAGAAATATTATAAGAATTGGCTTTTTCTATCCCTCGACCACTTAAATTGGAGATGGGGGCGCACTGGCCCAGAGGCCTTGAGGCGTGAGTTGACTTCGGAAATATTAAATAGCAACTCTTGTTTGCGAGGGAGCTGTCTTTAGTTGTTTGGGGACACCGGCATTGGTAGCTGTCAATGTTCTCACATTCGAGAGTAAAGGCGCATGGGCTCGACAGACTGTCATTTAAAAGGTTTCTATTTTTTTGTGCTATTTGAAGTAGAAAATGAAAGATTATTTTAATTAAGGAAGAAAAAGAACTTGTGCAGTTTAACGAGGACACGATTCATACTTTCCCGAAAGGTCTTACAGAGAATCCCTGAGAAATTGAGGCAAATGGAAAAACAAATGACGAGCCGATTTTTTCTCTTGTGTCTCAAAAGGGGTAGACTTATTACCTTCTTTAGTTGGTGGACTAGATTCCTCGTCCTGAAGACGAGATCCCTTTCCCTTCCGACCGGATAATGAAACCAACATAAAGATCAGCATGCCACTGTTGCTTGGTTCTCGTTTGGGGATGGGAAGGTGTCGGGATGTATTTGGCACGTTCTGTGGATTGGGGGAAAATAATAGGTGGAGGTTTGATTTAAGATTTTTTTTCAAGAAATAAAGTTGTAGATTTGAGTAATGCAGGTTGTTTTAGGTAGGTCAAATTTAAATGTTTTCAAAGATAGGTTAGACCATTATATGGGTGTGTAAAATTATTGTGGCTTTTACGCTTTATTTTGGGGGTATGAATTCTTGACATGTCAAATAGTATTATATATTGTAGTTACATGATTGGGGCCGGAACGTGCTTCCTCCTTCTTGCTACTTTGCTTCTTGTTTCGTTTTTTTTTTAATATTTTGTTTTTAATCTAGCCTATCATTAGGCTGTAAATTGATTGCGGCTACTTGTGCCCTTGGAAGTAATCGCCAGATGGGTGCTCTAACAAAAAGAAAATTGGAGTTTTGACAAGCGTTGATTGGTGATGACTTGGAGGATGGGGGGGATTCTGGACACAATCATATACAGGGTGTCCACAAAGTCTGGGTACATAGGGGATAAATATATACCTTTAGAACAAAACAATTTTATTTAATTATAATGTTAAGAAATTATATTTTCAATATGATTTCCATTATTTGCAATGCATAATTCGATGCGCCTTGCTAAATTCTGGTGAACTCGATTGAATAGGTGTACATTGCCGTCGATTTCAGCACACTGACTGATAATGCGTAGATTCAGTTTATAGAGGTTCCCTAAAAAATACATGGATAATAAGCACATAAACACGAGGGAAATATATGGTACGAAGAATGAAAGTTCTAAATTGGAAATGGGTAGGAAACATTGCGAGAGGACGCAAATGAAGATTGACAAAAAGAGGACATTGGAAAAGTGAGAGGATGAAATTCGTGTAATGCCATGGGTAACGTGGCAGACTTTTGCCCAGGATTCTGATCCTTGCAAATATCTTGTGGGTATCCTAACATGAATGGTTCCATGTTTCGTTGTCCTTAGTTACTTGCTTTTTTTAAGTCCAAGTTTCATTTCCTTTAATTAAAATACTTTGAACTTGAAAACCTCCTCGTTATACAGGGGCTGGTGAGCTCGAACTTGGGAACTTGGAATAGATTCGATTTCTTCTGCCTCTCACTATCGTGTTTCGAAAACAGCCAGATGATTGAGGCGATCACTACAAGACAGTTTTAAGTTCCAGATTTCAATCTAACTTGACCCTTTTTTAAGGTGTGTGGGGGGGGGGGTCAAGTTCACATCAAGTTAACTCATAAACACCATTTAACACATTTTCACACTCCAGGATGCTTCGACGCTCTCGCCCTCCTCCTATTATACCAAATAATAATATGCCCTTTCTGCTTTTCTAGCCCTTCCTCTCTTGTACCCGGGACTGTTTCGTGCACATTCTTTGACTTTTTCCTCCTTCCTTTTATTTGTCTCTCTTTGGTTTTGGTCGCATGCTCCGGTACTAGAGGGAGCCCTGCCTTCCCTCGGCACCGTAGCGTAACTTCTTCTCGCTTGTTTTGTTTTCCTTTGTGTTTGTTCTTTTCTAATGTAACCTATTAATAGGCTAAATATAATTAGGGCGACCAATGTTCCTGGTGTCAGTCGCCAGATGAGCGGCATGAAGAGAACTAAATTCGAACCCTTTCGATTCCTTCAATTTGCTCCTTTTCAACCTTCATACAACCGACATCGGGCAACATTCTGCTCATGGGATGCTGCCCAACTTCTTCATTGTTTCATTGTGCCCAGTTGCGGCATTCTTTGTTCGCATGAGATCAGGGAGTGGTCATTATTAGAGTCCTACCCTCGTCCATTCATCATCCAAAATGACTAGAGTAAATAGAGTAAAAGCTTTTAATAAGAGAGAGAGAGAGAGAGAGAGAGAGAGAGAGAGAGAGAGAGAGAGAGAGAGAGAGAGAGTGTCTTTGGTCGAAGGTAGCGATGGCAACGAATCACTTGGCTTGTCTCACAATTGTTTCAAGGTATTAGAAGAAAGATAATTCTTGGTATTTGGTTTAAGGATCGGAGTTGAGGGGTTCGGTGGGGGGGGGGGGCGATATATATCCGAATTCTCGAAGGGAAGTTTGATAGAGGTACACTTGCTCCAGAAAGTATCCTACCTCTATATAATACCACAATTTTCGCTGTACTTCATCAACCATTTATCGCAGGGTAAATAAATTTGGAGGCTTTGAAGACAATACATTACTAGATACACTCACCAAATATCAAGAAGTTTTATAAACAAATAAAGGAGTACTAACACTTTTGACGAAAATTCACAACCAAAGTTTTTTTTTAATTTATATGGTTTAAAATTTTAACAACAGTTTCGAAGTTATACGAGTAGTTTTTGTGACCTATTTATAATTTGGACTAGTCAGGGATAGTCTAGAATAGGGGTTCTCAACCAGAGGGAATTGGGACCACAGATTGGCAGACTCTTAACTGTTGGAATATTGATATTTGTATTGCCTTCGAGGTCCCCAGGGCGGCACAAAACAGGTAAATGTATATGCACTAATATGGAAAAATAAAGGATTTTCAGTATTATCTGCATATTATTTGGAATGCACTTTTTGAGGCAGACAATCTTGGAAAGGGGGAATGACATTCTGAAATAGGGTGAAAGGGGTACATGGGGCAAACTTTCTAACAACCGTTTCTTGGGCATCGCAAACTCGACAGTCCTATTCTACAAGTAATCATCATGGCCAAACGTAATAAGTGAACTGCCTTCCGGCATCGAATCGTTTATTGTTTTGTATTTTGCTTCTTTGTTTGACTTTTTTTTTGTTTTGTCTTTGTATTTTTGCTATTTGAATTTTGTTTGTTTTTATTCTAGAGCAAGTGGAAGTAGGTAGATAGTTAGTGTCATTAGTCTCCAACCGGATAATGAAATGCACAAAGATCAGAACGACAAACATTAGTGAGCTCAAAGGCACCAGGAGCTGGTTCTTGGTAAAGGGCAAGGTGTTCCGGTCATAGGGTGCACCCGTTCCGCATCAGGGGTATGTGAATATGAGTGCCCCCCCATAAGGGCTAGCTACCCTGACTCCATCGATAGGGTTACGGAACGTAGGATTGAGTGGGTTTATTGTGCTGTCAATATGGGGAGAGAAATTAGAGCGGTGTTGCGATTGGCTATGGGCATGGCGATGCGTGCGAATACTACTCCTCCCTGGGGCCGTATCAGCGTGTCCACCCAATGGGTAGCCAGACCATGACGCGGCTGAAAGTTGTGTGCCCGCATTCGTTGGGATCGTCCCCCTGCCTTGACGTCAGAAATCGAACGCTGTATCCGCTAGCGAGAAAAACCCTTCAATAGGATTTGATTGGAATAGTGGTTGCAACGGGTCTTTGATTTTCATCTTCGCGATCGTGTGAGTTAATCTGTTAGACCTTCTGCTTCACCCCTCACGCTCGTATGTGCTTTTTTACCCATTCACTAATCCCATTTCGTCACACGTCCATGGGGGTGGGGTGGCTGTAAAGATATTTAAATTTGGGGAAGCCGTCTGTAAACAAAGGCGTGCGAATGAAAACAACCTTGGCGAATAGGAGTTTGGGGCATGATAATTTTCATTTTGCTCTCTTCCCCGTTCATTTTCCTTTTGCTCTCATCCTCGTTCATTCTCCTATGGCCCTCTTCCTCGTTCATTCTGATTTTGCTCTCTCCTCGTTAATTCTCCTATAGCTCTCTTCCTCGTTCATTCTCTTATGGCTCTCTTCCTCGTTCATTCTCTTATGGCTCTCTCTCTCGTTCATTCTCCTATGGCTCTCTTCCTCGTTCATTTTTTCTTTGTTCTCTTCCTCGTTCATTATCTTATGGCTGGCTCTCTTCCCCTTTCATTTTCCTTTTAGTGTACCTTCACCCCTTTTGGATGAGGAATGTTGCGTATCGCCCGGTACCGAAATGAGCGAGGTCGCTACCGCTTACCCTTTGTACTCAGGACGAGTTCGTGCTCTCAGGATTTTGAAATAGTGGAAGATCTGAAGGAGCTGTTCTCCCTACATAGTATTTTAAACTACTCGGAGTGTTGGTCGCATGTTCAAGCCCCTAATGGAGACGGATTTCCATTCGGCAACAGTGTTTTTTTTCTTGTATGTTTAGTTGTTTTTTACTTTAAAATAACCTAAAGATAAATTTTGTCATGATTTTTCGGATGCTATGCACTCGTTGTTAGTCGCCAGACGAGACTCTGTGATCAAAAAAGTATGAAGGTGTGCGAAAAGTTGAAAGACCGAATGTTTGAGAGAGAGAGAGAGAGAGAGAGAGAGAGAGAGTGGAGTCAATGTCCGAGGAACAAGTGAATGATTCCGTCTTAAAATGGGCAGGGGGGGGGGTTATAAGGGGCGTGCTTGGGGCCTTATACTCAGGTAATGAACCCTGACATGACGAGATGGCATGACGCATAGTCCCCCATCGCTATGAAGCCACGATTTGATGTAGAAGAAAAAAAAATGATACTTGGCTTTGGGTTTGATTAAAGAGGGAGGGAAGGCTATTTTCTAGCAGCGTTGATATGGAACGACCACAATTTGTTGGAAATCGGTTGTTGATGATGTTTTAACTTGATGTTCTATCCAATGATGTGACACCCTTGGCAGTGCTCAATTCCTAAATAAAATTGGAGTTGTTTACATCAATTCCCGGATGTCTGGCGTCATTTTAGTTTACTTTTTCTGCTTTTTTTCTTAGTTTTGTTGTAGTTTTTGTTATTTTGCTGTTGTTATTTTTAAAATAGCCTAATTTAATTGTAGCGAGTCACGCCAGTCTCGACTCCTTAAATTAAAAGCAAACTAAATCTCTTTGTTGATACTCAAAGAAAGTATTTCCTTATCGCCCTCCTAAAGGGAGACGGACGAGTCGAGCGTTTCATTCAGCTCCGTTGCGTTGACTCATTTAAAGGGTCTGCCTCTTTCAGCTGCTGTAGTCCTTCACTGTGTCGCGTCCTGTCGCAGGTTTCCATTGCGGAAACCCTACGGCTGTTAAACACCCATCTCTCTCCCTATGTGAGAGGGGGGTTATTTTATTTATTAACTTATAACAATCATTACAGGATGGGAGGATACCAACCATTTAGTCGGAGAATCGGGGTTTCCATTTGCTCGCTTCGATACGGTTTACGATTCACCATTGTGATTAGGTGGGGGTAAAGGCTTTGCTTGTATATGGCGACTCTTTTTTTATGGTTGTTGAGACAACCAAATGTTTCGGTTTTAAGGGACTGTATCAAACAAATCACCCTTGATCAAACCTGGGATCTGCTTGGGTACATACAGCTATCAAGGGGAGGTGCGAGGTAATTGTGCTATGTGGGAGGGTAGGGTGTCGCATTACATAAGAGTTTTTGTTAGTATAATCAACCATATGATCCCCCCCCCCACCTCAACTCTCTCCCGCGGAAGGTAGCTAAAGGTATGATTTTAGGTACGTAAGGGTAAGGCGATCATGTTCCCGTTCGAAAAGCAATTAATCCATTGTAATTACCTGTCCGCATTTATGTTAGAATCCCGCGTAAAATTCAAATTACGAGTCAGGAAAAAATAAGTTAATAAGAAAATTAGTGAATTAATGTGATATCTCGTATTCGTGTGAAGTCGCACAGTTCCCCTGTTATTATGGGGTTTGCAATGTGTGTTCGTGCACGTGTCTTTTTTGTGACGTCACCGGTTCGGCGCCACATGTCGGGGACCGTCTGAGCAAGCTCAGTAACGACGTGGAGTGTTTTCGTGTTAAGAGGGTGAGAAACTGTTAAGAGTAGATTGTGTTACTCGCTCTCTCACTCTCTTTATACCTCGTGATAAAAACTTGTAAGATGATTGTGTGCTAGGATGTAACTTCGCTGCAGTGGGTATTTCTGGTAATTTGGGTTTCCAAAACGCGGGTTGTCTATTTGTGCCCTATGATGTTCATGTGTTTGTGCTTTTGGATCCGGCGTCAACTACTGACTTTCGGTATAGTACAGCCCGAGAGGATGTTATCAGTTATTCTTGGTGAACGGCCTCAACTGTGAGAAGTCTTAGGACGTGTCATCTACAGAGATTCTCAATCTATACCTTCACTAAGCTTTGTTTTTATCAACGTGTCGTTTCCTTTCTGTTTCCCCACATGCGCAATATTTTTACCATTTTTAGCTTTTTGTACGATAAAAACTTGTCTAAACTAAATTAACCTAGAAACACTAGAAATAACCCCCCAAGAAACCTTGGAAAAAAGTGCGTCTCTCCTTGAAAATTACCCTAACTTTTAAATGGGACAGGATCTCGCAGACTGCTTCATGGCGTATTATGGAAAGAACTGAGCATCTAATTACAATGATAGGGCCGGGAATGGGCATTATTGATGGGTAGCTACACGCCAACAAATGCGTGCGACTCCCATTGTATTCGAACCCTGTCGGATCTATCAGGGGAAATTAAAGGAACGCGACCCACTTCATCTCCGGGAACTCGCATCAGCGCCAATGTCTTTTTCCACCCGCTTTATTCCCCCCACCCCAAAGGAAAATGGATGGCGTAACAGGTGGAATGCCCCTCCCACAACAAACCTGTGCCCCAAGAGAAACTGGTGTTGACTCTCAGGTCGTCTTTTACACTTTTTTCAAATCTTTATAGACCCAACAAAGGACAACGTTCTAAAACGTTGTCCTTTCCATCTATCTCGTGCATGCGTAGCAGCGTGTCCTCCTCCCCTCCTAGATCCTACCCCTTCTAGATCCTACCCCTTCTAGATCCTACCCCTTCTAGATCCTACCCCTTCACGATAAGGATTTATTTGTATGATCTTCGCCACCATGTTAGGAGGGCGTAAGTTTTCCCGCGTGAGTCTGTGTTTTGGTTGCGAACACCAACCTTTCATTATATAGTATGCGTTGTACTATTGAGGGGGTCTTCTGTACTAAATCCCCGGACGTTCCTAGTGCCATTTCTCATTCCCAGTTGGTAGGGTTTAATTAAGCTATGAGTGGAGAACTTGCAACCTCTAGGCCACAGATTGAATCATTTTACTAAATGAAATACATTAAAAAAGTAATTAAAAGATTAGTTAACTTTAGAATTGATCATTTTTTGTCTTCTTTAAGTTGATACATTGTCCTAGTAGTTATATAAAAAATAATGTGCAATTTGAAATATATCTAATTAAAAATTTTTCAATGCGACCTTCAACACAAGAAAGGTTCCCCACCCCTTTTTAAGCGATTTACGATTGCATTTTTGCTTTACCTTTTTTAGCCTTCTTTTTTCTCTCCATGCCCCATTTCATTCCAATTTCCTTTTATAATTTATACAAAATCGCTTTTCAAAATAACCCTAAACAACGTCCAGTGTGGTCGAGTCACCTCAAAATTTACAAGTTTGAAGCCCCCCGTAACCAAGACCGAGACCTTTCAAGGGATCAACCCGCAACTTGACTCATAGGCTTTTTGAATCGCCGCAGGCACAGGAAAGCAGGAGAAATACGATTAGACGTATCACGTGACTAGAAATGTGCGCTCTAATCTAGTCAATTGCCGAGCTCTTGTTGAGGCTCTGGTTACTCACTCGAAACGCTCCCACATTTTCGGTATGGATGTGTGTAATTAGGCTTACTTACTAAATGCTTTTCGAGGTATTTAAGTCTACTTACTTCGTGTTTTATCATTAATTTACACCCAGTTTTATTATTTCTGTATGCCTCGAAGCCACTACCCAAGGACGGAGCTCATCCCTTACATGTGAAGGGTACCGGAACGCATGGGATTCGTCAGCTGAAGCTAGGGCGTCCCCTCCTGATTATGCACTAATACAGCCAGATGGCAGAGCTTACCTGCTGTAAATCACCACTTTGAATAGATGGTTTTGCGCAGTCATGCCCTCTGGGGAAGTAAAGGGGGCAAGGCAATTTCAATCTTGTACTCGCAGGGCATAGGGCATGCTTTGCTATAATTAGATTTCGTACGCAACACTGATAAATGCAGCATTAGCGTCCCTTCGTGCCAATGTCTAAGCACTTCCCTGCCCTTCTCTGATAAGGTCGATCGCTTTGTCAATCTGATGTTTTTGTAGTGAGGTGGCGTGGGGAGGGGGGGGTGCGTGCGCTCTTGATTATTGAATGTTTCTCTTGTATCTATTTCCATAATGTTGGCTTTCCCGGTTCTCTTAAAATTTAGGATCGAAGATGTTTCTTTCTTCACCATTATTTTCATTGTTGACACCATTCACGCTAGACTTCACTAAATTGATGCTTTTTTCCTCTACCCCCTTTAATTCGCTGAGGGCATTGGTCCCGTTGGTTGCAATTTCACCTTTGTGTTAACTCAGTTTCATTCTTCTCAACTGACGATGATTTCTTTGTTGATGTATGCTCATGTTGGTTTCTTTTGTGATTGCCGTGTTGAAATAGGTTGGCGGAATATGGTTGTGTATGCTTTTTCAAAGCCCGATTTCTATGGATTCTTGTTTTTTGCTTATTTTTGTCTCTTGATTGTTTATGCATCGACTGGTGGGTGTTAGTTCAGACTTCGCGAGGGACGCTTCCACGTTGCCAGGTCTGTTCAAGTTTTGTTGTGATCCTTATATTTTATTGTAGGGTACTCGTCCTCCCCTTTGCTATTCTTTGCTTTCTTTTTCCATGCAATTGTTATCACAATGTTCGGGTCTTCTCTTATCTTTTCTCAAACGTCGCAGTGGGAGTGACGTGATCGGTGGAGGTATCTGTTTCCTTGTCCCGGAATGTAAATACTGCCTTAATTGTCTTCCTCAGGTCCATTTCTCGAACGTGGCCACTTTGTCCTTTTGGTTGACAACTCAATTTACTCGTGCTTCATTCCTTTCCCCTCAGCCTTTTAAACGCGCAGTTTTATAAAAGAACGACCCAATGACATGTGATATGGACGAGAATGAAATGGGAGCGATTAGGCCTGGAAAAAAAAAAAACTGATGGCCAGTTAGTTGCAAACAAAACCATTTTAGGGCAGACAGAAATGATGGAAAACGAACCGAGGGTAGTAAGTGAATCTAAATGCACATCAGTAGCAAGTCCATTTAATACGTCAAAATAAAGTATAATAAACTAAATTCAAATTTCCATATAAGTATCAAGATTGGGCTTGCTGTTCACTCCAATCATTAGACACCTTTCACTCGGTGTCCAACAAACCCTGTAAGATATCGCTTCATCAGACGAGAAATGGCTGCATCAGAGTCCAGCCCATCTGAGGATACGCGAATTGTTCATTAAGGCGAATCCTATCGTTCATGGTCATCTGGGGGACGCGTATTGGCCGTTAGTCCATTAGGGTGAATATTGTTCCCAACGTGTATCTATGGCCTACACACTCAAAAATAATGGTTGCCCATTTATAAGCTTGTGTTTCTTAGGTTGTGATACAAACAATGAACTGAACCGTGCAACCATCTTTTTAAGCTCAACTGTTAGTACTGGGCCGTATTCTTTTCGTATGTATACTTGTGTGTTTAAGGTAAAATCATATTTGAGGAACCAATGTTTTTGATTATAGTTTTAGAGAGGAAACCCATTAGAAAAGAAATTCGGGAGTCGGACAAAGGTTGCTGTCGGTTTATTTATCGGCATCTGAGTGCCTGGAACACGTGAAGAGGTGTCTCCATAAATAGACACCGGAAACCATGTAATAAGAACAGATGGGTTCGAAAGAGGACTCTCACAAGGACATATTTGTCAGTTAAGTGGAATTCGGTATTGCCAAAACAATCGTCATTTCGAAAACTGAGCGTGTTTTGAAATCAAAACAACTTATTGAAGTGTTTTGAATTTTCTCGTGGTCCCACAGGAGGATGAAGCTCTAAACCTCGCTTCTTGCTGCTTAAATGAAACATTTCAGGGGATAGAATTCCCCAGTCAAGGACTTAAGAGACATAAGTGACCGTGGAGGGGATAAATGGTGGGGTTTCCTAAAGTCTGAAGGCAATGTTGAGGTTTGAGGCTAACTTTGTAAATAGACACGGAGACTTACACTACCGATCAAAATAAGAGAACGATTTTCTTTTATTAAAAAATATTTTCAAAAATATTATGAGTATGTAAATGAAATTTCCATGGTAAAGAAACGCATACATTTGATATATTTTATTAAGATTTCATACCATAAAATCATATATTCAAGAAATGCTAAATAAACTAACAAAATAAAATAATGACACGTGCAAAATAAGAACGAATTTTTCAGGAACATTCTAGAAGTTTCTTATAATCATCTCACATTTTGCTCAGCCGGTAAGAACTGTCCAACTGCCATTGTGTTGTAGTAACTGCAAAGATGCTACAACACGTGAAAGTGACTCCTGAGCTCCGTCAAAGAATTGTTAGCTGGAAGACTTCGGGGCATTCTTTCTGTGACTTCAAGAGAGGTACGAGGGGCGGTCAATAAGTTTTGCAATTCGGATATAAGGAAACGAGATATGAGGAAAAGTGTTTTGTTATTTTTCCATATAACTACCCTCGGCTTCAATGCACTTGGGCCACTTGTCCCTGAGGCTTCGAATTCCCAACAACCAGAAATCTCCTGACTGCTGTTCAATCCACTCCTGGACGGCGAGCTGGACATCTTCATCGTCCCCAAACCGGCGTCCATGCAGTGCAGCTTTGAGCTGGTGGAATAAAAAGTTGTCGCTAGGGGCCAGATCTGGACTGTAGGGGGGGTGGTTGAGCTCCTCGAATCCGCACTCGCGCAGGGCAGCTTGTGCAACTCTGGCCTTGTGGACTTTGACGACGTTGAAGTCGATCATGGGGCGTGAAGTTTCTAGGGACCCAACGGGTAGAGACCTTGGTCATGGCCAAATTGTCGTGGATGATGTTCATAACACTTCCATGTGATATTCCAAGTTCTCGTTCGATTTCTTCGACCTTCACCCGTCGATTTTCGAGGATCATCCTCTCCACACGGGCCACATTGTCCTCGTTGGTCACGTCTGACGGGCGTCCTGGACGGGGGTCAACCATGGGGGAACTCCCCATTCCAACGAGCAATGGTTGCAATAGGAAGGGGCGGTGTGGGTGTACACTGCAACCATGCGTTCATGGATCTCTTTTGCATTCTTGCCTTCCTTGGTCAAAAATTTGATCACTGCGCGGTGCTCAACCTTCTCCATTGTTGAAAAAATTGTGAACGACGATCTGCGATCAGCTACTGCTTCTTAAATAGACGCAGGAGCGTGCGGCTGCAGGTCGTGACTTGTCATAACTTGTCGTAACACCCCCACAAACAGCCATCCCCCTTCCTCTGTTTTGCCCAACCGATTCGCAAAACTTATTGACCGCCCTTCGTAGGAAGACCGACAATGTGACTTCGCGCATTCTGAAGTTATACAATAAAACAAAACTTATAAATCTGCAAAAGTCGGTCGACCCCGCATAACCACCGTCAGAAAAGACAGCCATTAGGCGTTTCTCTATGAAGGATCCAATTTGAAACTGCAACAGGAATTACTAGAAAAATTAAGACCAATAGTGGCAAAGAAGTGAGCCGTTTCTCGCCATAAATGTGTTAAAAAGTCTGCCAAGCATGGAGGAGGCAGCTTTATGGTATGGGGGATGTTTTCATCTGAAGGAGTTGGTCCGCTAGTGCGAATAATTGGAACGGTAAATGTGAATATGTACCTAAACCTCGTACAACATGTTATACCTTCACTCCGAGAATCATTGAACCAGACAGCAGTATTCATGCAGGACAACGCGCCATGTCATACCGCAAAGCGAGTAAAATACTGTTTGGAACAAGAAGATATCGAAGTAATGAAGTGGCCTGTTCAGAGCCCGGATATGAACCCAATTGAGAACCTCTGGAGGATAATTGGGAGGATCAAGGTCTCCTAGGGTATCTTCTTTCCTTGTAACTGTGACGGATTTATACACAAAAATTGAGCAAGAATGGAACAAAATAACACCAGAATTTTACAAGAAACTGCTGAGGTCCTGTGGTCGTCGTTGCACCGAATTAATAGTAAACAAATCCTTTACACCTCATAAAGTTTCATCATTATCAAATCTTGCTTAGTTTCTAGTGTATTTGCTTGCTAAGCAATTCTGTGAATGATCGTTATCTTATTTTGCACGTGTCCATATTTTTTTTATTAGTTTATTTAGTATAATTTTTTGAATATGCGATTGTATCCTATGAAATCTTGATGAAATATATTAAATGCATGTCTTTATGTACCATGGAAATTTGATCTACCTATTCATCATTCTTTTGAAAATATTTTAATAAAGGAAATCTCCTTCACCTTGCCCCAGTATTAATTTGGCGTTCTTTTTATAGTCTTTTTTTTCCTTATCCACTTTTTTTTTCTATATCGATCCCCTGATTCTTTTTTCACTGGGTGCATATTTTACTTTCGGTTTCGTTATTTTCTTTCTCTGGCATATTTAACCAACCATTTTTCACCTATGTTCACTTTATAAATTACCTCCAGGAAACGGAAGATTGCACATGACATTATATGCATTGGAATGTTCCGATATTACTATTTTCGGAGTTGTCATTATCGAATTAAACAAGTAATTACGCTGTTCCTGTCCAATTGGCTGTTGGTGACAGCAAAATTGGCAGTGCGTGTGGGACTCGTTTATCATATTGAGTTGGAATTCCGATTTCTAATTATTATGACGTGTGTTTGTGCCCATAGCATTACATTAGCTCCCCAGAACATAGTAATAATTCGTCCAAACTTGACTGGCGTTTCTACGTTTTCTAACGTTTCAACCTGGTTGTCGGCAGTACTTTGAAGGAGTTTGTTTGTTAGCATGGAAATTGAACCTTGGTAGAGAATTTAGAAATGGGCGTCGAGCAAACCCGTTTAATTATATAAAGGAAAAGGAACCTAGCAAAACCGATTATTAAGATAGCAATACTAATAAATACTGAGACTCAGAAGGGGCATTTAAAATCAGGTATAATTCAGCAATCCTCCTCCTCCAACAAAAAAGTCAGGGACTAAATATAGATGTTTGAAACTTGGTCAACGAGATGAACTTTAGCTGCAATATAACATGGGACACAAGGAGGAGGGGGGGGCGTTGGGTTATTATTATAATTAAGAAACAAATCAACGAAGGAATCTCCGCCATGTTTGTAAGAGGAGATTTGTAAAGAAAGTGAACAGGGGTGAAGTTTACATTTGTGGAATATAGCCATAAACTCACCTGCTGGGTTTGTGGCCTGGAGGGCACGGGATGCTCCAGATAGTTGCAGCATGGTTGTCCATGCTACACCTATTCTAACCCTTTCTCCCCCTACCCCCAAACTGACAACTTGTGACCTCCGGGTGATTGGCGAGGCGAGCCTCACTCCGACGCTGGGGCATGTCCTCTTCTGATTCTTTTTGGTTGCTTTTTGTTCTTTGTTTATTGTCCTTTTGTTGTTTTTTGTCTTAACATAACCTAATAATAGGCTAAATTGATTACGGAAACTTCGGCCTCTGGTGGCAATCGCCAGTTAAAATAAAAAAAGCCATGGAATTAAAAAGGGTCAATGTGTACTCTCGAGGGTGCTGGAATATGAAGGGGTTTATTGTTTTTATCACCCTTAATCGCGCGCTTTTATTCACTTTTGTTATTTCTGTTCCTACTTTTTACATTCACTAAATTCTCCCATTTTAATTTTTCTCGCTATTCGTTAATGAATCATTTCTGAGCGGTTACCTGATGGTTACCTGGTTTCTTTTAACCAGGCCAACTGCTAGTGGTAACCCCTCGAGGCCGTCACTTCGTGTGGACAGAAAGAAGAGAGAAAACATGAAACGATATTCGAATTTGGAGGGTATGAAGGACTTGGAGGGGGAAGGGGGGGGGGCAAGATTTTCAATTGCAGACCGGGGTCTTAAGCTAAGGGTGTCGGGCTTATGAACAAGCCAGTGCGTCAGGAAACAAAAACTGTGCGAATTATAGAGGCCAAGATTTACGACTTCTCGGTCAGGGAGTAAAGTTGGCTCTAGAAGTAGAGGGAAATTGGTCATATCCGTAATTTAAGGAGAAATGTATTAATAATGGTGGGAAGTTTCGTTCTCTAGTGATAGGTCAAGTCAGGCACTTAGTGTTTTCAGGCTAGCTACTTTGAGCGAGTAGTCCACGATAAAACAACAATGAGAGACAGTATTCTAGACAGTGTTACATAATGGCTCAATGCTTTCTAGAAATTGGGAAGTATAT
This sequence comes from Ceratothoa steindachneri, assembly GCA_963969495.1. Taxonomy (NCBI): domain Eukaryota; kingdom Metazoa; phylum Arthropoda; class Malacostraca; order Isopoda; family Cymothoidae; genus Ceratothoa; species Ceratothoa steindachneri. The sequence goes on along the minus strand of OZ018320.1, from coordinate 26,224,136 downwards.
GGGTATTCAAATTTAAATCTGATTCTAAGGTGGTAATTACGGATAATTATTTTAAAAAATCCGATATCTCAAATGCGCATCAACGGTATCACCGATACTGCGCTAGATGTTCTCGTTAATACGACCTTTCGATCTCTTGGTGCCACCCAATGCTTTCGCTGGAGCGTCGACTCCAACAGGCTCTTAACCTCATATCACTATGCCGACGCGCACGGGTGGTGAACTTTAGTCGTCATCTAGACTTTTTCTAAATGAGGTATGGTAGAGTCCTTCCGTGTTCTTTGTTTTGTTTTTGATCGACCCCTCAACAGCTTAAGATATAATATTGACACCATGGACATTCTTCGCCGCGTGGCGTTGTGTCACGAATTCGAGTTCTAGGTGTCCGCAGCCGAGCGTGAATTGTGAAAGGTGGATTCGATCCACCACGCACTTGTCTTCATCTCGCTAAGTGTGCCTTCTACACATTCCTTTTCAGGCTTGTGAGGTACCGATCGCTTTTCGCCATACAGACTGCATTAAAGGGTTTTACGTATGAATCATCCACCTCTCTCTCACTCGCCACGGCTCTCATTTTATCCGCTGCCGACCCCGACGGTGCCTATACTATCCTGAGAGGCAACCTTTTTGTGTTTAAGTCAAAGCAACTTCTTTGAAAGCTTTATGTAGCTCTCGGGCTGTTGACGAATCCGATTCTGCCCAGGACGCCTCTGAACATTTGTCGCCACGCCTCTGCTCCCAAATCTACTACAGCGCCGAGAGTAATCCATTCAAAAAGTTGTTCTTTTTTCTCTTAAATTTTATTTACCCATTTATAGGTGAAATATAATATTTATAAATGTAATTTTAGTATATATTCTCCTGCAGGCAGTTGCCAGATGAGTCCCCTCCAATAAAAAAAAGAAAATAAATTCGCTCACATTATGTGGCTAGAGCGAACATAAAAAAAGGCAAGGAGGTATCTGAATCTGTGTTTTCGTTTGTTCATTATTAAAAATCATAAAACAGAATGGACTCACCTGCTTAAGATCTCGTATTCATAGGATATCAAAGATAAGTAGATTGAGTATGAAGTTTAGAGCTACTAATCGAATTAAGGATGGGAGTCATTTAAGTCAGCGACCAGGGATCTAAAATTGGATAAGAGGTTGACTAAAATCAATTTTTGCATAAAATAGTAAAGGCATTTTAAAGTTTTTTAATCTTTATAATTTAATTTGAAAAATAGAATAACAGCATTAGAAAAAAGTTAGCCTAATGAATTAGTAAAATGGTGAATACTCCTGACCATCAGATATTGCCAGAAATACTTCTAAAGGTAACTTAAAAATAGAGTGAATCAAAAATACATTACCCAATAAAAGACTTGGATGCCCCCAGGTTATCTAGAAGCTAGGAATGTAGTCATTAGGCTGGTAAAGAGATTTGAGTTAAAATGCAGAGGTTAGTACCAAGTTGTAGAATTCTCGTGTCTCTCCTCCCCTTGAGTATTATATGCGGTCGTCCTCATATTCAGGATGTTTTAGAGGATGAAAGAAGAGCTAACAATCTCGTTTCTCGGAAAGAGCTTAGATATGTTAGCAGTTAGAAAAGGATACTTAGGAGGGCATTAGATGAAATCAATCCAGATGTGTTCTTTGAAATAGATATAGGATGTTACTACTTGTGGACGTTAACTTAAGATGAAGAAGCCGTTTGTGCATAATGACAAGAGGAAATGTTTTGTAAAGGAATTATAAATGCATGGAGTGACGCCACTACTGGTAATTCATCGGCTTGCTTTAAAAGTAGACTGAACTAATCATGAAGTTTGGATAGTTTAGATTAAATTCTATCATAAATGGGTATAAGACTGTTTCATGTTATACATATATGGATATGACACGACCAACCCGCCTGGATGCAATCCTGCTGTGGGAACCCACCAATTGGATGCAATCCTCGTAAGGTTAAGCTGCAATTGAACTCTCACTTCCTATGGACAACTAACACAAGTAGATGCTATAATATTCCCCAAGCATGCAACAGCCTCCCTCCACTATAACCTGGTCACTCAAGACAGTCACACAGAAAACCCGGCCATCGCTTAATTGTGGGAACCTTGATGGTTCCTACAGCACAGGCTGTAGGATCAAAGGCTTTCTCCCTTATCTCCCAAGTGGATGGAGGGAGCAGAGAGTCCATCTGCTCTCGGGAGCTACAAACAACAACATACTTGAAGAAAGGACAAAACAAAAAACAAACAACTATGAATTGCATCAGCTAGATCATATGAAGATCCCGGCAGTGCACATGGTCTATAAAGAAAGTGAACATATTAGGTTGAGGAATAAGTTCTTGCGTTTTTTTTTAATGTTGTGTTGATTTAAGTTTTGTTGATGTGATTTGTGAACATATTAACAAACAATAATAAATAATGAGAGCAAAATTTGCAAAGGTTAGGCTAAGTCTCTTAACAGCGTACACTATTAGGCTTTTGCTTAGGCTACGTCTTGAAGTTGATTAATAAGTCATTGCGGTTTATTTAAAAGTTGTATTAATTTAATTTTTGTTCTGTACCCTCAAAATGGAATGTCAAGTTGAAAGAAAGGCGCATTTTCGACACTTGTTGTTATTCATTTTCAATCGAGACGGGAACAATGCAAACGCACCAAAGCTCGTCGCGATTGCCAATGCAGAAATCTACGTTCAACAAATGTATCGACTGGCTAAAGCTATTCGTGAAAAGCGACCTCATCGACGTTATGGAGTCCTTCTGCAACACGACAATGCTCGTCCTCACATTGCCAATATGACAAAAGACGCCATCCAAACGCTTAATTAGGAAATCCTGCCGCATCCTTCATATTCACCAGACTTGGCTCCATCGGATTTCCATCTGTTCCGATCGCTCTCCAACAATTTGCGCGGCGTTTCTTTCAATACTGATGTGGAATTAAGAACCTGGCTAGACGAATTTTTCGAGTCAAAATCCAGAGATTTTTATTGCAGAGGCATCGAAAAACTAGTTGAACGTTGGTAAGAAGTCGTGAATAACAACGGAGAATACATTATTGATTAAATTGCATATTGTTTTCAATTAAAAATTAAGTTTTTCTAAAATTGTTGATTGTGATGAATAAATTTGATAAAACCGCAAGAACTTATTCCTCAACCCAATACAATGAAAAATATTAAAAAAAATATTTAAAAAAAAGAAAGGAAAAAAACTGACCTGGAAGAGGGCATAAATTGTGACGGATTGACAAGGCTAAAATCTTACTAGGGGATTTCTGTTGTTTCTAAATAGAGGATGCCACGCACTTGTTATATTGCCCTTATGCATATTACAATTGTATTCAGGACGTCTTTCCGCCCACATTCGCGTAGTAGGTAACATTTTAATTATAAAATGCCCAGAGTAAACTGAAGCCCTCGTATGTATTTAATGAGGTGTGACTCGCAAATTTTGAAAAATCAGCATCTACCGGGATTCTAACTTGAGTCCTTACGTGTGCGAAGCCCTGGTGCTAACCACTGAGCCACGATAAAACTGTAAGGACATATATCCTGAACTCTCTTAGAAGTTCCCAGAAAAGATGCCAAATTAATGGTCAAGGGTTTTTTCACGTCTTCCCGTCCATACTCGGGTAGTAGGTAACATTTAATTCGAAAGTAGCTATTACCCGAGTGTTGAAAGGAGGGACGTTTCAAAGATCTCTGACCGTTAATTTGGCCTCTCTTCCTTCGAAATCGAGTTCAGGTTGTGTTTCCTTTTCATCCATCGTGGCTAAACCGTAATGCAATGCCCGCGCGTGGCACGCGTAAGGTCCATGGTTCGAATCCTCGTGGAGGCTGATGATTCCTTATTGAGTTAATCTGCTTAGTTGAGGGGTGAGAAGATCTGGGCGAACCATTTTTTATCTTCTTTAATTATTATAATGCTCCTGAATAACCAAATTTAGTCAATTTCTCGGTAGAGAGGGTAGCCACTTTTTTTTGTGGGGGTGAAAGGGTGCTTCGGGTCCAAGAATTAGCTTGTCTTTAAAGCTGGGCTTATCTCGAGGGTTTTAGGCACTGGTGAATCATGGTGTCCAATGCTTAGACGATGACACAAGGGAGCCCTTTCATGAATATTAATTTGGCAGAACAGAATGTGTTTACTTCGATCTTTACTCGGGGCCATTTGTAACGCAGATTGACAGACTTTGTTGGCAATTGGCCGGACAAAACTGCTGTCAAGGATTGTTGATGTCCTTCAAGCTCTTAAATATTTGCCCAATATATTGGTTTTGTCTATTACCACATATTGTCTGAAATTTGCAGTACACTTGAGTCCCTTCGGATACTTCATTATTTTTCCTGGAGAAAATTGGGCAAGCAACGGGACTGACTGATCCTTGGAATAAGAGACTCGACGGTCAACTGGGATTTGTTATTAAAATATTTTGAATAATTCGAACTGTATTGATAGTATTTTTCTATGCATTATGATAAGCTTTCAATCTGGAGGATTTTTTATATCTACATAAACATTAGTTTAGAAAAATTATTTCGAATATTTACCTGAAATAATTAAATATAGAATATTTAAAAAAGTATTTGTTTCCCAACAATGCGGGAAACTAAATATTAAATTAATTTAAATCAAAATTAAGCTAAAAGGATGTAAATGTTTTAACTTTGGAAAATGACAAGGCCTATTAACATTAAATTAAATATTTAACCTTAGGAATAAAATGGATTGAAATGAAGTGACTCTAAAAGGCAGTGAAAAATGTTAAGTTCATCGCCGAAATTTGTTATTCTTTTATTGCCATTGAGAATCTTAGGAACTAATTACAAACACCTATGATTCACACCTGCACCGTTCGTGACTAAAGAATACAACATGGGAAGGAAATAGGCCTGAGATCTGCGAGTCGCGTTTCTTTCAATTGTTGTCTCTGAGCCTCAATTGTTGTGGCCAAGCAATCCCGAAACGTTGAGGAGGGATATAACTTATACCGGGATTCTCCACAGTCCTTAGTGAGTGTATATTGTGTTGTTAGCGTGTGTGTGTAATGGTCTTTCATTAGGTTTAGGGGGCGGAGTGTTGTATTCTGGACAGGTTTCCGCGATGGAAGCATCTAGCCTTTTCTGGTAGCTTAGGAGAGATGGGTGATGGCCAGGTGGACTCTTTCTTCACGTGGGGGAGAAGATTCATAAAGGTGAATGTCAGGGGGCCATGCATGTACCAGTGTGTTGTGTGAAAGTGGTCTGAAGTATTTGTTACTGATGTCTGGACTACACCTGAGTACCTGAGGTTGTGGATGATGTGATTTGTCTGGCGGTTTGTGAAAGGTGCGTTGGTGGGGCAGAGTTATTTACGTCCGATGACTCGTATAGCGTCTGAGTGTACTGAGTGGAGGTTTAAGTGACTATTCTGAGAAAGGTACTTGAGGAGGGTATTGTTGTTTGTTTTAGTTGACTCTCTTTGGTGTTGGTCGCATTATCCTGCACCGGGCGGGAGGCGGGCCTCGCCCCGACGCCACAGCGTGCTTCCTTCTTCCTGCTTGCTTTTTTTGTTGTTTTTTTATTAGTGTTTTGTATTTTCATGTAGCCTAAGTATTAGACTGTAACTACTTACAGGACATAGGCCCTTGGTGCAGATCAGTGGTATTTAATTAAAAAAAAAAACGACCTGGATTACTCGTAAAGAATAGCTATTTGATATTTGTATTACTAGTTTTGATTAATTTATTCGATTAGCTTAATGATTAGCTTAAGTTCTTCTAGTGTGTAGAGCTTCGTGTCATTGTGTCCGATTGTTCTACATAACCGGTCATCAACCGTTGTCAAGCAGTTACGTAAACCTGGTGATTCTCATGCAATTGGGATGGGCTCATTCCTCTCCATAAAGGCTTTCCCCTATTCTGTTGTCCATCTTCATGGAGGTAATTGGCCAGAAAACAGCGTTGACCTTAGGTCCAAAGTGGATAACAGCAGGGTGAACTGCAGGGATCTCCATTGCTGTACCATAGATCTGCCATCTAGAAGCTTACTATGGGTTGTATTATACGCAGGGAGCATGAAGAAGAAAAAAAAAATCAGGAGAAATAAAGTAGGCTCTACAGCGGTTGGAATGCTTATCTACGAGTATACGAGTATCTTGAAGCGAGATGTCATTTTGCTTAAACCACAGTGTTTGATCAATGCATCTTAACAGTTTGGGCTCATGGATATGACACTTGGGCACTAAAGACAAAAACTAGCGGAAATTGAGGATAAGAAGATAACTCAGGTAAACATGGGTAGTTAATGCACGGGGACATAAAAGAAATACAGTGATAAATACTGATTGTAGGGTAACCGAGTTTTGGGGAGGCGTCTCGGCTCCTCTATTATATTTAGTTGTTGGGTGGATCCTGGGGCGGAGGGAGGTGGGTTTCCCTCCTCCCCAAGCATGCTGGTTTGATTTTCTCGTTTATTTGGTTTTTGTTTATTGACTGGGTGTTTTTTCCTTCTTTTAAAAAAATAATTCTAAGAATAGGCTAATCATAGGCAATTTCGTCGCCTCTGCCCTGGAAGCCAGTCGCCAGATAATGAAAAAACCTGGATAAGAACTCAAACGCCAGACAAATATAATAAATAGTGTAGAAGTTCAGGAGTGGAAATGGGTATCGCATTTTACCAGAAGAAACGACAAGAAGTTGGAGGAAAGAAATCCTAATCTGGACACCCTTATATAAACATAAAGAAACAACCCTAAGACGACCGCGCAGAAGGTGGAAAGAGGAAATTTGATCAATAGCCGAATAACGTGTTAGACTCGATCGCAGGCCCGCGATCCATGAGTATAGATAACCCTTTGCCCGCCAATGGAATTCATAGGTTGCTATTTTTTTTTAGAATTTTAGCTCAAAATTATACTTTAAAAATATTGTTTATCAATAAAAAATTGCTGAAAATCATTGCTTGAGAGAGTCAACGCTTCATTTTGCACTTTTTTATCCGAAATCTTTATAAAATAACAAAAGTTCAGAAACCCAGGCAGAGTATCCCAAAATCCATTGAGCCACCGCTATAATATAATCTGCTTATTGAGTTTATGATACAAGACATCAAAGCATGTAATTAATGATAAAAAAAACATACATACGAGTATAAAGCCTTAAAATCAGGCTCTTCTAGGAATGCACGACTGTATTACTGCAATATTAATCAAGTCGAGCCTACTTCTAGAAGTTGTAATTTTCAAATAGGCCTTCATCAGTTTCCAGGTCGAAAAACGTCCCTTTCAAATTGCTGGAAATAAACAATATTTTCTAATGGACGTTTATTAGTTGTTTTTCTTTCAATCTACTCGTAACTTTGACACCTGGCATTTCTTTGTTTAATCATAATTTTGACACCTGGGCAAGGAATTGCGATCCATTCGTAAAGGAACGTTGTTACGGTACAGAAACCAAGTTTGTATCGGATCATTTGCTCCACGTTCCTAGTGAACAACTACTATATGTTAGGAATAAAAAAAAAATGCAACCAGCCCTTTCTTCCCCCGTTAGGTGTGATAAGTGGAGTTTCGTTTCGGAGTCAAAATCAAACAATGATGAACTTCAGAAGGGTCCCAAAGGCGGATATTTTTTGTATGTTCAACGGGATTGTTAGAGGGGCAGTGAGCTCTGTTGGTTTTGCTGTCTCGGTCTTTTCCCAATTCTGTTCTTGGTATTTATTTACCCACTTTGTCCTCTTTTTAGTTCCATGAAAGTCATCCCTATGTCGCTCCTGTCACCCCCGCCACCTCCGTGTATCAACTAGGTTCGATTTCTGCCATCAAACTTGCAATAAATTTTGTGGATCCACGCAAGATCATACAAACTTCTTTTTTTAAAGTTAAGATTGAAATATATTTGTATATAAACTGCTTGATACGGAGATGTATGGAATTTTCTTATCTATACAACACGCAATCCCCCCCAGCACATAACGAGACTAGAAAAAAAACAAAGTCTGCTAAATAAAAAGTCGCGTGTCCTGCCCCCACTTATTCTGATTTATGACCACACCTAACATAATACAGCCAAGCGTATCGTATTATAGCCTAGACTAGTATATCCTAGACCAGTATAGCATACCATACCCTATACTAAAATAACCTTGCATAGCTTAGCCTATTATAGCCTTGGTTAGCTAGCCTATCGTAACCTAACATAGTATTACCTAGCATAGCAGAGCATAGCCTTCCCTTGCCTATTATACTTTAGCCTACCCTAGAATAGCATAGCCCTATCTAGCCTAGCATTAACTATCCTAGACAAGTATAGCCTATACTATCCTATTATACCCTAGTCAAGCATAGTTTAGTATTGTCTAGCCTAACATACTATATGCTATCCTAGCATAGCATTTTATAGCCTAAATTAGCATAGTATATCTTACCCTTGTACATTATATCTTAGCATAGCCTATAATAGCCTAACATAGTATAGCCTATTCTAGGCTTGCCTAGCAGATTATAGCCTAGTCTAGTCTACCAGAGTATCGGCCGAATAGTTATGATGTTATTGCCAAAACAAAATAATTCCCGGGCTATCTTGGGGAGACTTTGGCAATTATATCATTCGACCCCGTAAGGAGCGCGGCGATTTGCCTTCCTGGACGCCGAGCTGGCGGGACTCAGCGCCCCGTCCGGCCCCAGCTTAGCCTATTCTCTTTCCTTCAGACAGCCTGTGTTTCTTCCCTAAAACCTCTCCCACAACTTTCTCTGGTCGGCCTGTATTTTCACAGGGTAGATGCTGACGTTCTTCTCAGCCAACTATTCCGGTTCGGGGCTGAGGGGGGATGGGACAATGTTTCTTAACCCGTGAACTCCGGTTTTGCTTCATCTCCACACGTACCTTCCTCACATCCCCTTTCCTTCTCACTTCACACTCTATCCTTTTTACGCCGTGCCCAAGGTGGAGCTGCCAGGTCATCAAGCGGGCGGGGTGGCCTTAAATGGCGGCACCTGGCTCTGCCAGCACCGTACGCACCCCTTGCAGAGCGGGCTACTGCGAGGGGTGATTTGCGTCTGCATTCCGTTAAAAAATAGGGTCACCATACCCATTGATGACAAAACCAAAAATGTCCCCTCAATTTTCCCTCGTCCACCTTCGGGCAGCTCGACTAAAAAAATGAAGCCCCCCCCCTCCCCTCTGCTTTCACAGGGAAACATCCCAAATTCTTTGACCGGAGAGGCGGCTTACTCCTCTTCTTTGCCTACGGGTCTAGGGGACTCGCCCTCACCCCTTTGTCTGGAGGTGCCCTCGGGTGCCTCCCTCTTTCCTGCTGCAGTCCCTTCTTTACTTTCCAAAGGGACTGCCGAGAAAGCCAGTAGGCAGCCCATAACCAACCGCTCCCCATTGAAGCGGCTCGGTAGGGCAAACCCCCTAAGGTGGAAGAGGGAAGACAGAGCCCATTGGCCGCTTCCATCCATAGACCTGCTGGCTCGCATGCTAACCTTAGTGGGGGTCAAGGCCTGTGCCTCCCCATACTCGACTCGTGACACCGCTGCCAATGGGACCTGTGATGTCCTGGGGGATTGCCGCATGGTTCCCCCCCCCCCCATGATAGACATGGTCCTTGAGGTAACCCAGCCTCAGACTGTAGGGCCGACCATGTGGGTGAATCCAGGCTCGGCGCCTAAGCACCAAACCCGAGTCGCCCTCCCTCCCCCTATACAAGGTCCTCCCCAAACGGCTCGGGTATCCAAGGCAGTACAAGGAGGGGAGGGATATCCTCCACCGGCCGGTGCCGCTGCGACCTCCAGATCCTTCTTGATCTCGGAGAAGGACCTTGCTGAGGCCGGTCCATATGGCCTGGGGGCTCCTGCCAGCGGAAAAGAAAAGCGGATTCATTCCCCGCCTTCCTCTCCCAAGAAGAAAAGAAACAAAAAAAAAGACTCGGGGCTCCTCTCCATCCGCGGGGGCTGTGGGGACGGATGAGTCTGCTGCTTCGGTAAGCGACCAAGCCAAGATCAGCACGTCCAGCCCTGCTGCCCCCCCTTCCGGGTGCGAAGTCCCTGACAAAGATGAAAGGTACAAGTGCACAGAGCAGAGCCTCAATTACGTCGGGGCCCCTCATTCAGAGACTACTCGGCGTTTTCGAGCCCGCTGGCTTCAAACGCTTTTTGGTTATTCGCTCCACTGATGGCAGCATGTTGGCTAAGGGCAACATGAACCATGAGAGGAGAGCTTTAACTAGTGTGATTGGTAGAGAGCCGAAGGTGACCCGTTTCTCGGACGTGAGCCATTTGGCGAATGCGTCGAATTTCCCCTAGTTCGCCATGATTAGTGCCCTTCGGATACTCGATGGCACGCCCGTGAGTGTGACGCCGCACTCTACCATGAATTACGTGAAAGTAGTTTATGCGAGGGAACTTGTGGACCACTCCATAGACGACATCACCTTAGAGCTGGCCGACAATGGGGCGGTCAAGGGCGAACGTGGATTGAGAAAACATGGAGGGGCCTTGAGACCCACTCCTACACTCTTCGTCACGTTCGACTGTGAGAAGCTCCCTGAGTCAGTGCGTGCCGGTTGATATCACTACCGCGTGGAGGCATTCGTGCCACTGCCGCGGAGGTGCTATTACTGCCACCGCTTCAGCCATACTAACAGCTCCTGTCGACATGCAAAGTCGGGGTTACCCGAAACCTGTGCAAAATGCTCCAAAGCCGCACACGATAAGTCCAAATCGTGTGTGTCCAAGTGTGTCAATTGCGGAGAGCCGCACCCCGCTTCTTCGAAGCAATGTGGTCCTTATCTCCTTGAGAAGGAGGCTAAAGACTTGGTCCTGGTGCACCCGGCGCTGCCCGGGACGTCTTATGCCTCAATGTTGAAAAAGACACCCTCTGCTCTTGGCCCCTCCAGGCCTACGATTACGGTCATTTCTGCGGCCATTCTGAACCCTTCTGCGGGTTCTACCCACCCCTGGCGCTTCCCTGGTAAAGCTGGTGGCATAAAGGATCCACACCCAGCCCCGGCTAAAATCAGGGCTCCCCTGCCCCCTTCTCCCAGCGTGACCGTTCATGGCCACGCGCCTCCACCGAGTCGTTAGACTCACAAGAGGCAACACCCCTAAAGTTGGTCGCCAAGCAATCTTCGGAGTTCCTAAAGCTGCCCCCCGAAAGGAGCACAACACTAAAAGCTCTTTCGCCCACACCCAATGATGGGCTGGGTGGCTCAGAGACGTTGGATCCTCGAAAAGAGGGCGCCCCGCCTCCGAAGCCTAAGATTTCGAGGCGGGGGAGGAAAAGAATCGCATGGCGAGCCCAACCTCCCCCAATAAATCCTCGAATGCGACAGCGCCTTCAGCGCACGGTGTTCTGCCTCCAGGAAGCGTACAGCCATTCCCGTGTGTGTATTCTCTTCTAAGAGGACCCCGCGGAAGGCCGCGACATTACGACTTACATTGAATGCTGGCGGAGCAGCATCCTGGCTAGAGAATGCGGAGAAAGCGGTCGCGAAAGATTCCACCGCGGGCGTGAAGTCCGAGATTACGGTCCCATTCTCCTAGAGGGGGAGAACCCCTCAATGACAAGTTTACTCTGAGTGAGTTGCTTTTCGCTCTTACTTCGTGCGCGGACACCACCCATGGACCGGACGATGTCCTGTACGCCATGCTTCGACACCTGGGTGAGCGATAATGGCCTTTCTGTTAGATTTGTTCAACAGGATCTGAGTGGAGGGTCTCCTCCTGGATTACTGGCTCCTGGCGAACCGCTACTGTGCTTGTCTTTCTCAAACCGGGAAGAGATCACTCTACTCCGGCCGATTTACGCCCAATCTCTAACCTCTTGCGTATACAAGTTGATGGAGAAATTGGTAAATATTAGATTATCCCATTTTGTGGACAGCGGAGTCCATCTATCTTCTGCACAGTGCGGCTTCTGCAAGTCCCACTCCACGTCGGATGCTCTGCTCCGACTGGATAATGCCGTCTGCAAGGCCGTCCTTCGTAGACAGCACTCCGCCACGGTGTTTTTCGATATGGAGAAGGCCTATGATACTGCATGACGAGACGGTATCATGGAGACTCGCCACACGATGGGTGTGAGGCACCGCCTCCCAATCTTTATATCTTAATATTTACGAGATCATTGATTCCGCGTACGGGTAGGGGAGCCTTCTCCGGCCCAATGGAGCAGAAAGAGGGTGTCCCGCAGGAAAGTGTCCTCAGCGTCACACTCTTTGCCCTGAGCATCAACGGCATCACCTCGGTGCTGCCATAAGATGTTCTCGCTACGCTCTACGTGGACGACCTTTCGATCTCTATTGGCGCGGCCCAGATGACAACTCTGTAGCGTCGACTCCAACAGGCATTGAACCACGTCTCGCTATGCCGAAGCGCACAGCTTTCGGTTTTCCTTGGCCAAGACTAAGGTGGTGCATTTCTGCCTCCATCCACGGCTCCACCCTTACCCAGGCTTTTTTTCTCAATGGGTTCCGCCTGGAAGTGGTTGAATCGCACCGTTTCCTTGGTCTTGTATTTGACCGACGCCTTACGTGGGAGGCTCATATTCGCAGCCTTAGGGTGTCTTGCACCCGCCCCATGGATATTCTCCGTTCTGTGACGTTTAGCGCTTGGGGCGCTGGTAGGGATACTGCCTTACTTTGTTATCGATCCTTCGTTCGTTCGAAGCTCGACTACGGAAGTGAGTTTTATGGATCCGCAGCTGAGGGTGTATTGCGGAAGGTGGACTCGATCCACCACACCGGCTTCGCCTGGCGACCGGTTCCTTCTACTTGTTGACACTGGGGAGATTCCACTCGCTCTACGCCGTGCACAGTGCATTATTCGCCTGTACGCGCGAGCCCGGCGCCTCCCTCAGTCACCAACAGATCTTACTGCATCCGCAGCTGATTTCGACGCCAATCATACCCTACGCCTTTTGGGTTTAGAGATAGGAAACTCCTTCATGAACTAAGTATAGCTTTCGGGCCGGTGGCGCCCCTGGTTCTGCCCAGGACGCCAACCTCGAGGGTACCACCTTTAGCTATTTTTATTCACGCCTCTGCCTCTAAAGCTTCTATAGCGCCGGGAGTATTGTGCTCGACCTTTTTTGGAGCACATCTCGTGTCACGCTGGAACCGTGCCAGTGTATACGGATGGCTCCAAGTCCCAAGAGGGGGTTGGCTTCCACGCCGTATCCCCTCTGTTTGAAGTCTGCGGGGCTCTGCCAGGCGCTGCGTCTGTCTTCACGGCCGATCAGGTGGCAATACACCACTCGTTACGTGAGATTACGCGACGTGCCCGGTTCGGAGATCGGATTGTGATTTATAGTGACTCACTAAGCGCCCTGGGAGCTCTCGGGCCATTGGAATATCCGCATCCCCTGGTTCGCCATATCCATAACGCCACGGTTTTGGCAAGCCGGGCTGATGTCGAGCTTATCTTCTGCTGGGTTCCTGGACATGTAGGAATTGCGGGGAATGATCGCGCCGATGAGTCCGCGAGGACTCGGCGACCGGGCCAGCGTTTCTCTCTTCCTCACACCGACTACATGGCAGGAATACGGGCAGCTCTCTGGGCTGCTTGGCAAAGAAGATGAGAGAAGGTCGGTTGGAACTTAAGGGAGCGTGCCATTGTGGTGCGACTGTTCCTATGGCCCTCCCTTCAAATGCTGCTAAGGGTTGAGGTTGCTTTCTGTCGTCTCTGAATTGGGCACACCTACGAGACGCACCGCCATTTGATGGAGCGCTCGCCAGCACTCTACTGTGAAGACTGCGTTGTCCCCCAGACTGTTCGGCACAGTCTTGTTGAACGTCTCACTCTGAGAGGTCTCCGCGCACGTTACCTGTCCCGGTACCGTGATGGTCGCGGTCGCTACCGCCTGTCCCTTGTACTCGGGACGAGTTCGTGCACATTGCCTGGTGTACTTATAGACTTTGGGTGGGAGGCCGGCTTTCTCCCCTTTATTTCACTAGTTGTTTTTTTTGTTGGTTTTTGCTATTTTAGTAGGTCGAACATTCCTGCGCCGGGGAAGGCGGACCTCCAACGACTCCGAAGCTTGCTTGCATTTTCCTATTTTTATTTTTCATTTTTTAGTTTTTTTGGTTGTTTTTTTGGGGCCTCTTATTTTAAAGTAGCCTAGTACTAGGCAGTGGTGAATACGGCGACTAATGCCCAAGTAGGCAGTCGCCAGATGCACTCTTAAGATTAATATATATATATATATATATATATATATATATATATATATATATATATATATATATATATATATACCATTTGAAAGAGAATGTAAAACAACATAAGGGTTTGAGATTTCGCTAGAATTGGTATGATGTTATTTGTCAAAACAAAATGATTCCCGGGTTAACCTTGGGAGGAATTTGGCAATTATATCATTCAAAAGATAATGTAAAACAACACAAGGGTTTTAGATTTCGTTAGAATCGGTCGAATAGTTATAATATTAAAAAAAAGAAAAGCAAAACGAGGACTGACCGACATAGTGAGATGTAAAGTCGCTCGCGACCTGACTCGCACGCGACTAAAAATATATCGACTCTGTGAGGCCTAAAGAATTTAACTCACAGGGTCGGGGCGCGGAAGAGTCATTATTTGGGGTTCGTGTTTGTCCAAAGAGTGAGGGGGGCGGGGGGGCTGTATGGTACCGTACGTAAAATCAATACCATACGCCTCTGCAAGGGATTGTGTAATGAGTGAAAGAGCGTACATATATACAAACAAGTGTGTTTGTGCGGAAGAGAACGGTAAAAAAGGTTTTTTTACATAGTTTCTTTCAGTTTAAAGGGCCAAGTAGAGGTCCCTAATGGGAAAAGGAGCCCTTTGCTTCTTTTAGGGGGAAGGATTCTTTGCGCTCATTTGGATGAATATTTTTTGCCTATTCATTATTTACTTCAGACATGAATTTTTGAAGTGTGTAAAGAAAGCGTTTAAGTTAGGTGATGTGAAACTCTATTTGAACGTACAGTTGCCCCAAATTTGTCGTATTACATTTTTCAAAATGTTTCTGACAAGTATGTTTATATAATTATTTATATGTTCTATAAATCCTCCAGTAGTTTTGAATGACTGCCGCTAAGCTTTGCTGTGCTGTGTTGTCAAGTAATATTTTTATAACAGAGGTCGGAAAATTAATTTTAGGGATACAAATAAAAATAGCCAAATGTTAATGCGAATATTTTTTTTAGGATATCGATGATTAAAAATTAAATTAATATATAGTTAATTAAACTGAAAATAATAATATATTTAATTATCACTGAACGAAATTCAGCGTAGTGTGACATGACTACTTGTGGCAACTGGACAGAGACTGAATGATCATCCTGTAACTACTTTGCAATGAATGCACGTTCTCTTTCGGGACGATGATTGGAAATGCTGTGTGTATTTATGTACGTTTTCTTCGACTTACAAGAGTGGATCTTGAGATGGAAATGTTCGGCAAGTTTCTATGGGATTTATCTATTTTGGATCTGGAACGAGTCGGAGTTTTTACTGTGCACTGGCGTGTGGTATGGGGGCGATGTTTAAGCATGATCTCCCTTTCAGAAGGTTAAATGTGTACTCTTTGGTTATGTGCGCCACGAGTGAGTGTGCTCACGGGGCCTTTGAATTTAGCTTTCTGGCCCGAGAATGAACTATTGAGGTTAAAACTGCAATCAGCTTTATTATTCATGTTCTTTGTGCCATTCAATTCCATTCCCTCCCCATCTCATTTTTTTCTCGAGTATTCCTCTGTTGAATTACACGATTGCCTTTCACTCTAGAATTATCAGAATAGGAATTTATAAACTTGCTCGATAGGTGTAGGATAAAAGGGGCCTTTGGCGAGAAGGGTCCGCCTGGATAGGGTTGACTGACGAGTTTCCAAGGGAAAGGAAGAGTTTATTAAGGTTGCTGTGAACCATTCCCTAATTGGCTTCCTCCCTATCCTCACAGCTATACTGGATACCCGTTTCCCGTTCACATCATATTTATTTTTCGCTGTATAGATTGAATACAATATAGGACTCAAACACCCTCACTGCGGTAACCCTTCTAGCTTGAATGCGTTTCCCCTGTTACAACTGATAATGAAAACATCTTATGAAATGGCCTTTATTTGACTTGTATGGGGCTCGCTCTCCTTCGTGCCCTGCCTCCTTTAATAGAAGCTCCAATAACCATAATTAAAGCGTTTGGCCATCGCCTCTAACATCAGGGGGGAGATTCTCTTTTCCGACTTCTGCGTTCGACCAAAAATGCCATCAATGCTTCCGTAGTCGTTCACTATAGCTAAAAAGCCCCTCCTTAGCCCTTTAGAGTGAATGCCATTGTTTAAAAGCATAATGACACCCATAAACTGCAATTACTTTACTTGTTTTTGTTTCGAGCGTCCTTAGTGGTCTCTGATTTTACAAATGAAATGCGATATCGTTAATGGCCGACTCTTTCTTTCACAAATGATGTTTGGAGTTGTGCGGGTGGCAGGGTGTTGTTATACTCTTAAGTTCAGCGAGTAACCTCCACTTGAGAGGGGGGTACTCGTTTCAGCTACGGAAGATTTCTGGGTCCCACGGCCCCTCAAAGGGTATGTGTATCGAGGGTCTAACATTTGTTGTTCGAAGAGAGATTGCGTGTGGTTTGGGAAAGAAGGTTATCATTGTGTTAGCTGCCCGTCATATAAGGCGTCTAAAGATGACCATAAGCATGCGTAAATCGGGCGTAGACGTTGGGATGGGAACTCTTACGGTCCTGTATAATAATCCCGTGAAGGCATTCAATAAACTTTGTATCAGGAGGGAGGATCTGGCGAATCTAACCTGCATTAGGGCGGGCTGTTGGCCTAAAGTGTGAGTAAGGAGGAAGAAACCGGTTGGAACGTGAGAAAGTTGCTAATGTAAAATCTATATGTGGATTGGTCTACGGAGTTTAAATGGAGAAGGTTATGGTAGGCTATTGAGAGTAGACGGCGTGGTTTTGAAATGAACCGGGGTGTTGGGTCTGTCCTGCGAGGACTGTTAGTGAAAGGTGTTTGGGTGGATTCGACATCCTTGTGAAAAAGTGTGTGTAAATGAGAAACGTTGCTTTAGGGTGAGACGCGTGCGATAAGCGCCCTTGGGGACGAGGAGTAGGTGGGACATGTTTTTTGAGCCTTATCGCTCGCGGTTGAGACGTTTTGGTTTTGGTAATGATTAGATGTGCCTTTGAATGGGGTAATTGTATGGTGAATGCCGCTCGCCAGCCCCTATTTCACGGTAATGTATTGATTGTGACGCTGGAAACATCATTCAAAGGAAAACTCGACCAGTATATGGTGGAATAGCATTGAAGAGTATTGTAGCTAAGTTTTGATCAGTACTTGCATACTTGGCGGATCTTATACAGGGTGACCCCCAAAACGACCACCAACTTTCCATACCAAAACTTGAGGGCTGTATTATAAACTCACATGTCGAGCCTACTGGTTGATGACTGATAACGTACTCCAATAGACTCTTCCTCCAATCCTATAAAACTGGTCTACGCACCAGACCCTACCCCACCCCTCCCTCCGAACAGACGCGTGAATAAGAGTAGAAAACATGGAAGTGGCGCATTATACTTTTGGGGTTTCATCCTCTGAATTTATTAACGTGCAGGGGTTAGTCATGATAGGGGGGGGGGGTATACATCAAAAGATCTCTTGTCTCTCAAAGGCCAGGTGCCCTCCTCCCCACTTTCTCAAATGGGATTCTATCAAAGGTTTCCGAATCTTTCTTGGCTCTTAACGGGCAGTCTAGTCGTCAATTATTTGACAGTCAACCTTTAGGATTCCTGCACCAACCTCTTTCGATGTAGGCTCACGGGAGGGGTAAGGATGGGGGAAACCTTTCCGGGTGGAGAGGGGTCGAGACTCTTTGGCACTCCTATATGATTTCGAGTTTTAAGTGGCGTCTCGCTCACAGTGCAGGAAGGATGCGACGAGAGGGCCGCGTTTTGTGGCTCTCCCTCTTCTGTGTTCCGTCCTTAAGAGTCAAATTTGATTGCCCTCTTTCCTTGTTTTGTGGCCATTCCCTTCTTTGTAATCATTGTGTCTTTGTATATAGTTTTGTATAGGCGCGCATGTATGCGAAGTAGTATGATTATTTTGCATTTTCACTATACTGCCTCAACCAGACTACGGAGCTGGAACTCTCCTTTCTCTCCATTGCTTGCTCTTTATTAGGATTATTAAATATGTTGATTCATACTCGACCCCTGTCGCAGATCAGCTGTTAGTTTTTAATCCTACTTGGAATAGCTTTCTATATCGTAGCTTTGGCTATATAGAGAGTGAGGCTTTGTACGTTTCTTTCAGTGGCAAGGTTCCAAGTTTGAACCTCTCCCCAATTTTTTTTTTTTTTTTGGGGGGGGGGGGCTACTCCTATACTAATTCCAAGTTTAGACCCCACAGAGATAAAATTGAGTTTCGGCGGAAACGGAGAACTGTCGCCTTCGACGGTCACCCGCGTCCCCCGGGTTGCTTTCGCTGTATCGACGCAATGGTGCAATAACAGCGCTTTTGTCCTATCCTCTCTCGAGCTGAGCTGTAAGAGGATCTCTCTTGGGACCTTAATACCCCCATTCCTTCGGTCACAGTGGCTTCTAAACAGCGTTGTAATGCAACTTTAAAAAAAGTCCATTGTTTCATTTGTATTTTTCTTTCCTCCTCCAGGGCTAAATATGTAAATAGGAACCATTTGGCTTATTCGTCGTAGCCAAAAGTGCGGGAAACTGGCTTTCGCTTGCTATGCTCTAACCCACATAGCCCCTCTGGGGTTCGAACATATAAATGGAAGTAAATTACTATATTCAGGAGAGTAAAAGTGAAGAAAAAAGGTCTGTAGCTAGAGGGGACGTACCTTAAGTACTTAATTGAGCTAGTTTTTTAAGTTCCTACAGCATGTAACAGCCTCCCTCCACTCTAACCTGGTCCCTCAGGACAGTCTGACAGTAAGCGCGGCCCCTCTTAATTGTTGTAAGGTTGACGGGGCCGTAGATCACAGGCTCTAGGACAAAGGCTTTCTCCCTTAATCTCTCAAGCGGTCGGAGAGAGCAATGCAACAACAGCAACAATCTCGACTAGCCACTAAAATCCATTAGTTTGCCCTAAGTCACAGTCGAATCAGTCATCTGCTCTCTCTCTCTCTCTCTCTCTCTCTCTCTCTCTCTCTCTCTCTCTCTCTCTCTCTCTCTCTCTCTCTCTCTCTCTCTCTCTCTCTCTCTCTCTCTCTCAGAAACTCATGAACAAAGTGCGTACGCTAGGAATTAACGGTAATATATACGGATGGATTAGTAGCTGGTTAAAAAACAGGAAGCAGAGAGTGATAATAAATGGCGTGGAATCGGACTGGGTATCTGTTACCAGCGGTGTTCCCCAGGGATCAGTCCTGGGGCCTATTTTATTTACTATATACATCAATGACATAGACGTTGGAATAAATAATATCATATCTAAATTTGCAGATGACACGAAAATAGGTAACTCAGTACTATGCGAAGATGACAGGGCTAGCCTGCAGGCTGATATAAATAAAATTACCGAATGGTCTGAGAAATGGCAAATGCCATTTAATATCGACAAATGCCAAATCCTTCAGTGCGGAACAAAAAACAAAAAATACACCTATACAATGCAAGGTGGCTTAATAAACACAACCCCGCAGGTTAAAGATTTAGGAGTAATAATTACAGAAAACTTAAAAACATCAAACCAATGCGCAGCTGCTGCAAACAAAGCTAACACAGCACTAGGATTTATAAAAAGAAACTACTAATAAAAGCGAGGAGATAATTATGCCACTATATAAAAGTATTGTCAGGCCCCATCTCGAATACGCTGTACAGTTTTGGGCCCCTTACTTAATAAAAGACATAGATAAATGAGAAGCTGTACAACACAGAGCGACAAAATTAATCCCGTCAGTACGTAACAAACCTTACCACGAGAGGCTAAAAAAACTCAATCTATTTTCCGTCAGAAAACGAAGACTAAGGGGGCAGCTTATAGAGTGCTTCAAAATACTTAAAGGATTTAACAACGTTAATGCCAATAACTTGTTCACACTGACAGGGGAGTGTCCCACCCGTGGACATGATTCAAAACTTCAGGGTAAAAGAGCCACTATGGATGTAATAAAAAACTTCACTTACTCGATTATTAATGATTGGAATAATTTTCCAAACGCAGTAGTGGACAGCAGAACTATAGATTCATTTAAAATGAGATTAGACAAACACTTAACAAATATTGGAATTGTTTAGCATAAGCTACAAAATAAAATAATATTACAAAAATATAACTCTTTCAGGTTTATGTAAGTGGTTTTCATATTCATTTCATTTAATTACTATTCAATGCAAATTTCCTTCAGGTACTGTCTTCTTACACTTGCAAGGTACTTTTCCCAAATTATTTCATGTACGGCTTTTGCCGGAGGGATTGGAGGGTGGGGAGAGCCTAAAACTTTTCTATCCTTTACTTCTACTATTCTATGTGTAAGTGGCAGTAGATTTAAGGCCAGATCACCTTAGTCTGGGCCGTAAGGCCCGTGTGATCTGTGTATCTATGTAACTCTATGTAACTCTCTCTTTCTTTTTCTCTCTTCTCTCCTCTACCCTCTCTCTCTCTCTCTCTCTCTCTCTCTCTCTTCTCTCCTCACTCTCTCTACCCCCTCTCTCTCTCAATCTCTTCTCTTCTCTCTACCCCTTCTCTCTCTCTCTCTCTCTCTATATATATATATATATATATATATATATATATATATATATATATATATATCTCAAAACCTCAAAACAACCACCTTGCCGTCGGTGATAAAGCTTGCGTGATCTGCTTGATTTAAGCTAGCTAAGCTGGGGGACTTTTAGTCCGGTAGGGTCACCCATGCCAGTAAGGTAGCTGCAGTAGGATCCAAACTAAGGGTTGTCAAACTTCTCTACCACTTCTTTGATGTGCCTTCTTGCATCCCCCTGCCAACCTCTTCGATTCTTTTAGTACTAAGTTTCACCAACTTTCTTCAACTGTCAAAAAAAAAAAACCCAATAACAAAAAACAAACATTCATCTCTCTTACAATAAGTTGTTTATTAATAAGGGCCTCACCAGCTCCCTTATGCCGCGTGAGAAGAAAGGTTTTGGAACCTCTTTAAATAACGCCTTGGAGCACTCATACGTTGCAAGAGACTGAGATTGAAGGAATCTCAGGCGTTTGGGGTACGATTAATCGAGAAATGCTAGGTACCCCTTAGAAGCTTTCTCCTAACGTGTAATGGCCTGACCAGCCTCCTGTGACCCCTACTTGGTGAATAAAAGCTCAACTGCTCTTTGGTGAGATCGCTTTTGTGTCTTGCTGGTTGCCAGATCAGCTAAAGATCTCGGATGAAGTCTTGGGCACTTAGCTTTACTATTTGCCTTAAGTTTGGCCGTTTTGAGTTGATTAGTAGGGCTTAGTAGGAAGACAGTTACACCTCAAGCACCCCTGTCGAAAAATCAGAGAACCAGTTCACTGGGGCTCTCGTGCTGCTCAGTTGAGAGCTGCGGCACGATTAGGGACGTCCGGCCTAGGGGAGACCTTAGGGCTGGTGTGCTTGGTCAAAGGGTTTCTGTTCGCCGAACGACCGAAAACCTCCTGGATATAGGCGGATGTGATTAGTGCCAGAGAAAACCACACACAAAAAAACCCTTTTTCAATGCGTATGGTCCAAGAGTTTTTAAGATGGCGAAGAATAATGGTCCTCCGTTTCGCAAGCTAACCTGCAAAATATGCAAAGTTTACAGATGGAGTGAAGACTTCGGGGGCAGGAGTTGCAAGGAGCTCACAGATGCTGTTAGTGTCTGTGACTTCTGTGAACTAGAGAAGCGCCTGGGCGAGAGCATTGCACAACTGAGAGAGGAGAACTCCCTCCTCCAAAGGGAGGTTCATCTCTTAAAAACAAAGAGGTGCAGATGCTAGGCGAGAAGGCTTCCGACGTCCAACAGCAGATTTCTTCTGCTGCAGGACTGCCTTAAAGAGCCAAAAAGAAGAAAAGAAAGAAGAAATAAGAGAAAGTAGAAAGAGAAGAAAAGAAAGTGGAAACAGAAGACGAGAAAGTAGAAGCAGAAGAAGAGAAACGAGAAACAGAAGAAGAGAAAACAAAAGAAGACAAGAAAAGAAAAGGAAGAAGAAGAAAAAAAATGTAGAGATACAAGAGGAAAGCGGCAAGTCGCTTCTGAAAGGGAAGACTTAGTCGTCTGCAGACAAATGTGCAAGGGTCACCCTTATTGGTGATTCTCAAGCACGGGGTCTGCAGTCCCTGCTAGCGGCCCGCCTTCGCACTAGTGTGAAGGTAAGCTGCCTGTCAGGATGGGGTAACCACCACATCAAAGTAGAGGTTGAGAAATGACAGATTTCTGAGAGCTCATCGTTGCTCTGATGGTCACTGGAAACGACCTCTACCTGAGAGGAGGTAGGCAGTCCCTACGGATAAAATCCTTCACACGGTCATGGGTGCCGTGGACGACTGTGGGCTGAAAACCCGCAAGCGTGTTGTAGTCGGGATGCTCCCGACGAGAGGTCCAACACGGACCTCCCACTCGATGAACGTCTCTTTAAACCGGCGCCTGGCAGATTTTTGTACGGCAGAGGGGGTCTTTTTTGTGGACCCATACCGCACCTTTTATGGTAGAAATGATCTCTTCAAAGGGATGGGGTACATCTTTCCTTTAAAGGAAAGGCCTTTCTGTCGAACATGATCCAGGATGTCGTAGAGAGGACCCAAAGGAGCATTCGACCAAGAGTGAGGGCGGACGTACGCCAGTACGCTCGTGTCACTCCTGGAATGTCCTCAGAGGTCGCAAAGAGGGGTGCCTCCTCGCCAACAAACATGCCAGGAAACGAAACAGCGTAGGGAGTCCTACAGTCGGGAACTCCCTGAAAGTTCTTCTGTTCAATGCAAGGTCAATCAGGAACAATTTTTCTGAGCTCCGTGGCCTCGTAGCGATGGAAGAACTCGAAATGGTAGCCATAACAGAATCGTGGATAAAAAACTCAAACCGAGACTTTGAAGGCGAATTCGCGGTTCCTGGCTTCCAACTCTTCCATAAAGATAGGCCAGACAGAGAGGGTGGCGGTGTAATGTTGTATGTCAAGGATACAATCGAATCTACGAACTCCAACATTATATCCGACCACGAACTCCTAGGCGTTGACCTAGAGATAGGTCCTGTCAGATACAGGACCCTGCTGCTTTACAGACCCCCTTCCCAACCTGTTGAGAAGGACAGGGAACTGTACCAGCTGCTGGGTGAGCTTGTTCAAGGCAGAGTGTGCATCGTTATGGGCGACTTCAACAGCCAAGTTGACTGGGAAACCAAAGCAGCCTGTGGCGAGAGCGCGCTACTCCTGGAGTTCGCCAACAACGAGTTCCTCACTCAATGGGTCAGAGAACCGACGAGAGGAGACAATATCCTAGACTTGGTCTTCACCTCTGAGGATGATATCGTTGAGGATGTCTCTGTAGGCGAAGAGTTCGGTGGCAGTGATCACCAGCTAGTTAGATTTACCGTCAAGATCCCGAAGGTAAGGTCTGTTGCCAGTCAATCAAGGAAACTTAACTTGAGAAGAGTAGACTTTGCAAGCCTTCGTGCTGGGCTGACTGATGTAAGGCTAGCGGTATGCGAAGATGTTGAGGATTCGTGGAACAATTTCAAAAATAAGTTCATGAGTCTTGAATCAAGTTGCATCCCTCTGAAATGCCTCCGTCGGTCTTCTGTTCAACCAAAGTGGTTTAATCGAGAAATCGGCCAACTGCTTAGGGCGAAGAGAAATGCGTACCGGCGATCGAAGATCTCGGGTGCCTTTGACGATTACCGGAGGCTAGCCAGAAGAGTGAAGTCCAGCATAAGGGCGGCTAAGCGTACTGAGGAGCTCCGAGTGGCGAGACTCTACAAGGAGAATCCCAAGGAGTTCTTCTGCTATGTAAATAGCCGTAAACCAATTCATCGTAGGATTGGGCCCTTAGTGGACGAGGAGGGTGCACTAACTCACTCAGATGCAGAAAATGCTAACCTGCTCAATTACTACTTCTCTTCAGTGTTTACTGAAGAGTGTGGTCCCATCCCATAGCCCACGGACTCCTACTCGGGGGAAAAGCTGGAGGCAATGGACTTCACCGAAGGAGAATTTAAGAAAAAGATCGCTGACCTAAAGACGAATAAGTCCCCTGGACCGGACGGGTTTCTATCCAAGGTGTTGAAGGAAGCGTGCGATGAAGTATCACGACATCTGTGCGCTATCTTTAACATGTCAATCCGGACCGGATGCGTTCCTAGAGAATGGCGTGAGGCGGAGGTGACTCTAATCTTCAAGAAAGGAGATCCCAGCCATCCGTCAAACTACCGACCCATCAGTTTGACTTCGATAGTCGGTAAACTCATGGAAAGCATGATAGTGGACAAGATAACTTCGTATTTAGAGTCAAACCGGCTACTGAGGAGTTCCCAGCACGGCTTCCGAAGGCAACGGTCATGCCTGACGAACCTTGTGGAATTCTTCCACTTCGTCTTCAGTGAGCATGATCGGGATCAAGCGGTGGATGTTGTGTACCTTGACTTCCAAAAGGCCTTTGACAAGGTACCACACCGCCGCCTTCTCCAGAAAGTGCGTGCGCAGGGCATATACGGCAAGGTAGTAGGTTGGATAGAGAGCTGGCTAAGTGACATACGGCATCGAGTAATGGTGAATGGACGGGCCTCTGAATGGGCCTTCAAAGGATTGGGGAGTGGTCGGACACGTGGCAAATGCCTTTTAACGTGGGGAAATGCAAAGTAATGCATATCGGCCACCGAAACCCCAAATCTCAGTACATTCTTAAGGACACTGCTCTTGAATCGAGTGACACTGAGAAGGACTTGGGTGTAACTATCACTAGCGACCTCAAGTTCTCGAAACAGTGCATCGAGGCAGAGAAGAAAGCCCAAAGGATGTTAGGCTACATAAAGCGCCAGTTTGGATACCGCAACAAGGAGATAGTACTTTGTCTGTACAACTCCCTCGTTCGGCCGCACCTGAAGTATGCCGTACAATTTTGGAGTCCTTCGTTTCGAAAGGATATCGCAAGGTTGGAACGCGTACAAGCCAGGGCAACCAAGCTGATTCCCTCTATCCGACATAAAAGTTATGAGGATAGACTAAGGGAATTAGATCTGTTCTCTTCTCGCTGAAAACCCGTAGACTGCGTGGTCAGCTCATCGAAGTTTTCAAAATACTTCCAGGGCTCGACAATGTTGACTACCGGGATATTTTTACACTTGTTGAGAGCAGAACAAGAAATCACGGCTTTACACTTGAACTGAAGCGTTACAACCGCAATATGTGTTTGAAATTTTTTCACTTACAGTATCTGCGGTAAGTGGAACGCACTTCCAGTGGAAGTTGTCAACAGTGAATCTGTTGACCAGTTCAAGTCAAGACTACACAAGGTCTTGAAAAGTGGCCGTTTAGGGACGCAAAACAATTGAGCAGCTATGTGCCCGCTCGATTGCTAGTCCAAAGATACCCTCTTTGAATGGACCGTAAGGTCTCCTAGGGTACTTCCTTTCCTTGTTACACTCTCTCTCTCTATCTCTCTATCTCTCTCTTTCTCTCACACACACACACACACACACAAACTAAGACAACTTTGCGGCAGCTAAAGACTGAATAATTGGTTTTGAAGTGATACATCAAATACTCTTTAAATCTTGGGAATATCTTCTCACTTAATACCCTTCAGCAAACCAAATAAACCACTAACTAACTTAGTATTATATCTCCCCCACCCCTCCAATTTTATCACGCTGCTGACCATCCAAAAGCATCCGCAAGGGGCAATCAGTTATGACATGGGTAACCATGCTATAGCAAACAGTTGGACGATTTAGTGCCCCGCCCCCACCCCCACCCCTGATCGTAAGCCATATGGTAGATATACAGTTATGCTGAATGTCTTTAGTAGTAGATTGAAAGGGGAATATGAGAGACCTCCAAAGTTAGTATGTCACACTATAGTCTTCCTTACACGTATTTGACCCATCTCATTCAAAGAGGACTTTACTACCCACCAACATTACCCATATCATACAAGAAGCTTAACCAAATCACACCACCATACAGGAGAGTAATGAAACAATGACGAAAACTAAATCAAATACTTCGGCACACTACTTTGAGGCATTCTTATCAACAAAATACTAAACGCCACTAGCTAAAGTACTACACCATGCCAAGGTATCACGAACCCATCGCATATACAGTGGAGTACAGCAGGAATCCCTACTCCCACATTTGGTAGCCTTTTGCTCCATGACATCAATCCCCGTAATCTCAATATCACACTCTACATCTATACCTTTGCCATTACCATCTTCGCTGAACACTTAAAACACACCCAACCAGCTCTTGCTCTACAACTCTAATGACCACGCCACTTTCAAAATCCTCTCTTACCCTCTTCAAAATTCTCACAAACTTGAGTATATAACAAACACCCATTGATCATTCTATTAAACTTGCTACAAGACTAAATTTTAGACAACGAAGGTAATACAAAAATGAACAGATTTCGAACACAGAGTAACCAATACAGGGCATTCAAGAAATCATCATCCATACATTGAAATCGCATATCCCTCCCTCAGTTACCCATCCCTCTACGGCCTGGGCAGCCCATCTCACATCCACTCACCTTAGACACGACAGAAAACAAAGCACTTCACCTCGCCACAGGATGCCCACGCAGGACACCAATAAACCACAAACTAAAAACAAATGACGTGACCATAAAACACATTCTTGACCTTGTGGTAACGCCATATATCAATAGTAAGCGAAACCCAAGCCACCCATACCAAGAATATACTATAGCGAGATAATATAAGGAAACCTACAACCCCGTAACCAAGCTTCCATTTAACCACCACATTATCCCCCCCAACACAGAGAATGCCATCCAGGTTTTGGGAGCAAATCACCACCTCATCGCCATTTCACCCGTTATTAACTCAAGACATCCCTCCCACATTATACGTGAATTCCCTTGAGAAGGTACGAGTGTGTCCAACACAAAAAAAATATGCACATCTGGTTCCGCTGCCACCAGGAACCAAACACACTAAAAGACATTCACAACATGCCGACACAGTCAACAAACAGAACTGGTACAAAACGTGCACATACCCGGAGTGTTAGATCTCCGGGAGAACCAGGTGTAGTCGGCAGAGTTTATCGGGGCTGCAGACCAAAGATCAACCTAAGTAAACGGAGAATTTAACAAAAATAGCGAATCATACTTATGGCCACCGACATGGGGAAGTAACTGGGGGATTATTCATAGCTCGGTGTAATTTGAATTCACAAATTAGGCCCAGACAGCAATAACTTCCACAAAAATCCCCCAAACCTGCCACAAATCTCTTTAAAGAGGCGATTAATGCTCGAACTTTGTTAATTGAAGCTGCATCAATGAAATATTGACCCTGTTTCTCTGATGGTAGAGGCTGCCATTCAAATGTTTTTGCTTTCCTTTGGATCGGCTGTTTCAAAAGCGCACGTGTGTATGTCCCTAGGTGAGGTTAACTCCCGCTACTCCTTCAACGGTTGTCGAGTTTATCAAGGCAACCGTATTAGGGGAGTCACAGAGATTCATTGGTAGTTTCCGAGTCCCAGTGCGTGAGGTCTGGGTACAAAGATACCATTTTGAATCCTCGAGTGGAGATTTTGTATGTACGAGTATCTAGGTGTGTTTTTCGAAGTGAGTTCTTTCTGTTATATTGGGCATACCCAGTTTCTTTTGCGGTTCGGAGATCTATCTACGGGTTTGTTTTTTTTATTATCGCCAGGAGACACCACTCCATTTTCCTCTGAATTAAAGTGATCGGGTTGTTTTTTAGGGTAATCATAATTGATAACTTAATTTGCAACTTAAAGTATTTCGAAGAGATATTAACCTAAAGTAATCAAAATAAAAAATGGGAGTAACGTTCTAGTTTTAGTGTTTACTTTCGCTTAAATTTGGTTAGATGGATGTTGTGTAGTTTTGGTTGTTTATCCTAATTCTCATTAGTTGATTTTTTTATTATTTACATACTTTTTAATAAGTTCTAGCTACTTTATTTTTCTATCCGAATATAAATACCTCTTGATGTGTCCTAGTACTTGCAAATGAGTTGGTTGGAAAATTCCACTCTGTATTTTTATCATAAGATTTTACTTGTATTGGAGTTTTACGGAGTGTGTCATTTAAAGTTGTTTTAAATGATTACTTGCTACATCGGCTGAGCATTTTGCCCAAGATTAACCATATTTTGCTGTATTATTTAGTTAATATTGTTCAGATGTATCACCTTTGCATTGACACTTTTTTAAAGTACGATTTATCCGGACAGTGGCTAAAATCACTAGAAAAGAAAAGTATTCATTGAAATATTCAAGCCATTTTTATTGGCACAAAACAGACCAAGTGAAGTATTAGGAGTCGTGAATAGAATTATTAGCTATAAGAATGAAGAGGTTATTCTTCAACCATGCGATTCATATGCGAAGCCACACTTAGAATATTGTATTCAGGTATGGTCCCTACATTTCAGGGAAGGTATCAACTTTATATAGGCAATGTAGACCAAAACTATCAAAATGCCCGGTTGCTCGAGATAAACACCCTGAGTATACAGACTGAAGGCACTGACTCTATTGAGTATACAGGCTGAAGGCACTGACTCTTTTTGGGGGGAGTAAACGAATGTCGGAATAATTTACCTCGAGAAAGTCAATAGTTGTAGTTAGAATGTTTTCAAGTCAAAGTTAGCTACGTATATGAATGGGGACTTTAATAAGGTTTTGGGTGTCGTGTATATAATGCAAATAATACACTGCCTGGCCAAAATAAAGGTAGTTCAGTGTAATAATTATTTAATAAGCTATTGGACCCCCTCGATAGAATTACAGCTCTCATCCTATCTGGCATTGATTCTACAAGCTTTTGCATCTTCTCTAGCTTCAATTTTGGCAACAATTCCAGCAGCCGTAGACCCAAATCGTTCAATGATAATGGAAGAGGCGACGATGAGGCAGGCAGGTCCATCTCAAGCTAATCCCATAATTTCTCTATGGGATTTAAATCTAGGGACTGTGGTGTCCACTCAATATGCTGAAATGATCCCTCATTCTGGGTGAACCAATCTTTGACGATGTTAGACCGGTGGATGCGCGCGTTATCGTCCGGAAACATTCCATCGCCATTAAGAAAAAAGAAGTCAAGTGAGGGGGGGAACTTAATCGTCCAAGATCTGCAAATACTCGCCGGACTTCATCTTGTTGCTGCAGAGAGTGGCAGATCCATGTCCAGCCCAGGTAAAACAGCCCCAGAGCATCGCACTACCTCCAGATGCCTGCACGGAGGGGACGATGCATGATTGATCCAATGCTTCATGAGGTTCTCGCCATACTCTAATGCGTGCAATCCTCTACACTCCAATTTCTCTGTTCTTTGGCGAACTGAAGCCTTTTTATTCAATTTGTTGCAGTCACAAGTGGCTTCCTGATTGAGGCGCAGCTGCGTACATGCATTATTTCAGTTCACGACGCATAGTTCTCTTTGGAATCGTGTTTGGACCTTCACATAACATGCTGGTTAACTGTTGCGTCGAACAACGCGGATTTTTCTTGACCAAATGCTTCAAGGAGTGCCTGTCTCTTTTGTCAAGAATTTGATGCCTACCCCATTTGCTACGGGATGAACGCGCTTCGCCATCTTGTTTTCAGCGTGCAATTGTTCTCTGTATAGTCTTCATGCCTATACCAGTTGTTGTAGAGATATCACGTGTTGATTTGCCACCTTCATGGAAGGCGACGATGTGTCCTTTATCAAATGGTGTAATGTCTTTTCCACGCTTCTTCATTCTTGCAGCTCGTGTAAATATTAGGACAGTTGTAACATCTATTTAGGTGGTTGCTACGTCAGAGTCACTACTGAATGTCGCCATATAGGTTTAATTTGAACAAAGGATTCTGAAACAAATTATTGACGAAAAAACATACAATGTATCAAAACTCAGTGAACGACCTTTATTTTGGCCAGGCATTGTATAACTTTATAATGCCACTAATAAACCCGAAATCAATTGCACAAATTTGGATAGATTTGACAAAAGCTATTCTTTGGTTATACAGGGTGGGGCAGAGAGGATGGACGTTTTTGAAAAATCCACAAAATCATTAATTTTAGCTTCGAACAAATTTTATTGACATCAATGTGTTCGTATTGGCAAAATCAAGTGTGAAAACAACATCCATCATATGGTGTCCGTTTTCATTGATGCATTTCTGAAGGCGTTCTTGGAAGTTGGCCTCCACTCTCTCCAGCATTGTTCTTGATTTTGGCGACTTCCACGCGAATAGCTTCCTTCAAATCGTCCAATGTACGGGGTTGATTCTTATACCCACGTGCTTTGAGGTTTCCCCACAAGAAATAATCACACATGGACAAATCAGGGGACCGAGGGGGTCAAGGAGTGTCAGCAAACCTGGAAATGAGGCGGTCACCGAATAGAGGGCGAAAAACGTCCACTGATTCTCTGGCTGTGTGGGCAGTCGCCCCATCCTGCTGAAACCACACACGTCGGATAGGCATACGTTTTCTTCGTAATTCAGGCACAAAGAAGTTGTTTAGAATCTCGATGTAACGCTCTGAGTTCACAGTTACAGCATTTCCATTAATGTCTTCAAAGAAGTAAGGACCAATAACGGCAGCTTTTCCAACAGCACACCAGACTGTCACTTTTATGCTGTGCAGTGGTCTTTCATGCAGTTCTCTCGGATTTTAAAGAGCCCAATAACGGCAGTTCTGTTGATTCGCCATGCCATTGAGATGAAAATGAGCTTCATCACTCATTAAAAAAATGGGGTTGTCATTTGCCTCAAAAATTGTTTCCATCTGACGTGTGAACTTAAGACGCTGTCCATAGTCCCCTGGTTTCAACTGTTTCCCAATGACCAATTTGTAGGGGTGGAAATGCAGGTCTCCATGCAAAATACACCTTATCGATCGATTACCGATGCCTAGTTCAGTGGAATGCCTACGAGCAGAGCGATTCGGACTCCCTAGCAAAACTTGTCTAACACGTTCCACTTTTTTCGGGGTCCGTACCGTTCGTGGTGCCTCACCGGTCTCCTATTCATTAGTGTACCTCGTGTACGAAGTGCCCCAGCGTAAGATTGTGTTACGGGTGGGAACAACCTCATTTCGGTGAATGTTGAAGTGGCGCCGAAATTCACGCTGAGCTGATGTAATAGACTCGTTATTCTTCACGTAACTGTTGTAGGCAAACATTCGATGCCCTATCGTCCACAGCGCCATGGCTTCACCTGAAAAGAACAGAAAAAAAATGCTAAGACACCTGAAAATAAAAAATAAAAAATGCTAAAACACCACGGGCAGAATGGTACCTGCCAGACATATGTCTCTCCCCCTGGGGCTGAGTAATAGACATTTGAAAAACGCCCGTCCTCTCTGCCCCACCCTGTATATAGTTTGCCTCTTTTAAGGTACAAGTCTTTGGTAATATCGCAATATTGGTTCATTTCCCACTAAATAGATTTCGGCGTTAATTTTGTTTTTATTACTTTACCAAGTCGAGAGGGGTGGTGGTAATCCCATTTTCAATTCTATGGGAAGTTGTTTTTTTCAGAAATTTATGAATCTGAGGGATAAATTAGATTGAAAATAACTCCGTCTCAGCCGGGATGTTTGGCTCGGTTAATGCTTTCCAGTACATAGTTTTGGTGTTAGGATGAAAGCCTTTTTTTCAGATTTTTGGCTAAAGACATGAGTCTAGATAGAAAGTAACAATAACTCAATAACGACGCCTTAATGCTGAAATTTAAGAGCAGATTTCTTCATAACACATCGTAAACTATTGGAAAACATTTAAGTTTTTAATGGATACTATAACTCGATAAGCGGGGTTTTTTTTGTTTCTTTTGTTTAATGAATTCTTATTATATTGTATTTCCAGCAAAAATATATTCTGCATTTTGTTTATGGAATATTAAGAATATTTGGAAATGTTACAAGGAACTTTAGAAGATAGAACTGACGGAGCCCATTTAAGTCTAATTTCATTCTGAACAATGCGCAAGAAAACGCTTTAAAATGTTAAATATTATATAAAAAATTTTCTATTAATTTCTGAATATTTTTAGCGAATTTGTTTCTAAAATTTATGGGGGAATGGGGGTATTCCTTTGTGCATTTTCTTCGATAAAATCTAATAAGTATCAATAACTTAATACCGACCTTTGACACTGCATTTGGGCATCAATGCCATCAAAAACTAATGGGAAACATAAATTTTAGTATTCAAATGATGTTAGGTTGGATTGTAAAAGGTTACCCTATTTTGTAATGATCATGGTTACAGGCCTATTTGTTTTTACTTTCTTGGCCATCTACTGCACTGCTTCCAGTAGGTTAATATTATGATAGTATTTGATTATTTTGAGACCATTAGGCTAAAGTATGGGAGGGGAGATTGGCTTTAGTTTGGTTAGTTCAGACTTTATTTCAAGCTTTTGCATAAGAAATAAAGTTCGGCCCAAAATTCATCTTTGAACTTTACAAATAAGACTTAAGCTTCTTACATTTGAATACAATTTTTAGTGTACACTAATGTACACCAATGGACTTCACTCTCCAGCATAAGGGCGGCTAAGCGGTCTGAGGAACTCCGAGTGGCGAGACTTTGTAAAGAGAATCCCAAAGAGTTCTTTGGATATGTAAACAGCGGTAAACCAATCCGTCGAACGATTGGCCCTTTGAGGAATGAGGAGGGGGCATTAAAGGACTTAGATGCAGAAAATGCTAACCTCCTCAACGACTACTTCTCTTCAGTGTTTACTGAAGAGTATGGTCCCATCCCCCAGCCAACGAGTTCCTACTCGGGGAAAAGCTGGAGGATATAGACTTCACCGAAGGAGAAATAGAAAAGAAGATCACTGACCTAATGACGAATAAGTCACCTGGCCCGGATGAGTTTCTACCTAAAGTGTTGAAAGAAGTGCGCGATCAAATGTCACGACACCTCAGCGCAATCTTCAACATATCAATGCGGACCGAATGCGTTCCTAGAGAATGGTGTGAAGCGGAGGTGATTCCTATCTTCAAGAAAGGAGACCCCAGCCATCCGTCAAATTACCGACCTATCAGTCTGACTTCGATAGTCGGTAAAGTCATGGAAAGCATGATGGTGGACAAAATGACGTCGAATTTAGAGTCAAAGCTGCTACTGAGGAGTTCCCAGCACGGCTTCCGAAGGCAACGTTCATGCCTGACGAACCTTGTGGAATTCTTCCACTTCGTGTTCAGTGAGCACAATCGGGACAAAGCGGTGGATGTGGTCTATTTAGACTTTCAGAAAGCCTTTGATAAGGTATCACACCGCTGCCTTCTCCGGAAAGTGTGAGCGCTGGGCATAGACGGAAAAGTAGCAGACTGGATAGTGAACTGGCTAAGTGGCAGACGGCAATGGGTGGTGGTGAATGGACAGGCTTCTAAGTGGGTGCCCGTTACTAGCGGGGTGCCTCAAGGTTCTGTCCTGGGACCACTACTATTCATCATCTACGTCAACAACATGGTTGCCAAAATTTCCAAATTTGCCGACGATACCGAGCTTGGTATTAACGTTGCAAAGGATGGAAATACTGCCCGCCTGCAGGAAGATCTTCGGAAGATTGGGGAGTGGTCGGACACGTGGCAAATGCCTTTTAACGTGGGAAAATGCAGTGATGCATATCGGCCACCGAAACCCCCAATCTCATTATATCCTTAAGGGCACTGCTCTTGATTCGAGTGATACTGAGAAGGACTTGGGTGTAACTATAACTAGTGATCTCAAGTTCTCGAAATAGTGCATCGAGGCAGAGAAGAAAGCCCAAAGGATGTTAGGCTACATAAAGCGCCAGTTTGGATACCGTAACAAGGAGATAGTACTCTGTTTGTACAATTCACTTGTCCGACCGCACCTGGAGTATGCCGTGCAATTTTGGAGTCCTTCATTTAGAAAGGACATCGCGAGATTGGAACACGTGCAAGCCAGGGCAACCAAACTGATTTCCTCTATCAGATAAAAGTTATGAAGATTGATTAAGGAAATTAGATCTGTTCTCGTTGGAAATGTTGACTACAGGGATATTTTCAGCCTTAATGAGAGCAGAACAAGAAATCACGGCTTCAAACTTGAGCTGAAGCGTTACAACCGCGATCTGTGTGGGAAATTTTTCACGTACATTATCTGCGGTAGCTGGAACGCACTTCCGATGGAGGTTGTCAACAGCAATTCTTTTGACCAGTTCAAGACAAGACTAGACAAAGTCTTGAAAAGTGGCCGTTTAGGGAGGACGTAAGCCGCTCGACAACTAGTCCAAAGGTACCCCCATTGAATGGACCGTAAGGTCTTCTAGGATACTTATTTTCCTTGTTACTCCTTGTTACTCTCCTTCCTACGTAATACCGTCGCTAAATTGGCGTTGCAAAAAATAAATCCTAGACAATACATAATCTAAAAGTTAAGTTAGGTTTCTTATGCTCTTTTTAAGAGTAAATGCTAGGATAAATTATGTACTCTCTCCTCCGTTCTGGCCTCGGAACCATGCCGATGAGGTGCTCAACCACATACTGCCAATACGGACCCTTCTTCCCCACAATCAGGACCGACTCCATCAGCTCACCAGCATTTGTCATGCTGATCTCTATGTGAATTTCATTATCTGGTCGGCATGATCTCGTCCACCGACGAGAGACGGATGGAGTGATATAGTTCTAGTTTATCTATACGGCATTGATACAAATATGTATGGTAAAAAATTTGCATTAATTGCAACCCAACATAAACATTTTAATTTTGACAGTGCGAACTTCTTGAAAGTAGAAACAATTTCAGGTTTTGAATTCCAACTTAGAATGATTCATGGCGTTGTGACGTCACAAGTTCGAGATTTTTGCTTCTATCAATTGATGAAATTCGGCATTTGAGTTCAAGGTAGAAAATTGGGAATTTTTCGGTTCGCGGAAATATAGTGGTGCGTTCTTAAAACTTTCGTATCTTTGGAAGCTGTTTATTAGCAAACTATTTTCTCAACTTTTAAATACACTTAAATTGCTTGTATGGATGCTAACGTTAGTTATCTTCTATTTGCTATTCTTGTTATCTGTGTTCCTAAAAAACTTGATTTTTCTTTGAATCAACTTCGATGATCTGAAGCTACAAAATGCGATCTTAAGCCAGGTTCTGATTCTCACACTGCTTCTCCTCTCCCCATAGTCGGCCCTGGGAGCTGTTCACCCATTTCTTTTGTTTCTGTCAAGGAAAACGGGAGTCCCCTTCCCTTTCGCTCGCTAAATAGGCCTAATAAAGGGGTGTGGGGAATGTGCTTTCCGTAGGCTCGATAGATTTGGCAATTTTCCTTTCGTAATTCTAAGAGCGTCGGTTGCCAGGTTTATTTTGCGCTCCTTTGTCTCTTTCTGTTTTGTCTTTGTTTTTCCTTGCCTGTTTAAGGAAGAATCGAGTCTGCATATTTTCATGCCTGCTTCTCTGAGGAGTGAGGCGCTTTGTGATTCTGGCACTGTTCCGTCCTGCCCCTGCCTATTTTTCTTATACCAACCCCTCAGCAAAGTGTGGGGCATTGAGTTATTCGTATTCATTGAGTTTACGCCTGAATGTTGGCTTGCGTGTTCTGTGGCAGCCCCTCTTGCCGCTGGGAGTGACTACATTGCTATCTGTGGCTGATGCAGTTGAAATGTTTCTGAAATTGCGACCTTTCTTAATTGTATTATTGAGAGATCTTTTCCTGCTGCATCTGCCAAGTATTTTCTTCCTTTTAATGTAATACAAAACACCCGTAACAAATAAATGTCAAATATGACTTAGGGATCTTCTTCTATATGGGTGTGCTGCCTTTTTTTTTAGGGTTGGGCTGAGGATAAGGGGGAGGTTGCTTGTTATGGAGAATTTCGCATTCGTTTTGTAAATGTCTTAGTACTTTTGTTTGTTTCCAACTCATTCTCGCTGACTTCCACCCACCCCACAAGGTGACCTGCCATCGTTGTAAATCTAGGTTAGGTTCAGTAGAGTTGCGGATTTACCTGGTCCCTAGACCCCCCTTCCCGCCGCTATTTCGCCAGGCTCTCTCTTTCCAAAATTTTCTGGTTGAGATACTCGAGGAGTTTCTTTAAAGTATCGATACAAATCGCTGAGTCTGGGCTCGAAAGAACAATGATAATAGTAACCATACAAAGCAAGTAGTGTGTGGTAACAGTTTCAATGGGGGTTGGAACTCTTTGTCATTGTGACCATTCTTTCCATGTCTACTCGATTCAGCCTTGTTACCTTTGTGCTCATTCATGGAGTACGAGTATTAGCTTGTTCCAATAGGGTCTTCCCTCCATTGGATCTTTGTTGAGGGGCGGAAGCAGGTTTAGCCCATCCCCCTCCCCCTCGTGTGACTCTACAGCATGTCTTCTACATATCTTCAAGTGCCCTAACTTAAAACTTTCTTTAAGAACCTCTTTCTTTCCAAACTTTCTCTGTGGGTTGGTTTTCGCTAAAGAACCCCCTGCCCCACCCGCTTTCCCCCACTTTTAAGTGGTACTTGCCAAAGCCACTAAATACTACCCACTCACCCAAGTTGTATATACCCTAAAACACAAACCCACCCATCTTTTCTTCACCACAAATTATTCTTTCATACTACTGATGTGGTGTTGCATCTCGTCCAGGCGGGGTTGACGTCTGGGTAGAAGACCGCAAGCACGCACACTCGCGAACCCTTTCCAGACACACACAATTTCATCCACTCGCTCCGACCTCTATTTCTGTCAAACACTCACAAGATCCATACACCTTTTATGCAGTCTTCCAACCCCTTCGCATACCCTGACACACACTCTTTATGTACTCGTATTCTCTTCACAAGTCAATTGCCATCTATTCTTTTACAAGCCCAATACTTGATTCACACACTC
Organism: Ceratothoa steindachneri; assembly: GCA_963969495.1. NCBI lineage: Eukaryota > Metazoa > Arthropoda > Malacostraca > Isopoda > Cymothoidae > Ceratothoa > Ceratothoa steindachneri. The sequence goes on along the minus strand of OZ018320.1, from coordinate 26,187,125 downwards.
ACTCCCCGCTCTAAACCCACTTCGCTCATTTCCTATTATCCTTCAGCAATCATACGCCAACTGCACCTTGCCTACTGCACTTAACAGACACCTACCCGGTAGTTCATGCATTCACCTTTCCCTCCTACCTCTTGCTTTGCCACATTTCTCACTTCATTCCATAACAACTTCCTGTTCCCATTCGGAGCCTCATTTATCTTCCTGTTCCTATCGAGATCCTCATTTATCTTTTATTCTCATCGGGATCCTCATTCATCTTCCCGTTCCCATCATGATCCTCATTCGTCTTCATGTTCCCATCCGGATCCTCATTCATCTTCCGTCGCCCAAATGTTTGCTTTGCTGTTTCTTTACTCTGGTTAATCATTTCATTTTTCATTTTCCCCCTTGTATGGATTTGTATCCTTGATGTTCACACAACTATTATTCCGCTTTCTCACCTTCTTCCAGAACAGCTTTCTTTTCCAGGCGGATCCTGCTTCCTCTGCTGTTTTTTTTATCTGGTTAATCATAATCAATCAGTCATTTCATTTTTCTTTTTGCTGCCTTTGGTGCGGTCATCAGCATCTTTCTGACATGTTCATGGGCATTATTAAGCATCGCAAGTACTTCTCACGTTTCACATCTTCATTCCACCATTCATCATTATGCTTTCCACTTCTAGCACATCTACATGTATATATCCTTTGCACTACCAACTATCACTTTATTAAACTTTTTCCACATTTGCTCCAACCTCATGTTCACACTTGCTCTCTCCTATTCTCAAGCTTTTCGCATACTCCTATCTCTGATTCAAGACCCTGATAATTTTGCTTCTCTTCAATTCATCCCTGTGGCTTCCTCGCATCCACACACCAACCAATTTAGCCGTAAACAGTAACAGTACAATCATTTGGTTGGATAGTCCCATACCCCTACTCACATCAAATATACGTCGAGGCATTCACGTCGCTTACATCTTTAGACCGATAACTATTTTTAATTCCATTCCACAACTCCCCCCAAGTCATACCATAATCGTTCTCAGCCTCACTTCTATCATTACATGGTCAATACACTACAATATCGCACACCTTCAGGCAGGCCTCAACTTTACCCTTTTTCGAGCGCACTCATCATGCGATTCATCTCCTAAACATTATCGCATACCCCTTTGAGCCCTATCTATACCCATGATTCATATTGAAATCGACTCCATCTTGCGCACTTTTCATTCCCTTTCTTGATTGTCTCACGATGCAAGCATCTGCAATCTCCTTTTTAAACACGTTTATCTTCCCTCTTTCTTCACATATGCCCCTCACATTGTACACAGTCATTTCATATTGACTCTGCTTAAGCATGACTGTCGCTCCGCCACAGCTCCGCCCATTGCCATAGTGTTTGCAAGAACAAAACTCGGCGGCACAGCCTCGGCCAACGACCCATATCCTGGTTTAGTCGTCTTTTACTATACTCGCCGGAAAACAGTATGAACCACTGCTCCATATACTACATACCAATGAGAATTACCCTTCACTGGATTTGTGCTCTTTTTTAGACATATATGCCCCTTCCTTGCTCTTATTAGTCTTTATTTTTAAAAAAAATTTTGGTAAATATTTTAATTTCCTCCTTCCCGGCTTCTTTTGACCCTCCTCTTAGAGCCTCTCCCTTTACAATCAGGAGGCATCTGCCTCCACCTGTCAGCGAGTCTCGTCCCACTAAAAGCCTCGCAGCATTCTCCGGCTACGATGAAAGGTGTCCACTCGCCCCACCCATCACATTCACTGACGAGGGATCCATAATTATTAAGATAAAACAAAATAGTGATTATTATTATTACGCGATAACAAACCTCGTCAGTTCTCAATTCTGTGACTGGAGGATTTATTTGAAAAGGTGGATCAAAATGGAACAAAAGATCGCAGATTAAAGCACGAACTTGACCTCTTTGCTGGAGTTCATTGGGAGGTATGAGGGAGATAATGAGCAGGTCAATGCAGGAAAGAATCGACACTATAATGGTCGAAGTAAACGATCAATTCTGACGAGAACTGATCGACTAATGACCCGTTAACTGTATTTAATTATCGCAACCTCTAATGGAGACCTTGGACGTAGATCGAGGCTGCTCTTGTGAGAATGAGAGTCGGGATTGGTATACTTCTTTCCTGGGGCGAAAGAGCATTTTAGGGTCCCATGACTTCCGTCCTTGGATGTTTGGGCACAACTATATCCGAATCCTGGGGACACTCTTTACGCAAATCCTAAATATGGCATAAGGATGCCGGCGTAAAGAAGAACGGAACTTTCCTGAGAAGGTGGGGAGTCAGGGGTACACAGTTCCCCATTCCAAGTGCTATTTTAGAGGAAAATGGAGGGGTTGGGAACTCGATGAGATCACGTCCTCTATTTTATCAGAGACAATCTCGACCGATGCTGCTCTGCATCGAGATAAGAGCAGGAATTTTCGATTACTAGAAGTTTTGTCTTTGCTTTAAATTTGATTTTTTTTTTGTTTGTTCAGAATCGTCCTTTATTTATCCGGTCACTGATCGCGTTTCGGGTGAAGTGGCTAACGAAGTGAAAGGTTGAAGAGTGGCGAACGTTGTCTCAACAGATCTCATAATGATGAGGAAGGAAAGTGAATTTCAAAACAACCAAAATGAATGTGTAATACGGGTAAAAGAAATTCAGAGAAACATTAAAGTGCAGAATAAATTAGTACCCTGGCCACATAAGTGGCAGATGACAGGAATGAGTAGTTATAAATAGGTCACTGAGCGTATTAAGAGAAATTTTAGCTACTAAAGTAAAGAGGTTACCCTTAACCTTTATGGCTCATCGTGGTATACAAGTGCTTGTATCACTATGATACCCACAAAACTGGTTTGGTCAATAAACAGCTATGGAGAATTTGAAAAGATCAGACATTTTTATAGATTTGGGCTTTGTAGATCACATCAAACTGTTGGAGATATTTTTTGTTCAATCTGTCTCGGAAACGAATGCATTACTTTTTTTACCCGATTTCCTGGCATTATTCTGTTTCCCCTCAAGAAAAACATCATTGTTATACACTCAATTCTGGGTTAAAAAAAACAAACGAGTGCAGCGGAGGAATACAAGAACCGGTTTCCTTTCGGTGACGTCACACGCCCGTCCTTTGAAGCGATGAGTCATCAGGAGAGCGCACCTCGCAGGGTCACTCGGGCAACGGTTGTCCCCTGCTCTTTCACGCGAACCAAACCTGATGCCGGCTGTATGTGAACATGAAGACATTTGGAGGATTAAATGCGGCGCCTATTCTTAAAGCATACGCCGTAGGGTTAAAGCTCCCTCCTACCTGAAACCTGGATGAATTTCACGTTCTCTCGTTCCCAGTTATACTCTGTAAATGAGTGTAAGGTGTAGCATAATCCAGCATGCGGCAGATGACATTTGGAAGATTACGGACCCTCTGCCCTAATGACCGTAGATGATGTGGGTCTTGAAAAGTGGCCGTTTAGGGACGCAAAACAATTGATAGTCCAAAGGTACCCTCTTTGAATGGACCGTAAGGTCTCCTAGGGTACTTACTTTCCTTGTTACACTCTCTCTCTCTCTCTCTCTCTCTCTCTTTTCATCGACCTTAGAGCCTAAAAATTTTCTATCCTTTACTTCTACTATTCTATGTGTAAGTGGCAGTAGATTTAAGGCCAGATTACCTTAGTCTGGGCCGTAAGGCCCGTGTGATCTGTGCATCTATGCAGCTCTATGTAACTCCTCCATCTTAAACAACCACTGTTGGTTCTCGCTTTATTTCTTAATGCTAAATCTAGGATCGGGAGAAAAGTTCTGTCTCATTGGTTTTTAGTTTTGCTTCCGTATCCAGTACAGTGGTTCCAATTCACGCTGTAACAATGTTCATTTGCGCCAAGTAGTCGCCTCTTTTAACTACTCAGACTATCAAGATGGTATTGTAGACTACGATTATGCCTAATTACAGGCGTGATTTTGACATCAGTGGTAGGGAAAGTAATGGAATTTGTAATAGCGAAATCTTTCAGGGATCACTTAGATAAACATAAGTTGATTAAGGAATCTCAATACGGCTTTACTAGAAGAGAGAAATCATGTTTGACTAATTTACTCACTTTTTTTTGTAGAAATGTGTATGATGCTGCCGATAGAGATGAGAATTACGATAGATTTTTTAGTGAGGCTTTCAACAGGGTGCCGCACTTACAACTATTCAATAAAGTTAAAGCGCATGGGAGTGAGTGCTCGAATTATGTTTAGGTGGATTCAGTCGTTGGTTAGTAAGAGACAGCAAAGTGTTACTATAGACGGGATTAAATGTGAGTGGAGGCATGTGACCAGTGGGGCCATTGTTGTCCTTGATTTATATTAATGATCTTGACTTAGATATAAATGGCAACCTGAGCAAGTTTGCCGATGATACTAAAATAGGTAGAATTATAAGGTCTGACTCTGATGCTAAGGTATTACAATTTAAATTAATCATGCTATCCCAATGGGAAGAGAAATTGTAAATGGAATTTAACATAAGCAAGTGTAGTGTACTTAATATAGGTAGGTGTACTCCACTGAATAATTCTAAACTGAATGGGAGAATTGTAGGAAGGTCAGAATGCGAAAGAGACTTGTCCTGGCAAGTTCTGACCTGCGGCCTAGAAAGCAGTGCATAAGTGTTAGGAATAAAGCTAATAAGGTATTGGTGTTTATCGGGAGGAGTGTAAGTAATAGGAGGGCTGGTGTCATTCTGAAACTGTACCTGGCATTAGTTAGGCCTCATCTTGACTATGCGGTGCAATTTTTGTGACCATATTATAGGATGGATATTGGTTTGCTGAGTCTGTGCAAAGAAGGATGGTTAAGATGATTCATGGGCGCAGGAGCCTATGTTGAAATGGTTAGGAGACAAAATTTTAATACACTACAAAGGAGAAGATTTTGATGGGGGCTTGATTGATGCCTTCAAGTGGGTAAAAGGTTATAATAGGGGAAACATGGTTAAGGTTCTTATTTTTAGTGAACAGTATAGGGCACGTAGCACTAAGTTTAGGTTTATGAAAGAGATTTGTATAAATTGATGTACAAATCGAGTGGTAGAACATATGAACAACATATTTTGAACACAAAGAATACATTGCTGATGAGTACATATGATGAGATGGCTAACTGGGTTAAGGGTGGATGGGGTAAGAAAATGCAAAATTACAGAAAACTCAAGCCCAAATGACCAGGATGGATGTGGGGGAGGTATATGCCCCTGTCGAGGCCTATGACGCAGAGATGGAGAAGAGAAATGGCGAATAAGGTTACGATCATACACTATGATGAATTCAAACCGGAGATAAAATATGAAAATATTTACGATAACACCTTCCAATCAATACTGTTGTACAAATATAGGATCAATACATTGGGACTGAACTGGAGGAAGAGATTTGTGTGATGGTGGTGAGGAAGAGAACTTGGAGCATTTTCTGCGTGTTTGTCCGAGTCTGGATCATTTGAGACAGCAAAATGGTATGGTTGGACCTACATTTTATTTGACTCTTTGGTGTTGGTCGCATAATCATGCGCCTGGGAGATGCCCTCCCCCCCGACGCCGGAGCGTGCTACCATATTTTTGCTTGTTTTTTCTTTTATTTTAGATTTGTTGTGTTTTGGTGTTTTTTGCACTTTTTCTTTTAATTTAGCCTTGCATTAGGCTCTGGAATGATTACGGTGACTCATGCCCTAGTTGGGAGCCGCCAGATTGGCGCTGAAAATGGGAAAAAATCAACACATTTCCACAACCTCCTCTGGCAGAGATGATATCGCCTTTTATTTAAAATGTTTGTGATAGTATTTTATTTAATAGGCTGGCATTAAGCCTTTTTGTTCCTAAAATGACGTATTAGCCTTTTAGTTAAAAAGCATTTTAGGCTTTTATTTTAAAAGCTCGTTTGCCTTTTAGTAAAAAAATCCTTTTATTTAAAACTTTGATAGCCCTTTATTTAAATAGTTGTGTTAGCCTTTTATTTAAAATGTTCTTATTCTTTTAAAAGGTTGTCTTAGACTTTTTATTTAAAAAATATAATGCCTATCATTTAAAGCCTACATTTAGCCTTTTATTTAAAAGGCTCCTCTAGTCATTTCTTTAAAGGCTCGATTAGCTGTTTATTTAAAATGTTTATATTGACCTTTTATTTAAAATTAGAATCCTCCATCTTGTTTATTTTCGCTCGTTTTTCCGAAGCCCTTTGTTTTGACACCGAGCATAGAACTCCTTCGGGATGTAAGGTAGGCCCGCCCTTTCCCCGCCATGGGATATGGAGACCTATTCGGGGAAGGTTCTGGGAAGGAAGAGTGTGTGTGTGTTTGTGTCTATTTGAGAAGAGAAAAGGGAGAAGGTGACATTTTGCGCGTTTGTGTATTTACTATTGTTCTAAATATATATGACTATCCTTATCTGCCTGCACCTACACTCCTGGCAAAAAGTAAAAAGCACCCCTCATATTTTGTATATTTAACATATATAATCATACTTTTTGGAATTTATATTATCAATGTATGATAATGTGTATTTTGCTAATAGGTCTTAATATTTTGCTAATATGTTTGAATTACTTAATACTTTAGTAAATGTTGTGGAATTAATAAAATGGATGTTTACTAAAATCAGATTGTAACCAATTTCTTACGTTTCTGCTAAAATTTATAACTATTATGTTTTTACTGTTGTTCTAAATACATATGACTAAAACTTAAGTAGAAATTACTAAAAAAATAAAAATTTCACTTTATGGTGTCCAAACCAATATAAATGGATATCAAGATACCAAGAGTTGTATATCATGGAAGAGAATTGACAGAAAACGTCTTACAATACCTAGAGAAGAAAGACATCTATCATTCGGGCTTCAGTACAGAATCGCAGAAAAAAACATCATCTGAACTTGCTGGGGAGCTCAATGGAGCCTCATGGAAAAAAATATCTACCAGGACAGTTAGGAGTCATAGATCAAGGTCTAAAAGGGTGCATGGCATGAAAGAAGCCATGAATATCTGAGGTAAACAGAAAAAACCTCTGGGCCAAAGATCATAAAAATTGGACACATGAACAATGACTTAATTTTCAGGGATTTAAGAAAGACTTTTGTATTGTTATTTTACATGTAATTTATGTTATTTCATTTAAATATATTTTGGGAGAAAATTATTTAAAATTTCACTGTGCTTATGTAGTACCAACTGTAAAGCATAAAGGTGGTATTGGGATGCATGTCTTCATGGCCATTGGAGATGTTTGTGATGCCAGGGAAGAATGAACTCCACATCTTATAACCACCATCCTGTCACAAGTTTCGGAGCCAACTATCCAGAAATTGGTGCATCCCAAAACACCAAGAAATGAAGTTATATTTCAGCAGGTCAATGCCCGATGCCATGCATCCAACCACACCATAAATTGGTTTGTGGAAATGGGGATCACGTTTATGGGGTGGGCTCTACGGAGCCCGGACTTAAATCCAACTAAACACTTTTGGGGAGTGCTTAGCAAAGCAATGCGAAGTACCACAAGTATAAATAAAAGAGCTATGAAAATTAAAACCTGATTGGGGAAAATACCGTCAGAAATTTGACAAAATTTGTTGAAATCAATGTTACGAAGAATTATGGCTGTAATTCAAACAAAAAGGGGACCGACTAAGTATTAAAATATAACAATAAAAAAATATAATATACTGAATTCATTTACCACAAATGTCATATTACATTATATGAATTATTCCATAGGGTGCTTTATACTTTTGGTCAAGGGTGTACGTCTCAGCCTCGACGTACTGATAGGAAGCTGCTGCCTCCGGCGAACATCGGTTTTTTTTGTGCTTGCTTTCGCCCGAGATCGAACCCGGTACACAGACGTGGAAGCCCAATGCCTGATCCACCAGTCCAGCGAGACCTGCACGAGAAGGGTATGGGCACTTGAATCGATGGAAGGAGAATGCATAGACAACGGGACAGGCTTGGTAAAGGAAGCTGCTCTAGTGGGGATTGGGAAAGGTGGGGGCTTCTCTCAAAATCGATTTTCGTTCGTTTTTATGTAAAACCGAAAGCTTTTTTTTAAGTTGTATACTCTTGAAGGTAGTGAATTTCATAAAGAACCGAAAGTTGTGTGCGTGCACTGGGGGCACTGTTCTTGTTTAGACCTTTCCCTTTGATCGTTTGAAAAATTAACGTTCATCTGTGAGCGAGTGTGAGGTAAGTGAAGTTGTGGGATGCCCAACTCCTCAAGGAAAGCCACCGTCGTGCTTCTGAGTCCTAGATATTTTTTTGTCATCGTATTTTTTTTTGGGGGGGGAGGGGGGGATATTCGCACGCGTCTTTTTGTTGACAGACATCCAGGTATGGCTTTGCATTGCACCCAGTGAACACGTAAAGGTGGTTTCGTTTGAGACAAGCTTTTTGTCTTACACTTGTTACGGAAATTACACCCACCCCTCTCCTCCTTTTTAAATGTTTATTATACCTCCGTTTGCCGTTGTTCATTTCTTGCTACAATAAACCAAGCAACGCCTCATATGAGAATATTTTATATCCATTCGCGCATGTTTATGCGTGTGTTTTTAAAACGGGAGGGCGAAAGGAGTGAGGGGAGGGGGTGACTTCTGAGTTCATTTGATGTTAAGTCGATGTTTGCTTTGGAGATTTTGTGTCGTCACGACGTATTTAAAGAAGATAATATATCCCTTTTTTATAATGCCGAGCTCAATTTATTAATGTTTATACTTTCTTTTCTCTCTTTCTTTTTCTTGCGTCCTCCCTCTAACCATCCCCCCCCCTACTCCACACACACGCAACAATATATCTCCAATCCGAAGAATGTCGGAAATTCATGGTCATCTTTATTCTGAGTAGAATTGGTCAATAAAATCTATAGGGAAATATGTAGGTGCTTACTAGAGGATATTGGATGGGTTAGAGGGTTGCAGACTAGAGAAGGTTAAGCACAAGTGATAATGGGGCAATAGGATTTTAAGGGAACATTTGCTATGTACCAAGTATTTTCTTAATTTTCCGGTCACGACTGCACATATACATCTCTACTCGTGTCTATATGTGTAATCATGTACACACGTCTCTTCTCTTTCTCTTATCTACGTTCCACTTCATTAACAAATGAAGGCAAAGCAATTTTCCGGGGAGGTATTGTATGCCTTTTTATTGTGAACTCTGTCCTTTGAGGTTGAGTCGGAGATTCATTCCCTGACTCTCTCTTTTATGCGCGTCCAAGACAATTCTGGTATGCCATCATCAGCGAGTTTCAGAATTTCTCTTTTAGGCGACCCAATGGGAGTGAAACAATAAATTTGCCAGGAAAGGTTTTCATATTTTAGTTCCATTGGCTGTTGTATGGGTTCAACTTTCCAGCCTTATTCCTGTCTTCTTTGATGCATTTGTTCCTAGAAATTTGCAAATTTTGTGGCATCTTAGCCCGGTCGTAATTTTATAAGAGTCAGTGGCCGGCACAAAACTAAGATGTTAAACAAACAAAACAATAGAATATTTTTCTCATTAATAGAGACTATTTTATTTGACTTCCTTTTTTATCTCTCTCTGGAACTGCGCCAAGGACGTTATAAAACTCCCTGAGAAGAAAAGGGCTAACCAGAAATTGCAGAAAGTACCCTAGAAAAACTAAATATTATAGATCGAGTAGGAATGGGCTAAATAAGATTAAGAAAAGCAAAAAATGTCGGAAATTGATCTAACTCAAAATTGCAAAATATATCCAAAGAAATTCCTTTGGTGTAAAATAAACAATAAATTCAGCATAGATTAAATAGGGCCAATTAAATAATGAAGGGTTTGGGAATGAAGGTGATAAATAAATAGTTGTACTAATTTAGCATCCTACTTCAGTATTTAGAAAAGAGAATGATAATAATCTGATTTACTGATACTTCAATGTCAATTAAGAGATTAAATACCATTAATGTAGGTTAGGAAACATTAAATTAAATTTTATTTAACAGAACCTCTGGCACCAATAATATTCTAGGTTACTTAAAATATGGTGAGAAAGTTTTGCAGTAGATCTGGAGAAGATTAATATTAGCTCACTACGGTTTAGTATTTGGGAGGAGTTCGTGCACACACACTTGTGGACTTATTGGAGAATGCTGGTATCCTCCATTAGACTCTGGTGTGGTCGCATGATCCGCGAGCCTCCTCCGGCGCCGGAGGTTACCTCTGGTTTTTTTGTCGGCTTTTGGTTTTTCCTGTGTTTGTTTGATTTTATTGTAGCTTAGTATTAGGCTAAAAATTGATTACGGTGACTTATGCCCTTTGTGGGAGGGGTCAGATGGGCTATAAAGATAAAAAATCACTACAGTTTAGGGAAATACAAATTGATTGGAAAAGAGATTATGTAGTGGCCCTTTTTAAGAAGGGAAGTAAAGACGACCCAAATAACTAAGACCAAATTATGTTTAAAAACTTACTGGAAGTTGTACTGTTGTATACAGTGAGGGTATGTGGTTAGTGTAGTAATTAGTAGCCACCTTCACACTACATCGGGCACGTTAGGCGGATCCGATTACTAGGGGTAGGTGAAAACGATCCGTGGACTGCGATGGCAAAAGTGAAGATTAAAATAACCAATTGCTACAGTAATTTTAGGGATGTTAGATCGGTCTATTGGATGCAGTGATTTAACGTGAATGAAGAGCGTCCCTCACGCGTGCCGAGGCAGTGTGAAGCTGGCTACTCATTGCTATGGTAACCTCGGTGCTGCTGCAGGATGTTCTCGCTGCGCTCTACACGGATGACCTTTCGATCTCTCTTGGCCGCGGCCTAGATGCCAACTCTGGAGCGTCGACTCCAACAGGCATTGAACCGCGTCTCTCGCTATGCCGAAGCGCACAGGCGTCGGTTTTCCTTTGCGAAGACTAAGGTGGTGCACTTCTGTCGTCATCCACGACTCCACCCTGACCCAGGCTTGTTTTTAAATGGGGTTCGTCTGGAAGTGGTGGACTCTCACTGCTTTCTTGGTCTTGTATTTAACCGACGCCTCACCTGGGAGGCTCATATTTGCAGCCTTAGGGTCTCTTGTACCCGCGCCATGGATATCTTTCGTTCATCGCCTGGAGCGCTGATAGTGCCACTGCCTTACTTTTTATCGATCCTTTGTTCGTTCGAAGCTCGACTACGGATGCGAGTTTTATGCATCAGCAGCCGAGCGTGTATTGCGAAACGTGGACTCTATCCACCACACCGGCCTTCGCCTTGCGACGGGTGCCTTCCACACGTCCTCCATTGAAAGCCTACTTGTCACTGTTGGGGAGATGCCACTCGCTCTGCGTCGTTCACGAGCTCGTGCCTGTACGTGCGAGCCTGGCGCCTCCTTCAGTCGCCAACAGCTCTCACTGCATCCGCAGCTGATCTCGACGTTGCCTATGCCCCCGAGAGACGCCAGTCATAGCTTAAGCCTTTGGGGTTTAGGGCTAGGAAACTCCTTCGATAGCTCGGTATAGGTCTCAGGCCAGTGCCGCCACTGGTTCTGCCTAGGACGCCACCCTGGACGGTACCACCTTTGACTATTTGTCGCCACGTCTCTGCTTCTACAACCCCGGGAATATTGCGTTCGGCCTTTTTGTAGCACACTTCCGTTCTCGCTAGAACCGTGCCAGTGTATACGGATTGCTCCAAGTCCCAAGAGGGTGCCGGTTTTAGTTTCTGGTGTCTTTTGCACATGTTTTTTTAATCTAGCCTAGCATGAGGCTATAGATACTTACAGCGACTGAAAAATATACTTTACTAAACGCAAATTTGCTGAAATTTCAGGATTCTGCCAAAAAAAGAAAAGAAAAGAGAGAGTGTAGATGTAATTTACTTAGATTTTATCAGTGTTTGACAAGCCACACAGGAGACAAGTTTATAAATTAAAACATCATTATGTTGGAGAGTTTTAAATTGGATGGCTGATAGACGCAGCCGAGTGTAGCATTAAATCGAGTAAAGTCACAGTGGAGTGATATCATCATTGGGATAACATAGGCATTAACTTTGGGCCCATTTTTTTCCTGGCTTATATTAATGATCTTGTTTAGACAATTAATAGAATTTAAAAAAAGAAGCTTTGTAGCGGTATTTAGTTCGCAATCCTTTAGATAGATTCAGTTGATGGATGGATACTGGATGAGTGATGTAAACAACACACCCTCTCGGTCTCAGTTCTGCACCCTCCTTGCCCCAATACCTACGGGGGACCTGGGGCTATAATATCTCACTCTATTTTTGCTTCATCGGCATTCACTACTTTACAAATCTATTTGACTCTTTGCACTATACAGCCTCGTTTCTATTGCGCTTTATTTTTTTTTTTAATTTCGAAAATAACTTTAAGGTAATATTTGTTTCTCTCTTGTAGAAGTTATAAACAGCTCAAGGTTGAAGAGAAAATTAGTCTTGAAAAAATATAAGCGAAAGTATAGTTCGGATTTTGGCAATAATAACGCATTAGCTTTACTCGAAATTCCTCTCTATGTTCTTTTCTTCAGTGCAGTTGGGCCTCCGTTCTGCCTTTCCTTACCCCAAAAGAATGCGGGATAAGAGCTTTTTTTTAAGCTATGTATGTACATATATATTAGGGCCACACCTAAATAGTACCCTTTCGGTAAGCACTATTACTTTGAGTGAACCCTATTCCTTGCGTTGTTTCTCCCACTTGTCGATAGCTTACCCCACTGTTCAATGGCAGCTCTGCTCTCCCTTCTTCAGGTTTTATGCCCAGTTGAGGGTGTGACGCCCAGGAGGTCATCGGACGACCTTGAACACTCGATCGTCTTCTATGAGAAATGCGATGATGCCGAAAATGAAGGCTTTAAGCTTACCCCTGACGACGAGTTGATTCTAACTCTTCTACAGTAGTTGTACTGTCCGGAGCTGCGATATTTTACTCATGCTAGCTGTTTATGTTTGTGTATATACACCATGAACCACGCTAATAGCTTGGTAGGGAAAGTTAAGATTTCTTGGTTCTCTGTCAATCAATTTTGACGAAGCTTTTCCCAACTGGTCTTCACAATATGGCAATACTAATGTTATTTTTTCATTATGCTGTGATACGTCCGTCAATTTTTTTTTCAGATTCGTCGTTTTGGGGGTGAACCACGCTAATAGCATCTTTCCTCTTTAAGAACAATAGGAAGTCGCAGAGGCTTTAACGATGAAAAAACGTCTTTTATCATCAATGAAAGTGCTTAAGGCACGTCTTTTCATGTTATTGCAGAGAAGTTAGTTCGCCATGTGGACACGGTTAGAAAATTTCTGAAAGACCCTTTGCTTAGGAAGAAGCGATCCGATTTTGGCACCTCCAAGACTGTGACACCTAGATATGTGAGGAATATAGGCCGCTAGTTAAGTAGGAAATTCGTACAAACAAGCAAAGTCATTTTCATCACTGCTGGTCCTTCCCATGTACCGAAGACCACCAGGAACCTTATCCTAGGGACCATGGCGTTCGTGCGAGCTCCCCTAAAACTGCCGCCTCCTTTAACGCCCGTTCACAAGATTGAGGCTTCATTAGGCCCGGAAGTACATGACGCTGTACATGAGTTGAGTTCTCTCCACTGACGAGACAGAGCGACACTTGACGGACTTGGTGGTTGGGAAAATGATTGGTTCTATTTCGTAGATGAGCGTCACCAACATTTGCGACGTCAACAGCAGAGACGAGGAGTCATGTTGTGGGCAGGTATAATTGAACACAGAATTGTTGCCCCAATCAGGGTGTCTGATGGGGTTAAAGTGACCGCAGCCGCCTACTGCACTCTCTTGAAGGAGGTATTGGATCCCTGGCTAGATGACTTACAGTTGTCACTTCTAAGGACTCTAGTCTTCATGCATGACAACGTTCCATCCCACTCTTCCAGGGCCACCTATGTGTTCCTAGTCTCTTACGAGATACAAGGTGACTAGTTGATTGTGTGGCCGCCATCCTTTCCGGATCTCAACCCAATCGAAAATTTGTGGTCCATCATTAAACAAGATGTTTATGCCGACGAAGGTCAATTTTCGTCTAAAGAAGTCTTATGAGCGACCATCAAAGCTACATCAGATGCAGTCCAACCTGCTACTATTAATAAATTTACAGATTCCATGCAGGATATGGTTTTAAAGTCATCCCTCGAAATGGCGCTCATGTGGGCAAATAATTCATTATGTCCATCAATCGTGTATTATAAGTATGGTTTTCTGTTAAAAATATGTACAAGGTATTTAATATTCATAATTATCTTTCGTTTTTTTCCAAAATATGTCTAGATGGTCTACTTTCATTCAAAAGCTACTAACGTGGTTCAGCCCCCCCAAAACGACGAATCTGAAAAAAAAATTGACGGACGTATCACAGCATAATGAAAAAATAACATTAGTGTTGCCATATTGTGAAGACCAGCTGGGAAAAGCTTCGTCAAAATTGATTGACAGAGAATCGAGAAATCCTAACTTGCCCCTACCAAACTATTAGCGTGGTTCACGGTGTATGACCGGTTTTCGGAAGACCAATACTGCATCATAGGTTAATAATAATGCATTTATTCGCTTCCACAAATAAGGATTCATTAAGGGAACATATTCTACCCATTAGTGCCATCCCCCTTCGTCTCCTTTTCTTTCCCATTTAGTAGTTTTTCCTCGCTATCCACATTCTCGCCTGGCTGTCGATCCGTCTGTTCATATGTGCCTTTTCAAGTAGGCGTCCATGGTACATCTTAGAGGGCTGGTAATGTTAGGTTGGGTACCCCTTAACATTCTGGGATGGTTTTTGACCTTCATCTCTAATATGTATGTATTATGTCGCCTGATTTCCCCCCCCCCTTTCCCCTTCTCACTTTATACCTCTGTATATTGTTGCTTCTATTCTCGGTACAATAAATCAAGAAACGCCGCGTTTATGTGTATGTACGTGTGTGTTTTATTTATGTCTTTAAGACCGGAGTGGGTGATAGATAGGAGAGGAGGACACTTCTGCGTCTATTTGATGTTAAGTCGATGTTTGCTTTGGGGATTTTGTGTCGTCACGACACATATAAATAAGATATTCAATCCCTTTTTATAATACCGAACGCAATTTATTCATGTTTATACTTTTCCCCCTTTCTTATCCCCTTTCCCTCTCCTCTCTCTCTCTTTCTCTCTCTCTCTCTCTCTCTAACACACACATACACACTCCCTCCACACACAACAATATTTTGAAATCGTGTCTTTGCTTGCGTATTTCGCTACCACCTCCCAAGATAGTGCGGTGTTTCATAATCATATTCCGAAGTCTTTCTTTTGCTATGCGTTGCCATTAGCTAGAAGGAAATGAAGTCTTTGCCCATTCTTCCTTTTTCCTCTAATCTACTTCCCCGCCCCACAAAGGAGGCGCAAAATTAAAGATTTTCGTATATTTTGGTCCATCGTGTGTCAAAATCTGATCGCCCATTTGAGTCTCTTCCTCCCCTTGTTTCCTGTATTTTTCGGCTCTCTTTTCAATATAAATCTCGACGAGAATCTTGAAACAGATTAAAAACTGAGCACGGATCCTCGCACTTCCCTCTTGCTCATAAGGGTGTTTTCGTCAGGAGTTTGGGCGTTCGTCTCCTCTTTCGCATCGCCACAATCCGGAACAAAGGGTACGAACTCACCCAACAGGGTACGTCCATTTCTCCTGATATAGCAACGAATTTCACTGTAGTACTTTGGTGCGTACTACAGCGAAACTCATGGCCATTTTGACAGATATTTTGATTCTTTTTTTCTGCTTTCAGCCCAGCCTTCTTCATCCCCGTCTCGCTCTTGGCTCCATTTGGGGTGGTGGGTTTCATGCAGGCCTTCTTCCCACCACTTTCTCTTCTGCCTCCCCCTCCCCTCCCTTTTAATTTTTGTTCTCCTTATCTATCCTTCTATTTGTCCGCATTGAAATATCAGGTGTATCGTAGGTAACTGCTGCGAGTGACATCTGGAAGATTGTGTGCCTTTCCAGCCTCAACGCGCGGAGTTTGCCCTCCCTGCCCAGGTGCCTATGAGAAAATGTGTGGCTCTCTCTTCCATGCATTTTCGCGTCACCACGTTCTGCAGGATTTGCCCTCGCTGCTATTTATTTACCTTCAAATTCTGGATTTCTCCATGTGGATAAAAATTGAACGTTGTCTTGTGCCTCGACTTCCTGTCGAGGCACTACGGCACTTTGGCACGCTGATATCGGGTTTACCGAGCGATTTCAAACACATTGTCTCTTCAGTAACTTTGTCATACTTTCTCGTCTTCAGTATTATCGTCTCATTAGCCCTTCCGTTTTCCTCAGAAATTAATATATTTTATATTACTCGTGAAGTTAAGTTCCAATTAAACGTCCACTTCATAGCTCTAGCATCTACCGCTAGCACAAGAGGGGTGCTAGAAAATTTCGACAGCATGCAACAGCCTCCCTCGACTCTAACCCGGTCCCCTCAGGTCAGCCTCACAGAAGGCGCGGCCCCACTTAATTTTAGCAACGTTGACAGGTCCTACAGCGGTCGGAGGGACCAGAGGTCATCTGATCTTGGGTAGCAATACAACAACAACAGGAACAACAACAATAATAATACAGCAACAACAACAAAAATAGAATATTATATTCGTAGAAGCGTCAGCTTTATTTTGACACCTAGATTTGAGATTAGTGAACTTTGGGGTAGCACATGTTGTAATCATTGGTAATTTATACATTAACTGGGCTCTGTATTTTACTAATTTTTATGCTTTCTCACTTTTTTTAATGTTAAATAACATCGATTGTCATTTCTTCAGTTATTTAAAGTATCTTCCGCTTTTTTCAGCTGTATGAAATTAAGCAAAAACGGGTGTGGCAGTCATATTAATCTCCGTCGTAACACCAACATTATCATTTTTGTTATAAAATTAACCGCTTCCTATATATTTCGATTAAACCATTTTACTGGAGGACAGGGGGGCCACAAGGTGGGTATTATTGCTCTGCCTCTTAGGAACTCGGCCTCGATACCCAGAAATTCCTTCATATTTTGCTGGTTCGACGCTGGTTAACCTGGAATTCACCAGGTTTATGGTTTCGTGGCTCGTTAGAGACCGAGATATTTCCCCCTCGGTGTATTTTGGTCCTTTTTTTACTTCTACCTTTAGGCGGAGTTGTAGTGAACCGACTCCCACCGACCTGGAAAGAAAGAATCGCATTAAGAGCCTAAAAGGAGCAAGTGTCCGTGCAGAAAGCGCTTCGATATCTACTCGTTTAATATTAATTCGAATTACGCGAGTTATATTTCGACACTGTTATCGGAAATATCCTCAACATTCAGCAATAATCTCCCCCCCCTTCCCCCTCAGATTCAATTTTCGGCTTTATTTTAATATTTTCTTATTCTGATCTCGGTGGAGAGACATTCCTTTGGAAGCGAGGCGCTTAGGTGGATGGAGCTTGCGGCTCAGATGCCTCCCGTGGAACGCGTTGGGAATTCGCGCTCGTTTAAATGCCGCCCAAACCCAAATTTAATCCTCAAATTTTCAATAAGCGACCATGATACGGCCTTAAAGAGTTAACCGAAAAGTTAGAGTCCTGAATTTCGTCGAGAAACTTTTGGTAGCAGATGAACAAGTAGCTAGGGGGTGTATGGGTTGTGGGTGGAAATAAAGATTAGGGGGGACAAAAACGGTTTTAACAACCTTTCTCTTTACGGCTAGAGAAAAACATTTAAAACATGTCTGGAATCACTGACCAAACCAAAATACAAACCTAGTTAGGTTATTTGTTTACATAACCATCATTTATAGGCGTTTCTTCTTTTTTGGGGTCAAATCTTATCCAAACAATTTAAATATGGCTAGAAACGGAGGGGTAGTCTAGTAAAGGGTGTGTCTTCTAGAGTCAACGTTTTTTTCACCTTTGTATACATTGATTATACCTATAATCTTCATCCTCCAAGAGCTCATGCTAGCGAGTGGATACGGCGTTGGCCTCCCAACGTCGCGGTACCGGGTTCGATTCCGAATCCAGGCATGAGCGGACACAAGCGTAGAGATGTGGCTACCGATTGGTGGACGCGCTGTGCTCACCCCTGTATTGGGGTGGGTAGTTCTTACTCTCACCACACACATAGCCAATCACAACACTGCTTTCTTCCCTCTCCCGTCTTCACAACACAGTGAAGAGCAGATCTAACGTGTTGTGGTAGATATTTGAAACGTATTTTCCTTGCAAACTTTCCGAAGAGACTTTATCCCTCGTTTGTAATCGATCGTTATTAAGTAAATGATATTAACTGGAATTTTATATGTTTGAATAAGGGTATTTGGTAATGTGACTTTGAAAAAATAACTAGTTACTCACCACGACGTAGCGAAATCAAATCACCTTACCTTGTCTCGAAGATTTGGACACTGTTAAATATTGTTTCGAATAATCGCTTTAAAATATAAACCAGAGAAAGAAAGTTTGACGAGGAATTGGGTGGGTGGAACAAGTTGACAAAATTTGAAAGAGATTGGGTGTAACGTTCTACTTGTTTTTTTATATATCCCACGTCTCTCTTTCTCACTGGATTTGCTCGATGGTTAAAGCCTCGCCTTTAGAATTTCCTCTTTATGACGGGTTTTCTCAAGATGGCCAGGCGAACTTAAGCTCATTGAGAGCTTCTTGGCGACTTAGTGCGAGGGGTTTATGACCCCTTCCTAATTCTATGACCCTTTTTGAAAGAAAAATTATTGGTGAGAAAATGCTTGTCAGTAGGAGGGGGAGGCATATACCTGCGAACAGAGTTGGGTGTAGGTTTCGTGATCACTGGTGTTTGTTCCTCTGTGTAAAAGAACTGAAAAAGATATTGATGAAATTTTGTGGAAGTAGAATTGATATGATTTGCGGGTGGATCTCGATCTGGATGCGAATTCTGATGATTTAGTCACTTTTATTAACATTGCGAGTCTTAATGACATTGGCGTTGGCGGAAGTATGCGTTCTCCGACTGCTTTATAGTTCTTGTGTATATTAGCACAAATTTGTATGACCGTCCACATCTTTCGAAGGCCAGAAAGTTGATATCCAAGAACAACATCCATTCCCTTTGGTTTTTATTTCTCTTTTTTACACTTTGCCTTTATTCTTCCTCTCGTCATTTACCCCGTTTCCTATTAATGAACATTTTAAGTCCAAGAAGTTGCGTAAGAGACCGATTCTTTTTCCTCTCCCCTCATCTTTATCTCCCCGCCGTTAGACTGGGACACCGTGAATTGCTCGTTCACGGTCGTCTTCCTGTACCGAGCGTGTCCTTTCCCGGTTTCGGGCCAACGACGAACTCTTTTACTTCTGTTCTCAGAATCACGTCATCTCGAGATCATAGGGGAGGGGGGAGGCTAAGGGTTGCTCGAGAAATTTTATGGTTTGTGTTGTTTGGCGAGAGTTTATAGTTGCTTCCGCAGTCTCTTGCTCCTCGTTTGGGATATCCAATTACGGAGAGTATCCTCTGATGTCCATTTTGTCTTAAAGTATGTTCACTTTGGAGCGATCTTGTGTTGTACTTTGTTGAAGTACAGAGGGTCCTTGCGACGGTTCGAGTTAATATAACGCAGTATTTTCTCCCCAGATTATTTTGATGTTTCAGTGAACTTCTTTTTAGTTCCGGGATTATTCCTTCAAGAATAAAAGATAAACTTTATGGAGAACATCATTTAAAGTGCACAGTTTGTATAAAAAAGACAGGGGATGGGAGACTCTATCCCCACAAATTGTTTATAGCAGTGCTTGAGAGTGTATGTTCATGAGTTTGAAATGGAGAACAAAATGTGAGCAAAATTGAGAAGTATAAAATACCTTCGGTTTGCTAATGATATCCTATTATTTCTACCATTCAGAAGAAATACAAAAATCATATTATAATTATCACAAACCAATCTCACAGTCGGACTGAAAATGTACTTTTAATTGTAAAATATTTAAACAATGCATTTTACTGGTTCTAACGCTTGGACGTGACATTAACCAACGAACACAAATAGCACGCCTAAACTGAGAGCAACTCTAAGAAACATAAAACTAGTTATACATGTAAAAATTAGCCCAGAGGGAACGTGAAAGAACTCCATGGACACTGGCAATGAATATAATAAAAATATCAGTTCTGAAATTGATATATAAGGGGTGTTTGTTAACTTTATTTGCCCTGGGATAAGGAGCAGAGCTAATTTAATGATTTGAATTTGAAAAGTTGGAAAAAAGAGTTAGATCAGAAATTAATTAGTTCTCTTAGACAAATCCCGAAAGCGTTTGAAATTTAAAATGAATTTTGATGATCAAGAGTTTAAAATTGGAAAAGTGTTTTACGATGAATTTGACTAATAAATGAAAGGTTCACTACAACAATGAAATTTGACGAATCACTTATCCTAAAAAAAGACCAATACAAATTAAACATAGAGTAGAAATAGTGTATAATGGAGAGAAGACCTGAGTTTGAAGGGAAAGGGGGGAAGAAAGGACGGGATTTTGATATTCTGGACTTGAGGAAGCGTTCTGATTTTAAAGGGAAAATAACTTGAGTTTAAGAAAAGTCAGTTCCCGCGCCCCTGCATCCCAAAGTGAGTAATTGTTGTAAGATGCACCCCGAGAGCGCCACGCAGGAAAAGACTGCTATCTCAGGAGTTTGGAAACAAGCAGGGGTCTCCATGCCCCAATCAGGGAGAGAAGCTCAACGACCCACCCGCAGTACAGGGAGCCATAAAGATCCATCGCGCAGCCACTCGCATCATGCACCCATTTATTTTTAAATTGTTTTAAACACTATACAATTAATATTACGGCGCAATCACCCCGCAGTGTGCGCCAAGGGATTTGTATGCAATCGCAATCCAATCCAATCTAATCCATTGCGCAACCAAAGTTTGAAAAGAAGCTTGTAAAAACGACAAGTTGGCGGTGAGAAGCATGTTCGATATGAAAACGAGAAGACGCTTGTTAAAGTAGATATACATAGAAAGTTTAGATAAACGAACGAGGGGGGGTTCGGTAAAAGGGGATAGGGGAGGGTAAAAATCCATAGATTCGATAGATAATTCTAACACACTTTGCCAGACGAAAGTAACAGAGTGGAAGTATTCTCTCAAAGTCCCCGCATTATATACATATAAAGAGTAAAAAATCAAGTAGAAACTAATTTTTTCAAGTCGTGATGCTAAAGGGCTTATGTTAATAATTTCCAGTGATTTACTTTTAAATTAAAATAAACAACTTCATTGCTGTGTAGCTTTTCATTTTTCTCGGGTAACATCGGCTATAATAGACATAAGTTTATCTTCCTAGTGTTTAATTACATATATACATTGTTTTCCCTCCCGGTTTTTCTCAGATATTAGGTATATTTCCTCTGAATTGGAGAAGAGGCTTCTAATTTCTTTCCATAAAATCTCTCTCGTCTATCTCGACATCCAAAGTGATACAAGACGCTTAGGGGCCATTCGATGAATTTGAACTCATCAAATTAGTAAATTTGTTGCGAGTTATACGAAAACCACTAAGCAATGAACTGAGGTGGCCCATAATGGCATGTGTGATGAACACAGAGAGCCAAAATCCTTATTTTGCGAGTAACATCATAGCGAAATCCTCGGCGGACTTTTTATGCCCCAAAACGTTCGGGGAATTCGCGGGGAGATGACCACATCGCCTACTCGCTCCCTCCATTCCTTCCTCCTCGGCATTTTACTCGAGACTTTCTCCCCTTGACGAGTTTTTCCCCCAAACGAGGGGAAATTCTGAACTCGCCATCTTCCTCCTCGCTCACGTCCTCCTGAGCGAGTGAATAGTGGCGCCGACGGAAGAATGGGCGTTTTAAGGCCGCCTAATCTGGCCGCCTCCACCGAGGAGGAAGACCCAAATTCGGAGGAGGTTGAATCCGATGATGAGGAAGATGACCTTGAGAGGACTCGCTTGGAAGATTCCTTCTTGTATTACATCTCGTCCTCCACTTACGTCCGGCGGGAGAATGGGACCAAAGAGCCGGTCAAAATCGACTACGACTTCTGGGTAAGTTTATTTTATGCATTAGCTCTTGTACTTCACTCCAAGGCCTACCTATAGAATCGTACCCATCCGTATGGCCTAGCGCTTCTGTGTGTGTTTGTTAGGCCTCACTTGAACCTGTGAATGTATTGGGCATGCTGTGGAGTAACTGTGTGTACGCTGAATATCGTTTATGCAGCTTCTGACGCGAGATCCTCTCGCCTACGTGTTGTCTCAGAGGAAGTATTGAAGTCATCATTATGCTTAAATGAAATTGGATATTAAGCCACGCAATTAAGTTGCTCTGTTGATAAGACCTTTTTAATGAATTAAGGCCTATTTACAACGTGAGCAGTCGAGTAGCCAACTTTTGTTCTTCTCAATGTTTGGTATTTCTCGTAATTTACTTATCTTGTTAACCTTTGGTGTTTCATTATGTCAATTTACTCCAGTGGTATGTATGAACTCGTATATCACGATTAATACAAAAATATGGTTTGCATAAGGGACCAATTCTGGCCTTGAATCCCATATCACGGCAGCGCCATTGAGTTCTTTTCTCTCCAACAGGGGGGGAGGGGGCTCCACCTACTATCCGAGACATTGGTTGATGGACAGAGGTATAAAAGAGGCAGGAAATGAGAGATCATAAAAATAGAAAAAAGAGTATAGGTTGAAAAGGGCTGGATACCCATGGTGGCCGGAACACATCGTTCAAAGCATGGTGTGTTTACTGGACTCAACAAGACTGGATATGGAAGAATGGCAGTCAATGGCCACGGAATAAAGGAAGAAGATGGACTAAGTGTAATAAGAACGATTGGAAGGGAAGATAATAGCGGAAGGAATACGAGGATGAGATGGGCGGCAGTAAGAGCAAACTATCCATAGCTAGTTCTCACAACAAACCCCAAACTGAAATAAAAATGGGGATCAAGTTAAGATAGTCCCTCCCATTTTACCAAATAAAGATTATCCTTCCCAAAGTTACACTAGTTAAGGAAATTCCTCCCATATTTAAAATAAAAAAATAACTTAAAAAATGTTTTTAGGAACATATTTGTTAGAAAGTTTAATTTAAAACAATTAAGAATTGTAAACTTTGTAGAACTCTAGAAATTAAATTTGAATGACAATTAAAACGGTATTTTCTGGCAATCGTATCGCAAAAATCATTGTAAACATTGTATTTATGTCTTTCAACCCGCATAAATTCCTGTAGATAAGAGTTCAGCATTTCTCTCTTACATCCTCGCATGCGTTTAATTCTTAGTTTATGCTTATTCCAGTAGCTTTAGAATGACGATGTCATAACCTCGTATACCTCCCATTTTACCCAGTGAAGGTCATCCTTCCCCCAAATGACCAAGTAAAGTTAATCGCTCCTTTTTGTCTTAGGAGGGACTATCTTTACTTGATCCGAAAATGGTACTACCCCCCCTCCCCAATGTGAAGAGATACACAAGAATCTACTTTTCAATTTCGGTTCTCGTCTGCTAGAGGAAAACGCCAAGTTTAAAATTAAGAACAAAAATATTCAGGTCTCGTGCGTGCTTGTGCATGGTTCATAATTGATATTTCCTCGTGTGTGTGTTTCTAGTTCAAATTTATGAAGCAAATGTAGCCCCGAACATTGTGCTTGTAACTAAATCCCTCCCGCTACACATCTTGCACGCCGAACTGCGGGCACCCTCTTTATTCCAGTTGGAAAGGCGATTCCGACCTTTGTTCTGAATGGGCCAAGGCCTGAGGTAGAAGTGAGCTCGTGCATATTGATGTGTGCAAGTATTCAATCTCGGATTCCCCCTTTGCGTTATACGGAGTGTTTTCTTTTTCAGCCTGCGATGGGCATTTCCAGGAACGGTATAGTACGCCATCGCCGAGACCCATTTTATATTAATATGTAATGTTTTAAGGTGCTTTTTTTTTAGTATTTTGTTTATAGCATTTAAAATGTGGCTTTCCTTACCTATTACTTACGACCACAAATGATTAAAAAAATCAATTTTAGTCGGAAAAAAGTAACGGAAAGTCAGTTCAATGTCACAATAAAATACAAAAATTAACCATGTACACATTAACTGCTAAAAAAAAACAAAGGTACATATTAACTGACTGAAACATGTAAATATTAACTTACAAAAAAAAACACGTATACATTAGCTAGCCCCCAAACATGTACATATCAAATGACAATATATGACTTTTGCACAAATGTTAAAAAAGCGAAGACTTATTGTTTCTTAAGCAATGAAATGAAACATTTAAAATTAGATTAAAGAAAGACTCAGGAAAATGAGAGGTCGATTCTTGTGACCTTTTTTTCTCCTACATTCATTTCGTCCCCCAAAAAGGACTCGGTAGGACTTCTCCCCCTCCCCCCTTCTTTGGCTGTGTCAAGTGGGAATATGGATCGTCTAGTGGAAGAATGTGCAATCTTCCATTTTTAAGGTGAGGATCAATTGAAAAACTTAACCCCTTCCCCTTCCCAAATGAAAATAGGATTTCCACTATGATAAACTTGCAATATGAGAATGTGTGGCCTCTATCGTGAAGTGAATGGTATAGGGTGTTCGCAGCCTTTTCGAATTCATGCTTTGAAGCGCTTAGACTCAGCCATAAGATGTACTCCAAAGTTTTAATGGCCTTTTAGCTCTAACATTTGCGGAAACATGCAAAAGAATTAATAAGTTTATTAGAGATTTAAAGTATCAAATATTTTATTTAACGACAGTCTATTAATACTCATCCTTCAACCACTCACCAAGACAGAGATTTAATAGTACCTTCTCAAATCGGTTAATACTTTTCCTTCTCAAAATGGAGTTTAGAACATTTTTCGTCGCATTTGGCTAACAAGATTTGATAATTCTGATGGTGTTGAAAGCTTGAAGACGCTTTAGATCGTTTTGTGAAGAATCAGCAACGTAAGTTCTCAAGAATTAATGTCATAGGATGAACTCAGCGAAGAAAATCTTTAGCCACTTTTACCATTTTTGCCATATTTTGCAAAGTGGTATGGAACTTTATCTTCCATAAAATGTCAACCTGTTTCCCACTTAAATCTTTCAGAAACTTGGCAAAAATCTTTCCTAATTAATATTTGTAACACATTAATTTAATGGTCTTCATTTAATCTGCTCTTAAACCATAAAATATACAACCATGGATGAATGGTTGTAGATTTAGTCTATCTCGACTTTAAAAAAAAGCTTTTGGAACCCTTCGACATAAAAGACTTGATGTCAGCTACAGCGTGCATTACGTGACACCCTCTCGCGTGCAGAGTAATCCGTATAACCATAAAAAAAATATTAAGATAAGAATACAAATTCGGGTGATGAAGATGGCAAAAA
Source organism: Ceratothoa steindachneri (assembly GCA_963969495.1). Lineage (NCBI taxonomy): Eukaryota > Metazoa > Arthropoda > Malacostraca > Isopoda > Cymothoidae > Ceratothoa > Ceratothoa steindachneri. The sequence continues at coordinate 26,161,739 of OZ018320.1, read as the reverse complement.
GAATGAAAATCCTGGAATGCGAATGAAGGGACACATTGCCGGGAGAAGCGACAGATGAAATAAAGAAGAAATCCTAACAGACAAATACCGCCCCTCCCCCGTTAAAGTCAACTCCCAAGGAAGGCATCACCTCCAGAACTATAGAAATAAAAGGTCTCGTTGGGAAAGTGGTTCATTAATTCGTTGGACCATATATGGTGGTACTCCTGTAGTCTCAAATGATCCCTAATTTTTTTTTTTAGATATCGGTCTTAAAACAACACGTCAGGGCGTCGTTCATAACATCTAATGCCCGTATGTTTTTCCTACCTCTTTGGAAGCCATCGCGGTCAATTTATTGTTAATTCGTTATTTGCGTATTTATTCATTGCTGGTGCCATGGCGCACGTTACCTGCCCCGCTACCGCTTGTACCTTGTACTGGGGACGAGTTCGGGCAAACAGGCGTGTGGACTATTTGACTTCTTGGAAGAGGTGGCCTCCTCTATTTTATTTTACTCTCTTTGGTTTTAGTCGCATGGTCCCGCTCCGTGGAGCCGGGCCTCCCTCGGAACCTGAGCGTGCTTTTGCTTTTGTTGCTTCTTGATTTTTGCATTTGGTTTTGTTCGGTTGTTATTGCTTTTTGTTTTGGAGTTGTTTGATTATGGGAACTTCTGCCCTTGTAGGCAGTCGCCAGATAGGTGTTGAAAAATAATCGTGACATGGGACGGTTTTCCAATCGGTTTCTTGAAGTCGTGTGAAAACGATCCGTTCATTGTGGCAGTTGAGTTTCGGACGCGAGGACGACATCGAATGCTTAATCCAAATGAATCATCTCCAGTGCCATTGATCGGATTCTTTGGAAATTACAGGTTTTTCTATTTCCCCGCGTGGGTTGAGTTCGTACATTGGACTTTGTTTTTTTTTCCAAGGCGATAAACAAAAAAGGCAAAGACGGTTTCTGGAAAGAAGTTAATATGAAGTTATAGAAAGTGAAAATATATTGAATTTACATCTCCCGAGTCTCCAAAAGAGGAAATCACTTAGAGGCTAGATGGGGTCACAAGGTTTCTTATTGTGTATGTGAAGTGTTAAGGAATGGGCTTTTATTTAGTATTTTGGAGGAGGGTCTTCATTATCATGGAGAGAAATTGGGGTTTCCCCTTCCAGGCAGTTTTCTTCCTTTTTTATCTTGGTTAAATAAAGAAACCTCAATTGTTGCGACAAAATTCGTTACCTCATTGGATTACAATGAGGTAACAATTTTTGTCGGAAAAGGGGAATAGTATATTGGGTCGAGGGTTACATTAAATAAGTGCGGCAACCATAAATACTGTGACCACAACTAGAGTTATCATACATGAGCCCCCCCAACCAATATAGACTTTAACTCCCTCCCTGTAGTGGTGCACTGCTGGGAACTGGAGTGGCATCTCGTTAGTGGAGAGCCTCCTTGTCAGATCTTTCACTGAAGAACCTCTTCACGAGAAAGGTGACATGTCCGTGTTGTGGATGAGAGAGAGAGAGAGAGAGAGAGAGAGAGAGAGAGAGAAAGAGAGAGAGAGAGTTGGAGCGGATACTGTTCTGCGGAATAACTGGGCTCTTCGCCCTCTTTGATTCTTTGTTTGGTGGAGAGCCATCAGGGGTTAGATGAAAGAGACATTTCTTTCTTTTGGCGGAGAACTGTATGTTTGTTTGTGTGTGAAAGAGTACTATGGTAAGGTAGATTGTATCAAATTCTGCGCTAAAAGGCTTCTGGTTATTCCCCCCTCCCCTCTCACATTCTTTTCCCAATTTCTTACGGCGACTTATACCCCTGAAGGCAGTCGCCAGATGGGTGCTAAAAACAAAAAAAAAAACCCCAACAATTTCTTGTCTCACGTTGCTCTTCCACATCGCTACTTACCCCAACCTTTTGGGTTGGCCAAATCTACACTTATTCTTGTATTTCGCGTTCACATTTCTACACGTGCTGATATTTTATGTGAGTGAGGGGGAGTATAGGTTGTATTCTTGAGTGTGTGAGGAAGCGCCTTGCATAGGAATGCAACGGTGGTCATTGATCTTGGATGTTGCGCTCGGTGCGGGATGGCCGAGGGGCCGAGAAATCGAGCCTGCGCCTTATGTACCGCGGGATCTTACCCCGCTGACGGCTCACTTGGAGGAGGAGAAACAGGCTCGTGGCGTGGGATTTTTTTACTTAGTCTGGTTTGACTCCCTCCCACCCCATCCTCAAGTTTTGAAAAGTTGTGTGCGCTCTCGGTTCTGAGCACACAAAATAGATTTCTCTTTAACACTAATCAAGCAAGGTAAAATCCGCTTATTACTTCTCTAATTTCACCACTTTCTTATGAACCACTTCATGGTAAGCTTCTGGCAGTGATGCCTTCGTTGGTTTTCGCTTCTTAGTTATCAAAAATAATGATGGCACACACGGTTGAATTTTAAATACCCGTCCTCTTCTGCCCAAACAAAGTCTCCGGTGTTCCGTGCCGAGAATTTCGAACGAGTCAATTGTAGGCGGCGTCACCTGATCTCTCGTCGGGGTCAAATTGAATTCAAGCCCTCGTAATAGATCTCCCCGAGGCATTAGATTACCGAACTAGGGACTTGAATCCCTGCTTTATTAGCTTTGTGTTCAACCTGGCTAGATCAGCCTTCGAACCACAAGTTGTGTTAAGACTTCACCAACATTTCTATGGTTTCCCTTGGGATACGAACCCCTTATATCGGGATTGAGAAACTGCAATAATTATCTTATGCAGGTACCAAGTGCCTGGACGCTCACTAGCTTGAAATTTAACTTATCCTGGTGCCTGTGTGTGTGTATGAAACAGGAGAGGGAGTGTAATTGAGAGAGAGAAAAAACAATCATAACCGAAAGACCTACTTTTGCTGTTCATCTTTATTTGGGACCTCATCATGACGACGAAGGTCCCAAATAAAGATGAAAGAGCAAAAGTAAGTTTCTCAGTTTTTTTGTTTTTCTCCCTCTCAATATCCCTCCCATCTTCTTCACATACACGCACTTGCATAAAGGTTTTCTTTGGCGGAAGATGGGTTCACCTCCCATTCAGATTAACTCGTTTGGGTCAAAGTTACTGGGGCGTTTTCCATATATCCCCATAGAACAACGACCAGGGTCTCTTACTCCGGTGTCCTAAATAGAATTTGAACTGTTTTGATGTAGCCCCTCCCCAATTGAGGATAAAAACTCCTTCATTTATTGTGTGGAAGAATTAAGTGTAGTTTAACTGTAAAGATGCACGAAATTTATAGAGCCATGACTTTTGGGTTTGAGGTAAACTTGGTGGGGTCTTTTCCTCCTTCGCGTCTTCTTTGATGGAACCTCTGCAGCTGGTGTGTATTGTAGGGGTTCGGAACCACGGTCTAAGGTAATCGTATGCCTTATTTACCACATTAAGGTAATTCTTATCGCTATTGTAAAGGGAATGGGCGTATTTTATGCGCTGAGGGGTTGTACAACGATGTGTGTGTTGATAATTTGCTTACGCGAAGCTTTGAATGTGTGTTATAATACACTCGTACATATGTGAGTCTCATAACACGCACAGACTCCCAATGGGTGTGATGTGAACATTTTAGGCTGTGAGTTCTCAGCTATATGGTCTGCGCAGGTCCTCTTCTTCACACTCGGGCACAGTTCAAGTTACCTGCCGCATTCTTCTTTATCGCGGATTATTTTTCATTCTGTCTCTTCTGTAATTACTCGTAAATGTAACAAAATTCGTACATTTAAGTACAGACTCTTGTATGTTAACTTGTTTGTATTTGTTTACTTGTTCTTTTAAGATTGTCCTAGTGTAGGGGATCTTAGCGCGTTACCTGTCCCGGTATCGGGATGAGCAGTTTCTCTACTGGTTGTTCCTTGTACGCGGGACAGATTCGCACACTACCGACTGCGGGAGAGTTGGGGTATGGGGGGGGGAGGCCTCTGATATTATATATAGTTGTTGTTCTTTTGTGGTGTATGCTCAGGCCCCGGAGGAAGCGCGACTAATTCCATCAACTGAACGTTTTTCCTTTTTTTTCTAGATTTAGCTGTTTGCTTTTAGTAAAATGCCTAATTATACGTTAATGTTAATTTCGGCCACTTATGCCCTTGAGGGCAGTTGCCAGGTGGTACCTGCCTTAATTTAACAAAAAAATGTTCTTATAAGCCTTTTGTGCGTTCGTCCTTTCATTCGTCAATCGGGTCATTCTTGGTACCATCCTTGGTACTATATGTTCTTCCACTACCGGTTTCCCGGATCTCACTCGTCATACCACTGAGGTGGGGACGCCGTCCCTCGATCCTGTGACCCCGTGACATAGACCAGGCCATTATCCTCACTCGGGCTCTGTTCTGTGAATGTATCGTCCCTTTGAGGGGGGCTTTTGCGAGGTAGGTATTATTCATCTACGCCAGGAGATAATAGGGATTTTTTATGGCGTTCTTCAAAAGACTTGGCGGCACGCTCGAACGTCCTAAGAAAAGGGCATGAACGAACACCAACAGGTGGAACATTCCACATCTTAAGAGCAAATGTCGAGAACACACGGCCACCCATGCAGTAGATACAATTATGAGGAACAAGAATAATGGGGCTGGTATAGAGTTAGTGAGGAAGACGGGTAGGAGGGTGCTGCGGTGTTTAAGATTTTATATGTAAGGAGGATCTTGAAGGTGATTCTGGCACGAGTGCGTGCCAAGTGAAGATCACAGAGCATTGGAGAAACGTCCCCGGCCAAGAGACCGGGCTCCAAAAGTGTCGCACAAGTTGGGGTGGGGTGGGGGAGTCGAAACTTGGAAGGTAATGAGAGAAAAGTCCTCATCTAAGAACCCGGGCTACAAAGTGAGGTTAGGTGTAGTGGTATGGTGGGATCCAGCGAGGAGGGAGTTACAGTAATCTAGGTTGAACGTTGCGTTTTGCTCTCCCTAAAACTATCTAGCGGATATTTGGGCAGCCCTGCGTGGCACATAAGAGTGGAGACAACCCTGGGGAATGTGAAGATGTGTGCCATCCTGCCTCAACCTCTCCTTGATGACTCTTTGGTACCTCAAACTCCGTACTAATTTTGGGTTGAATGTCCTGTTCGCGCGAGGTACCTGTCCCGGGACCAGGAACACGGAGGTCGCTGCTTTGGTCCTGTTGCTTGGAGTACGTTCTCTTCTGCAACGGTGTGGGGGCGTAGATGCCTTGTCTTGCAGGAGCCGTGACTCCTCCAGGGTATGAGCTTATACCTTGAAGCCAAATGTTTTTGGCTGATGGTGTAGTCTAGCCCTTGAGGAAAGCAGCTCTCTTTCAGGCGACTTAGAATTGTTTGGGTTTGGTGGGGAGGAGGTATTTTTATTTTCCATTTGTTTTTTCCTACTGATTGTGAGCGTTTCTATTTGTCCTGCGTTGATGTTTATGCCCCTTCCCAGATGTAGATTAAGAGATTGATAGTTAGGGATGGGGACGACCTACCGAGAGTATGGAGATACGTGTCCCCGCACCTCAACTATGCTTAATGACTTAAGCTACAATGCAGGCCTCTTTTAAGAGTCCTTGGTATAATTTACTTTTGGGTTGTTTGTTTTTCCTACTTGTTGATGTGCTATATGTGTAAATGTTTGTGTACAGTTGCCCAAATAAGTCGTGTCACATTTTTCAAAATGTTTCGGACAAAGGTAAGTTAACTATGATATGTGTTCTATAATTCATCGAATAGCTTTGGACGACTGCCGCTAGGCTCTGCCGTGCTGTGTTGCCAAGTAAATATATATTTTTTTTCCCACGTTAGATTGTAATATTAATTAGAGACAAAATAAAAATATCCAAATGTTAATGCGGATATTTTTGATATAGATGATTAAAGTTCAATAAATATATAAAATTAAGCTGGAAAAAGGAAAAAAAAAAATGGGTGAAATTTGGGACCCCTGTTTTGGAACAAAATTATGTCAAAATGTTTCGTCAGTATTGCTTTTAAAACTGCAATGCCGTGAAAAAATATCAAGTAATAATATATTTAAGTGTCACTCTAAATGAAATCCAGCATAGTGTGACATGACTATTTTTGGAAACTACCGTTCTAGCTGTAGCTTAACGCATTAATTGTTGGGTTTTGAGGATCAATGGCAGCGTTGGTTGCCGCCACCATGGGGAGATGGTAAAGTTAAAAAAAACACATTTTCGTCCGCCAGGGTCCAAGGGAGGTTTTTCTTTTCTCTTGCAACGCTATTTCGCCACGAACTAGCCCTCCCCCCATCTGGATTGTTTGTAAGGTTCTTACATGTTCTTAAATAGTGGTATCTCCTTTACTTACACCTCCAAAGGATCTAATGCTTTTGTTTTGCCCCTTTGTTGCACATACCTCTTAGTCGTATGCAATGTTTGGATGACCGCGCCGTCTTAATCTCTGCTTCTAAGAAGTGGAATGAACTGCCACCCACTCTACGCATCTCTCATTCTTTTGGTGCCTTGAAGACGCATATCTCCCGTCAAATCTTCTCTCAGCGTTTGATTAGTGCTCTGGGAGGGCCCACGGCCCTTAAGAGCGGCATTTAAATGCACTATTATTATAGTTATTACTGAGAACAGGCATTTCATAAGGAATTATGTTGTTCCCAGTTTATTATTACAAGCTCTCGGGTGTTGGCTGCTTGTTCGGGGGCCCCTTAAGCGAGCGGGCCTTCCTCCAGACACCTAATCATATCTTTTTATGTGTTATTGTTTGTTTTTTGATGGTTGTTTTTTTTCTATAATTATTAATATAACCTAAGAATAGGTTAAACTTTAATTTTAGTGGCTATAGACCTTGATGGCAGTCGCTAGGTGGCACATTGCGCCACTACTGTTCCCCGTGACTGCGTTGTCGCCCAGACTGTTCGACACATTCTTGTTGAATGTCCCATTCCGAGTGATCTTCGCGCACGAGACCGGGACGAGCATGGTCGCTACCGCTTGTCCCTTGTGAACGGGATGGGTTCGAGCACACATACTTGCGGACTGTGTGACTTTATTGAGGAGGCTGGTCCACTTTATTTACCTCTCTTTGTTGTAGGTCGCATGTTCCTGTGACGGGGTGGGGAGGCGGGCCTACCCCCGACGCCGGAGCCCGCTTCCTTCTTCTTGCTTTTTTGTTTATCTTGTTTTTTTATATTATTTATTTTTCGGATGTTTTTACTTGTTTTTAAATCTACGGCAAATTTTGCGCTAGTAGGCAGTCGCCAGATGGGCTCCTAAAATTAAATAAGACAAACAAAAAATCCCGCTAGATGACATCCCTTTAAATTATAATAAAAAATTCCCTACGTTTCGGAATAGTCTCCTTTTCTTTTTCTGAACTCTCCCCAAAACATCTGTTCAGATATTGCTGTGTTTTGTCCTCGCACACATCCACACAGATGCTGACCACAATAAAGGGGCGGAGAATTATGGCAGCAGGTATTAAATGTCACTTAAGTGGTGTCTCGCGTCTTCGTCGGTGAAGAAACCACACTTGCCAATTGCCTCAATAAGAGAAGAACGTAACCTTACATATGAAACACACCAGTTGAGTGTGCGATGTGTGAGAAATGTGTATGTGTAGAGATGTCATGGTCCTTATCATCAGCCTCCCCAAGAAACTTCCACTGGTACATGACACGATTCTGCTACATTACTTCCCCTATTGATAGAATTTCACCCAACCAACTCCTACAAAGTTTTCGATGTGTGTCTATAAATGAGTCAAGTTTGAGAGATATTTTGTCTATCTTTGTGTTTGTTTTAATATGACCTGTCCATTTCCATTCCATAACTTTTATGTTTCTATTCATCCGTGTTTGTTTGATTCGTGTATCTCGTATGGTCTCTGGGAGTTATTCCTTAATATATCGTTTGTTTCTCTGAGTTGTTCTCAGTTCTGAGTGTTCGTGTTTACTGTCCAGGTTTATATAGGTTTGACATGGCAATTTGCTTTAATCATAGGGGTATGTCTCTTCTGAAGGATGAAGTAAACTTTTCTACCGTTCCTCAATTTAATTTTGTTCTGATTTCCTTTAATTTTGTTCCATTTATTTCTTTTTTCATGCCTTTCAACAAAACTAGCCATCATTATTTTCCTTTGAAATTAATTTTTCAGTACAAAATTTGAGAATGACTTGTGATAAGTCTTTTAACATCCACAACAATTCTTCTGGATGTAAGCCAAATATGTGATCAGCAAACCCAAGGGAACTTACATAGCTTCGATTAATTATGGGCCCCTTTTGTTCCCACTCTAAAGTCATGAAAGTATTCTCAAGTACTGCTGTAAACAGTTCGTATAGATGAGATTTTCGTCTCTTTTTTTTTAGTACTGACTGAGTACAACATAAATGACGATGTTGCATGACTCCTTCATTGTTTATGTAGTGATCTTAGAACTGAATGGGTGTTTACCGAGTCAAATGCTTTATCCCAGTGTAAGAATGCGACGGGACTGTTTAGTATTTGTTCTCTGCAATAATTATTGGACAGCGTGTATATGATTACAAGTACTGTAATTACTTGTGAAATCAGCCTTCCTCCGATCACAGTCGGAGTCTTAGCTTGTTGGTTATTATTTTTGCAAATAAATTATTTATTGTAGATACAAGACTGGCTTGTAGTTTTTAAATTTTCCCATTCGTTTTTTTTTAAATGAGGTACAACGGAAGCTTTGATGGATGCCATTTTGTAAACAGACCATCTCTGCAATAATTATTGGACAGCCTGTATATGATAACAAGTACTGTAATTACTGTAGTTGATTGTAATGTCATCCTACACAAACGCTCTATCATTTTTGATACTCTGAAGTATTTCCAAATTTCGTTCTTCTCTACTATTGGGAATTCCTCTTCATTTGTCGAGAAGTTGTGATCAGGTGTATGGTGGCCATTGCTCTGATATACTTCCTAGTAGAATTCTTTACCTATTAAAGTAATCCATACTCTTCTTATGTTTCTCTGTTTATCTTTTCCTGCTGTCTATAAATTTTTAGCTATATTGTATATATGTGTGTTTTAAAGTATTGGGCATTGCGAGTATTAAATAAAGGGGAATGTTCGCGCATGTGTGTGTATGAAGGGATTCGCTCGTCTCCTTATTGTACCTCCATATTCTGTTTTATTTGACCGTTCGAGAGCGTCTCAATGAGTGCCTATTGAGTCTTTTCATTCGTGGCAGTTCGTTTTTAGCCTTCGGTCTTTGCTATATGGTCGAGGGGAGGTTTACTCTTCCCAAGGCAGATTCGAAACCTGCGCTGCTGGCGTTGATTATTGTGTGTGGTGTGGCAGCTGTCTGCTGCGTGTTTTTTTAAGTGTGATTTTCGTGTACGGTGGCAATCAATTACCTGACTGATTACTTCCCCATTCCAACTTCTTCCTTCATCTTGTATCTACTGAAGTCAGTTGGTTGCATGTGTTGTGAGGTCTGCCAGTTTGGAATGAGCACCCACTGAAAGGTGGACGATGTTTCGCGATCACAGAACGATGCCTGGTTTTCTGTACATGCAGGTAAGCCTCATTGTCATGGAGTGTGAGAATTATTTAATCTGTCCTTAAGTAAAAACTCCAAGATTAACAGTCCCTTTCCCTTTGCGGACTTGTTTTTGGGAAATCTGTTGTTTTTTGTTTTTTTTGCTTGATCCTTTTTAGATATTTTCTATTCATTTTTTTCTGTTACTCATAAGTTCCACCCTTTCATTTATATTCAAGCCCCTTCTTTTTTCAAATTGGGGGTTCTTGTATTATTTCTGGTTGACTGAGGAAGGATGAGATGCCGAGCCCACTTATGATTTCTACCCCTTGCACTCGACCGTGGCAGGATTGGACCTCTAAAGGATAGGGGGGGGGGGGGTGATGCCTGACATCCTACATTAGCTAATGGTGTGTTGATCGACGACTGAAAAGAGGTGGCGGGGGTGCAGCTTTGCCTTAATCATTTCGTCTCTGAAGATGCTGACTAGGTCTGTCTGTCAACATAGCTTTTCCTGCTTCTTTTTCCAACCTCTGTGGAATTGGTATCCATCGATTTTTCCTCTGTAGAAAGAAGGAAAAGGAGCTTTAAGAAATAAAAGAAGGAAGAGGAACTTATTTAAAAATAAAAGGAAATTCTAATTCAGAAAATTAATTGAGTAATTGATTTTTTGAACGGACCAGAAAAGAATAAAAACCCATCACGGAGTATTGTGGGAAAGGGGCTGTAAGGCTAATTTCCAATGCTCCGAGAGCAACTTTCAGAAAAATAGTAAACTCGAGTACAAGATCGGATTCCCTTCGAGAGACGCGGTGCAATTTTCATATGTTCACAATACGATTTTTTAGGTTAGATTGATTGTTTGCCTATTATATTATCCCTCCTCTGTGTGATCGGCCGCACACACACTGCCCCTTCCCCGTCTTCCTGCCCAATTTACATTTCTCAGATCCATATTTTGCAACACTCTTGAGACAAACTTATTTTAATATAACTTTAGCATTTAACATTTTGAATAAATACAAATGTAACCGTTGCTTTGTTATTATCAACGCCGTATTACTAACTACACAACAATTAATTGTCTTAATTCTTTTATTTTACTTTATTTACCTCATTCTACTTTCTTTTTGTCTCGTTTTCGTTCCGTGCGAATTGTGAAGTCGTAATCCTTGCGTTACTGTTCACTTTCTTCATCTATAGAACTAAAAATTGGAGCCTCGATATGGTGCGAAATTCTCTCACCAGATGGCGTTTGGAATAATTCAGGAAACTTATTTTAAGTCACAATGTGAGAAAGAAAATGGGATTTCATTTTCTGTCAAACGCAGGCTTTAAGAAAACGAAGATTAAGGGAGGACGCTGTCAAATTGCTTTTCTGAGATTATTTTATCAAATTTCTTTAAATGTTTCATTTTCTGACAGCATTAGTCCTTTAAAAATGCGAAAGTTTAGGTTACGTTAGGGTGTTTATTGGATTAAGTTTGATAGGTATAGTGAGAATATTTTAAGTAAATTAGGTTGTTTATTTCAATTCACGAAGAATCGCTTTGGCGCGGATTTAAAAAAAAATTACCATCTTTCGGGATATACTTTTCTCCCCCCATGTATATGTGGGAAGGGTGCATGCCTCTCACTGACAGTCAAAATATTACCGTCATAACAATGCATATATTTAAGTACTGAATTACTAGGCAATTTCATTTTCATGAATGAAGATGATCCGTGTCAAAAAGAAAGGCAGTTATGGAATATATCTCTGTCATGGCAATAAGACACTCCACTCCGGTGGTCGAACTAGTACAGACACGAACCCCTTCGGAAAATTATGCGCGAATTTTAAAGTGTGAAATTTTAAAAAAATGTAAATGATTCTCTAATCCCTTCGTGGAGTGGGTCTGGCAGTATTTAAAATTACCCTAAATACTTGTTCATTCAATAAATTAGAAACCAACTTTTCGAAAGTCTAATAATATGACAAGAGGTCACTGTAAGAAAAAAAAATCAAGATTCAAGCTACGAGGGCCGGTCAATAAGTTTTACGAATCGGTAGGGCAAAACAGAGGAAGGGGATGGCTGTTTGTGGGGGTGTTAGGACAAGTTACGGCAAGTCACGACCTGCAGCCGCACGCTCCTGCCTCGTCTATTTAAGAAGCAGTAGCCGATCGCAGATCGTCAGTCATAAATTTTGCAACAATGGAGAAGGTTGAGCACCGCGCAGTGATCAAATTTTTGACCAAAGAAAGCAAGAATGCAAAAGAGATCCATAAACGCATGGTTGCAGTGTACACCGACAACGCCCTTTCCTATGCAACCATTGCTCGCTGGAATAGGGAGTTCCGCCATGGTCGTGAGTCCCTTGAAGATGACCCCCGTCCAGGACGCCCGTCAGATGTGACCACCGAGGACAATGTGGCCCGTGTGGAGAGGATGATCCTCGAAAATCGACGGGGGAAGGTAGATGAAATCGAGCAAGAACTTGGAATATCACATGGAAGTGTTATCAACATCATCCACGACAATTTGGCCATGGCCAAGGTCTCTGCCCGTTGGTTCCCTAGAAACCTCACGCCCCATGATCGACTTCAACGTCGTCAAAGTCAACAAGGCCAGAGTTGCACAAGCTGCCCTGCGCGAGTGCAGATTCGAGGAGCTGAACCATCCCCCCTAGAGTCCAGATCTGGCCCCTAGCGACTACTTTTTATTCCTCCAGTTCAAGGCTGCACTGCGTGGATGCTGGTTTGGGGACGATGAAGATGTCCAGCTCGCCGTCCAGGAGTGGATTGAACAGCAGTCGCGAGATTTCTGGTTGTCGGGAATTCGAAGTCTCAGGGACAAGTGGCGCAAGTGCATTGAAGTTGAGGGTAGTTATATTGAAAAATAATAAAACACTTTTCCTCATATCTCGTTTCCTTATATCCGAATTGCAAAACTTATTGACCGCCCCTCGTAGGTTTGAGGAAATATTACTCCACTAATAGTTATTAATTCTTGTACTGCATTGCCTCAAGCAATTGTAAATATCTCTAGTTTGGGGTCCCTTTTGTTTCCACTCTAAAGTCATGAAAATATCCTGCGCAACTTAAAATGCGAGGCAATACTTGTATTACCGAAACTAACGCTATATTTTCAGGCTTTTTAAATGAAATATATGCAGCGACATTTTGTTTTTTGACAGTTTCTGGCAATTGCTCAGTCAAGTCTGTAATCTAGATCGTTTTCTCGCAAGGGTTTATAATCCGCGTGTGTTTAGTGCTTTATATTATTGGAACAAATATCCACTACTTTAGTGGTATTTGTATAGATTTGTAAGGTAGTTAAAGAGGTGTTTGTCATTTCAATGCTTGCCCTCTTTCCCACTATTACTCTTCCACTCTTTTTCTTCATTTTTATGGCCTAATTTTCACTAATTTACCCTCATTTGCCAGAGCCCGTCATTGTTATTAAAGTCCCCCCCCCCTCTTTTCTTTATAATTTAAATTATATTTTCTTGTCAATTTTGATCAACGTAGGTTGTGATAGTTAATTGTTCTCTTCTCCCGTAGGATCTTCAGAGTGAAATCGAGTCCCACAAGGATGTCCTGGCTAGCCTTAACGCCACCGGACAGAAGCTCCTGGGAACCCTCGAGAACCAGGATGAAGCCCTTCTCCTGCATCGACGTCTTGGGGAGATGAACCACCGGTGGAACACACTTAAATACAAGAGCATCGCTATCAGGTTATTATTATTATTATTCCACAATTCATTAGCTTAAAGGATATCTGAGGTTTCATAGACAGACGCTATCACTACGGATCTATCGGAATTTATAAATTGCATCGTCTATTATTAATAGATATGTAAATGCCTCTCCATTAAGTCATCCTTATGTATGCCATGTGTTGTGATTATCGAGATTACTGCTAATGTTAGTTCGCAAAGGGTTTCGGGAACTATTTAAATTGCCTTTCTCGTCTTTCCTCTTATAGGATTGATTTAGCATCTCATTTTTAATTTATTTTGTCAATACCTTGATTTTTCATCAGTTTGTATTGTAGTTTCTTCAATACTCATTGCTTGTCCATTAGTTCAGTTTTAGCTGTGTGCTTTTTTTAATCCGATTACCCCCGATAAGTTTTAAAACGCACTGATGGAATGGCAGACACGTGTATGATTTTCCTTGTAGGATGTCGTTCATGAAGGTTTGAAAGTTCTTTACCGCCTTCATCATTTATGAATGACGGATAACATTTACTGAAGTAGCCTTCGTTATTTATTATTGATGTTCTCCTTAATATGAATTCGTCTTTGAATGTTTTTCTTTCTTTTGAGTCGTCGCTCTTATCCATTCAAGATAAACAGATATATTTATCCCGAAAAGTACCAGGTTCGGCGGTACATATCATATATTAAAATTAGAACGGTATAGAGAAGATTAGTATGGCCCTTGTGTAAGGATAACACGCATGGCCCTTGCCCTTGATACACATGGCTCTTTTGTAAGGATCACACGCATGAGCCTTTCGTAAGGAAGACACGCAAAATTGTTGAGCGTTTAGCATGTTTCTTAGTGTTTTTTTCATTATTGTGTTTCTTTTAAAAAATTTTGTTTTTTCTTGTTGTTTTGTTTATTAGTTTTAAGTTAATGGTGAGGTTTTCTTCCTTTTTCTGCGGTCGTACACTTGTTAGTGGCCACCAAAGGAGCACCCCCAAATTAAAAAAATGTCGCCGACGATCATTTTTCTCCTTATTGTTGTTTTGACATTGCTATTCTCTGTTCAATATTTGCCAAATTTTCTTTCTCTCCCACATTGCTTCATATTTAATAAGACATCCACGCTGTCAGCCTTGCCGAAGAAAGCTTTCTACTGTATCATATACGGCAGCATCACGATGTTGTCATCCTTTGGTCTTCCCAATTTAATTGAAATAAAATAAGAAATTTGATATAAACCTTTGATAGATTGATTGAAATGACCTTTCAATTGTGTGGAATGCAATATGATGGTTTGTTTAGTTAATTGATTGAATTTGCCAAATTTTGGATTGACAATTGAATGTGGTCATTTGCAGAATTTTTACCTTTAAATTTTTTTTTGGGGGGGGGAATGGTATAAATTCAAATTTATAATGGCGTTCAATCAATATTAATGGAACATTGTAAGAATATATTTTAACACTCATAGACTTCACTTAATTACTGAGTGCGTGTACCAGTTTAGAAAATTTTCCCTTAAAAAAATAGTAATTTGGTCTGTTAATTCTTCGTCAAGAATTAATTTTAGAGAATGAAGTGGTGTAAAAAAAAGAGGGCATTTTCATCTAGCTTCTGCAACAGGGTTAAGGTTTAGGGTTTTTGAGCCCATATACATATGTGTGCGATCTAATTTTTAGAAGTTTATCATAGACTAGTTCAGACTCGTACCCTCATTGGTTACATCACTCTTTTCCTACATTGTTGAAATTTCCCAGCCACTCAAAAGAAATATATTGGTAACAATAGCCACAAGGAAAAAAAGGAAAGGGATATTCCGAGTATACTTCTGAGCTTAACTTCCAGTCAGCTGACTACTAATCCTCATCTAGAAGACTGACGATTGAGAAAGAGAGAGAACTACATCTAGTAAGGATTCTTAAGTCTACTCGAAGCTAGTCCATGTGAAAAGAAATTGAAGATAGAAGAAATTATTCACACCATACAGTTTTCTACATGCAATGACAACTGCACAGCATCAAGAGAAAAAAAACAACCTCTCTGTTCCCCATCGTGGGCTACTCATTGCCAGGATATCTCGAAAATACCGAGGGAAGGAGAAATTGTTGACAAGAAAATAGTCAATGCCTATAATCCGAACAGTATGGAAGTTCCTTCCATGTTTCTCATTTTCCCGTTGAAATGCTTGCCAACCGGAGATGTTGGAAACTGTAGCAACTGAAGCTTCTCAAAGTTTCAAGAAGTAGTTAAAAGATCTTTCTCATCCTTCTATCCATTTAGGAGTTGATGGCTGTAGCATCTCATTTTTTTATATGTCAGTTTATTTACTGGTTGTTTCCTTACATACCGCCAGGACTCATTTCTTCTCCGTTACTTAAATTTCTGCTATTTTATTCTGAGTTCCCACAAAAAGTTTTGAAAAGCACAGTTGGGGGTTGTACATGTATTGCTTTTCTCTACAGGGCGTCGTTCATGAAGGTTCGAATATCGTCTTTCCATGAATTCGAAGGAAATGTGTATGCTATTACATTGATAGTTTACACTGACCAAGACTGATAAGGAAATTGTAAAAAGATCAATGAACGATCATTCCTTGGTATACATTTTTAGTGGCCGCTATCTTTTTAATTCCAATAATTTTGATGGTGAAATGAATATGCGAACAAAAATAGTTTATTTTCTTTATTTCAACGAAATATATTTATTATTGGTTTGAGAATAATCTTCATGTTTGTCCGAAATGATATTGAGGACAATCAAAACATTTTATAAGGTGCTGCATAGGCAATCATAATGAAGGTGATTGAATGATTACATGCCCTCTCAACCTCAACGCTCTAAGTAGCATATGTTATTGTGTAAGTTGGGTAGGTTTGGGATAATTGTTGAGATTATTTAATACTAAGATTCACATATCCCTAGGTTCTTAAAGGACAATAAAAGTTGTATAAGTTTCATAGGTTTCCTGAGCCCTCGAGTTAATGACTTAGGGAGCAAATCCTGACCCATGGTACTCCATTAATGGTCGGGTGTTATAATTTGCTATCTCTCGTTTCTAGAAAGTTCCCAAGCCATGTACTAGGTGTTGTTGGCTTCCGAGCTACTCGGCTACCGGTATCCAATGATACCGAACTCCATGATGCAAAACGCATGGATTATTACCACAAAAATGGTTATGGCTCGTGGGTAATAGTTGCTCTTTGTAGATTTTTACTACCATTTTTTGTTCATACAACCTTTTTTGCATACATTTTCCCTTCCCCCATCTTAACCCTTTTTTAGAACTCTCAAACTTTCGTGCGAATATGCCCTGGTTGGTGCTTTAGTTTTCTCATTTTAGTTTGAATTAGATAACATTTTTGTACTATTTTTTGTCCGTTATTCCCGAATAAGAGTTTGAAAGATCTCTCAATTTTTGTTTGATTTACATATTATTTTTTTTCATTTGTTGCTTCATCACTTGATATTTTTAAATTTACTAAATTAACTTAAATGTCGTCTAACGACTTTTTTTACTCAACCAGAAATCGATTAGAAGGAACAGCCGAGAATTGGAATTCTCTCCTTTTATCCCTGCGAGAACTGATAGAATGGGTCATCCGAAAAGACACCGAGCTCACCGCTTTTGGTCCTCTCGTCGGGGATGTAAATATGCTGGCCAATTACGAGAGCGATCTAGCTGTCTTCAGGAGGGGGTTGGATGAAAAGCAGCCTGTCATTGAATCCAATTTGAAAAGCGGAAGACAGCTCATAGCCTCAGAGCCTCCCCTGAGTGATACGAGCGACAGTGAAGGTGCGTAGAAAACGAAGGCAAATGAGAGAAAACCAAAATAGAGGTAGATTTCGAGGGTAACTGAGAAATATTTATATTTTATTCAGTAACCAGTAAATACATGTTTATTAATACAAGATATTGGGTTTATTTACATTTTGAAATTACTTGAGTTTGATTAATGAGAGAATATTAAAGAAAGGTGTTGATCAAAATAATTCGTCACTTTATATTTAATAGGAAAACGCTGGTCAATAAAATTTTAACTTTTTTCCTCGACGAATTAAAAAATCGAATCAGAATTCGAAGATAAGAATTTTTCATGTATAATTTTAAGTGTTTTATAAATTCAATTTTAAAATAAGTGTATATTATTCACCGCTCACTCACACAATCTGCAAATAATGGAAAAGTCAAAGTTACATAATGGTTATTTTTTAATGGTAATTTTACCACCGATCTGCACTCATTGTCTTTATTTCTCAAGTTGGGGCTTAAGGATTAACATCGTATCCGTGGTACCCGAATCAGGGGTATCTACAGAGTATGGCAGCCGCCAAGAAATCGACCCAAATTGGAATTCATCCGACGACTAACCACACCCTTTGTGCCTTAACTTCAAAATGGAGCTTTTCCACTTTAAAAACACTGAATTTAGCAAACAATTGATTTAACCTGTAAAAATATATAAGAATACCAGGCAATGGCTTCACCACTCCCCCCGTAGTGCGTTTTGCTACTAAGGTTAGATTTTAAAATCTAAAAAAAAAGCAGCCATGGTTAAATTTTTATAAATTTTCTGAACTTCGCCAATTATAATAATTTTAAAAAGGAACTAAACTAAATTTCCCCCCTTTCAAAAAAATCACGTTGCTAAAATATAGTTATAGAAGAAAATATATAAAAATAAATTATCTGAACTTCCCCATTTGTAATTTTGGGGGTTTTCAAAAAATCACAAAATCTCGATACTTATATTTATTTCTGAACTTCACCATTTTGTTTTTTGATATTATAAAAAAATTAATAAAAATAACTTTGATAAAAAAACATAAGTCATAACAAAACTAGAATGAAATTATTATCCAAATACTAAAAAAAATCCCCTTTTTAAATTATAGAGTTAGTGCTGATGATGATGATTAGGTTATTTTTCGGTTTATGCCCGCCCTCGAATTTCGTGGCGCTTTGTTATATATATATATATATATATATATATATATATATATATATATATATATATATATATATATATATATATATATATATATATATATATCATGTTTTTTAAATATGAAAATGCTATATATCTATGATATAAACTATATGGCAGTTTCAGTATTTAATGTGGGCAAATATCTAATTATCATGTCATGATGTTAGAAAGAATCTAGTTAGTTTATTTTTATTCGCGTGCGAGTCAGGTCGCGAGCGACTCTACATCTCACTATGTCGGTCGGTCCCCGTTTTCCTTTTTCTTTTGTAATAACATCATAACTATTCGGCCGATTCTAACGAAATTTGAAACTCTTATGTTGTTTTGCATTCTCTTTAGAATGATATAATTGCCAAAGTCCCCCCAAGGTTAACCCGGGAATTATTTTGTTTTGGCAATAACATCATAACTATTAGGCCCATACTCTGCTAGACTAGACTAGGCTATAATATGCTATAATCTGCTAGGCAAGCCTAGAATGGGCTATACTATGCTAAGCTATGCAAAGATATAATGTACATGGGTAAGATTTACTATGCTAATTTAGGCTATATAATGATATGCTAGGATAGCATATAGTATGTTAGGCTAGACAATACAAAGCTATGCTTGACTAGGCTATAATATGATAGTATAGGCTATACTTGTCTAGGATAGTTAATGCTAGCCTAGGTTATACTATGCTAGATCGGGCTATGCTATGCTAGGGTAGGCTAAAGTATAATAGGCTAGGGGGTGCTATGCTAGGTAATACTATTTTAGGCTATGATAGACTAGCTAACCAAGGCTATAATAGGCTAACCTATGCAAGGTTATTCTAGTATAGGTTATGGTATGCTATACTAGTCTAGGATATACTATGCTAGACTATAATATGATACGCTTGTTAGTGTGGTCATAAATCAGAAAAAGTGAGGGCACGCGACTTTTTGGTCACCAGACCTTGTTTATTTTTGTAGTGTCTTCGCCTCAAAAGAATCGGTTACGTAGGAGTTTAGATAGTTTAGTTTTTTATTTTTGTAAAACACTTTAAATATTTATTTTTTAATTAAGGTGCTATAATTGTTTACATATGGGTGCGAACAGGTTACCTAACACGCTATAAACAAATAGAGGCCTAACCAGATTTGGCAATCGCGTCTTTGAATTCGAAACTAAGGAAAGGCTTTTTCGAATTAGGAATATTTAGGTTTTTTTTTTAATTTGCGGGGGTGGGGGGTGTAGCCCCCTATTTCTAAATTAAGTTAAAAATTATATATAATATAATATGATGCGATTGTAATAGCCTAACAACCTCCAAGAAAATACATTGTCTACTTTAAAAAAACAATTATATATATATATATATATATATATATATATATATATATATATATATATATATATATATATATGCAAATAAAACCACTGTGGGGGAGCGTAGTAGTTTATTATCTCGAGACCAGTTTCGGCATGGAGTTTATCATGCCAGCCTCAGTCGAACACTAAGAATACATACCGTCACACCAAGCGTACAATATATATAGTTTACAGAGATCCAATTGGAGTTCCTAATCAGGAGGCGTGAATTTAAGTTCATTAAGGATATCTTTTAAGATTAGATCTTGACGTAGGGGCTGCATTTAGATTGCCCATCCAAAAGGTTAAAGTTGGAGATTTCATCTATATATATATATATATATATATATATATATATATATATATATATATATATATATATATATATATATATATATATATATATATAATATTGTCCCCTACCCCCCTCTGTGTTCGCTTGGAAAAAATGGGAATATGTCAAAACCAAAATGATGGAAATGATCGTAAAAGCATAGACAAACTTAAACTAAGGAAACACTTTTGTTGATTTGTGAGATCGGTGGTAAAGATTTGATTTCTCGTGATCCCATAGAAAGGGATTGCCAGGGTAATCCAAATCATTACTCTGGGGTGATTTGAGATCGGATCCGAGTATTTATTGACTCCGTTATACGATTTCGCTCCCTTAGCTGGCCGAGAGCTGGATGGAGATGCGCGATACCGCGGGGAAGAGACCACCCGTGACCTGACACGGTCCGTGCGACGAGAGGTCGCTAAATTGTCCGAGAAGTGGGCCGCGTTGTGGGAACGAGCAGCCAATCAAGCAGCACAAGTCTCCTTGGCTCATAAGGTAAAGTGGAAGATTTGTTTTCCTTTGTGCGTCTTTATTCAAGCTTAGAACATATGTCTTAGATACAGCGAATTGGGAATTTATTGGAGTTGTAAGGTTTTGTAATTTTTCAGTATTGATGTAAATTAAATTATTATTGTAGTCGCATCATGGTAAAAAATTATAATTATAAATTTAAACCAAAAAAATAAATAATTTAATTGGCTAGACATAGGGTATTGGTATAAAAATATAGGCCTTAACTGGTGGACGAAATAGTCCTTCCGGGAGTTAGAGCATTGAGGATTTGAGTCTCTTCCCTTTTAAGTGCCCCTTAAGAATCTTCACGGATTGAAAATTAAATAACGTCTCAAAAATATCTTCGTCAATTTAGACAAAAATATCTAACTATTTACAGTACCTATTATTTTTCATTTACCTTCCTATATATATTTTTCTTAATATCCTTTTCACCTGTTCATGGTTGTTTGGGAATGAATCATTTTATTAATCCCTGTAGAAGTCTAAATACCGCGTACATAGGTTTACGCAGAAACACTCCAACACAAAGCTGCGCGCCTTCTCGTAACCCTAAAATGCACCTCTCGCCTTGAATTCTCCGTCACCTTTTTTCGCACCGCCGTAAACTCCGAGATGGCTCGAAGGCGTGAAAGAAATACCGTCGGCCTAAAGATGAAAAAAAGGTCTTTCGCGTGACGATACGGATTTTACGAGAATTCGATTCTCTCTCTCGATTTTGCTCGAGAGAAATAAAAGAAAGACTTCTCCCTGGAATCAGGCAGAAGCTCTTAGACCTACGTCGAGTGTGTGAAACTCAATCCACATAGTAAACCGTTCGCCCGCTGCAAGGAAGGAACTTCTCGGGGAATTGGTTGTTGCCATCACGGTACTTGTAGGTGCCAAACTTCTCGCAGCCCTCCCCCCTCCTTCTGAGTCTGAGGTTACACAGGACTTTCCTCTGCGGATTACCCTAGACGTAGCTAGGTAATCGGTTTTGGTTACCCACTCCAGGAGCCGAATAATCGGACAGGTACTTCAAGGAAGAAGTCCGATTTGAGTCACCGTGTGGCTCACCTTCGTGATCCGGCAAAGGATCAGCATATCACCGGTCTAGGATTACCCCCACATTCGGTAACCTCAGACGGCTGGACTAGGTGCGATCATCGTCACCAGAAGAAGATCTTCACCGTCCCCTTCAAAAATACATACGAACTCAAAGGTATCGTTAATTGAATTATCCCCTCCCCTAACTTCACCAGTTTATTTTTGAACTAGAATTCTCATCCCGAGCCCATACCCTCGAATATTAGAAGTGCTTACTTAATTCAGTGTTTAACTCAATAATAATATTCCAGTGAGTAATCTGCAAGTAATCCCCACGACATTTTGTAGACTTATTTATTCGGAGGACTGGGCTCTAGTTCAAAATACTTAGACTTGGACTCAATCCAAGAATAGAAAAGATTCTATGCGACTATGTGACTGACAGAATAGCTTACATCCAAATTTTTGACCACGCGGGACCCAACTTCGAGCTGGCTGCAGGCGTACCGCAGGGTGGGTGCCTACGCCCCCTGCTGTATATCAGCTACACCCTTGATCTTCCAAAACCGATCAGGGATGACTGCCTGTACGTTCAGTTCGCTGACGACATCACCCAGATCACGACTGCCCCCTTCAAGAGTCCCGAACTCATGGCACAAATAACCGCCAGTGAGATTGACAATGTCAACAGGTTCGAGAGGAGATGGAAGATCGCCACGAACACCCAAAAGTTCAAGGTCATCCCATTCTTCCGTATGAGACAGGCCGACATCGTAACTGATGACGCCCGTATTCCATACAGCTCGGACGGGACAGTTCTAGGACTAAGGATAGGTAAAACTGGATACGGCGGCCACGTCACTAGGACGGCAGCGAGCGCGAAGGCCGAGCTGTCTAAGCTATTCAGATTCAAAAATCTGAACACGGCCAACAAGAAGAAGATCTACAACGCGCTCGTAAGATCTAAACTGCTGTATCCACCGATACCTATCTGCACTGGTTCTAGGAATAAGATGCAACTCCTCCAGAGAGTACAGAACAAAGGCGTACTCCTAATCACAAACACCAGGAGGAGAGATAGAAGGAGGCAGAGGGACCTACACCACATGATCCAAATGACTCCGGTAAATTTGGAACTGCAAAGTAGAGCCCGCAAGATCTGGGAGAAAATACCACGACTCATGTCAGACGAGACCAGACGGAGACACATAGACATCCCACCCGATGACAGAAACCGTAGGAAACTACACTTCACCAGCAGCAAAGCGCAGACCGAACGACAAGAAGTACCGATGTACACATAGGACTTTACCACGACAAAACAAAATAAAGACAACGTTAATAAACAAACAAAGACACAACACTTGCGGAAAAAACCCGTAATACATACAAGAGAAGAACACGAGAGAAACAGAACAACGCCTACAAAGGCTTGAACGCTACATGAAGAAAGAAACAACATACACAAACATAAAAACAATCTAAGGATCACGAACAACAAAATAATGAACATAAAACAGAAATAACGCAAAAAGTATCATAATCAAACAAAACATCAAAGACTAAGAAGAATACGAATAACACCCAGTATATATAGATAAAAGCACTGAGTAACAACATCAAACTCAAATTCGCCTGCGATTCCCTATCACCAGGGATTTCCTCTCCCCCCCCCCACTCTCTATCCTTTTCATCAGGGAAATCTATCCCTACCTATTTATCTTCCACTATCATATGCATAGATGCATACATGAGTGCAGTTGCATTCTCATATGTGTGTATGTATTATTTCCTTTTCAACACTTTTTATATCCAAGTCCAAGTGCAAGATCAATCCTATTTATATTTATATACGCTGTTGCTTATTTCAAAATCATGTACATTAAAGATTATTTTGGTTTCTGTGCGTTTAACTAATTTGGATGATCCTTTGGCAATTATTAAGCAATCCACTCGGCTTAAATCTCAATATTCTACCGACCCACCCATGGTTGGCTTTTACTGAGTGGGGAACACACTCAGGGGATCATCATCTTAGTTTTGATCACAAGGGTACGCATCGGGGTTATTCTTATTCACCGGAAGTGGCTAAGGTAGGTGTATTGGATACGCTTCACCTCCGCTTCACCTCGGTGCGGTAATAAAATATATGTCCAGGAAGTGGGACTGGGATTACCCACTCACTCAAATCTCGACCAGCCCCATTATCCTTTAGACAGTTCAAGCTATTGATTAATGACCTAATTAATATTTATTAAAAAGTGATATTTTTGTATCCATTTCAAATTATTTCCAATTCCAAAATAGTTGTGTAATTAAAGCTAAATGAATTATTTTTGCTAACGTAATTTCTTTTAATTTAACCCTAAGCATCGTTCTCTTATATTCTGGGGATTCTACAAGTCATACCATTGATCAAAAATAATTTGTTTTTAGAATTATTTCTTGTTCAATATAATACATTTATTTTCGTAAAGTGTTTGTAATTTTATCTGGGAGAAGTTAAGCCATGTTCCGCATGGTGATCCCTTGGGTAGGAACATGGGCTACTGCTGTTCAGATAAACTGCGCACAAACTTGTCATCCTTTCTTTTTATAGCGAGGCTAATATAACTATCTGTTTATTTTGGGCTTAACCTATTACATCTTAGTTCAGAGTAAATCACTTGTTCAACACCAATTAAATTGCCGATTCTTTGTAACTTTGCTTGTTGAAATCGGTCTTTAATTGGTGTAGAACAAGAGCTATGGTGTGTTTAAAATCGTTCTCTAAGGCCACGACCATTCAAGCCCGGCACATAAAGGCTAACCAATCGGCTGGAACGAAAGGGCAAACCAAGCATTACCTGAAGGACCTGGTCAACAAGTTCCCGAGCACGAAAATTAGGGGGTTGTGACGCGTTCCTTGACGGCCTTTGTAAATAGAAGACCCCCTCATTGTCTTCTCAACATTCTCATGTTTAGAATTACTTTTTTTGTGCGCCTGCACTTACAATAAGCCATGCGTGCAAAATTACCCAAATTCGGTGTATCTGGTCCCGCCCGAAATTAACTATTTTCAGTGGATGAAGGAGTAGGGGATGTTAATTTCTTAAGACGTCAACAAAACGTCAAAACATCCATTGAAAGAGATGGTACTCTTAGCATAAACATTAACACTCCGTTTACATATACTCCTTCCAGTAATCTCGGTGGGTCATCGACTTTGTTCTCAAACCCTTCTCCATCTTGTTTTTTTTCTCGGGTCTTTTGATCTTTATTATTTTTCCATTCTTTTGATCTTTCTCCTATATCTCCCACTCTTTTGATGTATCATTCTTCTATTTTTTTGATTTGACTCGCATTTACTTCCATGATTCCAGCGGCTTCTATTGAGTTCGAACCACGATGGACTAAAAGGAAACGTAAGCTGAATTCTTACACGTTCCGAGGCAAGAAATACCAAATCAATGATTGCATGTTTATTTGTCATATATGATTAAACACTTAATTATAAAGAATCTAATGGACACATTAATGCATATGGAATATTTTACGTATTATACTCGTAATAGGCGTAAGATTGGATTCACTTTACATATATCAACTGCACTACTTCTGCCCGACGCAATAGACTTGAATCACTGTACACGTATGGCAATATTCGAGTGGTTGTAGCTTATATTTTTTTACCATTTTATGGGTATTCTTACTTCTTATAAAAGACAGAATAAAAACTGAAAGTTCATAGTTGAGTACACAGACAAAAAGCAAGTTTTAAGTAAGAAAGGGGTTGAGGGATAAAAAAGTTTGCCAGGTCACCGGCCATCTTAATATTCTGTAGACAACTTTTGATTTATAAAGTTATTTTGCTTTATAACTTGAGGATTCAGTTATGTCCTTATGAAAGGCGAAGCTGAAAGACTGACGCAAAAGGAGATTGCTTCTCCTTGTATTTCCTGAGTTGCGGTCGGGACATTATAGGCGCTACCTACTTACCTCTCTATAAGAATTCCAATGTGTTATTACCAATATCCGTGTAAGTTCGCCTCAGTAGAGTCAGTAGGTGACACGGAATATGGAAGGGGACTCGAGCCAAGAATGTATCAAGGGTAAGGACTGCTACAACTTGCCTCAACTCCAGAGTTGTGACCAAAAAGCGCGTAATTAAAACCGGGAAAAAGATAGACAACAAAATCTTGGAGATTGTCTAGATCAGGCACCATCTACCGGCCTTGCGGGAAAGAGAGATTCGCAAATCCACAGTCCGAGAGAAACTCATTTGTGCAGAATGGATTCTTCAGCAATGTGAGGTAGCCTTTTTCCACCTGTACATGTGCTTAGTTTTTGGCTGTCAATTTTTCAGTAGTGATTGACTTACACCCGGAAAGGGCTAAAAGTTATTTGAGTGTGTCTGCTCTTTTCTGAACTCGTTCCGAACTCTATTGTCGCCAGTAATTGGGGTTGACGGTGCTTGCTATTGCTTTCACTGTCTTCTCGTCTTTGTCACCTCCATTGTATTTAGTTTTTTGGGTGCTGACTCAGGCCTAGCAAAGAAGATGGGAGACGGCCGAGGGGAACATAAAATTGCGGGACCTGCCCCCCCCCCCAATGTCGCGATGGCTTCAGGTCGCTTTCTGTCGCCTTCAAATTAGGCAGATTTGCGGGACGCACCGTCATTTGATAGAGCACTGCCTGCACCTTAGTGCGACTATTGCGTTGTTCCACAGACTATTCGGCACATTCCTGTTGAATGTACCAGTCTGTCCGTGTATCGGGACGAGCAAGGTCCCTACCATTTTTTCCTCCTACCTGGAACGAGTTCGTGAACTTGGCGACTATCGGACTCTTTGGAGCTCCATTATATTTTACTTTATTCTCTTTGGAGATGGTCGAAAGGTCCTGTGCCAAAGGGAGCCGGGCATCCTCTCGACACCGGAGTGTGCTTCCTTCTTTTTTTTTTGCTTCTTGTTTTTTAAAATTTGTTTTGGTGTCTTTTGCATATTTGTTTTTGTTTTTTTTTTGTTTTTTTTTAATCTAGCCTAGCATTATAATATGGACTCATTACAGCGATTTATGCCCTAGTAAGCACTCGCTAGATTAGCGCTGAAAAAAATCAAACACTTGCATCCGTAGAGCTTTCTAGAGGTTTCTCCTGAGTCCCCTTATTTAAAGATAACTTAGTTTAGTTGGCACCCTACTCTTATTTATCCCCATCCTTTCTTTTCATTCTTCTAACTTGTCTTACCACCATTTTTTCTCTGAGTAATCTCTGGATTATACAAGCTTCTATTTCAATAATAAATAAACTTATCACTATCAGTATTTTTGACTGATGATGTATGTATACTGTCTGGGATGCAAATCAATGGACTCAGCATCTTTACCTCTCAACACCCTAAGTGGAAATCTGCATGCGAATGGATTCACCATACTTCAAATTTCTCAAGGGTATTAACAGCTTTGGCAGGTTCGAAATCTGCAAGTACGTTGCACTGACTGAATCCGGCCTGTTTACGCATCCGTTTTGGGATACCCGAGCATTCAGTCGAGGCCATCCGTGTCGTTGACGACCGAGTAAATGCCGTACATGTCACGAGAGAGCTTTTGTAACTAATGGCAAACACAGATTCCCATCGAACGATGCTGTTCGCGCATTGCAACAAGCCTATTTACAACGGAGCGGGCCCACGCGACACCAAACTGCTATCCATTGCTGTGTTCTATATTTGCTTTGAATGGCAAATGGCATTGCAGGCAGTTAGAAGAAATTATTGGGGTCAGGAACAAAGTTCGGAGGAGATAGTATCCCACCTTTTCCCAGGTGGTTTCGTGTTCATACTTGAGGCTCTAAATTATAATCTGTATATAGGTATTAGGTTATGCAAGTATATATATATATATATATATATATATATATATATATATATATATATATATATATATATATATATATGCAAATTTTGTTGAAGACCATTGTGTATTTTGCCTTAATTAATTTCCTTTGGCAACTTTCTCTTCTGGCGATCAACGTCTTGGTCATATAAGCGATGAGTGCTTAATGATACAGGTTCCAATCCAACTTCTTTATTTATTTTCATATAACGGTTAAAATAGTTTGTCCTATCTTTCCGATCTCTACATCTCCCATTTTCCTTCTTAAACTTTTATTGGTCCATGTAATATTCTCCTAAGTGTTTTTCCGGGTTGTGTTACCAATTTTCATTTCCTTGGGCCTTTAAATATATATATATATATATATATATATATATATATATATATATATATATATATATATATATATATATATATATATATATATATATATATATATATATATATATATATATATATATATATATATATATATATATATAATAGAAGATATCAAATTAGCGTGATATATATCAATGAAAAGATAATGGTAAACCACAATATTTGAATCAAGATTTATTTATAACCAGCGGATTAGTAGGTTGAAAATGGCAATTATAACTTTGCCTAAACTAGTCTGTTGGTTATAAATAAATCTTGATTCAAATATTGTGGTCTACCATTATCTTCTCACATATATATATATATATCAATATTTTTATGTAATTTCCTTCCTTTCTTTGGAGTATTTATGAGTTCATCCTTCTATTTTATTCTTAGTTTTCTTTTGGTTTATCTTTATCAAATAAAATCTTTTTAATGTTGGTCCTTCTATTGTCTTTTTTTTGGGGGGGGGGTCTGAATAAGGTTCACACCGGTAGTTTCTTGGTAAAATAGGTTGTCGAAAATGTTATTTTTACCATCTCCATAGTAATTTAAACGTGTTTATCAGCTTGTAGCGCCTTAGTACGAATAAAGGGGTGATTTGATTATCTCTAAAAAGAAAACTTATTGTTGGTCCGTATTTAGTAGGAACATCTCTTACTAGGCATAGGTAGTTTCTGAGTTACGCCGCTAAGAACGTCCTTAAGTCGGATTTGTACGTAAGTTGGATTCTTATTGAATGAACGTCTGAATGGTTTATATACGTAGGGACAATACTACCTTTCATATGTTCCATTATTCTCTCCCTGATTGTGGTGAATATCGTCGAACGACTGAAGCTTTCCCAATGGCAGGTGGCGTATCGCCTCTCTCTAAATGCTCAATGATATTCACCTTCATCTTCCAAGTGATTATTCTCCTCTTCGCAGGAGGTTCCCCTTCATTTCCATTAGACCTACGCTTTGGACCCAATAGCAAAAGAAATTCTAAAGCACAAAAAGAGAAAAACAAAAATGAGTTTACGGACGACTAAAAGGACAAGGGCGTTAGTATGCTGGATGAATGCTACCCGACCACCGAACACATATTCTGCGCGTATGTTTTTTCACACGCATAATAAACTAGTTATGTACGTTAGTACCAACCAGACGTACTTAAGTCCGATTTCTAATTTTGATACCCTTTTGTGAGGCCGTACCTAAGTACGGAAATCCGCAAGGCGGATTGTTCGTAAACCGGGGAGCTCCACGATTATACCAGTGTAGACAAAGCATGGCAGAACTTGATCTGCGACGAGGAATTGTGCCATAAACCAACATTGGTGATATGAACCGGCGAATAGAACTAAGATTATATTCAAAGAAATCCAGAACTACTAAAATATAAGTAATAGCATAAACCAATCTCTTTTACTTAAGACCGCTTTCAGTTTCCACAAAATCCTTATACAAAAAAATTAAGCCAACATGCATAAGTTCGTATTCTTGAACCTCTTATCTCATCAGTGAAACATAAAATGCAAACTCCATTTTGCCACGTTCATCAACTTGACAGCCATGACGTTAAAGGAATGCCTCGAGACAAATCAACATTTATCCTATTTCGAACAGCATGTCGGAGTGATCTACGCACATCCTCCAATGTTCGAGAGGAGGGGGGGGAGCTTAATTATTACTCTCAATGGTTTAAGTTGATTTGATCGTGTACATAAATATTATAACTGATCATTTGCCATCCTGTGGCTATATTTTGTTGTTCCACAATGATGCCATCGTTCGTGATGATCTGCCCATTCAGGCGGGTATAATAATTTAGTTCTTGCTTGAAAAGCGGTTGGCGCAAATCACCTAACTTACTATTTGTTCAATAAAAAAAAAGGGAGAACGCTGATTTAAATAACAGTTTCACCCTGTTGAGAAATAATGAGAAGACGGGCAGACATTTAGAGGGCAAGTAATTAGGAAGGATGGGAAGGCTGTCAAAGGCTTTGAGTAACCTTGTCAATCAAAAAGACAAGGTAATTGGAAGAAAGATTTACAAATGTCGCAGATACTTGAAAATATGAACTTAAAACTCGCATGGTTTCCTGACTTAAAAATCAAGGTCTTTAAGACTTGGTAAATATTCTAAGGATAATACAGACTTCAAATGAGGATTTCAAAAGGTGTATGGATTTATTTCAATAAAGCCGAAGCTGTATTAAAGCAAATGGGAGGGGGTACTGAATATTGATGACAGTAAGACCAACACTGATATCATCTCCTACATACAACGATGGATCATCACAATCGGCAATCAGTACAAAACAACAAACAGAAAAATAAATCTGACCAGGGGCCCTCCATCTCCCAAAAAATGGGTACAAAGGGGAATACGAAATAACGGGAGATTTTTAAACTCAGTCGATGATCCAGAAAGTTTGCATTATAAACAAAAAACTTTAATAACGTTCATGTAAGAAATATCATTATAATTCTAAGATATTAAAATGAATGTTTCACGACCTTTCAAATTACCTTTGTGGCTGATCGTTCTCCTTTAAGTTTGATTAAACCATTGTTTTGAAGGAACTTTTCTTTCTGAATCTCACTGATAAATCTACGTTTCTTTCCCTCTTACAAATATAGGCATAAAATACCCTCCCCATCATTAACTTTCATACGATTCAAAATGATCAGCATAAAAGTTACTACCTTTGACGAATGGATCACGTCGCGCGTCTTTCGCACCGACCGAGCCGAAACTTTACCGTGTTAAGTTACGCATTTCGTCCCATTTCATTCGTGAGCGAGGTCTCTCTTAGGATAATTAAATTTGCATAAAGATCAGAATCACAATCGCCATCCACTAAAATGGAATCAGCAGAACTTTGGGAATTTTGATAGTTCCTTTCAACTAATGGCTGAATAACACCAACAGTTTCTTCCTTAATAGGTCAACTAAGAAATTGGGTCATATGGATCGCCGATAATTTCAAATAGTGTACTAATTCCTCTTATTAATAATCGCGGTCAAGATTGATGATAATTTTCCAATCCTTTTGTTATTAATAACATCTTGAGCCCTCAAGAATCTTTTCAGCTAGTCATAACCGACTGATTTCTTAGGGGCAACATCTTCATTATTAATAACATCCTGAGCCGTCTTAGGGGCAACTTCGTCCTAAATTTCACGTTAAGGCATCAAGATTTGTTAAAAATTTTACTTTAGACCTTCTTGCATTTTAATATTTCAGTTGCCATTTAAAATAGGGTTATTTTTATCTCATTAAAGCACTTTCACCTCGTTTGTGTAAGTCATACCGTAGTCAGATATATGTGTATGAAAGTTCAAATTAATAAAAAAATAAGAATTCATTTAAATCTGAATTAAAATGAATTTTTCCTGACTTTTATTTGGATTCTCCCTCGTACTCTCGCTTTGCTGACGATAGCGTTTCTTTCCAGAACAAGCAGTCAATGATAAGCGAATTTTGATGGTGAGAGTAATTAGATTGATAAAAATGTAAAGTATTTGAAGGATTATGTTTATTAAAATAACTTATGACTCCCGATAGCAGCATTATAAATGAAATTTGTAGAGGAATAAAATTAGGCTAAAGGGAGGATAGAAAGATTTACTACATCTTTGGAAGCATCATGCTTCCATTGCTAAAAAAATAATCTTTTAACCTTTTTACCTCTTTTAATAAAAGAAACTTAGAAAATAAACACAAATAAACCCTCAGAAACCGAGAACGATACATGTTAGGAATAGTACGTAAAAGATTATAAAAATTTGGATCAGAGCAAACAGGCGTGTCAGATATACTAAAATATTAACCAAAAGAAACCTTAAACTGGACATCCCTATACATAACAAGACCCGGAAAATGATATCGCAAGAGGTAAAGAGATAAAATTCGATCTATGTCAGGTTTTCTATGGGGAAACTAGCGTTAACTCTTGATCGGTTCAACGTCTAAAGTTAATGAAGTCACATCGATGGTACTTGAAGATTACCTGGGGAATATAAAAATTGATTCCTTGGTTTTATAAGAAATTTAACACACCCTTTTCCCATACTCTGGTTTACTCAGGTCTGGGAAAAGAGTCAAGGGAACACAAATGAATCAATATAAATAAACTAACTGTAAACAGTAAAATAGAACTAGGGGTAAAAGATACTGCCATCGGGAACGTTAATCCAAGGGTTGAGGCCTTGATGGTGCATTTAAAGCGACAAACAGCCTGCTAAAGCTCTTTATACTAAACGATATGCATGAAAAAGTGTGATTAATTCATCGGCAGAAAGGATACCCCACCTCCCCTCCATTCACGCGACCCAGTTCCTTCCATCTGTCATCCTTCGAAGACCGAATCTTATATTCTGGATTCGCTCTTGGGCAAATTCGAAGTCACCTTTGGATCGCAGCTGCCACCCGCGCTTCAAGGTCGTTTGAGGCTTTGATCTTAATGATTTATGTGTAATATTAAACCTACTAATGATTTATGTGCGATTTTAAAGTTACTAATGGTTCATGTGATTGATATTAATGTTCTTAATGATTTATGTGTGATTTTCAAAGTTACCAATGATTCATATGATTGATTGATTTGAATGTTCTTGCCAATGTATTATGTGATTGATTTAAAATTTTTACCCAAGTACATTTTAACAGCTGACGCTTGAGTTTGCTCCCAACGAGAGGGGTTCGCGTGCGTTCGTAAGCGTTGCCTCCTTCCTGCCCCTCCCAGTTGAAATAACCTAAAAATAAAGGATAAAAAAGGTCCCTTGGGCCTATCGAAGTTATCTGTTTGGTAGCTGCCATTTTCGATACCGGTCCTCACCTTAGGGTTCGAGTTAGTACGTTTAAGTGTTGTTGCTCCTTGCACGAAGAGGTTTCGAGGGGTTTACCATAAGACCTCTACCAGTATGTAGGGTTTACGTTCATTATCGATATTCTTGTCATTTTGATTTAATTATTTTCGTCTGTGTTTTAATGGACATTCTTTCTCCACTCCGTGAAATTGATTCATTGGTTGCGCCAGTTTCCTTTGTTCAACTCAAAATTAACTTTGTTCAACTAAAAAATACCTCTACTCAACTCAAAATTACCTTTGGGAAACTCAAAATACCTTTGGGAAACTCAAAATTACCTTTAAGCAATTTAATAATTACCTTATTTAAATCAAAATTACCTTTGTTCAACTCAATTACCTAGGTTCAACTCAAAATCATCCATTCGATTCAAAATTACTTTTCTTCTAAAAATTACCTTCGTTCAAATCAAAATTACCGATTCGGAGACTCAAATCAGTATATTGCAGTATTTGTGGTGTTTCTAAGGACTTCTTTTTGCCTTTGGTGGTGGTAGTGATGACCCCCCGTCCCCCACACACACACTTCTTTCTTTTTTAATTTGAATTATCATGGGCTGAAGATAGGCCTTTTGGTCATTTTGGCACTTATGCCCTACCTGGCGGCCGCCATAAGAGAAAGTACTCCCCTCCGCTCCCTTACCCCCTGTTGTAGGGTTGGTCGAGTTTGTGTCATCTGGGCAAGTTTTTGTTTCCCCTATCACTGGGGGGTGGGGTCTCCGTATATATATCAGCTGGGACAAATTTGTCCGCACTGGTAAGTATTGGATTTGTGAATTTTGTTCCCAGAGTACATTTGAACAGCTGACGCTTGAGTTTGCTCCCAACGAGAGGAGTTCGCGGGCTTTCATAAGCGTTGCCTCATTCCTGCCTCTCCCAGTTGAAATAACCTAAGAATAAAGGATGAAAAAAAGTCCCTTGGGCCTATCGAAGTCATCCATGTCATCCCAAAACCCATCAAACGATGCACTTTTATCAGACCTCGTCAAACGTTGCGCAAATTTATCAACAAACTATTTACCAAGTTTTACCATTAATTCGAATTTTTCCTTTGCATTGATTTCATGTTTGACAGGACTTGGATTAGTCGTAACAATGGTGGTAGGAGTTTACGAATGTAAAAATATATTCACATTTCATGGGAATATTCCCTCCCTTTGTTCTTGTAATTATTCTGAAGCTGTGTCGGGCCCCGAACTTCCAGGGAAGATCTTAGGTTTACACACACCTGTTCACCTATATGGGCCTAGGTTGTCATATTTATTGAGTGATTAACATAGATAGATGGCGCTGGTCTGGAAATCGCGCCTCCCCTACATTATTATCCCGCGAACGTAATAAAGCATTTCAGTAATTGGTGTAGCTGTCGCTGATCTCTTCCAGTTAATAAGCATCTACATGTTTATTGACTAGGCGAATTCAATATCTGGGGTTGGGGTCTGGGGTGTGTAATGTAGAAAGGTGGAATAAGGCGAAGAGAACATGGAAAAGAAGGATGTCGAAGTTTTGCCCAGTGTACGGGAATATACGCACACGGGCTCTAAGGTAAGCTAAGCAAGGCAACAAATGATATTGTTCTAAGAGTGCGATTTGAATAGATAGCTGCAGCTGCGTGACCAAAGAATATTCCAAACACAACGACACAAATAGATTTTAATACACATTAAATAAAAGGTACACAATAAATAAGGATATATAGGTACATGAATAAGACTGGAATTAGGTTCCGAATACTAATTGGATAACCAGGGTTATTAAATGGTTATAATGGGAGATTTAGGGTAGTGAGCGATTTAGTTCCTTTGAACCTCGAGAGTAAAGCGGGGCGAACTTGGGGGAAGGTTTTGGTGACCTTGATTACTCACGGGTGTAGCCGAGAACCCGAAGAGGGTGATGCTACTTTCTCCAAACTGATTTAGTGAGATGCGGGCCTCTTGTCCTCAAGAGGTCACCGGTCGAACTTAGAAAAGAGGGGGGGGGGGTGACTTCTCCAAACTCGGATTGAGCGAGCTATCGGACCTCTTGTCCTCAAGAGGTCATCAGAAGAACTTCGGAGGACAGCTTCTCCCTGACCCGAAGATACGAGTCTAATGTCCAGCTCTTCCGTGGCCTGCGACCGTCACTAAGCACTTTTCGGGCGAGAGCGTCGTTCAAGACAACCTCCGTTCGGGGAAGCGTCGTCTAACCAAATTTGTGGGTAATCCTTGGGAGGGTGCATATATATATATATATATATATATATATATATATATATATATATATATATATATATATATATATATATATATGGATTTATCCAAAACAGGGAGAGAGGGAGGGGCCTTCTCGAAACCTCATTATCGGCCGGGACAACCAAGCGTGTCCTTACGGGAAAGTGTAAGAGGTGGGATCAGCGGGGTCTGACGGAACCACCAGCGGTTGGAGCCATAAATGTTGTTCGAGGCAAACCTACAAAATAGATGAGTAATCTCCCGACCCGGGGGGGGGGAGTAACGGCTCGCTTTCTCTCCCAAAGTAATATTTTAGGAGGTGGGGAAATACTACTATTTTAGTGGATCGCTCTACAAAGGATTAGAAAGAACAACAACAAATGAGGTATGTAGAAGGAAGGTGAACGAGACTTGAACGGAAACAATGTTAACTATAAAGTGATAAAGATGGCTAAGGGATGAATCCTGCAAATGGTCGTTAGCTTTGTGAAATGTGTGAAAAGTAGTGGGTAGTGTATGATAAAATAAATAAGATGTTAAAAAATACTGTTCTTTAAATAAATGGATATAGAGGGTATGTTCTAGTAGTACTGGTTGTGGTTCGCCAACCTGCCCTTACCCAGGCAGATCCCGACCGGATAATGAAATAGACATATAGGTCAGTATGACAATCGCAGGTGAGCCCGAGGGCACTAGTGGCTAGTCCTCGTTGAGGAGAGGTACCAGGAAGTATTATGTTTTTGACACCAAACAGCTTACTGTTAGGAACCTTCCTCGCCTTGGGCAGAGGGACCTGTTCCGTGTCAGAGGTATGTGGATATAGATACCCATCGGCACGATTCATTGGAGTGTGTGTTGTGAAGACGGGAGAGGAAAGAAAGCAGTGTTATAATTGGCTATGTTTGTGATAAGGCGGTAAGATCTACACACCCCAGTACAGGGCTGAACACAGCGCGTCCACCAATTGGTAGTCAGATCTCTCTACGCTCGCTGACGTTTGTGTCCGCTCTTTCCGGGATCGAACCCGGTACCGCGACGTTAGCAGATCACGCCGTATCCAGTCAGCTCGCAAGAACTCTTAAGGGGTAAATGTTGTAAATGCCTTTGAAAATGAAGTAGGGCTGGAAGAGTGGAAGAAACCTATGATGGTGCCACTGTATAAGCGGAAAGAAAGGAAGTTGAATAGATTATCACAGGGTATAAGTCTGATTATAGGGAGATAACAGAGAGTAATATGAGATGATCAAGGTGGGCAGAAGTTGTGTAGATCGTGTTTGACCCATAGAGAAAGCAAATGATCTTGTCGAATGTATAGTGTGTGTGCTTATCCAACTGTTGTATGATGTAACTATTATGTTGGAAGTAAGTCGTGTGTTTGGCTAAATTAATGTTTGCTTGTGTATTTTGGTATCTTTGCAGGCGTAAGGCGAAGGAATGATATGATACTGTAGCTACTTAGTATCATTATGTATGGTATGTGAAAGAAGGACGAGTAGAAGTAAAGATGTGATGAGGAGGAGGAATGGGGAAAGGATTGGTGCTGTGTATGTTGGTGTATGCTCCGCCCCTGGTGTTGGTGGTTGAAATGATAAGGATTTGGAAATATTAAAGTGTTTGACAAGGTGCGTGATGAGAGAGCTGAAAGTGTGGATGGAGTGATGTGTAATATTAGAATCCGTGGTGTGCACCTTGAACAAGTGATGATTTCAGCATTTCTAGTACTGCGTAAGCAAGAGTGGGGCGGATGATACCAAACTGTGATAGCAATGTTCTAGAGTAAGTTGACTCCATCGTTTGGTGTATGAAAAGGGAATGAAAGATTGAGATAGTGCACTACTAATGGAGAAATTTAAGAGATGTGTTAACTGTGAGAAAGGTCGATGGCAAGAAGAGCGATCAGGTAAAAGAAGTTCTGTGAGGTGTAGTATTCCGAGAATGTGTGGCGTGTAAGAATAATGGATTGATTTGACTTAGAAAAGAATGTGAGAATCTTTGCGTGGAAAATCTTTAAAGGCAGAGTATAGATTGGATTTATTATGATGTGATGATATTGTGTGTGATAGGGTGTGACTGGAGGTTGATTGCTAAGGGGGTGAGGGTGCTCGGTGCCCTCTATTCGAGAATGGTCCTGACTGGACGAGACGCTACACCAGAACACGCTTCATTCTATGATGGGGTGAAGTGTGGGGGGGAGGGGGCGATGCAGATATTTTTTTTGTAACGTTGATGCACGCTGACCAGAATGTGGGAAATTGGTTCATTGTGTATTCTCTTAAATCTACTCATGTTACATGTGCACACAAATACATCGGTTAGCAAGCTCACATCTATTGTTTGTTTTATGATATATATATATATATATATATATATATATATATATATATATATATATATATATATATATATGTATATATATATATATATATATATATATATATATATATATATATATATATATATATATATATATAGTAGGAATATGAAGACATATGCGATGGTTACGAACATTTAATTTTCCGGACGTTTCGGTCATTAACGATGACCATCATCAGCGAATTCTTAATAAGACTGACAAAAAAAACGTGATTAAATAATCCCATGAGCAGCAAATTTGAATAATAAACATGAATCAAGCATTAAGCGGAATACAAGAAATTCACTATAAACCACAGCAAGAAAGAATTATAAGGGCAGGGCGAACAATCCAAAATAAGTTAGATCAGAGGGTATGTAATCAAAGCGGATATTAATAGATGGAGCGAAGCAAGTAATTCAATAAAGTTAAAATTTAAGTGATTGAACGTCAAATGAATATGAGTAGACTAAGGCACGAAAGTTTAAATATTAAATAATCAATAATGGAGGGGCCAAAGAGGACGACTAAAACATTAAATTAAGGGAAAGTCATTTTTAAACTAGATCATTTGGATATAAATGGGACAAACTAAAATAAAAATAAAAATTTCTCTGCACGAGCACTAACTTTATTTCGTTGTAGCTGGGAGTATCAACTGATATTACGGACAGAATTAGGCAGAAAGAAAACTATTAAGGGGGATGTGGTTGGTTGTACGTTTGTCTATATAGTGAATAATTTGAGGGATGATGAATAATCATTGAGTTCCGGGTTTATTTGTTTAATGTAAAGTGATTCAATAATTTTTAATTCCATGGTAGAGGAGGCAGAAGAGAGTATACTAAAGGAATCAGGGTCAAGCGGGTGGTTATGTTTTAGTGAATGTTCTCGTATAGAGGAGTGTTCGGGTTTGGAGATAGGAATGTTTGTTCTGTATGATACTCCGATATGTTTAGCGATCCTAAATTTTAATTGTAGACTTGTTTGGCCTACATAGCGACTTTGGCAGGTCGCACAAGTGAATTCATAAATGATGGAGGAACACAGGCATAATGGGAACGATTCTTTGTGTCGAAGGAAAGTATAAACACCAAGAGGATTAAAATTAATTAGGAGAAACTTGCATTGGGGAAAGTATCTATTAAGAGTCAAGAGTAAAGCTTTGTTGAATTTGGTGTTATCAAGTGGAAGATAAGGCAGTTTTAAAAATATTTTTTGTTTAAGGACAGTTATTAGAAGGGCTCGAAATTCCACATGCAACACGTGACTCTATCACAAAAGCTCTCTCCAACAGCGCTTTACAAACGGAAAATTCCGAAAAAAGCATTAAGACCAAAAAGCTTAATAAACTGTACAAAGGACGTATAGCACTGCCAGAAACAACATCATCATTCATCAATCTCTCCCGCCATACGCTCTCCACTAGTCAAATAGAAGCCCTTAACCTCGTTTTGAACTGCCGCCTACAAGCCAAATTCGATCCAATTTAAAAAAAAAAGAGTCGAACTAGAATCCCTGTTCCAATTTATGTTGAAGCTACAAGATCAAGCCATCATTGAAATTAACTTCAACCTAAAAGACCAACTACGCGCAGAAGCCACCAAACGAAGATGCTTTACTGGCAGCAAACTTATAACACCAGAAATACGTTAGGCCATCAGCTCTCTAAAAAACAACAAAGAAATAGTCATAAGAAAAGCTGACAAATCCAACATATACGTCATTCTAAACAAAGAAGAATATAACAACAATTTGAATACCATCTTAAGTGACACCACTAAATTTAAACGAATGAAAAAAGATCTAACAGAAGACTTAAAAAAAAATAAATGGACAAATAACTAAAGCTAATGCACTCATCGGTGGACTTCACTTCCAAAAAATCATCGGTGATTACACACCAGGATATCTGTATGGCAATGTAAAAATTCATAAGCCGCACAACCCATTGAGGCCCATCATCTCTCAAGTCACGACTGCTACGTACTGTTTAACTAAAACCCTAAACGTATTAATAATACCGTACATCCCTTCGAAATATAGCATAAAATCCACGGAGGAATTCATCGACATACTCCACGCTAAAACACCGTCAGGAATAATATCATCCCTTGACGTAGAAAGCCTGTTTACGAACGTGTCTATCGCTCAGACCATCGACATAATTATAAAAAACGTGTACCACCATCACACAATGTCTCCTCCAAATCTTGACCAAAACATCTTAAGGAGCATGTTACATTCATGCACATCAGAGGCGCCGTTCAGGAGACCGGATGGTAATCTATACACGAAAGTGGATGGAGTGGCTATGGGGTCACCCTTAGGGCCGACCTTCACCAATTATTACATGGGTCAACTGGAGGAGAGAATATTGGACATCATGGAAAATAAGCCACACACATATTTCCGATACGTAGATGACATCTACATCAACGTCCAAAACGAAGAACATCTGGTAAACATCCGGCAGCATTTTGAGGAGAACTCCGTGCTAAAATTCACTTATGAATTGAGCATGGGTAATAAACTACCTTTCTTGGACGTTGAGGTTAAGAAAATCATTGGCAGCTACATCACTAAAGTACATAGGAAAAGTACAGACATGGGAAGAGGCCTCAATGCGGAGAGTGAATGCCCTGAAAGGTATAAAATAAGCGTAATCAGCTCATACATCCGCCGAGCTTATAAATGCTGCTCTACGTGGGAACTTTTCCACCAAGAGATTGCACGAGTAAAACAAATACTCGTGAATAATGGTTTCTCAAACAGCATGATTGACAAACAACTCCAATCATTTTTAAATAACCATTACAAACATGCGGATAAAACAAAGTAATTATGGAAAAGTCAACAACATCAAAGGGTATTACAGAAACCAGGTGTCCACGGCCTATAAAATAGATGAAAAAAACATCAAGGAGATTATTAACCGTAACATCAAAGTTAAAAATCAAACGGATAAAATCCAACTCATCATTTATTATAAAACAATAAAACAACAAAAGCCAGCAATCTCCTGATGAAAAACAACACCTGCCTAAACTCGTCAAATCTCAAGTTAACCAACATAGTTTACGAGTTCATCTGCCCCGATAAAGACTGTAAGCTTTATAATAACTCAAAATATATTGGCATGACAACCACTACACTTTCCAGACGTTTAACCATGCATCTACAAAGCGGAGGGCCTAAGAATCATATGGAAAGTGCCCATAATATTTACCCAACGAGAGATATGCTCGTTGATAACACCATTATTAAAGAAAAGAGGTCAATAAAGCGAGGCTGAACATCTTAGAAGCCATATTAATAAATGAAGATAAGCCGGCCATCAACAGTCAAGCGACAAACTGGAATCGCACATTACAACTATTTTAAACTACCACTCACAGGAGTGGCCCATTTTCTCTAACGTTACGTTTAACCAAGGCGGAATAAATACCCCTTAAAAATCGTTTCATTCGATAAAGTCTGGCAAAGAGGCATACAATATAAAATTCTAAATCTGGAAATTAACAACTATTTGGAAAGAATTTTATGCGACTACGTCATGGAGAGATATGCATACATAGACACTGGGAATTGCCAAGGTGAAAGATTTAAGCTTAATGCGGGCCTCGCTCAGGGTAGGTGTTAATGTCCTTCCCTATACTCAGTGTATACCTCGGACATTCCCCCACCCAGGAATAAGGGCTGTGTGAACATACAATACGCAGATGATTTCACTCAATTAATTCCGTGTTCATCGGAACCCTCAGATGCAGGCCAGAGTAACGGCAACAGAAAT
Organism: Ceratothoa steindachneri; assembly: GCA_963969495.1. NCBI lineage: Eukaryota > Metazoa > Arthropoda > Malacostraca > Isopoda > Cymothoidae > Ceratothoa > Ceratothoa steindachneri. The sequence goes on along the minus strand of OZ018320.1, from coordinate 26,120,942 downwards.
AGAACATCTAAACGAGTATGAACGCAAATGGAAAATTAAAACGAATAAAGATAAATTTAAAATTATACCTATGTTTTGCAAAAAAACTATCTGACGTTTACGTAGATGGAGAGCGATACAGGTATAATGGTGAAGGCAAGATTTTAGGCCTAACTATTACCAAAAATGGTTACAAGAAACACGTGACCGAAAGGAATAAACAAAGCACGAGGCATGCTAACTTTACTCTACAGATTAAGAAATCTACACATGAAAAATAAGAAAAAGATCTACCAGGCCATGATACAGCCTACCTTGATATATCCAACAATTGCCATGTATACGGTTTCAAGAAGCAATCTAATAAGAATGCAACGTATACAGAATAAGGCAGTTTACATAATTACGAACACGCGACAACTAGAGAGGGAAAAAACAAAGAAACTTACACATTGAAGCGAAAATAAAACCATTACACAAAATAATTGAAAAAAGAGCCAACAAAATCATAGAAAAAACACAAGAAGAAATAGGAGAAGAACTAAATAATCAAATAGGACGAGGGGCAGGATGGAGACAACATATGCTGTTTCCTAGTGCTAAAAACAAAGCGGACCAAAGGGAAGAGGAGGAGATTTACGTGTAAACCAAACAAGGAAACTCGATTGTGACAAAAATTTCCCTAATAATGACAAAGTCACCGGATTGGACTTGATACCCACAAGAAATGACAAAACTAACCAAAAAGTGCAAATGAACGAAAAAAGGAAAAACAACATGAATGAAAAAGAGAAGTAAACAAAGAAATAACCAAGGGACATGAGCCCACACAACAGATACAGATACGAGAATTACTCGTATCCTACAAAAATCACAGAAACTCGAGTTATTAACATAGTAGGAAAACCAATAACGCTAACAACGGTTTGAACGCCTATCTCATAGACACATAACATAATAACAAAACAATCACATAAATAAACAAAGAGACACACTTTCACTTTAACTTATTTCGAACTTAACTCTAAAATTAGTTTATAGTACAGAGATTAGCGTGACCTCCACGCAACTTGCACCTCGCTGCAAACCTCCAACTGCCTTCCACTTCAATCATCTTCCTCCTTTGCCGCTATCGAAAGATGGGCCAAACACTAACACTAGGGACAGGTACAGCAAATAGTAACAAGTAAAAGCTAGGAAAACATGAAAACAGCGTGATCCGGGTCCCACGTTAAGCAGGTCCACAGGCCAACTTGGTCAACTTTCAAGCCTCTGACTTTATTTCAGTCTGTCCTATCCTTACTTCTTTCTTCTTCCCCTCCTTATCTCCACCCCCCGGAGCTCTTTTCCTCAGTGCCTTCAGGCCCAGAGGGAGGAGGGCGCCGGGGAAACTAGGGGGAACCGGGCCTCCCCCCCCGACCGGGTCCCTCCTCCGGGAGGGACTGGTCGGGGGGTGGGGGAGGGGCACGGGGATCTAAAACTTTTTCTCCCACTTTCCCTTTCATTTCATTTCATTTCATTTCATTTCTTTCACTCTGTCACTCCACTCATTACATCGGTAAAGGAGGCAAGAACATTTCAAAACGCTCCGAAGATGATCGAATAAGATCGAAAGCTTAGCAATTTAGTTTGGTTTCTACCAAACACATTCATTTAAAAAAGAGATGAATACTGGACAAGTAATCCACCATCTACAAGATGGAATAAAAAAGATAGAAGAAGAGAAAGTTGCCAAAGGAAATTAATTAAGGCAAAATACACAATGGTCTTCAACAAAATTTGCATTCAGGAAAGACTGCTACCCAACTACACTTATATATATATATATATATATATATATATATATATATACAATATAAACAGGGTTATCTCCTGTAAGATATCTGTTCTCCTGTTTCCGTTAAACCCTTGGCACACATTTCCTTTATCAGGCAGCATGAACCTGAACATGGTAGATGCTTGCTAGTTTGCACGCCAACCACAACTGCCCAAGTGTGTTCTGTCGTACAAAGAATGGATGCGTTAACTTTGCAGGGTCAATAAAAAAAATTCGGCACGTCTATATTCACATAAAAGGAAAGGACAAGAAATGTTCGAAGGAACTTCATATTTTCTCAAGTTTAACCTGATGCACGTTTAAGGGGAGATGGGAAAGTTCATTCATCCCAACCCTCCCTTCACTCCTAAATTCCTTAAATAACGTTCAAATTTGGGCTTGAGTGTGTGGATTCTGTCGGCGCCTTAACGCATCAGCGTTAAGCGTTAATCCTGAATGATCAATAAACGTAGAGTGTCTCGTTGTGGATAAAGAGTAACTTGTTCCGCTTATCTGATATTGGCTAGAGGTCGGCTCGAAGGAGGAACAAGTCTAATCGTCGATCTGAGGGCTGCATATAGCTGCATTCCCCCCTTCCCCCTTCATTCTGAGTGACTGTTGTTGCGTTACAGCTCGTTTCTTCAGATTAACGTGAGAACGGAACCAAACGTTTTTACCGCATATGCCAGCACCCGGAGTCGATCCGAATCGGTATTCCATCTGATGATTAATCATACCCGAGGTGGCTGAATTTTCCTACCCCAAAGTAGTGTTCTTAATAGGGTAGATTGTAGCCTCTTAGTAACAAGTTCTCAAGAATTCTGACGCTCCAACACGTCCGAGCCTCCTTTGTTCAGGGTTTCCATATACTGATTTTGGCAAGTTTTCGTCTCTCGAATGAATCGTCGCTAAAGGATAATAAATATCGACCTCGTTTATTTCAATGCCATCTATGCTGTTATTACCAACACGAAAATGGTTTCGAGCCCATTTTCTCACTCTTACGCGGGATTGTTTCCTATTTTCGATTGCCTGAATTCCTTGTACGAGCTTGGTTTTGTTAGTATACGTCTTCTTGCTTCTAGTATTAAGGGTTAACAGGATATGTATGTTATTCTAGTCTTTGTTATCCCTAGCGATTTTCCTGTTCGATTTATCCATCTTTTCCTTGCTCTTCTTTCTTTCTCAATTAAGTGAAATGCCATTTTTGGTTACCCTACATCTCACTCTTAAAATAAATCAACTGCAAGCTTTCTAGTTTTGGACATTGAAGTTTAGATACATTATTTTGATAATTTCAATTTTTGGCTTCAGTGAGGTAGGAAGTAAAGGAAGAAACAAATGTACTTAAACTTAGTAAAATTCTCTCTTATGGAGGGTAGTAGCGACACTCATACCTTCTGAGTCAAGTAGTTAATCAGGGGGTGTTTTGGGTGCATTCCGTGGTCAGGGTTGAGAGGCCAAAGCGAGTGATGGGCGGTAATAACTGATAGGAGTGGAGGATGAATTCCTTGGTCTCCCCAGAGGCGAGACTGTTGCAACCATCGTTCGACCCTTTGGATGTAACAACATGGACTTCTTGGGTGTGCATTGATTGTTGAGTGAGGCTGTGGATGTCATCGATATAGCAGTAGAGTATGATGAACATGTTCCAGGTAGAAATGACCATAGCTGGGTGCGACTTTGACTTTGCCACCGGATCTGGTGCGATTGCGACTTTGCGATTCTATTTTTGGCCCTCCCAGTCCGACTTACGACTTTGCGATTGCCACTTTTTTTCCCCGGTGCGACTCCGCTAAATTACAAAGTAAACTTTAGCGCGATAGCAGAAACATGCCTTTATAAGGCAGAAAAACACATATATAAAACAGCAGCAGCAATTTCTCTAAAAAAAAGTCGTCTCTGTTCCTGTTTAAAGTCGCGGAAAATTGGCGGTGCGGTTGACAGTTTTTTAGTTGGAGTCAAGTGTGGTGTTTGGTTGTTGGGGAAGTCTAGGTACTGTACGGAAGACTTTGGTTATATCTGCTGTTACTCCCCTGCGTGGTAGTGGGAATTAGTTGGTCTTCTTTTATAAGCTGGATAGTTTAAATGAATCCAGTGCAATGGGTTGAATCCGTATTGGGAGATATCTAGTGGGATGTGTGTGTTGATTTTGTTTAGTACCAGTCGTTCCATGTTTTTGGAGGGAGTGCAGAGTTGGGAGTTGTATAATGCGGGATCTTCGGGGAGTTTATTTGGCTCGAATGTGCAGACTTATGACATTTGGAATATATAGTCATGGGAGGTGTAGTGGTGGAAGTTTTGTGCACTGGCGTCGATGTCGCATTGACCTAGGTATTTTAGGTTAATATTTGATATGTCACAGCCAATGGCTGGGGAGAATTTTGCCTACTGTATATCGGGATACCATTTTTGTAATAAATTGTGTCAGTATGGTGTGGTCTATTGCAAGTGGTTGTGTGTTTGCGGCTCTGTGTGATAGTTCAGGTGATATGCTATTTTTTTGTGTAGTGTTGTATGGAGTTTGTTCTGCCTATTTAGTGAAGTTGACTCTGTTTACTTTCGAGTAGCTCTAGTACTCGGGATAGATTCGTGCACCCTTGACTCTGGACTGACTTTTTGGAGGAATCTGGCCTCCTCTATTTTGTTTTACCTTTTTTGGTGCCTGCTCGGGTGCCAGGGGAAGACAAGCTTCTCTCTGACACCAAGAGGATCCTCTTTTTGCCTTTTCTTGGTTTGTTTCTATGATTTCTTTTTGTTTTGATCTTAATTGTGTTTTTGTGCGGAGGTTTTTGGTGTTTTGTTTTTTCTTGGTTTGGGTTGTTCCCTGTTCTTAGAGTCAGCGAGTTTCCTGATAGTTTTCCACAATTCCTTGGTGTCTTTTTTTGTATTTTAGTGTGTTGAGGAAGGCTCTCCAGTGTCGTTTGTGTTGTAACTGGATCCGTACAATGCTTGGCGTTCTTCTTTTTAATGTTATCTTTGGTTTATTGGCGGCATTACGTAGATTATCCCTGGTGAAATTTGATCCATAGTGTCTTAGGCCTCCCCTCGGGATGTTTGTTATTTTCTGTAGTGTGTTTTGTAGTCACCTACCTACGGGAAGTGGGAGTTATCTCGCTTTGTTGGAAGATTGATCTAATGCTGATTCGTTTGGTGGGCAGGGTGCGGTGGAGGGATATGTTGGTTGGTGAAAGTGTAGTCTGGTCTGGTATTTCGGGCTGTTAGTTATTTGGTCATGGTGTGGGATAGAGGCTGAAGTGACTCTGGATATATGTGATTTGGTATCCACGCCTTTTGTTTCTCTGCCTTGTGTGGTTATTTGTAGGGGGAGGGGGATTCGAGCGACTTGGGCTGCGTTATCCACATGGAAATCGGATGGGCGTGGGCGGCAGAGGATTGTGCATTAGTTAGCTGTATGGTGTGCTCTTTGTGGGCATGGGTGTTTGCAGGGCTTAGAGCTGCGAAGGGTCCTGGGGGATATGGTGTGTGTATTGTAGGTCTCCCTCCATTTATATTTCTCTTTAAACCACCCTTTTCATTCATAGTGGCAATGAGGCCCCCATTCTTTCATCATCACGCTTCTACATTCCATTTCTGGGTTAAATTACTTGGAAAAATTATTATTACTGTTTTAGGGGATGAGTTCTGATAGAAATCAGGCTTGTTCTGTTAATAAATTTGTTTGGTTTACTTGGATTAAGTAAAGATAATCTATCTTGGCTTACACTAGTAAAGATAATCCCTCCATGGTCACACTAGTGAAGATAATTCCTCTTAAAAATGACCAAGTAAAGATAATCCCTCTTCAAAATGACCAAGTGCAGATAGTCCTTCTTTAAAATGACCAAGTAAAGATAATCCCTCTTAGAATGACCAAGTAAAGATAATTCATCCTTAAAATGACCAAATAAAGATAATCCCTCCTCAAAATGACCAAGTAAAGATAATCCCTCTTTAAAATGACCAAGTAAAGATAATCCCTCTTACAATGACCAAGTAAAGATAATCCCTCCTCAAAATGACCAAGTAAAGATAATCCCTCTTCAAAATGACCAAATAAAGATAATCCACCAGAAAGTAATGTGAAGTTGTCTGACATAAGGATAAAAATGAAGGAATCTTATGTATTTAAATAAATTATTTAATTAATTTAATTATTCATTTATGATAATAGTTATTGTTAATGTGATTTTATGTTTCGATATGCTTTCCATTAGTCACTGTGTACATGCTTGTTTCCGAGTCACTACTTTCTCGGTTATTGGCAAGAATGTCGCTGCGCTATGTGAGTCAACACTTTCCACATAACCCTCACCATGCTCAATGATGAGTCCCCCCCCCCTTTAATTCCCCCTGTACCAACGAAGGAGCCGCCCTCGGGCAGCTCCACCGAAAGAGTGGAGGTCATCCCCCCCCCCTTCTGTGCTTGTGCAGGGGACCCTACATATTTCTCTAACCAGAGAGGAGGCTTACTCCTCTCCTTTGCCTACGGGTGTAAGGGACTCTCCTTCACCCCCTTTTCTGGAGGTGCTTTCGGGCACCTCCCTTTTTCCAGCGGCAGTCCCCTCTTTTCTCTCCAAGGGGACTGCCAAGAAAGCCAGCAGGCAGCTCATAACAGACCGCCCCCCAGTGAAGCGGCTCGGTAGGGCAAACCCCCTTAGGGGGGAGAGGGAAGCCAGACCCCTTCGGTCGCACCCTCAAAAGACCTGCTGGCCAGAATACTAAACCTTGCCGGAGTCAAGGCCTGTGCCTCCCCACACATGACTGGTGACGCTGCCAACGGGATCTGCGATATCCTGGGATGGGATGGCCAACTGGAGGCCCCTCCTGTGATAGACTTGGTCCTTGAGGCAACCCAGCCTCAGACGGTAGGGCCTTCCATGGCGGGGAATCCGGGCTCGGCGCCAAGCACCGAACCCGAATCCGCCCCTATGCAAGGTCCTCCAGAAAAGGCTGGGGTCTCAGAGACAGTACAAAGAGGGGAGGGATCTCCTCCAACCGGTGCCCCTGCGACCACCAGGAGCTTCTCCATTTAAGAGAAAGACCTGGCTGAGACCGGTCCATCTGACTTGAAGGCTCCTACCGGCGGAGGTGAGAAGTGGGTTCATTCCCCATCCTCTTCTCCTAAAAAGAAAAAAAGAAAGGAAAAAGACGAAAAAGATACGAGGCTCATATCCATCCGCGGGGGCTTCGAGGACGGATGGGTCTGCTGCCACTTTGGCAAGCGATCAAGCTAAGATCAGCACATCCGGCCCCTCTACCCCCCCCCCGTGTGCGGAGCCCGTGACTATGACTAAGACCAAAAGGTGCGCAGGGCGGAGCCTCGATAACATCGGGGCCCCTCATTCGGAGGCTACCCCTGGCGTTTTCGAGCCTGCTGGATTCAAACGCTTCCTCGTTATTCGCTCCACTGAAAGGCAGCATGTTGGTCAAGGGCAACATGATCAATCAGAGGACAGGATTAGCTAGTGCAATTGGTAGAGAGCCGAAGTTGACCCGTTTCTCGGACGGGAGCCTTCTGGCGAATGCGGCGAATCCCGCCGAGGCCGCCAATATAAGTGCTCTTCGGGCACTTCATGGCGCCCTGGTGAGTGTGACGCCGCACTCTACCATGAACTTTGTGAAAGGAGTAGTTTATGCGAGGGAACTCGTTGACTACTCCATAGAGGACGTCACCTTAAAGCTGGCCGACCATGGGGCGGTCAAGGTCAAACGTTCGACTTCGTCACGTTCGACTGTGACAAGCTCCCTGAGTCGGTGCGTGCCGGTTAGTACCGCTACCACGTGGAGGCATTCATGCCACTGTGTCGGCGGTGCTATTACTGTCACCGCTTCGGTCATACGAATCGTTCTTGTAGACGTGCAAAGTCGGGGTCACCCGAAGTCTGTGTAAATTGATCCAAGGCCGCACACGATAAGTCTAAATCGTGTGTGGCCAAGTGTGTCAATTGCGGAGAGCCGCACCCCACTTCTTCGAAGCAATGTGGTGCATATCTCATTGAGAAAGAAATCCTGGCCGTTCAGGCTCAAGATTGACTCTCATTCCGCGAGGCCAAGGACTGGAACGTTTTATGCCTCAATAGTTAGAAAGGCACCCTCTGTTCCTGGCCCATCCAGGCAAACGAGCACGTTTGTTTCTGCGCCCATTCGGAGCCATTCTGCGGGCTGTACTCAACCCGGGCGCTTCCCTGGTAAAGCTGGCGGAAAAAAGAGTTCATACCCAGCCCCGGCTAAAACCATGGCTCCCACCTCTTGCCCTAGCGTGACCGTTTCCCGTAAGGCGAAACGGCCACGCGCCTCCACCGAGTCGTTAGACTCACAGGAGGCAACACCCCTGAAGTGTGTCGCTAGGCCATCCTCCGGGGTTCGTAAAGCTGTCCTCCTTTCGGGGGACAGTTTTACGAACCCCGGAAGAAAGGAGCTTCGGCTCCTTCGCCCACGCCTAGTGGTGGAGCAATTGGCTCGGAGACGGTGGTTCCTCGAAAAGAGGGCCCCCCCGCCTCTACGCTCTACGTGGACGACCTTTTGATCTCTTTTGGCGAGGCCCAGATATAAATTCTGGAGCGTCGACTCCAACAGGCATTGAACCGTTTCTCTCGCTATGCCGAAGCACACAGGTTTTGGTTTGCTTTGGCCAAGACTAAGGTAGTGCACTTCTGCCACCATCCACAGCTCCACCCCGCTCCAAATTTGTTTCTTAATGGGGTGCCCCTGGAAGTGGTTGAATCGCACCGTTTCTTTGGTCTTGTATTCGACCGACGCCTCACCTGGGAGGCTCATATTCGCAGCCTTAGGGTCTCTTGTACCCGCGCCATGGATATTCTCTGTTCCGTGACGTTCAGCTCTTGGGGCGCTGATAGGGCTACTGCCCTACTTTTTATCGATCCTTTGTTCGTTCGAAGCTCGACTACGGATGCGAGTTTTATGCATCCGCAGCCGAGCCTTTATTGCGGAAGGTGGACTCGGTCCACCACACCGGCCTTCGCCTTGCGACCGGTGCCTTCCGCACTTCCCCCATTGAGAGCCTGTTGGGCGATTCTGGGGAGATACCACTCGCTCTCCGCCGCGTGCAGTGTATCACTCGCCTGTACGCGCGAGCTTGGCGCCTCCTTGCCAACAGCTCTCACTGCATTCGCAGCTGATCTCGACGGTGCCTATGCCGCCGAGAGACGCCAGTCATACCCTAAGCCCTTTGGGTTTAGGGCCAGGAAACTTCTTTGAGAGCTATTTGTCGCCACGCCTCTGCTCCCAAAGCTTGTACAGGGCCGGGAGTATTGCGTTCGACGTTTTTGGAGCACACCTCTTGTCACGCTGGAACCTTGCCAGTGTATACGGATGGCTCCATGTCCGAAAAGTGGGTCGGCTTCCACGCCGTATCCCCTCTGTTTGAAGTTAGCGGGGCTCTGCCAGGTGCTGCGTCTGTCTTCACGGCCGAGCTGGTGGCAATACACCACTCGGTACGGGAGATTACGCGACGTGCCCGGTTCGGAGACCGGATTGTGATCTATAGCGACTCACAAAGCGCCCTGAGTGCTCTCGATGCATTGGAATCTCCGCATCCCCTGGTTCGCGATATCCGTGACGCCACGGTTTTGGCGAGCCGGGCGTATGTCGTGATTATCTTATGCCAGGTTCCTGGACATGTAGGAATTGCAGAGAATGAGCGCGCTGATGCTGGCGCCAAAATGTCCGCGAGGACTCTGCGACCGGACCAGCGTTTTGCTCTTCCTCACACCGACTACATGGCAGGAATACGAGCAGCTCTCCGGACTGCTTAGCAAAGAAGATGGGAGACGGTCCAAGGAAACTTAAAGTTGCGTGCCATTGCGCTGCGACTGTTCCCATGGACCTATCCCCCAATGCCGCGACGGCTTCAGGTCGATTTATGTCGTCTCTGAATCGGACATACTCGTGTGACGCATCGCTATTTGATGGAGCGCTCGCCTGCGCCCTATTGTGACGACTGCATCGTCCCCCAGACTGTTCGTCACATTCTTGTCGAATGTCCCAGTCTGGGTGATCTTCGCGCACGTTACCTGTCCCGGAACCGGGATGGGCGGGGTCGCCACCGCCTGTCCCTTGTACTCGGGACGAGTGCGTGCACATTGACTGGTGTACTTGTTGACTTTTGGGGGGAGGCCGGCCTTCTCCCTTGTATTTAACTATTTTTTTGTTGTTATTTTTTTTTTTTTGTAGGTCGCAGGCTCCTGCGCCGGGGGGATGGGGACCTCCCTTCGACGCCGGAGATTGCTTCCTGATTTTTGTGATCTTCCTTTTTTATCGTTTTCATATTCGTATTTTAAAGTAGCCTAGTGCTAGCCTGTCTTGATTCCGGTGACTTATGCCCAAGTAGGCAGTCGCCAGATAGGCTCCTAAAAAATGCCCATAAATGAGTATGACGTGCCCGATCCTGATGATGCTTTGCTTTATGGCTAAAACAACCTTTATCAACTTGCACAATTTATCCTGGACTACCACTAAGTTTAAATAGGAAAATGGGTAGTACAAATTGCATACAAAAAAACTAAAGATGCCAAGCATAGTTGACATCTGAAAGGTTTAATAATGCCACAGATTCTCATACAGGCATTTTACCTTATGACGTCAAACTTTACCAAGTAAAAATGATCCCTCCCCCAAAATGAGCGAGTCATGTTAATCCTTCACAAAAAAGGAGTGGATTATCTTTACCTGATGTTTACCTAGCTTGTGTTGGTAGGTGATAGTGCTGTTAGTTATATCGGGAATTCTGACCATCTTTGTGGGTGTGGCCGATATCTATCGGGAATCAATTAAAGTGTGTTGGACTGCGGTCACCTGTTGTCGATTACTAGACGGACTATTAGAAATTGTAGACCTAACTTTCATGGTGTTTTCTTGGAATATAAAGTTAATCCATTCTAAATGAAGAGAATTATAAGGGCAGTAAACAATGTAGCGTTAGTAAGGAAAACTGCACTGTACGTAATGATATGCATACAGTGCAGTTTTCCTTATTATTGTACCGCGCGGGTTCATCTACTCTGTGCCATGAATAGATGAAAACGATCCGATGCCCTACGACTAAAAAGGTGAAAGTTAAAATGACCAATTGTTACACTTTTTAGGGCTGTAGATTGATCTATTAGATTGTGACTTGCTTGAGTGGATCAAGAGCGTTCCCCAGGCGTGCTAGAGGTAGTGTGAAGGTGGCTAATAATTGCTACACCAACTGCAATATAGCGTTAATTACTGGTTATAGTTTAAAAATATAAATTTAAGAACCAAAGCGAACCATTCCTAACGCTTTAAAATAGTATGGACAAAGGGGGGGGGGGAAATGAAGCTCTCTCCACAAGTTTGCAGCCATGTAAAACTTCCTTCAATTGAGTGGTTGATAGGTTGCAGCTGCTGCTTCGACCGATTCGTGTTTCGACTCTCGATCGAAAGTATGAATTCATCCTGAGGAAGACGAAGTCCATCAACGCCGAAGCTGCCTCGTCGTGACAGGGGCTTAAACCAAGAGCCAACATAAATACATATCCAAATAACAGCTGCTTTGCTGCCTTAATCAAGGGATAGAATAATTCATATATACGCACCCAAATTCAGCAGCGACAGGCCAAGTCAAAATATCCAATACTTAACATAACTAGGCCTCACGGCTATCCAAGCACTAACAAATATCTTCCTGGTAACAAAACATCCTTACCATCTGGAAATAAAAACAACAATTGTCCTCATTCCCAAACACAACAAATACCTTATGATGATGATGGTAATGATGATGATGTAACAAGTGGGGAAATGTCTTGTAGGTATAGTTAGTAGTGAAGAATATTTTTTTATATTTTGTCCTGGTGTGGAGGGCATCTCAAGCTTCTTTCTTTTTCTACTTTTTTTTTCTTCCTCTTTCAATGGTGTCAGTGTTTTAGCCGACTCTTTTGTTGCTGTTTTCTCATTTATCTTACCTTGCTTTTATTTGTTTACTTATTTATTGTTATCTCCTTTTTTATCTCTTTTTTAAATATATATATATATATATATATATATATATATATATATATATATATATATATATATATATAATCTATATCTTCCGTCTTTAGGCATTCAATCCTTTCAATTATGTTTTTGTTAACTCGTTAGCTTTTATTTTTATTTTTAATTAGGTTTAGTTTTCTTTTTTGTTTCGCCTGTTGTGGGCACTTTGCCTCTTTTTGTTATTATTTTTGTTTAATATTCGATTTAATTATTTGTTTAGTTATTTTACTTATTTTGTCTTGATTATGTTGGGCACTTTGCCTCTTTTTAATTATTTCTTGTTTTTATTTAGAGTTAATTTATTATTCTGGAGGCTTTTCGCCTCTTTTAATTTATTTCTTGGTTTTGTATTTTTCATTTGGGCATTTCGCCTCTTTTGGTTTTTCTCTTTGTGATTGTTTTTCTCGTATTGTGGATTCTTTTCGGTAAGTGTTTTTGGTGAGTGAGATCATGTTGTCCTGGTTATGTGTACATAACGGCTTGGTCTTCCTGGGAGCACAGTCTTCAACTTGGGAATAGGGCTCTCCTGGTGACAGGTCCAATTATGGGTTGTAGTATGTCTAAGTTTGCGTCTATATGTGGGAGTATTTCATTTTCAACCTTTTCCCAGGTCTTTATCCATAGCCTTTGGAGAACCATATTCAGTGGCTCAAGTCCTGCTCTTGCGTGTAGTTCCGTCTGCCGAATATGGTCCATTCTGCGCGCGCCAGCTATAAGCAGGGTAGCACTGTTCTGGACTATCTGCATTAGTCTGTGAAAGGTTGAACTAGCTGCCTGCATTACTACTGTTGGGTACACGAGTGTTGAGCGCACCAGGGCAGTGGACAGCTTTTTGATGTTGTTGGCGCTGAAGTTTCTTAACCTGTACAGTTTTCCAATTTCTCTTTTGGCTAGGGAGATTAGGTTGTTGATGTGCGTCTTATACCCTGTTGAGGTGATACACAGACCCAGGACTTTCCCCCCGTCGGATTACGGGTAAATTTCATCTTCGACTATGACGTCATCTCGTTTCCGGCGGTTCACTGGAAGGATCTGGAACTTTCGGCGGTTGGTCTTAATTTTCCACCTTCTTTCGAAACGATTAATATTTTCAATTTCGGCAGCTGTCTCCCTTGCTTGTACTCCAGCGTTCCTATAGGAACTGGAGATGATCTGAGTTACGTCGTCTGCAAACTGCATGTACATTACATCCTCCCCGACTGAAGCAGGTAAGTCCAACGTGTACACAAGGTACAGCAGCGGACTCGGACGGCTACCTTATAGAACACCCGCCTCTCTTTCGAATTCGGGTCCTCTGCTGTCCTCAATCGAAATTCGAGTTTTCTTTCCATGATGTAATCGAAAATGACCCTTTCCAGGATAGGGTTTAGCTGGAGGCCCAAGATCTTGAATTGTAGACCTCTCAGGCAAACTTTATCGAAGGCCTTCTGTACATCTCGCATTACCACGTCTACGTATTTCCCCTCAGCTTTACAGTGGGCAAGCTTTTCAGTGAGAAGGGAAAGGGCTGTATTAGTTCCTCTTCTCTTGCGGAACCCGTGCTGCTGAGGGTTGTGAGCTTCCAGCTCGGACAGCTGATCTTGTAGCCTGTTGGCTAGAAGCTTCTTGTAGACTTTGCCTTCAAACTCAAGGAGGGATATTGGCCTGTAGTTTTCCAGTTGATCGGGGGGCTTATTCCCTTTGGGGATAAAAATGATTTTGGCCATTTTTAAACCATCGGGGACGTAGCCCGTATTCAGGGAAGCGTTATAGATGTTAGTGATTCCCTGAATGATCTGCCGGGGAGCATGCACCAAATTATTTTTAGTGATGCCCGCCCAGCCTGGCGCCTTTTGTTTAAAGGTTTTTATGACTTTCATGACCTTCCGTTGTAATTGGTTAGCCATGGTCCGCCATCTCCCTCCCTTCGTTGAAGTAGGCTCGTGGGTGTGTTCGATTTATGATCTGATTAAGTTCTTCAATTAGATGGTCTTCGAATTCCTGGTCGAATTCCACTTCGTCCTCAGGTGTTACTGAGAAGATTTCCTTCCAGAACGTGCGGAACCTTTCCTCCAGGACCGCCGAATCCTCCAAGTAGTCATTGCCCTCCTTATGCAGGTCTTTCCTCTCCTTGGTAGGCCTATTAATTTTCTTACTAGTCGCCAGAATTTATCGGGGGTCACCTCGCTGTCCCAGATATCAGCCTGTTGTTGGTTAATAGCCAGCTTTAGCTCATCACGCAAATGTCGTAGCAGCGAGCTTCGTTCCCGATTCATACCTGCTCTTCTGATTTCTTCATACACCTCCCTGTGCTTCATAGCGATCTCTTTCATCTCGGTCCATCTGGGTTGTGTAGCAGTTTTGTACCCTGTCATAGGTACACACTCGCGGTCAGCCTCGGTGATGAGGGCTGTAATCCCCCCCAGTTCCCCGTCAATCTCCTCTAGAGTTGCTTCGCTTAGGCCGGCTGGTTCAAATCCGCTTATGATTTCTTCGTAGCATTCCCAGTTGGCCGAGGCGTAGCTTTTGCGGAGAGGGACCGGAAGCTGGATCGGAGCAAGTGATATGGTGGTCAAGGTTGCTATATGGTCGCTGGGAATTGTTGGTCCTGGCTCGCTATGGCAATTGAATGGGAAGCCGTCACTTGGCATGATTATTTCGGGCTTTGTTGCTGCCCGAGAGGTGATATAAGTCGGGAAATCTTGTCCTATCCTCTGGATGTTTTTCCGTCGCATAATCATTTCCAAGTATGGCCTCTGTTGTTCGTGTTACCATAGCCAGCCGATCAGCATCTGGCGTTGAGGTCGCCCCCAAGGAATGTCATTCTGCCGTGGCCGAACAGGGTGTAGACGTTGTTGAGGGGTAGATACGCCCTTCGAGGAGGTTGATATGCCACCGCGATCACGAGGGTGGGCAGCTCTATCGCCACGAATGACTCGTCCAGTTCTGGAAGGTGCCTGAACGAGATATTCTTTTTGATTGCAACGGCAGCAAGGTCAAACCTCTCTTGAGAATGATTCCTTGTGACAAATCTGTAGCCCGGTATCTTTATTTGACATGATGTGTCGATACCGTGCTCCGTAATTAAGCTTATGTCGGGGTCGTGCACACGGAATATGTTCCCATACTCAGTTGCTTTTCCGTCCCATCCAGTTACGTTGAGTGTCAGAATTTTCAATCTGTTGTTTGGGTTCTCCATTCTCTTTTCTGGCTCCTAGTGTTTCCTACTGGTGGGACGCTTTTTCCCGTTCCTTTTCTTGTACTCTGCCGTGGTAAGCTCTTCAAATGTTTCTCTGTAGAGTTTAACATTATGATTGAAGAGGGCCTCCTCGACTATTTCCTCTTTGCACTGGGCATCGGATTCCCACTCTTACTTCTTTTTGATACAGACGAATATTTTGTTGGCATCTCTGTCCTTTGGGAAGGGGAACTGCTCTGATGCGTAAATTGAGAGGTTAATATCGTCCGCATCTAGAGGTCTTTTGGCCTCCCGTTTCTTTTTGCTCGGTGTTCATCTTTGGGCATGACTTCTGAGTCCGAGGTGTCTGTGGAATAGAGGTCTTTTGGCCTCCCGTTTTCTTTTTTCTCGGTGTCTACTTTGGGCATGACCTCTGAGTCCGAGGTGTCTGCGGAATCCCAATCTTCCGTTTATTCATTCTTCTTTAGGTTTTTATTATTTGGTTTGGGCGTATTTAACGATCTGGCAGCAGCCTCCCTTTCCTTTCTTGCTTCTATTCTCGGATCGGGTCTCTTGTTCTGCTCCTTAGGTTTCTCTTCCTGAGTCTGTTTTGGGACCATTTGTAGTTGGAGGACATCCTCTGATGGGGGTCGTCCGGAAACTACATCTGGTTAATGCTGTTTTTGGCGAGCATCCGGTTTAACTCCTTTGTGAATGTCCCAGGCTGCGTTAGATTTCTGACGTGGGCATACAAGATGCACGTAAAGATTTTAGTCGATTCTTCGTTTTGGATTTTGAGGTAAGTTTCTTACTCTCTGTTTCGGAGTAAGCTGCATTTGCGACCTGAGCGTACGTTGTGTTGGCTTTTTGTTCGTCTCTTCTTTCCTTTGTTGTTGATTCCTCCTGATCAATTCTTTTTTCATGGGGCAGGCCATTGCTATACATCGGGTGGCCTTGCCCGCAGCTCGCTCACTTCTCGCGAGGGCTCTGGCAGTTCTTCCAATGGTGACCAGGTTCGCTGCACTTAGAGCATACCTCTTGGGGCGCCTGGCATTCGCGAGTAGTGTGTGCCTCAATTTTGTAACAACGGAAGCAGAATTGGATTGGTTGGAACTCCTCCCTCTCGATCTGTTCTCCGATGATCCTGGCGTTAAAAAGCAGGAGCCCAGACTCCTTTGCTTTCGTGGCCATGGTTGTATCTTCAAAGATGATCTTGAAGACATGGGTATAGTCTGAGTTGTCCCTTCTGTTCTTAAATTTAACAATCTCAGTGACCTTCGCCCATTGATGGTTCTTCATAATCTCTTCTTTGATTTTCTCTTTAGAATGCTCCCCAATTCAGGAGTCTAATCTCCTGCAGATCACGCTCCTGTGCGTTTGGATCTGGGGGAGGATTGCTGGCTGCAGGCCGAGTTCGCGAAGGACCTCGACCGTTGCTTCCTTCATCATTGCCTCCACATCTTTTTCGGTTTCGCATATTGCGACATAACCCGTGGGGACCTCTAGTAGCCTGATCATGTCTATTTTAAGTCGCCCATAGACGACTTCAACGACTTTGTCTCTGCCCGGTCTGGTGTGACCGCTGATGGTGCACAGCAGGACCCGGGTGGTCCCAGCTTGAGCCATCTTTCCCGATGGGTGGTAAACCACTGCGGGGTCGCTTCTTCTTCGTGATTTTTGAAATGGATACCAAATCCTTATGTCCTCTTCTGCGTGTCTAAATTTATTTTTAAAATAGAGCGCTTGAGGGGGGCAACCCTCCTCACCGTTGTAAGTGAGCTTCCATGAACGTGAACTGCCGGATTGATGGATGAAATGATGGTGGGTGAACCCGGGGTGGCCCTCACGAGGTGTGATTGTATGGCGGACTTTTTGTTGGTTAGTGCGGAATCAACCATCGCTAACCGGGGGTGCCCCCCCCCACGAGGATTTGGGTATCAGAACTGCATGCGCGCTTACATAGAGACGGGGGTACTTCCCTCTATGGTCTTAGCAGGTCTCCCGGGGTAGCCCCGGAAGTTGCAGTCCTGCCCCTTGTCCGGGTGCCTCTGACGCCGAGTTCCACAGTGGGCTACTCCTCAAACCTGCTTTCTTCGGCGCCCCCGATTATACCTATCATAGAGAACGGCATAGTTGGGACGTGGCTAGATGAATGGCAGTTCAGTTCACTTCAACTCTCTTACCACGGTGGGGGGGGGGATTAGTTCGATATTTGTCGAATAATCAGCGCTCTATAAATCTCCTTCTTGAAATCACCGTAGGGAAAAGTGAATTCACGTTTATAGGCAGGTTACTTTATCGGCGAATAACGTATTCCGAGTATGCTTGCTTTATCCAAAGTAGGTCTAACAAGTCACAAATACCTTAACGAACCATTATCACTAAGCCCTTCACACAATATTAAACACGAAAACCGCATTTAAACACTAATCCCATTCGACCCCTCACAACACGTTTACGTAAAAAAATACTCTTACCTGCTCTACCCGCAAGCCTAACATAACACATACTAGAAGGTTTTAACCAGAATCCACCACCATAAGCATAATCAAAGCTATGCCACAGCACCTTGACATATCCTCATATATATATATATATATATATATATATATATATATATATATATATATATATATATATATATATATTTTTCTCTTTGCTCTATTTAGTTTACTGCGTTGTTGGGATGTTATTGTGATACAATCTGCATACGATTGCAATCTACAGAAACATTATTCACTTCACACGTACTAATCAAACCAACACCCTAACATTACAATACAAAATCAACACTTCTCACTAAATTAAACGGTCACTATACTATATTAGATATCACAAATGCTAAACCTATGACCTTACACACCATATCACAAACATCCGTAACAAAAGCAGCATAACATTCAACGCCTTACGTGCTCTAACAACAAAAAGAAAAGTAATCACCTTATATAAACAATTTATCCGTACCACACTCAATTATGCATTACATACTTGGCACTCCTCCACTACTAAATCTAACATAAACAGACTCGAAGCAGCATAAAATAAAGCCATTAGGACAATCACATTCTCTACACAAAACGCACCTGAACTCAGCCATCTCAGAAAGTTCTTCCTATTCATACACACTTAAACATGATGGGCACTCAGTCAGCCTTCCAATCACACATGTCCAATCCCCCCTGGGATAAACAAATTAACACCTCCCAATCAACCTCACACTTTCATCAGCTCTCCCAGATATAACAAATGAAGTATCCACCCTCCTCATAAACACTAGTCACTCTCAGATCAGGCCATCAATCACCTAAACTTGCAATACTAAAAATCCCTCTAACCCTAAATAGTGAATAACAACATGCAGAAACTTCGAATCATACAGACAGACACATCATCATTCCGAAAAGTGTGGGTTTGGCTATCCGCGGCGGCCTTTTCTGACAAACGCGTGCAAAAGCAACAAAGTACACACTCACTGTGTGACTACAAGTAAATACGTTGCTAGTAGTAGACTCGCATAAGAGAAATTCCAGTCAATAAGTTAAATTTCACGCTGAGTTAATTTGGTATTTGTACGTGTAGAACAGGAATTTAACAAAGCTGAACCATTCAAAATTTGCTTCTATCTTGAATTTTCCGCTTCCGATTCTACCTTGAGAACTCGGAGACGAGTCATTTCTCTGGAAGAGGCGGCTTTTTTAGCTGAATATCCTAAGTTATCGACGAATGAGAATTCGAGACTTTTTTAAACAGCTTCTTTACCTGTCATTCAGTAGATTCAGGCTCTTTAAAGAGTGTGTCCCCATTAAATTTACACGGAAACTTCTTTCTTTTTTTTTTTACTCTATAGATCTCAAGGATTCATATGATTACCAGCCCTTACCTTTTATTGCATTTCGACTGATGAAAAAACATAGAGGTAAATAACTCCTAAGAAAGGTTAGGTTTAAACAGATGTTATGGGGATGATTTTTGCCAAGTTGCTTATCGCTGTTTGCTCTCCCCCCTTCATTAGGGCTAGTATGAAATGTTTATAAACAATGATTATATAGCAGGTCAAAATTGGTGTGTATACAAGATGGGTACACTCGTTCAATTAGAGCTATGAAGAAGTTTTTAGAATCATTGAAAAAAGGCTCGCATTTAAATCCAGACGCGTTCTAACAAGTTTATAAACCCCACGTCGGCTCCACAGGGTTGACAATGCTTGCTATTGCACTTTTTGTTATCTTTGACCATATTTACTATTGATTTTATTTCTATTTAGCTACATTGTCCCTTAATCTGTCCTTCTCGCCATTTCTTTTATTCACTACATGAAAATGCTTCGGTTTTTATTCTGAACTTAATGGTAATAACTTCTCTCCGGCCCTCATCTTCAACTCAATACTACTCCGGATTAGTAGTAGAAGTAGATGAAGCTGTTTAATGATGGAAACCCCATAAGGGGCGCGGCGATTTGCTTCCTGGCCGCCATGCTGACGGGACTCAGCGCCCCGTTCGACCCCAGCTTAGCCTCTTTTCCTTCTTTCAGAGAGCCCGTGTTTCTCCCCTACTTCCTCACTTTCCCTACAACCTCTCCCACAACTTTCTCTGGTCAGCCTCTATTTTCACAGAGTAGATGCTGACCTTCTCAGCCAACTATCCCGGATCGGGGCTAAGGGGAGAGGAGACAATGTTCCCTAACCCCTGAGCTCCGGTTTGGGATGGTGGGTTTTTAACAACCTACTTCATCCCCTCCCATACCTTCCTCACATACCCTTTCCTTCTCACTTCACACTCTATCCTTTATACGCCGTGCCCAAGGCGAAGCCTTCATGCCGAAGAATTGCCAAGTCACCAGGCGGGATAGGTGGCCTTAAATGGCGGCTCCTGGGGTCTGCCAGCCACGTACGCACCCCTTGCAGAGCGGGCTACTGCGAGGGGTGATTAGTGTCTACATCCCGTGAAAAAATTAAGGTCCCTTCGGGCAGCTCCACTGAAAAAATGGAGGTCGCCCCTATTGTGCTTTCACAGGGGAACCTCCAAAATTCTTTGACCGGAGAGGAGGCTTACTCCTCTCCTTTGCCTAAGTGTGTAGGAGACTTCCCCTCATCTCCCTTGTCTAGAGGTGCCCTCGGGTGCCTCCCTCTTTTCAGTGGCAGTCCCCCCTTTACTTTCCAAGGAGACACTCAAGAAAGCCAGCAGGCAGCCCATGTCCGACCGCTCCCCATTGAAGCGGCTTGGTAGGGCAAACCCCCTTAAGGGGGAGAGAGAAGACCCATCGGTTGCTTCCCTCAAAAGACCTGCTGGCTAGAATATTAAACCTAGCGGGGGTCAAGGCACCTGCCCCACCCCTGACCTGACTATAGAGACTGCTCCCAATGGGACCTGTGATGTCCTGGGGGGATGGCCACATGGAGCCCCCCCCCTTCCCGAGATAGACATGGTCCTGAGGCAACGCAGCCTCAGATGGTAGGGCCTTCCATGAGGACGAACCGGGCTCGGCGCCAAGCACCGAACCAGAGTCCGCCCCTATGCAAGGTCCTCATCAAGCGGCTTGGGTCTCCAAGGCAATACAAGGAAGACATGGATCTCCTTCTCCGGCCGTTACCCCTGTGGCCGCCAGGGTCTTCTCTGTCTCGGAGAAGGACCTTGCTGAGGTCGGTCCATCTGGCCTGGGGGCTCCAGCCGGCGAAGGGGAGAAGCGGGTTCATTTCCCGCCCTCCTCTCCTAAGAAGAAAAGAAACAAAAAAAGACTCTGGGCTCCTCTCCATCCGCGGGGGCTGTGGGTAAGGATGGGTCTGCTAGTTAGGTAAGCGACCAAGCCAAGATCGGCACGTCCGGCCCCGCTGCCTCCCCTGGTGCGGAGTCCCTGGCAGTACAAGTGCACAGAGCGGAGCCTCGATTACATTGGGGGCCTCTCATTCAGAGACTACCCGACGTTTTCGAGCCCGCTGGCTTCAATGCTTCCTGGTTATTCGCTTCACTGATGGCAGCATGTTGGCTAAGGGCATCATGATCCATCAGAGGATAGCTTTAGCTAGTGTGATTGGTAGAGAGCCGAAAGTGACCCCTTTCTCGGATGGGAGCCTTTTGGCGAATGCGTCGAATCCCTCCGAGGCGGCAATGATTAGTGCCCTTCGGAGACTTGATGGCACGCCTGTGAGTGTGACGCTGCACTCGACTATAAACTTTGTGAAAGGAGTAGTTTATGCGAGGGAACTCGTGGACGACATTACCTTAGAGCTGGCCGACCATGGGGCGGTCAAGGTCGAATGTGTGATGAGAAAACAGGGAAGTGTCTCGATACCCACCCCTACACTCTTCGCCACGTTCGACTTGACAAGCTCTCTGAGTCGGTGCGTGCCGGTTGGTATCGCTACCGCGTGAAGGCATTTGTGCCACTGCCGCGGAGGTGCTATTACTGCCAACGCTTCGGCCATACAAATCGCTCCTGTCAACGTGCAAAGTCGGGGTTACCCGAAATCGTGAAGTTGCTCCAAGGCCGCACACGATAAGTCCAAATCGTGTGTGGCCAAGTGTGTCAATTGCGGAGAGCCGCACCACGCCTATTCGAAGCAATGTGGTGCGTATCCCCTTGAGAAGAAAATCCTGGTCGTTCAGGCTCAGTATCGTCTCTCATTCGTGAGGCTAAGGACTTGGTCCTGCCGCGCCCGGCGCTGCCCGGGAAGTCCTATGCCTTAATGTTGAGAAAGACACCCTCTGCTCCTGGCCCCTCCAGGCCGTACGAGTAAGGTCGTTTGCGCGCCCATTCGGAACCATTCTGATGGTATACCCACCCCGGGCGCTCCTCTGGTAAAGCTGGCGGCACAAAGGTGTCACCCCAACCCGGCTAAAACCAGGGCTCCACCGCTTTTTCCAGCGTGACCGTTAACCGTACGGCGAAACGGCCATGCGCCTCCACCGAGTCGTTAGACTCACAGGAGGCAACATCTCTGAAGTTGGTCGCCAGGCCATCTTCCAGGGTCCCTAATGCTGACCCCTGAAAGGAGGACAGCACCAAAGGAGCTTCGGCTCGTTCACCCACACCCAGTGGTGTGCTGGGTGGCTTGGAGACGGTGGATCCTCGAAAATAGGACCCCGCCACCTAATGTTTCGAGGCGGAGGGAGGAAAAGATTCGCATGGCGAGCCCAACCTCCCCCAATAAGTCCTCGAACGCGACAGTGCCTTCAGCGCATTGCCCCGCCAACAGCGCCCGGAGTTCTGCCTCCGGGAAGCGTACGGCCATTCCCATGATGGTCTTCTGTTCGAAGAGGACCGCCGCATCTCCCCCGAACTAGGCCTGGAGGGCATATTCCTTCAATGAAATTACCGCGGACTCCAGGCCAACTAGGAGGGGCTTCTGGTGCTCGTATCTTCCCGTTCCCCGTTAGCTATCTTTTTGCAGGAGACCATGCTGGGCGCATGCTCCCTGCCCACCCTCCCGTGGTATAAGGGTTTTGCGACCAAACCACCTCAGGATAGGTGGCCCGGCAGGAGTATGTGCGATTTACACCCGGCATGATGTATCCGTCCTTCTCTTCGCTTTAGATCCCTCCTTTCAAGCAGTAGCTGTGCAGCTGCACCTTGATAGGAGGTACTGTATACTGTTATTTCCGCGTACATTCCACCGTCAGCCGACTTCGACGCGGGAGACTTCGGGCGCGTCGTGGCACGGTTGCCAAGGCCCTTTCTCTTGCTTGGAGATTTAAACAGTAGACACCCCCTCTGGGGAGCCTACTCTATTAATCCCCAAGGTCAAGTCCTTGCCGACCTGATTGACGAGCTTGAGATGGGTGTCCTAAATGTGGATGAGTTTATGTATCACTGCCCGAGAACCGCTTCATTTTCCTATATCAATCTATCTTTGTGCTCTCCGGATGCAAAGCCTGATCTTGATTGGGAGCGTGGTCGATGACCTCCATCGTAGTGATCACTTTGCCATTCAAATATCATTTTCTGGGCCGCTGCCGCCCGAGAACCCGCCCCGGTGGTGCTTGGCGCGAGCACGTGGTCTGCATTTCAGGAAATGACTGAATTCTCCATCTCATTCGAGGAGTTTAGGTCGTTAGATGAGACCGTTGAGTTTTTCTCAGGCAACCTCATCGCCGTGGGCTTAGCTGCGATTCCTAGAAGGGCTGGCCGTTTTGCACGCCAACCACTCCCATGGTGGCCAGCCGAGTGTGATACGTTATAAGCGCCGCACGGGCGATTTCACTGTCGGTGAATTTCGTTGGGCTAGGGCTAGGTTTTGGTATATTTCGAAGCACGCTGCCGCTCTTCTTGGCGGTCGCACGTGTCTTCACTTAACGGGAAGACCCCTCTAGCAGAGGTGTGGAAGCGAGTCAAAAGGATTCGCGGCAAGTTCTCGCCGGACCCATCTCCCGTTCTCCAGGAGAATGGGGCCGCAATCTCGCATCCCGCGTCCGTGGGAGAATCCTTAGCGACCGCTTTCTTCGCATTCTCTAGCCGGGATGCTGCTCCGCTAGCATTCAATGCACGTCGTGATTTCGTGTAAGGCCGCCGGCTGGACTTTACTTCCAGAGGTGGAGAACCCTTCAAGGATTTGCGTTCCGTTCTTGCTTCGTGCGCGGACACCGCCCATGGTCCGGAGGATGTCCCGTACGCACTGCTTCGACACCTCGGTGAGCGAGGCATGGCCTTTCTGTTAGATTTGTTCAACAGGATCTGGGTGGAGGGTCTCCTCCCGGATGCCTGGCGAATCACTACTGTGATCGTTTTTGGCAAACCGGGGAGAGATCACTCTACTCCGGCCGGTTTCCGACCAATCGCTCTAACCTCTTGCGTGTGCAAGTTGATGGAGAAATTAGTAACTGTTAGATTATCTTTTTTTCTGGACAGCGGAGGCGATCTGTCTTCTGCACAGTGCGGCTTGCGCAAGTTCCACTCCACATCGGATGCTCTGCTCCGACTGGAAAATGCCGTCTGCAAGGTCTTCCTTCGTAGACAGAACTACGCTACGGTGTTTTTAGATCTAGAGAAGGCTTATGTTAAAGCATGGCGATACGGTATCATGGAGACTCTACACGATGGGGGTGAGGGGACGCCTCCCAGTCTTTATATCTGAATTTTTGCGAGCTCGTCGATTCCGCGTACGGGTGAAGGGAGCCCTATCCTGCCCAATGGAACAGGAAGAGGGCCTCCCGCAGGGAAGTGTCCTCATTGTCACACACTTTGCCCTGAGCATCAACGGCATCACCTCAGTGCTGCCGGTAGATATTCTCGCTACACTCTACGTGGACGACCTTTTGATCTCTTTTGGCGCGGCCCAGATACCAACTCTGGAGCGTCGACTCCAACAGGCATTGAACCGCATTTCTCGCTATGCCGAAGCGCACAGGTTTTGGCTTTTCTTGGCCAAGACTAAGGTGGTGCACTTCTGCCGCCATCCACGGCTCCACCCTGACCCAGACTGGTTTCTTAATGGAGTGCGCCTGGAAATGGTTTAATCGCACCGTTTCCTTGGTCTTGTATTTGACCAATGCCTCGCATGTGAGTCTCATATTCGCAGCCTTAGGGTCTCTTGTACCCGCGCCATGCATATTCTTCGTCCCGTGACGTTCAGCGCTTAGGGCGCTGATAGGGTTACAGCCTTACTCTTTTATCGATCCTTTGTTCGTTCCAAGCTCGATTACAGATGCGAGTTTTATGCATCCGCAGCTGAGCGTGTATTGCGGAAGATGGAATCGATCCACCACACCGGCCTTCGCCTGGCGACCGGTGCCTTCCGCACTTCCGCCATTGAGAACCTACCTGTCGATGCTGGGGAGATGCCACTCGCTCTACGCCGTTAACAGTGCATTATTCGCCTGTATGCGCGAGCCCGGCGCCTCACTTAGTCGACAACACCTCGCACTGCATCCGCAGATGATTTCGACGGTGATTATGCCACCAAGATCCGCCAGTCATACCCTAAGTTCTTTGGGTTAAGACCTAGGAAAGTCCTTCGAGGCTAGGTTTAGCTCTTGTGCCGGTGTCGTCCCTGGTTGTGCCCAGGACAACACCCTGGAGGATACCACCCTTGGCTATTTTTCGCCACGCTTCTGCTCCCAAATCTTCTACACTGCCGGGACTATTGCGTCCGACGTTTTTGGAGCACACCTCGTGTCCCCCCGGAACTATACTAGTGTATACGGATGGCTCCAATTCACAAGAGGGGGGTCGGCTTCCACTCCGTATCTCCTCTGTTTGAAGTCAGAGGGGCTCTGCCAGGCGCTGCGACCGTCTTCACGGTAGAGCTGGTGGCAATACACCACACGGTACGAGGAATCACGCGACATGCCCTGTTCCGAGACCGAATTGTCATCTATAGCGACTCACAAAGCGCCCTGAGTGCTCTCGGGGCATTGGAATCTCCGCATTCCCTGGTTCGCGATATCCGTGACGCCACGGTTTTGGCGAGCCGGGCGGATGTCGAGATTATCTTCTCCTGGGTTCCTGGACATGAAGGAATTGTGGGGAATGATCGCGCCAATGAGTCCGCGAGGACTCTGCGACCGGACCAGCGTTTCGTTCTTCCTCACACCGACTACTTGGCTAGAATACGGGCAGCTCTCCAGGCTGCTTGGCAAAGAAGATGGGAGACGGTCGAAGGGAACTTACCGTGCGTGCAATTACGCCGCGACTGTTCCCATGGACCTCCCCTCCAATGCTGCGAAGGCTTCAGGTTGCTTTCTGTCGTCTACAAATTAGATACACTCGCGGGATGCACGACCATTTGATGGAGCCCACGTTTGCGCTCTAATGTGAGGACTGCGTTGTGTCTTTTGTTGTTATTTTAAAGTAGCCTAGTAATAAGCTGTCGTGGTTAGTACGCGACTTATGCCCAACTACGCAGTCTCCAGATGGGTTCCTAAAATAAAAAAAATAATGATGGAAACGGGTGTGAGATTGAATGGTGATTAGTGGGTTTCTGTGTTAGCATATGTTGACCTAATACTAGTAGATGAGAGGGAAAGGGTTGGAAGTGTTGATCTAATCCTTAGGCAGGGTATGTGGGAGAAGTGGTGTAAAAGGAAATGCAGGAAAAAGGAGAGGATTGGGTGGAGTATGGCATCAGTGATCACCCTTGAACAAGTTTGAACCTTTAACTATCTCGGATGTATCGTGAAGGATAGTGGTAGAGATATATCAGATTGGTACCACATAGTTTTAAATGGTAGCAAGTCTCTGGGGAGTTTAGAGCGGTAGTAAATATTAAGAGTTTGAGTGTGAAATGTGCCAGGAAGCTGCATGAAAGTATACTGGTGCCAACTTTGGTGTATGGGTATAGGACTAAGGTATGGAAGGAGAAGGAAAGATCTCGAATGAGAGCAATGCAAATGAACAACTTGAGAGGGATGCTCGGTGTGAGCTAGGGGGAGAGGGTGAGGTGTTTATGGTATGGAGAAGGGTGTAGACGAGGTGGTGAATGAGAATGCTTTGATGTGATATGACCATGTAAGGACAATTGGTGTAAAAACAAGAGTTGTGGAGAGTGTGTGAGAAGGGTTGGAATATATTATAAAAGATGGGTTGATTATGTGAATGAGTGTTCGAGAGAGAACTGTCTGGCAGAAGAGAAATTGATTTTATTGCGAATGATAAATGCCCCTGCAGGGATATTCTCGTCAGGGATAAACACCTTCTGTACGAGATAACATAACATCCATGGATGACAAAAGCCACAAAGGCGTATCAAAGTGCATCTGAGTCGATCCCCACCCCAGCAACCCCCATAAACTCAATCCAAAGGATAGTGTCCATAACATCGCTTAAAGTTATTACCTTTCAAGGTTCGTTAAAACCTCTCCCATGCAACTACAATATGTACAATTCATAGACTAAGACAAAACTAAAAATAAAACCATTAACCTTTCCTCCACATATATTCCTCCAACCTGCGCTTTAAAATTTTTAGATTTCTACTCTATTACCTACTGTGGTAAACCATTACAGAAATCTACATCCAACCTACCCCCCCCCCCCTCTGTTTCCAAAATCCAACCTCTCCATCCCAGAGCAAATTTTAAAAAGCCTAATAATAACCTATCTCACACACCTTCCAAACGAGAACATATCTAATGCCCTCAGTCTATCTACATATTCAAGGTGCCCAGGGAAGGTATCGTCTATGGTACCCTCGTTTGCACTGACTCTAGTAGGTTGATATCATGTCTAAAATGTGGGGACCATGCCCGTATACAATACTTAAGATGTGGCTAACATACGCGCTATAGTTTAAATTCAGATAGCCTCCTTACATTTGTAACGAACATTTCTCTTAATAAAGTCAACACTCTATTTGTTTTATTTTTTGCCTCAATACATTGCTTAGAAAAACTAATCCTCAGTCCTTTTCATCCTCTATTGATTTCAGCCAATACCCCTCCATTTCATAGTTAAATTCTTTATTATCTTTTCCCATGTGTATAAATTTGATTTTGATGGTTAAAAGTCATCTGCCACTTAAGTGCCCAAGCAATCAACTTGTTTAAGTTACTCTGCCCTTCAAAGTTTCCCTGAACTTAACAGAAACTACCAGTTTTTTGTCATCTCCAAAAATTGACCCTTTGCTATTAACTACATCCCCAAAGTCATTCATATAGATTACAAATAATAATGAACCCAGAACTGATCCCTGATGTACCCACTGACAACATCCCTCCCCTTAACTTTATTCACTTTGACACCAACCCTCTGCTTCCAATTTTTCAGCCTTGCAGCAATCCATTTGAGAGGGTATAAATGGAAGTGGGGGGAGGCGGTAGTTTTAGTGGCATTGAAGCGTGCCCGACCCCACTTGTGAGAAAGATGTTTTTGTTAAAGTATTGAAGTCTGGATGATTAAGAAGGGCAAGATAATGCGAATAAAATGTATAAAAAGGACTTTGTTAACTGGAAGGGATCGAAGGATCTAAGAATTCTAGCAACTAAACGCACGGAATGAGCTGGGGAAACCTATATTACATGGGTCAGCAACCTTGTTCTGCATAGAGACCAGGCTTATGTTTGTGAGTGGATGGCGGGCCACATCTGTGCCGACTACAGAAAATCGGAGCCATGGGATATCTGAACTCATGAAACTAAAAAAATAATTTAATATATATATATTTTTTTTATACAAAAACAAGAAGTTAGAGTCGCTTTCTGTCACAGCCAATTGTACTTTTCGTCTGTACTTGTTCTAGTAGAATTCTAGATTACGGAGGTTTTAAAATGAGAGCCTGTGGACGAGGTTAAGAGCGGACTGCGGGCAGGATGATTTTGGGTCACGGACCGGATCCAGCACGCGGGCCGTATTTTGCCAACATCTCGACGGAAGATCCACTGTCTGGTTGAAGAATCGACCCTGTACTGCCCCCCTTGCACGAGTACTTTGTCTCTGATTTGTGGACCTCGGTATTCACGAAACGAGACTTGTGTTCCGCCCTCCTTAGCCCCACAAGGGCACCCTGGATCATTATTAATGGGTTGTTTAAAGGGTAGCGCCCATGTCGACACGCCCTATGTCAGGAATGGACACAGCGGGCCAAGGAGGTCTCGTCTCCATCGGTTCTCATTTCACGAGGATCAAATTTGATTGGTTCTTGTGATTTTATTTCTTCGTCGAGGATTGGTTCTTTTTAGTCCTCTATGTCCCTTAGCTTTTTTAGCCCTTTATGTCCCTTAACCCTTTTCGCCCCGTGTCTCTTATTTCTTTTTAGTCTACTTTCTCGACATCTAGGGCGTCGGAGAGAGGCGGACCTCCCTTAGACGCCGGAGCATGATTTTTTTGTGGCGGCATTGGATTTTGTTTGTTGTTTTGCCTTTTTGTTTTGTTTTTATTTTTATTTTTAATGGCCTATCTAGAGGCCAAAAGATTACTAATAATCTTTATTAGTAACGTAATTTCAGCGACCATACCTTTGGTAGGAGTCGCCAAAAACGCGTTTTCTAAAATGAAAATAAAATCTGCTTACCTAAGAGTATGAAGCTCGTGGGTGTAGGTGTGTGTGTGTCTCTTCTTGCGTGTGTATGAGGGAATAAAATGTCCGTACATATATTGATTGTTAACGTCCTGGATCCTTTTATGACTTCATAAAGATAATGTAAAGGTATTTTACTTAGGTAAATCATTGCATGCGCGCTCAATAACGTTGTGGAGATTCTAAAGGACTCGTCATAAATGATTGGAGTGCGCAAGCAGCAAATAGTGGGGTTCTCGATCGACAAACGGTGCACGTCACAGTACCCGAGAACTCCCCCCCCCCACAAAAAAAACAAGAATCCTCATCCGATTCTGCTATAAATGTATGGTGGGTTCAGGGAGGTGAACCGACTCGAGCGCGATTGTACTGTTTTGGGAGACAATGCCTAATCTACCCAGCGTGAATGCCCATACATAGGGGTGTCCGCTTCGTTTGCCTGACCAAAGCAACCAGTGACTTGGCGCGCGGACCCATTCGCAAGGCAGTGTCCTCTTATATGGTTAGCCACCCCTTTGTCATCGCCTAGACTACTCATATATTACAATTACACACCCCGTAGAAGGGACAGGGTAGCATACCATGTCTGTTGTACCCCTTAAAAGGAATGGGAGGGGATAATTCACATTGAGTCGGAACAAGTTGCGCGAAAATCGGGTTAGATGAAACTGAATCAAATTTGTCTTGTTTTCTTTCCGGAAAATTAAATTCGGTCCTTAAACCAATGGGGCACACATCTTTAAAATGGTCAAATGGGTAGGCGATTCTAATAATTTACGAAAGGAGTGTCAGGATGTTCTTTTCGTGAGAAAGAGGGATGGAAGACAATAAAAATGGAGAGATGGAGTAAACAAAACCCCCAAAACGTACTACTGTAGTTAAAACCCATCTCGCAAATTCGTACAAAATCATGGTACTCAGCCTTACGCCCCCCCCCCCTTCCTTAAAATAAAAAAAGAAGTGGACAAACGTGTAATAAACGACCATCTTTGAACTGGGCAAATATATTCCCGCAATAAAATCCGTCAAAGATAAAATATCCTGAATCTGTTCGAAGAATAAACAAACCACCCAATTTTATGCCGTTTTCGCCTCTAACGAAAACAATGAGCCTTTAATCAGTGGTACTTTGACTGAAAGTGAAATTGTGATGGTACTTCCAACTACACAATTTATCGCCACCGCAATTAAACCCAGTTGGAATATTTTAACTTTTTTCAATTTAATCTCTCTAAAGTTTTATCTCTATTTGCACGTGGACATTTTAAAATGCGACCTTCCTCACAGTTTCAAGATATATATTTCTTTACGAATTCCCGTGCATGAATTTATTTGTTTTTAAAAATTAGTTGTTTATTTAAAATGATAAGGGGGAGGATTGCTAGCTGAGCGGTTTCCCCCCAAACCCCCAGTAGGTCTGGGTAGCTCCTGCGGCTTCTGCCACTCTGGATGTTTCTCCGCATTCACTTCATTTGAGAGAGACGATTCATACTATTACACAGCGTGACTCAATCGTGGACGAAGTCCCCTTATCAGATAATGAACTTCACATTAAGATCAGAATGACCCATGATATACCCAGCATCATTTTTCAATCGTGGACGAAGTCTCCTTATCAGATAATGAACTTCACATTAAGATCAGAATAACCCATGATATACCCAGCATCATTTTTCAATCGTGGACGAAGTCTCCTTATCAGATAATGAACTTCACATTAAGATCAGAATGACCCATGATATACCCAGCATCATTTTTCAATCGTGGACGAAGTCAACCTTATCAGATAATGAACTTCACATTAAGATCAGAATGACCCATGATATACCCAGCATCATTTTTCAATCGTGGACGAAGTCAACCTTATCAGATAATGAACTTCACATTAAGATCAGAATGACCCATGATATACCCAGCATCATTTTTCAATCGTGGACGAAGTCTCCTTATCAGATAATGAACTTCACATTAAGATCAGAATGACCCATGATATACCCAGCATCATTTTTCAATCGTGGACGAAGTCTCCTTATCAGATAATGAACTTCACATTAAGATCAGAATGACCCATGATATACCCAGCATCATTTTTCAATCGTGGACGAAGTCAACCTTATCAGATAATGAACTTCACATTAAGATCAGAATGACCCATGATATACCCAGCATCATTTTTCAATCGTGGACGAAGTCAACCTTATCAGATAATGAACTTCACATTAAGATCAGAATGACCCATGATATACCCAGCATCATTTTTCAATCGTGGACGAAGTCTCCTTATCAGATAATGAACTTCACATTAAGATCAGAATGACCCATGATATACCCAGCATCATTTTTCAATCGTGGACGAAGTCTCCTTATCAGATAATGAACTTCACATTAAGATCAGAATGACCCATGATATACCCAGCATCATTTTTCAATCGTGGACGAAGTCTCCTTATCAGATAATGAACTTCACATTAAGATCAGAATGACCCATGATATACCCAGCATCATTTTTCAATCGTGGACGAAGTCAACCTTATCAGATAATGAACTTCACATTAAGATCAGAATGACCCATGATATACCCAGCATCATTTTTCAATCGTGGACGAAGTCTCCTTATCAGATAATGAACTTCACA
This sequence comes from Ceratothoa steindachneri, assembly GCA_963969495.1. Taxonomy (NCBI): domain Eukaryota; kingdom Metazoa; phylum Arthropoda; class Malacostraca; order Isopoda; family Cymothoidae; genus Ceratothoa; species Ceratothoa steindachneri. Next base: position 26,089,383 of record OZ018320.1, on the reverse strand, counting down.
TTAAGATCAGAATGACCCATGATATACCCAGCATCATTTTTCAATCGTGGACGAAGTCTCCTTATCAGATAATGAACTTCACATTAAGATCAGAATGACCCATGATATACCCAGCATCATTTTTCAATCGTGGACGAAGTCAACCTTATCAGATAATGAACTTCACATTAAGATCAGAATGACCCATGATATACCCAGCATCATTTTTCAATCGTGGACGAAGTCTCCTTATCAGATAATGAACTTCACATTAAGATCAGAATGACCCATGATATACCCAGCATCATTTTTCAATCGTGGACGAAGTCTCCTTATCAGATAATGAACTTCACATTAAGATCAGAATGACCCATGATATACCCAGCATCATTTTTCAATCGTGGACGAAGTCAACCTTATCAGATAATGAACTTCACATTAAGATCAGAATGACCCATGATATACCCAGCATCATTTTTCAATCGTGGACGAAGTCAACCTTATCAGATAATGAACTTCACATTAAGATCAGAATGACCCATGATATACCCAGCATCATTTTTCAATCGTGGACGAAGTCTCCTTATCAGATAATGAACTTCACATTAAGATCAGAATGACCCATGATATACCCAGCATCATTTTTCAATCGTGGACGAAGTCAACCTTATCAGATAATGAACTTCACATTAAGATCAGAATGACCCATGATATACCCAGCATCATTTTTCAATCGTGGACGAAGTCTCCTTATCAGATAATGAACTTCACATTAAGATCAGAATGACCCATGATATACCCAGCATCATTTTTCAATCGTGGACGAAGTCAACCTTATCAGATAATGAACTTCACATTAAGATCAGAATGACCCATGATATACCCAGCATCATTTTTCAATCGTGGACGAAGTCAACCTTATCAGATAATGAACTTCACATTAAGATCAGAATGACCCATGATATACCCAGCATCATTTTTCAATCGTGGACGAAGTCTCCTTATCAGATAATGAACTTCACATTAAGATCAGAATGACCCATGATATACCCAGCATCATTTTTCAATCGTGGACGAAGTCTCCTTATCAGATAATGAACTTCACATTAAGATCAGAATGACCCATGATATACCCAGCATCATTTTTCAATCGTGGACGAAGTCAACCTTATCAGATAATGAACTTCACATTAAGATCAGAATGACCCATGATATACCCAGCATCATTTTTCAATCGTGGACGAAGTCAACCTTATCAGATAATGAACTTCACATTAAGATCAGAATGACCCATGATATACCCAGCATCATTTTTCAATCGTGGACGAAGTCTCCTTATCAGATAATGAACTTCACATTAAGATCAGAATGACCCATGATATACCCAGCATCATTTTTCAATCGTGGACGAAGTCAACCTTATCAGATAATGAACTTCACATTAAGATCAGAATGACCCATGATATACCCAGCATCATTTTTCAATCGTGGACGAAGTCCCCTTATCAGATAATGAACTTCACATTAAGATCAGAATGACCCATGATATACCCAGCATCATTTTTCAATCGTGGACGAAGTCAACCTTATCAGATAATGAACTTCACATTAAGATCAGAATGACCCATGATATACCCAGCATCATTTTTCAATCGTGGACGAAGTCTCCTTATCAGATAATGAACTTCACATTAAGATCAGAATGACCCATGATATACCCAGCATCATTTTTCAATCGTGGACGAAGTCTCCTTATCAGATAATGAACTTCACATTAAGATCAGAATGACCCATGATATACCCAGCATCATTTTTCAATCGTGGACGAAGTCAACCTTATCAGATAATGAACTTCACATTAAGATCAGAATGACCCATGATATACCCAGCATCATTTTTCAATCGTGGACGAAGTCAACCTTATCAGATAATGAACTTCACATTAAGATCAGAATGACCCATGATATACCCAGCATCATTTTTCAATCGTGGACGAAGTCTCCTTATCAGATAATGAACTTCACATTAAGATCAGAATGACCCATGATATACCCAGCATCATTTTTCAATCGTGGACGAAGTCAACCTTATCAGATAATGAACTTCACATTAAGATCAGAATGACCCATGATATACCCAGCATCATTTTTCAATCGTGGACGAAGTCAACCTTATCAGATAATGAACTTCACATTAAGATCAGAATGACCCATGATATACCCAGCATCATTTTTCAATCGTGGACGAAGTCAACCTTATCAGATAATGAACTTCACATTAAGATCAGAATGACCCATGATATACCCAGCATCATTTTTCAATCGTGGACGAAGTCTCCTTATCAGATAATGAACTTCACATTAAGATCAGAATGACCCATGATATACCCAGCATCATTTTTCAATCGTGGACGAAGTCAACCTTATCAGATAATGAACTTCACATTAAGATCAGAATGACCCATGATATACCCAGCATCATTTTTCAATCGTGGACGAAGTCTCCTTATCAGATAATGAACTTCACATTAAGATCAGAATGACCCATGATATACCCAGCATCATTTTTCAATCGTGGACGAAGTCTCCTTATCAGATAATGAACTTCACATTAAGATCAGAATGACCCATGATATACCCAGCATCATTTTTCAATCGTGGACGAAGTCAACCTTATCAGATAATGAACTTCACATTAAGATCAGAATGACCCATGATATACCCAGCATCATTTTTCAATCGTGGACGAAGTCAACCTTATCAGATAATGAACTTCACATTAAGATCAGAATGACCCATGATATACCCAGCATCATTTTTCAATCGTGGACGAAGTCTCCTTATCAGATAATGAACTTCACATTAAGATCAGAATGACCCATGATATACCCAGCATCATTTTTCAATCGTGGACGAAGTCAACCTTATCAGATAATGAACTTCACATTAAGATCAGAATGACCCATGATATACCCAGCATCATTTTTCAATCGTGGACGAAGTCAACCTTATCAGATAATGAACTTCACATTAAGATCAGAATGACCCATGATATACCCAGCATCATTTTTCAATCGTGGACGAAGTCAACCTTATCAGATAATGAACTTCACATTAAGATCAGAATGACCCATGATATACCCAGCATCATTTTTCAATCGTGGACGAAGTCTCCTTATCAGATAATGAACTTCACATTAAGATCAGAATGACCCATGATATACCCAGCATCATTTTTCAATCGTGGACGAAGTCTCCTTATCAGATAATGAACTTCACATTAAGATCAGAATGACCCATGATATACCCAGCATCATTTTTCAATCGTGGACGAAGTCAACCTTATCAGATAATGAACTTCACATTAAGATCAGAATGACCCATGATATACCCAGCATCATTTTTCAATCGTGGACGAAGTCTCCTTATCAGATAATGAACTTCACATTAAGATCAGAATGACCCATGATATACCCAGCATCATTTTTCAATCGTGGACGAAGTCTCCTTATCAGATAATGAACTTCACATTAAGATCAGAATGACCCATGATATACCCAGCATCATTTTTCAATCGTGGACGAAGTCAACCTTATCAGATAATGAACTTCACATTAAGATCAGAATGACCCATGATATACCCAGCATCATTTTTCAATCGTGGACGAAGTCAACCTTATCAGATAATAAACTTCACCAAAATTGCGAATTTAGTACTCGCTAACTAACGCACAGGTTAATGAAATGCAAAACAATCTCGACCAATTGTCGAACTGGTCGCAAACGTGGCAAATGCCTTTTAACGAGGATAAATGCAAAGTCCTCCATATCGGATATCGTAACGGCAAAGCAAATTACTCACTAAATGGTACTCGACTCTTAATCGTAGACAGAGAGATGTCCGGACCTAAGAGTAACAATATCGAGCTACTTAAAACCCAGTTAGCAATATTCAGAAGTCCTTAAGAAAGCAAATAAAATAATTGGATTCATGAATTATGAATTAATGTAAGTGGGTAGGTGTGTGTAGGGGACAAAGAAAGGGTGTGGGGATAGATAGCTGAAAATAGATAAGTGCTTAGTGTCTTTCTTTTTTATATATTTTGTACTGAGTGTAAATCGTGTATTTTGTTTTTTCTTTGGTCTTCTTCGTTATAGTTGGGTCTTCATCGGTGAATTTGCTGTCGATATTCTGTGAGTTCTTGTAGAAATTGTTGAGGTTTCGTAATTAGGGTTTCGTTTCTTGATCGGTTTTATTTGGCAATGGTTTGAGTAAAAAACATCCTTATACTCATGCATAGAACGGCACTTCTGCTACGCCAGCTAAAAGCCCAGCAGAGCTCGGAAATCTGGCGCGACTTATACCTCTTCTGTTCTGGTTAATCATTTGGATGATATCATCGTTCAATTCTCGATTAACCAGTTCCTGCATATTCCTTGTCTGTTCTTCTATGACAACGCTAATGGGACTTAACCCCGCCTCCCGGTGGAGCTCTTCCTGGCGTCTTCTTTCTCGCCTGAGTATACCTGTAATTAGGTACACACATTTCTTCTGCACCACTTGTAGTTTCCTCTTTTGTGTCTTCGAGACACACGAGAGGGCGGAAGCGGGGTATAGCAGCGTCGATCTTACAAGTGCATTGTAGATCTTCTTCTTAGTTCTTTCACAGAGATTTCTGAACATGTATAGAGTTGTGACTACAGCTGTGGCCTTGATGACTCTTTCTGCGACGTGCTTCCTGTCCCCGGTTGAAGTAATCTTCATTCCGAGTACACTGCACTCCGTGTTGTAGGGATAGCGTCTATCCTCCACCCTGAAATCGTATAGTAGTCTCCTTGCTATGGAGACTACTTTGAACTTTTCTTGGTTCGTGGGTATTTTCCACCGGGCCTCGCAGATGTTATGGTTCTCAATTTCTGCTGCTGTCATACGAGCTTGCCAAGGTGCATTCCTCCATGGACAAGTGATTATGTGGGTGAAATCATCGGCGAATTGAATGTTGAGGCAAGTGGTGTTCACAGGGGCTGGGATATGATCGGTGTAAATCAAGTAGAGTGTGGGGGACAGGCGACACACCCTGTGGGAGGCCCGCAGGGAGCGGAAACTTTGGTCCGTCCGTGCACCTTAAACTGATATACGCTGCTCTCTCCATGACATAGTCACAGAGAGTTCTTTTTAAATTTTCACTTACGCCCAGTCGTAAGATCTTCTACTGCATTCCCCGTTGCCCCACCTTATCAAACGCCTTTGATACATCCCGACAAACAATGTCCACGTAACTTCTTTCCCGTTTTGCTTGGGCAAGCTTTTCCGTGATGACATTAATCGCCATCTCCGTACTTCGCTTTCTTCTAAACCTGAATTGATATGAGTTGAAGAGGGAGTTCTCCAGGTGAGACACCAGTCTTCGGTTGAGGATCTTCTCAAAGAGCTTCGCGCCAAATTCTAGAAATGAAATTGGCCGATAGCTTTTCTTCAACATTGGGTCCTTTCCGCGCTTAGGCAAGAAAATCATCTTAGCCGTTTTATAAGCATCTGGAAAGTATCCCGTGTTCAGACAGGTATTAAATATCCTTCTCACCCCTTCGATGACATTGGCTGGTGCCTTTTCAAAGTTTAACTTTGTAAGCCGCGATTGTCTTGGGGCTTTTTGACGGAATGAGCGGAGCGCGACGAGTAGTTCTTCTTCGGTAATCTTGGCGTCTCCGTCGCACTGTCTATCCACCTGGTGGTGAGGGTGCGTCTTGTGTATTTGGTCGTTAAGCTCGTCTATGATGTTTCTTTCAAACTCCAGGTCATAGTCTTAGTTTTCCTCCTAAGTAATACTGAAGATTTTTACCAATAACTTCGGATTAGCTCTTCAATTCTTTCTTTTTTTCTGTTTCGATGTTTCCCCGTCTTCTTTTAGTAGTTCGATCTTCTTCTCCTTCTTCTTCCCAGTCGATCCTTTGAGACGTCTGATCTTATTCCCAAACTCTTTGGGAGTTGTTTCGTGATCGAGGCTATCGATCGCATCATCCAATCGTCTCCATTGCTGTTCGAGGATCAACTGGTTCAGTTCTTCTTTGATTTCTTTACTTCGTTGTATTGAGTCAACTAATGCATTCCTGATGTTGATCTCATACAATAATTTTAGCTCACAGTATAATTCCTTCATGTATTTGGTCCATCTGTAAGTAAAGATGGTCATATACTCGGATTTAGGGATACAAGCCCTATCTGCCTTGATGAGATGGTTATTGAGGTCGTCGAGTGCCTCGTCAATCTCCTCGATAATTGCCTTGTCCGAGTTGGGCGGATCCTAGGCCTCGAGAAGGCGCGCGTACCGTGCCCAGTCTGCTCTTCTATAGTTCTTTCTGACTACAGCTGGATCTTGTATAGGGTTCCTGTTGATAGTGAGTAGGACCCCTATATGGTCACTACATGGTACCTGGACTGGTTCCATGTAGTAATTAAACGGTAGCTGATGATTCGACAGACAGATGTCTGGTTTTGTGGCACTTCCTCCTCTGACAAAGGCATCTGGCGTTCAAATCCCCATTAATATAGTGGGGGCTCTTCTGCCAAATAGGCCAGTGAGAGTGTGAATTGGTAACACGTCTCTCCTTGGCTGTTGATATCCGGCAGCAATGACCAGTTTTCCTTTGTCGAGTTCGACCTCAATCGTGAGATAGGATTCTTCTAGATTTCTTATTTGCTTGTACTTAATCCCTTTATTGCGATAGCGGCACCGTCGTACCGTTCCTGCGAATAATTCGTAATCAACACATCGTAGTTCTAGATTTTGATTTCTGCATTACGCATATCGATTCCGTGTTCCGAAATTAAGATGATGTCTGCATCAATCTCTCTGAATACATTTCCGTAAAGAGTCCTTTTAATAATCCAGCCAGTTGGTGTTTATTTCCAATATTTTCAGTGCGTTCCGTAGCATGTTGAATTGTTTTAACCGGTGTTTTTCTTGTTTGTCTTTTTCTTTGGGGCTGTCTGAGAGGTTTTGCTGTCCCCAGGATTTTCCTTCTTCGGGAGGGGACTTGGGGTTTTGGACCTGCTCTTCGTAGCTCGTGTACGAATGCAGGGGCCCTCGTAGTTGTCTGAAGAGGCGTATCCCTTCTCATTTTCAGCTTTTTCTTCTTCGTCCTCTTCGGATTCCTCTGATGAGGGAGCTTCGACGATTTTCTCCAGTCCAGATTTAATGTTAGTGTTATTCCTTATAACTGACTCCTTGAATGCCTTGGAGCATTCAGAGTCTGCAGGCATGATCAATGAAGGAGGATTGTTTCCCTTTAAGAGTGCATTAAGGACCTGGTTGTAACAGCCAGGCTTCACTGCGTTAGCCACATTTGCGTGAGTAATGCATATCAGAATCTTTGCACTTAGATCCCCCCGTAAGGGGGACGTCGATTTGCTCTCCTGACTGCCGTGCTGACGGGACTCAGCGGCCCGTCCGGTCCCAGCTTGGCATTCGTTTTCTTGTTCTGCTAACCCCTACTTCGTCTTCTGTACCAATTCTCTTTCACCCTGCACCCCGTAAGGGGCGCGGTGATTTGCCTTCCTGGCCACTGGGCTGACGGGACTCAGTGCCCCGTCCGGCCCCAGCTTAGCCTCTTTCTCTTCCTTCTTTCAGCACACCTAGCCTAAATAAGGACTGCCTAAAAACTATTAAATAAAAAAAAATGCACCCATATCTCCTGTGATGCTCATCTGTGCAGATGTTGTCTTCACTTCCCTATTCTTCTTGGCGGCGCTCGCGTATGTCATCTCCTTAGCTTTCTTCTCTTCTTCTTCCTTCCTTTCGATTATTTCTCGGCACTTTGGGCAGTTCAGGGCCATGGTCCTGCGTTCCCCTTTGCAGTTGAGACATTTCTTCTTAATGCTTGCGCCATAACCGCATCCAACTACATAGAGACGGGTGTTACTTCCCTCTATGATGCTAGCCGGCTTCCCCGAGTGATGAAGATCTCTCCTCCGTCCGGGACTCGCAGTTATGCTCCAGTTTCGAGAAAATTTCTGACTTATGCTTCCGCTGTGGGCTAGTCCTCAAACCAGTTTTCACATAAGCCCTTAATTATGTCAGTCCAAGTGACCGGCATAGTTAAGACGAAATTAGTGAATGGCAGACATCCGAGGCAGGTTCGCACGCAGGACGATGGACGGGAGCATTGAGGTGCTTAAACCCTCATTGAATTATGAATCCTCAGTGAAGTAAATGGTATTATCTCTCTCTGAATGGTGAAGCAAAATTCACCAAAAGACTTCCAGAATAGGCTCTTTTCTCTATGGGCGGTGCTCAAAGTCCGTTACTAATCAAGTAAAAATGTTTTATCCGTAGGGTAATCAGCAGTGCGTAGTAATCGAATTGGATTCATCACGGTTCACGGTTTATTAAGAATGAATTACGAAGAGAGATGACATAAATGTAAATATATAGCAGACAGTGTGGAAAATAGAATTTAGCAGAGAAGAGATAGCTTAAGTATAAGTAGGAAGATAAGGGTTCCCGGAGACGTGGAAATCAAATCTTTTAGCTCTATACACTACAAATTTCACATTTATTCAGAAGAGTTAATAGTTTATAGTTATAAAAAATTGATTCCTAAAAATTTACATATATATTTGCACATTATTATATATTTCTAACGTTAACTACACATTATTTTAATTAGTTTACATTATTTCTACGTGTTTGTTGTAAAAACCTTTTTAGAATTCTATTTCAGTCCAGCTGATGATTTTAATCTAATTTTAAATCACTTAATTGATTAATTCACAATAGATAATTGATACTAGATATATTTCATAAATTAATTAACACACATTTTCTATGTACACTTTTCCAAATCTCTATTATCAATTATTTTATCATTATTTATTTAATTCACTTTTGGGCTTATCGTTATATTTTATACACTTGTATTTTGCACTTTCACTTTATTTCGGACGTTTTTTGTCCACTTTTTATGGCTTTGAATGTTGACATGTTCACGGCGTGCACGTCCGATGGTGGATGAACACCGTGCCCTTCAACATCAATGCTGCAATTTCGTCCGGTGAAAAAGGTCCCTCGAAGGTCCACTTGAATTTCCCCTTGGCAATGCCAAGTAGGAGAAATTCTGGGTTTCCTGGGGGTGGGCACAGGGAAGAGCCAAATACCTTGAGACCCACGTCCTTGCCGTCGAAGAAGTAACCGTTCTCGAGGACTTCCTTCTTGTCGGTTAGGGGGACCTCCGTGTATTCCTCTTCGTGCGCTTCTTCGTCCGACGAATTTTGTTCGTTTGTCTTTTCATCTGTTTTTTTCTTCTTCTTTTTCCCTTTCTTTCCTTTTCTTTTTTGCGCATTTCTTCGTTTCTCCCTCTCCTTCCGAAGTTTCTTCCGTTATTTTTGGTTCTTCGGTAGGGGACTGCGTCGGCTCCTCATTTGGTTGATGTTCCCGTTGGGATTTGTCGGTAAACTGGATATTAAGTATTCCCGCCGAGTCTGGATTTTCGGGGAATAGAGTTTTTTGGGGGGTAACTCCGTTCTTCTCCAGAAGACGGTTAAGTTCTTCGGAAAAGGAGCCGGGGTTAGCCAGGTTAGCCATGTGAGGAAAGATGATCATTGTCATGATATCTTCACCCGCCTCTGGTATCACCAGCTTTGGGGCACTTGTTATGACGAAGTTCTTCGGGGACGCCGCTTGAGTGTAGTTGATCTTGGTTCTTGCCTCTTTTTTTTTCTTTTTTTTTATCCCCCCGTTTTGTACGGATGGCTTCTTTGTGTATGGAGCACCTCATGGCCAAGGCCCTATGGTCCCCTCCACAGTTGACGCACTTTAGCCTCCCTTCCGTGCAACCTCTCCAACCGTGCCCGGATTTGGCGCAGTTGGAGCAAGCAATTACCGTCGCCATGCAGTCCTTTGTTAAATGCTTTTCGACTGCATAGCATTTGTAGCAGCAGTCCATCGGTATGTAGTCCTCTGTTTCGATTTGATCGGGTGATACCCTTAGGTAAAACTTAGGCAGCCCATCTTTCTTGGCTCTTCTCGCCATCTCGATGCTCGAGAAGATGATCTTCACTATACTGTTTCTTTTGTCGAATTTTTCCACCTTTAAAATGTTGGCCCATGTCTGCTTCGCTGACAGCTCTGCCTTGATTTCTTCACAGGTGTTGTCAGTGAAGAGTGGGTCCAGCCGCCGAAGAATAACAGTACGTTGCACTAATATTTCTTGTGGGATGTTTGCCTCTAGTCCGATTTTTTGGAGGTGGACCTTGACCTCGTTCGAGACCAGCCGTTCCACATCCTCCATGGTGTGGCAGATTGACGCGTAGCCAGTCTGGGTGTCAATTAGCCTGATCAAGACTACATTGATATGTTTGTAGATAGCCTCAATCATGGCTGTTCTTGAGGGCTTAGCTCCCCCCCCCCTGTATAATGCGGAGGGGAACTCTCTTACAGTCCTGGGGGGGCCACACTGGGTAGTGGGCTCCTTCTACTCGCGAATAGAGAGATTTCGATTCCACGAGCGAAGGAAAAGATTCTCTTGTTAAAATGTCTTCCTAAAGTAGACCGCCTTTACCACGACGAGACTTAGTGAAAGCTTCAGCTGGACTCGCTTTTTTTCGGAAGTGTGCAGAAATGTCAATATTTGAATTGGATTCATTGGTAGAGCGTTTGAGTATAAGTCTAAAAATACAATACTTACTCTCTATAATTCCTTGGTCCGTCCCATTATAGAATACTGCGTTCAAGTCTGGTGCCCGTACTACGAAGGATTACTAAAATGATACCAAGTTTAAAGAACAAAACATACGAAGAGCGACTTTGAGAACTAAATCTATTTCCGACAATTCAGCGTAGATTAAGACAGGACCAAATTCAGGTCTTTAAAATGGTCAAAGGCATAGACAATATAGATTGCAATAAATATTTTACTATCGACCAGTCAAATTACACGAGAGGAAACGGTTGCAAAATTATAGGTGAACATTTTAACTTGCACGAATCTAAGAATTTCATTTTTAACCGAATCGTCAACTTATAGAATGGGCTTCCTCGTAAAGTAATAGACTGCAACAGCGTAGATGCTTTCAAACGTCGTATACATAAATACTTCCAATCTAATCCCCGACTAACAGCGTTTTCTAGCGAATAACTAACTCCCTAGCCTTCAGGTGACAGGATCACCAAATTTCTCTTACTTTCCATCTCCTCTATCTATCTTCCCCGTAATCTTTATCTCAGGTCACCTAGTATGGACCACAAGGTTTGTTGTGACCTGTTTATCTATGTAACTATATGTAAGATCAGAATGACCATGCATTATATATTCAGCGTCCTTTTTCAATCGTGGACAAAGTTTCCTTATAAGATAGTATAATTCACATTAAAATCAGAATGTCAATCGATACCAAACCCTGGGACACAAGGGAGTCGTCCTCGTCAGATGGAAAGGTACAGAGTGGCAGTACCGTTTTTTGGCTCCGATCAGCAAACGGTGAATCCTTGGTAGCCCAAGGTAACATCCCCACCCCCCATTTCCTTGTCAGGGGTGTGTGGATATCATATCAGGAGGAAAGAGGGATGTGTTGTGCGTGAAAGGGGGAGAAAGATGTGTTATGAATTGGCTGTGTGTGTGTTGAGTTGCTTGCGCCCACTCCTGGTACAACGCCTCCGCCAATTAGCGACTAGCTCCATACGAATCACTAATTTTTGTGCGTGAAAGGGGGAGAAAGATGTGTTATGAATTGGCTGTGTGTGTGTTGAGTTGCTTGCGCCCACTCCTGGTACAACGCCTCCGCCAATTAGCGACTAGCTCCATACGAATCACTAATTTTTGTGCGTGAAAGGGGGAGAAAGATGTGTTATGAATTGGCTGTGTGTGTGTTGAGTTACTTGCGCCCACTCCTGGTACAACGCCTCCGCCAATTAGCGACTAGCTCCATACGAATCACTAATTTTTGTGCGTGAAAGGGGGAGAAAGATGTGTTATGAATTGGCTGTGTGTGTGTTGAGTTGCTTGCGCCCACTCCTGGTACAACGCCTCCGCCAATTAGCGACTAGCTCCATACGAATCACTAATTTTTGTACGTGAAAGGGGGAGAAAGATGTGTTATAAATTGGCTGTGTGTGTGTTGAGTTGCTTGCGCCCACTCCTGGTACAACGCCTCCGCCAATTAGCGACTAGCTCCATACGAATCACTAATTTTTGTGCGTGAAAGGGGAAGAAAGATGTGTTATGAATTGGCTGTGTGTGTGTTGAGTTGCTTGCGCCCACTCCTGGTACAACGCCTCCGCCAATTAGCGACTAGCTCCATACGAATCACTAATTTTTGTGCGTGAAAGGGGGAGAAAGATGTGTTATAAATTGGCTGTGTGTGTGTTGAGTTGCTTGCGCCCACTCCTGGTACAACTCCTCCGCCAATTAGCGACTAGCTCCATACGAATCACTAATTTTCTTTTCCACTCTCAATGGAATCGAATTCGACACGACGTCAGAAATCCAATGCCTTAATCACTAGATCGTTCAACTTATCTTCTTTTATTTAGTCCTCGCTGGCTTCTGCCATTGTAGAGAGGCGATGTCCCAAATGAGGCGGGGGGGGGGGCAATAAATTACAAACACCGAGGGTAGTCTATTGAGTGCAAGAAGAGATTGGTATTCCCCTACTGACTACTGTGGGTATAGTGGCGGGTAGGCTGCTTTTCTGGGTACCCTGTGCGGCGTCGTGGCTCTTAATGGATAAATTAATCGCCCCGAGGCCAGGGTGGATTAGAGTCAGGCCGGTTGCTTTGCTTGTAGGGCCTCACAGCGCCGCTGATTTGTTGCGCGGGGCAAGGGTGGAGTCCCACTTTGGCGCCTCTCGCCCTTGCTGCGCCCCCATTTTACTCCTTCGCACACTCCCCCATCTCCACCCCTGTTTCTACATAGGAAGTTGTATAAACAACGTCATTGACAATCTTCGTCTCTATGTCGTTTTGGAGAATTATTAAAAATCTTAATATATTTTTTCTGTTGTGTCGTGATATGCACTTGGTTCGTGTGTGCATCCTCTCTTGCACATTCTTATTATCTGTCTTCATCAGCTCATATATCTTGCAATTAAAGTATTGATTGTATTTTAGTAATGGTTCTATAAGTAGCTCGTATCATTGATGCTTCCATCATTGATCAAGTGGGTAACTCGTATGGCGCAGGCGCGATCAAGAAGAGGGGCTAGGGGACTGAAGCCCCCCCCCCTAATTTTAGACCCCTTTATGTTTATATTTGACTTTTAAGACATACTTGTATTCTGATATTCAGAAAGAGTTATGTAATAATGTCGAGGTATAGCAAGCACCGAGTGATGGTGTTCGTACGTATAGGTTTGTTACGTACTTCAAAACTCCGTGATTAAGTTTTCTCTCTAAGAGTGCTATATTTGATTATAATTATTATTATTACGTTATTGTTTTATCTTTGAGGGTTTCTAGTGCCATGCTCAGCGTTTCGAGGATTGAATAAAAAATGTTTCTAAGGAAACTAGACCTTTAATTAAAAACATGAACCAAAATTGAAATTTAACAAACAAACTACACACTAATGAATTAGACAACTTTAAGTGAGGCTTACTAAATTACACAATTGAATATACAGTAATGGTTGACCCAAAGCTCACTTTAATATTGAACGCAAATTGACCTTCAACGAAACAGATACACGGGGGTTTAAATATCTTTCAGGATTTCCACGATAATCGAGTTTGAGCCTGACCTTGGCCTCAATTTTTATGTCGCCTCAAGAATGTTGTTTCCGGGCCGGTGCGTGGACAGGCCGTTCCATATGTGGTTTGAAGGGGGAATGCTTTAAAGCCGCAGAGGAATTTGGAGCGTGTGGCAGGTGAAGTAAAGCACGTATTCTTGATGAAATGATTTCACTACGGGACAGGGAAAGTATGTTTCTTCTAATCTCCGGGTTACTCTGGGAATGATTCGCACTGGCGAGCGATGAGCCCAGAGAACTATCTCTGGGTTTTGTGATGCACCAGAATAGGGAGCTTCTCTGACGAGAGTTAGTTGAACTTGCTTTTCAATCCAAGTTAACTAAAAGTTCGGTGTGACCACCAGGAACTGGCTCGAGGGTGAGCTTCTTCTAGGTTCCTTTCGTAGGGTTACCGGGCACTCGCCGGACTTCGCTGTCTCGATGACTCTCACGATCTACCCGTGACAGGATGCTAAATTCGGTGTGACCACCAAGAATTGGCTCAGGATGAGGTTCTTCTAAGTCCCTTTTGTTGGTAGCCGGGCCTCTAGCCGGACTTAGTTGTCTCGATGACTAACACGATCTACCCCGTTCTTCTGCAGTTCTTTGATTATATACTCCGTCCCCCCACTGGGGGTAGGGGAAGGAGGGGGGGAGGACGGCGGCATTAAGTCTCCTCCTCTAATGGTTTTTCTCAGAGCGTCTTTCAGCTAACCCTAAAGGGGACCTTCTGGCCTTAGGCCGACGCTCCTCTAATTTTGCATATGAGGTGAAATTGAATATCAATTCTTAGGGGAAATCTTGCCGGTTTAACCAATGTCAGGCTCACCGGGGTCCAGCATGTGATGATTAGTGCATTATGCGGTTTGGGGCGGCTTTTCGGGTTCTCCTAGAGGCGCGGGGAAAGCAAGGGGGAGGGGAGTTTATGTGGTCGGGCTACGCCGCCAAAATTGCCAGGACGTTGTGGTTAAGGACCAGGGACTCAGTTGTGAGGGTGGCATATCGATTCCCCTACAAATAATATATAGAATATATACCCAAACAGTTTTTTAAACCGTTGCGATCGAATGTACCTTATGTGGTTTGAAATACAGGGAAATCTCAAAAAGAATTATTAAATTCAGTATTATACCAGAGCTGACGTCCAAAAACTACATTTCATAATTTTCGGATGTGTAGAAAAAAAAATCGGATCTGAGAGAGTTAGTGCTCACGCTTTTATCAGATGCTGTTATTTATAATTATCAATGCTGTGTAAGATAACCATTATTAATGATCAATGCCTTTTCTCAAAAAATTCAGAAAGAGGAATTCGGGTTATCCCCCACCCCACCCCTATTTTTATCCTGGATCCGCCATTGGTATGCTGAGGTAGGGGAAGGGGGGTCAAATATATGTGGACGAAATCCCCTTTCAGAGATTTCAGATATTTGCGTTATGTAAAACGAACAAGAAGGGGGAGTGTGTGCGGAATGGAATGAATGAGGGACGATCAGTTGTGACTAATGAGGAAGAAGATGCAATGGTTGAGTAGAATGTGTGATCTCATAACCATGTAGGTAAAGTTCAGATTTACAAGGGTTAAATTATGCATGTATCGAGTGTATGGCCCTGCAAAGAGAGAAATGGAAGCGAGAAGGAAATGAGAATAATTTAATGGCTATATATTGTGGGTATGTGAGAGGTAGCTAATGGGTGTATCATGGGCTTCTATGGTGCCGTCTGGATAGACGGACAGCGTTCGGGTGGGACCTTCGTCGCCCCGGGGCAGAAGGACTTGTTTCGCGTTAAATGTATGTGGATATAGATACCCATCGGCAGGATTCTTTGGAGCAGTGTGTGTGTTGCGAAGACGGGATAGGAAAGAAAGCAGTGTTGTAATTGGTTGTGTGTGTGGTGAGAAATGTAAGATCTACCCACCCCAGTACAGGGCTGAGCACAGCTCGTCCACGAATTGTTCGCCAGATCTCTGAGTGCGCTGACGTTTGTGTTCGCTCAAGCGGGGATCGAACCCGGTTCCGCGACGTTAGCGGACCAACGCCGTATCCACTCGGCTAGCACGAGCTCTATTGAGTGAGGGTAGGTAGATTGATATAGTAGACAAGATGCTATGTTGAGTCTATTGAAAAATTAATAGTACATGACGAGTGGAAGATATGATAATACTACTCTCTGAGCGCAAAGGACAGAAATATGAAGGTAAGAAATACAGGCGAACCTGTATATGATCGGTTCTGATGGAACGTGTTAGAAGGATGAAATGGAATAGTAGTGAATGAACAGGGTGGGTTTAGAGCAGTCAGGTTGGGCGTCAAACAACTGCTTGCATTGAGGCAGTTGGCCTAAAATATTAAGATGGTTTTAAACTGTGCTGAATTTATGGATCTAGAGAAAGCGTGCTTATGATGTTGGGGGGAAATTTGTCACCCATGAATGTTATGTTAGAATTGCCTCAATAGGGAAGCGTTATGGTAGGTTTTAAAACTTTATGGAGTGGTGAGTAAACTGTTGGATTATGTGAAAATATTTTTTAGGTTGGAATGAAGGTGTGAGTTGTGAAAAAAATGCTACAATGAGTATTTTGATATATGACGGTGTAAGGCAAGGGTATGTGATGTTCATGTGACAAATGTTTTAACGTATGGGCACCGTGTGTTATGACTTGCTGTCAATAAATATATTACTAAACTATATATATTTATTGGATAATTCATATTTAGCCTGTGTTTTACTAAATAAAACAATATTAATTTTAATTAATAATAAATAATCCATAGTAATTTCTTACTCTGCCATCTCCGTTTATATGGTTTGCCAATTATCATCTATATGCTGATTTTTTTGTGTGTGTTCAAACGTTCTTTCTGGCGTGCAACGTTATTTAATGTTTAAACATTGATTCTTTTCGGAAGTACCAATAAATACGTTTAATTTTATCGACCATTTACATTTTTATTCTTGTGAGTAGTTGTGTAGGTTGGCCCTCTCTCAGTGCACGGGGGGGGAGGGCATATAAAGCTCTTACGATGGTTGTGGCTGTGTAATATCGTTGTGGAAAGAGGCTGATAGATGTACAAGTGGAATTAAGAGACTAGTGTGAGGTTTGCGAGTAAAGGAGAGGAATGAGTGGTGTTTATTTTGATGTATGGCGATGACTTGCTATTAGTGGGTGAGGTAGAGGCTTTTAGAAATGTGTATTGACTCGTTGACAGCGAGTGTTCGGATGAGGTTAGGGTAAATAGTTATGATAATGAGGTGGTGGGGTTTTGGGTAAGGATGGGGTTGTGTGGTAGCGTGATTGGTGTGTCCCGTTAGTGGTGGTTAATGTTAGTGAATGCTAAGATCTTCCTTCAAAACTATCTTCTAAAGCCGCTTGCTTTCTTACTTGTCACTTTACAGATCTTCCAACCTTCAACGCACGGGAACCTCTCCATCCTGCCATTGCCCTATTGACACATCCCAATGAGCCGTTGATAACGAGATTTGAGAGCCGATCCCAACCTAGCGCTTAGTATCTAAACAAGGAGAAAGAGAGGAAAATGTAAAGGAATGAATAAGAATAAAATGCACCCAGTAAAACGAAGCAGAAAGAAGAAAATTCTGGCAGTAAATCTCCTTGATATTAAACTAAAGATTCTAAGGTTGATGTATTTAGCCACCACCCCATACTAAGTCGCAATTAAAGAGCACAAGATTGGTAAACCCCCTGCAAGGAAAACGAGTAAATTGAGAGAATGATAGTTCCCTCTAGTTTGTTATGTTCAACTCAAAGTACTTTCGAACTTGTTCAGTTCATTCTCAAGGAATGATTCATTGAGAATGAACTGAACAAGTTCGAAAGTAGTTTGAATCCGTCTTTCATTTTCCTGTGCGATTTATATATATATATATATATATATATATATATATATATATATATATATATATATATATATATATATATATATATATTGTTCACGTCTTTTATTCAAGATAAATAGAACTTTAACTAGTCGCACGATTCACCTTGAATTTCATTACGTTGAAATTCAGTTGAAGTACCGAAAGCGTTGCTTTCCACCAAATAATTTCTAGCGGAGATACCCTCGTTGGTTTTAGCTTTTCGGCTAGAAAGGATGGGAGTATAGTGACACGAACTGTAGTCAACTCGTGAGCAATTTAAGTCTGAGAGAGCGAAATGGTGTTTAATTTGAATAATGAAATACTAATTGCGAGTCTTGTGAGGTTTGTGATGGACGGCATAACGCGTCCAGTTGAACAATTTTAACAACGAAAGAAAAGTTCAATTTGGTGAATGGAAATTTAAAAGTATGAAATAGTACGAGGGGAAAATAAGACTTCAATGAGCAACAGGGTTAACATAACATTCATGAATGGCAAAAGCCACAAGGGCCTATCAAAGGACATCCGAATCGATCCAACCCAGCATCCATAAACTACATACATCCGAAAGATAGCGTCCATAATCTTGCCTTGCCATTCTCAACGAATTTAAAAAAAACGAGTGAAGAGAAGGAAGAAAGAATAACTGTGGGAAAGGATTGAAAAACAAGATAAAAGTCGATAGAAGGAAGAACTATAAAAAAAAATTAAAGAGGACAATCTATGTTCAAGCTAATCATGTTTTTCCTGTTTAAAATAGAATTTTGCCGCTAGGACATATTTTTAAAACAATGGATTAGTTGTCCATAGAGGTGACTCATGTCATGAACCAAGGCTTCCTTTTTGCTTTTGAATACTGTGTTGGTAGAACGAGTGTAAGCTTTAATGAGGAAAAACCTCACCGTTGATTGGCCCCGAAATTACTTTCTTCCCGGCTTCATCTAAGGAAGTCTCAAAATTCCTTACTAATGGGTAAAATGACGGAAAATAAGAAATGTCAGTCTAAATTAAGTGTAATAATGGTATTAAAATAAATTTAACGTCAAAAATTTAAATCGCTTAAAATTCGCGCGCCAAATTGACAAATTTAAGTTATAATTATTAAGAGATATTCGAAAATTGCAATGGGTACCTTGAACTTCACCGTCGAAATTTTAGTTGGTGACTAAGTTAAGAGCAAATAGATGCGTCTATTTTGGGAACTTGCCTCTCTCCAGAATGAGTTAGTTCAGGGGAGTTGAAAATCATTAGGAAAAGGATGATCGTAGTCGGATATCCTTGAGGAT
Source organism: Ceratothoa steindachneri (assembly GCA_963969495.1). Classification (NCBI taxonomy): domain Eukaryota; kingdom Metazoa; phylum Arthropoda; class Malacostraca; order Isopoda; family Cymothoidae; genus Ceratothoa; species Ceratothoa steindachneri. Next base: position 26,070,518 of record OZ018320.1, on the reverse strand, counting down.
GATGGTCACTCACACTTTTGGCTTGGATAGCGTGAAGGGTTGCATCCTCAAAGAGGCCAAGTAAATATGCTTTTTTATAGGCTCCTGAAGAACCATCATTTAATGGATGATTGAAAACAAAGATCGGTCTTATAAATAAACATTCAAGTTCACTGTGCCCAAGGACCGAGATAAGAGTTGTATATTGTAAACAATAAGAAGCCTCCGATTGTCCAAAGGTTCAACGAGGTTCTTCGCTTCAAAATATACCAGCTCAAAAATTATGCAGATATGAATGATATAAACATATAAGGCTTGAAAAGGTCAAACTCGTTTGAACATATAAATCCTTTGTGTATGGGTATAAATCCTTTGTGTGTGTATGGAAAAATTGTTTTGTAATGTCTTTCAATCCCGTGAATACATGCCAGTTGCGAAGAAAAAGGAAAAAAAACGAAACAAAACTGGGAAATGAAAAAACGGGAAAGAAGGCCAGGAAGGTGTGTATGATAAATTCATAAATATAATCAAGTACAAGAGAGTATATTAAGTACACCATCAACATTCCCATCACTACAATTTATTCGAATTGAGGCGTAAACTAGTTTCTTCGGGAAGATCCCATTTTTATGATATTAAATTAATTTTCAAAGGCGTACACCCTCCCTGTTTGTGATTTCGATTTTGAAGCCAAAGTTCACAAGTTTGAAATGATATATAACCACATCTCCCCCCCCTCCTTGCATGTTTCTCACTACACAAACTAATTTAGGCGCCCATAAGTTAAACTTTTTCTAAACTCAGATACCTCAGCGACAAGAAGAAAAACTCTACAAAAAAGCACGGATGTATATATATTTTCTTACTTGTCAAGACTAAAAACATTTTAAGAAATGAAAGGATGTGTATATAATCTTAGCTGTCGACACCTCGGCATTACCGGCACGTAATGTCTCAGTTTTCGGCTGTTACCTTTCGGATATGTATATAGGCTTTGTGGTCCGGCCTGTAACAATGCCAAAGGATTCTGTTAAATCTTACGGGTGGAAACAGGGGATTCTGAAACTGGTTCCGAGACGTGGCCATATTAGCGAAGAATGCTCTATGGCACGCCTTCCCTCTTGTTTATTCGAGTTCTAGACAAACTTTTTTGTATTATTGCGAGGTCGGAGAGGCAGTGGGTAGAGGAAGGGAGGGGGTAGTTATTTTACCGCTGTTATGAATTTAGAAGAAAGCTATTGGGTTTTATTTTCATTCCCCATCATTAGTCTTGACGTTCCTGTAACTTTGTTTTCTTTGTAAATAAGTGGAATGGAAAGAAATGAATGTGTCTCAATTTCATAATTTGATACTCTTTTCAGTCGATAAATTTACCACTTAATTTTGAAGTGGAAGTGAAATGGTGTGGGTTTTATTATGGCGTATTCTTTCACGCAAGGGAGAAATTTTTACAAAGTTCTTTACTTACGGTTTTTTGCAAGAGACAGGATTCTTTCCTTCATCCTTTTCAGAATATGTAATACGGCCAGTCCTTGAATGTTCACCTCCCTGCATTATACATGCGTCGACTCTTTTTCACTTGCACGTTTTCTATGTAGACACTTTCTTACCCATTTCACCCCCCTAACTTCGCACTTCCATTTCATAATCCTAGCCTACAATTCCAGCCAATTTACCCATTAGAAATCGCCTTTGTGGAATTGAAGAAGTAGGGCACTTTAAATTAAATGGCTTATTTTGACAGCTTGGTCGTGGAAGTTTGTCCACTCTCTAGAGCCATAATTTTTTAATGAGCCCCGCCGCATCATTACTAGCATTGAATTTTTAAACTGATGGGGGCCTACCAGAGGTATCTGGGACGCACGGGCCTACCACATGTACCTGGGACAAACGGGCCTACCAGAAGTACCTGGGACATACGGGCCTACCAGATGCACCTGGGGCAAACGGGCCTACCAGAAGTACCTGGGACACACGGGCCTACCAGAGGTACCTGGGGCAGGCTGCTTCCCTATAGTAAGTTACCTATTCGTGTCAGGATGCCTACATCCCAAAACTATCACACCTCTCATTCGAGAGACTGGGGACGAGCAAGCTGGCAAAATGAGACATTTAATTGTTTTTCTTATGTAATCGTTGGTTTCTGTCCATTGATATATTTTTTTTTGTTGTTGTTGTTAAAGTCTAAATTAGTATATTGTGAATTTTTATTGAGTGACCGTACCCCCGCTCGCCGCAACCAGCTGAACAGAGGGGTATTGCTTTAGCCAGTTGTAATGCCCGAATTCAGCAGCCTCATTTTCATTGAGGGGGTGTGTGTTTCCCTCCTGCTTCGAGACCTCTGCCCGCTCTGTTCCCGCTTCTCCCTATCCCCCAATGCGCAAGGGAGTCGCTCCCCTGTTGTCTCCAAGAAGGCCTCTTTTCAGTATGGATTCGAATGGAGCGTCGCTCTTCGCCTAAATGCTCTTATCCGTTCGGAGAGAGGTCCGGGGACAAGTGGGATCGGGTCGTATACGAGGGCGGCGTCTTAAGGAAGGGTCGAAGGTCTACAATCAAGGTAGGAGCGTGAGCGTTTCTCACTGTTCCTCGGAAAATGTGAGCGTCTGAGAAGTCTTGAGTTGGCACCTGTCATGGGGTGCCACCAATAACCCCATTGTGTGCACACAACTCCCGACTCATTTGAGATCCCAAGTGTAATTTTCCAAATGTTCTTCATTTTATTTGGTTCTTTTCTGCCCGTCTCTTTGTCTTCTTTCTGTCGCCTCCCTCCGGATCGTGTGTTCCATTTCATTTATACCTACTCCACTCTGCCGAACCTACATCGCATATGCAGATGTAATCTTCGCATACTATTGTTACCAGCACCAGGGGTTTATTTCGTGTGTGCGTGCCTCCTCTCATAACAACTGAGAATCATATAAATGGTTTAAATAAACATATTTTGGGGGGTGCGTCGAAATCTGCTTAAAAATTGCGATATTTGTTTTGTTAATATTTGTTTATTCCACGAATTGGGGACGATAAATATGGAAAAACTATTTTAAAAAAAGAAATCAAAATTAAAAACGGTCATTTTATTTACTTTTAATATAGTTCGGATTTTGTATTTTCAAGACACTTTTAGGAGCCAATATTCGGGGCGATTATTTACTGTTACAGACTTAGTTTCCAAATTAATTTTTCCTTCTCTTTTGATTTGCTTTCTATTTCTTTCTTTCGTGTTGTTCGGAAGTACCACATTCTCCAATGACCACAAGTGCGGTCGGAGGTTGTTCATTACCCTCTTTCATCCCAGTTGTTGGGGCATGTTACTAGTAGAGATGCTAGTATGTTGTGTATGCCATGAGATTATGAAAACGACATCTTGAGATATTATTAATTGCCAGTGAGTAAAAGGCTGGGTTTTTTTTTTTGTGTGTGTGTGTGTGTTTCAAGGCCGTGTTATGGACACTATCCTTTGTATGTAGTTTATGGTGGGATGTTAGGGTGGGGATTGACTCGGATGTCCTTTGGTGGGCCCTTGTGGTTTTTGCCATCCATGAATATGTTATTTAAGGACTACTCTATCTTGTTTAATGAGAAGAGGAACCCCCAGCATAGTTAAAACATAGAGAGGCGCATGGTATCAGTGGAAGCGTGAACGGCAAAGCAGGATAGAGTTTAATTAAGGAGAAAAGGGTCGTAATAACTGATGTCGCAAGGCACCATGTTGCTCACATTCGCTAGGGTTGTATGCACAACAAACTCTTCACTGCAATTTGGACATTAAAATCCCGCGATAGGATTCAAGTTCTTACTTTGGGGTAAGGCGCTCTTTATGCAATTTTCTGAGGTATCTATTATGCATTTATTATTTAAGAGGTTTGTGCGTGTTCTTTGTCATCCTTAGTCTTTCATACATTGCTCTTATTCGATATATACCAACCTTTTTCGTCTTCACGAACTCTGTTGGGATCGCGCGTGTGTATTTTAAGACTTTCACTGGAGTGTGTATACGCAGGAACTAGATGTGTGAACCATGTTGCAATTTTTTGTCTTTTTCTAATGAGCCTTATCTGTCGGCCGCCAGATTTGGCCTAGCAGCCGAAAATCTAAACAAGCCTATCTCTAGACTACGAGTACCTCAAAAAGATACAATGTCGCAAGTGCTTCCGTCTACATGTAAAGATTTTGCTGTGCACTCTCCTCTCTCCTATACGGAATGCAGTCACAACACTTCACCTACGAACAACTCCGTTTTGATGAGGAAACGCACGCATTCAAACATCTGCGAGTGTCAGCGCGCAGATCTTAGGTTCTTATCGACATACACATCTGATCTTATCGACGTTCATCTGCCACTCTTTCTACTGTGCGCACATATTCTGGTTCCTATGAACACGCAGCGATCTTATACACTCAATACACCAAGCATTTTACACGCAAATAGCCTGTCACATACATTTTTTATGCAGATGGCCAGCTGCTCTCCTGGTATTTGTACAGCGGTAATCTATCAGGCGTCATTCTGATGTAATCAAGCCATCTCTGCCAGGTACTTACGACGTCCGAATGACTGAGCTAATAAGCTAACTAACTCTGTTAAGAGTCGCTCTGTACACGAATCTAGTCAATTAGTTGATCATGTAAGCTTACTTAATATTTAGGCGTTGTCAGTGTAACTTTGAGCAAGTGTCAATAGGATTATTGTATTTTGTTTCATCAGATGGGAGTATACTTGTTCGTGTTAGCCGTGTCCCCGTTAGGTTCAATATTCGATTGTGTTCCTTTGGACTGTACTTAAGCTGTTGTTCGCGCAGAGTTGATTGATTCTTCGAGTAGCCTCAGTGGCTTTTATACAGGATTATACTATAGATAATTTTCAGTACTCTACTCCGTAAGGGGCGCGGCGATTTGCCTTCCTAGCTGACGTGCTGACGTGACTCAGCGCCCCGTCTGGCCCCAGCTTAGCCTCTTCTTCTTTCTGAAGGCCTGTGTTTTTACCTTACTTCCTCACTCTCCCTACAACCTCTCCCACAACTTTCTCTGGTCGGCCTCTAATTTTACAGGGTAGATGCCGATCAACTTCATCTCACTCAACTATCCCGGATCGGGACTAAGGTGGGAGGGGACAATGCCCCCTCACCCTTGAGCTCCGGTTTGGGGTGGTGGGCTTTTAACAACCTGCTTCACCTCCACCCACACCTTCCTCACATACCCCTTTCTCTCTCCTTTCAATCTCTATCGATTTTACGCCCAGGCCAAGGGGGAGCTGCCATGCAGAAGGGCTGCCTGGCCACTGAGCGGAAAGGTGTGGTCCTAAATGGCGGCAGCTGGTTCTGCCGGCCCCGTGTTCACCCCTCGCAGAGCGGGCTACTGCGGGGGGTGATTACCGTTTGTTTCCCGTATAAATAATAGGGTCCCCATGCCCGATTTCTTGAGCTCCACTGAAGAAATGGAGGTCCCCTCCCTGTGATTTCGCAGGGGACCCTCCAAAACTCTTAGGGGACTGCCAAGAAAGGCGGGCGGCCCATAATTGACCGCTCTCGGTGGGAGCGGCACAATAGGGCCAACTCGCTTAGGGGGAAGAGGGAAGACAGGGCCCATCGGCCCCTTCCCTTTAAAGACCTGCGGGCTCGAATATTGAGTTTAGAGAGGGTCACCGTACGTGCCCCCCCTCTCTTCCCTGACCAGAGACGTTCTAACCAATCGGACCTGGGGTGTCTAGGGGGAGATGGCCACATGGTACCTGAGGCAACCCAGCCTCGGACGGTAGGACCTTCCATAGGGACGGACCTGGGCTCGGTGCCAAGCATCGAAACCGAATCCACCCCTGTGCAAAGTCCTCAGACGGCTCGGGTTTCCAAGACTTTACAAGGAGAGGTGGGATCTCCGGCTGGTGCCCCTGTGGCAGCCAAGACCTTTTCTGAGCTTGCTGAGGTTGGTCCATCTAGCCTTGGAGCTCCTGTCGGTGGAGAGGAGACCAAAAAGACTCGAGGCTCTTCTCCATCAGTGGGGGCCGCGAGGACGGATTGGTCTGTGGCCACTTCGGTAAGCGACCAAGCCAAGATCGGCATGTCCTGCCCCGTTGCTCCCCCGGGAGGTGAATCCCTGACAAAGACCAAAAGTGAGGGTGTGCAGAGCGCAGCCTCGATTACGTCGGGGCCCCTCATTCAGAGACTACTTGGCGTTTTCGAGCACGCTGGCTTCAAACGCTTCCTTCTTATTCGCTCCACTAATGGCAACATGTTGGGTGAGAGCAACATGGTAAATCAGAGGAGAGCTTTAGCTAGTGTGATTGGTAGTGCGATTCGGACGGGAGCCTTTTGGCGATTGCCTCGAATCCATTCGAGGCGGCCATGATTAGTGCCCTTCGGACACTTGATGGCGCGCCTGTGAGTGTGACGCCACACGTTACCATGAACTTCGTGAAAGGAGTAGTTTATGCTAAGGGCTTTGTCCTGGCGCGCCCGGCGCTGCTTGCTACATCTTATGCCTCAATATTAAGAAAGAGACCCTCTTCTCCTGGCCCCTCAATGCCTACGAGCACTGTCGTTTCCACGACCATTTGGAACCCTTCTGCGGGTTCTACCCACCCCGGGCGATTCCATGGTAAAACTGGTAGCACAAAGGGTTCACACCCAGCCCCGGCTAAAACCAGGGCTCCCCTCCCTCCGTCCAGCACGACCCTTTCCTGTAAGGCGAAACGGCCGCCCGCTTTAACCAAGTAGCCAGACTTGCAGGAGGCAACACCCCTGAAGTTGGTCGTGAGGCCATCTTCCGGGCTTCCTAAAGCTGTTCCCGAAAGGAGGACAGCAATAAAGGAGCTTCGGCTCCTTTGCCCACATCCAGTGGTGGGCTGGGTGGCTCGGGGTCGGTGGGTCCTCCAAAAGAGGGACCCCTGCCTCCGAAGCCGCCCAGCTCACCTAAGGTTTCGATGCGGTGGGAGGAAAAGACTCGCATGGCGAGCACAACCTCCCCCAATAAATTCTCGAAGGCGACAGTGCCTTCCGCATCTCCTCCGAGCTAGGCCTGGAGGGCATATTCCTTCAATGGAATTGCCGCGGACTCCGAGTCAACTGGGAGGAGTTGCGGAGGCAAGTCTCGTTCCCTTCTCCGTTAGCTATCTTTTTTCAGGAGACCATGCTGGGGCTGTGCCCCCTGCGCACCCTCCCGTGGTATAATGATTTTGTTACGCCACTCCACGGGATGGGGACGGGCAGGAGAATACGCGGTTTACACCCAGCATGATGTCTCCGTTCTATTCTTAGATTTAGATACCTCCTTTCAAGCAGTAGTTGTGCAGCTGCACCTGGATAGGAGGTATACTGTTATTTCGCGTACATTCCACCGCCAGCTAATGTCAACGCGGTGAACTTCTGCCGCGTCGTGGCACGGTTGCCGAGGCTCTTTCTCTTACTCGGAGGTTTGAACGGTAGACACCTCCTCTGGGGAGACTAGTTTATTAATCCCAGTGTTCAAGTCCTTGCCGACCTGACCGACGAGCTGGAGATAGGTGTCGTAAATGTGAATGAGTTTACGCATCACTGTCCGAGAACTGCTTCATCTTCATTTTCCTGTTTTGATCTATCTTTATGCTCTCCGGATGCACAACCTGATTTTGGGTGGTGGGTGGTCGATGACCTCCATGATAGTGATCACTTTCCCACACTAATATTTTCTGGTACGTTGCCGTTCGAGAGCCCGCCCCGGTTGTGCTTGGCTCTGGCGCGGTGCTCCGATTTCAGGAAATGACTGATTTCTCTGTCTTAGTCGGGGAGTTTAGGTCGGTACATAAGGCCGTTGAGTTCTTCTCCGGCAACCTCATCGGCGTGGGCCTTACTACTATTCATAGAACGCCAACCACTCCTGTGGTGGTCAGCTCAGTGTGAGACGACCCTCAAACAGAAGCGTTATGCCTACATGTGCTATAAGCGCCGCCCGAACGATTTCACTGTCGGTGGATTTGGACGAGCTAGGGCTAGGTTCCGGTATATTTCGAAGCACGCCCACCGCTATTGTTAGCGGGCATACGTGTCTTCACCTAACTGGAAGACCCCTCTAGCAGAGGTGTGGAAGCTAGTCAAAAGGATTTGGGGCAAGTTCTCACAGGACCCCGCGTCCGTGGCGGAATCCTTCGCGACCGCTTTCTCCGCATCTTCTAGCCGGGACGCTGCTTCACCAGCATTCACTACGCGTCGTGATGTCACGGAAGGCTGCTGGACGGATTTTACCTCCAGAGGAAGAGAACTCTTCAACGACAGGTTTACTATGAGTAAGTTGTGTTCCGCTCTTTCTTCGTGTGCGGACACTGCCTCTGGTCCGGACGATGTTCCGTACGCCATGCTTCGACACCTGGGTGAGCAAGGAATGGCCTTTCTGTTAAATTTGTTCAACAAGATCTGGTTAGAAGGTATCTTCCCAGATTCCTGGCGAATCACACCTGTGCTTGCTTTTCGCAAACCGGAGAGAGATCACTCTACTCCGGCTGGTTTTTGCCCAATTTCTCTAATTTTCTGCATATGCAAGTTGATGGAGAAATTTGTAAATGTTAGATTAGCTTTTTTTTTGGACAGCAGAGGCCATCTGTCTTCTGCACAGTGCGGCTTGCACAAGTTTCACTCTACGTCGGAGGCTCTGCTCCGACTGGAAAAGGACGTCTGCGAGGCCTTCCTTCGTAGACAGCACTACTCCATAGTGTTTTTAGCGATACGGTATCATGGAGACTCCACACGATGGGGGCGAGTGAACGCCTCCCAACCTTTATATCGTAATTTTTGCAAGATCGTCGATTCCGCGTACGGGTGGGGGAGCCCTCTCCTGCCCAATAAACCAGGAATAGCGCGTCCCGCAGGGAAGCGTCCTCAATGTCGTTTTCTTTGCCCAGAGCATCAAGAGCATCACATCGGTGCTGCCGGAAGATGTTCTCGCTACGCTCTATGTCGTGGTGTGACATTATATTATATCTATGGGGAAGGGACTAATAACTTAAAGGCGAACCGACATAGGGGCGGAACGCCACGAGTTTCGACGCGCGGAGCAGCGAGAATAGAGTGCAAAACTAGGTCAGGTTAAATTTGGGCAATGGCACAGCTCAAGGCAAAATTATATTGGTAAATGAGGGGGAGAATTGCAGAGTTACGCATCTCACTCTGAAGTTAGAAATTAATGCGTTGCAGAATAATAAACGTGAGGGCGAGGGCACTCGGATCTTCTGAGCGGGAAGTTGACGTGATAACGGTTCTTCAAGAGGGGTGGGGGGGTAACGTCCGGTCCAGAGGAGAGTATTTCGGCCACCCGAAGACGAGGAGGGAGCGAGTAGGGCTTCTACAGGAGTCGGAAAAATCGCTCGGTGGTGATCGTCAAATGGAATTACCTCACCGGCTGGGCTAATTCCAACGACACGAAAAGTTCAGTCGTCACTTTGCTTCGTTGTTAAGCACCTGACTTGGAACTAGGGGGAATGCTTCTTGGATCCTGGCGGGACTCCTCAACTCTGTATCTCCCACCTGGACGACGAGCCCTATATATCCGAGGCTTCCCCCGCAGGGGTGGGAAAAACATGGGGTGTTTGGCCAACGCTACTCTCGAATGGCCTCGAATCTTCACGCCCAGGCGATTCTAACCAGCGAAAAGGTGGTCCGGGGTGGACGGGGTTCAAGGCTACCGCTTGTGGATGGGAAGGGGTAGGCTTAACAATTTAAGCTTAACCAAATTCTAGAATTTTCTTCAACGCATGGACGTCACTTCCGTGCTGGAAAAGAAATTCCACGTGGAATTCCACCACACTCTACGTGGACGACCTTTCGCTCTCTTTTGGACCGGCCCAGATGCCAATTCTGGAGCGTCGACTCCAACAGACATTGAACCGCGTTTCTTGATATGCCCAAGCGCACAGGTTTCGGTTTTCCTTGGCCAAGACCAAGGTGGTGCACTTCTGCCTCCATCCACGGCTCCACCCTGTCCCAGACTTCTTTCTTACTGCGGTGTGCCTGGATGTGGTTGAATCACACCGTTTCCTTGGTCTTGTATTTGACCGACGCCTCACCTGGGAGGCTCATATTTGCAGCCTTAGGGTCTCTTGTACCCGAGCCATGGATATTCTCCGTTCCGTGACGTTCAGCGTTTGGAGCGCTGATAGGGCTACTGCCTCAATCGACAACATCTCAATGCATCCGCAGCTGATTTAGTCGGTGTCTATGCTGCCGAAAGACGCCAGTCATACCCTAAGCCCTTTGGGTTAAGAGCTAGGAAACTCCTTTGAGAGCTAGGTATGGCTCTCGTGCCTATTGCCTCCCTGGTTTTGCCCAGGGCGCCACCCTGGTGGGTACCACCCTTGGCTATTTGTCGCCACGCCTCTGCTCCCAAATCTTCTACAGCGCCGGGAGTATTGTGTTCGACCTTTTTAGAGCACACCTCGTGTCACGCTGGAACCGTGCCATTGTATACAGATAGCCTCAAATCCCTAGAGGGTGTTGGCTTCCACTCCGTATCCCCTCTTTTTGAAGTCAGCGGGGCTCCGCCAGGCGCTTCGTCTGTCTTCACGGCCGAGCTGGTGGCAATACACCACTCAGTACGGGAGATTACGCGACGTGCCCGGTTCGGAGACCGGATTGTGATCTATAGTGACTCACAAAGCGCCCTGAGTGCTCTCGCGGCATTGGAATCTCCGCATCTCCTGGTTCACGATATCCGTGACGCCACGGTTTTGGCAAGCCGGGCGGATGTTGAGATTATCTTCTGCTGGGTTCCTGGACATGTACGAATTGCGGGGAATGAGCGTGCCAAAGAGTCCACGAGGACTCGGCGACCGGACCAGCATTTCGCTTTTGCTCACACCGACTACATGGCAGGAATACGGGCAGCTCTTCGGGCTGCTTGGCAAAGAAGATGGGATACCGTTGAAGGGAACTTAAAGTTGCCTGCAATTGCGCCGCGACTGCTCCCAAGGACCTACCCCCCAATGCTACGAAAGCTTGAGGTTGCTTTTTGTCTTCTCCGAATTGGACACACTCGCAGGACGCACCACCATTTGATGGGGGCGCTCGCCAGCGCCCTACTGTGAATACTGCGTTATCCCCCAGATTGTTCGGCACATTATTGTTTAATGTCCCAGTCTGGGCGATCTCCGTGCACGTTGCCTGTCAAGGTACCGGGATGGGCGGGGTCGCTACCACCTGTCCTTTGTACTCGAGACGAGTTCGTGCACATTAACTGGTGGATTTATAGGCTTTTGGGGGGGGAGGCTGGCCTTCTCCCCTTTATTTACCTAGTTTTTTTTTGTTATTTTAGTAGGTCGCACGTTTATGCGCCAGGGGCCCTGCCCTCGACGCCGGAGCTTGCTTCCGGCGTATTGCCTTTTTCCTTTTTATAATTTTTATACTTTTTTTGTTTTTTGCATCTTATTTTAAAGATGCCTAGTATTAGACACTGTTGACTACGGCGGCTAATGGCCAAGTAGCCAGTCACCAGATGAGCTCTTAAATTTTTTTTAAAAAATGAGGCCCCCGGCATCATTGAAAGTTCGAAATATCTCGGATAATTAGCGAATGGATGAGGGAGGAGGGGAGCGTATATAAGCTTCGCTGCCTCTGTGCTAAATTCATTAGTTTTTCAGCAACATCTTTTTTGTTCCTTTATTCGTATGTAATTGTTAATTATCACCTGATTAGTATGCACCATTCACTCCTCTTCAACTCAACCTACGAGGGGCGGTCAATAAGTTTTGCAATTTGGATATAAGGAAACGAGATATGAGGAAAAGTGTTTTATTATTTTTCAATATAACTACCCTCGACTTCAATGCACTTGCGCCACTTGTCCCTGAGGCTTCGAATTCCCGACAACCACAAATCTCCCGACTGCTGTTCAATCCACTCCTGGACGGCGAGCTGGACATCTACATCGTCCCCAAACCGGCATCCACGCAGTGCAGCCTTGAGCTGGAGGAATAAAAAGTAGTCGCTAGGGGCCAGATCTGGACTGTAGGGGGGATGGTTGAGCTCCTCGAATCTGCACTCGCGCAGGGCAGCTTGTGCAACTCTGGCCTTGTTGACTTTGACGACGTTGAAGTTGATTATGGGGCGTGAGGTTTCTAGGGACCCAACGGGCACAGACCTTGATCATGGCCAAATTGTGGTGGATGATGTTAATTTCACTTCCATGTGATATTCCAAGTTGTCGCTCGATTTCTTCGACCTTCACCCGTCGATTTTCGAGGATCCTCCTCTCCACACGGTCTACATTGTCCTCGTTGGTCACGTCTGATGGGTGTCCTGGACAAGGGTCATCTTCAAGGGACTCACGACCATGGCGGAATTCCCTATTCCAGCGAGCAATGGTTGCATAGGAAGAGGCAGTGTCGGTGTGCACTGCAACCATGCGTTCATGGATCTCTTTTGCATTCTTGCCTTCCCTGGTCAAAAATTTGATCACTGCGCGGTGCTCAACCTTCTCCATTGTTGAAAAATTTGGGACTGACGATCTGCGATCAACTACTGCTTCTTAAATAGACGAGGCAGGAGCGTGCGGCTGCAGGTCCTGAGTCGTCATAACTTGTCCTAACACCCCCACAAACAGCCATCCCCCTTCCTCTGTTTTGCCCAACCGATTCGCAAAACTTATTCACCGCCCCTCGTATTCGTGGAATGGAGGTTTAGGAGAGTTGTGCATTCTTCTTACTGTCGTGCTATGTTAGGTGACTTATATATGCACTGCCACTCATTTCAGTTTTACTAACTTCACCCCATGCGCCTTTTCAATTTAATAATAATAAAAAAAGTTCGCTTTCCTCCTTAGTTCATTTTCCTTACCGATTAAGACGCCTCTTGGATGAGTGATCCTACGTTTTCTATTTGACTTGAGCCGCAACCTGAGATGCGCCTCCTTCCAGAAACAGGCATGTAAAAACCAACACAAAGACCATAAACACACAAAGACTTGAACGCGAACTTTATCGCTGGGTGACTTAAGCGACCAAGAATTTCCCCTAATTAATTAGTCGTTTATTTGTGGTGCGTTCGATGTGCGTGCCTTCCTTTACATCTTGTCTGTACCGGCGGGTGTACTTCACTGTACCGAGTGACACAGTCTTTAGAGGAGGACGGGAGGGGGGTGTGGTGTGGCAGGTTTAAATTTGACCACATTGCCAATTTTCAGAAGCATTTCCTCTCGGACGACGGGATGTAGGGCTTGTGATACATTGTTTACAGGTGTTTAGTGGTGAATGGAAGAGGATGATAGATCGAAAAGAGGGGGAAATGAGCAATCAGAAAGAGGTGGATGTCCTGCGGGTTTGTAGTTTGGCGGTTCCCTTCAGTGTTTGTGAAAGCGTCGAAGGAAGACCTCCTGACTACTCTGGTTCTAGTTATCAAAAAGCCATATACTAGAGCACTTCCTAGTACTAGAATGAGATACCCGGTCATATAGTCCGAAATATTTTCCTTCAAGACATTCCCATTGTACCCCTGCCGAGCCCGGCACTTTCCTTGCATATTTATTCCCGTCCATTTGACCGGGGGCTAACTTCGCAGGTTAATCGCCGACCAGTTTTCATTCATTCATGCCTGGTTGAGGCCGGGAAGAGGGAAGTCTGGTTCACCCCTTCCTCTTGGCCCCATCTTGGGTGGGGGATTAGACGTGCCTGCATTCTACCCCCCCCCCCAATCTTTCTTTTCCTCATCAATCCTTTTTATGCATACGCCAGTTATGTCATATGCTGCATATGACATCTGAAGGATTCTGTGCCCTCCCGGCCCCAATACCCAGCGTTTGCCCTTCCGACCCCAATGTATGTAGGAGGTTCTGCGGCTATTATCTTGCCCACATTTACACATTTCCTCCTACTTCACCATTTTCTTGACAGATGTGTCAGATGCCCTTGTTGAGCACTGAATTTACTCTGGACCAAATGTCGAACCTACCTAAAGCTATCTTAACCTCTGACCTCTTTGACCTCTCGTATTGCGTAGGACCAAAATTCGTGCCCCGTTCCACATCCAAATTCTCTAATCGACTCGTTTTGCCTTTGGGTCATAATTACCTCTTTCTCCGAATGAAAGGTACTAGAGCAGCTCGCATTATTTTTCCCCGCAACTTCCTGCGCGAAGGGTTTCGAATTGTTCTCCCGACTGCGGTTTACACCCTGTGCTCATTATAGGTCAGGGGGGAGGGGTCCGCTCATGAAATACCACCGCTACCTTAAAAACCTCATGCTGAAACTGTAACCAGGCACCGTGTCATCTATTTTCTATTTTGACGAAATACTTATTTTAGTGCCGATAAGTGTGTGAAAGTTTGGTGGGTCCCGCTATCCAACAAGGGGTGTGGTTACCGTAGCAACAAGTATCCACCTTCATACTGCATAGAGCACACTTGGGGTATGCTCTTCACCCACGCCAAGCAAGTAACTGTAGAAGACCAATCTGCAGCCATAAAAAGAACTGTATCATTTAAGTATTTTAAACTTAGCTTTTAATATCGCAGTACACGGGTTCGTTTTCACCTATTCGTGGGACGGGATCGGTTTCACCCACCCGCGCGGCCACGCTCTATCTTACAATAGCAAGGAAAATTGCACTGTACGCGTACCATCAATATGTACAGTGCAGTTTACCGTACTAACGTAGGGGTCCTAAGGTGAGCTCCACTAGGATATAAACAGCGTCAAGCAGAAGAGGATCTGCCCTCTTACTACTTATATTAAGTGTAAGGTTTGCGCAAGCGCGGTCTCCCGTTCCTTTGACTTCTCTCCTAGGTCGGGTGGGGGGAGTCTTGACTTACCAGTCACCCTTCCTCCCTTATGTTGCCCTGATCGACGAATCTCTACTATTCCTTCCATTAGTGGTGGTGGGGGGAGGATTGTACATCCGTACCCGCACATGCAGATGCGTGTATGCTTCTTGGGAGGAAAGCAGCTTCAAGGCATCTGGATTAGTTGCTCCTTCACACCAGGGTTTCGTCGGATGATAGGCCTTGACAGAAATGCCCCAAATACTCGTTTCGTTTCCCTGTCACTGAATCCCTCATTATCCTATGTCGTCTCTCGCTTCGATTTCTTCGAGTAGCAGAAGGGCGCCTCGGGCACGCCAGACTCGTGCCCAGACGCCATCTGCCCCTTTCTTATCTCACACTTCCTTGGTCCAATCTGCCCTCGCTTATTTTTGTTTCCCGTTTTCCTCCTCTTCCCATTTTTGTTTGGGGAAACCACACAAACAGCACACGTTGCACCTGCGTTATTTTCGTTAATTTCTCAATGTCGATATTGCCACACACACACACACACATCGCCGGTATAAATAGACTGTGCTCAAAGGCCCTCATAAATTTGGCGGTTTTCTCTTAAATTCACAAATAAAATCACGCAAACACAACCTCGCGTTAAACTTAGCAATCTGCGGTAAATTTCTGAAGCTAAACTAGCGCCCTGAGACTCTTCTTTTTCATTGCAGCGTTTGATCTGTGGGACCTAACGCACGCGAACAGATTCGCTCGCAACCGACTTCCTTGTAATCTGAGTGTGTGTGACCCCCGGGAAATAGTGTTGGTTGTTTTTTTTATTAACGTTTAACTTTCTTTCCTTGGCAGGTAAGCTCGTTTCGAGAATCTCTCTTGCTTCCATCCCTCCCCCCATTTGTAACGACGCTCGACGAAGGTAAGTTGAGTATTTTGAGATTTGAGTGCCACGTTCTGACGCGATGCCTCACATTGGCATCTATTTGGCACTAATGTTAACAGTACATTAAACATTGCTCCCATCACCATTGGCTGATTATCTATTGCGCGCCACATTCCTATTACTGCTTTATTCTCTCTCTCCCCTTCGTCTTCTCTATTTCGATGTTTGGTAAGCAGATTTTCTGTGTTTGTGCATTATGGGATAATAGAGTGAGATATTCGTAGTGTTGAGCCGTACTCCGTCCATATCTGAGAAAGTATGACAAATGAAGTTTAGACTTGAAGTTTCCGCCTTCCGGGAATCTTCTTTTTCTGACCTTCGCTGCAGTAGTTGGAGTTAAATGAAGCTTATTTACAATTCCTAGTTATGGTTCGATATACTTTTCTTTGGAATATTAACCTATCTGCCCTTTCCCAATCATCAATATTCTTCTAATAAGTGGCCAGTAGTAAATTATACATACATTCTGTCTAAAAAAAGGTAACAGTTAAATATCGAAGTAATTTAGTATTATTTGGGTTAAGAGTCCAACTACAGAAGTGTTCTATTTGCATAGAATAACAGCGCCAACAGAAAGCACATTCCCTTAAAGCAAACACCCATTTTAGGGTCCTGCAAAACGTGCTGCACCTTGACGTTTTCAATTACGTAGACAAATGTGGGGCCAAGAAGAAAAAAAAATGGCAGGGTGTCCTTGAGGAAATTAATTGGTTGTTTGAAAAGGTTCGTTGGGAGTAAATTTTGGGGCAAGGAAGGCCAGTTGTGAACTAACGAGTACTACAACGTCTTTGGTAATTTTAAATTGGTCTTCAAGGGTGTTCTATGTTCGTACGCTTGGGGTTACGAGGTATTTTTAAATACACCATCTCAACCTTTGAGTAAAAGGATTCGAACCTTCCTCACCTCTGATCTTTCAGGTCTAATTTACTGGTCCATTTTTCAGCCGGCTTTTCTTCAACCTATCATCATGCTCAGAGTAACATACATTTATCATCATGCTCAGAGTAACATACATTTATTGGACACCACAAATCTAATCTTTCACTAAATCCTTCTCCACTGTCCCCGTTCTCCTTCCCCTCCTCCCTCCTGCTATCTGCGACTGTATTTTTGTGCAGTTCAGCTCTTGACGATCAGCGTGGATTTATCATCTCGATCACCCTCCTCGCGTGGTTCGATTTGTAGCCCATTTTATGCGACCTTTCACCATATTTTCTCTAGTTCTGTCCGTGATTGGCATCGATTTGTGTCTTTCAGCCGTATCAAATTCAACCCCCGTGGATAAGTGAAACGGTAGAATGGCACGTGCCATAGGCACTGACACAGTGCCACGATTTCTTGCAGTGGCTGACAGGCCAAGATTCTAGGTCACAATCTGAGCTAATCCATGTGAAAGGAAGGGGGGTCCAAAGGCCTTCCCAAGAAAGGCTCCGTGAACACACTTCATTACTCGAGTTTATCTCAATTCTCTTGCTATTGAGGGAATTTTATATTTCTTCTATGACCCTGTCTTATGGGTATATTTATTAAAGTGTTCAATTTAGGATGGATTGCTTTCGTCCATTTTTTTCGGGTCTTCTTCCAATGTCTTCTGATCATTTCCACTTCAAAACATTCATTTTGCTACAGAAACTTTGCAACAACCCAATCTTAGCATATTTAGGGGAGGGTGAGGGGCGAACAGTCCTTGCCCTTGAGACAGTGATTCGATAGACTTTGAGTAGTTTACTTTAATAAAACTCCAAACTTTCATGCTTCTAGACCAAGGCTTCAGAATATAACTCAAACTTGAAAGACAATTTGACAGAACCCCTCCCTCCTGTCGATCCAAAATAGCACTAAATGGCGGATGAAAGAATTATTTTGTGATTTTTAATCAATACTGGTGCCGTAGCAGTTTCTTATCAAGTGTATAGACGTATGGAATCGCCTATTTAAAATCAAATTCAGGCGATCAAACATTACACAGAACAAAAATAAAAAGCTATAGAGTCATCTTGATTTCTGTAATAAGTAGAACCGCCCCGAAAGTAAAGAATTTGCCCCCTCCTAAATCGCTAAAAATCACTACAGAAGGGTGTCACTTTCCCAAGCAGTTTTGTTTTCCTTTATTTGATATACGCATATGCTGTATAAAGGAATTATTAGGGGATAAAAAAGACCCAAATATTAACCCAAATATTCAAGGGGGGAGTTTTCTTTTCAGTATAAATAATGACATCCAGTTTTCCATAATTAACTTTATCCGTCATCAGCAATGGGATTCAACTAGTACATCCTCTATTGAGGATGTAGTATTTCCTATTTTGTTAGTTCTTTTGTTGCGTTGTGGTTTTACGTCATAAATTAGCTTACATATTTCTTTTCATTACTCCTTTCCTCTCTATTTTCTAGGCTGCTTCTCCAAATTTATTCCTAGTAGCTCCAACAGACCCTGGTTCGAATCAACTATTAGGCAGACTCGTCCTTGTCTCATTGTCAGTCATTTGTAACCGATCAAAGCCTTGCCCCTCCTCTCCCAATCTACATATGGATTTATGGACCCTCGTAGAGTCCATTGCTGCTGACATCAACGAATTCATCTTTTTTTCCCGGATATTTCTCCATTCTCTAGTCAATGGCGTGCCCCTTAATTCTATGACGCTATTTTTAATGCAAAAGAACATCGACGAACCTGTGAGAGGTACCTTGAGTTGCCAGTTTTCATGGTAACGAGAAAGCAACAGCTCGATTGATAGTCCAAAGGTACCCTCTTTGAATGGACCGTAAGGTCTCCTAGGGTACTTACTTTCCTTGTTACTCCTTGTTACTCCCCTTTTGCAACCTACTCATACCCCTCTTCTGGAATCTGCCCCTTAAGCTCACGCCTGTCGTATCCGCGCTGATAAGAAAATGGATCCACGCGCACCGATCAACCTTTTTACTCCCCTTCTCTCCTGCTGAATTCTTCGATAAGATAGTTCATAGCCATTTGAGATTCTTTCTCGCCAGTGTGTTATTTCCCCGTCTCCCTGCCTGGACTTCTTTCTCTCTTCCTTGTGCTCTCTTAAAAATTAACATCTCTTCTCTTAAGACCTGATCTCTCGACTCTTTCCCTCCAAGTTTCTACAGCCATTTCACCCATTTTCTTCTAATTTACCTCATTGCTATGTTTTAACACATCCCTCACGGATTGGTGTGACACTAGTTCTTGAAAGGCTGATATCATGTGAATCGGAGTTCTATATCACATATACTGCTCCAACATTGTTGAGATTTTAGAGTATGGCTTCAAGTCACGACACAACACTGAATCAGCGCTCCGACATGTAACTGCTTGCCTTCGTCGTGTGGTTGATGTTGCTGGCCAGCTCTTCATTTTGTCACTTATCGATCTATCGGTAGCATTTGGTAATGTTCATCGCCTTCGGGAATTCCTGGGTTTCTCTGGAACAACCCTTAACTGGTAGGGTCGTATTTATCATCTCGTACTCATTCATCTTGGTGGTGATATATATACCTAAGCCAGCTGCGGTGCGTTTTATAGTTCTGCTAGATTCAGTTCTTGTTCCGCTTCTATTTCCTCTATATCTTCTCCCCTTTGGCAGTCTCATGCATCACCTTGGCATGTCATCATGACACGCAGATCAATCTCCCCTCCCCAGCATCATTTGCTGAGACTCTTCCATCATCATAACAATGAGTAGTGAATGGCTGTCAGACAACTTTCTGAAACTCATTCATGACAAAACTGAGGTGTTACAGCTAGGTAGTTCATCGTTACTGCTCGCTGTAAAACTATTGCTTATTTTCTTACCCATGAAGCCTTCCAAGTTCCTTTTTCCGCCTTTTTTAAAAATCTGGGAGTCACCTTCGATGGTCAGTTTTCTCTCAAGGTCCCTGTTGCTAATGTCTCCGTAATCTTGGCCGCATCCTCTCCGTAATCTTAGCCTCATTTGCTCTCACGCTGACTGCAATAGTTTCGAGATTGCCAACTACACTTTCATTATCTTCGGCCTTTACTACAGTAACACACTCGACCCCCTCAACTTCTTGAAAAATTTGCAACCCCTATTCTTCTTCACCGTAGACGTTGCCTCGTGAAGCGTCGCTGCATTTTCGATTTAGAATCACCCTCATCATCTTTCTTACATATAAGATCTTAAACACTGCAGGTTTGTTCTACCTGTCCTACGCGTTGATCTTATTCCTCCCTCTCAGAACCAGACGTTCTGGTTTCCTTACCGCTTGTTTCTCGCGATTGGTTGAGCCGAGAGACCGTGCTTTCTCAACATTTGCTCCTAGACTGTGGAATGACTTCTCTGCGCTCATATGTTCCTCCTCCTATCTGGATACCTTCAAGCATCCCTAGAGAACTTACTTACCTTATCTCAGAGCCTTTCCTTATAGGTGGTAGGTAGGCTCTCTCTGAAGGGCCGTGCCTTTGACGAGCGCAAACACAATACGTATTATTATTATTATTGGTATTTATATCATTGTTAATAATTATAATAATCCTATTTTCGGTTTTGGTCGATGGACTTTCTACACACTTTCGCTCTAGCGCTTCTTTATGATCATCGGTTCCTAAACCATTGGCCGAATTTGCTCACGTTGGTTTTCCTTTTATATTTTTAAATAAAACCTTCACCTTGGAATCTGGAGGGCCTGTGTAATTTTTATTGCATACAGTCCTTCCAATTCTGGCATTCTCGCCATGGACACTATCCATCTCCATCTGTGGGTTTCTTTTACCTTGTTCAGCCTCGTGGTTGGATGTTCATAGTTTTTCATCTCTGCCTTTGTTTATTATCCTCCCGACTCTCCTTATAGACACATCCGTTCGCTGGGTTCTGCCACAACGACAAACGCTGAGGGTTCCTTTTCGCGCCATAACTTTGGTATCAGGAACAGAAAAGAGACTACATAAGCGCGTGTGGTTGAATTTCTTACGTGTCTGCTTGTACATGTGTATATTCCAATAAATTATGAGTGATCGTTCGTTATATGTAGTCTACAGAGTTGAACTATTTTGTTAAGAAGCTTGTAAGAGTATGTCTTAGTGTATTTTAGGGTATTCCGGTGGTCGTAGTTATTTTTAAAATATTTTTCCCGAAAATTCTCCAGATTCCTTTTATTAAATTGACGACCGAGGAAAGTTTTCCCTCGACCGATTTATATTGAAAAAGAAAAGAAAAGTCATTTGGGGGTTAGACAGATTTAATGGATTGAACGATGAAAAATTGTTGGTATTAAATTCTTAGGCATTTTCATTTCTTCAGGGCATTTATTTGTGCTTTCAACTACTTCTCTATTGATTTAAAAAAGAGAAATTCAAGTAATTCCAACTTCTTCTCTGATTAGTGACGTCCAGCGGTGCAGTACACCTCTCTGGCCGTCACACAAAATATAAAAAGCAGGTTTGCTTAGCGCTTCCGTTTACTCTCTTCCATTATTCGATTTTTCGTTATCAACCAAATGTTTGTCGGATTGGGAGGAGGGATGGGGGCTAAGCATTTTTGTGGAAATATCCCGATAGAGCGACAATAATTTTAAAAAGACGATAAAAATGTGGACCTTGAGTACGATGTATGACACCACATCTATTTTTTTTATGTGTATCTTTCACAAACACGCATACACCCAAACAAAAGCTATCTCGTGCCCGAGAAAGGTGGATACAATAGAAGATTTAAAGGTTGGCCAGAGAGATGGCATGATAAAACCTGCCAACCTGAGGAAAGAGCGACTGGGTGATTGTAAAGGGAGGTTAAACTAAAATCGAGATGTCTAAAACAAAGCAAAGGGGATCTCAATCATGTTTTTGACTATGGCACTGGTGCCGAGAGAGGGTGTCGCTCCTCCAGGTCTCGTGTATTAAGCTGCGAGAGACGGTTAAGAGCATCATGAATCTCCACTCCCACCCTACCCCCAATGGCGCCTTGTGGCCTGTTTCGCCTCAAAACAAGTGTTGCTCCAGTCGCCAACAAATCATACTTTCCTTTGGGTGATAGAATCATCCTTAAAATAAATCCAAATCATTAAAAAAATCAAATTATAATGCGTAATTTGGTGCATAACACAAAGGTCATCAAGAAGAAAAAACTAAGTCTACCAAAAGATTGATGATAGGAGTAAAATGAGACGCGATGGTGCAATTGGAGAAAAACGATTATGATGAAATTTTCACCACTTTGTAATTGGAACAAAAGGAAATCAAAATGGGAGATATTTAATTCACTTTCGTTCGCTTTGCTGATGTATTATTTGCTTCAATTCCAGAAATTACAGCCGATGATAATGGAATATCATGAAACCCTCCCAGATAGAAAAGGAACTTTCCAAAACGAAAATAATAATAGTTTTTTTTCAGTAAATAGAATAATTAGGATCGACGAACCAATTTTAGAACACACTTTAGAAAGTGGCTCCCAAAAGGAGAATAGAAAATGCAATCACTAGATGAACACGCTAAAATATTGGCCCTACATCTTTACAAATTTAAACGATTTAATAAAATCATCTTAACACGTTTAACCTATAGAAGTGAAACTTGGACACGGGACAAAAAAAAAATTGTAAGCAGAAATTGAGGACAACACAGAGAACACAGGAAGAAGGCGCAAGAGCCAATTTTTCTCATATTCAAAGAGCACCAAGTAGGCCGCATCACGCAGAAAGCACAATAGCAACGAGGCCGTATCACACAAAAAGCACCATAGTTGTGTACAGAAAAAGGTAGAGTTAGTGAAAGTGGAAATGCGTGGAGGAGTCTCTGATTCTCTTGTAGTCTTTGAGGCCCGGAGGGCACACAACGGAGAGAGCATAAAAGAAATAACATAGGTGATAAATATTGTAAAAAGAATAACATTTTTAAAGTGGAAATGGTCAAGACACGCTACAAACACAAACGACGGGCGGACGAAAGATATCCTAAATTGGAGTCCCCTTTTGATAAAGAAATATATACCCAGAAGGTGACCTGGGGGAACGTGGCGGGAGTTGTGTGATAAACCTGTGGTTCCCAACGTTTTCGGTCCTATGTACCCCTTGGCCATGTCAGGTTTAATTGTTAGTTGATAATTAAGCAAAGAGTAGTCATGTTAACATTGCTTACTTGTCGAAACGAGTTGACCCCCTTCCCCCTCCAAACACACAGTCCCAGAACAGACACTGGTGCTAAAAATGGTTGGTTACTTTCAAAACCTCTTGTAACCCATGAAAAGTTAAAATGTACTTCTTGGGCTACATGTATCACTGGTCGGGAACCACTGTGATAACCCATTGGTAAGGAACATTGGGGGAGCGGGGCGGGGCCCTTTTCCAAACAGTGGTATAAAAAGTCATATATATATATATATATATATATATATATATATATATATATATATATATATATATATATATATATTTATATATATATATAGATATATAGATATATATATATATATATATATATATATATATATATATATATATATATATATATATATATATATATATATATATATATATATATATATATATATATAGATATATAGATATATATATATATATATATATATATATATATATATATATATATATATATATATATATATATATATATCTTGTCTCGTTTTGACCCTTAATTCTTAGTTCCTTCTCGCCCTTTAGGATTGTTCCCAATGCCGCTAATTAAAATTGCTTTGATAATTGCGTCGTTAATTACTCCACGTTGATAATTATCACTTAATTGCATTCTCCTAGTCATGTACGATTAATAGAAAGCTTAATTTTTGTTGCTCGTTTAGGCGGACCATTTTGGGCGTTTGTTAAAATTCTCTGATTGATTAATCTGTTCGCGAAAAAAAATCGAGGCCGAGTTATGGTCGTGTATTGCGATTTTATGGCGAAATTGGTTATGTACGATTGTGTTTTCGTCGTGGCGTTGCGTCTCCGCTTTAAATCATCCGCGGATAATGGTGGATTTCGATCAGTTTTTTAAGGTTGTAAAAAGCATCCGTGGCCCTGTGTGTGTCACGATGTGATCTTCCTTGATATAAATATTATGCTTCTAATAAGTTGCCATTAATTCTTAGTACAATATTTATGGGTGGTTCGTTTGAATTTAATGATATGGCGCACTTCCATTATACTTGGCCGGTACTTCCGTGGCCACTAAAGAGAATTCCAGCTTCAATTGAGGGACATTTCTTGGAAACTGCAGTCATAATGCGACTATACCACGGCCATAAGCGACCATATTCTAAAAATCGACCTCCATTTTTGAATGGTTGAGTACGTTAGAGGTCCTTTCTGTGGTAAGGACCCTTGATGATTGGATCGGGAACTTCTAAAACATAACAAAGTTCGAATGGTCCAAAGAAGGAGGGGCGCGTGCAGAAAGGTAACCAGTACCAAATAATTTTCAAAGATAACATTTTTGTGCAAATTTTGCTCATTATTATGCCCTCTAATTCGACCTTATATAATTTCAACGTCATCTTTCTATATTAATTATCTTGGAATATTCTGATCTCCTTTGGAATCTTTGGTACTTATAAAAATATGTGTGGTAATTTTGATCATTACAATTATTGTCGTAATTCTGACACCCTTAAATTTTATGTGGTAATTCATGTATTCGTTAGAATATGTGGTAATTCTAGTGCCCATTAAAATTTTGTGGTAATTCTGTATTCGTTGATTTTTTGTGATAATTTTAGTATTCATTATAAAATATATGTGGTAATTTTAATAATTACAATTATTGTAGTAATTCTGACACCCTTGAATTTTAATTGGTAATTCATGTATCCGTTAGAATATGTGGTAATTCTGATGCCCATTAACATGGTGTAGTAATTCTGTATTCGTTGATTCTTCGTGATAATTTTAGTATTCATTATTTTTTTGTAATTCTGTCCCCCATTAAAATTTATGTGGTAATTCTGTATCCATTAAAATTGGTGTGGTGTAGTTCTGGTACTCATTAAAATCGATGTGGTAATTCTGGTACTAATTAAAATTGGTATGGTAATTCTGGTACTCATTAAAATGCGTGTGGTTGCGTTGTCAGCACCTTCCTGCCAGTAATCTTCCTTTTCTCCGGGTCTCCCGTTTTGGTTTTTATCGCGGTTCGGGCGGGTTCATTAGGAAGCGTACCTCCTTTCTGGCATTTGATCAGGCCTTCGGTTTTTAGTCTTTGTTGTTGTTGTTTTTTCTTAAATTCCCAATAAAGTCTAAGAATAGGCTAAACTTTAAATTCAGGTATGACCTTGATAGAAGTCGCCGGCTGAGATCCTTTTAATTAAAAAAAAAAAATGCATCAGTGCTCATTTTTACCAACATAATTAAAGTTAGCTTCGGGCTGAGATTCTGGTGGCCATTAAAATTTGTGTGGTAATTCTTGTATTCGTTGATTTTTGTGATATAATGATAATAATAAGTATTTATTATTATTATTCATTTTTTTTTCTAATTATAGTTTCCATTCATGAATCTGATGTAGAATTACCTATTATTTAAATGTCTTCCACCTAGTCGAATAGAACCGCCACTTACTTTTTTAGCGAATTCAAGCCACATTGGTGTGATTAGTCAGCGGATGGAGTCCCGATTCGGACTGGTGGCTGTCGCACGCGCAAGCAAACTCTGGTTCGGATACGTTGAACTGTAGGTCCCCATTTATATAAGGCGCCCAAAAGAATAGATAGTAAACTCCATACCACTTTTTTCTATTAAGGGCTTATCCACTTCACTTAAACTACTACTCATTTTATTTTTTTCAAACCCAAAAGTAGCCTCAATGGGGTCCGCAAACTTAGATTTTCATTCCGAGCCCGAATGAGATTTGCAGCTCGGCGATTTAATAAGGCGCAAAATAATTCCGAGCCAAGTTTGTTTTTCTGACTTCATTGCTCAAAAACAGATTTGAAGAACCCAAGTTACCCCTTAGGCGAAAATTCCATTAAAAGGCGACATTAAAGAACAGCTTAGGGTTGTAATAGTACAGTGCTGGCTGAATAACTCTTTTTTGCTTCGCATATGTGAAAGCAAACTACTGAAAAATGGGCTTTAAATGGAAATAAAAGTATTAGGAAGAGAGAAAAAGAAGTTGGAAGATGATGGAAAATTAGGGTAATAATAACATGGGTAATTATTCTTCTAAAAACGTCACGGAATCTGTGTTTTATTAGGGCGAAATTCTTAGGAAAATTTACGGTGTGTTTTTCTTTGTTTAGTGCTTGTTTGGTCAGATCTATACAACATACCAATCAAGATATATCGTATTAAAACCTCGTGTTTACTATCTAATAGTTTTTAGTAGTCTTGATATGAAACTATGTTTATTTGGCTTATCTTGATGTCTTCGCGCCGTGTTGTGTTAGCATGAAAGGCAATCATCCTAGTGTGTATTCCTTTGGTGGGGCGAGATTCAAACCACGAGACTGATTCATATCGATCTTATTCTTTATTTCTAAAGATAACCAGAGGTCAATTGCAGGTGGTCTGAAAAGTAATGAAATAAAGCCCCCCCCCCCATGAATAACAATCTACTGTCTTGTCTTCCATCACTCTAACTGGACATGTTGACAGTACCCCCTAATAAATTAGAGGTGGGGGGCGTAATTTAGTCATTTTTCCCAAACTGCACCTTTCTGTAGTTAGTTAGAAAACAGAAATTGACGTGTTTTCCATGGATAATTCTATATTAACTAACTTTAATTACGACAAGATCCTCGTTCACTTGTGATAACCCACACATCGTGATAATTAGTATTGGCAAAATATATACATTTTATTATTTTGCGCTTCTGTTTACCACAGTATAGTCTGTAGATACCCTATCTTTTGAGCACTCATGAAATTAATGGTTTTACTATGTGTTGCTAAGTAAGTTCACAGTTCCTTCAATCGGTCCATTTCTTCAAAAGTTGATAGGCTCTAAATATAGATTAATATATTAGGGAATTGAGTTTCTCGTGTGGTACAAACAGGGAAAACTTGGATGTAGATAGGAAATACGATTAAATAAGAAAAGGTGAACCTTGAGTGCAGAAAGTAGGTAGATTAAGGTTAATTTAGTGTCTTCTCTGTTATAGTTAAAATTCAAGGGTTCTTTTTAACTTGGGATATTTTGTCGATAGCAGAGGTCTCGTGGTAATCAGTTCTTTCAACTCAACCTGAATTTTCAATTGGGTTAGATTTGTTTGGTGTGGCGGCAGACTGTGTTAGATAACTGTAAGATTAGTTGCTTTCATTTTATTCTTCTCACGTGTTTTGTTTTTGTGAACTAATATTCTATATTAGTTTCTGGTGCTGGCAAAGCCGAAATTATACCTTCCAAATTCTTCTGAGTGGAGATGTTCCTTGTGGCCTGGAAAAAGGCCCTAGTTTGGTTGCGGATGAGGGCAGGTCGTGATATCTACACGTCCATTTTGAGGCTACTTGAACTATGCAAGAGCCATTTTAACTTGTACTTGGTTCATCCCCCTTTATACTAGTATTCTTTCCCGAAGCAACATTAAGGATATGTTGACGATAGGCTTCTATCAGTTTTTATTAAATGCCGTTTCTCTCTTATAAGTGATCCAAAATGCATCCTCCTTTTTGGCTCCTCCGCACACTTTTTTTGCATTCTACCTCTATTTCTATCTCATCTTAGCCATGTCTCGTTGGTCAGACCTAAATCTAATTCGATATTATTTATATACACATGCCCAAGTCCCTTCTGTCCGTGTAGGTGTTTATAGTTCGAACGCACTTGACTGTACACAAGAGATGAAACTTCTTTTTCATCTCTACATACCTTTTTCCCTTTATTTAAAGGCTTATGTCGTGAGGTAATTAAATTTTAGCAATGTTTAATTTTGTAACGCCACTTGCGCTGAATTCATAATCTGAGCAAAAACTAATTTAAATTCATTGCTTCAAATTTATTTTGTCGGAATAAAAACCCTTTTTTTATTCGAATGAATTCCATTTTTTAAGTCAACTTAGAGGAAATTGGCGTGTTTTTTTCAGACTTGGATGATCAGGGGAGGGGGGGGGGAGAGCGCATGCTCCGGCCCCGGGAGGAGCACACTTCCCCCCCTAGGCGTGCTTGTTTTGGGTGGCTATAATTCCCTTGCTAACGGTCGCCAGAAGAGAGTAGAATTATAAAAAAAAATGCCCATGCTACTTCTCACAGGCTGACCTCACTAATAATAATCTTAAATTTGTTATTATAAACAAAGGCGACTTATTTTTAGCGATAGATAAATGGCTAAGTGTTTTCTCGTTTCAATCAGTCGGCCGTTGGGATTACTAAGTAGAGCCCCATAAGAGATGCAGAGGGGGTAGGAGATTGCTGCCCATGGCATCTCCGCTAACCTTGTACCCATTAAAAGGACCTTTGTGGATCGGGGCATGTTCATGCAAAATGGTTGCCTTTCTCGGCCTTAGCGCCCCGGCTAAGTCCACTCTGTCGATTACTCTAACCATACACTTTCATTTTCACTCCCAAAATGTTAACTTTCACTCTAAACCTTTTTTACCACTATAATAGCAATAGTAATAATAATACAAGTGATGATATGAATGCTTAAGAAGACAATGAGAAACTTTCTTCTCTCGTAAACTGATCAAATAGCGCCTCCCCGTTTCGGTCCTTGTTTTTTTTCGCGCAAGCAGAAGAGGCCTTGTAAAACGGTCTTCAGCCTCGGTAAGTTCATGGGGCAAAAAGTATTTGTCTTCTTGAGTATTGTCGCCGTAGATCTACTTTTCATTCCGTTAGTTTTCCCTCTGAGCGTTGTTCTACTTGGTCACTTCCTCTTTCGCCTTTGCCCTTTCATTTCCGCAGGAGGGTATTTGCTAATGTAATAACAGCAGGGCAGGACTCAGCTTGTAAAGATCAGCAGTGCCTGACTCAGCTTGTAAAGATCAGCAGGGCCGAACTCAGCTTGTAAAGATCAGCAGGGCCAAATTCAGCTTGTAAAGATCAGCAGGGCCAAATTCAGCTTGTAAAAATCAGCAGGGCCGGACTCAACGTGTAAAGATCAGCAGGGCCGGACTCAGCTTGTAAAGATCAGCAGGGCCGGACTCAGCTTGTAAAGATCAGCAGGGCCGGACTCAGCTTGTAAAGATCAGCAGGGCCGGACTCAACTTGTAAAGATCAGCAGAGCCAAACTCAGTTTGTAAAGATCAGCAAGGCCGGACTCACCTTGCAAAGATCAGCAGGGCTGGACTCAACTTATAAAGATCAGTAGTGCCGGACTTAACTTATTATAAAGATCAGCAGTGCCGGAATGAACTTGTAAAGATCAACAGGGCCGGACTCAGCTTGTAAAGATCAGCAGGGCCGGACTCAGCTTGTATAGATTAGCAGGGTCGGACTCACCTTGTAAAGATCATCATACCCCAAAATAAGCTGGTAAAGATAAGCTACCCTGAGAGATGTTTATTTGTAGCAGATAAAGACAAGTGAATAATCGAATATAGCATATATTTAAACAAACAAACAAAAATAAGATGGCAGTAGAATAACACTTAAAAGAGAAATTGATCGAAATAGTTGGGTAATATATGTATATCAACAATTGTCCCACACAAATAAGGAAAAGTATCTTGCTTATTTTTTCCTCCCACATATGTAAATTCCTGAAGATATTAATTCAAAATTCCCGTTTACGTCCTTGCATACTCATATGGCTAGCAAAGGATCTTCAGCTAAAAGTTTTATATCTTCGTGTTTCCCAAAATATTAAAAATATTATGCTATAAAGTGTATGTAGTCTTTGCGGAGATATGTGTATATAAGATCAGCTTGAACAAGGAAGAGGTGAACTTCAAGAAAGGACCATAAGCGATTGTGTGCAGGGTTTCTTTCTTCCCTTGGTAGAGACGCACAACTATGAAGCTCGCGGCAATTTTAGAGGCATTTCACTTTTAGAGTCCTAAATTAGCATCCGGGAACGAGGTCACGGGTCTTTGAGGTGATCGATGGTAGAGAGGGTTGTTACCCACACAGGGAGGTTTCGCGTGACTTTTTCGGTGTGGTATGAACATCTACCTACGTGTTGAATGTTAAATACAACTTTTATGACCTTTCTCTCTCTTATCCTTGTACGGAACTGGCTGTGGGTCAGTGAGTTCGAATGGCGTGGGATTATTTCTTCGTTATATATTTTCCAGTTTTTCTTTTTTTTATTGTTACCGATTATATCATTGAAGATTCGATTCCTGTAAATTATTAGTTGATTACTATTATTATTATTTGATTACTATAATTAAATAAGTGTGTTCGATAAACGAAAGTTTCATCTATTTCCTGGGTAAATTTTGTATACCCAAATCCCCAATTTCGAGTGATGGGTTTATGTATATTCCAGGAAGTGGGTTCACTTACTATTTTGCTCACGCTTGTTCACTGAAGTGTTTTCCTTAGGGAGGTTTCATTGTCCTCAGAGTACACCAATGTATGCAAATTTTTTTGTGTGTTTTGTTCAATGCCCTTGTACCCCTCCCCCTCTTCACCATGGGCAAGTTTTTAAGGTTGAAACGAGTTGATGCCCGTTTCTGGTCGGGGGTGGGGCCGTGTTACCCCCCTCCCCTGCTTCAAAGGAACCGGCCTTCTTTCAGCAAGTGGTAAAGTTTTGGGGGTTGATCCATTTTTTTTAGTTCTTAGTGCCCCAAGTATTCTCTTATTTTGGCTATTCGGGGGTATACATTTTTCCTCGGTTTTACTTACCCCAACGCCCCTTTAATTTTAAATCAATTATGTCTAGTAACACTACCACTAACCTCTAAAACCACGTTTTTCGACGTGAGTAGGGCAGTGGGGCACCCGGTTGCCCTATGCCTTGCCCGCAACAGAGATCGAATCGAGCCTTATATTTTGTCTTTTTCTCATCGCGTTTCATTTTGATCCTTCGTAATTCTATATCCTCGTCGTTCTTCCTTTTCCATCCCTATCATCCTTCCTCTCGACCCCTATCAGTACTTCATCCTTATCCTCACCGCCATTTTATATTTCCTTTCTTCTGATCCTGGCCCTTCCTTGGGGTACCTACCTCTCGACGATGCCCCAGATACTCGTCAATAGAGGATCTATGGTGATATCTTCAACACGGATGTCTCGGATCATCGAGAGCGTGTTGCCCGTTGCAGAGGATAAGGACAATGTGATAATAGCCGTCTAGTTTCACCAGGTTTTTATTAAATCAAATCTACCCTCATCGTCATTGTCTCAGTGGATGGAGAAGTTCTACATTCTAAGTTCCCTCGTCTTAACCTAAAAAATGATCTTTCATAGTATTACTCTATTCCTTTCCTCCTTTATCTACATCTCGGTAACCTGGCTTAAGCCCGCTTCTACTCATATTGACCCCTGTTTCTCATCCTTATCTTGAAAAAGGGAGAAAGAGGGAGAGGGAAGGAGATACACATACAAACCCTAAGGTACACCGCGGTTCGTGTAGAGCGGGAGACCTCTTAAACCTGGAGATAATGGACCATAAAATGATAGCTTTTCGGTAGTGGTTCGACGCCCAAGAGACGCGACGCGCTTCCAGAAATAGCCTGTCGTGGTCGCATGATTAACGACCCTTCTTCCTCTTCTTGTTCTTCGGTGAATTGGGAAGACGCCAATGGTATGGAGGATAAGAGATTACGAGTATACATAGCCAGGGTGCCCATTAAATATGGCACCTCAATAAAAATGTAAAAGTTTGTAAAGGACCCCTCCCTACCCTCCCATTACATATATATTGCCCAAAACATGTTCGGTGTGTGTGTTTTATGTTTAAACTAGGGAATGAATATGGCAGATCAGAACTCTATGTAGCTTTTATGATGGAAGTTGACAAATTATTCAATTTTCATTGATGTTCCATATTTAATGGATACTCTGTATCATCATGGTTTCAGGCATTTGCCATGCAACAGCTTCCCTCCACTCTAACCTGGTCTCTCAGAACAGTCTCACAAAAGGCGCGGCCCCACTTAATTGTGATAATATTGACGGTGAGTCTACAGCAGTGGCTGTAGGATCAAAGACTTTTCTCCCTTAATCTCCCAAGCGATCGGAGGGAGCAGAGGTCATCTGCTCCTGAAAGCAAAGAATAACGACAACAACAAATTTCCCACTGTTGAAAGGAAACTTTTCTCATTTATATGAATTTTTGTCGATTTTGCGCAATTTTTCCCCAGTTTTTGGCATATTTTTGAAGATCGTCTTTTGTCAAGTGGAGTCCAATCGGTAATTTTCTTGGTCCATCTATTCTCTTGGAATTTTAGCACATGGCCTGCCCAACTCCACTTCAGGTTTCGTAAAACTTCGTCTATCCTAAGGTTTGGAAACCCTTTATATATACATACGAGGGGCGGTCAATAAGTTTTGCAATTCGGATATAAGGAAACGAGATATGAGGAAAAGTGTTTTATTATTTTTCAATATAACTACCCTCGACTTCAATGCACTTGCGCCACTTGTCCCTGAGGCTTCGAATTCCCGACAACCACAAATCTCCCGACTGCTGTTCAATCCACTCGTGGACGGCGAGCTAGACATCTTCATCGTCCCCAAACCGGCATCCACGCAGTGCAGCCTTGAGCTGGCGGAATAAAAAGTAGTCGCTAGGGGCCAGATCTGGACTGTAGAGGGGATGGTTGAGCTCTTCGAATCAGCACTCGGGCAGGGCAACTTGTGCAACTCTGGCCTTGTGGACTTTAACGACGTTGAAGTAGATCATGGGGCGTGAGGTTTCTAAGGACCCAACGGGCACAGACCTTGGTCATGGCCAAATTGTCGTGGATGATGTTCATAACACTTCCATGTGATATTCCAAGTTGTCGCTCGATTTCTTCGACCTTCACCCGTCGATTTTCGAGGATCCTCCTCTCCACACGGGCTACATTGTTCTCGTTGGTCACTTCTAACGGGGGTCATCTTCAAGGGACTCACGACCATGGCGGAACTCCCTATTCCAGCGAGCAATGGTTGCAATATGAAGGTGCGGTGTCGTTGTACACTGCAACCATGCGTTCATGGATCTCTTTTGCATTCTTGCCTTCCTTGGTCAAAAATTTGATCACTGCGCGGTGCTCAACCTTCTCCATTGTTGAAAAATTTGTGACTGACGATCTGCGATCAGCTACTGCTTCTTAAATAGACGAGGCAGGAGCGTGCGGCTGCAGGTCCTTTCTTGTCATAACTTGTCCTAACACCCCCCCACAAACAGCCATCCCCCTTCCTCTGTTTTGCCTTACCGATTCGCAAAACTTATTAACCGCCCCTCGTATGTATAGTCGAAAAATGAGATCGAAAAAGACCATTTCAATTTAATAGTAAATAGCAGGGCCAAGAAGAAAGAAAACATCTTGTTCGATTTATTCAAAATATTTCTAGATAACAAGTCTTCATCTTCAGTGGAATTTCTCAAATGCAATTAAATACTAAATTATTATTTACGGAGAATTTTATTTTAAATAAATAAAGTGCCTCGAGAATATTTAAATCATTGCAACTAACCTTGCTCAAAAGTTTGAAATTGTTACATTCAGAGTAGGGGCATTATGTGTCTAGGTATGTTCGTAGATGAGTGACGAGTCAACCCTGCGTAAAAGAACACCAGTCCGAGAAGAAAAGCCCTGCGGTGGCTTTTGAAGATGAGGAAGCAATTCAAGTTTTACAAAAATAAATATGTTAATTGAAGTAAATATGTTCGGTTGTTCATTAAAAATAGCTATAAAATTGTAAGCTACTCACTTTATTTAAATGTTATTTTTTTTTAACTTTATTTAAATGTTAAAATAGCTTCTGTAAGTATGCACAACCAGCTAGCCCAGATGTTCTATCATATTGGCTTACATTGTATTTGCGAGTGCAACACTTTGTTTTGGATAGCATCTAGTGTTGGCGTGGGCCTACCTGTTTTAATACTAGTTTCTTCTTCATTATAATTCATCGTACTGAATTTCTTTTTTAATAATTTTTCAATAATGCAATTGCATTTTCTCACAACTTCATTTGCATCCATTTTGTTTAAAAGGGAGTTATCACTCAGAAAAATGAATAAACAATATACCACACTTATCTGAGCACTGCATCGCAGCTACTGATCTCAAAGATATGAGGGGTGACTCCGTTAGGGCTGCCAGAATCCAGGAAATATTAACAAAATTCTTAAGATACAAGAGCGTAACCATACAGAGTCTATGCTATATAGCTGCTTCCATTATCAAAACCAAAATTTTAATATAACTTAAAAATTGTTTTAGCTACAAAGCATAATAATTGTTAAGTCATTGTGTCTTAGAATTTTTTTTTATTTTTCCTAGTCGGCAACTCGGCAGCCGGGAGGGTTGCCAGATGCAAGCAGATGACTGCAAAGCTAAATTTGCTTCCTTTTCCCTGTACAAATAAGTTATTTCTTTTCTTAATTCACGCCACTGGCTGTGAAATGGATTGTCCGTTTCGTTGAACCAGCATAGCTGACGTCATCACGTCACGCAACAGTAAAAATATGCACAGCGGGATATAGACTCCTGACGAAGGCGCTAAGACTGCCCCACCTGGATGCAATCCTTGAGTGGGACCATCCCACTTGAATGTATTCTAGGTGAGGTTAAGTTGCAATAGAACGTCCCCTTCCTAGCTATTGTATGGGCCGCTAGCACAGGGTGGTGGTATAAAATTCCCACAGCATGCAACAGCCTCCCTCCACTCTAACCTCCCCGTAAGGGGTGCGGTGATTTGCTATCTTGGCCGCCGTGCTCACGCGATTCAGCACTCCGTCCGACCCCAGCTTAGCCTCTTCTCCTTCCTTCAAAACACTTGTTTCCCCCCGGTTACCTCTCTTTTCATACAACCTCTCTCACAACTTTCTCTGGTCGGCCTCTAATTTCACCGGGTAGATGCTGACCTTCTTCACAGCTAACTATCCTGGATCGGGGCTGAGGGGGAAGGGGACAATGTTTCCTAACCCTTGAGCTCAAGTCCGGGATGGTGAGTTTTTAACAACCTGCTTCATCCCCACCCATACCTTCCTCACATCCCTTTTCCTTTTCTATTCACACACTATCAATTTTACGCCGTGCCCAAGGTGGAGCCACCATGCTGAAGGGCTGCCAGGTCACCAGGCGGGAGCGGTGGCCTTAAATGGCGGCACCTGGCCCTGCCAGGCCCGTTAGCACCCCTTGCGGAGTGGGCAACTGCCAGGGGTAATGAGCTATTGCTTCCCGTAATAAAAAAAGGGTCACCATGCCCAATGATGTTGAATAAAAAATCTCCCCTCAATTTCTCCTGTTCCATCGTCGGAGCCGCCCTCGGGCAGCTCCACAGAAAGAATGGACGCCCCCCCCCCTGTGCTTGAGCAGGGGACCCTCCAAATTTCTCTAACCAGAGAGGAGGCTTACTCCTCTCCTTCGCCTACGGGTGTAGGGGACTCCCCCTCACCCCCTTCTCTGGAGGTGCTTTCGGGCACCTCCCTCTTACCAGCCGCAGTCTCCCCCTTTACTTTCCAAGGGGACTGCCAAGAAAGCCAGCAGACAGCCCATAGCCGAGTGCTCCTCAATGAAGCGGCTCAGGAGGGCAAAACCCCCTTAAGGGGGAGAGGGAAGCCAGGCCCCTTCGGTCGCTTCTCTCAAAAGACTTACCGGCAAGAATATTGAACCTTGCCGGGATCAAGGCCTGTGCCTCCCCAGACTTGACTTGTTACAGCGCTGCCAACGGGACTTGTGATGTCCTGGGGGAGAGGGGCAACTAGAGCCCCCCCTGCCCCCTGAGATAGACATAGTCCTTGAGGCAACCTAGCCTCAGATGGCAGGGCCTTCCATGGGAGTGAATCTGGGCTCGGCGCCAAGCACCGAACTCAAGTCCGCCCCTATGCAAGGGTTTCCCAGGCAGTACAAGGAGGGGAGGGATCTCCTCCGACCGGTGCCCCTGCGACTGCCAGGGCCTTCTCTATCTCGGAGAAGGACCTCCAAGGCGACTAAGATAAGTGCTCTTCGGGCACTTGATGGCACCCTGGTGAATGTGACGCCGCACTCTACCATGAACTTTGTGAAAGGAGTAGTTTATGCGAGGGAACTCGTGGACTACTCCATAGATGACCACCTTAAAGCTGGCCGACCATGCTGCTATCAAGGTAGAGCGTGTGATGAGAAAACAGGGAGGGGCCTCGAGACCCACCGCTACACTCTTCATCACGTTCGACTGTGACAAGCTTCTTGATTCGGTGCGAGCCGGTTGGTACTACTACCGCGTGAAGGCATTCGTGCCACTGCCGCGGAGGTGCTATTACTGTCACCGCTTCGGCCATACGAATCGCTCATGTAGACGTGCAAAGTCGAGGTCACCGGAAGTATGTGTAAATTGCTCCAAGGCCTCACACAATAAGTCCAAATCGTGTGTGGCCAAGTGTGTCAATTGCGGAGAGCCGCAACCCGCTTCTTCGAAGCAATGTGGTGCATATCTCCTTGACAAAGAAGTCCTGGCCGTTCAGGCCCAGGATCGACTCTCATTCCGCGAGGCCAAGGACTTGGTCCTGGCCGGCCCGGCTATGCCTGGGACGTCTTACGCCTCAATGGTTAGATAGACACCCTCTGCTCCTGGCCCATCCAGGCCAACGAGCACGGTTGTTTCCGCGCCCATTCAGAGCCCTTCTGCGGGTTCTACTCAACCCGGGCGCTCCCCTGGTAAAGCTGGCGGCACAAAGGGTTCACACCCAGTGCCGGCTAAAACGAGGGTTGCCCCCCCCCCGTCTAACGACTCCACCGAGTCAGACTCCCACGAGGCAACACCCCTGAAATTGTTCGCCAGGCCATCTTTCGGGGTTCCTAAAGCTGTACCCCGAAAGGAGGACAGCAAAAAAGGAGCTTGGGCTCCTTCACCCACGACCAGTGGTGGGCTGAGTGGCTCGGAGACGGTGGATCCTCGAAAAGAGGGCCCCCGCCTCCGAAGCCGCAACGCCCGCCTAAGGTTTCGAGGCGGAGGGAGGAAAAGACTAGCATGGCGAGCCCAACCTCCCCAATAAGTCCTCGAAGGCGACAGCGCCTTCAGCGCTTTGTCCGGCCAACAGCGCCCGGGGTTCTGCCTCCGGGAAGCGTACGGCCATTCACGTGAGGCTCTTCTGTTCGAAGAGGGCCCCCGCATCTCCTCCGAGCTAGGCCTGGGGGGCATATTCCTTCAATGGAATTGCCGTGGACTCCGGGCCAACTGGGAGGAGCTGCGGAGGCTCGTCTCGTCCCGTTCCCCGTTAGCTATTTTTCTGCAAGAGACCATGCTAGGCGCGTCCCCCCTGCCCGCCCTCCGGGGTATAAGGGTTTTGCGACCCCACCACCACGAGATGGGGGCTGGGCTGGGGGATGCATGGTTTACACCCAGCATGATGTCTCCGTTCTTCTTTTCACGTTAAATACCTCCTTTCAGGCAGTGGCTGTGCAGCTTCACCTGGATAGGAGATATACTATCATTTCTGCGTACATTCCACCGTCAGCTGACTTCGACGCGGGGGAATTACGCCGCGTCGTGGCACGGTTGCCGAGGCCCTTTTTCTTGCTTGAAGATCTGAACGGCAGACATCCACTCTGAGGAGATTACTCAATAAATCCCAGGGGACAAGTCATTGCCGATCTGATCGAAGAGCTTAAGATAGGTGTCCTAAATGTGGATTAGTTTATGCACTGCTGCCCGAGAACCGCTTCATTTTATTGCCTTGATCTATCTTTGTGCTCTTCGGATGCACAGCCTGATTTTGATTGGGGGGGTGGTCGATGACCGCCATGGTATTGATCACTTTCCCATTCAAATATCATTATCTGGGCGGCTGCCGTCCTGAGAACCCACCTCGGTGGTGCTTAGCACTGACGCGGTGGCCTGCATTTCAGGAAATGACTGAATTCTTTATCTCAGTAGTGGAGTTTAGGTCGATATATGAGGCCGTTGAGTTGTTCTTCGGCAACCTCATCGCCTTGGGCCTGACTACTATTCCCAGAATGTCTGGCCGTTTTGCACGCCGACCACTCCCGTGGTGGTCGGCTGAGTGTGAGATGGCCCTCAAACAAAAGCGTTATACCTACATGCGCTATAAGCGCCGCCCGAACGATTTCACTTTCAGTGAATTTCGACGGCCTAGGGCTAGGTTCCGGTATATTTCGAAGCACGCCCGGCGCTCTTCTTTGCGGGCATACGTGTCCTTACTTAACGGTAAGACCCCTCTACCAGAGGGGTGGAAGCTAGTCAAAAGGATTTGGGGCAAGTTCTCGCAGGACCCCCCCCCTCCCGTTCTCCAGGAGAATGAGACCGCAATCTCGGACCCTGCGTCCGTGGCGGAATCCTTCGCGACCGCTTTCTCCGCATTCTCTAGCCGGGATGCTGCTCCGCCAGCATTCAATGTACGTCGTGATGTCGCGGAAGGCCGCCGACTGGACTTTACCTCCGGAGGCGGAGAAGACTTCAACGACAGGTTTACTCTGAGTGATTTACGTTCCGCTATTGCTTCGTG
The DNA here is from genome assembly GCA_963969495.1 of Ceratothoa steindachneri. Lineage (NCBI taxonomy): Eukaryota > Metazoa > Arthropoda > Malacostraca > Isopoda > Cymothoidae > Ceratothoa > Ceratothoa steindachneri. The sequence goes on along the minus strand of OZ018320.1, from coordinate 26,032,436 downwards.
CGCGGACACCGTCCATGGTCCGGACGATTCCCGTACGCCATGCTTCGACACCTGGGTGAGCGAGGCATAGCCTTTCTCTTAGATTTGTTCATTAGGATCTGGGTGTAGAGTCTCCTACCAGATTCCTGGCGAATCGCTACAGTGCTCGCCTTTCGCAAATCGGAGAGAGATCTCACTACTCCGGCCGGTTTCCGCCCAATCTCTCTAACCTCTTGCGTGTGCAAGTTGATGGAGAAATGTGTAAATGTTAGCTAGCCTTTTTTCTGGACAGCGGAGGCCATCTGTCTTCTGCACAGTGCGGCTTGCGCAAGTTTCACTCCACGTCGGATGCTCTGCTCCGACTGGAAAATGCCGTCTGCGAGGCCTTCCTTCGTAGACAGCACTATGCCACGGTGTTTTTCGATCTGGAGAAGGCCTATGATACCGCATGGCGATACGGTATCATGGAGACTCTCCACACGATGGGGGCGAGGGGACGCCTCCCAATGTTTATATCTGAATTTTTGCGAGATCGTTGATTCCGCGTACGGATGGGGGGAGCCCTCTCCGGCCCGAAGGAGCAGGAAGAGGGTGTCCCGCAGGGAAGTGTCCTCAGTGTCACACTCTTTGCCCTGAGCATCAACGGCATCACCTCCGTGCTGCCGGAAGGTGTTCTCGCTACGCCCTACGTGGACGACCTTTCGATCTCTTTTGGCGACGTCCGGATGGCAACTCTGGACCGTAGACTTCAACAGGCATTGAACCGCATCTCTCGCTATGCCGAAGCGCACAGGTTTCGGTTTTCCTTGGCCAAATCTAAGGTGGTGCACTTCTGCCGCCATTTTCGGCTCCACCCCAACCCAGATTTGTTTCTTAATGGAGCACGCCTTGAAGTGGTTGAATCGCATCCTTTCCTTGGTCTTGTATTTGATCGACGCCTCACCTGGGACGCTCATATTCGCAGCCTTAGGGTCTCTTGTACCCGCGCCATGAATATTCTCCGTTCCGTGACGTTCAGCCCTTGGGGCGCTGATAGGCCTAATGCCTTACTTTTTTATAGATCCTTTGTTCGTTCGAAGCTCTACTAAGGATGCGAGTTTTATGCATACGCAACCGAGCGTGTATATCGGAAGGTGGACTCGATCCACCACACCGACCTTTGCCTGGCGACCGGCGCCTTCCACACTTTCCCCATTGAGTGCCTACTAGTCGATGCTGGGGAGATGCCACTCGCTCTATGCCGTGTACAGTGCATCATTCGCCTGTACGCGCGTGCCCGGCGCCTTCATCAGTCGCCTTCAGCTCTCATACATCCGCACTGCCAGACGCTGCGTCTCTCTTCACGGCCGAACTGGTAGCAATACACCACTTGGTACGGGAAATTATGCGACGTGCCCGGTTCGGAGCCCGTATTGTTCTATAGCCACTCACAAATCGCCCTGAGTGCTCTCGGGGCATTGGAATCTCCGCATCCCCTGGTTCGCGATATCCGTGACGCCACGGTTTTGGCGAGCCGGGCAGATGTCGAGATTATCTTCTGCTGGGTTCCTGGACATGTACAAATTGCGGAGAATGAGGGCGCCAAAGAGTCCGCAAGGACTCTGCAACCGGACCAGCGTTTCGTTCTTCCTCACCCTGACTACATGGCAGGAATACGGACAGCTCTTCGGGCTGCTTGGCAAAGAAGATGGGAGACGGTCGAAGGGAACTTAAAGTTGCGTGCCATTGCGCCGCGACTGTTCCCATGGACCTTCCCCCCAATGCCGCGAAGGCTTCAGGCTGCTTTCTGTTCTCTCCGAATCGAGCACACTCGCGGGATGCACCGTTATTTGATGGAGCGCTCGCCAGCGCCCTACTGTGAAGACTGCGTCGTCCCCCAGACTGTTCTGGACATTCTTGTTGAATGTCCCAGTCTGGGCGATCTTCGCGCACGTTACCTTTTCCGGTACGGGGCTGGACGGGGTCGCTACCGCCTATCCCTTGTACTCGGGACGAGTGCGTCCACATTGACTGGTGGACTTGTATAGTTTTGGGGGGAGCCCGGCCTTCTCCCTTTTATTTAACCAAGTTTTGTTTTGTTTTTTGTTTTTTTTCCCTTATAGTTCGCAGGTTTCTGCGCCGGGGAAGACCTCTCCCCGACACAGGATCTTGCTTCCTGCTCGTTCCCTTTTCCCTTCTTTTAATTTTTTGTGTTTGTTTTTTTTTTTGTTTTTTTTTGTGTTTTTGAATTTGATTTTAAATTAGCCTAGTACTAGGCAGGTTTTTAATACGGCGACTAATGCCCAAGTAGGCAGTCGACAGATGAGCTCTTAAAAAAAAAAATCTACTCTAACCTGAGCCTTCATGACAGTCCCACAAAAGATCCGGCCATCACTTAATCGTGATAATGTTGACAGTGGGTCTACAGAACTGACTCTAGGGTCTGAGGCTTTTTCCCTTAATTTCCCAAGTGTCGGAGGAAGGAAAGATGTCAGCTGCACATGTGGAGCAATGAGACAACAATAACATCAATAGTGAAGATCACATGTTGTTTTGTTTTTTACAAGATTTTTATATTAAGATTTCTATTTTTGACAAGGGAATTTGGGTGAGTCGATGTTCTTGACATGAATGAATTGAGTTCCCTCTTCTTGACCTATTTTCCTATGCCTTATTTGTGATTTTTTTGTGGTTTGTCAAGAACTATTTGACTTGGTGCAAGGGAATAAAAGACTAGTATTATCCCAATGTACGCAACTGGTTCTCGAGACAAATTTTGTGTTGATGTTCGAGTTTACGACCAAAATGCCCCCGCTTCCTCTTTTCGGATACAAGGTCGTAAATTCTTATCTTAATTTTGTAGGAAATGTACCTTTCTACCTCAGCACCCAACCTTCCTCATCCGGCATCTGCGGGCAATTTCCTCGACGTTGTTTATGCAGAATCCTTTGCCGGCATTTTGGCCGACAAGCCAATCTTCCCCAGTCCCCTGTTCTCAGAGGAAGAAAGCCGGGTTGCATCTTTATTGACACTATGCCCGCGTTTTCCAGACAAATGCGCGCTCATGGTCTCCGCCTTTGGATTACACCAGGTCGTAAAAAACAGGATGACAATCTCAGACCACCCTTATGTGGGCGGTTACGCCGAGACGAAGCTTTTTGAAGAAGGGGTTGGAAGGAAAACGTAGGATTGAGAGGGCGATGTCAGTAATGATGGGGGGGGGCAAAAAAATAATACATTTCACAACCCTATGAGTACTGGGGCCTGGAGGGCGCACAACTGCGGGCACTGGGGCCGGGGACACATGCGTTCTTCCAGGTTTTAGTTGTAGGGAAATACACAAGAATTAGGTTAAGATGTCGGCGTCGATGCAGCAGAGTTTGGACGGAGCCTTAAAAGAAATAAATCCCAAACCAACGAGAGTAAATCAGATTGAAAATTTTGAAAAAGTGCTAAAGGGTGTTGCGTTATTGAGGTAAAAAAACGTGAAAGCAGAAGAAAGAAGGTATGGGAATAGATAATGTTGCTGACATCGCTGCTGTGAAAATCTCTCGTTTAAAAGTGAGATTGAATATCACCTTGTTTATTATGGACTCGGAGTTATTAGTAAGCCCATTTTAGCTAACAGGGAAGCCCATTTTAGCTTACAATGAAGCTCATTTTAGCTTACAAGGAAGCCCATTTCAGCTTACAAGGTAGCCCATTTCAACTGACAAGGAAGCCCATATTTTAGCCAACAAGGTAAGCCCATTTTAGATGACAAGGCAAGCCCATTTTTAGATGACAAGGAACCCCATTTTAGCCAACAAGGGAAGCACATTTTAGCTAACGAGGACTATTGATCAGAAAATGACTGAGGGAACTACTCGGATGGAGGACAAGTCTTTACCCTTTGAGCTCAGCATAATTGTGGCGAGTACAGCTAATTTGCTGGGTTTTCACACCATAATCTACTAAATTCTGGATAATTCAGATAAGAATTTAGTAAGAAGAGGCTACAACCAACAATCAAATATGGTAATTAATATTTGCTTTTGTGTGAGGTTGTGTTGAGAGCCGTGGCCGATCAGAGTTCGTTAAATTAGTTGGTCACAATACATAAAATTCTTTATCCTTAACAAATATTTTGATTTTTTTAAAATACGAGTACTTAAATTGATCACGGGTTTGCCAAATTTTAGTCAGGTCCCTACCCTATCCTTAATAACGAAGACCGCAATTTACTTTGTTAAACATATACCAAAATATGGGGTATATAAATATGCTAATGGTAGTTGAGGATTATGAAAAAAGTAATGTTTCTAAGTCGTTTATTACATGGCAAAACACGTTAAATGCTCATCGCACTAACACACCTACACAATGAATACTATACTAATTAAGGGTTGACCTCTCAATGGTAGAGAGATGAACCGCGAATGACCAGAAGGTAAATATAAGCAGGTTGAAAAGTTAGAGATGGTTAAGTACTTATGAAAATTAAAGTATCGCTGTCATAAGATATGTGCACCACCACGGGAATAAGCTGAAACAGCTGAGGGAAAAGACGAAACCACCCAGGGGAAATTGCAGGATCGCAAATCACGATGCAGCCAACGGTGGAATTGCGGTATAGAAACTTATTAAGACCTCGACATCAAATTTTCCATCGGTGGACCTGAGAGGCCAAAATGACAGGACTGTCGGAAATTCAAAATCTCATACTTAGGCAGGCGAAGATTGCACGTCGAGGGAATGGCACAGTTCGTCGATCTGATTTTGTTCTATTAAAATTATTCTATTAGAATTGTTGTTTATTTGTAATTAACTATAATCAATTGCATGTATGTGCCACAGAGGGCGAAAGTTTAGTTCGCTCTTTTGCTTTATTTATTGTCGTACTTTTCTACACGTTTCTCAATGGTTTACATTTATGAACTTAAAAACATGGGTATTAAATGTATACTCGTAAATATTAATTTTTTCAAGTGTTATAATTTAATAAATTATAATTAGCCGTCAATATGAATGGTGGAGCAAGCTTGTTAAAAGAAAAGTTTAATCGATATATACTTGAACGATCTAGGAGGACCTACTCCGAATTTAAAAATAATTTAAACAACTTTAAATAATAATAATAAGCTAGGCAATAGGGAGTTTAATAATAAATTATATAACAAAAAAATTTAGGTGGCAATGTGGATCCCCAGGAAATTGCATTATTTTGTTTTGCAGGATTGCTTGTTGGAGTTGATAAATTTGGAGTAATATTAGAATAACAACTTAGCTCATCTAACTATAAAAAATAGGCAAATACGAAGCATCAGGAAGTTATATAAACAATGCTGCGAATTTAAGGGTTTTAAGTAAATATAGAAGGAAATATTGATTCTTCTTATAAGACTACGATTGAGCTTCATAATGATCAAGCTAATAAAAACCTAAATTTTAAATAGAATTTTTAAAGCTATTCAATTTTGTGCCATTTTTTAACTTCCCTTAAGGCGAAAGTTCTGATTCTAGTAACCTTGGAGTTTTTAAGTGATTAATAGAATACTCTGCTGAATTGGGTGCCGCTTTACGAGAACAATTGCAATCGAGTAAAGTATTTAACGAACTTCAATGACTATACAGAATGAGTTGCTTTCTAGTTCATTGGAAATATGCAAGAAATGGGTACTAAAAGAAATTATGCAAACCAGTTTTGTAGGAATTATTGCAGCCGAAACCTCTGATATGGGCAATGAGTTTCAAGTGGATATCATTTTACGCTAATAATATTTTCAAAGAAAAATTGTCTGGGGGGCGGGGCTACTATATAACCCCCCTCGCAGTGAAGCATCTATAGTTAGTGTTATTATTTTATTATTCAGCAACTAAAATCCATTGTCCGAAAAATTGACGGTGCTGCAGATATAAGCGGAAACATTGGTGGTGTAAATGTGTTTTTTTTTTATTCGAGTGCACATTGTGTACACTGCTATGCTTATCACGTGGATTTAATAGACTTTGTTCATATCTCGGATTCTACAAAATATATTGTTAATTCCAAACTGTTATTGACCGTCTCCTCAAAGATACTCAGTATTAGATCAAATTGTTGGAAAACTATTGCCAAAAAATGTTAAAACAAGATGTAATTTTAACAGCAGAACAGTATACAAGGTTTATGAAAAGAGAATCAGTACTTGAATGCCCAAACAAAATTCAAAATGAAACTGTGTGTTTCATTATAGTAAAATCCAAACAAGAACTGATGTAATTCACATTAAACAAGCTATGAATGAACTACAATTAAAAAGAGAAGATAACAAAATGAGCCCAATAAATGAAGAAATTTGCCGAAATTTCTGATGTTTGTGAGTTAAAGAGAACAAGATCATTAAATGTTTCTCATTGTAAAATGAGTAGCAAGCTTCTGCATTTGAAGTGTGTGACATAATATTTTTTCACTCCAAGGACAGATTTTCGTTTACTGGTCATTTAAAAATAGCACAACTGTGCATACTATCAGATTTATATAACTTCCTTTCCCTCAGATGCTTTCAGAAAATCTGTCTTCTATTTTTAATAATTTAAGAGTTTTAAATAAGAACTTGAAGCTGTATATTGCAGAGAAGATTGTAGTGTTCATAAAGAAGCTCTCAATTCTCCGAAATACATAACCGAGGATGCAATGAAATAAAAATTTGCGAAACTGCTAAAATTGCTAAAAGATTTTAGTAACTTTTGCAAAGGCATATATAGAAAAGGAAAGTTGCTTTTCCAGATTAAAAAGAAAAACAGCTCTTCTGAATACTATGGGTCAAGACAAATTGAATTCAAAGATGTGCTACCAATTGAAAAGGATATTTCACTTAATAAACCCTTTGTAAATGATATGAGATACTTGTTTGGAAGCAAGAAAGCGAAACGAGGAGAATGATGTTAGAAACTTGTTTAGAAGCCAAAAAAAACGAGGAGAATGGTGTGAGAGACTTGTTTGTAAAATAGAAAACGAGGAGAATGATGCGACAGATTTGTTTGCAAGCCATAAAACAAGGAGAATGATGTGATAGACTTGTTTGTGAGCCAAAAAACGAAGAGTGATGTTTAAGATTTGTTTGTAAGCCAGAAAACGAAGAAAATGATGCGAGCGATTTCTTTGTAAGCCAGAAAACAAGGGAAATGATGTGAGAGACTTGTTTGGAAGTCAAGAAACGAGGATAATGATGTGATACTTGTTTTGAAGCGAGAAAACGAGGAGAATGGAGTCACTAAAACAACTTAAAACAAGAAAACATCTCATGACTAAATCTATATATATTTTTTACATTTCATTCTACATATATTATTGAGGAGTTCTTTTAGCATATTGCCACGTTAAGGGAAACCCTAAGTGTTCGATTATGTACTAAAATGATAAATAAATAGATTTTATGAAATCACATCCCCATTCATATACATCACGAATCGCCATTTAAGATGTTGTTCCATGCGTAATGGTACCAGGCTACTTGCCAACACTCTCTGGAAGAGGTCACCAAAAGCATGAATACAATTAGAATTGCTAAATCACTTTGACCAGAGATAGTCAGAAATGCCACGATCTACAATTTCATTCAACTATGTCTAGGAGAGTTGAAACTCTTAAATAGCTGAAGCAAAGTCAATAAACATTTAACAATTCAAACTGAATGGTTCGAAATTAATTTTACAGTGTAGGTTTTTAAAGAAATTTGCCTCACCAAAATTTAGAGTGGGGGGGGGAAGCAATTATAGAAACCAATGCTGATCGTATTTTAATGTTTTCTTTTCATAAAATATATGCAATCAATTGTGAAATAATTAGATATAAAACGCATCTGCCATTGACTTAAAATTTTGTATATTTAAGTTTATTTTAACGTGTTCTTTTTGTCCACGACCATATTCGAGGTCTATAGTGCGGGTTTGTAAAGCTAGATGTTGATGGAGGTCATACAAGACGTCCGTTTAATTATTTCTTTTCGCTTTGTGCGATGCTCCATCCCGACAGGTCATGCATCCCTTCGACTTCCTGGACGATCATGACACCACATGACTTCCAATTCGTTCCATCCGTCCTATTTTTTAAGCACATTTGCTCCTTTAAGCGTTTATGTTCATTGGAGTTTACTGTTGTTATTTGAATTGCAACTAGTTCCGCACTGAGGGCTCCTCCTGAATTACTCAAGGAGCAGTTCTGTGGTTATCCACTCTTGCTTTTGATTCGTGTTTCTGAGTGAAAGACACGTTAAAGTTAGAAGAGTCGGGTTGGGGGTTGAGTTTTCAACTCCGAGAGCCCCAACGGGAAGTCGTTATGTAAAGAAGGGTTTACGGCAGACTGAAGTTGTGTTCTTCATTGCAGGATGTTAGTTTGTGAAGTCAAGAAGCTATGCTCATTCAAATTCGCATCAAAGTTCGTGTTTTGTCTAGAAATATCGTTAAAGCGATTCGAAAGCGGATACACTTAAAGACTTTTGTTTTATAGTGCGATTCATTCTCGTTGGGTAATGATGACGCCTTTCTGCCTTTTAATTATTTGGGTTCAGTGGTTATTATAGTAATCCCGCTCTCTATGTTTTTTTCACATTCTGCCTACTCCTCGTCCTTACATACCGAGTATTTCAGTTTGAAAAGTTTATTTTCCTTAGGTCTTGTGGTTGACATTAGCGATTGCAAACCGCAGTAACGATCATTTTTCTGTCCGTAATTCTACCATTGGCAATTCAGTGGCTTATGACCTTACTGATGGCCGACAGACCAGCGCCATGAAATAAAAAACAAACAAACAAACAAGAACATTGACAATAAAAGCACACCCGTGTCGGGCTTTGAACTGCTCTTAACTTATTCTGGCCACATCATGTAACCAAAACATAGGGAGAAAGGCAAAATGTAAGAGCATCTTGAATATATTATAAAGCCTGTTTGGTGCCAGTTAGTCTTCTTTTTTTTAATGTTTTATAACGTTTATCACAGTTACATTAAAGCACAAATTAGGGAAAAGTATTAACTGATTTTTAAGGGAAAGTTGTTATAGTCATTTTCTAAAATCCGTCTATTATAACGTTTACAAGCTTGTAAAATGAATACGAAATGTTTTTTAAAGGTTCATTCATGCAGCTTGTAATAGCCATCGAGTTGTAGATATGTAAAAATCTTCTAAACTAAAAATAATAACCTATATTTATCGGTTTTAGCGAGATAAATAAAAAATCTCTACTGTGTTCAAACCAAACGAAACAAACATACGACCAGGAAATTTCGTTGTGGAGTAGTATCAGATGGAGCCGCATATCCACTCAGTTCATAAAGCTTCATGTAATCTACTTTGGTTAATATGACAATGTATCCCTCACACATCTTCCCTTCCCCTAACTTTACACTTACACGAACCACTGCAAAACATTTAAGATGTTTCTGTCGAAACTCACCTCTCTTTTTAGATATAAAAGTGAGGCCTTATTCATTGTTATCTAAAGGTATCCGCTCAGATTGATCCTGATGGACTGCGAGTCATTACAAACGTTTTTGTTCTCGAAATTATTGCGAAATACCAACGAAGGCACGAAGATTGTAACGAAAGTGGTGATGATAGAGCAAGTGAAAAAGTGTGGAAGACAGCCGTATAATTTACTGATGTTTGGGGCTGAGAAGACACGCGACCGCCCAGAAGTCACCGCAGCAAGGTTGAAAAGGGTGGGAATAATGCCTGTTAACTCCCCCCCCCCCCAGCTTGATGGAAGCTAAGGAGAAAAGGGAGAACCAGCCCCCGCCCTGGTCCCAGGAATAAATGAATGACGAAAGCTGGTCTGCGACTAGCCTGCAAAATTAGACGGCCAAGATACGTGAGATGGCTTGTAAAGACGGAATAGAGCCATGTTAGTCTCAATATAGTCTATCATCACGGCCTGTGAGGCAAGAAGGGCGTGACGCTCCTCCAGTTAACAGACGGGACTGTCGCCAATAGGTTAAACTCCCTAGTCCCTTTCGGAAATGCAGAGACCCACCCCCACCTTCCTCTCGTTGAGGGAGGTTCAACTCGGAACATCCCAAAAGCATCGCAATGCTCACGACGCTCATGATTTAGATAAAGGGTTACCAACCTTTTTTGCTTGTGGACCCCTTAAATCCTAATTTTACGTAGTTATTTTATTATTATTATTTATTTTTATGTAAAAAATTATTAATTAATTTACAAATATCTTTTCATGACCTCCTTAGCTCATATTATGCACTCGAAATACATTTTTTTTTCTTACGGATCCCCCTCAAAGCTTCTATGGACCCCTGTGGTGGGTGGGGCTCAAACTTCTAACTCCACAAGTAGATTTGAGTTCGTACCCTTCGTCTTTGTACCAGGAATTTTATATTAGTCCCTATCGGGCCTAATAACTGATTATCTTGTGGTTTAATATTGATATTTTAATCTTTTCCGTCGCTATTCCACTTCTTCCTCTTTATCTCCTCCCTTCATCTGTCTTCCAACTCTTAGTTCTTCCCCCGTTGAGAGAAATGCCATCGTCGGTTCGAGTCTCCTTTCTTTCCCCAACTAAAAAAATACTATTCCTCGAGGATCACATTTTTAGACGAGCATATAAAAGGGTCTTTTAAGTCCCCATCGGGCCCATGCCCCGGGATGTAGGCGCCCCGGTTGAAAGGGACTGAAATTGGCCGCACACGACTGGTTGCGCGCCGCCAATGCTTCGCCCCTGTTTCCGCTGTCGGCTTTCATTTTCCTGTGATTATATCCAGGATAGTCCTCATTAAGGACCTCCGATCCTGTTCAACGCCCAGGGACAGGATGGAGCCATTAATTAGGGCGTAAAACTGTATACCTTGCGGCTTCGAAGGTCAGACTGCGGGGGATTATTTAGCTATGGGCAGTTTAGGTGGTGGTGGGGGGGGAGATTTAGGTTGTTTGGGTTTTGTTTGGTTTAGGTTAGGTTTATTTAGGCTAAGGTTTGATTTGGTTTGGTTTAGGTTACCTCCTCAAGGAAACCTTCGACGCGGTAGTTTTAGGGAGATATGTGTGTCCCTCGCCTTCTAAGGCGCCTCAATTAGTCTTCTCTTTTATTTACCTTTCACAAATTTTCGATTTAACATCACCTTTTTCTTTCGAGCCTTTTGGAGCCCTCGTAGCTTAGTGGATAAGCACCCTGGTTCCAAACCCTGGGTACCGGGTTCAATTCCCGGAGCGGATAAAATATTTCGGTACTTGTAAGGATCTCCATCCACCATATAACGGCGGGGCGCCGAGTCTGATGCAAGCGCACGCGAAGGCTAATCCATCCATATTTATGCCATCACATGCCCAACCAATCAAAATCAAGGATGCCTCTTTTACATCTTTCCATCGCAAGCAAAAAACGTCACTTTTCCGCCAACGGAATCCTTCGAAAAGACTTTTCGATCCACACTCCCCCGATCCGGAGGTGTTAGTATCGACCTCTCCCGAGCTAAGGGGTAGTCTTACTAGTTTTGAAAGGGCTTTAGAGTAGACAATATTGGGATTGTTTTGGAAAAGGTAAATGACTTCTCCAGAGATACTTTGGAACGAGTTGAGTCCCGACTTTCCTCTTTACTTGATAAATAGTTGTAGAAAAGAGTGAATTGGATTATGAATGTTTAAATGATAAAGGTGTTGAAATTTGATAAATTAACTTGCGTTAAATTGGAAGTTTTGGAGAGTTGCTTCCTGGAGGTCGCAAAAGTTCTCATTTGAAATTAAGGGATTATGAATTTAATACAAATTCGATGAAAATAATGAATTTGAAAAGAATTTGCACGTAGCAGACTAAAATAAATTTGAAGGATTGGAAAATACGTACAACAGAACTGAAGTTTGACGATAAATGGATACACCACGACAAAATAATGAAACAGCGCTGACTTGATTCCCTTAATGAGCTTAAGAAGGCCTGTCTTAAAATGTTGTATGCAGTAATATGTGGGCCCAATCATTCGAAAAGTCGGTAACATAGCGATAAAAAAATGGTCAGTCAGCTAGAAACTAAACCCGTCGATGCTAGAGTGGTCTGGTAGACAACAAAAAAGGGTAGACGGACGGAAACTGGAAAATCCACAAAGCATAAAAATATATTTCTAACAATGGGTGGCTCTTCCATGAGCCACGAAGCGTTCCATACTCTCGCTGTTTGGTTGCGTGGCAAACACATAGTACTACCCTCACCAGAAGCCCACCCCAACGAGACAGGCCCTTAGCGCCCACGATCTTAACAGTGTCATACTTATCTAGATCTATGCGGATTTCATTAACCGGTTTCACTACTCTCACAACTGAAAGGTACAAGTGAAGCAAGTAATAATAATCATAATAATATCAACCATCATGATCATAATAATAATGAGCAGTTTCACTTTAATAATCAAAATCGACATCCAAGGGGGCACGCAACTGCGGGCGTAGGAGCCGAAGGAACACGCATGCCTCAAGATATCAGTTGTAGCTTGGCTGCCCTTGCTACATCTGATACCCCCTTGCTGGAGAGAATAATAATTATTATTACCATTAGTAATAGTATTTCCAGAGATGCGTCGGTTATTTTCGCATAAAAATGAAAACAAAAACAATTGGTATTTCAAAACTACGCGAATGATATTTAAAAATACCTAAATTTCATTTTTTTACATACTTGAAGTTCATTTTTAAAAATACGCTAAGGGCATTTACAAAATAGGTGAATTGCCTTTTAACAAATACGCGAATGACATTTTTTTAAGGCGCAAATGACATTTAAAAATACGTGAATTGCATTTTTTAAAAATACGCGAATGGCATTTAAAAAATACGTGAATGGTATCTAAAAATACGTAAATGGCATTTAAAAAATACCTGAATGGTATCTAAAAATACGTAAATGGCATTTAAATAATACGCGGGTGGTATTTAAAAAAATATGCGAATAGTATTCAAAAAATACGCGAATAATATTAAAAAAATACGAGAATAGCATTTTAAAAATCAATAATCATCTGCATTCATTCGAAGGAATGAAAGATTTTGTATGTACAGTGTATCTCTTTTGCGCCTGAATTTTATTTACCAGCGTTAATAACCTTCGTATTTGCATTTCCCTAAATAAAATTCAAATGTTTTGGGGGGCCATTTCCGTTTCGATATCTATTTTACACACGCGTTTTTATATCTAAACACGCACTTAGATTTCAGAAAGTTGTGGAAAATTTTAAGCTTCAATGCGATATATTTGAAAATAAATGAGTTTTTATTCCTGTCCTTTTTTGCAATTGCAAATTTCGCCCTCAAAATTGGGTTCTTTACTGCCGCAGAGGCGTAACTTGATTTGCCTGTCCGCATGCTGCGTGCCTCATTTAAATGCAATCTCAAGGCCTCTTCCCCATCGAAGTGTTTTTTGTAAGGATAAAAAAACGTTACCATCTGTCGTGCAGGAAGCGCTCTGTTGATTCGCTTATGAATTGTTCGAATGTCGAGAGAATGTTGTAATTGCCTACCATTATTGAACCGCAGAACTGCATTTTATAAAGATTAATACCGTCTCTCATGTTTTTCACTTGTGACGTCGCGTATTATTTAAAAGAAGGCCACAGCTTCGATATACAATCACTGTTTAATTATTTTTTTTAACTGCGTTCAAGTTTTCAAAGTTTGTGTGATTGTTTTTAAATGTTAAATTCAGCTTGAGTGGTCGTTTCCCAGGTTTATTCAGGGAGTTTGTTGCTAACGAAACAATTCTAAGGGGAGGAGGAAATATGAGGAGAGAGATCGTGAGACTCGCGAGCTGTAGTTACCAATGTATATCATTTTAAATCAAATGTATTTACATTTTTGTGCAATACCGCGTCGCCCTTTCGTGTCTTCCTGTAAATAAAGTGCGTGGGTAAAGACAATAGGTAGGAGACATTTTTTTCCCAATTGTTGAGTTCAGCAGGACTTTATAGTTCTTTGCGTGTTCGAGAATGTCCATAAACTGGCTTATGGTATCATTCAACGCCCTTTTTACTCTAGTTACTGGGTTCGGAGATCGGAGGGGTGAAGATGAGCCAGGGCAGCCCAATGTGCTCTTGTAAATGTAGGGGGATTTCTATATAATACTCAGACCATACTGTACTAAGTATTTTTTTGTAAGTCAAGTACTCCTTCACTCCGCCTTAGGGTAGCAAGTTCGTAGGTTGAGGGCTCGATTTCAAGGAGCGAAAAGTGGTTTTCCTAATCACCGTTTCTGGATAGGGTACTGCAAGCTCCTCGTTTTGTAAGACTGGCTCCACGGTTTCTATCACTCCGCTTATATAGGAGTTTTTTTTAACTCGAGTTCCAGTCTAGTTCCTCCTAAAAAACAACAATACAGCTTCATCTTAATAGTACTACTCAAGAAACTCCTAAAATGGCTTGTTTTTGATGAGCTAAATGGAGACGGGGAAAACAATATATTGGGAGATGTAGAATGGTAAATTGATTCAATATGAATAGTGGAAAATTTAGAGTAATTACCAGATTAAATACTTTATTGATAGAGACAAAATTTAGGAAATAAAGAAAGCGAGGGTAACGGTGAAGTCGACGAGAACGAGTGGCAAGTTAAATATTATCACGTTCTTAATATAACCTTTTTAGCTACTATGTTGTGCAAGAAAGGACAACATGGGTGTGTGGTTTTGCATTTTTCGTTAATAGCACTCCGCGGTAAGGGGCAGCAGCTGATAATATAAGAAATGACGTTATATAGCTGCCGCTGTCTCCTCCCCCCTTCTCGTGAAGTGGCCCCATTGAGAAAGGCCTTCCCCCTTCGGGGACGTCCTTTGTATTCTTTATTTTTATTTTCCACAAGTTTCCTTCCCTCTTGTCTGGCCGCGGGTGAATGGAATCATGGGAGGGGGGGGGGGGCGATCATGCGAAGTGGCCTACAGAAGGGCACAGCTGTGGATTGGAGAACCAAGAAAATGAGGGCGCTAATGTTAAGGGGTGAAGAGGCGAGGTCCCTGATTAATTTTGTCTGTGGTTTTTTTCGACTCGGTTCCTGGCGATTTATAAACAAAGTCCCCTTCCCCCCCGCCTCCTTTCCAGCCATTTAAAAGTGTCTAAGTTTCTGTTGGACTCGTTCTCACCCTCCCCTTTTTTATGTTCTTATTTTTATCTCAGTGGCCTTTATCGTGTCTATTTCTGCCATCATTCTTTGGAACCTGAGTAAATTTCCTCCCAGAGATGACGTCATTTTATTTTATGTTAAAAATAGGAAGGAGGTGCGGGCGAGAAGTCTCCTGCCATTAGGCACCGAGGGAAGTGGCGAAAGGCGGCCCTCATCACGAATTGTGACAAAGAGCGGAGCACAGGTGCAATTAGGAGGCTTAAGGAGTGGGGTCCTCTTTTGTGCGCAATTTAGGGAAACCCTTAGAATGTCTCATTCCATTTTTCGCAGACTGAAACTTATGTATTCATTTCGTCAAGGGCCACCGATAATATTTCTTGAGTTTTCTTGTTGTAGAGTTTTTCAAACTGGTTGTTGTTCCAGCCTAAAAAAAGTGTCTGTTCTTTTGTGTGAATTGGCACACCTGCGGTCAACGAAATGTTATTTATTTGGATCCTCACAAAACCGGTTACCTCTCCCATTTTCGGGTTCGTTCACGCCTTGATGGTTGTACCAAACCGGCTTAATTGGTCGGATTTGCAATGGTTGAGTCGATGGAACTGGCGTGGATTAGCTGAGACTGAGTGCCCCGTCTCAGCCGCTCAATGACAGACGGGTGGAGAGATGTGTAACCGATCGAGCCATTTTGGGTCGCCTGCACGTGTCTCCTCGGCGATTGTCTACTGCGCACCTGCCACGGCATCGGAATTCACTTTCTATAGAAGGGAGAGGACGGGCATGAGTAAAAGAATGCACCAAGGCAAGAAGGGCAAAGACCCCGGTGGGAAGAGCCTCACTCGGGCACTTGAGGCTTTTGGAATCTGTTCATCCCAAGGACACGAGAGTAGGCGGGCGTTTCCTTATCTGTGGCGCTTCTCATTGGGGTTCGAAGTTTATATCCTTGAGCTTGGAGACGCCATTGGCTTTATCAATTTTCTTGGCTGCGTTCAATCGATTCTATTGGAGTTGCTGGTTGCTCCCCCCTCTTCGATGAAGGGTAGCGGGAGGGGTGCTTTTTGGGTCTGCAATCGTAGGAATGCTTTTTTTACCATCTTTCCCTACAAGAGCCGTTCTGAGGAGGGTCAAGTTCGGATACTAGTGCCCTTGTTCTTTTTACACAAACTGAACCTTGTTTTTTTTACCCTTTCCCAGTTATCGCATTTAGTCTTTTTCATCATTCATCTTTCTCCTATTTTTTTACATTTATTGTCGTTCTTTTCTTTTCCACGGAGTAAGCATTGCTTTTCCTTCCCTATAATTGATCGAACCCTTAACTCAACTTCCCCACCACTTGCCCTCTCATCACCAAGATGAGTCATGGAGGTAACAAGCGAGCCCCCCCCCCTCCCTCGTGACAGACCCTTTGCATGGGACGAGGTTCCTCAAAGTGTCCGTATTGGTCTATTTGGAACCCTACGAGTCGCTACACGGCTACGCACAGGAGAAAAATATGTCTGGCATTTAATTTCCAGGCGCAAACGAATTATAAAAGGCGTAGCAGAACGAGCCTTTCTCTCCCCCATCTGACATGGTCACATTCAATTTTCAATATACTGCTGTTCGCCTCGTTCTAAAGAAACCCTACCTGGACACAAACTAGTGCCCAATCTTTCCGGTTCTTTTCTAAAGTCCTTGAAAGGTTAGTTTCATCCCGGGTTATTGTTTGCATTGTCTCCCTTCAACGTTGAGATCTTACAGTGAGCACAGCTCTGAATCTGCTCTCCTAAATGTAGCTAACCGACTTCGTCGGGCGCCTGATGTTGATCAGGACCGCATCCTAATATAGAGTTTCTCTATTTGTGGTATGGCTATTTTTTGTTGAAAAATTCTTAAAAATCGTCATATAGATAGGATTTTGGACCCTTTATTTATGTTTCATTGGTTATATTTCTAAGGATATTCACGGGCAATTATTTACCTTTAGTGACATTAATTGAAAAAGATGCTGACTAATTGTCGTGGTATGACATTACATTATATCAATACCATATTATATCTATCAGGGAGGGACCAATAACTTGAAAGCGAACCGACAAAAGGGACGGAAAACCACGAGTTCAGACGGGCTGAGTAGCGAGAGAGTGCAACGAGGTCAGGTAAATTAGGGACAATGGCAAAGCTCAAGGTTATTTAAAGAGACATGTACAAAAATATAATTTTATTTACACAAAAATAATGAGAGAATTGATGGGTAAAATTACCTCAGAGAATTAACGGGCAAAATCACATCAGTAAATGAAAGGGGGAATTGTAGTTATAAATCAGGCTATGAAGTTAGAATATAAGGTATTCCCGGAGGAGACTATTTAAATGGGGGGGGGGATTAACTCAATTGGGTACTAAAAGGGGAAGAGGGGTTGGCTTACGGATGTCTTCTGCACTTGAGGTGAGGCCGCTCGCACTTCAACGCGGGAGGTTGGAGTGATGACGGTTCTCCAAAAGCAAGGGGGGGGGGGTAACTTCCGGTCCAGGGGAGAGTATTTCGGCTACCCGAAATGAGGAGGGCTTCGACAGGAGTTGATGAAAGCAGTCTGGAAAATCACTCGGGGCGATCGTTCAGTGGAATTACTTCCTGGCTGGGGCTAATTCCAAATACACAAAATGGTCCAGCTGTCACTTTGCTTTGTTGCTAGCACTTGACTTGGAACCATGGGGAAATCTTCTGGGTTCTGGACGAGACTTATCAACTCTGTGTCTCTTCCGGGGAGTTGAGCGTTATTTATGTCCGAGGCTCTCCCCGGAGTTGGTGGTTAGCGGGAAACAGCTCTACTCTCGAAGGGACTCGAATTTTCTTACAGAGCTATTTTAGCCCGCATAAAGGTGAATCGTGGGGGACTCGATTCGAAGCTACCGCTTGTGGAAGGGAGGGTGGGCTTACCACTTTAGGCCTAGCCGGGCCTTCTGCTGCACATGGGAGTTCCTTTCTGCTAAAGATCTTCCACGTGGGGTTTCCCTCATACTAATATATATATATATATATATATATATATATATATATATATATATATATATATATATATATATATATTGCGCGTAAATATCCTTCTGAATATAAACAATGAAACGTAAATAAATGGTCACAAATCCTATATGTCGTGGTATGATATTACATTATATCAATACCATATTATATCTATGGGGGAGGGACCAATAACTTAAAAGCGAACCGACAAGGAACAGAACGCCACGAGTTTCGACGCGCGGAACAGCGAGAAAAGAGTGCAACGAGGTCAGGTAAAATTTGGGCGATGGCAAAGCTCAAGGTTATTTAAAGAGGCATGTACAAAAATATAATTTTATTTACATAAAATAAGAGAATAAATGGGCAAAAATTAAATTGGTAAATGAGGGGGGAAATTGCAGAGTTATGCGTCAGACTCTGAAGTTAGAAATGAATGCGTTACAGAAGGAGACTATTCATATGGGAAGGATTTACTCAAATGGGTTGCTGAAGGGGAAGAGGGGTTGGCTTATGGAGGATTCCGGGTGAGACGTCAGGGTAGGGTATCACGGGTGTCTTCTGCAGGCAATAAACGTGAGGGCGAGGGCGCTCGGAGCTTCTTAGCGGGAAGTAAACGTGATGACGGTTCTTCAAAAAAAGGGGGGGGGGCGGTAACGTTCGGTCCAGGGGAGAGTATTTCGGCCACCCGAAAACGAGGGGGGAACGAGGAGGGCTTCGACAGTTGATGAGTGGAGTCGGAAAAATCGCTCGGTGGCGATCGTCAAATGGAATTACCTCACTGGCTGGGCTAATTCCAACACACGAAAAGTTCAGCCGTCACTTTGCTTTATTGTTCGCACCTGACTTGGAACTAGTGAAATGCTTCTTGGTCTTGGCGGGACTCCTCAACTCTGTGTCTTCCATATTGGAGACGAACCCTATATATCCGAGGCTCCGCCCGCAGGGGTGGGGGAAACAGCGCTACTCTCGAATGGCCTCGAATCTTCACGTCGAGGCGATTCTAACCCGCGAAAAAGTGGTCCGAGGTGGATGCGGTTCGAGGCTACCGCTTGTGGATAGGGAGGGGGGGAGGGCTTACCAATTTAATAAGCCTAACCAAATTCTAGAACCTTCTCTATCGCATGGACGTCACTTCCGTGCTGGAAAAGAAATTCCACGTAGAATTCCCCCACACTATCTATTTGACGATTATTAAGAATTTTCAACAACGAATAGCCCCCTCCCCTTCCTCCCGGCCCCGACCAGAGATAAATGGATGAAATCTGGTCGTGAGGAATGTGTTGGGGCCTGGATGGCACCCAACCTTGCGTGTACCTAAAAGGCTAAGGGATGAATGGACGAATGCTGTTTGGCGACTAGCTTATATTTGCTCCCGGTCTTTTGGTAAAAGCTAAAATTGAAATGTATGGAAGGAATAAAGCCTAGTTAGCCTCAATCTATTGTGAGACTGCCGGATATCAGTTGTAACTACTCGGGGCATCTCCTTCGTGGCATCCCCTTCGTGGGGTGGATGCATTTTACTAAAGGAATATGCCCCTTGGTAGATTTTGTCATGAATATTTGATATAGGTTTAAGAGTCCCCCCCCCTACCGCCCCCATTAGACTGTACCTAAATTGATAAACTTTTCATAAGTTTTAACATCTAAATTACCATTTTTACAAACATCTTCCATAACTTCATAGATAACCTGTAGATTTTCTCCATAATAACAACCCGACATTATCGATCTATTCCTTTTTTCTCTCAAAAATAACCCGACATTATCGAGCTAATCTGTTTTTCTCAAAAAATAGCAACCCGACATTATCGTGCTAATCCTTGTGCGTGTGTGTGTGTGTGTGTGTGTGTGTGTGTGTGTGTGTGTGTGTGTGACAAATCACAATTGTCACATTTGCCGGACTTCATTTCTGTCTCCATTTTCCTTTCCAAATTGGGGCCCTCTATTGCAAAAGACCGACTTTGGTCTCTGGCTGCGAGCACATCCTCTCAAGTCACTAAAATACAATTACTCTCCACCACGAGAGTTTTCCCGCCCTGCCTAAGTGCCCCAGCCCCCCCAACCCCCATCAAATGGTATGCACTGAGACGATTAACTACCATATTGCGCGAGGCAACTGATTCAATAAATTCCCGGAAGTTTATTTCCACTTTCAAACCAGATCCGGTGGTGAGTGGTATGGCACAAACTTGAAATAGGATCTTTTACAGCGTTATCCCTCGAATAATACAGCTGCTTCCCATCTCGTGTCAGAATGTGAAGAAGAGTTGAGTGTATTAGCGAGTGGAGGTTAGAGAGAACGTTGAATCTCCGATCATGGAGTATGTTGAATTAAGGGCATTTTGTAGGAATTTGTATCCAGCTATAAAACCGAGTCTTATTCTCCCGTTGATGGGTTCGTGAAAACCCTCTCTAAAGGGATTCCAATGTTGTTCTGTGTCCAGGATTAATTCCAGAAATGAATTTTCTGCACTTCCCTTCTTCTTGTTCTTCTCGGCTTTTTCCTACCCGGGGTCGCCGTTCTTGATGAGTCGTTCTCGGTAAAAGACTCGTCCATTAAGGTTTTGGCAGAGACTTTACGAACAGATGCCCTTCCTGACTCCAACCCTCCCTATTTATCCGGGCTTGGGACCGGCACTGAGCTGGGCTGGCTTGCCATCTGAATCGATTCACCTCCGGTGATAATTAGATGTTTTGGTTTGCATCGAGGCTAAATCAAATTGCTCAATAGCCTACAGGGTTTTGTTTGTGGTCATCCTGTCCAGAATCTAAAAACTCGAACCGTCTCTTCTTTTGTTAATGATTTTTCTGATCAATTTTACATCGTGAAAGTATCTAGTGCTTCCAAATGCCATTGTGTGAAATAGAAACAAAAAATGATATAATAGAACTATGGATATTGGTCCTTTATCACTAGAAAATGCATATAGGCGTCTACCTTTGAATTTGAGAAAAAGCCGCTTGATTTCGCTTATGGTGAGACGAGAGGACCAACTCCGACTCATTTCCACGCAAAGTTTATGTTCGTATCTTAAATTCACACGGTATCACTCTTCCTCTGCGATGCTTCAAGGTATGCTCATAGTCCATAGACGCTCAAAAAGATTAATTTTGCTCCTTCAACCATTTTCTTTGGAACGTCCCTATATTCTTTGGGTCTGAATAGGTACTCTGTAAATGCTCATGATATATTCCTTCCATTACATTTCTACACACTCAACTTTACCCGCTTTATGAAGAACCCCTTTACGAAAAATTTGTGATTCAAGTGGCAATTTTAGATTTTGCTTATTCTTTTCCATAGGAAAAATAAAAAAAAAGTCCTGGAAGAAACTACAGTGTAGTGTTACTTATATGTGCGCGTGCCGGTGTTATAAAATAATTGTGATGGCAGTATTTGCTAATGAGGCTATAATGTTAGATAATTCTAATATTATATATATATATATATATATATATATATATATATATATATATATATATATATATATATATATATATATATATATATATATATATATATATATATATATATATATATATATATATATATATAGTGGGTCGCCGAAGTTTACAACACACTGTCAGAAATTCAAATTTATATACTTTTAGTTAACGCATGTTAATGAAATTTGCAATGCACGTGGAATTTTATATAATAAATTCAATGTAATGATCAGAAAAGCAAAATTGTCAACAGGAAAAACTTGATTTTTAAGACAAAAGTTTACAACACATTCATATAAATAGGTTAGACGTTCAAAATGTCTCATTAAAAAATACTCATTTGTTCCCAATATCTACAATATTCTAAACTAAATGCAAGGTTTCTTTCGTCATCGTGTAAGGCAACTGCGTCATTCCTTATAAGATAGTAGTTCTCTCAACATCTTCGTGAGCGCATTGTAGCCCTTCAAAAGCCTTGCTTTCGGCATAGAAAGATCTAAATTCAGTTGGTACCATAATACACAACTGGAAGTCTCTTTAATTCAATTAATTTTTGGATGTTACCTCGGATGTTGCTAGCACAGTATGTGATAAACCATAGACTACTCCTAGAGAGCTACAGGAAGATCTGGAAATAAGTGGGGTTGAAATTAGCAAGGATACAATAAGTAGAACGCTGCATCGTTATGATATCTTTTCTCGTACACTAAGAAAGGTCCCTCTTTAAGAAAACTCACTGTAAAGCTCTCTTAGCGTTCGCCAATAACATTTAAATAAACCGGCAACTTTCTCGGAACAAATTCTTTGGTTAGAGGAAACGAAAATATAATTTTTCTGTCGAAATTCAATCAGGAGGGTTTAGAAAAAAAAGTGTTTCTACTCATCAGTGGTTGGAAGAGTGGAGATAGTCGAAGGAAGAATAAACGGCGAAATGTACAAAGGAATTTTGGAAAGAAATTTGCTATCTAGGGTTAGCTCTCTGAACTTGAAACCAGGATGGGCGTTTCAACAAGACAATGACCGCAAGCATATAGCGAAACAAACTAAGAATTGGCTGCATAAAGGTAGAATTAATATTTTTGAATAGCCAAGTCAATCTCCTTACCTGAATCCCATCGAAAATCTATGGAGGAAATTGAAACTCATGATCCAGTAACGAGATCCGCGTAACTTCTCTGATTCGAAAAAAATATGTTCGGAGGAATGGAACAAAATCAGCCCAAACACCTTTAGAAAGATCGTAGGAGACAAAGAAGACTATTCAAAGCGTCTGCAAGCTGTAATTGTCAACAAGGGTTACACAACCAAGTACTAAACCATGTTTTTATCTATGTGTTGTAAACTTTTGCGTTGCCAAATTTCACTATTGTCCTTATAAAGTTTTTCCTGTCCATTATTTTGCTTTTCTGATCGTTACATTGGACTTATTATATAAAATTCCACGTGCGTTGTAAATTTAATTAACCTGTGTTAACTAAAAATATGTAAATTTGAATTTCTAACAATGTGCTATAAACTTTTGTGGAACCCCAAAAGTAGCGCGCGTAGGGACCAATAAATGTCCCGCATTGTTTTTCTTAAGAATGAACTGAATGAAGTGCGAAAGTACTTGGAATTTGCTACCTTGTTTCTTTAGGCAGCATCCGCCCATGATAATGGTTCTTTACCCCCCTCCCCTCTCCCCACACACCTCATCCTATTCTGTGCGAAGTAGTTGACGCCCTCCGCCTCCTCCCGCTCATCGATGCCGATTTGACTGTCTGCATCCTCTGCGCCGGCGCCGATCGCTCGTTTCGCCCAAGGATCCTTCGATTGTTGCTCTCCTGCTCGCGAGCAGCTGCCGATGCATTGTTTGCTTTCGTTTTTGAGCCGCTTGACCTCACCCAATCGCTTTTACTGGGCGGGATCTGGTCAGTTTATCTGTCTAGGGTCGGGTGTTTTTTTTTTTAAGGCGTATTCGGGCTGGTTTTCGATTTCCTGATATCTCCTCTCCATGGGATTCGCACCGACCCATCTACTTTGGGTGTGTACCCCTAAAATATGTTTGTTAACTTTTTTGTATCAGATTTCCTTGTGGGTGTTTGCGCGCGTGCTCTCCCCCCTTCTGTAAATTTATTAGTAGTTAGTTGGTATTTGCTAAGAACCATCTCTTAGATCCCTCCCAAATTTGTTTTGTGTTTATAAAACCCACAATATTTCTCGGCTTTGCTCGAAAAGTTTCTCTGGTCTTGTATTTTTACACAGTTTAAATAGTTACGTTTGTTGTGAGTTATTGTACTTCCGAGAAACGCCAGTCTTCAGGTGACCCACTCAATGGGGCAAGGAGTCGGAACCCCCTGGCTATTGACAAGTCAAAACTACGACCTAAACGACCACATTTAAAGGAATCCAGATGTATGGTTGGTATCCATAATTGAAACGTGGGGCTGGTTGGACCTCTCCTCTTGACCTCCGTCTTCCCACGCGCCCGTCCACGCACTTCTCTTCGCTAAAGTATGAAACTTCCTTAGTAGGGAATCCCCTCCCCTCCTCCAAAGGATTAAGAATGATGCAGCATATGTAAGGCCAATTGTTTGTTGGTATTTTTTTTTTAAATTCTCCTGCCCTTCTCCAGTGCGTGCATACACGCACGCACACATATGAGCGACCTGGTGAATGGAGTTGTCATTATTGGTTCCCTAATCACTACGGTGCTTGGATACTCGGCATTGTTTTTCGCAAATTTATTCTCTTCACATGGAACTCTTCTTTCCGGCTCAGTGGAAGTCTGTTCTTGTGAAGTTTGAATGTGTGGGCAAGCAACAAAATATACTGAATTAAAAGCAGACAGTTAACAAAGAAAGAGGCATCATCCGCTTCCTTTCTCCCCCACTAATTGATCCGACTTGGCCCCCAAAATAAAAGCCACCCGTTGGTATCAATGAAATTTCGACTCTGGTGGCCGCCGATCTATGCTGTCTGATAGCAGCCGCCAGCCTCTCGATGCTTCACGGCCTCAGTGCTCAGTCGTTGTTTGCCTTGCGTGGTTTTATGTTTTGTTACACATGCGCTCGTGTGAGGTGCTTCATTGCAATGGGTGCAAATGTGTTCACCAGTGTATTTGTGTTATATTTTACCAGTTGTGGTTTATATTGAAAACATATCCATTCGATTGCTCTTTGGAGTATTTCTTTGCAGTGCGCTTTCCTCCTATAGTGATTAGATATCAATTATTGCTTTTTAGTACACAGAGATGATGTCCTTTTCAGTGATGCAAGTTGTCATTAAAAGCTTTAGCGTCAACAAATATAGACTTTTGCGGGGATGGCTTTGGATTTTTAATATCACATGTTTTTTTTTAAATCAGTTAAAGCAAAATAAACCTTTATAGTAGACCCCCAAAATTAAGATAATGGAAGCAATTTTGAAATAATGGATTTAGAACTAGGTAGAAAGTCGAAAGAAACCCTTTCTTCACATTCTCCCCTTTGCTTATTTTTAAATATACCGTTCATGGATCATTTAAGGAGCCATGCAACTATTGAAACTATTTATAATGAACTGCCCAACCTGAAAGTAAAACTGATAGTGCAGAAAAGTTGCAAGCAAGTATTGGGGAAAGCAGTATCCAATCGTGCCAATAAATAACGAGAAAACCATTTACAATTCAGCTAATTATCCTGCAAATACCATGTGGGAGGAAACTAATATCTAGAAGCGTTTAAGATTTAGTTGAGTAATCGCGAGAATAAGAAGGGATCCGGACAGGTAATTGGCAGTCGTGCGAAAAAAAAACTGCAAATTTTATGAGGTATTTAGAGTTTGAGAGTAGATTAATCTTGAGTTCTAAGAAACTAATTAAACTTGTGAACTAAACGACAAATAATTTGTATAAATAATCTGATAACATGGCAACGGAGGTTGGTGCTTAGATTAAAATGCTCTAACTTCGCCACTCAGACAAGGGTCATTAGAGAACGCTAATGACGTGGTTAGCAAAAATATCACAGTCGCCTGTCATCAGAGAAAGAGATACGCGCATTTAAGGGCATAAAACACACATTAAAGCCTAATACCCTGTTGCCGATGGTTGCAGTCGTCATATTTTGTGGCTATTAAAGTGTTATGGACGAATATTAATTTTCCGAATTTGGGGGACGATACTTCTCGTTTCGCTCTATAGTCGGTCTACAAGGTAGCTATGTGAAAGCAAGAAACCTGCTTCGGTGCATTGAGTTGAATATTTGGATGATTTAACTTATATTTAACGGATGACAAAAGCCGCAAGGGTCTATCAGAGGTCATCCGAATCAATCACACAGTTCTGCAAGAATCACCCATCATCCCCAAATGCTGCTTAAGAGACTGAATCTAAATAATGTTAGGAAAAGAGTTCAAGGGAACTTGATTGAAGTTCCCTTGAATAGGGGAGACATAGGTATGGTTCTTATTTTTAGTGAACATGATAGGTCACATAGCAATGGGTTAAACTGGACAAGTTTATGTTTAGGAAAGAGATTGGTAGAAATTGGTTTACAAATCGAATGGTAGATGAATAGAATAAGCTCACTAGTTATGTGATAGTAGCGTCCTCCCTGCAGTTTTAAAATAGATCGGATAGATTTATCCATGAGGATGCTGGGTTGTAGGGACTGAAGTGGGGGATGGGAACATGGGTTGCCTCGTATAGCCTATTGATCAATTACCCTTCTTCAGACTCCTGCTATTATTGTGTATCCTTTGTAGGTTTTGTTTGCATGGCCCTCACCGCCCATGATTTAAGGGCTAATTACGGAACGCCGATGAGTGTTTGTTTGCTTTTTTTGTAGTTCATATTGGAACCATTGAGACCTACCTTAACTTCTTCCTCAAGTCTCACGAGACCCTGATCGGTACCCTTCCCCCCTGTAATCTCCGACTAGATTCAGCCTACCTGGTCTTTACACACACACACACACACTCTCTCTCTCTCGAAAATTCAATTTTGCCCTATTTTTCGACAGTTTCAGTACAAAATTCTCCCCTATTTTCTTGGCTGCCGCTAGCTTCGCCGGCCGTTCGTCGACCAACTTTCGTCCATTCATTCCTAGTCCAGACATAGAGGTAGATAGTGGTTCATCTCGGCTCCGATGGGGAAAGGGAGCATGCCTGGATTATTTCCACTTTTCTCCTAATGCCCTGCCATATGAGCCACCTTGCTGTAGTTGACATCTCCCGAAGTGTGTGCCCTTTCGGCTCCAACATTACCGATCATTTGCGTGTAATCCCCTCGTTGGTTTTGCGTTTTAAATTGGGGTCCCTCCCCCGGCTCATAAGCAGGTTCTGAAAAATTACCCTCTTTCCCAGCAACGAGATGCAAGTTTGCACTTTTGAGTCTCCGGCTTCGTTTTACGAACTTTCTTCTAATGGTTCGTACATTTAAGATTGACGCTGGTTGTTACAGGAGCCTCCATCCTCCTCCATCTTTTATGGACTTTTATAATAGTTCTTTAGCGTTTCTGTTAAGGTCTGGGATGTTCGATGAAACATGGTACATGATATTTACGACAATGCTATAACATCCTCTACTGAATGGTTTCGTCATATCAGTTTAATTTTTTTTTTAAAGTAGCTTGGAATTCCCACCACTCGTTTGGTGTTGAAGCTTTAATTTAAAATTAGGAAAAAGTAAATGATTTAAGTTAAGTTCGTATTGGAAGTGGAGAAGTTTGTGTAGTTCAGTAGCGAAGAGACTTACTTTGGACCGTAGGTACTGAGAGGGTGCTTAACTCTCCCCTTGCACAACGTAAGCAGGTGTCGTCCCCCCTCCGTTCTCAAGTGCGCCCCCCCCGTTCTCAAGTGCGCCCCCTCCCCTACTCTCCTTTCCTCCACTTGGGGTTGGAGCGGTGTATCACTGCAGTATTTGCCTTATTCTCCTCTGTCCTCGGTGCAAAAATAGTGCGCTTTAATGGTGACTTCGTGGGACTCATTGTTCGTGACCCAAATGGAGTAAACTTATGAGCAATATTGGTGGAGTTCCCACCATTAACTGCTGTATGAGGTGGTGGGAAACGTCGTGGTCACGTTCTGCCTTCGTTTCTTCCGTAAACCTTTGTCCATTGAGATTTCGTGGGAGGGGGGGGGAGGTGCTCACCCGGAAGTCGGATCGAAGGAAACTGCCTTTCTCGATTTCTTTCTACCCTAATCCTTGGATGGGTAATCTCATTTTAGTATTTCTAATTAATATTTTTTAACAACTCAACGGCTAGGTTGTTTATAAGTTTAAATTCAGGCATTAGGATTTTGTATACTTTTATTAAACTCGAAATTAATATTTTGGGTTCTAATTTGAGCTTTTGGAATTTCTGGCCTGTTTACAAATTGTAAGTAATCGGTTACGCTGGAATTTACGCTCCAAATTTAAGTGTCTGGTTTGTTAATTTCTAGAAATTAATTTATCGAGTTGTTAGCCATCACACTTAATTGGTGAGTAGGAGAGAGATCTGCTCTCTTCCAATCACTTGGATTTCCTACAAACTCTAGTTTTTTATATTCTTAAGATCTACGGTAATACTTTCTACCCCTTGTTGAAATAACATAAAAGTAAAGGATGAAAAAAAGCCAATAGGGCCTATCGAAGTCATCCCAGTCAGAGTATCCAAAAACCATTAGGCCACCTCCATGGTATAATCTGTATCAGGGGATTGCGTTATCAACCAATAGGTTCGTCATATTGAGTATATGATACAATACCCCAAGCAAGTAAATACTAATATCAGGCTCTTATTCGCATATACTTCTCCTCCGCATACTTGCTTATTTACATCATCCCCAAGCACTGTATTCCAACGCTCCACGACTCTATTACTGAAATAATGGATATTATCACTGATAGAGAGACATTGCAAGTATTTTACTCGGATTAATGGTATTCAACATCTATGATTAAACGCCGTAGTATATTGGAAGTTTTATTCCGAGATGACTTTTGGAAGTGCGTCGATTTACGTACATTCGGATAAAACTTCCAATATATAGGGGGGGAGGGTTCAGAGCAATAGGACCACAAAGAAAACTCCGTAATTAAAATGTTATTTTATAAAATGGTAAACACCTTTCGAAAGAAGATAGTTTCAAGTTTATAAAAGACTTGGCCTTCAAAATAAAACCCACATTGAAGACCTCCATTACAAATGAGATCATATTCTTAACAGGGAGATGCAGATCTTTCATGCGAAGAACACTGGAATGTTTGGAAACTAATGGAGCTCATTTGAAATGAGTAATTTTAAAAATATATATATTTGATAATAAACTTGTAACTCTATACTCTTTCGAATGATATATAGTTTTTATGAAATATATTTTATTCTTATGGGAACCATTTTCATGGATCACCTAGTACTAGTTACGGCCATTTAGGTTCTCTTCTCTACAAACTGAAGCAAAATGTTTATTAAATACCTAAATAATTTCTCATTTTCTTCCACAACGCTTTCATATTTAATAGTTCCTATTTTGTATTTATTTTATATTAACTAAAAATTTTGCGGGCATCTTTATTACTATGTTGAGAGCTAAATAATTTATCCCCGCTTGATTTTTTTTATATTATCTTATCTTACTCATTTTTAATCAATCTATTTTGATTTTCTACCTGTAATTTCTACCCTGCCATCCTCATAATTTTTTTTATATCTACTAATTCGACCATAATAATTTACATTTCCCCCTAATGATCTTCATGGGAATACAATGGTCTTGAGCTACGTTTAATATATGTATGCTTAAAAGTATTCCACATTTCATAAATATTTTATCTACCCAAATTCAGCAAATTTCAAAGCTTTTCGTTATTCCCTAAATGGATATTAGGAGCTTTTGTAATATTCTCAGAAATTCTACCTTTCTCTTAAAAACAGTCTGGTGATCATTGTTTCCCAATGCTTCATTAAAGGACAATTTCTGAATCAAATGGTTATTGTTTGAAAGTACTAGATGTAATTTAGTTTCACCTTGGTTCATTAACGAATCAATTCCAAACATTGTATAAACTTACACTCTATCCATTCGTATCATATTTTCAAAGTCAACGGAATTTAAATAAAAGTCACCAAGAGTTATTTACTTAGCTCCATCATCATTAGTTCCTCAATATCTTTAGTCTGTCCATGTGGTTTATAAAAGACCACATGCCGTTTTCCCCTTTAAGAAATATCCAAAATTGGAGTAGGTGAAGATGAAAGAGCAGCTTGAGAATTCCAGGTCAACATAGGTTGAATTGTCACATGATCTGGGTCAATCCCATTCGGTACTTGTTTAACTATTTAACCAGGTTATCTTTAAATAGGACAAACTTGACTAGGATATGACTTAACGAGGCAGTTCGATTCATGCGGTTTCTCCCATAGTTTAAGGATTTCTGGGTTTTGGATAGGTTGATTTGGGTAGCCCCTAATGAATTTATCCATCTATAAAATTATGTTAATTGGGTTAATAATTACCTCTGGGTTAAAATGCTAATATCCCCTATTTACGCAACAATTTAACTTGGCCCATTTCTTTTCTTAAAAAAATGTTTAGCTATTCTTTGGCTCCAAAGAGGTCTTTAGATTTTTGTATACATGCTCGTAGCATTTTGACCTAGTTTCATGTGCATTTATGGGCTCTTACTCGGTTTGTTTTGGCTAAAGGGTTTTTTACGGACAGTAGTCCCTTATACAGGGTGTTCGGAAAGTCACTGTGCACTTACATATTTATTAACATAAATGTTTCAATATAGAATACAGGAGGTAAATATGAATGACAATTATAAATTATGTTGAAAGTGACCCCCCTTTGGCATCAATACAGGCTTGGACCCTTCTTATTTTGTTTCTAAACACCGCTATCAGTTGCACTTACATATTTATTAACATAAATGATTTGGGGTCGAAATCTGAAATATAAAAAAAAAATATTAGAAAAGTGCACAGTGACTTTCCGAACACCCTGTAGTTCTTTTTATAGTTGCTTGGAGTAATTAACTCCATTGTTCAAATATTTATCGCTTGTAAGCGGAAATGTCGATGGGAGCTAACTGTAATCAATTTTTTTTTTTTTTTACCCCGTCCCCATTCGTACTTTTCCCTCATTTTCTCCAATAATTTCAGAAATAGAGGGTGTGATAATAACCATGGTAATATTGCAAGTTTGCCTGGCAATTGCACCTGTAATAATGTTCTGTTGGTCATACAAACACTGTTTGGATGGGTGTTGGGAGCGACCATTTAAAACAGCTTCGTGCTTCATTCTGCTATTGTGCATACAGAGAGGATATTGCCCTTCGCTAATAATTGGCCCATTAGCGAGGTAATAGTTAGATTTGAGAATTGCCAATCCATTTCCCATATTAATCATTCTTTTTGTTCACTTCCTCTTTTTTCCGTTTCTTTTTATTCCTTTTTCCGGGACGCCCTTTTCATTCGCCACTCGGAGGGAGGGGGGGCGTCATGGCATCTCCAGCAAAGGTCACGAGTTGGAGGACAATAAAATGCTTCTTTTTATTTTTTAATTGAATCTTTCCTTTGTCCCGTTCAAATTAAATGTCCTTATAATGATATTATTTTGAGAAGAGAGAATAATCCTTAATTCGTTCTTGTCAAAGTGGCTGCTGATTGCCAGAGCCAACATGAAACATTACCTCTCAAAGCCACCCCCAGGGGATAAGCTCCCTAGGGTGGCGTATCTTCTTGTAACCGGACCGATGCATGGCACCAAGCCATTAAGATATGAGGAGCTTCGAAAGAAGATTACTATTTTGGCGTGAATTGAATGACCTCATTTAATTGGCTCCACCCTACCTATCGACTCGATAGACGCGCAAAGACTATATATATTTATATGCAAATTTTGTTGAAGACCATTGTGTATTTTGCTTTAATTAATTTCCTTTGGCAATTTCTCTTCTTCTAACTATCTTTTTTATTCGATCGTGTAGATTGTAGATCACTTGTCCTGTATTCATCTCTTTTTTAAATGAATGTGTTTGGTAAAAAACAAACTAAAATTGCTAAGCTTTCGATCTTATTCGATCATCTTCGGAGCGTTTTGATATGTCCTTGCCTCCTTTACCGATGTAATGAGTGGAGTGAGGATCCCTAGTTTACGTGCTGGCGAATATCTTATGGGGCCCTTTTGGTCCATCTGAATTCCCAAGCTCCGTGTTGGCAAATTTGTTAGAATTTCTTTCTTTCGCAGAGTTGATGAATTTTGGACACAAATGACGTAATCTGAATCGCCACTGAGTTGCCAACTCGCTTTTTTATCGTTTGCTTACTGAGGAGTCACAAATGATCAAACGTTAGCGGCTGGGGTGCTCAGTCACTAAAAGGTTAATGTAAATGAAGAAACTCTCTGAGTCAAGACAGAGAGTTTCTGCAGAGCTGAACACCCTCCCTATTTTCAAGAACACTTAGTAATCTCCCCCTGGGTAACTCTAGATAAATGCATTCTACACATTTTCCAGAGCTCAGTTTTCACTATATTTGCAAACTTCTCATCAAATTTCGGGCGGAAATGCCTCGTTAGTTTTAGCTTCATAGTTTACCGAGAACAGTGGCTATGTACGTAAGAAACTCTTAGCATTTGGGTCTCTCACCCTTACATAGTTACAGGGAGCAAGCAAGGATTACTTAGTCCACTCAAAGGCCAGTCCCATTTTATACTACTATGCTAGTAGTCCTCCTTTAGACATTGTCTCCACGATGCTCACTCACACGCATTCAATCCACAACAGGGCTCTGTATTTAAACAATATCATTATTCGTAAAATAACTATCAATCTACTACCTCCGTGGGGAGTGCGTTCCATTTATCGATGATTTTAAAAGGGGAATTTTTAGCTATATTCGTTTGAAACCTCCGCCCTTTAGGTTTCTAACCGTTGTTACGTGTGATACCATGGTCGTACTCAATTTTCTTTCCTAATTGACGTTTTCAAATTTATTTAAAATTTTGAATATTTCGATAAGCTCACCTCGCAATCGCCTGGTTTCGAGAGTCGGTAGTTTTAACATATGACTGATTTATAATCGAGGGAATTAGTTTAGTTGTACACTTTTATAAGTTCTTTTGGGTTGGATACTTCTTTGTATTCTTTTGAACATGCCTATCCATGGAGCTTTGTATTAAGTTTGTTTTGTTGCCTCGTCCAAACCCAATCTTACTGCTCTCTAATTCGCGTTGCTCCGGTTTCAAACTTCCTATTTCGTTTCTCTACCGACTTTCACCCCTTCAATTTATAGCGCACCCCCCCCCCCCCAGTTTTGGGTGATTATCGATCACTACGCTCACTCCCCCCCCCCCCAAGGGACACGCCAGGGTTGCGAAACAGGGATGGGGGGGGGGTTCATAGAAGCTGCGCGCCCTTTCCATCTCTAGCAGCCCCGTAATGATTATATACTAATCAAGCTACTTCTGTTCCACAGATTTTCACATTCTCTACCTTCACCTAATGTCCACTTTGGTTTTAACTTCTTTCAAAGATAAAATAAATTCGTCCCTCTTTTTTTACATTCAATTAATTACACTCCCTTATTCCTATTTCCTGAGATAACAATAAACCTCCGATCCAGACTCTACCCCTTTCCCGTTCCCCTACAGCATTTCCTATTGGTATCGTATTGTTCCCTGCGTTATCTCCCTTTTTCCTGTTCTCGAATTTCACTTTTCATTATCGAGAGCTCCCATTTGTTCTCTCTTGTTTTCCCTTCGATTATTTCATTTCTGTCTTCATTGTATTATGGTTTCAATTGATCTACCTCTTCGTGGTTATATATTTTGACTTCCATAAAGGCTAGAATAAATGATGCGAATTTTTAAAAAGATTTTAACTCTTCCTAGGGGTAAAACATGTTTCATTCCATGGTAGGCTTTTGAAGATTTTCGCCAGCCTATTCTAGACCATTAATGAATAAGTGCAGATGTAGAACATTTAGCTGCACAGCTTTCACACAACTTATGTTCCCTTAACTTCACCAAGTTCGAATAGGTTGACCCATAAATGCTTAGTACTTTTCATACCTCTGTGCAAATGAAGGCTCAGGAAGCAAAATTTGAATTAGATCCAGAGCTCCCTGTAGTTGGAAGGCAGGGCGGAAATGCGAAGGTTATTCTTCAGTTGATGGTCGCAAAGTGTTATCCTACTCAATCAAATTAAACTCTGACATCTTTTTGCGTTCTATTATTTAGCCCGGTGTTTATCACCACCACGCAAGCTCCTCCATGACGCCGAAAAGGATTTGATGTGCTTATCGGATTCTCCTCCCTTTCATTCACGATTGGATTCGTGGGGTTCTTTTCATCCCTTTCCTTATCTCTCCTTTGTATCCTCAGTATCAATTGGAAGAAGCCGTTCAGCCGCCATCTCATTGCCGAAATCACGAGTGACGGGTTCCAAACCAAACTCAGTCCGTCGCAGCTTTTCTGTCTGCTTGAAACACCCGCTTCATATGGGATGACAAAGTTTGCTGCTACAGTAGTCCTTGTCTTTCTCGATTGATCGCTACTTCGTCAGATCCTCGTTTTTCTTTCCTCCGCAATCGCCATGCCTAGTTATCCTACACCTTCCCTTCTTATCAGCTTCCATGTAGGCCATCCATCTCCATCACAAATTAATTTGTACTTTGGAGTGGCTTGAGGTTCTTTGGACGAGCGTCTTATGATATATAATACGTCTCCTTCCCCCACCCCGCCCCAAGGTTCCAGTATTGACTAAATTTCATTTTTGGTTTCACCAATTTAATTATCTCCTTTCACATGGGTTCCCCGACCGAGAACTAGGTTCCAATATATCCCCAATTTGTCCTTGATCAGTAATACCCAACCAGACTGATCCCTACCATAACAAGATGGCTCAAGTTTGTGGCTTTTCTGTGTGCATGCTTATTTCACTACCACTTGTCCCTTGGACTCGGGCTGGATTCGTGCACACAGACTTGTTGACTATCTGACTTCTTGGAGGAGGTTGGCCTCTTCCATTTTATTTGAATCTCTTTAGTGTTGGTCGCATGCTCCCGCGCCGGGAAAATCCCCCCCCCCCGACGTCTTAGCGTGTTTTCCGCTTTTTCTTGCTTTGTTTAGGTTGTTATTTTTTTTCCTTTTTTTATGTTTCGTATCTTAAAATACCCTAATATTAGGCGGTAAGTTCAAATTACCGCCACTTATCACCTTGGTAGCAGGCGCCAGATTGGGCGCGTAAAAAAGAGGGGTCTATTTCTCCCCCTCGATCATTGCGCAATAGTGAATGGGGGAGGGGGATGCTGATGGAATGTGGGGAAAAATATCTGGTTCAGACATGTTTTCAAACGGGATGTGCATATTTAATACCTTTCGAAGTAAGCGAAAGGGTCAATAAGGCAAAGACTAATGCAAAATTATGTACTGCAATTCTTTCTAATCTGAACGAGACGAATTATATATATATATATATATATATATATATATATATATATATATATATATATATATATGATGAAAAATAATGCAATATCGCAAGAAAAGATGAGGAATTAAACCACATTCTCCCAAGACAATTTAATTCAGAACAGTTTCGGTGTATCTCACACCCTTTTTCAACTGACACTGGATAGAAAATATAAGAAAAGTGCATACAAGCATAACACAAGGTCAGGTCATGAAAGATCCCCTCTTTTTTCCCCAATCCCCTACTTGTGGCTAATCGGGGGGGGGGGTAGGCCTAAACATATTGAAGGGCTGACATTTTACTATTTTGTTTATTTGCTTTCTTATTACAGGATTAAAAGAAAATTGGTCCTCAGATAGATTTAAATTAGGAACTGACGATATCAAGCTCGATTCTACGATTCTTCTCTTAACATAGTTAGCCGATTTAAATACCATTTTACTTCCATTGAAATCGATCGTATGATTCAAGTCTCTACTAACATGGCAAAATATTCCACTGCTTTCGCTGCCCACTCTAATATCTCTTTTGTGTTCATACAATCTCTTGTCTAGATTTCTCCCCGTTTCCCCTATATATATAAACTTTATGGCAATCGTTGCATGGTATTGCATATACTCCTATAGTATGATGTTCTATGGGTTTCCTGGCAATCATCAATTGGTTTAAGGAATTATTATATTTAAAGGCTAGATTAATACCCGCTTTTCCAAATATGTCCTTTAAACTATTTAATTTATTATTAAATGGCAATGTTATAAATTTGTTGAAGTCATTAGTGCGGGAAGGCGTATTACCATAGAATGTTTTCCTAGCTGCAAAATGGGCAGACGATATGAACCAATCGGGGTAATACAAATTAGAAAAAATGTTCCTGATAATGACAATTTCTTCATCTAAATAGGAAGGATGACATATTTTGTATGCTCTAAGGAAAAGGTTAGAAATTACGGATTTTTTAACAGTATTATCGTGAAACGAAAAATAATGTATATAGGCATTCGAGTGGGTTGGTTTCCTATACACGTCAAGTTTTAATTCATGGTGATCTTTATTAATGAGGACATCTAAAAAGGGTAATCTATTATCATATTCCCATTCATATTTAAATTTGATGGAGACATGCAAATTATTCAAATTATTAAAAAAGGTATCAAAATCATGGCCATTAGGCCATACAGAAAATACATCGTCAATGTACCTTAACCATATAAAGTTAGGGGGAGAAATTGTGGGAAGGAGTTCAGTCTCAAAATATCCCATGAAGAGACATGCCAATATCGGAGATAAACTATTTCCCATGCTAAGGCCAAATATTTGTCTATAAAACTCATTATTTACTCGAAACACATTGACAGAGAGACATAATTCAACTAAATCGATAAATTTACTCGTAGAAATGGGAAGATCCAAATTAAGTCTAGGCATGATTTCCCGCAGAAGGCCCATGGTTTCGGAGAATGTGGTTTAATTCCTCATATATATATATATATATATATATATATATATATATATATATATATATATATATATATATATATATATATAATATAGATAGATAGATAGATAGATATATATATATAGATATATATATAGATATAGATATAGATATAGATATAGATATATATATATATATATATATATATATATATATATATATATATATATATATATATATATATATATATATATATATATATATATATATATATATATATATATATATAGTGACTACCCCCAAAAGGGCCCAACTTTCAATAGGCTTCATTTCTTGTTTGTTGAATTAAGAAATGAAGCCTATTGAAAGTTAGGACCTAACTTAGACTTTAGTTAGGTCTCAGCGAGTTGACATTATCACCCAAAGATCAACCAATTATGTACATCCTGGGGGAAGAGGAGGGGGGGGGGACTTATTAAGTGAGAACATACAAAACTAGGTGCGGCCAACAAGGTCTATTTCTCCCCAAAGACAAAAACAAGGAGGAGGGGGGGGGGCACAAAAGTGAATAAAAAAAACAACTTAGTGTAGTAGGAAATCCATTCAAACCTAAATGAGTGTTCAAATGCAACCCAAAACCTTGGGGTGTTTTCTAGTTTATTTTCATTCGCTCTTAGATTTGTCTTTAATTTTACATCCCCACTGAAGGTACAAGCGACAAAATGATGCATACATACGAGGGGCGGTCAATAAGTTTTGCAATTCGGATATAAGGAAACGAGATATGAGGAAAAGTGTTTTATTACTTTTCAATATAACTACCCTCGACTTCAATGCACTTGCGCTACTTGTCCCTGAGGCTTCGAATTCCCGACTGCTGTTCAATCCACTCCTGGACGGCGAGCTGGACATCTCCATCGTCCCCAAACCGGTGTCCACGCGGTGCAGCCTTGAGCTGGCGGAATAAAAAGTAGTTGCTAGGGGCCAGATCTGGACTGTAGGGGGGGTGATTGATCTCCTTGAATCCGCACTCGCGCAGGGCACCTTGTGCAACTCTGGCCTTGTGAACTTTGACGACGTTGGAGTCGATCATGGGACGTGAGGTTTATAGGGACCCAACGGGCAGCGACCTTGGTCATGGACGAATTGTGGTGGATGATGTTGATAACACTTCCATGTGATATTCCAAGTTGTCGCTCGATTTCTTCGACCTTCACCCGTCGATTTTCGAGGATCCTCCTTTCCACACGGGCCACATTGTCCTCGGTGGTCACGTCTGACGGGCGCCCTGGACGGGGGTCATCTTCAAGGAACTCACGACCATGGCGGAACTCCCTATTCCAGCGAGCAATGGTTGCATAGGAAGGGGCGGTGTCGGTGTACACTGCAACCATGCGTTCATGGATCTCTTTTGCATTCTTGCCTTCTTTGGTCAAAGATTTGATCATCTTCAATCAGCTACTGCTTCTTAAATAGACAAGGCAGGAACGTGCGGCTGCAGGTCGTGACTTGCCATAACTTGTCCTAACACCCCCACAAACAGCCATCCCCCTTCCTCTGTTTTGCCCTACCGATTCGCAAAATTTATTGACTGCCCCTCGTAGCTTCATATCCTTGAAAATGTGACGGTAAAATAATTTTAGTTTATTTTGGGCTCCTGTCTGTTTTCCATTGCCCTCATTTAAGTTTTGAGGTCTTTAATTTCTCCGTCTTGAGTTGCAAGTTAAGATGGAAGCCGAAATAGGGGTCGCTAGTGCATGCGGAAGCCGCTATGCAGTCGACCCGCATCGGGTTCCACCTAGGTACTAACCACACCCAATGTAGCTTACCTTTTGTTTAAATCGCAAAGCAGAGTTTCTACTCGGTTACGCTTTTGCCCATTAGCATAATATATTTACGGCTAATCTCTGCTCCCCATCATCTAATAAGCTGGCCAACGTTGCTTCTCTGATGTTGATATATGTAGTATTTTGAGTCCGTATGCTCATTAACGATATTCCAGGGGATTTTGAAACCCCTGTTTACCTTTCCAGGATGGAGTCATTGGTGTTAGCGAACTATCCTGTCACGCAATTGATCTCTTACTTCCATTATATTCCTTAAACTTTACCACCCACGTAATTTGACTCCATTTTGGCAACGTCCGCCTGCCTCGAAGACGAACACGACGCCGTGTGTTCACAATTAGCTAAGATCAATAATAAAAAAAACCACCAGAAATTCTTTTTAGAGGGAAGTCGACCGACTTAATATTTTTGCGTAGTGAGCTGGTCGAAACTACATACTTCTGTCACTTATTTTATTTACACTCACGTTTCAGAGGCAAACAATTCATTAAATTCGAATGGAGGAATTTTACCAGTGGGGTTCCTCAAGGGTAGGTGTTGAGGCCGTTATTCTTGATTTATATTAATGAGCTGTACATATATATATAAGTAGCCTCCTGAACAAGTTTTCTGATGACTTAAGTTGGGTACGATAATTAGGTCTGACTCTGATGAGGTATTACAACATAAATTGACTATACTATCCCAATGGGAAGAGAAATGGCAATTGGAATTTAACAGAAGCAAGTGTAGTGTACTTAGTATAGGTATGTGTAAGCCATTGAATAATTCTAAACTGAATGAGACAGTTTTAGGAAAGTCAGAATGTGAAAGAGACTTAGGTGTCCTGGTAAGTTCTGACCTCCGGCCTAGAAAGTAGTGCATAATTGCTAGGAATAAAGCTAATAAGGTATTGGGGTTAACTGTGAGGATTGTAAGTAAAAGGAGTGTTGATGTCATTCTGAAACTGTACCTGGTATTAATTATATTGCTTTGCTTGAGTCTGTGCAAAGAAGGATGACTAAGACGATTCATGGGTTGAGGAGCTTATGGTGAAAGGCTTAAAAATTCGAGGGGACTTGATTTAAGTCTTCAAGTTGGTAAATGGTTATAATAGGGGAGACATAAGTAAGGTTATTTTTAGCGAATAGGATAGGGCACGTAACAATAAGTTTAAGGTAGACAGGTTTATGTTGAGAAAAGAGTCTGGCAGAAATTGGTTTACAAATCGAGTGTTAGATGAATGCAATAAGCTCAGTCATGTGATAGAAGAGTACTCTATATTTTTTGTTTTTTTTAATAGACTGGATAGATTTATGGATGAGGATTTTTGGTAGAACTGAACTTGGAAATGTGAAAGAGACTTAGGTGTCCTGGGTAGTTCTGACCTCCCGCCTAGAAAGTAGTTCATAATTGATAGGAATAAAGTTAATAAGGTATTTTGCTGAAATATTTGTTTAGACATAAACTTCTCAGCGGATTTGTGGAAACAATAACACGAATCGACTGCCAAGACAAGACCTATAAAATGTTATTATTTCTAATTCCCGCGTTAATTAGCTGTACCTACATATTGACAAATGTGGCGCAAAATAATATTGCAGAAATATATTTTTAGACAAGCTCTCAATGGATTTATTATGTGGAAACAATAACACGAATCCATTACCAGGCAACCCTTTAAATTGCAATTTACAATTCTTGCGGTAAATTAGCTGTACATATTGATAAATGCGGCGCAAACTCCCGCCGGCTTTGACTTCAATAATAAAATGTGACTTTTACACAAGTGAAAGAATAAATAAATGACTTCCCAAACTATTTTTTTACATACCCTCCACACGTATTCCGTATTTCATATTTCTGATTAATTAACGCCAGTTTGTAGTTTTAGGTGCGGGGTACCGTTTCGGCTCCAGCTCTCCAAGTGGATGGGTGTTTTCATGTTTTAATTAACTGTAATCATGTGGGTCTGGTTTCTCGGAATTAATAAGAAACAGTTTTTGTTGTTTTATACGAGTTTAATTATATTTGCAGTTAATCTATTTGTCCCTGATTTGTTGATTTTTCGGTTATTAGATACAAATCTTTTAATTTTTCTAATTCCATTTAAAAGATTATTAATGCAAAAAACTTTTTAAAACTGCATATTGGGAGGTCTTGCGTTGTCAAGACTCGTCAAAGTTGACCTCTTCTGCTCACATGAATTCCATTTATATTTTGATTAAACGCTCCGTGGGTAAGGTGTGGGCTGCCTTTTCCCAAATGGCCACGTTTTTAAATTATGTTTATAATTGTATTGTACTCAAAATGGAAGCCTACTTCGCCTTCATTAATCTTTTGCTTGTTTCGTGAACGGTTTATTCCCGAGTTGGACGTCCTTTGTCACTTATCTATCCGGGAATCGAGGCTTCTTTTCTGAGGTCTTAATTTCAGCGTCTTTTTAGAGGTCTTCATTTCAGTGTTGGACGCAACGCCTTATAAATTAAAGCAAATTTGCATAAAAAATACAAGTTTTTGCCCCTCACACAGTTACTAAAATGGTCCCTATTTTGTTCACAGACGTCAGTTTTAATTCTGGGCAAAAAGAATCTCTTATAAATTCGCTAACATTTTTGGATGTGTTCGTATGTACTTTGAGAGACCAGATCAAGTTGAGAACCAGCAGCGTCCATTAATGGAGACGCCCTTAAGTTGTCATAGAGATATCAAGACGGTAGATATTATAGTAGGGATGAATCATGAAAATGATGCTGATATAAGTAACAGGTGATGGTTGCCTCGAGTTCGTTGCCGGCAGGCGTAAGGAGATGGTTGTTTGGTAGGGGCTAGATTACTTCTCCCCTGTATCGATTTTATTGAAGACTATAAAGTGTACAAATTGAATCGCAATCTTCGACCTTATGGGAAGCCGGATCTAAACTTGACACCATCCTGTCTTCCTCGTGGTCTTGTGCAATGGTGGTTTCTAATTCACGACAAACAAAATGTTTGAGTTGGATTAAGATGGCTGAAAAAACACATCTTAAAAGACGTCAACAAAGGCACGAAGAAACACACATGCTCGACCCTTTTTATATACCTTTGTAGCGTCTCTGCGCAAACACAACGTCCATATATCGTAGCCAAGGCTCATCTGGCAAATGGCCAGGAACCGCTTAAGTCTTTTTCTAAGGTAAAGGAATAGACCTCCGAGATAATTTAATGGGCTAATTATGACTCTGTGTGTACATCACTCTCCTTAATACCTACAACTAAATGTCCTTGGAGTTGCCAGATCTAAAATTTATGGTCCTAAATTTTAAGGGAGCGGGGGTAAATTTAGAAGACTTTTACTATATCGAGTTCTTATCTAAAAAATGTAACATTTACGGCTAAACTATTCATAGACGGTAAGTGTAAGATACGATAATGCTCACAATAAGGATTCTTCGATAAAGTTCACCGGTTCTGCTATGCTGCTCCCGCCATCGCGCGAATTTCATCTCTCCCATCCGACACGAGGTCTTGTGTATAAAGGTGTCCGATTTGGGATTTCTTTAGCCTAGTTTTGGTCGTTTATCAACGCGACTTGCTACTTGAGAACTTTTATTCTTTTTTACTACTTGTGCCACCCATATTTTTGTTTTTATCTATTTATTCTATTATCCCTGCGGGTTATTTCTAATGTGTTTCTCCGAGATGCTCGCAGTTTGTGTTGTTGTTTTTTTTGTTTTGTGTTCAATTTATCTCCCATAAGTTAAATTTGGTTCGATGCTTCGAGTAATTATTCAAATCAGAAGTTCCAGACTCTTATAACTGCAGTATTTTTCTTGTTCTATAAAAATTGATCACCAATTCAAATTGGTTGATCTGTAAAATTATCGATCATCATTTTCGTCTTTGAAGGTACATTTTCAGTCCAACTGTGAGTTTGGCTTTTGATAATTCTGTTATCATTGACTGTAAATTCTTTTAGATTCGAAACAAATAATATGATGCCAGATACAAAGCGAAGGATTATCTCATAATTGTCCCTCAATTCCGATTCCCTTATGTTCCCACTCTAATGGGCTGAAAGTCTCCTCAAGCACAATTGTAAACAGTTTTGGGGGTACGAGATCCCTAACTCCCTTTTTTGCTTGTATTTTATCCCGGACCGAATCCAGTCTTAATGACGATGTTGCACACAGGATGCTCGGCCAAGGCTTATTGCTCTCCTGAGTGAAGCAAAAAAAACCCCTAGGCTTTGTTATTTTATTAATAATTAACGGCATTAAATGAATTAGACAAAAAACAATGTGTTTTAGAAATCGCTGAATGATTTAAATTACACAAATGGACCAAGTAGTTTGCAAAATTGGTACTTTTGTGCTGACAAATCTTATTTATGAACCGAAATAAATCACCCACTCTATTTATACTAGGAAAATGTGGGGATTACGACACTATTATTTAACCTCTGAACTGAATATAAATCGAGATAAAGTTCAACCAAATTTGCTAGATGTGATACGCCGAAGTCGAGATCGCGAAGGATTCAGTTGTAAAGAACGGAAATAGTCGATGCAAGGATATAAGAGAGAATCTCTCGTCACCTCTTGATATTCGTTCCCAGATCAGAGTAGAGGGATTTAAAATGCTCACAACCTCGGAGAATGGCAGACATGATGAGACTGTAGGAAATGTATACTCGCGCGAAGAAGATTGCAAGCGAGGGTGTCAGAAGTGACAATGACGAAGGAGTAGTGTCCATGTAGTAGTGAAACGTCTGCCTTAAGAATGACAAAGCGAACAAATGGTTTGAAAGTTTTGTCCTAGGGAGGACGCTTATATCACTGAGCCTATTCCATTCATCTACCCCTCGATTTGTAAATACATTTCTTTCCTAAACCTAAACTTGTCCGACTTAAGCCTATTGCTACGAGTCCTATCTCGTTCACTAAAAATAAGAACCATACCTATGTCTTCTCTATTATATCCTTTTAACCAAGCAGTGGAACCGAAATGCTGTGTGTGGGTGGGTTAACCATTAACATAATATAAAGTTCTAACTTTTAAGTTCCTCTATTTTTATATCTTCCTTGTGGGATTTCTAGGTTCACTTAATACATCCGGTTACTTCTAACTATTATATTTTTTTCTTTCTTCTCCCTGCTCATTGAGTAGTACTTTGACTTTATCCCTGCAGCTCAAGCTTCTTTCCTCCCTCGCCAATTCCTTAAATCCCCATATCTCTTGTATGTTTAATCTTATCAATACAGTTACAATTTGAAGCAATGCAGTATTTTGTGAGTATCACATTAAAGTACTTTGAAAATGATTTTTGTTATTCTAGTGAATTCTAGACATTTGTATAGAACTGACTGATTATTGGCATCTATAAAATGTCAATTATCTGCTGTAGAAAACAGCGCGATTTCCAAGATTTGAGATTTGGAGGAGTGTGTACATATATGATGAAAAGGGAGCGCAAAAACTGCTTTTTTGCTTAATAAGCCAACATGACGCTGATCATCCCTGCTGGAGATAATTCACTACCGGTACTGTGTGATACTATTGATGGTGAACCCGGTGTACTTGCAAGATCTGTGGTTGATTTCAGTGACGACTGCGTTACGTGCCATTTAAATCGACACTCTTCGGCAAGTTTGAAAATTTGTGATTTCACCCCTCCGGAGAATCCAGAAAACAGCGTGGTATTTCCTCCGGGGGATGTTCAGCAACTAGAAGAAACCTCCTTTGAAACCCTGAGTGTTTGTTCTAGTGAGGAAAATACTCCTGTAAACCAAACAGGGTTAATCGTTCCTCTAAATTGCAAAGAAGTTTCCCCAGTCATTTACGAGTGTAAAATCACTCTTGATTCAGTTCCGAAATTCTCAAACCAGATGGACCAAAGTACAAAGGGCTCGGGTAATCTCAGTTTCATGAATATTTCCCGTAGACCCGAAATCAACGAGTCACCTCAAAAAGCTGGGCAAGTTGAAAGTTCAATTGTGTGTTCGGAAACCGCCGGACAACTGCAAAGTTTAAATCAACATTTCAAAAGCCACAATTTACTTGGTTCCGCCACTGCAGACCAGGTTCAAGAATCTGAGCATCTGCGCTCTTTGGCAAAACATAAGATCGATGTGGAAACTAATAACCTTAGAAATCGTGGAAGTATTGTAAATAGTCACTGTAATGATGATCTTAGCCCTCTTGATATTCGAAAAAAGGCAGTATCATTAATATCCCCTAATGAATGTCCCATTGAGAC
Source organism: Ceratothoa steindachneri (assembly GCA_963969495.1). Classification (NCBI taxonomy): domain Eukaryota; kingdom Metazoa; phylum Arthropoda; class Malacostraca; order Isopoda; family Cymothoidae; genus Ceratothoa; species Ceratothoa steindachneri. The sequence continues at coordinate 25,988,037 of OZ018320.1, read as the reverse complement.
TAATTCGAATGAAGAAAAGAAGAAAATGAGACAAAAGAAATTATTACAACGTAGATCCATTTCTGAAACTAGTTCTCAAGATTCCGATTTTGGGTATCTAAAGAAGACGAGGGACAAATTAAGACATTCCTTTTCAGCTTACGAAAATTGTGATAAATTGCAAAGGATACTTGACAAAACTTTTCTTCATTGTAAATATCCCGTTTTAGAAGTGGACCAAAGGAATGATGATTTATACCCAGTCCTTCATTGCGAAAGAACTATGGAAAAAGTGGATAGTGTCTGTTTCAGAAGTAACGAATCCCTAGAAAAAATATCTCGAAAAAGTTGCATAGAGATCACAGACACATTGGTGAACAACGCCAAAAAATCGATGATTGAGGAATATAAAAAACTAAAAAAGAATTCATCTATGGCTAAACATACTCCTAACGACAACGTCAAACTCTACACGGAAAAAGAGGGCGATGGATTTCCGCCCAATGTTGTGAAAGAAGCCGTTGGAAAGCGAGAGGCATCCGAAACAGAACCTGAACCTCGAGAAGCAGTGTTGGCCAAAGTGGGTAATGCAATACCCTTTTCGGAAATTCGATGCTGCCGGGTTCCAAACGAGTGCAAAACTGCCTCCGGCTTTATTCCACCAGTCGAGAGCGAGATTATGAATGATTTTCAGCAACCCAAATCATCGCTGTTGAAAGATGCTGATATAAACTGTTGGGCAGACAAAACCAAAGAAGGAAACATTTCATCTCCCCCCACTCGACTTGAAATTTGGAAAAATATTCTTGCCGAAAAGCGAAACAGTATTCGCAATCACATCAGAGGACTAGGGAAATTAACCGATAATTACGCAAGAAGTAACGATAATAATAATAATAATGACACTGATAGCAGCGCGCCTCAAATGGTAATTTCTTCTTCAGGAGAAATAGTGAGGGGTTTACGTCACGATGAGATGAACATAGGGGAATCTCAAAGTCTCGGCATCCATTCTACTCATTCTCGTGGTATTCATCTACGTTGTAGAAGTGAAGCAACTCCAGAAATATGTTCATTTTCTGAAACGTGTTCCGATTTGATTTCATTTGGACCTTTGGAGAACCAAAATGGGTGTTTACAAATGAATGGCAGTGCTTTATGTTCTAAAAGTACGTGTGTTAAAACTCTTTCAAGTGATTTTTCTGGTGTTTTAACTGGTGGAAAGGACCCACTGAATGACAAAGTATCAGATACAAAGGTTAGGCTCAATGAAGCATGCCATGGCATAGCTACAGCATTAAATTCCTTACCTCGAACTACAGAAATAAGAGTGTCTCTTAATAAAAATGAGCTGAGTCCAAAAGACTACAACCCCATTGAATCAAGCCAGGCACATGTGTCTGATATCATGAATTCACCCATAGCTTCTTTCATTACAACCATTTCTCCCCCCATCAACCTGGAGCTTTCCAAAAACGAAAAAGCACAACAATGTCCAACGCCGCCCACATATTTGAGTGACGATGAAATACTCACCGAAAAAAAGGATGAAAATCTTTCGCCTTCAACTGAAGACGACTCTGATTATTGTCAGACAGATGAGTGTGGAGAAGACTGCGACTATTCTAGTGGAGCCGAGGCTGAAGACGAGGAAGAAGATATATGCGATCTTTGTCGTCATCAGAATGTGAGCAATACCAACTCTATCTGCAAACACACTCGAGTTATGACCAATGGAAGTTTAAGGCCACGCAGACAAAACATACAAAGTGAAAATGGGAACATTTTGCATTCTGGACCACTACCTATGGTACTCCAGTCAGGTTTTCGAAAGAGAAACATTAAGTACCAAGAGCTCAGTGCCATACGCGAGTATAGCAATACGAGCGAAGATCAGCTGGAGACTGATGAGGAATCGCACGATGACAACATGTACGACATCTCTAGCAGTTGGAGATTCGGCTTGTGTGATAACAACCTCCGCAGTAGCGTCGACTCTAGTATTCAGAGTGACAAGAACGTTGACCACCTATCTCCCGAGTGTTCCCTAACTTTCACGAGACTGAAATCCAATTCGCTTCCGGTGTCGTCTTCTCGACATCCACTGAATGCGGAATTGCCTAGAAGACCTGGATCCGTCATTCTCAAAAGGTCTTCGAACCCGGACGAAGAGTTGAATAGCGTCGCGATTAGTCCTGGGGGTATCCGCCTTCCTCCGCGCCCCCCGCGATCTTACAAGGCCAGTAACGGCAGCTCCATTTCCTCTACCTGGGCTGATGTGCTTCCTCCGAATATGCAACCTAATAATCTCCGGCCTACGATGGGCCTACAGAGCTTACATCAGCGCCCAGTCCTCTGCAAACATCCCCGTACCTCCGCTCTCCCAACCGGCCCCAAGACCCTCGCGCCACGCAGCCCCGTAAATCCTAACCCCCCATTTGGATTTCCTAGTCCCCCGAGCCCTCCCACCCCCACCCCCAGAAGTCCTTTCCAAGAGCGAAGGAGTCCCATTGACCCGGCCCCTTCCTCGCCCAGGACCAACAGCCGATCGGGGGCATTGGTCACGCGTAACTTCTCAATTAGCGATGATGAGGGAGGCCAACGACTGTCAAGACGACAGGTCACTATCACCAGGCATGAAAGTGTCTATAAGGAGGCCGCTGATAAAGGATACCCGCTTCCACCGAGTTCTCCTATCGATCCTTATTGGCTGACTTGGGTTAGTATTATTAATTTTATTTTCTTTCAAAAAGCCTTCGGCGATAATTTGCTGGAGATCCTCTTTTGCAGAAGCCTTTTGACGTTTATGGACTAATATTCTTTGCAGTGTAAGTCTTCATATTCACCCAGAGGATTTTCTATTTAATTTAGCGATCATGTTTGTTTTAATTGTAGAGTTAGTATTATTTAATAACATTCCCCTTTTAAACCATTGAGAGTTAGTGTAATATGCTGTATAGCTACGCTCACCTTTAATTTCGATCGAAGTGGTTAGTTCACTTGGTAGGGGGTAGAGGGAAATCATTGATCATTTGAAGAAAAAAAACGAGAGAAAATTAATACAAAGAAAGGAGATGAATGTTGATAATACCGTAACATTATTCAATAACATAGACCGGAAAGTTGATTTCAATAAATTCAGTTAATATTCGCGCACCGAACTCCGCTAGGAGTCCAAAGTCTTTTTGAAAGAAGAGTTGAAGTTAAATCTTTAATTAATTTTAGATCTGAGATGAGTACCCGAGTGGAGGGAAGATCTGAGTCAGGATAAATCTGCATTGCAGGCCAGATGCTGAAAACAAACCCCTTTCATAACTCCAAGTGCTGAATGCATGGGGAAGACGTGCATATGCAAATTTCATATCTTGTTTTACCCCCAGCAACTTCTATTATAGCCGCAGCTCCCTGTGTGTTTAAATAGTTTTAAAGGATACACTTTTTTGTGTAATTACTGTCACAACCACGGATCACGTCATGCAAGGGATTTCTAATCCACTCACAGCTTCATTTCACAGTGCCCCGCTCTTTGTAGTGTATGTGTATCGCGTTTAAGTTCGCGTAATTTGCCCCAATAATACATGCGAGTTTCGTATTAATGTATCATTAACGCTGCAAATACACGTAAAATAAAATTAAATTACTTCCCAACAACTGTTTTAGTGGGTAATTTTTTTTTCTCTCACATACACTTATACGAACGCCACTTTATTCAACTTACTAGTCATCTGGCGTGCTGTTTGTGATTGTTTACCATATATATATACATACATAGAAACTCGTATTCACTGCTGGGGCCTCTCAAGGATTTTACTGAGCATGATACGGAAGGGGGGGGGGAACTGAGGAGCAGAGGGACCCAGGTTTACGAACTAAGAATATCCTTACAGGGCCATGTAGAGACTAAATGGGTTACACGGCTAGGGAAAGAATGAATATAGGAACTTGTTAGAAAAAAAAGTCGCTCATAACATAATTCATAATGAACACTCGTACGGCATTGCAGTTTTTCGGTTTCTTACCTTCGTGTGCCATTGAGTTCACTGTTGCAGCTTGGGTCTTCTTGATGTACAGCGCAATCACCTCACAGTGAGTGGTGCCAAGGGACTCAGGCAATATATCTTCCTTGATGTACGAGTTATTCCTCCATTTCTCACCCCTATAGTCTTTGCCTTCAAACCATTTTATCTTTCTAGGGCTCCATAAGGGTATCTTAGTTCGAAAATTTGGCCACCTCTGTTCTTCATTAGAGACTTATTCCTAGGATAATCTAGACGTGCTTTCTTGGCAATCCCGAAGTCATAGGCCTTTGGAATCTTTGAGAAATGTTTGAGTGTCCACACTGACCTTTTGCTTTTCGTGGAGGTATATAGTACGCCCACCCTCCGGCACTAGTTATAGGATTAAAACGGTTTCCTATAGGTTTTGGGGGGTACTTTTTTCAATTACTCTGTTCTTCCTAATTTTTCACCCCTTTACTTTTCTCTCCCTACATTATTTTTTCCACAGTGGAAACGTACTCGTTTTTTTCTCTTTCAATTATCAATATTTCCTTTCATTTTTCTACCCGGCCTATCCTCTCTTTCTGAGTCTCATTTTCATTGATTTCCTAACCAATTCCTCTTCTTTTTTCAAGAATTCCTTATGATTCTACACTAAACGGTCTTCATTAACCAGGCGCACTTTTCTGAATCTAATTTCGAACCTCCTAAACCAAAACATTTTTCCCGAATGTACTTTATAAAAAAACCGTGTCAATTTCGTTGCAGGAAGCACCCTGCTACCGTGTCTTTGGGAGGGCATTTCTATTCTTGCTGTTCGCCCTTGCGGGTTGACTCGCCACCTTAATTTCAAGTGGAGCTTTGCTTTCTAATCCCATTTATTATCGGTGGGGGGGGGGAACATGCGAGAGAGTTCAAGTTTATACCGATAGGTTCTTCCGATTTCAGCACACTCTCACTTCCCGGGTTTACTTTCTACTCCCCTTTTTACTATGATTTTGGACAGATTGGTAGACGCCAATAAGAATAAATGTATGCGATTATTAGGTTGCGCCATGCGTTTCTAAGCACCGTGAACGAGATCCCCTGATCGGATTCCTTCCGATGCTGGACCATGCTTTTTTTCTGCTGTTTCCCCGTTTTTTTTCTGATTTTTCTTTGTTTTTTTCGTTGAATTATGTTGGTTTTGGTTTTAATACTCGTATAGCTTAATTATTAGGTGAAGTATTGATTTTACTACGAATTATGCCCATGTGGACAGTCGCCAGAATGCGCCCACCCCTAAAAAACAAAAGGCAAACCGTGACCGAATAATGAAATGCATATACAGATCAAAATGACAGTCACTGGTTACCCCGAAGGCAACATACCCATTCCCCTCTGTTCCGGAGCCATGTCAATGTGGTACTGGCATCTCTTATGGGGGTACTAATATCTACATAGCCCTGACGCGGAAAGAGTACACCCCTGGGGGCATGATGGATCCCACCATAGCTGCTTAGTTTAAAAAACACACTAGCTGTGCCCCTCTCCCCTTCCATTGAGAAATGTCAGTTGGAATCAAAAGTGACAAGAACCACAATAGTAAAAAAAAAGAAGTGTTTTAATACAGAGTTGCACTTTTATTTCTCATTGAGGGACATGCTGATTAACGTGGGTTCCGAACCTCGAGTTTTCCAGAGAATGGTAACCGCTCTGAGGGCGTCTCGAATCGGGATTACATCTGGCGACTTACCACCCTTGATACAGCTTAACTTGTCTGCCATCGGAAGCTTTGTTTCTACTCGGCTAGGGCGTAGCATTCTTCTTCAATCCTACAGAGAGGGGGATAATTTACAGTTCCTGGAACAAATTCATGCAAATGACGATCTAAACGTTCTCATGTGGCTCGAGTTAGAGAACTAATTAGGTGTTTTAGAGGAACGAGCCTGTTATTAGAGTATTGTGGAAGGGGGAAGAAAGCGTGGATGGAATGGTATTAGAATGGTGCTCGTTACACCTACAAACCTCCCATGTAAAGATGTTGGAGCGAAAAAATCGCAACCAGAACAGCTTCCCGAACCGCTTCAGAGAGAGAGAGAGAGAGAGAGAGAGCGTGTGTGAAAGAGAGAGTGTGTGTGAAAGAGAGAGATTGTGTGTGTGATTGAGAGAAAGAGCTAAGTACGGATCAGTACTAAAAATGAATAAAGGAAATACTAACTTGAGGCTGATATTGAACATGCTTGTTTAAGGTCTCTCTGTGTGTGTGTGTGTGTGTAGATGAACAACTTTTACTTAGGGGAACATTGAGAAAAGCTGCCAATCAAGTGTATTACATTAAGAAAGTTTCCGCAAACAAAGCAATTAATAGTTGGAAATGAAAAGGGAACTTCTTTTATCCATGAAGGTGAAATCCCTCCCACTTAGGGAAGAATGTCCGTGAGAATAGACAAAAGAGAAATATAAATGTAGTGTGAAAAAAAAAGCTGAAAGGGAATAACTGTAGAGATGGGATGGGGAAGGGGGGGAGTCGGTGTTTTGGAATCCAAGGCGTGATATCTTAGAGGATAAACGTTGAATTAAATCGGAAAGATTTAGTTGAATGGTAAACAATTTTTATTTTAGATTGGCAGAGAAATCTTGATGAAATTTAGGGATACAAAATGGGACAAGGAAGGCGTGTGAGAGTCTTTCCCACAGAGGGTCTGCATTCTTCTTATATCTCGAACTTGTTTGGCAGGTCATATCAGCCTCTCCTATTTTAGCTTAGGATCCTTTAGGTGTGGTTTCATCTCGCCAGAATCTAAGTTTGATGTAATTTAGTGTTCGTTACTTCCTCTGCTTGGTAGGAGCACGTTATATGTCCCAGTACCGGGACGAGCGGGGTCGCTACCACTTCTCCCTTGTGTTCTGGATGAATTCGTGCACACAGACGTGTGGCCTCATTGACTCCATTTAATTTGACTCTTTGGTGTTGGTCGCATGCTCCGGAGTCGGGGGGAAGCTCGTCTCCCCTCGACGCCGAGCGTGCTCCCGCTTCTTGCTGTTGGTTTGTTCCTTGATTTTGTTTTTGCTTTTGGCTTTTTTGGGGCGGGGATGGGAGTATTTTTTTAAAGTAGTCTATTAAAAGGCTAATATTAGTTATTACGGCGACTTACGCCCTCGCTGGCAGTGACCGAAGGGGCGCCTTTAAAAAAAAAACACTGTCAGGCCTCAGTAGATGGATCTGTTTGATATTATCTCCGATTTCTTTTTAATTTAAATTCATCGGAGGGCGAATTATCACCACGAAAACAAAACGGGAATCCGTTATTATTAATTATTGTAACAAATTCCTTATCCCTCTTCCTTATCCCTCTCCCTTATTCCTCTCCCTTAAGATCTTTACCCAAGTTCGTAACGGGAATCTTTTACCGAAAAGGAGAGCGGACCCTCGGCCACCTTCGAGTATCGATCGAGGACTCCAGTAATAATATCCTTCCTATAAAAGCCTTCTTGAAAAGGCGATATATGTATCGTTATTTTAAGAGGGGCTTGATGGCTTAGCCTGAAGTAGGGCATGACTCTGAGTTTGGGTCTCGCATTAAGGCCGATATTGGGTCTGAAGTGAATATGACTATGGAGCTTAAAACTCCCGAATGTGGCTTCAGCCGTTTCCGACAACGCCCAACATTCGAGTGACAGAAATTGGCTGATTTAAAACCAATGATTTATTTCTCCTCTCATTATTATTACTTTTTTATTAGAGAACCTGAAATTTTTAATGGGACATTTTTTTTTAAATTGCTGTGGGTATAGTAAGTAGTTTACGGTTGATAAGGAAGGTTTACAGATGCACGATGAGCGAGCGTTCCGCTTAGTGCGTTTTCATGTAAAGTTGTCCAAATTAGTCTTGTCACATTTTTCTAAATGTTTCGGACAAAAGTAAGTTAACTACGATATAATTATTTATATATGTTTATATATCATCGGATAAGCCTCTCTGACTGGCTGTGTTGCCAAGTAATAACATTTTTCCTCACACGTTAGATTCCAAAATTAATTATAGCTAGAAAATAAAAAAATAGGCATTCTAATGCGAATATATTTTTGTGATATCCATGGCTTAATAAAATGATAAATATATAAAGCTAAATATGTTAGGAAATGGACACATTTCGGAAATTTGGCGAACTTGTTTTGAAACAAAACAGTTTTAAAATGTTTCGACAGTACCGCTTGAAATACCGAATAACGTAACAAATTTCACTAAATTTATTTTATTGGTAAACGTCCATTCTAGTGTATTAAATAAATAGATATACCCCAAACACTCAATAACTCATTAAATAATATGCCACGCTCTGAACGAAATCGAAATTCAGCGTAAAGTGGGACTAATTGGGTCAACTGTACAGACAAGAGTAGTTCCATTTATTATAAAAAGAAATAGGTATATATATATATATATATATATATATATATATATATATATATATATATATATATATATGACGAGGAAATTAATATCAATTAACCTCTCTCCTCTCCAGAGGCTTCTTTAGTTCACCATATTTCAGTCCATCGGATAAGGCGTTGGATTTTGGGGAGCTGCCGTCAGGCTGTGCGCAAAGTCGTAGGCACACGCCCAGAGAGCTCCGGCCACGTACGCCACTACATAGCCAATCACAACGCTGCTGTATCTTTCGTCCGCTTTTCCATTCGCGCATACTTCTCATCACTCTTCCATCTACGAAACCCACCATTGGGGTTATATATAAGTCTGGTGACACTCCTTTGTGCCACAAGATGTTGCAAACGCTCGCTTTGTGGTAGCAAGAATTGGTTTTACAGCTCTTTTTGCACCCCCCTCCCTACACACCAACAAGGATCAGTTCTTGCTACCTACGAGTTTGACTGATTGTCATTCTGATCTTTATGCGGATTTCATTATCAAGTCGGGGAACCTTACCCGCGATTGAAAAGGGTCGGGTGGCGCAACTACACGATTTTCCTAAAGCCCATGGGTAATTCAAACATACAGGGTGGTCCTGAAGTCCTGAATGAAGGAAAAATATTGAGAGGAAAAATAAACTTCCTTGTGAAACTCCTGCGTCCGAGACGACGCTAGCGGACATTTTTAATAGGATGGATGACGTCAGAAGAAAGCTGTATTGAATTTGGTGCCTGGCCTACATCCATTTAATAAGGTATCTAGCCTACATGTATTGAATTGAGTGTCTGCCCAACATGTAGGGAGGAGGTTTCAGTTTTGGAGAGTTGTGCTCCCCCTCCGTCACATAACTCCTCTTTGGATCACTCGGCTTATGCACCCGCACACTTTCATTTTGCCTTTTTCTTCACATGACTCATGCAGCGGCTGTTCCTTATATGGAATGAAGCTCTTTTGCTGCGATACAAAAGGCTCACCAACCTTGATCGCATCAAACATTTCTTGAGCGATAACCTGGCTTACTCTTCCTATCGCAGTTCGACCGATTTGAGATGAAAGGTTAGGTTCCCGATTGTTCACGAAGAGGTCATTGAATAACCTCCGAGGTTGGTCTTTCGTATAGTTCAGGGGTGGGCAACCTTTTAAAGTGTGTGTGTAGGCCAAATCTTTGATACAAATTTTTTTCACGGGCCAATGCATTACAATGCGCACTCTCTTAATCGTTTTACTTGACTAAAACAATAAAAGGATATACAATTAAATATATTCTCTTACTAATTCTTAATCCCTTATGATTGATGCAGAAAAATCACAGATAAAATATAGTTATTTTACTTACAAAACTACATATTAAACAGAAGTGAATCTTTACCACTTTTAGCAGAAATAAAATAATCCAAACTACATAGAGAAAGAAAAATTGTGGGCCTCTTATTTATTTACCATCAATTAGACTTCTGTTGCTGCACCACTGATGAAAATTTATAATAGGGTGTACAACATGTGGTTGCTATATAAAAAAAGTTGGAGATACATGAGTTTTTTTTTTAATGTGAGCATTTGGCTCCGCGTTCCGGTAAGAAGTCGTTGGCGTGCCACGTTTGGCACGCGTGCCAATAGTTGCCCAGGCCTGGTATAGTTCCCTGAGTCATGATATGGATTCATCTTTGGTTGGTAAAGCGAAAAACATCCATGGCTGAACCTCTCAGAAATTGGGGTATGTTGTTCATTGCCTGGCGGCTTCTGGCAGTGTCTTTCTTCCTCCATTTCCTCTCTTTCTTGGTTTCTATCATAGTTTTTTTTCTGCTCTTGGGTTATGTTGATTTTCTTTATTGTATATTTTCGTTTTGGTTTTACTATAGTTTTAACAATAATAGCTGGTTGCTACCCTTTTCCCGTTTTTTCTCAAAAGTCAAAGCTTCCCTTTCTGCCTTAAATCCTTTATTTACACTAATTCCTGCCCCTACACCTCAACCCCTTCACCACAAATGTATCTAGAATCTTTTCCTCTGTTTTCCATTGGCTTAGCGTCTTAAAATTGTTTGAGATTTTTCCTCGGTCTTTTTACCCCCTATAAACAGGCAGAAGAATAAAGGGGCAGTTACAGGAACAATAAGTACAAAAGTTTCCTTTGTAATATATACAAATGCCGAAAAATAGATACTCCTCTATTTTAGGCGTTTGTTTATAGCCACATATCAGAGTTTCGGTGTCGGGTATCAGGTCATTTGATATTTTATGTGGAATGTTAGGTATGTTTTATTATTATTGTTAGTGATATAACCGCAGCTTGGTAGCGAGGGATGGAGCAGCTTCTTAGCCATAACCTAGAACGCATATTTTGAGTGAATAGAGGTTGTAGTTCTTGCATGCTGTCAATTTACCAAGGCGCTAATTTTATTTCTGAACCTTATAAGTGTATACTAGGGCTGCGTGCAAGGTACATTTTTAGCTATACATTGACGAGGGGATTATAATAACTGCCTTATATCAATTGATCATAATTAAGTCCGTAAAACGAATGTATTTTACTGCAATAAGGTCGCAATTTCCAACGGAACTCTAGTGTTCGTGCGCTTTGTGTGCATATGCGAAGACATTAATATAATCATGTTTTCGTGAAGTTGATCATGCGTTTTGTCCTTTTAATATTTTGGGGCTAAAGAAACTAAGGCTTACAGAATGCACTTCATGAAAGATATCTTTGATTAATTGAAGATATGATACAAAGGTCTTGATCAATCCCTACTGGTCTTCATCCACAAATGAGTGGCAATTTGGCGTCAATTGACAGATGACCTGCTAAGTGACTCGATCGGTAATAGGGACCTCGACGAGAGGCCTTCGGGCGATATTTGGGCAGCCGTTTGTCAATCAGTCACTTAAGCTTTCATTTAGGCCACCTTGTTCGGTCTGACCCAACGTGGCGTCAGGGTAGTCAATGCGAGTAGTCCAAAGTTAACTCAGGCGTCGGAGGGAGGCTGGCATCCTGCCTTCGCTGGAACATGTTTTTATACTCTTTCTTAGTTTGTTTGTTGTTTTTTTATTATTTTTTAAAATAGCCTAATTACTATGCTAAGTATTGCCTTTACAGTGACCTCTGTTCATGCAGGTAGTGGCCAGGATAGCTCCTTAAAAAAAAAGAATCTACCAAGTCAACTGGCATATAACTATCTTGAGTACGCTTAGGGGCGGCCTCTGTTCACTTCATTTTACAACTTGCAAATGCAATATATTGAGGTGTGGTTGTTCAAGGCATTTGTAAGGTTCTCTATACTCATGACAGCGATTAAAGGGGGGGGGGGTCATCCATATTCGTAAGATAAAGATTAAAAGTTTCGCGATTGCAATTTTCGTCATCATCGGTCTTTTTAGTTTGCTCTCTATTTCTGTTAATTTGCTTCCCTTCCCCTTCATTATTAACCTTTGAAATGTAGCCTCGTTGGACTACGCAAGTTTTTTATATCTATCTTCATTAATGAACAAAAATAGATATAGCTCCGTTCTTTTAAATGGGCGCGTCCCTGTGTGATTTTCTCACTAATGTGCCCTTGGATCCTTCGGATTTGGAGGGTTTTTTTCAACTACCCTTTCTCGGCTTTTTAAACTACTAAATTCCATCGCCTTCTTTCCTCCTCGCCCCCTGGCAAAATATTTTGCTATGTTTTTATTATTATTACTTAATATCGCTAGAATATTACCATGTAAGAGTTTTCTTCAGTTTCGGGAAGCGATTCCCGCCCTGATCTGGTTGTTCCCCTTCAGGTATTAACTGTCCGTCACACCTGTATTCGCGTAAGCACTGTTATTGTAAGCAGATTTATCTGGCCAGGTTATTTTCTCCTATCATGCATATTTATTTGCTCGTAGTCATATTTAGTCAATTTTGTGTTCCACATCCTTTCTTATCCAACTTCGTCTCACCTCGGTCACTGCGAGACGGTTGTGTAATTCCTGGAACCGAATCGTCATATTTCCCTTAAAAGGCGTCTCGGTTTTTCGTATTTTTTTCTCTTGCGACACCAGCTGCGCGCGGAGACCTCTCGCCTCAGCTGCGCCACTTAATCGTGTCATAGAAGGGGTACGCAGACTTTAACCCCATTCCCCAGCACCTCGCCGAGCTGCGAAAGGTTCGTAGTAGTTGATAAATATGTAAGTCATGATCGCAGCCTAGGGGGGGTGGGGTTACTGGCCGCTCTAATGTAGTGTTTGCTAGGAATGGGGCTTATTGGGGTTACTCTGGAGCCTTTATCCCCTTACACCCTGCGTATAAAGAGGAGCGGGGTCAAATTTATAGAAGAGAAAGGGAGAGAAGATAAGAGTAGGGATAAATGTGGATATAAATTATATATCAGCTTTACGCTATGTTACTCTTTATAATATTTATCAATTCTATTCTTAGTCATGTTGACCGAGTGGCTTTCGTCGACTTGCGAGGGTAAAGCATTCCATATCTGAGTAATTTTATGCTTGAAAAAGTTATGCGCTGCCGCAGTGGTAAATCTTTTGTTAATACTCTTGATTTCCGGCAAAATAAATCAAATTCGTACTTTTGTATACATGTTCTTTCTACGAACTAATTCCTTATGGTTTACAATGCCCCCCCCCCCCTTCCCCGTTGCCAGCTCCGGAGTTTTATTCTCCCCACTCTTAGAATCGGACCAGAAAACGAATACTAAATACTATGTCCCGAATATCTTTTAGTAAAGTAGGTATTGAAAAAACATTTATGTGCCCATCAAAAACTTAAAATGTCCAAAACAATTTATAAAGGCGTGTGGAAAGGCCTATCAACTCTCGTTTTATTATCGTTAGAAGTTTTTCTTACAAAACGAAAGAGATTCTTCTACTGGACATATCCTTTTCACGGGTCAACTTTGAATATGCGCTGAAACTGGTATCCTTATCTTCGAGAAGTAGAAATACTCGAGGGTGCAGCGCCGCGCAACTAGGTTCCTGGGTTGCGACAGAGATCATATTCAGCCAGGTTGATGGTGCTCAATTTTCAGTCACTAGAAATAATTAGATTGAAGAGAGAACTGATACAGGTTTTTCAGTTATTGAACACTTTTGACAATGTCAAATCTGATTCATTCTTTGAATTTAATAACTCAAAGTAGGACAAGAAATAATGGATTCAAGCTATAAGCAAACGTTGAAAAACTAAGAGCTATAAAAAATCTCTTATTAACAGTGTGGCTAATCATTGGAATCGCTTCCCTGAAAATATAGCGTACTATCAACATGTTTAAAATCGTTTTTCTGACCTCAGATTTATTTGAAAATAAAGTATTTTAGAACTGCTTTTATTAAATCTATGGAATTAAATTGAAATTTATTAAATTAAAATAAACCAACGATGTGGAAAAAACAATTAAATCAGGATTGGATAGCATTCGTTTGGGAAAAGTTGATTGAAAACATAATTGTGCCTTTCCAACCCCATAAATTCCTGTAGATAAGAGCTTAGAAGTTCTCTCTTGCTTCCAATCATTCAATTTTTAGGTTACCTAATGTAATCTAACAAAATCCAACCTAGTACCCACAAGCCGCCCTTTTTCAGGTGGGAAAGATTGTCTTTACTGAAAAGGTAACTACGTATAATTGCCATATAATTTAGGTTCACTTTTTCGTCGACTCTTTATCATAAGTTTCATTGTCCTAAAGCTCCCTTCATGTCTCATGCTGTGTATAAAAACTATGGGTCCCCTTCTTAGCAGATGCTCCCCCTTCCAATCATTACGATGAAGACCAAGAAACTTAAGGTTAGGTGTTTTAACTTTTTCTTCGGTCGTTTATCTTTATGAATAAATCTGGAGTGTCTTATCTTCACACGAGAAAGTTGGAGTCACTCTTCTTCAGGAGTGGGGTCCACTTATTTTTAGGTGATCCAGTACTTTTTTTAGTAAGATGAAAATTCACCCCATTCCATAGATCATAGCGATTTGTTTTGTTTGTAGGAGTTGGTATTTGTTGTTTTTTTTTGTCCCTAGATGTTACTTGTTGGATTCCCCTCGTCCCTTCTCAATTTTCCACTGTCTTTGGTGACGTTGGCAGAGGGGTACAAAGTTCCTGTCTCTATCTTCTGGTTTAAAAATGTGAAATATAACTCGTAATTTGGGTTCTGGGGATGATCTTGTCTCTTGATCTTTGTGTTTTTCTGGCTCTAGTCTTGGGGATTGGTAGGACTTACTGTATTGGCTCCTTTCATTTCAATTTCAGTATTCACAGGATCTTCACCCCCCTCCCATGCTTTTGTGTGTTTCTCTTTCCACGAAGTCCTTTGGCGCCGTGCGTCATAGAGGTGGTTTGTTTCCTTTTGAGATTCCCTGAACAAACTCAATTTGAGGCTTGCGCTTGCGTGCTGTTAGGTTATGGCAGCTCCAAGAAGAGAGCCAGGTGGTTGAATTAACGTTGATGGGTGGAGATGCACACAACCGGACGATGGGATATGCATAACAAATCGTACCCTCAGATAGCCTGTTACTACCTGGAAAGGGCTGAAGCTTTTCCTGTAGTGGAGTGAATATTTCCAAGTTTTAAGGAGTTGGGCGGTGGCGATTGTTGGTGGATTGTCGGGATAGTACTGCTGATCATTTTTAGAGAAATTTTTTGGCCGTGATTACAGTTACTAGGGAGTGGTGGGTACTAAGGCCGACCTTATTGATCATCACAGTGTCTCCTTGTTTTCTGTAAGCGCTGCGATGATGGGTTAATTGACAAACTTGAAAGCCAGCTTGGCTCTTGGTGAGGAAGGCGTAAAGACAAACCGAGAAAAGGGAACAGAAAGAATTGCCCGGAATTTTAAGTTTCATTTCCATTTATATCGGATTTCTTCTGCCGGGCCAATCCCAAACTTCCAATCCAGTCAGCTTTCTCGGTCCCAGATTGAGTTCGACTTAGTACTTTTGATCCATCGGACTTGTTCCTGTCTTCCTGAATGCCCTAATCCCCATAATGTAAGCAATAGTGGTTACAGAGGTGTGCTGGTGTAGCCTTTATGGACAATCTCACCCTCGATGCTTTTTTTCAGTTATCCAAATGGTTATTTTCTTTTTTTCCCTACTTCATGAATATAATGCAAAACTGGATTGACTTCTTGTGTCTTCAATATAGGATCGCGCGAAATATGTTTAGTCATTATGGAAAGAGCCTTGCACGACACCTTTATGTTTTCGTTCTTACTTTGGTGAAATCGCACTAAAAATGACGCTTAGCACAAAATGGAGAGGCGGCTACTGACTGAAATTATCTACCCTATTGGTAGGCTAGAGTAGCTTCTGTGTTTTCTTTGTATATCTCTATTTGTCTCCTACTTTCATTTTCCTTCAGATTCTTTCTCTATAATTCTACTGTCATTTTCTCTGATTTTATCTCTGTTCGTCTCCTAGGAACTTTCATTTTCCTTCAGATTCTATTTCTGTTCATCTTCGACTTTAATTTTCCCTCAGATTCTATCTCTGTTCGTCTCCTACTTTTCTCTTCATTCATATTCTATCTGTTCTTCTCCTACTTTCATTTTCATTCATATTCTATCTCTGTTCGTCTTCTTTTATTTTCCCTCATAATCTCTCTCTGTTCGTATCCTACTTTCATTTCACCTCAGATTTCATATCTGTTCGTCTTCTACTTTCATTTTCCGTCAGTTTTCATCTCTGCCTCTCTCCTACTTTCATTTTCCCTCAAATTTGACCTCTGCTCGTCTCCTATTTTTATTTTCCTTCAGATTCTATCTCTATTCTTCTCCTAATTTAATTTTCCTTGCGATTTTATCTCAGTCTTCAACTTTCATTTTCCTTCACATTTTATCTCTGTTCTTCTCCTACTTTAATTTCCCTTTAAATTTTATCTATTTGTGTCCTACTTTTATTTGCCTTCACATTTTCTGCCTTTTGCTGAGATTAACCTAGGTTATACGCATATTCCTTTCTACCTCCACATATGTACGCATGTAACCGTACATAAGCCTTGATGCTCGAGTTAAAAAACGGTTTTATGACCTCGAGTTGCTTTGCATATTACCACTTCATCCTGGTTCTATTGTCATTTCGCATTCAAGCTGCATTCATGCCCCATCTGCTTCATCCAGTGAGGATTGGATAAATCCTGGAAGAATGAGAACTTCGTGTCATTAAGTCTTGAAGCTGTTACACATCATTCACATGTGCAGCTGTTGGCGACTGAAGGGAAGAGAGAGCAGGTATGGGATAGACCGGGAGTAATCGCGAACGTTGGAGATATGGTTCCATGCAGTTGGTAACATCGGAAGTTTGTATTTAGCTGAATAATTTTTTACCCCTTTTCAACAAAGCCATTTTGGTTCCTTAACCATTTGTGATTGAGAATTTTGTTTGTTGCAATGTCTTGTTCTACCCCATCTTGATTTGCTATTACTGCCGTTTATGTCTATTCTTTTTGTTCTGCTCTTTGTTATTTTCTCACAAAACATCAGGCCATCTTTATTCCTTCGTAATTCCATTTCTGCTGTCGAAGGGAGCTGCTCATACTAGGCACTAGGTGTCATCTGTTTGTGTTGCGTCGTTATCACTTTCAAATAATGCTCCTGAATAAGGACTGGGCCTCATCGACCGAGACACAGTGGTAATGAAAGAGAGGTAAGCGTTGAGTAAAAATTGCAGTAAATGCAAACAAATGAGGTCCAATAAATGTTCCTAATAGAACCCCAAATTAAGATTTGTAAGTAACACGACTTTTTGCAGCAACTTGAGTATTCTCCTTTCTATGATCTCAGGGGCCGATGACTATTTTTCCTTTAATATTTCTTATATTCCTTTTGACTCCGGTTCATGGAAGTTATGATGAGCATATTTAATATGTAGAAGCGCAATGAACACATTGGTCAAATGTTTCAATAAAAGAAATGTAAAGAACTGGTTTGGTACTGGTCTTATTTTAATTCATGATGAGCAGTTTGACGGACTGCCACCCAAGGATGTTTTGCCAGAACTTTCTGTTTGCATGCCCGGTTTTTTTCCCTGGTCCTTGAAGTGGTCCCGCCTTTGTTCCGGAGAGGAACAAGGTCAAGAATATCGAGTGCCTTCCCGTTCGTACTAAGTTCCTTTCACACGGTTCCCCAATCTTACGAGTGGAGGTCAATAAGTTTTGCGAATCGGTAGTGCAAAACAAAGGAAGGGGGATGGCTGTTTGTGGGGGTGTTAGGACAAGTTATGACAAGTCAGAACCTGCAGCCGCACGCTCCTGCCTCGTCTATTTAAGAAGCAATAGCTGATCGCAGATCGTCAGTCACAAATTATTCAACAATGGAGAAGGTTGAGCACCGCGCAGTGATCAAATTTTTGACCAAGGAAGGCAAGAATGCAAAAGAGATCCATGAACGCATGGTTGCAGTGTACACCCACACCACCCCTTCCTATGCAACCATTGCTCGCTGGAATAGGGAGTTTCGTCATGGTCGTGAGTCCCTTGAAGATGACCCCCGTTCAGGACACCCGTCAGACGTGACCAACGAGGACAATGTGGCCCGTGTGGAGAGGATGTTCCTCGAAAATCGACGGGTGAAGGTCGAAGAAATCGAGCGAGAACTTTGGATATCACATGGAAGTGTTATGAGCATCATCCACGACAATTTGGCCATGACCAAGGTCTCTGCCCGTTGGGTCCCTAGAAACTTCACGCCCCATGATCGACTTAACTGTTGTCAAAGTCCACAAGGCCAGAGTTGCACAAGGTGCCCTGCGCGAGTGCGGACTCGATGAGCTCAACCATCCCCCCTACAGTCAAGATCTGGTCCTTAGTGACTACTTTTTATTCCGCCAGCTCAAGGCTGTACTGCGTGGACGCCGGTTTGGGAACGATGAAAATGTCCAGCTCGTCATCAAGGAGTGGATTGAACAGCAGTCGGGAGATTTCTGTTTGTCGGGAATTCGAAGCCTCAGGGACAAGTGGCGCAAGTGCATTGAAGTCGAGGGTAGTTATATTGAAAAATAATAAAACACTTTCCCTCATATCTCGTTTCCTTATATCCGAATTGCAAAACTTATTGACCGCCCCTCGTATGTACTTGTCATCATGGGTGGCTACACCCTACCCCACGCTATGTCATGTTAATCGCTGATAACAGCCATTTGCTTGGCGTGGACTTGGGGCGTCCCTCAGGCGTGCCCCGCCAGTGAGGCGTGGGGGGGGGGAGATTACCATTGTTTACTACTATACCGCTTAGATTTTCTGTTTGTGTGTGTTAATAACATCTCTCTTCACGATGAGTTCGAATTTTTGGACCGTAACCTTTGATTGAGCCTTTGACCCCGTATAGCCAGTAGTGAGTGCCTTTCATGATGTGGATTTTATTTTAGAAAATGTATAAATGTGAGAATGTGGGATAAAAAATGGATAGTAATAGGATAGGGGAGAATGGAGAAACTGATGATAGAGAATTATAGGAGGAGGTGTGGTTGAGAGTGTGGATACATAAATTTGACTACCCCATTCTGTATAAAAGTTAGATTGGTTCGGGCGAGCTGCCCTACGCCCTAATTCCTTCTCATTAAACTCGTTAAGAGGCGTAAATGGCTTATTGGATTAACAAGATGGATGCTTGCTCTTGTTTTTGTTTTGTTTTTGTAATCGCTTGAAGGCAGCTGCGGTTAGTGTGTGAAAGAAGGGAGCCGAGAGGGATACGCGGAATCTTTATAACCTGTGTGGAACCAACTTTGAGTTCACTGGCTCGAATCCCAGTGGAGGCTGATTTTTTTATAATTCGTGAGGCGCGCCATTATGCCTTACCAAACTTATACAGGTTCTCGGTGTTACACAGGATACTTTTGAAGTCAAATGTTACCTACTACCCGAGTGTAGACGGGGGGACGTCTAAAAGACCTGTCTGTAGTTCTTAGCTAAGTTCAGGTTGCATTTTTTTTGTCATCGTGGCTCAGTGGTAACGTTCGCGCTTGGCATGCGTGAAGTCGCGGGGAGGCGTTTTTTTTCTATCACTTGCGAGACGCTCTATCATGATTTAATGAACTCATCCTGAGCTACAAGTTTGTAAGGAGTGATAAGTAAAGCTGCAGCATGGCTTACATCGTTCATCTGACACCATTTTGCGGTGGATTGTAGTAGAAAATAATTATGGGTGCAGTAGAAGAGAAGAAAGGCGGTATCTTAAAAACCACCACCCCGATCGGAACCAAGAGAGAGGGGGCTGACTCCCACTCCGACCCCTGCTACCGATTAGGAATCAATGGGTGAAAGCTGGACGGTGACTAGCCTGCAAAATTAGCTGCCAGACAAGAAAAATAGGTTGAGTAGCGACTTGAAAAGAAAGCGAAAGGTTGGGGGTAAAATAGAGAGGTTTATAAGGAGAGAGAAAAAAAAGAACAGGCATTTCTTTAGTTTCAGGTTATCGGGAGGCACCTGTGTAGAGAAGGTGTGCCTCTCTTCCAGGTGCCATGTATATTAGCTTACACACAGCCCTCCCATACGGCGGCCAAAACCGCCGTATGAAACTGGGAAAGGGATTTAGAAATCGTAATTCGGAAGTGGGAGGGAGAGACCAATCAATAGCCCCACAATACCAAGGGCTGGGGCCTCCTCCATTCTATTTGATTCCCCCCCCCCAAAAAAAAAAATGGTAGCTTGCTTGGCCGTCTTAGGTAGACGGACACCTACTACGAGTAAGCGTGCCTATTGCGTTTCCCTTTGATTATTTAATTTTCCCATTATTTTTTTTTTGCTATTAATCTTACTGTTATTATTTTTGTCGTTTATGGTTCATTTTGGTGGTTGTACTCTTGTTGACAGCCACCAGAATGGATATCACTAAAATTGGAAAAAAAAAAACTATCAAGGACTCGTTGAAGGCTGTCATCGTGGAATTTAAGGCTAAAGTGTAGGAGAGTCACTTGATCCAACCATGGCAGCGATTACTAAGCCACGATGGAGGCTGCGGGCGATTTTATTAAATAACCTATCACTATACCTATGTATAAACAGGAGCAGGCGAGCCCTGTACTTTGCACGAGATAGTTTCCAAGGAATCCCCGCCAAAATATAAACAGGCATGAACTTCGAGATCATCTGTTTTCATTTTTGAACATAGAAAACTGTTTATTTTCCTTTTAACAAGGTAGACTGAAATAGAAAGGCACTTTAATTTAATATTTGTTTGTCACTTTATTTTGTATACATGCGTTCCCTGAAATTCGCGGGGGTTTTAATTGGCGCATATTTGTTCTGACGCAACTCAATTCGTACACACACACACACACACACACACTTGTAGTTCGCGCAGTGATTGTCAGATTAGAGGCTACAATTGTTGATGTCTGGGCGACTGGATGAAAAACTGGTCTACTTAATTTTCCTCCAATCGACGTTTTTCAAGTTGCCTTTTCTTCAAATAGAAGTTTAAAGCTAATTTAGGTTACTTTGTATTTTGCTACTGTCGGTTAAACTAATCTTGACAAACGTACCATTAAGACCCAGATCATTATGATTTCTTAGTGATGTAATTAATTTTGTCGCTCTGACTTGGACCTTTTCTAATTTTTCAATATTTTTTTTAGAAAATAAGAGATATATATATATATATATATATATATATATATATATATATATATATATATATATATATATAAAGACTACTCTTATAAATCATTTTGCTAGAGATGACAATATTCCACCCCTGATCATATTAATCCCCGCTTTGCTTTTTCCGTCTTTCCCGTTCCTTAAAGACCAAAGTAAATAGCACATCTCCCTTCGCACATTGTGAAAGGCGCACATCACTAATTAATGCCCTTTTCCAAGATAAATATGACCTTCACCTCTTTTTTCTTTCTTTTCAGAAACTCGGTGTTCTTCAAAAAACCGTTGAGGAAGTCGGATCTCGCCTTGGAGAATCTGAAAAGGTAGTCGGCGAATGGGGTCCTGTTCCGCACGACCAAAATTTGGCGGACCAGTATGTTCATAACATAAGGGTAAGTTACCTTATACGCGTTTTTAGGTGTATATTTGTATTTTGTATTATTTGTATGGAGGAAGTACCGGGAAAAGGGACACACACCTCCTTCTGGTTCGTACCAAGAAAGTTCTAACCTTTGACGGATCATTCACTATTTTTGACACATTGAAGTAAACAGACATGAGAAGATATTAAATATTCGTTAGTCTGTCACTAGGTGAAGGGGAAAGGTAAGTTGAGCAATCCCTTGTGAACGAAATCCCCTAAATTTATAAATGAAGTTGGCATAAAGATAAGGACGGCAATCGCTGCTAAGTCTGAAGGCACCAGGGGACGCTCATCCCGGGAAGGTGCGTTTACTGCTGTGTTTTGACATCCAGCGATGGGCGAATAACTTTTAATGACCGGGGTGGGGGCACCCGTTCCGTCAAGGGTAGCATGGGAAACAATGCTGCAGCTGAATTTGGAGGATTGCGTGCCCTCCACGCCCCAATGCTCTATCTTTCCCACTCCCCTTACAAACTTTCTGCGGGAGAGGCCCTCCTTATCTTTCTCTTTGAATTTAGAGAAAAAAAATCCATGCGAGTATTGTGTCCTTGTTTGTGACTAGACAAACCTTTGAAACCCTATTTTTTGGGGGGTTCTTTTTTTGGTTTATATCCATCAGAGAGGTGTGGGGGGAGGCTTTGACACATTCACCTCGCAGTTTTGTATGCATTTAGATGCAATGGAATAATGCAAAGGTTCATGTTTTAGATGCAATGGAATAATACAGAGGTCCATGTAGTTAGATGCAATGGAATTATACAGAAGTCCATGTTGTTAGATGCAATGGAATAATACAAAGGTCCATGTTGTTAGATGCAATGGAATAATACAGAGTTCCATGTTGTTAGATTCAATGGAATAATAGAGGTCCATGTTGTTAGATGCAATGGAATAATACAGGGCGCCATGTTGTTAGATGCAATGGAATAATACAGATGTCCATGTTAGATGCAATGGAATAATGCAAAGGTCCATGTTGTTAGATGCAATGGAAAATACAGAGGTCTATGTTATACATGCCTCTTGGTCGCTTCTGCCTAAACTGCGTCCCAGTACCGGGACGACGAGCGGGGGCACTACCGCTGATCCCTGGTACTCGGAACGAGTTCGTGCGCGCCCGACCTTGGAGTTGGGGGAGGAGGCGATCCTCTTCCATTGTATATAATGGGGGGTTGGGGGTGGTCGTCCCTCGGAGGGAATGGATCTCCCTCCTACATATGATCGTGCATTTTACCTTTTTTGCTTATTTAGTCGTGGTTGTTTTTTGTGTCATGTTTGTTGGTTGTGCGTGTAGGGCGGGGTTAAAACATATCTGTAAAAACTTTCTAGGTTAAAATATATAAGAGAACTATTTATAATTTCGGTGACTATGCCCTTGAAAATAGTCGCCAAGGCTTTTTTAAAAAAGCCTAAACTGACGAAGGTAACCAATTCACCACTCGTGACCCATTTTCTTCTCTGTTCTACCCACTTCATCGTTTCGTTAACTCCTCAACGAGGCAACGAACCTTGGTTCTCTGAGGAACAGGAGTAGGTTCAGGGAAATTTCGGAGCTCGCCTGTCTAGTGTATTTCTAGAAGTCTCCTCTTTTCGTCAGTTTAGCTTTGTACCCCTGCATGTTTTCACTTGCTAAGTTAAACACTTTTACCACGGATCCCCTTGCAAATCTTTAGGGCACAAACATCCTTAACACTTCTTGAGTATTCTCTTGGAAGGGGAGGACATTCACCTTCAAAATTGTGGATGATTTTTCACAATTTGTAGGAGGTTGGCCTCCCCATCTTATTTGATCACCTGTCTTTTTGGTGGCGCGACCTCCGACCCTGAACCATGCTTTTGCTTCTTATTTTCGTCCCCGTAAGAGGTGCGGCGATTTGCCTTCCTGGCTGCCGTGCTGATAGGACTCAACGCCCCATCCGGCCCTAGCTTAGACTGTTCTTCTTTCTGACAGCCCCCGTAAGGGGCGCAGGGATTTGCCTTCCTGGCCGCCGTGCTGACGGGACTCAGCGCCTTGTCCGGCCCCATCTTAGCCTCTTCTCCTTCTTTCAGACAGCCTGCATTTCTACCCTACTTCCTCACTTTCCATACAACCTCTCCCACAACTTTCTCTGGTCGGCCTCTAATTTTACAGGGTAGACGCCGACCAGCTTCCTCTTACCCCTCCATCGCCGATCGGGAATGAAGGGGAGGGGACAACGCCCCCTCACCCCTGAGCTCCGGTCTGGGGTGGTGGGTTTTTAACAACCTGCTTCATCCCCCAACCACACCTTCCTCACATGCGCTTTCCTTCTCCTTTTACTATCTATCCATTTTACGCCAAGTCTAAGGTGTAGCCGCCTTGCCGATGGGCTACTAGGCCACTAGGCGGGAGTAGTGGCTTCAAATGGAGGCAGCTGGTTCTGCCGGCCCCGTATTCACCCCTTGCATAGCGTTCTACTGCGGGGTTGATGAGCGTTTGCTTCCCGTATGACTAATTGGGTCACTATGCCTAATGATGAGAATATAAAAAAAAACAATCTCTCTCCCTTTTCCCTGTGCTTTCGCAGGAGACCCTCCAAAACAATTCAACCTGAGAGGAAGCTTACTCCTCTCCTTTACCCACGGGTGTAGGGGACTCCTCTTCACCCCCTTTTCTGGAGGTGCCTTCGGGTGCCCACCTCTTTCCAGTGGCACTGCCCCCTTTACTTTCTAAGGGGACTGCCAAGAAAGGCAGGTGGCCCATAATTGACCGCTCTCGGTAGGAGGCACGATAGGGCCAACCCCCTTAGGGGAGGAGGGAAGACAGGCCCCATCGGCCTCTTCCCTCTAAAGACTTACGAGCTCGCATATTGAGCTTATAGAGGGTCACCATATGTGCCCCCCCCCCTCTCTTCCCCCACAAGAGACTGTGACCAATGGGACCTGTGATGTCGTGGAGGGGATGGCCTACACCCGAGTCCGCCCCTGAGCAAGGTCCTCCTCAGACGGCTTGGGTATTCAAGGCTTTACAAGGATAGGAGGGATCTCCTCCTCTGGCTGGTGCCCCTGTGATAGCCAAGATCTTCTCCATCTCGGAGAAAGATCTTGCTGAGGCCGGTCCATCTGGCATGGGGGCTCCTGCCGGCGAAGGGGAGAAGTGGTTTCATTCCCCGTCCTCTTCTCCTAAAAAGAAAACGACGAACAAGACTCTGGGCTCCTCTGCTTCCGCGGGAGCCGCGGGGACGGACGGGGCCGCTGCCGTTTCGGTAAGCGACCAAACCAACATCGGCATGTCCGGCCCCGTTGCTCCACTCGGTGGGGAATCCCAGACGAAGATCAGAACTGCGCAGAGCGGAGCCTCAATTACGTCGGGGCCCCTCATTCAGAGGCTACCTGGCGTTTCCGAGCCAGCTGGCTTCAAGCGTTTCCTTGTTATTTGCTCCACTGATAGCGCCATGTTGGCTAAGGGCAACATGATCCGTCAGAGAAGAGCTCTAACTAGTGCGATTGGTAGAAAGCCGAAGGTGAGCCGTTTCTGGGGCGGGATTCTTTTGGCAAATGCGTCAAATCCCTCCCAGGCGGCCAGGATTAGTGTGTCCTTCGGACACTTAGTGGCACGCCTATGTGTGAGGCCACACTCTACCATGAACTTCGTGAAAGGGGTAGTTTGTACGAGAGAACTCGTGGAATACTCGATAGATGACCACCTTAGAGCTGGCCGACCATGCTGCAATCAAGGTAGAGCGTGTGATGAGAAAACAGGAAGGGGCCTCGAGACCCACCCCTACACTCTTCGTCTCGTTCGACTGTGAGAAGCTTCCTGAGTCGGTGCGTGCTGGTTGGTATCGGTACCGCATGAATACATTCGTGCCACTGCCGTGGAGGTGGTATTACTGTCACCGCCATACTAATCGCTCTTGTAGACGTGCAAAGTCGGGATTACCCGAAGTCTGTGTAAGTTGCTGCAAGGCCGCAACGATAAGTCCAAATTATGTGTGGCCAAGTGTGTCAATTGCGGAGAGCCGCTTCCCGCTTCTTCGAAGGAATATGGTGCGTATCTCCTTGAGAAGGAAATCCTGGCCATTCAGTCTCAGGATCGTCTCTCATTTTGCGAGGCTAAGGACTGGGTCCTGGCGCGCCCGTCGCTGCCTCAATGTTGACAAAGACACCCTCTGCTCCTGGCCCATCCAGGCCTACCAGCACGGTTGGTTCTGTGGCAAATCGGAACCATTCTGAGGGTTCTACGCTCTCCTGGTAGAGCTGGCAGCACAGAGGGTTCACACTCAGCCCCGACTCCCAACCAGGGCTACCCTCCCTTCCCCCAGTTTGATCATTTCGCGTAAGTCGAAACGGCCGCTCGGCTCCACTGAGTCGTTACACTTAAAAGATGCAACACCATTGAAGAGGGTCGTGAGGCCATCTTCCGGGGTCCATAAAGCTGCTCCCCGAAAGGAGGACAGCACTAAAGGGGCTTCGGCTCCTTTGCCCACACTCATTAGTGGGTTGGGTGGCTCGGAGACGGTGGGTCCTCGAAGAGAGGGACCCCCGGATCCGAAACCGCCCCGCTCGCCTAAGGTTTCGAGGCGAAAGGAGGAAAAGACTCGCATAGCGAGCCCAAACTCTCCCGATAAGTCCTCGAAGGTGACCACGCTTTCACGCATTGCCCAGCCAACAGCGCCCGGAGTTCTGCCTCCGGCAAGCGTACGGCCATTCCCGTGATAGTCTTCTCTTCGAAGAGGGCCCCAGCATCTCAGGGCTAGGCCTAGAGGGCATATTCTTCAATGGAATTGCCGCGGACTGCGGGCCAGATGGGAGGAGCTGTGGAGGCTGGTCTCCTCCCGTTCCACGTTAGCTATATTTTTGCACGAGACCATGCTGAGCGCGTGGCCCCTGCTCATCCTTCAGAGGTATAAGGGTTTTCGACCCCACCGCCACACCACGAGATGGCTACCGGGCGGGAGGATGCGCGATTTACACCCGGAATGGTGTCTTCGTTCTTCTCTTCGTTTTAGATACCTCCTTTCAGGCAGTAGCTGTGCAGCTGCACCTGGATAGGAGGTATACTGTTATTTCCGCGTACATTCCATGGTCAGCCGACTTCCACGCTCGGGACTTCCGCCGCGTCGTGGCACGGTTGCTTAGGCGCTTTCTCTTGTTCGGTGCTGCCAGAAGATTTTATCGCTACACTCTACGTAGACGACCTTTCGATCTCTTTTGGCGAGGCTTAGTTGCCAACTTTGGAGCCTCGACTCCAACAGGCATTGAACCGCGCCTCTCGCTATGGCGAAGCACAAATGCTTCGGTTTTCTTTGGCCAAGAGACTAAGGTAGTGCATTTCTACCGCCATCCACGGCTCCACCCTAACCCAGGGTTGTTTTTATATGGGGTGTGCCTGGAAGTGGCTGACTCGAACCATTTCCTTGGTCTTGTATTTGACCGACGCGTCACCTAGGAGCCTCATATTCGCAGCCTTAGGGTCTCTTGTACCCGCGCCATGGCATACTGCCTTACTTTTATATAGATCCTTTGTTCGTTTGAAGTTCTACTACGGATGCGAGTTTTATGCATCAGCAGCCGAGCGTGCATTGCGGAAGGTGGACTCAATCCACCACACCGGCCTTCGCTTGGCAACCGATGCCTTCTGCACTTCCTCCATTGAGAGTCTACTGGTCGATGCTGGGGAGATGCCACTTGCTCTGCGCTGTGCAAAGTGCCTTATTGACTGTACCCCCGAGCCCGGCTCTCACTACATCCGCAGCTGATCTTGACGATGCCTATGCCGCCGAGAGACGCCAGTCATACCCTTACCCATTTAGGTTCTGGGCTAGGCAACTCCTTCGCGAGCTAGGTATATCTCTCGGGCCAGTGGCGCCCCTCGTTCTGCCCAGGACGCCACCCTGGAGGGTACCACCTTTAAATATTTGTCGCCATGCCTCTGCTCCCAAATCTTCTATAGCTCCGACAGTATTTATTACGTTCGGCCTTTTTGGAACACACTTCGTGTCACGCTGGAACCGTGCCTGTGTATACGGATGGCTCTTAGTCCAAAGGAGGGATCGATTTTCACGCCGTATCCCCTCTTTTTGAAGTCAGCTGGGCTCTGCCAGGCGTTGCGTCTGTCTTCACGGCGTGCCCGGTTCGGAGACCGGTATGTGATTTATAGCAACTCACAAAGCGCCCTGAGTGCTCTCGGGGCATTGGAATCTCCGCATTTTCTGGTTCGCGATATCCGTGACTCCACGGTTTTGGCGAGCCGGGCGGATGACAAGATTATCTTTTGGTGGGTTCCTGAACATGTGGGAATTGCGGGGAATGAGCACGCCGATGAGGGGGCCAAAGAGTCCGCGAGGAGTGGGGGTCAAACCAGCGTTTGGCTCTTCCTCACACCGACTACTTGGCAGGAATACGGGTTGCCCTCCGGGCGGCTTGTCAAAAAGGATGGGAGACGGTCGAGGGGAACTTGAAGTTAGGTGCCATTGCGCCGCGACTTTTCCCATGGACCTACCCCCCAATGCCGCGACGGTTTCAGGTTGCTTTCTGTCGTCTCTGTATTGGACATTCTCGCGGGACGCACCGCCATTTGATGGAGCGCTCGGCTGCGCCATACTGTGAAGACTGTGTTGTCCTCCATACTGCTCGCCACATTCATGTTGAAAGTCCCCCCCGTAAGGGGTGCGGCGATTTGCCTTCCTGTCCGCCCTGCTGACGGGACTCAGCGCTCCCTCCGTCTCAGCTTAGCCTCTTCTCGTCAGGAGTAGGCAGGCTTACCTCGAATTTCCTTCTTGTTAAGTTTTCTTCTTTGTTTCCTTTGTTTGTTTTTTTTAGCCTTACATTTTTATCATTATTTTTTAATTATATATTTGTTTTTGTTTCTTTAATTTAGCCTAGTAGTAGGCTGTGATATTAGTATGGCGACTTCTGCTCTAGTAGGCAGTCGCCAGATGAGCTCCTAAAAAAAAAATAAAAGAAGTTTTTCGTGGCGTTCGGTGGGTGGGGGGTAACATAGGTGAATAATAGGTTAAATTGATTACGACACCATGTGCCCTTGATGCCATTCGCTAGATATCCCTTTAAAAAAAAGGAATCTTAATGATGTGCTGAGGCCTTTCCCTCGAAATTCACCCGGCCTTCACCCGTATTGATAATAACGGGATATTAGATTTTTATTTAATTTACCTCATTGAAGAAAAGAAAAGACCCAATTAATTAACCCTGGACAAACAACGCTTTCATGTCGTAAATAAATTCCCAATCGTGGGATTAACGTCAGATTATTTTTCTTTCATGTAGCAATTCAGTACTTCCACATTAAACTATCAGGGGGTTCCCATTGAAAACTAGTCTTTACTATCGGGTAAGCAAAAAAAGTTCGTACTATTTTCGCTTCTTTTTAATTGGCCAAAAAAACGCACGAATATTTTGGGGTTCCGAGAAGGGTCGAACCAAGCCCTACCCCAGTGAAGCATTTCACTTAAAGGAGTGCCTTTAGGTGGAGAGGAGGGCGATGGAAACTCTCCAGATTTTTTCGCACTTCCGTCTCGCGCGGTGCCCAAAAAGAAAATGGCCTTTTCTTTGTTCCTTCTTTCCCGCTTGAATTTTAGTAGAAGTGAGGATGCGACCAATACAGTAAGAGTGAATTAGTTGGGGAAAGAAAGGAGGAACTGAACAAAACTTTAAAAGAAAGAATGAGCATGACAAGAACTTCTATAGTGTAAATGGCCAAAGTTTAAAGGGCTGAGAAAGGGAGGTCAGATTTAAATACTTATAGAAACCAGGCAGGAGGAAGGCGTGAAGTTTCAATGTTCGAACCATGAATCGGGTTTCTATACTCTCGATTATGTGAAAATTAAAGCGTGTAGATGGCTTTCATCGCTATACGGTATTTAGCAATACATCACAAGTTTATTTCATTCATAACCCCCACAGAAATCTTAATTTACATCTTTAAGGAAGCTTGGCCATTTAATATCTCCAATAGCGCGCCTCTGGGAGGTGCCGTCCAGCGTCCAAGTTCTTTACTGCCCTCGGCGCGACTTTTCTCTGCTGTGTCAGTTTTTCGTTCTCAAATGAACGGCTCACAAAGGGGGTGCTGCAGTGGGGGCAATGCCCCTGTCAAAACAAACCTAGAGGAAAGGCACACACCTCGGGTCCCAATGTACAATGTATGTAGGAGGACCTGACGCTATTTCGATTCATCTACCTTCACTACCTTTTTTTTTTAAAATCATTAGTTAATGTGGATGGACTCGTTGCTATTGCGCTTTAAATTTGAGTAAAAGAGCAACAAATGTACGATCAAGGCGAATCGAATCCGAAACGAGTACCCGAGTTTATTTCCCAACTCAAAAGAGAATGAAAGCAACGTAACCCAACAAACACAAGGGCAAGCATTTAAGACGAAGAAACTGACATCAGGAAAGGGAGGGGGGGAGGTACTTGAAAAAAAAAGGTCAAGGATCAATAAAATATTCTAAACCTCAGCCCCAAGGTTGCGGGGAAAGGGGGGGGGGCGCAAATTATGGAGGGACAATTTCCGTCAAAATACGAAAGATACGAACTTGAATTCCTTCGTGGAATCTTTGTTTCTGTTCGCACATAAACTCGGATTTAGACTCGCTTCTGTAATGATGATTAATATTATAATTATCACTAAATTGCGAATGGATTTGAGCGTCATTGTGTAAGGGTTTGGGTAGCAAGTTTTCTTTTCTTAGTTCTTCTTGGTTCTCGAGATATTCAGGGACTTGCCAAATGCTTTCGGGGTTTTTTTTGTGATGGCATTAAGCAATGTTCTATTCATCCAAGTTCACTTTACCCCGTTCATTCTTGAACCACATGACTAACTCTTCTCTTCCGTAGCTCATTTGCTTTTTCAAGTTTTGTTTCCAGTAGTATTTTCCCACTATGGCCTCACCCTCTGACCTTTGGGGGAGAGGGAAGGCCTTGGGAGTTTTAGCGTTGCTGCACCAATTTCGCGTCCACTCAACCGTTTCAACGTATTTTCCAAATCATTTTCCACTTCTAAATTGTAGTTTTTTTAGAGGAAGATTAAAATGTGCTGGTGACTTTCACCGTTCTACAATATTATCACTACACAAGTTTATTTCGTTCATAATATCCAAAGTGAAAGGTGTGCACAATAAGTTTCAACTACACACGGTTCAGCGCTCGAATTCTTTTCTTCTACCAAACTTATTTTTCCTTCGAAATGCGCCCATCTGGCGACTTCCACCAAAGGCATAAGTCGTCGTAGTTACTTTAGTCTATTATTGGCTACATAATAAAAATCCAAATCCAAACACAAAAATAAAAGACCACGTACTAAACAAAACCAAACACAAACGAAAAATAAAACAAAAAAAGCAAGGAGGAACGTGTCGGGGAGAGGCGGGCCTTCCCCGGTAGAGGAGTATGCGACCATCACTAAAGAGAGTCAAATAAAAGAGGAGGCCAGCCTCCTCCAAAGAGTCAAATAGTCCATAGGACCGTGTGCACGAACCAGTCCGGAGTACAAAGGACATGATTAGCGACCCCAACCCTCACGCTACCAGGACAGGTAACGTGGGAGATTCAACAAGAATGTGCCGAACAGTCTGGGGGATAACGCAGTCGTCGTAGTAAAGTGCTGGGGAGCGCTCCCTCGAATGTGCGAAATTATTTTTCTTACCTTCCACTAGGTTGTTTTTGGATCTCTAAAAGTGTCCATTTTAGGGCTTCTTTGGCCCACATTTCCTCGTATACTCTGGAAGTGTAATTCCTATTTCTACTTTTTACTTTTCTTTTTACTTGACCCGTGACCTGCGTTTGTGTCGTGCATTTAGGGTCTTTTTGGTTATTCCTAACATTATTCATTTTCTTTGTGTTTTACTTCCTTATGTTAAAATTAGTAAAATGCATTGCTAAAATAAATTGCCTTTAAGCAGTAAACTTTTTTTTTTTTTTTTTTTTTTTTTTTTTTTTTTAACGTTATTGCAGTAGTGTATTTTCATTTATTGAGTTCAAAATAATCATTACTTTAATTCTGAGTTAAAAGGAATCATTTGATGTGTTTTCCTATGCTTGACGAGCTTCCCTATGGAGAAACATCACGACAACGGACTGATGCTGAGAGTGGCTGGTGATGCTATGTTATCATTGATAGCGATTCTTCTGGACCTCATAAAGCGTCTCAAAATATTTCCCATTAATTCTGCTACCTTTTTCCCCCAGTTGAAATTGCTGAAAATCTTCACAAGCACTGCCTCGCTTCTTTACTATTATTCTCCTGAATGAGTTCACCCCGAATCCTGTTGCGTCGCATCTCTTGCAGGGAGTTTGTAAGGAGAGATCTCTAAACTGGTGAAGATTGAGTTAGTGAAGATGTGTGGAAGCCATATACAGTATATCTTCCACGATATTTTTACTTCCTATATCTTTCACTACTTTGTTTACGAAGCGCTTCAGAATCTTTTGGAGTAAGATTCCCTTGGAGGTTTTCGCTTCATTAACGCCGATTACAGACTGGCCTTGTTCTTGCACCTCTGACCTTTTTGCCTAGAATTCACCCTCGCTTCACAAAGACTATTTCACCCCCACCCCCACGAAAGTGAAATATCTCCTGGTTCGGTTAATAATACCTTTCTATTTACCATGCCCTTTTGTCTTTGTTATTCCCCAATTTTATAACCCCGTCCTACAGAGGTGGAGTTAAAGACGCCTTAATTACGCGTTTTCCTCTCATCTTTTTAAACACTTAATAACTTGAGTGATTGGGAAATTTGGTCTTGTGCTTGGGTCGTTCCACTAGGTCAATGGTAAAGAGGTTCGCGAAAAAGTGGTCACTAGTGGAAATTAAAAATACTGGGGGGAGGGGGCAGAGGTCGAAGAAGCAGATGACCTTGATACTCACACCCGTTCTGTAAGAAAAGTCGATCCCCTTCGTCTGGATGCGGTCAAGAGGAAAGGAGAGGAGGTGCTTGAGGGATTCCATTCACATTGGGGAGAACTGATGAATGGGCAACTTCATCCGTCCCAAATGCTTATTAATAGGAGACGGCATAAGGAGAGGACCTCTGAATCTCTGGTGGTGAACGTTTCGGAGAAGACTCGTTCCTTACCTCTGTTTACTGTCAGTGTACATGTTTAGAAGCGAGAAGTTTCTATGCTTAAAACGTTAAATATTTTACCACTGCATTTTACCATAACAGAAGCGAAAAAAAAGCAGACTCAAAACACGCAGGAGAGCCTTGGACAACTCAAGGAAACATGTTGGTAATAAATAGTCCCTGGGGACCACACATGAAATATTGGATAGAAATACAAACACGGGTAATGGTTTTAGTAAAAAATATATATTCAGAAGTGGAAATGGACAGCAAATTTGGTCAGAAGAGACGATAAAAATCATAATTTTGACACCTTTATAGAGGTAAGCGGCCCCAGAAAAGCTCCTCTCTCAGTAGGTGGTATGATAAAAATCAATCAGGCGGGTGAAGGTAAGAATAACGTGAGAAAGTCGAGAGCAGGGTATCTACTAAAATGTATTCACTCTTTAAGTAACGATAAATGCATTGCTTATTGACGTAGAATCAAGATTAATAGTTAAGCGCACATTTAATTAAATGAATGTTTACAAATGCTCTAACTGACGACTACCACTTACCAAGCACAACCGATAACGTGGAACAGTGGATTCAACAACGTCACAAACTATTTCAATTGGAACTGTGAAAAGTCTTTCAATTTCCCCTTTTAGCTCATCGATTGCTGCTGGTTTTGAGCCGTAAACCTTATTTTTGAGATATCGCCATAAAAAAGAAGTCCATTGGAGTGAGCTCTGGGAAACGTGCACGGAATTCAACACTCCCAATTTGCCCAATCTATCTGTTCGGAAGAGTTGCATCCATCGAGATAGGCCTTTACATCACGATGGTAGTGGAGAGGTCTTGCTGAAAGTAAATATCTTCCTCACCAATGACGGACTGACGAATTTCTACACATTGGTAAAAAAAGAATGGCCCTAGAATGCCTAAAGACAAGTATGAGAAATGGATGGTTACGAAGTAGGTTGGGAGTATACATCGATTATTCAGTTTATAGTAAAAATAAATACCATTAAAGCATAAAATTTTGTTGTTGTTTATAGAGCTCCCGGGAGCAAAGACCTCTACTCTCTCCGACCGCTTGGGATATTAAGGGAGAAAGCTTTTGAGTCTACAGCCTGTGCTGTAGGAGGCCCCACCAACGTTACCACAATTAAATGGGGCCACGCCTTCTGTGAGGCTGCCCTGAAGAAGCAGTTTAGAGTGAAGGGAGGCTGTTGCATGCTGTGGAAATTGTATAGCACGTCTTTGTAGCGGTCCATGCAACAGCTACGAAGTTGGGTAAGGCAAAAGCGGAAAGGAAAATAAAGAAAATATGGGATTGCAAACTGCGATATGATATCGGTTGACCCTTTAAATTGTGACTAGGACGTGGGAGGCCGAAGGATCACTGTGCGGTTTAATCCATTACATTCTATTTTAACTAGTTTTTTCTGAATATTTTTTCGTTTTAAGAAAAAGTTTACAAATTGACAGAGATTAAATTTCGGGATAGTCATGGGCAAAAGTTTTGTGATTAGTTTATCCTAAGAATTTAAAAAAAAAAATTAAGTTCAGAAAAAAATAAATGATTATCGAATGTTTTAGAATGTTTTAAAATAAAAGGAATTACAATTGGTGAAGTTCAAAAAATTGATTAAAATTTAGGCATGGCTGTTTTTTTTTGGGGGGGGGAGGGAGGGGTTCGTATATTCGAAGGTTTTATCGAGTTATTTATAAAATAGATTCTCATTTTTAATCTTTAGCTAGAGGAAATAACTACTGGCCCATAAAAACGCGTAAAGCAAAATGAAATTATCAGAGCAAAAAAAAAAAAAAAGTGAGGATTTTTTTTCGTATTTCAGGAGAATTCCGATAGGTTTCTTGTATAAACCCCTAAAACGTTTTTAGAACGTTTAACGCCCTCTTTCGCTCTTTGCTAGGTCTAAACAGGCGCGAAAAAGATAGTGGGAGATTTAAGAGGTGCAAATGATAACCAGAGACAGAGCACCACTTCTTCTTGAGCCACTGGGGTCTGGAGGGCGTGGCGATACTAAAGGTTTCAGTTGTAGCAGAGTCCCTCTTTAGCATCAACTCCCTTGCGGGCATGAGATATGTATTGGTCTGCACGCGAAATGCAAGTTTCTCCTGTAAGGAGTAGCCAAGCCCTCCTCTTGTTTATCGGAAAGGGATTCCAGAATTCGGTGGGAGTTAGTCTTTGGAAGGACCTAAAACTCCAAAATTTTGTTGAAAAATGTCTACTTTACCCGAAACGTTCATTAAATGAAATGACATTCTTGCCCTTCTCTTGCACCCTTAGCCTGAAAATAAAACTTAGAAGCAACCCGATTGAATATATAGCTATAATTTTCAATATTATTATTACCACCGATGCACACCATCTGTTGTTGCTTATCGCATCGGAAACTCGCATTTAATGTCTAATCTGAACTAGGCCCGCTGGAACATCTCTCTCGTCCACCGCAACGTCGAACGCCATCTGGCGACTTCTCCGTGTTAAAGGTGGTCGAGTTTGCTGCAAGAAAAACGAGTGAAGAAACCCACCGTCAATCGAATGACCGGGAGATGAATTCCTCCTGGGGTTACTCCCCCCTCCTCCTCCATCCCCACTCTCCGCTTTCGCATGACAGCTGTTTCTCCATTAAATGGGGGGGCCTGGCAGACGCATGATGTGGCAGGTTTTGTTGTACCCCTTTCGAGTCCAGTTTCTTGTAAGCTGAAATCTTGGCGTCGCTCGTCCTTGGTCTGTTTTATCCTTTTTATTTTATTTGGGAGCCGGGGGTAGGGGTAACACTGGTACTATCGTTTTCGATAGATGTAAGATAGTAAAAGAGAAGGGACAATAACAGAAATTCAACTAGTTAATGGGTTCTTCTCTCTTAGAAACGCGTAAGAATTCTTATGAAAGCTCATATAAATGAGTCTACCCTTCGTCATTCTCGGCAAGGTGATCCTTTGTATTTAATTAAGGTAAAATTCGTGTCAGCATTGTTCCCAGTCATGGTTTTGCAATACATGGTTTTATAGTAAATGGTTGCCAGTGCCATATTTCTATGAACCATGTTTTTCAGAGCCGTTTCCAAGTCCATGTTTTCAGGGAACCATGGTATCCACTGCCACGGTCCATAGTGTCATATTTCCAAGTACATGGTTATCAAGGCTATGTTTTCAAGGACATAGTGTCTAGTAACATGGTTTTGACGTACAGGATTTCCAGTGTCATGGTT
Organism: Ceratothoa steindachneri; assembly: GCA_963969495.1. NCBI lineage: Eukaryota > Metazoa > Arthropoda > Malacostraca > Isopoda > Cymothoidae > Ceratothoa > Ceratothoa steindachneri. The sequence continues at coordinate 25,952,395 of OZ018320.1, read as the reverse complement.
TGGCTAGAAGGAAGAGAGAGAGAGAGAAAAAAAAGTGATAGTAAGCTACACGAATTTGTGTGTACCATTCGTCTGAAAAATATTTGATTTAAATTGAGAATAACGGTAGCACATGCAGTCATTTTGTGAGATCTTGTAAAGAGAGTGGTGAAATAAAGGAAGTGAAAATATGTGGATATATAACCTTATATCCGCTTAGAAGCAGTCGGGCCGGGTTGGCACACAATCCTCTTCAGATGGCAACTGCAGCATGGTTGTTTATGCCACACCTTACCTCCCTCTTTAACGGCGTCAGCCAGACACTCCACTATGATTTGAGAGTGGGGGTGGGGGGTATTCAATTGGTGTTCACTTTTTACTCCGCTGTGCAAACAGGGGACTTAGTAATTTTGCTTGACTTTCTTTTTAGCCAATTGTGTGTGTGTGTGTGTGTGTATGTATATTTTATGCTAGTTCATCATATGAATGAGAAAAAGGTCGTTTTTATAGGTCAATTTAAAGCCTGAGTAACTTCTTCGCCCGGAAGAATTTGAGTGCGTTTGCAAATTCAGTTTGAAGGCTAAACGCTTCACGCGCGCGTCTGCTGAATTTTGCTGCGATCGATCAGGTTGTGTCTCTCATTCGAGATACTGGGGAGGTTAATTTACTCTGCTGTGTAAACAGGTTATTTCTGGCGTTCAACTTCCCTGGTACACCTGCATCAGCCCCATACCTGTATTTTGCAAACTCTGCAAACGAAACGTGCCTTTATGGAGCAGAACCATTTTCAGGGAAGTTGTTCTCTGTCCTGGTTCGACGCCGGAGCACGCATTTTTCTTTTGTTTTCTTAGTTGTTTCTTGTTTCTTTGTTCTTTTATTGTTTTTCTTTTAGTTTAGCCTATTGAGCTACTTTGATTTCGGCGACTTGGTGGCAATCGCCTTATGGGCGCCTTAGAAAAGAAAACTCGCGATCTCAACTTCCTATTATTTTCATTCCACACATTTCCAATCCACTCACTTCAATTTTACCACCACCATTTTTCATATTTTCTGGTGGTGTACAACTTTACCTATAAAAAATATAAACCCATTTTCACACTAGATTTCCGTTCTATGGTTTATCGAATGCCACACCCACTAGAACATCAATATTTGTGGTTATTCCTCCTTCTATTAGGTCTTCCTCTGGTTACCCCCTCCCACACCAAGACTATCACTCCCTCCTACACCAAGACTATCACTCCTTCACAACACCAAGACTATCACTCCCTCCTACACCAAGCCTATCACTCCTTCTCAACACCATCTATCAATGCATTGGATGCAGTTCTTTCCCCTATGTTCTGACGGTGTGTTTCTTACGAATTTGTTCCTGAAGATCTCGAATGCATCTTCAGGATTAACACTGGTATTAGCGTCGTCTGTCGACCTACCCTAACCCAATTAAGTGAAAATGTATTCGATGGTTCGAGCTTCATTTCCATCAACCCACTGACTCTAGTCACATCGTTACTATTGCTACGGAATAAGTTTGCCTATCAGAAATTGCCACTTGATTTTGTGGCACTGAGCTGTGGAGCTCTTTCTCAGAACCACGTGATGTCCTGCTAGGAAGTGCGTGGATAGTTTGGACTTTTCTCAATTCGTACATTATTGTTAATTTGGTGTTTTGTTCTGTTGTGAGAACTATTTTATACATCTCAGAAATGTGCCCTCCTTGCCTCAGCATTTATAGCTGACTATGTCCATTCTTTTCGTTTATCCATTTTTTTTCATGGATACCTACTTCATTTCCAGCGAGAATCGATACAAAACTTCAGCGCAGGGAGGAGCTAGCTAGCCGCCTATTGGTAGACGCGTTGAGCTTGAGATTGGGGAATGTAGCTCCTACATAGGTCATCACGCTCGTAATCACCCTACCGTTATTTACCTTTCCCGTCTTCACCCAAAACATAATTACCCGGATCCTGTCAAATAGGTATAGATAACCACACACCCCTGACCCGGAACAGGTGCCCCATATGGGTCACGAAAGGTTCTCTGATTGGTGTCAAAACACTATACTATTATGCACCTTACTCGTCCAACTAGGACCGGCCCCAAGTACCAGCATGGACGCTAGCGATTGTCATCCTAATCTTGATGCGAAATTTATCCCCTCGGGGACTCTCGTCCACGAATGAAAAGGGACGAATGGCTTTACTAACTCGCGGAAACATTCCCTCATCACACCCCTCCATTTCGTATTGAGAATGTTCAATGCCTTATCAAAAACGTGGATGGATGAAAAAATTAGAGTTGCTCCTGCTGCTATGACCCCACAGGGGTATCCCTTTGATCCACGTTGATAGACGCACGGGTGTATTTTTAAACCACTACACCATACCTCCGTTCCTCTCATTCAAATCGAGCTTTCCAACACTTTCGCAGCTTTGCTAGCGACCTTACCTTTTCATCCAATTCATACGATTGACACGAGAGCTCGATGTAGTTCTCGGGCAAGCGGAATCGCTGTTTCTACTTAGGACGCCACCCTGGAGGGTGCTACCCCCATTGAACGTTTATCACCAGGCCTCTGCCCCAAAGCTTCTACAGCGACTGAAGTAGTGGGTTCTAATATATTGCACAGTTCGTGTCACGCTGGAGCCGTGCTAGTGCACACGAATGGCTCCAAATCCGAAAAGGGGATCGGTTTTCACACCCTTTTCATTTGTTTGAAGCCGGCTGGGCTCTTCCGGAAGCTGCGTCCGTCTTTACAGTCGAGTGGGTTGCAATGCAGCGCTCGGCATGGGAGATTACGGACCGTGCCCGGTTTGGAGACCGGATTGTGATTTATAGCGAATCGCAGAGCGTACCGAGTGCCTTCGTTGCGTTGGAATCTTCGCAGTATCCGTGATATCATGGCCGCTGTGAGTCAGATGGATTTCGAGATTGTCTCCGGCTGGTTTCCTGGGCATGGTAGGGATTGCGGGAAATGAGGGCGCTAAAGAGTTCGCAAGAACTGGGTAACCGAAGCAGCCTTTCGCCCTTCCTTGTTTTTTTTTTGGGGGGGGGCAGGGGGGAGGGGGAGGGGAGCTTTTTCTAGTCTTGTGTTTTTTTGTCATTTTTCATCATTTAATATGGATCTAATTAATAGGTTGAATTGAATTGCAGCGACTATGCCCTTGGTAGCAGTCGCCAGATGAGCGTGACTTAAAGAAAAAAGATCGCCGTTTTACACAGTGATTACTTGGCAGGAATCAGGTCAACCCTTCGGGTTTCATGGCAAAGATGATGGGAGACGGCCGACGGGAACCTAAAGTTGCGCGCTATTGCGCCCCGACCTTTCCCCGTTAACCTACCACACAATGTCTCGACGGCTTCAGGTCGTTTTCTGTTGCCTACGAATCGGACACGGACGCGCGACTCGGCGTCATCTGATGGAGTGCTCCCCTGAACCTTACTACGACGACAGCTTGATCCCCCATACTGTCGATTTGTTGAGCATCTTAGTCTTAGAGGTCTTCGCGCAGAATAACCTGTCCCGGTATCGGGAAGGGCGGGGTCGCTACAGCTTGTCACTTCTTCTCGGGACTGGTTCGTGAGATCCTAAATGTGGACAACTGAGTTTTTGCAACCTCGGGGCCCCAGAGGGAGGCAGGCAGGCGTCCCTCCATTTCATGATTATGACTTATCCTTTGTTTTTAGTTTGGTTATTTGTTATTAGTTTTTCTTTTACTCTCCGAATATAGCTTCGTATAATGTTTCGGCGGTTATGCCTATGATGGCGCCCTCACATGAGCTCCTAAATTAAAAAAAAAATATGCCGCTACTTGTCTACATTAATTGTTTTATCAATTATATGAACATCAGTCGCATTAAAAGAAAAACGGCACCACACCATAATGCTGTTGCCTCCATATTTGATTGTCTGTTTGATGATCTTCTGGTCGTAGGCGAGTTCCAGCAAGCAACCAAACATGACGATTGCATTCCGACCAAAGAGTTCAATTTTGGTTTCGTCAGACCAAACAAAGTACATTGATCGGAAAATCGATCTGGTTTCTCTTTGTGCTTTGGTCAAACTTGTGTCGTGCTAACAAGTGAGTTTTCTTTAGAAAATGGTTCTTGCATTGATATATAGCTCCGAGAGCTTGTCTTTTGAGCTCATTACTGAATTTTCTTTCCTTAACGGATGTCTCAGTAGTACTCAAATCGTCCTGCAGTTCTGCCATACTGATCATAAGGTTCTTCGAAACCGATCTCCAGATCCGTTGACGAACTTGTTGAAATATTTTTCCTTGTAGATCCACTGCAAAGAAGGTTTGTAGTGTTCCTGGAGGTCTTCCATTTTGAGGCAATACAACCTCCATTGCTGAGAGGAACCTAAAGCTGCAGAAATACTTCTATAGCTTTTACCTTCTCTACTGCTCAATTATCTTGCTCTTCAAATCAGTTGAGAGCTCTTTACTTTTAACCATGATGTCACACTATTGCAGTATGGCGGCCAGATGCTAAATGAGATTCTACAAAAAAATAACAACACACATTCCAAAGTAAACTATTGTTGGAACCTATCGGATCATTCTAAACCCCAAAAGTCTGTAAATAAACTAATTTAAAAGTTTTCCATATCTAATTACTTATTTTCACCCTTAGTTGATCCTTTCGCCAATAAAATGTTCCTTTAGTGTCACAAAATTTTATTTTCTTTCGTTAACACATCAAAATACGTTAGTTGTAGGATTACCATTCATTTTGAAAGCCGAAATATTTGAACATTTAAATGTTCAAATATTTGTTTCACCTGTCTATATACAGCTCCCCCCTCACCCACCCTATGCCAGCCAACCCCTCAAACTCTGCGTTTAGGCTTTGCTCCACTACTAATTTTTCCTCATCTGTGATGCGTGGTTGTTAGTGCGTTCTCTTTATTTGCCCCGAGACTGTGGAATGATCTGCCTGCCGAGATGAGCTCATTCCACCCCCTTGGTGGCTTAAAAACTCACATCTTGTCTCTACCTTTCCCTAAGTCGATAGACTTGCCCTCTGTGAGGGTCCATAACCTCAACAGTCGCCATACAATAACCTTATTTTTTTTTCATCGGTCTATTTTCTCCTCATTCTTTCTCTTGGTTAGACCCGAATACGGGTGAAAGACGGCATTAAACCTCTTAAGCCCACACAAAACCCCATAATTGTGCGCAAATTTAGCATCTGTTGACGTGCTTATTTATCCTTACAGAAATTCCGCGAGACTCTTCCGGATCTGCAGCGAGGGATCGATGACGTCAACGACCAGGCGGCCAGATTCTCCGCCCACAATGTTCCCCTCACCCCTTCCAACTCCGCCGCTCTCCACGACCTCAACAACAGGTTCGTCGCGCCACCCGCTTATTAAAGGGGAGGGATTTCCCCGTTTCCGTAGACGCTTTCGGATATGCCCAGACACTGGCGGTCTCTCTCTTATCTATATACAGGGTGACCTCTCCAAAACGGGCCAGGCCCTAACTTTCAAAAATAGGCTTCATTTCTTAATTGTTTTTCGAAATAAGAAACGAAGCAAATTACTAGTTGGGGCCCTGTTTTGGGGGGGAGGAGGGTTTCTCACCCTGTATTTGAAGTAGCTCGTGTTTGAGAGCAGGATGTGCATATGTCGCCCCCCACCCATCGGTGATTATCGTTGGATGTTGTCAGTTGTTTGGGAAGACGCCTTCCACTACAAGCCTAAAATTGATTTTTCTCTTCAGTCTACTCTCACGAGCGGAGTTGCTATCACTTGTATCTTGCCATCGGCACGGGTTCGTGCACTCCTCATTGTGGACTGATAGATTTTGAAAGAGGCGGGCTTCCATTTTATTTGTTTATTTTCGTTTTGGGTTAATGTCTTGATGAAGAGAGCCTCCGGTACCTGATTGTGTATTTTCTTTTCTTTTTAGTTTGGTTTTATTTTGTGCGGATTTAAGTTGTTTTGTTTTTTTTATTTATCTGACCTATTCGTAGGCTTAAAAAAATTTTAAAAATTGTAATTTTAGCGGCCTTCAATAGAGAACATATCTCCCAACCCCCACACACACACCCCGTTTGCTCTTTCTCCTTTACCGAGCGTTATACCCGCGTTGATTCACACCCTGCCAGTGTACTAAAAGCTAAAAAGTTTCGTTACTTCTCTTTACCATCCTTATGCGTTTTATACGTACACTTTTTTCTGCATTTGTCCTTCCTTGCGTATTCGATAAGTGAAAATAATAGTTACATTTCCTAAAAATACTATTTTACTTTTATCCCGTGGAGTATTGGAGTTAGGTATGCGTGAGAACTTTGAAAATCTTGGACCTAACAAGAGTATCCGTTTTCCTTAAGAAGCCTGTCAGGGATATTAAAATAGGTCCTTACGTTCCGCCGCTTCCCTTAATGCCATTTGACAATTCCGATTTGTATGGGTCTTTAATTCAATCTGGTAACCGTGATTCTTTTCCTAATGTTCTGCCCTTATCCCAGTTTTTTTTAAATTTCTCCGTTTCTGCCCTGGCTGGTAGTCGCCAGAATAAACCTCTCCTTAAATTAAAATCCCGTTTTCTGCTGTTCTATCATTTACCCTATTCGGAAAACAAGATTGGTTCGTAAAAAGGGAAGTTATGTAATCAAATGAAGGATGTGTGGAACGAATGGAGATAAGAAACAAAAGGTATAGTGAAGGTGGGAATAAATTGGAATGTACGGCAGTATAAAACTTCGTCAAACTTAATGAGGTTAATTAAAGAGCATAGGTGGGTGTTATCACGATAAATTATCGCGATAACGACATCGGGTTATCGGTTATCCGATATTTTTTTCCGCGTTATCGATTCATCGGTATCACCGATACTTTTGGTTCCAAACTAGCGATAATCGATAATTTCAGTTTTTGGTTCCAGTTTAGCACAGGGGCGAGCCGCGCGTGCCTTGGGGGCAGAAATAGGTAGGTCCGAGCTGGGAACCAGCTGTCGGACGAGAGGTCACGAGGTATTGCTCCTGGGCGCTACCGGTTTTACGCGTTCTTTGATGATTTTTTCCCTATGTTCCCGTGCTTCTTCCGTTCTATATATAGCCAATAATCAATATTGTATTATAATTTTGGATTTATCGATTTATCGGCTATCACCTTATCGGGCGATGCCATAATTCCAGAATATCCTTAAAAGACTTCTCGGGCCTAGGTTCATATTCTGAATTTTAAGGGTGACTTTATTGTTCTAATTCATTATTGGAGGCTTCGGATACATCCTCATGGGACCAGCTTATTTAAGTTTAAAGATAACACTGGGTAACACTAGGTTTGTTTCTTTAAATGTTTTTAGTGTTTCTAAGGTGTTTTTACTTCCTGATTCCAAAAATACCATTAAAAATTGTATAGCATCGACATTTCTGGAGATAATTGGAATTTTGTATATAAAACTAACCATACATAGCTGCGACTGTTCACTTTATTTAGCATATTCACATTGTCCATGAATAATAGCTGATAATATTTTGTCCTTTATTCCTTTTTAAACTAATGAGAAAATGTGATTATAAGAGAGAACCTACTAAAAGTGCACTGAAGAACGTGCTTCCTTACTGTGAGCTCCTTGATCTTTACACCCCAGTGACCATATATAGTCCGCCATCATAGCAGTGTCCCATCTTCCTTGGTATCTTTTCTCCATTACAGTAATGTCCTGATGGAACCGCTCACCATGTTCATCACTCACTTCTCCCAAATTTTCAAGATAACACTCCAAATGTGAATGCAAAAAGTACACCTTTAGTGACATTCTACATCCTAAATTCTTATAACTTTCTAAAAGTTTTGCTACCAGCTGCTTGTAGTTTGGGTCTTTATTTTTACCAAGGAATACATTAACTATATTTCGAAATGCACACCACGCCTCACTTTCGACATCACTCATTGCATTCTTAACTTGTACTGACTTCAACATTTTCTTTACTTGCGGTCCAGTAAATATACCACCCTTAACTTTGGCCTCTGATAGCTTTGGAAAGAGTAGACGAATCTCTTGAAATGATTCTCCACCATCATATAGTGCTTTTATAAACTGTTTGACCAAACCAAGATTTATGTGAAGTGGAGGTAGCAAAACTTTGGCAGGCTCTACAAGAGGCTGTCTAATAGCATTTAGTTTTCCTGGCTGCAAGTCATCTCGAGGGGGCCACTTAACCTTCTGGTAATGTTCATGATCAGCCCTACTGTCTTATAAGCAAATAAAACAGGAATACTTGGTGTACCCACCCTGCAATCCGAGTAAGAAGGCAAGCATTTTAAAATCACCACAAACATCCCATTTAAACTTAGTATAGTTTACTTTCTCGAAGCTTTTAACATTATCATCTATACCGAGTATGTTATAGGCAGGGATGGATACTGATTCCCATTATGTAGTAAAACAGCTTTGAGGCTTTTTGTAGAACTATCTATGAAAAGTCGTTATTCTTTAGGGTTATGATCAATTCCAATAGCTGTAAACAAGCCATTAATATCTTTGCAGAAGCAGAGATCCTCACTTATATCAAAGTATACTTCGAATTCCTCATGGCGCTTCATGTATACTGTTGATCTGCCAAAAGCTTAGCTCCTGACTTAGTGAGACCCAAGTCCCTTATGAGATCATCCAGTTCACGTTGTTTTGAAAAATATGGGCGGGTACTCTTTATTGGCTCAAGCGTTTTATCCTTTTCTTCATTGTCACAACCTTCCGACTCTCCTGATGAGACCTCCAGCATACCCTCTACCTGACAAAATATATATAAAAAGAGATGCATTTAATAGCTGGAGAAGAAATATGGATTGCATGTGTAATCACATTACAAGAAACCTTAGCTAGATGTTTTGAATATTTCAGTATTGATTCTGTTACAAAGAATATAGCTTACAATTTGATAGTATTTACTTACATTTTCTGGCGGCCATGGAACCAATAAGGTATCATGTGGAGCAGGTGCAATAGAGGATGAAATGTTGGGATATGGAAGGAATTTTCTTCCCTTAACTTTTTTGTACTTTGATATGTCAATCATGCAAAAATAGCAATCACGGCGATGATTTTTTGGCTCTCGCCGAACGCTCGGCACAGCAAATGGCATTGCTTTTATTGCACCTTTCAGCCATGCATCTAAATTCGATCGACAACTTCCACATACCACATGATGGTCCCATGGTTTTTCTTGGTCACCCATACTCATTCCAAAGTACAGTCTATAAGCAATCCAGTACTTTGTACTTTTCACAATTTTATGTGATACATGCTTAGGTCTAACATAGAAACCACACATAAAACAGAACGAATCTGGTGAATTTCTGCATCCTCTTGTAGCCATAATCAAGAAAGTCAATATTTATCATATAAATCTGAAAAAAAAATAAATTAGCGACAAATTCAAGTTCATGCACACACGCGTGTGGATTATCTGACTTTTTGGAGGAGGCTGGCCACCTCCATTTTATTTGATTCTGGTGTTGGTCGCATGGTCCTGTGCCGGGGGCAGGTTCACCCCCCCCCACGCCGGAACGTGCTTCCTTCTTGCTTTTGCTTTGTTCCTTGTTTTTGTTTGTTTCTTTGCTTATGTTTTCGTGGGTTTTGTTGTTTTTTGCTTGATTTTTTTTCCTTTTTATTTTAATGTTGCCTAGTATTAGGTTTGAAATTAAGTACGGCGACTAATGACCTTGTAGGCAGTCGCCAGATGGGCACTTTAGAAAAAAAAATATCTCCCCCTCATCTACGGAGCACCATGGTTCTTGGATGCTTTTCTGAGCGTAAAACAGCATTGGCGAGCCTATGAAAGTCGCCTCAGGGGTTTTCGGGCTATTTGAACTGTGACGGCAAAAGCTTCCATAACCTACTACCCTGTTACTCACTCCTTCACCTTCCTTCTGAATTCTCCCTGTGCACCCAACTCCCGTTGTATCCTCGCCTATAACAAACACAATCTGAGGCCCACTCTCTTAGCCCCATCTCTCCTGTCGAAGATGGTTAATATCTTACCCAGATTTCCTCCGCCCCTGTTCCTCGCCACTTGTGGAACATCTCTCATGCCAACTCATTCCTCTTAAGCCTGTCTACTGAAGAATTTATCTCCCCCCCCCCTTTTCGAAAAAGTTATTTTCTCCTTCGTGACGCTTTCCCTTGAAATCTATCTTTAGTTCCTCACTGGTTTCCTCATATACCTCATTGGTATCTTTAACTTCTTATCGGGTGTGGTATCATCTGGTACCAAACACCCCTGCTGTTCATCCAATCCTATAGAAGCAATCTGAACCACAACCACTTGGAAAGCTACCGACCGATCTCTCAATTCCTGCTCGTTTCTAAAGTCCTTGAAAGGCTGGCATCAGCCCGGATTCTAGATCACAGGTCTTCCTCGAGTATGGATGAGATCATCCAGTCTGGCTTCAAGGCACAGCACTGAAGCAGCTTTCCTAAATGTAACCCGAGACGCCGTAGCGTTCTTCCTTGCTGTTGTTGTTGTTTCGTTCCGTTTTTGTTTCTGGGTTTTTTTTGTGTGTATTTTTTTTAATGTAGCTTAGGAAGAGGCTATAAATGATTACGGCGACTTATGCCCTTGGTAACAATCGCCAGATGGGCCGCATGAAAAAATCCAGAATGTAACTGATCGCCTCCATCGTGCAGCTGATACTGGTCTGTGCATCGGACTGTATGTGAGTATTTGATACACTCGATTACGCTAGTCTTCTTTCATTGCTGTCATGAATTCTTGGGAATATCTGGAACTGCCATGGTTCAGAAATACTCCAAATTGACCTGGTCTCCTATCAACGCCCCCCGCCCCCTTGTTACGCCCCAAACCAAAGACCTAAAACTGAAATTAGTTTCGCCATGTCCTAAAGCAAGCTGTGGATAACCATACATAAACCTATGGCGCAATGCAGTCATAGACGGACAATTAAACACTGCACCCAAATTAAGCCATAAAGACTCGAAACTGAATGAAATTGGAAGACAAATGAGAAAACAGTCTATCGAATCGATAGACAATCAACGGACAAAGTGGGAATATCGACAAGGAAAATGAGGGTTATTAAAGCAAGGGGATATTTGAAAAAGGGAAAATCCATCAAATCGATAAACGAAATTTTTTACTACACTGTCATTGATGTCAAATGTAATTTAATACTTTCATGGTAATAACATTATTTTAAAAATGCCCAAATATGCTCAACGTTAGTCTGAAATTGTAAACAACGATTTCAAACGTTAAATATTGGCTTTTGTCAATGTGATCCTGCGGATCGGACTGTATGTGAGCGTGAAGCGCCGATTAATTATAATATGCAGGTGTATAATTCTGAAACCTACGCTTTCTAGTTGGACTTGAACATCAATCTTTTTCTATTGTTTTATATCTTTCTCTTTTATAAAAACGCATCTCTGGATTACACAAGTTGTCTTTTCCTTTTTAAATGATATATTTTCTTTTTACTCGTCGTTAATTAATTATATCTACCTCTTTATGTGAAATGCTTCCTGCTACACACAAAATTGATGTCTCTGACGTCGTTTCTTTTTTGAAATACCCACTCTTGCATTCTTTTAATTTAAAACCTTACTGCATCCTTAAATTTACCTCTATCTATTGGACACGTTTGCCCTCACTAGTAAGCTGCCCAATTCCCAATTATTTGACTCCTTTGAGAACTCGATATAACTCTCGAACCGGGGACGTCTCTGGTTCTTCCTAGGACACGTCCATGGATGATACTACCTCTGAACATTTGCCCCCCAGACCTCTGCTCTTAAATCTGCTGATTACGCACCATACTCGGTTCGGAATATGATATATAGCGACTCACACAGCGCCCTGAGTGCGTTTGAGGCATTGGAATCTCCGCACCCGAGCTTAGCCTCTCTTCCTTCCTTCAAAACACTTGTTTCCTCTCTTCTCGTACAACCTCTCCCACAACTTTCTCTGGTCAGCCTCTAATTTCACAGGGTAGATGCTGACCTTCTTCTCGGCCAACCGCCCTGGATCGGGGCTGAGGGGGGAGGGGACAATGTTCCCTAACCCCTGAGCTCCGGTCTAGGGTGGTTGGTTTTTAACAACCTGCTTCATCCCCACCCATACCTTCCTCACATCCCTTTTCCTCGCGTCTTCAAAATCTATCTTTTTTACGCCGTGTCTAAGGTGGAGCTGCCATGCCGATGGACTGCCAGGCAACCAGGCGGGAGGGGTGGTCCGAAATGGCGGTGCCTGGCTCTGCCAGGCCTGTAAGCACCTCTTACAGTGCGGGCAACTGCAAGAGGTGATGAGCTATTGCGTCCCGTAGCACAAATAGGGTCACCATGCCCAATGATGAAAATAAAAAAAAAAACAACCCCCAACTTCCCCAAGAACATCAACGGAGCCGCCCTCGGGCAGCTCCACCGAGAAAATGGATATCTCCCTCCCCTTGTGCTTGCGCAGGGGACCCTCCATACTTCTTTAACCGGAGAGGAGGCTTACTCCTTGCCTACGGGTGTAGGGGACTCCCCCTCACCCCCTTCTCTGGAGGTGCTTTCGGGCACCTTCCTAATTCCAGCGGCAGTCCCTCCTTTGCTTTCTAAGGGGACTGCCAAGAAAGCCAGCAGGCAGCCCATTGCCAACCGCACCTCGTGTAAGCGGGTCGGTAGGGCAAACCCCCTTAGGGGGGAGAGGGAAGCCAGGCCCCTTCGGTCACTTCCCTCGAAAGACCTGCTAGCAAGAATATTAAACCTTGCCGGGGTCAAGGCCTGTGCCTCCCCACAAAAGACTCGTGACGCTGACAAGGGAACCTGCGATGTCCTGAGAGGGGATGGCCAACTGGAGGCCCTCCTGTGATAGACATGGTCCTTGAGGAAAACCAGCCTCAGAGGGTAGGGTCTTCCATGGGGGGAAATCCGGGGTCGGCGCCAAGCACCGAACCCGAATCCGCCCCTATGCAAGGTCCTCCTCAAACGGCTGGGGATTCTCAGGCAGTAACGGAGGGGAGGGATCTCCTCCGGATGATGCCCCTGCGACCACCAGGACCTTCTCCATTTCGGAGAAGGACCTGGCTGAGGCCGGTCCATCTGGCCTGGGGGCTTCCTCCGGTGGGGGTGAGAAGCGGGTTCATTTCCCGCTCTCCGCTCCAAAAAAGAAAAAGACCAAGACCAGGAAGACAAAGAAGACTCGGGGCTCCTCTCCATCCGCGGGGGCTGCGGGGACGGATGGGTCTGCTGCCACTCTGGCAAGCGACCAAGCCGAGATCGGCACATCCGGCCCCTCTGCCTCCCCGGTTGCGGAGCCCCTTACTAAGACCAAAAGTGCACAGGACGGAGCCTCGATGACATCGGGGTCCTGGCGTTTTCGAGCCCGCTGGCTTCAAACGCTTCCTCGTTATTCACTCCACTGATGGTACCATGTTATCCAAGGGCAACATGATCCATCACTGAGAGGATTAGCTAGTGCAATTGGTAGAGAGCCGAAGGTGACCCGTTTCTCGGACGGGAGCCTTCTGGCAAATGCGGCGAATCCCGCCGAGGCGGCCAAGATAAGTGCTCTTCGGACACTTCATGGCACCCCGGTGAGTGTGACGCCGCACTCTACCATGAACTTGTTGAAAGGAGTAGTTTATGCGAGGGAACTCGTTGACTACTCCATTGAGGACATCACCCTAGAGCTGGCCGACCATGGGGCGGTCAAGGTCGAACGTGTGATGAGAAAACAGGGAGGGGCCTCGAGACCCACCCCTACACTCTTCGTCACGTTCGACTGTGACAAGCTCCCTGAGTCGGTGCGTCCCGGTTGGTACCGCTACCGCGTGAAGGCATTCGTGCCACTGCCGCGGCGGTGCTATTACTGTCACCGCTTCGGCCATACGAATCGCTCATGTAGACGTGCAAAGTCGGGGTCACCCGAAGTCTGATTAAATTGCTCCAAGGTCGCACACGATAAGTCCAAATTGTGTGTGGTAAAGTGTGTCAATTGCGGAGAGCCTCACCCTGCTTCTTCGAAGCAATGTGGTGCATATCTCCTTGAGAAAGAAATCCTGGCCGTTCAGGCCCAGGAGCGACTCTCATTCCTCGAGGGTAAGGACTTGGTCCTGGCGCGCCCGGCTCTGCCTGGGACGTCATATGCCTCAATAGTTAGAAAGGCACCCTCTGCTCCTGGCCCATCCAGGCCAACGAGCACGGTTGTTTCCGTGCCGATTCGGAGCCCTTCTGCGGGCTCTACCCAACCCGGGCGCTCCTCTGGTAAAGCTAGCGGCAAAAAGGGTTCATACCCAGCCCTGGCTAAAACCAGGGCTCCCTCCTCTTCCCCCAGCGTGACCGTTTCCCGTAAGGCGAAACAGCCACGCGCCTCCATCGAGTCGTTAGACTCACAGGAGGCAACACCCCTGAAGATTGTCGCTAGGCCATCTTCCGGGGTTCCTAAAGCTGTACCCCGAAAGGACAGCAACAAAGGAGCTTCGGCTCCTTCGCCCACGCCCCGAGGTGGAGCGAGTGGCTCGGAGAGGTGGTTCCTCGGAAAGAGGTCCCCCCGCCTCCGAAGCGGCAACGCCCGCCTAAGGTTTCGAGGCGGAGGGAGGAAATGACTCGCATGTCAAGCCCAACCTCCCCCAATAAGTCCTCGAAGGCGACAGCGCCTTCAGCGCTTTGTCCGGCCAACAGCGCACGGGGTTCTGCCCCCGGGAAGCGTACGGCCATTCCCGTGAGGGTCTTCAGTTCGGCGAGGGCCCCCGCGTCTCCTCCGAGCTAGGCCTGGAGGGCATATTTGTTCTATGGAATTGCCGTGAACTCCGGGCCAACTCGGAGGAGCTGCGGAGGCTCGTCTCGTCCCGTTCCCCGTTAGCTATTTTTTGGCAGTAGACCATGCTAGGCGCGTGCCCTCTGCCCGCCCTTCCGGGGTATAAGGGTCTTGCAACCCCACCACCGCGGGATGGCCAAGCTGGGGGATGTGCGGTTTACACCCGGCATGATGTCTCCGTTCTTCCTTTCTCTTTAAATACCTCCTTCCAGGCAGTGGCTGTGCAGCTGCACCTGGATAGGAGGTATACTATAATTTCTGCGTACATTCCACCGTCAGCTGACTTCGACGCGGGGGACTTCCGCTGCGTCGTGGCACGGTTGCCGAGGCCCTATCTCTTGCTTGGACAGGGGACAAGTCCTTGCCGATCTGATCGAAGAGCTTGAGATGAGTGTCCTAAACGTGGATGAGTTTAGATGCACAGCCTGATTTTGATTGGGGGGTGGTCACTGACCTTCATGGTAGTGATCACTTTCCCATTCAAATATCATTTTCAGGGCAACTGCTGCCTGAGAGCCCACCTCGGTGGTGCTTGGCGCGGGCGCGGTGGCCTTCATTTCAGGAAATGACTGAGATCACTCTACTCCGACCGGTTTCCGCCCAATCTCTCTAACCTCTTGCGTGTGCAAGTTGATGGAGAAATTGGTAAATGTTAGACTAGCCTTTTTCTGGACAGCGGAGGCCATCTGTCTTCCTCACAGTGCGGCTTCCGTAAGTTCCACTCCACGTCGGATGCTCTGCTCCGACTGGAAAATGCCGTCTGCGAGGCTTTCCTTCGTGCACAGCACTACGCCACGGTCTTTTTCGATCTGGAGAAGGCCTATGATACCGCATGGCGATACGGTATCATGGAGACTCTCCACACGATGGGGGCGAGGGGACGCCTCCCAATGTTTATATCTGAATTTTTGCGAGATTGTCGATTCCGCGTACGGGTGGGGGGAGCCCTCTCTGGCCCAAAGGAGCAGGAAGATGGTGTCCCACAGGAAAGTGTCCTCAGTGTCACACTCTTTGCCCTGAGCATCAACGGCATCACCTCGGTGCTGCCGGAAGATGTTCTCGCTACGCTCTACGTAGACGACCTTTCGATCTCTTTTGGCGTGGCCCAGATGCCAACTCTGGAGCGTCGACTCCAACAGGCATAGAATCGCGTCTCTCGCTATGTCGAAGCGCACAGGTTTCGGTTTTCTTTGGCTAAGACTTCTGCCGCCATCCACGGCTTCACCCCGACCCAGATTTGTTTCTTAATGGGGTGCGCCTGGATGTGGTTGAGTCGCACCGTTTCCTTGGTCTTGTATTCGACCGACACCTCACCTGGGAGGCTCATATTCGCAGCCTTAGGGTCTCATGTACCCGCGCCATGAATATTCTCCGTCCCGTGACGTTCAGCGCTTGGGGCGCTGATAGGACTACTGCCCTACTTTTTTATCGATCCTTTGTTCGTTCGAAGCTCGACTACGGATGCGAGTTTTATGCATCCGCAGCCGAGCGTTTATTGCGGAAGGTGGATTCGATCCACCACACCGGCCTTCGCCTTGCGACCGGTGCCTTCCGCACTTCCCCCATTGAGAGCCTGTTGGTCGATGCTGGGGAGATGCCACTCGCTCTGCGCCGCGTGCAGTGCATCAAACGCCTGTACGCGCGAGCCCGGCGCCTCCCTCAGTCGCCAACAGCTCTCACTGCTTCCGCAGCTGATCTCGATGGTGCCTATGCCGCCGAGAGACGCCAGTCATACCCTAAGCCCTTGAGGTTTAGGGCCTAGGAAACTCCTTCGAGAGGTAGATATAGCTCTCGGGCCGGTGGCGCCCCTGGTTCTCCCCAGGACGCCACCCTGGAGGGTACCACATTTGGCTATTTGTCGGCACGCCTTTGCTCCCAAAGCTTGTACGGCGCCGGGAGTATTGCGTTCGACCTTTTGGAGCCCACCTCGTGTCACGCTGGAACCGTGCCAGTGTATACGGATGGCTCCAAGTCCCAAGAGGGGGTCGGCTTCCACGCCGTATCCCCTCTGTTTGAAGTCAGCGGGGCTCTACCAGGCGCTGCGTCTGTCTTCACGGCAGAGCTGGTGGCAATACACCACTCGGTACGGGAGATTACGCGACGTGCCCGGTTCGGAGACCGGATTGTGATCTATAGCGACTCACAAAGCGCCCTGAGTGCTCTCGGGGCATTGGAATCTCCGCATCCCCTGGTTCGCGATATCCGTGACGCCACGGTTTTGGCGAGCCGGGTGGATGTCGAGATTATCTTCTGCTGGATTCCTGGACATGTAGGAATTGCGGGGAATGAGCGCGCCGATGAGGGCGCCAAAGAGTCCGCGAGGACCCTGCGACCGGACCAGGCGTTTCGCTCTTCCTCACACTGACTACATGGGAGGAATACGGGCAGCTCTTCGGGCTGTTTGGCAAAGAAGATGGGAGACGGTCGAAGGGAACTTAAAGTTGCGTGCCATTGCGCCGTGACTGTTCCCATGGACCTATCCCCCAATGCCGCGTCGGCTTCAAGTTGCTTTCTGTCTTCTCCGAATCGGACACAATCGTGTGACACATCGCTATTTGATGGAGCGCTCGCCTGCGCCCTATTGCAACGACTGCGTCGTCCCCTAGACTGTTTGGCACATTCTTGTCGAATGTCCCAGTCTGGGTGATCTTCGCGCACGATACCTGTCCCCGTACTGGGATGGGCGGGGTCGCTACCGCCTGTTCCTTGTACTCGGGACGAGTGCGTGCACATTGACTGGTGGACTTTTTGGGGGAGGCCGGCCTTCTCCCTTTCATTTAACCAGATTTAATTGTTGTTTTTGTTATTGTTTTGTTATTTCTTTTTTTTTGTTGTTTCCTGTTCAATTTTTTAAAGTAGCCTAGAACTAGGCTGTTTGTTTACGGCGACTTATGCCTAAGTCGGCAGTCGCCAGATAGCCCCTTAAATAAATAAAAAAAAAAGAAAAGGAATCTCCACACCTCTTTGTCCGCAGTATCCGCGCGATGCCACTCTCTTTGTTTTAAGCATCAACGGCATCACCTCGGTGCTGCTGGAAGATGCTCTCGCTCGGCTCTACTTAGACGACCTTTCGATCTCTTTTGGTGGGGCTCAGATGGCTACTCTGAAGCGCATCTCGCTATGCTGAAGCGCACAGCTTTCGGGCCTGCCCCCGACGCCGGAGCCTGCTTCCTTGTTATTTTGTTTTTATTTTGGGTGTCTTATACACTTTTTTTTAATCTAGCCTAGCATTACCGCGACTTATGCCCTAGTAGGCAGTCGCCAGATTAGTAGTCAATAAAAAAAAATCTGTTTCTATCGAGACTAAGGTGGTGCATTTCTGTAGCCATCCATGGCTTTACCCCAACCCGGACTTGTTGCTAAATGGTGCTCGCCTGGACGTGGTAGCATCGCACCATTTTTATGTCTGTTATTTGAACGGCGCATCATCTGGGAGGCCCATATTTGCAGCCTATACCGATCCTTGTTCGGTCGAAGCTTGACTACGGAGGTTAGTTTTAGGCATCCACAACCGAGCGTGAATTGCGGACGGTGGAGTGGATCCACCATACTGGTCTCCGTTTAGCGCCCGGTGCCTTCTGCATATCTCCTCTAGATAGCCTTCCTGTCGATACTGGGGAAATGGGACGGGTTTGTGTACTCCCATCTGTGGGGCCTAGTGTGATTACGACGACTTTTGCCCTAGTAGGCAGAAGCCAGATGGGCTCCTAAAATAATTCCGACTGTGGGATAATTGAGTTCTTGCAGTCGAGCCTCCTCCCTTGCATTTTGGTTGCCTGGGTCTTTGGTGCACGCTTAAGCCCCTAAATGGCGGGCCTCTCTTCCAGCGCCTGCTTTTTTCACCAATTTTCCCCTTGTTTTTTTTGTGTTGTGTGTTAAATTAGCCCAATAATCGGGTATGTTTTTTCGGTTTCATCATCTTGTTGGCCGTCGCCAAAGCCAAAATAAAAATCCCGCTTCCTTTGTCGGCGCAATTTTTTTTCTCTTTTTTGACCCCCCTCTCCTAAAATGGTTTACTTTTACTCTTAGGTGGAAGAATTTGGAGACGAATGTTAATGACCAGTGGAGGCAAATGGCGGGGCGGTCACGTGAGGTGGCCCCTCTAACCCCTGCCCAGCTGGCATCATCGGTGTCCCCACCGTGGGAGAGAGCAACTGCTACCAACAAAGTGCCTTATTATATCAAGTGAGACATAATTTATTGACTTTAAAGTGCATTCTAAGATAAATTTAACCTTTACATTACAACTGAAGTTACTTTTATGTCCTAATTGATTAGTTTATAAGAAGGAAAAACCAAGAAGTCATCTACGCCTTGCAGGTTTATTAAGAGATCTGTTTAAGAAAATCGGGAAGATGAGGCCAGTTTGAATGTGTGGAAGATGGCCGTAGACCTGCGAGAGGGGAGTCGATCTTTGTCAGTTGCAGCATGTATGCCCATGTTATATGCATCCCCCTCCCCTCTTATGAGTTGATTGGGTTTATACTTATGTTATGGGTGACCTAATATGTGTGGTTTGTACGGATAAATACTGAAATCCAAGCATCAAAACGACTGAATTTTGTACCGCTTAAAAATTCTATTTGGTCATTATCTTAATGGCATCATTTTGTCCGTTGCTCGAGATTTTCCTTGTTATTGTTATTTTTCGGCCTTAGCTGATTATACCTGTTTATTGCCTGGTCCTCTCGAGAGATTGTTTCCCTCCTCTTGTTGTAACATTGATTTACCTCGTTTCTACAATGAGTATCAAACTTAGAGTACTTCCGATTAAATCAAAATGAGTCAACTATGCTTGTTATTGTCACTGCGCCTTCATCTGACTATACAAAATACAGGCGTCTTAAAATCTACTCTTATGTCCGTTATTTGTGATACTGGCAATGGGATATTAAAACTAAAGTGATTCAACAGAAGCTATTTATTCTTCTTGAATGTTCTTAGTCATGCACAAACCACCAAAGTGGTGCGATATGGAAAACTCCTGTATTGTTTTGATAAAATACTTCTATTCCTCAGCCACGCGCAGGAGACCACTCACTGGGACCATCCCCTAATGATGGATCTACTCGACTCCTTGTCCGAATATAATCATATCAAGTTTTCTGCTTACCGCACCGCCACCAAAATGAGAAGTCTTCAGAAGAAACTAGCGCGTGAGTCGAATTGGTTTGGGTTATGGCATCTAATGACCGAGAAAACTTCCTATATTTCAGTTTCCTTTTTTACCTAACACCCATTTAATAGGCTTTTGAATTTTCTCCATTTGGTAAAATTAAGAGTTAATGTGTTGCGCATGTTAAGGATATTCATTGTAACACGGGAAATTAACCCAAATGGAAATAATGAAGTAATAAAATTCGGAAACATCCCGAGGAAAATAGATGGCGCTTCCATCTTTTTTACTACTTTTATTTTTCAGTTGATTGTGCCAAATTGCAACTCGTCACAGACGTCTTCGATGAGCACGGTTTGCGAGGACAGAATGACCGACTGATTGATGTTAATGATATGATTGTGGTGCTATCGACGCTTTATGGACGCATCTCGTCAGATAACAGTGACGTTAATACGACGTTGACCACCGACCTGTGTTTGAATTGGCTCTTGAACGTTTACGATAGCCAGCGGACGGGTCAAATGAGAGTTCTCTCGTTCAGGGTCGGATTAATTTGCCTATGTAGAGGTCATCTTGAGGAAAAATACAGATGTAAGTGTTACGCTTTTTGTCGCATGTCCTTACTGTTAGGAGACTGTAAGAAGTATTTTATATTAATGATATTTCTCTATTTTTAGGAAATAAAAGAGAAGTTAGTATAAAATGAGAGTACTATAATCCACTATGGTGTTTTCTCTAGGAAGGTGGGGGCAGAGAGAAAAAAGAACGAATAGAAGAAAGAGAAATGAGGATAAAGTTAATACAGGCGTGTATACAAAGTTTTGCACGGTGAATAAACGCATATATTCTTGTAATTGTGTGGTTTCTATGGCTACGAAAATTCGCTTGATTTATTTAAAGCTATCCGTAGGCTATGTGGTTTGTATGGCTACGGAATTTAGGTTAATTTATTTGACGCTAGGCAGCGCATATGTGATCTACCATTGAAGATTAATTATGATTAGTTTTCTTGAATTAACTTATTTATCAGACAAAACTTTGTATAGAATCGTATAAGTCTGGATTGCTATAAAGACGTATGAAGCTTTTATAGACAACTTGGGTAGTAACTCAAGTACGAGTTTTGAGTATTTTTTATCGAGGTTAGTTTTCTTTGTCTCCATTCTTTAATATGTTTAAAATATAACAACTTTGTAACTCCTGGGTTGGCAACTTCTTTTCTAAAGTGAGCAAAATTTTTCCATTTAGAGTTGTTAGCCAAGCGATGTTTTTTATTAGCTTTATTTCCTTCCATTCTCCCCCCCCCCCTTCGCCCTCCGACCGCCGATTGAAAGCTTCTTATCTGGACATTAACTCCATTATTTAGTCTCTAATTCGCTATCAATTAGGGAAACATTGTTTCCTCTAAACTAGCCAATCTTTCGCGTGCCTAAGTTTGACTTACTTACCGGCCACCTTGCCTTCCTTCTGCGAAGTAAAGCCGCATAGCAAGGCCACTCCACTAAGGAGGGGTCAACAGGCCCCTAATAGAGGAGTTAAGTGTAGTGCGTGCTTGTGTAACTGCCCCAAACCTAGGTTTAATGTTTGCAGTTTTCCTTTTTTATCAGGTTTTCCTTCTCTTTTGCTTACAGATATGTTTCGATTAATAGCCGATCCAAATCGACTCGTCGACCAGCGAAAACTCGGTCTTCTTCTGCATGACTGCGTGCAGGTACCGCGTCAGCTGGGTGAAGTGGCTGCCTTCGGTGGGTCCAACATCGAGCCATCTGTGCGCAGTTGCTTCACCAAAGCCGGCAAAGATCGAGAAACGATTGAGGTACTGCTTAAGAAGCATCCTCTTTTGTCCTTCCATTTCACTCTGAACTTACAGCATGACTGAATCATCGAGACGCCTGAACTTAAGAAATATCACTCTTATTTTCAGGCTGTTCATTTCCTCACCTGGGTGCAGCAAGAACCCCAATCATTAGTATGGTTGGCCGTGCTGCATAGAGTGGCTGCTTCGGAGAGTGTACAGCACCAGGTAATCTATTTCACTCACTTTCCTCGCTCCCTTCCCCCATGTTTTGGTACTTCACTTGCCGCTGGAGGGCGTCTTCCCCCCGCGGTTGTGTCCACTCCTGTTGTCGTGCCCATCCTCTCGCTACCCTATGGATACGGCGTTGCGCCGGGACGTGCTTCCCTCTTGTTTTTATTTGTTTGTTTTTTGTTCCTTTCTCCGTTTGTTTCTCTTTTTTCTTGGGGGGGGGGGGTATGATACCCTAGTACTAGGCTAGAATTTTATTTACGGCGACTTATGCCCTGAAGGCACTCGCCAGATGAGCGAATTGAAAAAAAAAGATACGGCGTTGGTCTTCTAACGTCGAGGTGTCGGGTTCGATCCCAAGTGAGAGCAGACACAGACGTCAATGCACGTAGAGGTCTGCCCGCCGATTTGTGGACGCGCGTGTTTACCCCCGCCGGGGTAGGTAGATCTTACGTCATCATACTCATAACCAATCACAGCACCGTTGTCTTTCCTCTCCCGTATTCACAGCACAACACGCATTCTTCCAAGGAACCCTGCCTATGTGTAGTTGTAACTACATACCCGCGACGCGGAACGGTCCCCCCCCCCTGGGTTGTCAGATAGCCTCCTAAAAAAAAAATTGGGTTGACGAAGGTTCCTATCCGATCGCTGGTTGGTCTACCCACCCACCCTGAATGATGAGTGGACCCTTGCGCCCTCAGGGTCATCAGTGTGTCGTGTTGATCTTTATATTGGTTTCGTCCGGCTCTTTAAAAACTAGATAGACTCCCTTGGCCTTATAGTTTCTAGACCAGGCGTCGGCAAACTGGCACGCGAGGCATCTATCCTTGGCACGTGAAAAGATTTTTCCTCTCCTTTAAGCAAGGACAAGATGACATTAAAAAGTATATATATTAAAATTACATATTTTCTAATGATAAAATTTAATATATTTCTTTTAACGCAATATTTACCGTATCTTTTGGGCATATCGAATTAGGTCTGTTGATCATGTTAAATTATGTACATTGGGCATTATAGTTGCTTGGCACTCAAGACCAGGAATTCTTCCTTTTTTTTAATGGAATTGGCACGCAAGACCAAAAAGTTTTCAGACTCCTGTTCTAGACATTTCCAAATGACTCTCTTCACCCTACTCTCTTAGCCGCCGGCTAATTTTGCAGGCTAGTCGCCGACCAGCTTTCATCTATTCATCCCTGGTCGCGACTAAGAGTGGTTACCCCTTGCCTTTGGCACCGGTTGGGGAGTTTTTTTTTAACAAGAACTCGGTCCTCCCTTTTCCCCTTCTACTGCGCCCATATTTTGTTTCTATTTTTTAAGCCCAAGTCCAGGGTCGCCCCATGCCAGGGGACGTTTGGCCCCGGGGGGGGGGGGCGCTATACTGTCATCCCGGGTATTATTACCCTATAGTGACATATAGGGTCGCCTTAAGGGGAAAATATGCGGGCCTCTCCCTTGAAGGGATTAGTACTTTTCTGGTGTGGAGTGGAGACGTCGATCGGAAATCAACCAGCCTTAGTAGCTAGAAATTGTTATGCTTCAGGGAAACGTCTCAAACTCTCTTCTTTTATATTGTTTTGATGTGAAAAAGAAACTGCCAAAAATAGTTGGAAACCGCATGGATTTTGCTTCTCTTTTTTTAATCAAACGGAAGGAAAAACTTTCTCTGATCTAGGAAATGTTGCGATTTCTTTATGTATTGGCTCATATTGGAATGAAATTACATTTATTTTTAGCTTTGGTCCCTCCGTGGTGGTCACTAAGGGAATTTGGTTAACCTCTCTTCATTCTCTGGGGCACTCGCAGATAAAACCCAAGCGGAAATTAAAAGGGCTATAACAGTTCTAGAAAGCATATAATTATCCATTAATTCTTATACATTTCATGTCTGAACATTAATTTTTACTCTATCACCAGGTTAAATGCAATATTTGCAAAACATATCCTATCGTTGGCTTGCGATACCGATGTCTGAAGTGTCTGAGCTTTGATATGTGTCAGCGTTGCTTCTTCGAGGGAAGAAGCACAAAGAGTCACAAAATTACCCACCCGATGCATGAATATTGTACCGCGGTAAGAAGCGCCGTGGACCACTTAACTATTGAGATTTTTCAGTCTGAAGTAAACATTCGAAGTTTTCGATTGCTCTTTCCTGGCTCCAATGCTGTGTGGATAAGAGTACTGTTATGAAGATATTTTTCTTATTTCCTGACCAAATTTTTGCAGTACTTGATTTGTCCATAACCTAACGATTTAATTTTCATGAGAATACCCCCTTCTGATCGATTTCAGCAAGATTTTCTTTCGAATAATCCTATCCAACATCTTATTAACACCGAAAGTTTGTTTGACTTTATTTTAATCATTTTGGCCTTTTTTTATATGTAAACATGAACATAAGAACATAAGAAAAGGAGACTGCAAAAGACCATTCATGGCCTACACTTAAAGACAAAAGTGCCAGAATAGCTTTCGAGAGGAAATCCGAACCTATGCAGTCTTTTTATTTTATCTGCGTCTTTCAACTAGTCGTGGACGTATTATCGACCAACTCATTGCTTTGTAGCGTCTTCTTAATCATTAAGCTGCTTTCTACTTGTAAAAATCATTTATATTTTCTTCGCTTTTCTAGACAACAGCTGGAGATGAAATGAAGGACTTTACTAAAGCTCTTAAGAACAAATTTAAATCCAAGAGATCCCTCCAGAAGCATACGAAGAAAGGTTATCTTCCTGTCCAGACGGTACTTGAGGTGAGACCATTGTTTCGGTTTCCGACTAGTAACACGCTTAATGTACTTAATAACGTTGCTATTAATTTTGACCACAAATTTCATCTTAAAAACTACTCAAGCGCCAAAATAAAAAATTATCCATGGTTAGTCCTTTCAACTCTGGCGGATTTGCCTTAACATTTTTGTTTATTTTTTAACGAAAGTAAAATGTAATTTAGAAACAACATTGGAATCTATAAAGTTTGTTCCGTTAAACTTTATGAGCTTCTTCTCACCTGTTTTCTTGGCCGGCGGCTAATTTCGAAAGCTAGTCGCTGAGTTTGGCCCACCATGTGCATTAAGGGAGGGCATCTAGTATTGCTAATTTAACTCTCTGAACATTAATACTGATATGATTTTATCAGGGTGATCCACTGGAATCCCCATCGCCTTCTCCATCTCACAACGTTTCGAGCCAAGACATGCACTCTCGGCTTGAGCTTTATGCTTCCAGGCTCGCTGAAGTTGAACTGAGGACAAATTCGAATTCAACTCCAGACAGGTAGGACGATGAACCGCTTTGTACAATACATTTTATAATAAAACTAGTACTACCAAGTAATCGCATTAACTCAATGCATACGAGTATTATTCTTGGTCATACTAATCAAATGATAGAAGGTCCTTGTCCAGGCTACCAGAGTTGGTTCTTGGGAGGAAATCAACCTACTCCGTTATTGTTTACCACTGGTTTAGATGTCGAACCTTTGAAACATTCAACCTGTGGATTATCATTGTCAATACTTCCATTATAGCGATGTTTTATGTTGTATATTTCAGCGAGGATGAACACGGTCTTATTGCCCAGTACTGTCAATCCCTTAGTTCGTCGGACGCTCCTTTCCCAGTCCCAAAATCTCCTCTCCAGATCATGGCTTCCGTGGATGCAGATCAGAAGGATGAGCTTGAGCAGATGATTAGGTAAGGTGGAGTGCCTATGATGTCATGTTGTTTGGAGGTGGGATGAGAATATCTCCGCTGTGGTGTCGAGGGCCTTCAAAACAATCCACCCACACATTAAATGGCAAGCTATTTAGTCTCTGTGTCCAAACCATTCCTTAAACGCTACCCCACGAGCGAATGAACCAGAAGAAAGGTTCCACGTCACACACTCCCCAGCAATCACAATCCAACAAAACTAAACACCAAAGAACATCGCTTTGGGTTGACCAACACAGACGTCTGAAGTAGCTCCTACATAGAACAGTCACAGCTCACACATTCACAAGATGGTACTTAGCTTAAACAAATCCTATAGATACCAGGAGTGATGTATCTATGGGGAAAACAGTCTCGTAAGTTGAACTCATCGAGACGTGACTGGAGATGATTTGTAAAGGAGCCCTGGAGATCGAATAATAGGTATTAGGAATGGAGTGGGTCTCGATCCTATCCCTTGCGTGTGGTTACATTTCTATGGAATTAGAGAATGGGAAGAAATGATCCTTGTATATTAAAATTTTGATAACGATTTTTCAGAGACTTGGAGGAAGAAAATCGGGCTTTGCAGGCAGAATACGAGCGGCTTAAGTTGGAGCAGCCAAGTGGTTCCATCTCTGACGAAGGTCCAAATCATCGATCAGAAGCGGAGATGTTGGCAGAAGCAAAGCTACTTCGGGAACACAAAGGAAGGCTGGAGGCACGCATGGCCATCCTGGAAGACCATAATCGACAATTAGAAGCTCAACTGCAGCGTCTTCGGCAGCTACTAGTCGAAGCAAGTTGTTCTTATACTTTTTCAATATTTCTCTACTATAGTGGCAGATGAAGTTACTGAAAAAAACAACTTGCCTCATCCGGGGCTATGATTTTAGTGTCCAATAATGATTTTTTCCATTAGCAGCAAAGTGGAATGGGATCTCCTAACAAATCGGGCACACTTCAAACAAAGTCAGTAACCGCTAGTCAATTAGCCATGGATTCCCCAGCCAAAATTAATGGACATTCATCCCAAGGTAATCCAAATTATCAGACTTTTTTATATGATGGTAAATGATGGGCTGGGGCTAATAGTTTTAGCCTTTATCGGTTTAGTGATTTGATGATAAAATTTGAAAATTTGTTTTCTTTTTTTTGTGTCGGGCATAGTGTATATAGTATACAGGGTGACCGCCCCCCCCCCCCCCAAAAAAAAAACGGGCCCCAAATTTCGATAAGCTTCATTTTTTAATGTCTTATCAAATTAAAAAATTCCGCCTATCGGAAGTTGTGGCCCGTTTTGGGGGTTACCCTTATTTCGTAGAAAATCGGGAAGTACACAAAGTTTAGAGTTTGAGGAAGTAATCAGCGAATTTCGTAATCCTTCATTTCATTAGATTATACAGGTGGATTATGTTTGTCGATATTCATATTCCCCGGGATGGGGTGGGGGGGCGTACAAGCATGTTACTCTCAACCCCGATTCCTGATGGGGTATAAAAGTAAGATGTCCATAAAATCTTCCCCATAGACAAAAGGGTGCGAAATGCGCGGGGCCTCAAGTTTGCACATCTTCATTTTCCGTAAGCTTTTGCAAATCTAATTGATTTTGTAACGCTAATCGGAGTAATTACCATGAAAGCTCACTGATACGTTTATTCAGGGGGCTCAGGAAGTGCTTACGAAGGTCTTGATCAAATGAGCGACTATGTTCGTCCTCCTCCACCCCCTGTTGGGAGCATTACCCACATGGGGAATTTATTCTCAAGAGCAGGTATTTGAAGGCACGCGCACGAAGTCTATGATTAGGTGCTCACATTCATCTATGGCTTTTTCCTAAGTTCTTGACACCGTTTCCCACCTCTACTCATGATCAATCAATACTTGATAGATTATTTTTTTAGACAATAAAAAGGACAAAATAGTTTACATGTTTACAATCAAATTTGCGTTGCTACCATGCGAGGAGGAAGGGGTGTTGAACTTTGGAAATGTCACAGATGGTGTTGAAGAACCCACTCCTCTTGAGTATTTCCTTTTTGATTTTTTTAGTTTGTTGCCATTATGCTTCTTTTTTTTCATTGTTATATCTCTTTATTTCTTTTAGCTACTATACAAACTATGGTAATGAACGGTATTAGTGATGGGCTTTTTATGTAGCTCAATTTCCGTGTGTGTCTAACTAATATTATTACTATTTAACGAATTTATGTTTGCTTTATGGTGTGCGTCGTTCTAAGTGCATGATTTACCATACGTATTTGATAGTCAATCTACTAACACTTGTTTGTAATTCTTTTGTATGTTAAGTATAATGTTGAATGTTTCTCGTATCTTAACATCCTTGCGTCAATGTAGTTATTTCGAGCTGGATGTGGGGAAACGGCATTCTTGTGATGTGCAGATTTTTGTTGTCATTGATCAGCGAATGCTACATCATGGGTATAACTACTACTAATACTTTGTCACCAAGTGACGTGTTGGGTAAAATAGTTTCCGAAACGAATTGACTTTAGGGATAATGACCTAAAATGGGTATTGGCATGCTGTATAAGAATGGAAAGGGGATAGGGGAAATCAGCCTTACTCACCCATAGGCCTGATACAGGCTTCAGTGTTTACGGCACCCACACATCTTGCCGCGTCTAAGGCACAGTCCCCGAACCATAAAGCTTCAAGCCTGTTATACACAATTCTCACCAATTGCTAAGATACACTCTTGCTCCACCTGCAAGTGGGTTGGATGGTATAACAGGGGTAATTCCCCCTAATACAACTGAAATCTTTAGGAGCGGCACACCCTTACGACCCCAATGCCCCTAGAGAAACTGGCATTAAATGCTCTTTAGAAAAAGCTCTGTCGTTACAAACACCACTGCATAAACACAACAAAAAAGATACACAAAAAATGAACACACACCGAACATTCAGGCAATCTAAAGCACCCAATGTCCACACAAGCATCTTCACTACTATGCCTTTACAACCCTGACACCCACTCGCCCATACACGCACTACTACACCACGAGATGCAGCCACACCACCTCTCTGACAATCTGAGTAAAAAGTGGTGAAGTTGTGAGAGGGAGAGAAAAGTGGAGGTGATGCAGGGAATAAAGCATAGTGGGTAAATGAGAAAAAGAATAGAAAGTTATGCATAAGATAGCAAAATGCCTGGAGATCAGGATAATCGCTGTTTTTCGTCACCTTCTTAACCTTTCCTGAACACAATTTTTCCATAGTACGTGAAACTCGAGTCACACTTCCATTACATGCAAGACCACCTCTCATACACTCACGCACGAAAATGTGCAAAACTCGAAGGAATCTCTCAAAATAAGCCACAGCATCATCCAGTCTTTGGGTCTAAACCCCCTCCTCAACGCCATTCCACTAGATATCAACACAGAAGAAACACCCATGACACATCACACTCGGGTCACCATGGCGAATTTCCAGTGCGGTCAACACCCAACACTAAACACACATACATACTGCCCTAACTTGAAAGATAGAAACATCTGATAGCGTTGTCCCCATGAACCAGACTGTCCAACACACAATCATAACATGCCCAGCACAAGCGCATTTAAGATCAAATTTACCTATTTATACACGGAGTACTGGAGTAGTAGTCATATGGAGTACTTGATCTATTGGAAAAACCTGTTGGGTTGGCGGTGTTCGCATACACTACCATACACCATTTTCACTCTTTTCGGATTCATAAAACCCGCATGCACGATAAATTCCTTCTCAAGTTTCGTTTCCAGCAATTGTGACCGTTTTTTTTTAATGAGTATTGTATATAACACCCTGTATTTAGGTTAAATGGATTTTTGGTTGCTAATGTTCGTCAGAGACTTCTCCTAGATAAAAAAACAACAACCGAGATTGATAATTCCCCCCTAAACAGCACATTAGCCATTGTTTTGTGATTCACACTTGGCAAAGTCTCAGATAATTTTTCCAATAAGACTTTTTTTGCTTGTTCCTCTCACATTCGCCACTCAAAGGCAATAAACCCCATTAGTCCAGGGTACATCAATCACGTTCAGTTTACTTCGAAACACATCTGACACCATGCTGGGGATATTATTCCGAGACGGCCGGGAAGAGTATCATTTCTGTATATATCCGAATGAAAGATTTGAGCTGCTTTGAAAATCAATCTCCTGCATTTTATTATCTCCACATTTTATAGCCAAGATGGCATGAACATTCCCTAGAAAATAAGACATTATTTTCATTCCAACTTGATACATTCATTTGATCAGATAACTTTAGACCATTCTCAAACTTTATTTTTTTTAGTCATCTGTATATATCCGAATGAAGGAGTTGTATTAAAAATGGTGTCCTTTCAAAATTTGATGCGATAAACTTTTTTCATGCAGCATCATATCGAGGAGGATCTGGTTGGTAAGTGAAGTTCATTAAGCGATATTTTGCAATCAATTTGTATGTAATCCCATAATTTAGCAGATATATGATCTATTAGTCTTTAAAATGTTTCCCATCAAACTTGGTTAAATGTAAACGAAACTGATGAGAACAATTTTTAATGGTTGTTGTTTGTAGTTCCGTTCCCTCCGACCGCTCGGGAGATCAAGGGAGAAAGCTTTGATCCTTGAGCCAGTGCTGTAGGCCCCGTCAACCTTACCACAATTAAGTGATAGCCGGGTCTTCTGTGGGGCTGTCCTGAGGGAGTAGGTTAGAGTGGAGTGAGGCTGTTGCATGCTGTTGGAATTTTATACCACCACCCTGTGCTAGTGGTACATGCAGCAGCTAGGAAGTGGAATTTCTATTGCAACTTAACCTCACGTGGAATACATCCAAGTGGGATGGTCCCACTCCAGTATTGCATCCAGGTAGGGTGCTCATTTCATATCCACTCGAATATGACTGACGACTCTTTCAACTCTTTTTCTATTTCCCTAAAGGGAGGCATAAATTAAGCGATAGAGCAATACGTTGTCAGTCTTTGTACAGCTGAAAAATGGAGCGTGATGCTCTTAAATTGGTTCTGTACCCATACCATTAAAAACCGTTTTCATATAAATACCCACATGTACACTACCTTAAGGAAGTAATAGTGTATTCTATGATCATATGTACACTACGCCACTAAATATCCCGAGTTTCAGCAATTAACGGTCAGTTTAAGGAGAATTATAATCAGGTCATTCTTCACATTCATTTTCTCTTCTCTGACGAGGCACTGCTGGACTTCTCTTGGGCAGAATCCGAAGAGGATTTCGACAGCGACCATGCTAATGGTCTTCTTTCAATCGGCCACTCCTCTCGTTCCCTCCCCTACATTTGTAGCCGTCCTTTGCTAACATGACGGAGTGAACTAGATTCACGGAAACGAGACCTACACACTTTGTTCAGTCAGAGCTTTCGCTGGCCATGTAGATGAGACATTGAGTGTTCACGCCTAGATACTGCGTTTGATTGCCAAGGAGAGGGGTCATAAAAAGGAGTTACACTTTTAGGGAGTTAGTTGCCAACTAGCAGTGCGCCGAGTCTCACGTTTGTGTGCAGGTAGCTCCAGCCGCGACGTTATTACACACAGCCATTTTCATTCTTTTCAGTTGTAATAAAAGTTTTAGTTATCCACTCTATCGATAATGTCGTCTATTCGTTTCTTTATATCTCCTACAACCATCAACCAATGGTCGTTCCAGAACCTCTCTTTCTCAGCTTCACTTCTATCATTACATGGTCCATACACTACACCCACGCAAAATTTCACCCTTACAAATCTCTGCTTCACGCATTCATAACCCACCTCCCATTGCATCATGTCACTCCTCACTCAAAATCATTGACGCACAATCCTTACAACCATGATTCACACATGAACGCGCTCCATCCCACACACTTCATTCCTTTTCATGTTTGTCTCACATAGAGCGAGCATCTACAATCTCCCTGTTTATCGCATTGGCTACAATTTCCTCTTTACTACACCACATACCCACCCTCTCACATTCCACACATCTATTTGGTTCACATATTGACGCAGATTAATTAACATGAGTGGAGGGGGGCTGCGACAACCCCGCCCATTACATATTGCGTCGGAAAGATAAAACTTTCGTGTGTACGGCTTCCCAGGCCAGCGGCCCTCTATCCGGATTTATTCACTTTTTATGACACTGGTGGATGGTATGGGTATTCTTCCGCACACCCACTTACCCAAATCCTATTTAAAGAGATCCGACCACTGTAAAAATTAATTTCAGCAACGAACAAAGGTTTACATGCACAAGAAAATTGATATTTTGTCGGCCTGACTTATCAATTATACCCTTTATGGTTGCTGTATTTTTTTAGGGGGGGGGGAGAAGCGCTTCACTAACATTCGACTAAATGCCTTCTGCATTTATTATGGACACAGTTTTTTTCATTGCGTCGTTCCATAATACTGTTTTCCAGACAGTTTTATTATAGTGAATGGAATTCGTTCTGGGAAGGTAGCCATGGGGGTCATTTTGATGTAGGAATCTCTTCACTGTCGTCTCTGAAACATTAACTCCGGCTGCAGAAAACCTTGATATATTTGTTTTTTTTAGGATTGTGCAGAGCAACTTTAACGTTCCTCAAAATGTTAAGTATCAGTCGGTGATAATTTGGGCTTCCTTCCACTCTTTGAAGCCATTCTCATATTACACTGTCCCGCCACTTGCGTATGTTGATATGAAGTGATAGCCATGGGATCTTAATTTGAATAGATATGTTACCATGTTCCTTGATTTATCATTTCTGAGAAATAGGAAAAATCTAAGTTAATAAAAGGCAACTAATCACGGATAGGGACCGCTGACCTGAGAAACCTAACACCCGAAAGGTTTGATCCTGCCGGCATGAGACGCAGAGTGTGCGTGTGTGCACCCCAACCACTCTTTCCGAGAATGCGGTTCATTGTGATAATGGTAATTCTAGAACGTTCAGGAAAATCACAAAATGTGTTTAGAAACCATGGAATGATTAATTGTACAATCATGCGTTCTTGCACCTCCCCCCGGCATTCTACACCGACTTCAACGAAAATCTTTCAATCTAAGTGGAGTTACCAATTTTTGTGACCTACTGTAATGCTTTACCTGTATGAGAGTAGTAGTAGTGTTTGCTACCAGTGGTATGAAAGTTTGAACGGAGCTTAATATTTTTTTTATGTCATTTGCAGGAGACCTGGAGAAGGCGGTTGGCAATCTAGTAGCCTCAATGAACCAAAAGAAGGAGAGCGACTCGCTTAATGGCAACCATAGCGACGAAAATGATTATGACAATACGGTCCCAGCCGTTCAATCCAAGTCAGATTAAAAAGCTCGTAAAAAAAAAATGAGCACCCACAAAGCCTATTGGACCATTTGGGAGAATAAGATCCTTGTAAAGATTCTTTTTAAGTGTCAGTCTACAAGACGGGTTTGCACTCACCAATCTTCTCATCCTTGGACGTCGTGTTCCATCATCGTTTTCAAATGTCAGTTTTATCTTATTCAAGCATCGAATCCCTTTATTGAGCCAATGAAAAGATCGGTGTTTACCAAATTTCCCCTACCCTTCCCATTCGCTCCCACCTTCCCCAGGCAAACAATGTTGTATAGCTATTTAGTCTTATTGTTATTGCTTTGGATATAGACGAAAGAAATCATAAGATATAGTAAAAATTAAATGCCATAAAAATGAGAGGGTTGCTTAAGGTGAAATTTTTTTTTTAGGAAGATGCCGGGCATTCATTTTATATCAATTTACTTTTCTCCTATTTAAAAAGAAGGGTTATTTTTCATTGTAGAAACGAAAAAAATAAAGGGATTTTAAGATAATGATAACTTTTGTTTGAATTACAGGCAAGAAAATTTTTCTTTATATTTTTCTACCTAACGTGTAAGAACATATGAGGATTTACAAGTTTGACTGAAAGTGGAATGAATATCTTGTTTAGATACTTTGTAAATATTCTTTTAAAATGTTTTTGTTAATTTTAATCATGGTAGGCGGAAAGGTGTGTGGAAATCTTGTCTTTATTTTAGTGTAATCAAAGTTTGTGAAGAAACTAAAGTGTATACATTTCATCTTAGACTATAATTTCTTTTCAAAAAATGTATTTAAAATACATTAAAAATTAAGAGAACTTACGTTTTAAATGTTTAGAAACTGTATATATATAACTTATTAAATCAATGTATATATACATATACAATTTATAATATGTAAAGTCGAAAATCAGGAAAAGGTAATTGAATACCATAGATTCAGCAGTTTTCTAAATATTCCAGGTTGGTGTAAGATCAAAGATACAATTTGTTTACTTTCATATTTCTTTTGCGATTTATATGTCTATAAAAAAATAAATTAACATTTTGGCTGACCAATAATGGTTTAGAAAGTGTATAATTTGAGGTCTAAACGTATCAGGTAGTTAAAAACTCGTGTACATATCACAATCCTCTATAAATTTACCTTTTTTTTAACATCAAAATCGTTAATTTCTAGCGAAAATGTAAATTTATCCTACATTTTTATTTGTATAATACTTATGATAGAAAAATTGTTAAAAAATAGACTTTAGATTTTATGAATTGGTATAATGATTGTTTTATGTATTCTTTGTATTTAATATATCATCTTTAAAACTAAAATCAACTGCATTAAAGTTAACAAATGTTTCCTTTGGATAACTTAAAACCTCGCTAAAATACTCGTAAACAAGAATGCAAGAATTATTAGTATCACCTTGCGGCCATTTCAGCCCTCCAAAAAGCGACACTGCACAGCCCCTGCACAGCCCCTGCATGTTTCGTCTCTGGACCATAATAATATCCACTGAGTCGTAACATAATGCTTATTAAGCCCTCCCAGAGCACCTATTCAACCCTCTAGACAAAAAAGTGGCAAAGTTTGGGGATGTTTCATAGGGGGTAGCAACAACCATTGAGCAGTCATGTAATTCGACAGTGGAAATCACAGGCGATACTAAACTAGGACCTGGAAATAATGGGTAAATGGTTCGAAACCTGGCAGATGCCGCTTAATGAAGATAAGTGCAGGGTGATGCATATAAAGGACAAAAATAAAAGAAAGGACTATTCATTACTATTGGGTTGAGGAATAAGTTCTTGCGGTTTTATCAAGTTTATTCATTACCATTAACAATTTTAGAAAAACTTAATTTTTGATTGAAAACAATATGCAATTTAATCAATGTATTCTCCGTTGTTATTTACGACTTCTTCCCAACGTTCAACTAGTTTTTCGATGCCTCTGCAATAAAAATCTATGGATTTTGACTCGAAAAATTCGTCTAACCAGGTTCTTAATTCCACATCAGTATTAAACGAAACGCCGCGCAAATTGTTGGAGAGCGATCGGAACAGATGGAAATCCGATGGAGCTAAGTCTGGCGAATATGGAGGACGGGCAGGATTTCCCAATTAAGCGTTTGGATGCGTCTTTTGTCATATTGGCAATGTGAGCACGAGCATTGTTGTGTTGCAGAGGACTCCATAACGTTGATGAGGTCGCTTTTCACGAATAGCTTGACGAGTCGATACATTTGTTGAACGTAGAGTTCTGCATTGACAATCTCGTTGTTCGCAAGGAGCTCATAAAGAATGATGCCTTCACAATCCCACCACACACACAACATCGTCTTTCGTGGATGAAGTCATTGTTTAAATTGCGAAAGTGGTCTTTTATTGGGGCTAAGCCATTGTTTTCGATGGTTCATGTTAACATAAACACCACTTTTCGTCGCCAGTGATGATGCGGTGAAGAAATCTGTCGCTTATATCCACGAGTAGCCTTGTGACAAGCAAGCAAACCTGCGGCAATCGTTGAGCTTTGAAGTTTGTTGCTTTCGCTCAAAGCGTGCGGAACTCATGATGTTGTAGAATAGGTCCCGACGATATACCTTATATAACTATTCGTTAAGGAAATTTTTTATATTTCGAGTGCGTGGTAATCTGATTGACCGAGGTTAGTTCAAAAAGGACAGGGGGGGGGGGGCTGGAGAGGCTTATTTATCTTCAATATGCTTAAGAAGTGGAACGGGACACAAGGATAAATAATATGGCTACCATTAATAAAATAGTTTTATTAATTAAACTATCAATAACAGACACAAAAAATGTTTACATAAACGGGGAATGAAAAGGGTCGTGGGAATATCTGACTAATCCGAGGATTAAGATTTGGAGAGATTTGAAAAGGTCAACAAAAAAAAAAAGGGGGGGGGGATGGTTTGCTAAACCATTTAAAGCACAGGATTGCGTCGACAAAAGGTTAAATGATTAAAGGTAATGCTCAGCTTACGTAATTACAAAGTTGTTGTGCAGAGGAAGACGATGCGAAGGAATCTGCGGTCCAACTGGCGATTTCCAGCAGAAGGGTTCTTCGGAGGGGGGGGGGGGCTGTCTTCGAGTGAGAGTGAATTGGGGCTCGGAAGTACGAGCGATCCTTGTGACAGCAAATCGGAGATGTTCTAGATAAACAATGGAGGTTATTGTTGAAACTAAGCGTTCTCTTGAAGAACGTTAAAAAGGGGGGAATTAAATTATCCGGACGTGATGTCTTGGGACGAGAACCGTTTCTTGACGAACGGGCTTGAAGAACAATCGCTGTTCTAACGTTGTTCTCTTTCTGAGCAACAGGAGGGGGGGGGGGGTGAGAACCGTTTCTTGTCAAACGGGCTCAAAGAACAATGGCTGTTCTAACGTTGTTCTCTTTCTGAACAACAGGGGGGCCTTGTTGACTTGGCGTCTCGAAGGGCACGAACCTTAGCACTCAAGGGATATTGTCCTTTTCTGGACAATAAGGGGTTTCTCGGCAGAGTTCCTAGGTGCACAAGGGAGACCGGATCGGCTTGATGCCTCGCGAAGATAATCTGGATCTCCTTCAATTGGGAAAAGCTATAATATAAATAGCCGGAGCCATCTCCATGGCGTAGGGGATAATTAGGTGGGGAACTTCGGGAGAATGTCCCGGTGGCGCCTGGGAAAATACCTTATCTGCCCATAAGCCTAATTCAATCTAGCGAGATCGACGTATGGAGGCGAAACGGGGGAGTGAACCTCCTTGATTAAACATTGGCTATGATGGGAGATAACGCGCTTCTGATTCCTCTCGCAGGATACACGTGGGTAAGCATGGTTAACATGTGATAGAGGCTGAATTAAAGCGGCCTCAGACCGTTCTATCACGCCCATGCACCGAGTCTTTGACTTTTCCCCATCGAATGAAGATGATTCACTACCGTTTTCTGATCACACGCCATTTGTACAGCCAATTCTCTAGTCGAATGACAAGGATTTTCATGAAGAAGGTCGTTCAATCGATCTTCATCCAACTTAATGGGGCGACCAGAACGTCCTTCGTCATTAAGATTGAAATGACCGTTTTTGAAACGTGAAACGACTATTGAGCTTTTCTTTCTGATAAAGCATTTTCTCCGTACACAGCACAAATATCGCGACGAGCTTTGGCTGCTTTTACATTGTTCCCGTCTCGATTGAAAATGAATAACAACAAGTGTCGAAATGCACCTTTCTTCAACTTGACATTCCATTTTGAGGGTACAGAACAAAAATTAAATTAACACAACTTTTAAATAAACCGCAATGACTTCTTACTCAACTTCAAGATGTAGCCTAAGCAAAAGCCTAATAGTCTACGCTGTTAAGAGACGTAGCCTAACCTTTGCAAATTTTGCTCTCATTATTTATTATTTTTTTTAATATGTGCACAAATCACGTCAACAACACTTAAATCAACACAACATTAAAAAAAACGCAAGAACTTATTCCTCGACCTAATAGATCACCAGATAAAAATCACACGTGATTTGAAATCTTCGAAACAATGTATAGAGGCAGAAAAGAAAACATTGAAATATTGGGTTATATCAAGCGGCAGTTTCAATTTCGAAATAGAGATATCGTCCTTTCTCTATATAACTACCCTGGTTCTGCCCAGGACGCCACCCTGGAGATGCCACATTTGGCTATTTGTCGCCACGCCTCTGGTCCTAAAGCTTGTACGGCGCCGGGAGTATTGCGTTCGACCTTTTTGGAGCACACCTCGTGTCACGCTGGAACCGTGACAGTGTATACGGATGGCTCCAAATCCCAAGAGGGGGTCGGCTTCCACGCCGTATGCCCTCTGTTTGAAGTCCGCGGGGCTCTGCCAGGCGCTGCGTCTGTCTTCACGGCCAAGCTGGTGGCAATACACCACTCGGTACGGGAGATCACGCGACGTGCCCGGCTCGGAGACCGGAATGTGATCTATAGCGACTCACAAAGCGCCCGGAGTGCTCTCGGGGCATTGGAATATCCGCATCACCTGGTTCGCGATATCCGTGACGCCACGGTTTTGGCGAGCCGGGCGGATGTGGAAATTATCTTCTGCTGGGTTCCTGGACATGTAGGAAGTGCAGGGAATAAGCGCGCCGATGAGGGCGCCAAAGAGTCCGCGAGGACTCTGCAACCGGACCAGCGTTTCGCTTTTCCTCACACTGACTACATGGCAGGAATACGGGCAGCTCTTCGGACTGCTTGACAAAGAAGATGGGAGACGGTCGAAGGGAACTTAAAGTTGCGTGCCATTGCGCCGCGACTGTTCCCATGGACCTATCCCCCAATGCCGCGTCGGCTTCAGGTCGCTTTCTGTCGTCTCCGAATCGGACACACTCGTGTGGCGCTTCGCTATTTGATGGAGCGCTCTCCTGCACCCTACTGTGAAGACTGCGTTGTTCCCCAGACTGTTCGGCACAGTCTTGTTTAATGCCCCAGTCTAAGTGATTTTCGCGCACGTTACCCGTCCCGGTACCGGCGTGGGCAGGGTCGCTACCGCCTGTCCCTTGTACTCAGGACGAGTGCGTGCACACTGACTGGTGGACTTGTTGACTTTTGGGGGTAGGCTGACCTTCTCCCTATTATTTAAGCAGTTTTTTTTTTGTTTTTTGTTTTTTCCCTCCTAGTTCCCCCGACGCAGGAGCTTGCTTACTGCTCGCTTCCTTTTCCCTTTTTTTTGGGTGGGTTGGGGTGGGCTTGTTTTTTATCTTTTTGGATTTTATTTTGAAATAGCCTAGTACTAGGCTAGTTTTTAATACGGCGACTAATGCCCAAGTAGGCTTTCGCCAGATGAGCTCTTAAAAAAAAAAAATAAATAAAATCTATATAACTAACTAATACGGCCATAACTGCAATACTATGTACAGGCTTGGTCACCTTCCTTCTCAGGAAAGTTGCCGAGGGTGGAAAAGATGCATGCTAGAACAACCAAATTAATACAATCAATCAGAAAAAAATCTACGAAACAAGGACCTAAACTTGTTTGGACTGGAGACTAGAATACTAAGAGGGAAAATAATCTCTGTTTACAGACTTTTTAAACTGGATCGACGATCTCGGGATTACAGGAAGCTCTTTCCAATGAAATCAGTAACCTGCTCCCTTAAACCGCTCGCAGAGATGGACGCCTTAGCATCGATCGGCGGTCATAATCATCTACCATAATAATAATCTTCCCCATTAACGAAAATCCTATCGATGCAAATTAGAGGCTAAAAGATTCTCCGCTAACGCTAGTAGAAATTATGTACCTCTCAGATCTGGTAGTCAACGCATAAAATCAACTACCCTAAATTTGACAAGTTCTAACGTCGATATTATTAAAAATAGGGTTGACATCCTGAGTCTCAAAAACAAAAGACATTCAAGCGAAGCTTTTAAGCCGCTCGCTTGCACCTCCATTACGCTACACTCCCCACCCCTTCATTTTAATAATTCTAGGATCGAATTTGTCAGTTCTAATTCGTGAGTGTAACCCTCGATTACAAATAGATATTGCTAGCTCACTTGCGCGACCTTAAGGTTAAATGCCTGAAAACCCTTGTGGATGTGCCATATTTCTCTAACCGGAGAGGAGGCTTACTCCTCCCCTTCGCCTACGGGTGTAGAGGACTCCCCCTCACCCCCTTCTCTAAAGGGGCTTTCGGGTACCTCCCTTTTTCCAGCGGCAAGTCCCCCTTTTCGTTCCAAGGATACTGCCAAGAAAGCCAGCAGGTAGCTCATAGCCGAACGATCCCCAGTGAAGCGGCTTGGTAGGGCAAACCCCCTTAGTGGGGGGAGAAGGAAGCCAGGCCCCTTCGGACGCTTCACCTCAAATACCTGCTGGCAAGAATATTGCACATTACCGGGGTCAAGGCCTGTGCCTCCACACACATGACTAGTAACGCTGCCAACGGGACTTGCGATTTCCTGGGAGAGGATGGCCAACTGGAGGCCCCTCCTGAGATAGACATGGTCCTTGAGGAAACCCAGCCTCAGACAGTAGGGCCTTCCATGGGAGGGAATCTGAGCTCGGCGCCAAGCACCGAACCCGAATCCGCCCCTATGCACGGTCCTCCTCAACCGGGCGGGGTTTCCAAGGCAGTACAAGGAGAGGAGGGATATCCTCCAACCGGTGCCCCGGCGACTACCAGGAACTTCTCAATCTCAGAGAAGGACCTGGCTGAGGCCGGTCCATCTGGCCTAGGGGCTTCTGCCTGCGGAGGGAAGAAGCGCGTTCATTCCCCGCCCTCCTCTCCAAAAAAGAAAAAGACTAAGAAGACTCGGGGCTCCTCTCCATCCGCGGGGGCTGCGGGGACGGATGTGTCTGCTGCCACTTTGGTAAGCGACCAAGCCAAGATCGGCATATCCGGCACCTCTGCCACCCCCATCCCCCTGGGTGCGGAACCCCAAACTATGACTAAGACGAGAAGAGCGCAGAGCGGAGCCTCGATAACATCGGGGCCCCTCATTGGGAGGATACCTATCGTTTTCAAGCCCACTGGCTTCAAACGGTTCCTCGTTATTCGATCCACTGATGGCAGCATGTTGGCCAAGGGCAACAGGATCCATCAGAGGAGAGCATTAGCTAGTGTAATTGGTAGAGAGCCGAAGGTGACCAATTTCTTGGACGGGAGCCTTCTGGCGAATGCGGCGAATCCCTCCGAGGCGGCTAAGATAAGTGCTCTTCGGACACTTTATGGCCTGCCGGTAAGTGTGACGCCGCACTCTATCATGAACTTTGTGAAAGTAGTTTATGCGAGGGAACTCGTTGACTACTCCATAGAGGACATCACCTTAGAGCTGGCCGATCATGGGGCGGTCAAGGTCAAACGTGTGATGAGAAAACAGGGAGGGGCCTCGAGACCCACTCCTACACTCTTCATCACGTTCGACTGTGACAAGCTCCCTGAGTCGGTGCGTGCCGGTTGGTACCGCTACCGCGTGGAAGCATTCGCGCTACTGCCGCGGTGGTGCTATTACTGTCACCGCTTCGGGCATACGAATCGTTCTTGTAGACGTGCAAAGTCGGGGTCACCCGAAGTCTGTGTAAATTGCTCCAAGGCCGCACACGATACGTCCAAATCGTGTGTGGCCAAGTGTGTCAATTGCGGAGAGGCGCACCCCGCTTCTTCGACGCAATGTGGTGCATATCGCCTTGAGAAAGGAATCCTAACCAGCCCCCAATAAGTCCTCGAAGGCGACAGCGCATTCAGCGATTTGTCCAGGCAACAGCGCCCGGGGCTCTTCCTCCGGGAAGCGGACGGCCATTCCCGTGAGGGTCTTCTGTTCGAAGAGGGCCCCTGCGTCTCTTCCGAGCTAGGCCTGGAGGGCATATTCCTTCAATGGAATTGCCGTGGACTCCGGGCCAACTGGGAGGAGCTGCGGAAGCTCGTCTCGTCCCGTTCCCAGTTAGCTATTTTTCTGCAGGAGACCATGCTAAGCGCGTGCCCCATGCCCGCCCTCCCGAGTTATAAGGGTCTTGCGACACAATCACCACGGGATGGCCAGGCTGGGGGATGCGCGGTTGACACCCGGCATGATGTCTCCGTTCTTTCTTTCTCTTTAGATACCCCCTTTCAGGCAGTGGCTGTGCAGCTTCACCTTGATAGGAGGTATACTATCATATCTGCGTACATTCCACCGTCAGCTGACTTCGACGCGGGAGACTTCCGCAGCGTTGTGGCACGGTTGCAGAGGCCCTTTCTCTTGCTTGGAGATCTGAACGGCAGGCATCTTCTCTGGGGAGATTATTCAATAAATCCCAGGGGACAAATTGTTGCAAATCTGATCGAAGAGCTTGAGATAGGTGTCCTAAATGTGGATGAGTTTACGCATCACTGCCCGAGAACTGCTTCATTTTCTTGCCTTGACCTATCTTTGTGCTCTTCGGATGCACAGCCTGATTTTGATTGGGGAGGGGGGTGATCGATGACCTCCATGGTAGTGATCCCTTTCCCATTCAAATATCATTATCTGGGAGGCTTCCGTCTTGAGAACCCACCTCAGTGGTGCTTGGCACTGACGCGGTGGCCTGCATTTCAGGAAATGACTGAATTCTCTATCTCAGTCGAGGAGTTTAGGTCGGTAGATGAGGCCGGTGAGTTCTTCTCCGGCAACCTCATCACCGCGGGCCTGACTACTATTCTTAGAACGTCTGGCCGTATTTCACGCCAACCACTCCCATGGTGGTCGGCCGAGTGTGAGACGGCCCTCAAACAAAAGCGTTATGCCTACATGCGCTATAAGCGCCGCCCGAACGATTTCACTGTCGCTGAATTTTGTCGGGCTAAGGCTAGGTTCCGGTATATTTCGAAGCACACCACCGCACTTTTTGGCGGGCATACGTGTCTTCACTCAACGGGAAGACCCCTCTAGCATCGTTGTGGAAGCGAGTCAAAAGGATTCGGGGCAAGTTCTCGCAGGACCACCCTTCCCTTCTCCACGAGAATGGGACCGCGATTTCGAACCCCGCGTCCGTGGCGGAAACCTTCGCGACCGCTTTCTCTAGCCGGGATTCTGCTCCGCCAGCATTCAATGCACGTCGTGGTGTCGCGGAAGGCCTCCGGCTTGACTTTACCTCCAGAGCGGAGAACCCTTCAACGACAGGTTTACTGTGAGTTAGTTACACTGCGCTCCTGCTTCATGCGCGGACACTGCCCATGGTCCGGACGATGTCCCGTACGCCCTGCTTTGACACCTGGGTGTGCGAGGCATGTT
Organism: Ceratothoa steindachneri; assembly: GCA_963969495.1. Classification (NCBI taxonomy): domain Eukaryota; kingdom Metazoa; phylum Arthropoda; class Malacostraca; order Isopoda; family Cymothoidae; genus Ceratothoa; species Ceratothoa steindachneri. The sequence continues at coordinate 25,909,742 of OZ018320.1, read as the reverse complement.
TTTTCTGTTAGATTGGTTCAACAGAATCTGGGGAGAGGGTCTCTTCCCAGATTCCTGGCGAATCGCTACTGTGCTCGCCTTTAGCAAACCGGGAAGAGATCACTCTACTCCGGCCGGTTTCCGCCCAATCTCTCTAACCTCTTGCGTGTGCAAGTTGATGGAGAAATTGGTAAATGTTAGATTAGCCTTTTTCTTGGACAGCGGAGGCCATCTGTCTTCTGCACAGTGCCAACAGCTCTCACTGAGTCCGCAGCTGATCTCGACGGTGCCTATGCCGCCGAGAGACGCCAGTCATACCCTAAGCCCTTTAGATTTAGGGCCAGGAAACTCCTTCTAGAGCTAGGTATAGCTCTCGGGCCAGTGGCACCCCTGGTTTTGCATAGGACGCCACCCTGGAGGGTACCACATTTGGCTATTTGTCATCACGCCTCTGCTCCGAAAGCTTGTACGGCGCCGGGAGTATTGCGTTCGACCTTTTTGGAGCACACCTCGTGTCACGCTGAAACCGTGCCAGTGTATACGGATGGCTCCAAGTCCGAAGAGGGGGTCGGCTTTCACGCCGTTTCCCCTCTGTTTGAAGTCAGCGGGGCTCTGCCAGGCGCTGCGTCTGTCTTCACGGCCAAGCTGGTGGCAATACACCACTCGGTACGAGAGATTTCGCGACGTGCCCGGTTCGGAGACCGGATTGTGATCTATAGCGACTCACAAAGCGCCCTGAGTGCTCCCGGGGCATTGGAATATCCGCATCACCTGGTTCGCAATATCCGTGACGCCACGGTTTACGTGAGCCGGGCGGATGTCGAGATTATCTTCTCCTGGGTTCCTGGACATGTAGGAATTGCGGGGAATGAGCGCGCCGATGAGGTCGTCAAAGAGTCCGCGAGGAGTCTTTGGCGACCTCACCAGCGTTTCGCTCTTCCTCACACCGACTACATGGCAGGACTACGGGCAGCTCTTCGGACTGCTTGGCAAAGAAGATGGGAAACGGTCAAAGGGAACTTATAGTTGCGTGCCATTGCGCCGCGACGATTCCCATGTACCTACCCACCAATGCCGCGAAGGCTTCAGGTTGCTTTCTGTCGTCTACGAATTGGACACACCTCTATTTGATGGAGCGCTCGCCAGCGCCCTTCTATGACGACTGCGTTGTCCCCCAGACTGTTCGGCCCATTCTTGTTTAATGCTCCAGTCTGGCTGATCTTCGCGCACAATACCTGTCCGTGTACCGGGATGGTCGGGGTCGCTACCGCCTATCCCTTGTACTCAGGACGAATACGTGTTCTTTGACTGGCAGACTTTTGGGGTTGGCCGGCCTTCTCCCTTTTATTTAACTAAGTTTTGTTGTTGTTGTTTTTTGTTGTTATTTTCTTTCTAGGTTGTACGCTCCTGCGCCGAGGGGAGGGGGGACCTCCTCCCGACACCGGAGCTTGCTTTCATCTTCCCTTTTATCATTTTGTTTCCATATTTTTATTTTAAAGTAGCCTAGAGCTAGGCTCTGTGATTGCGGCGACTTATGCCCAAGTGGGCAGTCGCCAGATATCCTTCTAAAAAAAAAAAAAAAAAAAATAGCACATCACCTGTCACTAGTTTGTATGGGGAGAGTAGCGTTCTGCTGCTCTTACCAATAAACTTGATGTGTTTGGGCTATATCTTCCGCGTGCAACATACAACAACTACCGCATTTCACAGGTGTCAGCCGCACATGCATCGCACTAAGACAGACTACCATCCATACTCGGACCTTTTAAATTTGGTGACATCTCGCTTGCTGAACTGCCTCTTTTGCCCATGTACACACCTTGTCGGGCCTACCCTTTCCCTAACATAGGTATTGACATGTGGCATTTCCCAAAGTTGCTATTCCTTATGGGCAAGATATACAGAAAATTAAGTCAGACGGCGGTGTTGTTGCCACTTTTCTACTCCAAAAGTCACTACACATGGCCCTGCCCAAGGCAGATTGTCATGCCTTTCGGGGCCTCGTAATAGTTGTTTTTCAAAATCCTTTTTTTTTCCTCTCGGGAACTTTTCTCCAAAAATAGCGCGACAGCACTATCCTCCCTTTCATCACACCAGGAAAAGAACCTTCCAATTCAACAAATTACTAGCCAAATGCCCTTACCTCGTGCATGGTGAACGCCCGCCTGATGTATCTTGAAGAACAGGAGTTTCTCTCCGTCCCAATTTGGGTTTCGCCTAAATCTCTACACACTGGACCCTCTTACTATACTTTAGCATGACATTGGCCTTAATTTCTCTATAAGAAACTTGGCCACCGGAATCTTCTTCGACTTAGAAAGGGCATATGATACCGTCTGGCGGCGCCTGATTCTACAACAGCTATACGACATGAGAGTGCGTGGACTCTTGGCATTGTTTACACGTAACTTCTTAAAACACCGCTCTTTCTGTATCGATCTTCGAGGTGCCCGCTCTTCCATGCTCATACAATATCAGGGTGTCCCCAAAGGAAGCGTGTTCAGCACTATTTATAATTGCGATCAATTCTTTCTCAAAACATATATTACTGCCCGTGTACTGCTCCATTTATGTAGACGATATTCCCATCTAGGCGACGAGCTCGTCCGCGGCAATGGCCACCATCCTGCCCCAGCGAGCCGTCGACTCGATAGTGGATCATGCCTCATAGACAGGATTCACCATCTCCCTCCCTAAAACAACGGCCCTTATTTTTACCCGAGGCAAATGAATTCCTAGGATAAGCCGTAATATTTCTGGATCGCCGATCAAATTTGCCACCCATGCTAAATTCCTAGGTCTTATATTCGACCATCATATGACATGGCGATATCATATTGAAGACCTTATGAGATGTGCCCCCGTACTTGCCCTTATGGCCTCTTTATCGAAGCTTCCCTGGGGAGCTGACCGCAACACCATCCTTGAGATCCACATATCATTTCTGTCAAAGCTTGATTACGGCTGCCACCTGTATGGCTCAACTTGCTACATCGATTGTTCCCTCACCATCCTGAAGCCATAGATGCTGGAAAACATACAACTCTTGGCCGGACACCCTTACTCTATATCGATCTGCTGGCTGCCCGGACACGCAAACATCCAAGGAAATGAAACGGTCGACCTACATACTGCACCGTCCATACCTGAATCGCCCACCTTTCACCAATACTACATCCTCTCATCCGTAAATTGGTCAGAGAAGAATGGGAACGATATTTGAACTCTTATGGACACCCTCACCTACTCCAATTTAGAATAATGCTTCCCCTTGGCCATCATCCTACTCCTTCACCAGACGGCATTAAGTTATACTGACACTTGATGGCTAGCAAGGAACCACCATCTTGCCAGACGCGTCATTCTCGCAACACATCTTACTCACCTGCCCACCGAAAGAAGTACTTCGGTCTTCACCCCACTTTTGGTTCTATTTTCGGAGTCCCCACATGTTATGGTCAACTTATTACGATTCCTGGAAGATGGTGGCCTTTCCTCCAAAATTTAATACTTTAGTTACTTCCTTACTGCCCTATATTTTACTCTTAGTTTTTACCAACCTTGTCCAACCGTATTTTTACATGAAGGACTTTACCCAACTCATGTTTGTTTTGTTTGTAATATTTTAATTGAACTGATTATATTTATGTCCACATTATTTGACTGCTTCTTTTGGCGGAAGTTCTTATTTTTATTACAAACTTAAGATAGATGAGGGCTATATATAAATCCTTAAAATCAAATAAATAAAGGACATCACTTGGAAGAATCTTCGATATAACTACGCTCTACGAGAAGTCACAGCCCGCAAAGGAGGAAAAGTCACCTCAAAAACGTACTGATTTTTCTGCAAGATATACCGAGGACGGTAATCTCTTTACAGCCTGCCATCTACGGGATTCAGCAAGCCCTCCCCCTCCATGAAAGAAAATCCTTTATTTTCCTGGCACGTCATAGTGGTATCGCGTGATAAACCCTCCCCATCCCTGCCTCGCCGTGACTTGGCTCTGTGAATGTGACTCTACACATAGAGCTCTGTTGCAACCATGCCGTTCTATAATTGCAACGTTTGGAGAAAGGAGGCCTGAGGTTTAGCCCTATGCGGAACCCAAAGGAAGGACCAAACCTGGATTCGGACTAGTTACCAACGCGAGGAGGATTAACCCCTTACCCTGCGGCACCATCCAAGACCACAGAGGGAGACTCTATCGTCTCTGTGAGATGTCGGAGGTAACTGTGAAATATCCAAAACCCGTCTCTGTGAGATGTCGGACGCAAGTGAGAAATACCCAAAACCCAATAGAGGGGGCGGCACCCCGACTGGAGTCCGTTGATTCTGGCTTCAGTCATCATTAAGTCCGCCATGTTTTTACACCCTTTGAGCCCAACCAGGTCTATATTCACTTATCATTCATCACAACATCCGAGTCATTTTCATAGGGTCGTTATCGGCAGGGCGGGGGGACCTCCATATAAAGAAAGAGAAAAAAGAAAATGGCAAGCAATTCCTACCTCACACTCATCGAGCAAAAGACCCACACTGACTTAGCTGCTACACACGACACCCCCATTACGAACATAGTTAAGACACAGGCCATAAACTCGTCTTCCGCTAACAAGAGACCGCAGTGAAGTTTCACCATCACGCATCTGACACACTCGCCGCATTAGACCTACAAACAAAATTAGCCGACGGTGTAGTTAAAAGACACCAAATACGCATCACAAAGACCAACCCCCAATGGTTGGCCTTCTCCACTGATGACCTCCGCACACACCTCAGACAGAGGTATGGGAAGGAGGCCATCACAGACATACTCGTACTTCAACCGCACGAAACAATGGGCAGTGATCATACTGTCCGACGAACACAAAAAAAAATCACTGCTGCTAGACCAAGGCATCAAGGTCTGCGGCACCCATATATACCCACACAACATCGAGCCAAAACTCGACATAAGACCAACACAATGCCACCGGTGTTACAAAACCGGAATGCTGCAAGTGCAGTGTTGTGGGCCACCACTTCACCACCTGCCCAGCCACCACACCCCTCTGCTCCAACCTATGACGCCGTAGCGGCTATACGACGTCCTCAATCCCTCTACACAACCACATACCCCCCCCCCCTCACAAGAACATTCGCCGCAACGGTGTCCGCACCTCTCCCTGTCTCACCCCAGCAGCAACCCAAACTCACCCACATAATCCGACAGCCGCCCCCACCCTAGCACCTTACACCCAGAGATCCCCACTACTGCCGACACCCACACCCAAATCTACACCTAGCTGCCTTGCTCTCAACGGTGGCAAAGGACATGTCGAGGGGTGACCCCCGACTATACGCAAGCATACTTAACACACTATTCGCTTCGCACGGTCTAGAGCAGATCACCTTCCCCGAGGTGTTCCCTCTAATCGACGAGCACACAAACAGGAGACCCGCACTCCTCCCCACCCCAATGGGCACGTACACCTCTGCCCTTGGACCCACCGCCCCCCACCTTCCTTACCTACCCCTCTGCCCACTACTCGCATCTCTTCCAATTGCCTCTTATGCTTCCACTGACACCACAACACCCCGTATCAAACAAAAAAAACCCTACCACGCCCACTCCCCCTTCTTCGTCCCAACCTCCTCGCTCCCGACACCCGCTCTCATAATCTGCACCTCCCCTACTATCTCTAGCCCTTCATCTCCTAGCTCAACTCTCTCCAACTCTGCTTCCAAGACCGCTATCTCTAAACCTCCCTCGACAGAACACACTAACCTAAACCGGGGCTTGCCCACTCAATATCACCACTGACAACCTCTCCAGACCACAGCCAACACGCGTAAAGGTATTGGCTCCTCACGACTTCTGGGCAATAACCAAGGAGGGGGAAACGGTCCCGGCTAAATCAGCCTTACGCGCACTCAGCCCACGAAAATAGGTCGCCTCAACGTGACACAATTAAACGTACGCAGTTGGCACGGTATTCGCCATACGGTTGCCAACTGGGTTCTGAACACACAGAGACCTGACATAATACTCTTGAACTCGACCAACCTACATCCTCCCAACAACAGACTCCGCATTGTAGTTTACCACACGTACCCATCTCCACAGGCGCAGCACCTAGGATCAGCGATCCTAGTAAAGCGCTATATACACCACCTCCTCATCCAAACACAAAATGACTTTTCTAGCCTGCAAGGTACAGACAAGCTCCGGCCCGATCCTAGTGGCCACACACAGACCACCACTCCGGGATCTATCAAACCACAACCTTCCTATCTTCTTTGCGGGGGACATCAACGCCTTTCACCTAACACTCCTTTCAAACACTACGAATGATGCAGGAAGGTACCTGGCCGGTGCCTTGCGGCGATTTCGCTGCGAGCACATCGGCCCGGCCTTCCCCACATTCTTCGGTACTCGTGGAGGAATCACGTCTCCGGACGTGGTCTTCCGCAACGACCACGCTACACGCACATCTCACCGGGTCCCCATGTACTCTCTGACCACATACTGATATGCCTTATCATATCCACATCTCGTATACCACCTCTGTTCGAATAAAAAAACACGAACTGGGAAAAGTTCAAGAGACAACAGATAACACGCCACAAAACCTCGACCTGGACCACACCAATCCAGACCTGTTAGATGACCACTGGTGCTCAATCATAAACACGCGACCTACTACACTCACCACAAAAAAACCTACACTTGCATAAAACATTTCACATTTTCCATACACACTCAGAGACTGATCACACAGTACAATAATCACTACACTAGAGGCCCACGACAAAACATCAATCACTTACGTGCCCGCATCTTACAGTGCGTGCAGCTAGGTAGGAACCGGCAGCGGCGAGACCCGTAGCACTAACCCTTCCTTCTTCTGGCGGCACTGATCCACCCAAACTCTCCAAGTAAACAAACAAACACTCAGACACCAATGTCATCATCGACGCATTTAGGTCCCACTGGGACACAGTACATACACACAAGCCACCTAAACCACACGCGCGGGAGCACTTCCAGGAAGTCCAGGAGTGGTGCCGGGCCCACGCTCACGAGCTAAGGGCCGCCCCCGTGATACGAATGGAGCTGCTGGACTACACATCTGCACTGACCACTCCCATCACCGTCGAAAAAACAAAACATTACTTTAAAACAACAAAACGTGCCCCCGGCACCTCAGGGCTACCAGCAAAACTAATACACAACCTACCCGCAAACATATACCCGGCACTCACACACCTATTCAACGCCTCACTAGCCTCAGGCCACTTCCCTAAAATATTCAGTCTCTCACAACATACTTCTACACAAAACGAACAAAGACCCCAAACAATTACAGGCCTATTGCTCTATTAGAGCACCTGGGTAAAATACTCGAACGCATGATCAACTGCCGCCTACGCGAATACCTGGAAGAGAGGGTTCAGGAGGGGCAGGTCAACTCAGGCCACCGTGACCATCGTTCATCACAGAATACAGAAAAAACGCCAGGTACATCAAAATACTCTCTCCATCACAAAGGAGGTGGAGGAGGCCTTTGACAAAGTATGGCACGAGGGACTCCGTTGGAAACTCGCCAACGGAGTTACCTCTCTGCACCAGAAGGCTCCTCTCGCACTACCTCACTGAACTGAAATGCACATTAAATACAATACCCTCTCAAAACTCTTCACACCACGCTCAGGCGTTTCCTAAGGAAGCGTACTGGCACCCACCCTATACATCCATCATGTACACAAACGACACCCCACGCACACCCGAAAACTGCTGTCACACAGTGTCCTACGCCGATGACGAGACCATTCTCGTCAGCGGCCGTGGAGCAGAAGAAATCGCGCTCCCCGCTCAAACAATAATAGACGATAAGACAGATTACGCACCAGTCACTCGTAGCCGCGAGTGACACGTGGCAGCAGAATGCTCAGCGCATTCAAAACTCTGCTCTGAAGCAGGCTTGCCGCTCTCCCCTGTATACCATAATGTCCACACTGCACAACAAATTAGCACCCCAACGCATATGCTCACACTACTCGCCAGACCCATTATACACTGCACTACATGTAAGAATATGCGATGGCACCGCGATATCACGCGGCCCATACCGTTCTCGCATAAACTAAAAGCATCATGAATAAAACACTCCTTCCTAACCAACCGTCGTCCAGTCACAAACATCTCGAGACCAACCTAACCACACCAGGCATCGTTGTCTAGCCAGCGACGTATCAACTCATCCTATCTCCTCTCAAGTTATTTCCGCAACCTTTTCCTCTATCCTTTCTATACACAATGAAAAAATGATAAATAAAATTGCTAACTCAAAGTAACGGGTACTGGGATTCGCAGATCTGACCGTTCCTGCCACCCAAACGTCAGAAGACCGAAGGTACGCAGCGTAGCCAAGTTTCATTTGATACCGGGAGGAAATTCACGTATTTCCGGCCTGATTGCAAATTAAGGAAGCCTTACCATTAGATCGTCATGAATTATGATGGTCACTGGGGCAGTTGGTGCGCTTCGCCCGCTGCACTATTTACTTCTTTTTTTACTCTAATAGTCTACTCAACCGTTTGTTTACCTGCACTCGGCACCAGGAGAAACTTATCACCCAGGGAAAGTTGAATTGAACTCTGGCATCTGTGGAAATTCGTACGCTTCCTCCTCGGTCCCTCTCGGCATGCCTTTCTCTCTACGACCATACCTTAACAGTCCGTCTAGGCTTAAGGACGTGACTAGGTACCTCATGCCGGCTCAGCATAGATGCTTTGGAACCTCTATAAACGACGCCATTTAACGTCCGTAATTGCAACAGATTAGGCGTTGGGAAGTGAATAATGGAAATCTAGATTTTGCCCCAATAAACCCTTTCCTGCATCTGATGAGCTCCCTGTGGCTGTTATCGGATGCACACTACAGTACCGACTTGCGTGCCAGGCCAAGTGAAAGGGGTTGGGAAAAGGCCTAGGCCGCGAGTAGGGTCCTTTTCGAGATTTGCACCTTCGACTCCTTTTACCGTAAAATCCGTTTAAATTTGAATCAACAAGAATTTGATAGAAATTTGGAGATGCAAAGCGAGACTCAAATTGCCATCCATATGCGTGATTTTTGACCCGATAAAGGTTTTGATCGCACACGAATACCAGGGTAATTCCTCCAGATCGAGACCCATTTGGGAAGCTACGGATTCACAGATTGTCGATCTTTAGCTCGCTAGATCGAGTAGACAACACACAGGAAAGAATGTACTCATCAATCCAAGATATCCAGTCAGAGTAGGAAATCTGAACTTAGGAAAGCCTTGGCTACTTCCACATGCGACATTTAACGTCATAATCTGCCCCCCGATTTAGTCACAAATTTACATCGCATTTGACATGGATGGGGCAAAGAGCAGATATGCGTTTTCTCATGGAAAACTTAAGCGGGTACGATTTTTTTTTTTAAGAGCTCATCTGGCGACTACCTACTTGGGCATTAGTCGCCGTATTAAAACTGGCCTAGTTCTAAGCGGGTACGAGGAATCTTTTGATCGCTGGACAGGATTCTGGGGAACGTCGCGAGGAGGAACAACGAGAAGACATACTTAGTTCTAAGCAACGTTGTATAGTCTGAGACTACCACAACAGATCCTAGCCGGTCTGTCGAAGATTGTCCCAGGTGGCGAACCCTTGGAAAGTTCGAAAAACAGTAGTTTTTTTTCTGTTCAACGTACACAAGATTAGTGTGTAGAAAGGCTTTTCAGTATTCAAACAAACGGCGACTTTTGAAGATGAGGAAGCAATTCAAGTTCCACAAAAAATAAATGTTAATTGAAGTAAATATGTTCATTAATAATAACAAAAAAATTTAAATGTTATTTTTTTTACCTATTTAAATTTTAAAATAGCTTCTGTAAGTATGCACAACCAGCAAGCCAAGATGTTATATCATATTGGACTACATTGTATTTGTGAGTGCAACAGGCCTACCTGTTTTAATAATAGTTTCTTTCATTATAAGTCATTGCACGGAACTTCCTCTTTAATAATTTTTCAATAATGCAATCGCATTTTCTCCCAACTTCATCGGCAGCCATTTTCTTTAAAAGGGAATTATCACCAAAAAAATCAATAAACAATATACCACAAATATTTAAGCACTGCATCAGGATGAATGATCTCAAATATACGAAGGGTGAATGTGGTAGTAGGCCTGCCAGAATCCCGGAAAAAAAATGCTTTATATAAGTTATTTAGCTGCCTCCTTCTTCAAAACCAGTATTTAAATATAACCAAAAAATGTTTAAGCATCTGGCTGGTTGCCAGATGCAAGCAGATGACTGCAAAGCAAATTTGCATCCTTTTCCTTATAAAAATCGAGGTTGTTTTTTTTTATTAATTCTAACACCGCGTTGAAATATCTAAGTAAGAATCATAAGACTATATTATTCTAAAGCACCAAAAAGCGGAACCATTGAAATAAAAAAAAGGCAAAAAAGAAGTTGAAATCTCTACGAAGATTCATTTCTTCAATTGCAGTGGGGCTGATCAGGGTCTAACGCCAATTCGATTGAAAGTGAACGGTACCGTATGGGGTATGCAAGTATAAATGTGACAAAATTGATTCTGCAGTTATATTAATTGTGGGGTGAAATTTCTTCTTTTCTAAAAAAAGGAAGGCATCGCTTCCATTGACTGCACACCACTGGAGACCCCCCCCCCCCGCTCTTTGCCACCTTATAAGCCTACCGGTAACCCAGGCAGCTTCACCCCTTGGCTGTCTCAGTGGCCCTCCAACAAGAACACAAGACGCGCCGCATTGTTCACAGGCCTCCGCGTTAAGGTCGGGTGAGCTATCCTCCACTGGGCATTGTCGACGCACCTCGTAAACAGATTTGGCACATTGGTGGGAGCCGGCATGGTCGCTCCCTATGTTCCCAATGCGTGACGGTCCATGAGATTCCGGTCGAGATGCATGGAACCTAGGGGAAGGGGGGAAAGCTGAAGGCCACTCTTGAGGTGGGCTTTGGATACCTGATGGGTGATGAAACACGTAGACTACTCGTTAGTCCAAAATATTGTCAACCTACTGCATGGCAAATAACCGGTAGGCTAAGGAAAACCTCAAAAGGGAAGAACAAGCCAATACCCAAATACCAATTCTATTTCTGCTTATTTTGAACTTAAAGACTAATCTCTAATTTAGAATAAAGTCCTACTTCCTAGTTTTCTTCACTGTTATTAGTTTATTTATCCTTCATGTATGAAGAACCTGTGCGAGATGGAATATCAAATGCACAGGATTAGGTATAAAAATATTAATTTGGTAGGGAAGAAAGGTCAAAAGAACCTAGTTCAGCAACGGATGTAGGATTTCAAGGGCTCAAGACCGCCACACATTAGGTCCATGACAGCTTTGTTGGAGGGAAGAATCCACAAGTTAGAATAAACTCGTAAACTCGAACAATTAAGTCTGGATACTAGCTAATTTAGCAAGAACAGATTTCAAATCAATATTATACCAAATGGAAGAAATGATTATAGGCAATTTGGCTGGGCAGATTTATTTCTTATCCAGGGAGCCACAAGGACATTGAAAGAACCAAATGAAATCAAGTTCCGGGTTCCTTCAAGACACTTTGCATCATCATGTGAAGCTGAATTTTGATGACTGAAAAATAGAAATACAAGATTATCAAAACTTTTGCCAGCATAATTAACCGCAAACACACCACCCTTTTAAGAGAGTACATTTCATGCCATCCAGATACTTAGCAGTTTTTTAATGCATAACTTTTGTTAAATTTTCCAAACAAATTATTATTTTTTTCAACACCAAATTAAGGTGCGTTAGGATCTGGCTTCTGCGATTGATTGATGTCACAACGTGGCAGCAGGCCATTACATATGTGAGCTGACGGTGGAATATGCACCGAGAATAATATACCTACGATCCAGGAGTAACAGCACTGCCACAGAATGAAAAGGAGGTATTTAAGGGCAGAAAAAGAATGGATACCATGTCAGGTCTAAATTGTGAGCAGGGGGCACACGCTCCTATTTAGTATGGAGCACAAGTCAATCCTATTAGAATAAAATGAATGTGAGTTAGCGAAGTGGCACGAGCCTGTATTGCCAGCAGCTTTACCATGGTGGCACCTGGGGAAGGTGAAAATGATTTGGTCCACAGCCTGAATGATAAGAACCACCTCAAACAGGTATGCATCATTGCTTCAAGGAAACAGGATGTGGCTCGCTAAAATTCACACACTTAGCCTTCATAATACAGATCTACCATATAAGGCAGTTAGCGATACCAACAAGCTCAGACAGACTTGGGGCGTCAGTCACAATTGTTGCTGCCCAATCCAAGTGGATTCTATATGGCAGCTAGGATGAAACGAGGCAAATCATCTATAAAAGGTGGAGACCACTTTGACAAAAATTTACAAAACGAAGGGGTAAAAGATTCCTCCGCCAATATGAATCGAAGACCGGTGTGTTGAGGAATAGTTAAAAGGGTCGGGAAACACGACCAGAGAATGGCGAAATAGCTACAATCCAAAGGTGGGCAACCGATTGGTCCCCACCGCAAAAACGACAGCAAGGGCTGATATGAACATCACCCGAAACAAGATGGCCGTGAGTAAGTCTCGTGTGGCCAATGCGAACTGGGGAAAGGGCCACCTCCAACGACCGCATTCTATGACGGATCGATGGCCAAGAGCGAATAACATTTTAATTTTGTATAGTTTGGATGATGAACAGTCATCCCATTCATTCTGCCACAGTTGAAAAATCTATTTTCTTATTGAAGGAAAGTAGCCCCTAAAAGGCAGAGCAGTTATCAGGGGACACAGAATGTGCTGAGCGGGCCAATAGATCAGCCCTCTCGTTGCCCAGGACCCCCACATGCTAAGGGACCCAGCAAAAAAATAATTCTATATCGGGACGCATTTTGGATCAGCCAGTTGCAAATTTCTGTGACTAAGGGATGGGAAGCATTAAAAGATCTAATTGACTAAAACACTCCTCGAGTCAGAAAAAATGACAAAATCACTAAAAGGTAAAATTTGGACGAGTCTAAACGCTAAAAGGATTGCTGAAAGTTCAGCGGTAAAAATGGATGCTGCTGGAGGCATGAACCAAAACTGCATGTCGTCAAAGTTTATCCTTTTCCTAATCATTTCTTCTAGAACACGCTCCATAACTTTCATAATATGATCGAGGAGCTATACCTCTGTAACTACCCCTTTCTAGCACATCACCTTTACCCTTACACACATTCACGATCACATTCTTCAGCGTCTTCTGGTATACTACATTCATATATGAGAACATATATAAGGTCTGTGACCAACCGCACACCGATATCTCCAGTCTTTCAACATCACTACATTTACCCTAGAAAAGAGGTCCAGCCACAGGTTCTGCGGAAACCACAAATATCTCTTGGTCCATCTGCGGAAACCACAAATATCTCTTGGTCCAGTCAAATTTTATGTCTAATAAATAATTCTAGTGCACAACCACAATTTACCATCATTTTTAATGCTATTCACCCGCAAATCACTATTTTTCTTTTTAATCTGCCTAGCCAGTTTAAACACCCTTTTCCTGCCCTAAGATGTTTTGGGGCCTCTGACTTAGCCATATACACTTCCTACTTGCCCTTTTCGCTGCCAAGTACTATACTTCTTTACTCACACCCTAGAGATCATGCTAGCCGAGTGGATACGGCGTTGGTCTGCCAACGTCGAGGTACCGGGTTCGATCCCGAATCCAGGCATGAGTGGACACAAACGTCAGCGCACGGGGAGATCTGGTTACCAATTGGTGGATGCGCTGTGTTTACCCCTGTATTGGGGTTGGTAGATCTTAACCTTCTCATAACACACACAGCCAATTACAACACTGCTTTCTTTCCTCTCGTGTCTTCGCAGCACAACACTGTTCCAAGGAATCCTGCCAATGGGTATCTATATCCACATAACTGACATGGAACAGGACCCCTGCATCAGGGCGAAGAAGGTTCCAGCTGAACACTTTGGTGCCAAAACAAAACATCCTGGCCCATCTCCCCCAAAGAGGACCGACCCCTGGTGCCCTCGGGCTCACCAGCAATTATTATACTGACTTATGTAGATTTCATTATCCGGTCGGGGATCCCCCTGGACAAAGGAAAGTTGGCGAACCTGCTTCCATGCCATAAATGATCTTTTCTCCTTGCAATTGAAAACTTTCACATATCCCGTGCATTTTTGCTTTGTGGAACCTTATCACGATATGCTAAAATCTAGTAAATTACATTTTCTCTATCTAATTGTTTAGTTACATTTTCTCTATCTAATTGTTTAGTTACATAAACCATAAACTCCACTAAGTTTGTTAAACATGATATCAGCATCATGTTCGTTTAGCGTCCATACTTTCCATATCGTGGGGTTGGACGTTTTATGAGTCTCCTCCACTCATGTCTGCCCATGATATTCTCTTCACCAATGTCCCATCTTCTCAGGTCGTCTTCCCTGCACTTCTATCTCAAAAGCTCTCCTCAATATGTGTACCTCCTCTCTTCTTCTAACATGGCTTAACCATCTCAATCTTTTCTGCTTATCTCATACACAATCACTTTTAAACATATGCTGAAATCATTTATCAATATACCACTTTCTAGATGGTGAGAAATACTCTTCCTATACTAGTATTCAACACATCTTATGACCTAGAACTATCACATATTAAACTGTTTGGATTCTCTTTGAAAAATAATCAATAAGTACCTCTATTATTTCCTCATTAGATTCTTTCACATCCCTTTCATAATTACAAGGGTAATCCCAAAGGTAAGGCCCGCAAAATATTTAGAAATCAAAAACGTTTGTTTACTTACATCTCATTTTAAAGTTTGAACATTTATCTATTTTTATACATAATCGCCATTTCGGTCGATGCATTTCTGTATGCCCATGTCATACCAGCTCACAGCCATGCCGCTGAGGAAGCGTTGAACCTAATCTTTAAACTCTTCGACGTTGCAGAAGCGCGTTCCGGACAAATGTTCTTTCAACTTGGGAATGAGGGGTAGTCATTGGTGCCAAGGTGGGAACTTTACCGGCAGACTGTTTGTTTGAATTCTCGCGGCTTGGGCGAAGAAGAATGCCGCCAATCACGTGATTGTTGTTTGGTTTCAGATGTGAAGTGGAACGGCCAGGTTTCGACACCGTGACAATCGAATACAAAAAGCTGCCATTTTGGTCTGCATAGCGAGGAAGAAATTCGCGGGAAGAGTCGACTCGTTGCCGTTGGTGGTCTTTGAGCATTCACGGGACCAATCGTGCGCACACCCTCCGATATTGCAACTTTTCCGTCAAAATGGTATGAATGCTGCTTCGGGAAACATCATGAAGCAAAATGGGGAGATCAATTAGTGATCCGCCGATTTTCACACGGGATTTGCTCAACCTTCGCAACTGTCACGTCTGAAATTGATGATCGCCCGCTTCTTTCTTCGTCGTGAATTTCAGTACGACCAGCTGCAAACTCTCTAGACCACTTTAGGACGTTTTTGACATACACGCACGACTCGCCATACAGTTCCGTTAATTGGCGATGAATTTCAATCGGTTTAATGCATTTTACATTCAAAAACTGAATAAGTGGGCAAACTTAGCACTTGGCGGTAGCATCAATCGGGAGCTCCATCACAAACGGCTGCCAAGCCAAGACAGCGTGGCAGCAATGCGCGCACAGGGGGCAGGCGCACGCGACACAAACAAACAGCCGCATGAAAAGTTCCCTGCATCCTAACGGTTAGGAGACTACTTTTCGAATTACCCCCGTAATAGGCCCTATTTTATCTGCTAGATTTATTTATTTTAAAGATTTTTTTTTTATCTTTATTATTGAGCTAAATTAATTGGTGCCCTTCATAAGTTAAAGTGAATTATCTGATGATCACTATTTCCCAAAGCTTCCCAGAGTCAATTCCTGTACCGATTATCATACAAAATTCTATATCTTTAACTTACTCTATCCATATTTTCCAAAGCCAGTTTAAATTAAAGTCACCTAGAATAACTCTCGGCTTAAAATCAGTCTGTTCAGGTGTCGGCTTTATTGAATTATTTAGATTTAAGCAATAGTATTTCTTATAGAAATAATTCACCACCAGTCATACCAATCTTTTGACTAATGTACATATGATAACCCTGTAGATCAAATTCCCCCACATTGTCATTGAATCGAATTTCACTAACCTACGATTCTGTTTCACAAATCTATCTCCATCAATAACATAACTAAATAACTCCGTCCTTCTTATTTCTAATACTAGAAGCATTGGTATAGAGAGAACTAGCATCTATTCCCTTTCCCTAACCCACCCTGTCTGCCTTGGGTAAAATTTCCCGGACCACTATCAGCATTTAGTTTTCCACCTATTAAGACCCAATAACATGATCATACGCCTTCTACACCATCTATCCGATCCCTACTCAAATGCAGTCACCCATCACATACACTGCTTTCTTAACATAAAACCTAACTCACATATCCACAAATATCACCGACATTCTAAATCAACATTTTCAGAAACTCACCTGTAACAACAGCTTTCCTTCAAACTCACCTCACATAATTGACTTCTACATGTATAATCACAACTGCATCGCATACAGAGCCAAACACTAGCCCCTCCCTCTTATCTGTTACTTAGATTACTTGGCAAGCAAATACTCAATCCATTCAACTTCCTAATTCCGCCAGACCTATCTCTCATACTTTCATATAAACTAAGAAACTCCACTTGCATCTACATCCTCACTTCCAGTTGCTTTCTCTCTCAGGGCACCGAATCTATTAGTAAGCTAAGAAGAGGTCGTGTCGCTGCCTCACACATCTAACCTATCATGCTTATCTACATTCACTTTCATTAGTCTCATTTACTTGGGACTCTACACTAGGCCTCCCCGTTTGCCCTACTATAAGTAGGGCCGAGCCCACATGTTCTAGAACTGTCCCTACCTACATCTGACATCTACCTAGTTGCCAGACCTAGCCTCGAGTTCCCTCCCAAGCTCAGAAACCAGCCCCTCCAAACTACAATGCTCTCTAAAAACAGAGCTCTCACCCACCCTAAATTGACAGAGCACTGACAGAATCCACATAACATGTATTCCCTCCTTGATCACACCACACTTTTATTTATTATAAGAGCCTAACTGGCGACTGCATACTAAGGGAAAAGTCACCATAATCAGACTACAGCCAGATGACAATCTGGAATCAGGGGTAGGCCCGCCTCCACGCAAAAGTCATAGCCGGCAAGTCTTGTACACAAAACCATCCCGATTAAGAGGGACAAGTGGTAGCAATCCCACTTGTCCCGGTACCAGGACAAGTAACGTGCGTGAAGATACCCAGTCTGGGACAGTCAACATGAATGTGCCAAATAGTCGGGGGGGGGGGGGGCAACGCAGCCATCACAATAAGGAGCAGGCATGTGTTCCTTCAAATGGTGGTTCGTCCCGCGCGTGTCTAATTCAGACAACAGAAAGCAGCCTGAAGCCGCCCCAGCATTGGGGAAGAGGGTCCATAGGAATAATCGTGGTGTAATGGCAGGCAACCTTAAGTTGCCCTTGGCTGTATCTCATTTTCTTTGACAAACATTTATGCTCACTGCCATTCCCAAACTACCCCTACAACCAACTGCATGCCATTTGGCACAAAAACAAAGTGAGAAGAGCAAAACAAAAAAGTAGACCCGAAATTCTCAATTTATAATTCCCAATTAAAATGAAGAGAAAACCTTAAACAATCAGGGAAAATATAAAGAAAGGGTGATTAAATTAGGATCTTATGAAAACGTATAAAAAATACCGGAACATATTCTACTCATTAACCCCTATTTAATATAACTTGTCTTATTTTGTTTGATACAACTATGTTGCACTTATTGTTTAACACTTATAGACCCATTGTCATACATAAACAGACTTACTGACAAAACTTTCTCCTCCCCAGTTTTTGTAGCCCATAATGGCAAATTCCAGGAGTTGCAACACCGCTATTTATGAAAACCACACCTACAAGTGCTAAATAAAACATACTCACTGCGGAGGTATAAGTGCTAGTAGTAATTACAAATAAGAATACTGTTTACATAGAGAGCCCTGCTGCAGATTAAATATTGTAATGACAATGGGACTGGCCTTTGAGTTGACTAAGTAGTCCTTGCTAGCCAACTGTAACTATGTAATATTTCATTTTCCAAGACGTGCCTACCAAATGACATGGTCGATACATTGGAAGGCTTTAAAAATTAGTCTTGGTAATAGAAACTTTTTTAGTGAAAACCAACAAACGCAAGTTTAAGGGGAAAGATTTGCCAAGAAAGTAGATTGATTAGGTAAAAAAGGAAGATATATAGCTACAGTCTAGTTGTCAATCTACACCTGAAACCACATTAAATTGAAGTTTAAGTAGAGCATTGAAGATTTGTTCAAATTTATTTCTGAATGTTAGGACAAAATACTTACATAATCTTTCTTATTTAAGTTTAATAATCTTGTTATCCTCAACCTATTATTCCTAGAATACCACATCGGCAATTGATTTACCTGTCACTCTTAAAACACCAATAATAATTAGAATGAAAGAATTAAAAATTGGAAAAAAACTATTTGGGACTAACTACCAACCTTGTTACATTCCTTGAGCCCTGGGAAACCTGGGTGGTGGCGTTCTAATCTTCCGAGCTTCTTTACTCCTGTTTCTGACAACTTTACTGTGAATTGCACAAGAAACACAATAGTGTTGCTTTATATACAATTTTGGTATTTGGTATGCTGAAAAAAAATAAAATAAAATTACTGGCACATTAAAGAGAACAAAATAAAGGAGAAAATATACACAGAGTTTTGAAAAACTGAATTTTAAAAATTTACTTTTAATCAAAGCAATATGACAGCAGTCTATGTCGGGTGAGGCAGCCCAGTGCAGGAGCAGGCACCAACACCAGGCAAAATAGAGCAAGATCACACAGATTGGGATATTCAAAAAGAATGTGCCATATAGGGTGGGGGATAACCGTAGTCTCAGCCCATTAGTGGTAATTTTTTATTTTCCTACAGAAAACTAATGTTTATTGTAAATCACCAAAGATTTGGGTTGATGTATGGGGAATTTCCAGGCCATTCTAAGCCAGTTAACACACTCCAAGGAATAGGTGCATTTTTATTGAAGTATCACACAGTGAAATCCTGATGAAAAAAGTTTGTATCATTTGAAGCAAATGAGTATACAGGGTTTTCTTTGGATGTCATTTCGTCAACAGCAATGAACAGGCCAGGGCCTTTTGCATTAAAACTACCAAATAGTCTTAGGGGTAGCTAATTAAGCACCTGTTTAAAGTACCCTGGGCAAAAAGGGGTGGCATTTAGTGCCTCACTACCAGTGATCTGTACCTATGAACTTCAAAATCTTCAGCATCTAAAAATCTAAATTTTCTCAATTGATTTTGTGATCATGATCACCAACAGCATGTTTTCTTACATGAAGCCAAATCTTTCTCTAGCTTTATTTCTTGGGATCACACGATTTATTCCCCATCATAACCTGGCAAACTGAAGACTTCGCGGCATTGTGGGGTAGGTCGATGGGAACAGTCACAAGGGCATGTAACTATGGAACCATCCGTATACACTGGCAGTTCCAGCGTGACACGAAGTGTGCTCCAAAAATGCTGAACACAAAACTCCTGGTGCTGTATAAGCTTTGGGACAAACAGTCAAAGGTGGTCGACTCTAGGGTGGTGTCCTGGACAGAACCAGCCCCAGAGCTATACCTAGCTCACGAAGGAGTTTCCTAGCCCTACACCTAAAGGGCTTAGGGTATGACTGGCGTCTGTCTGCGGCATAGGCATTGTCGAGATCAGCTGCGAATGGAGTGAGAGCTGTTGGCGACTGAGAGAGGCGCTGGTCTCGTGTGTACAGGAGAATACTGCACTGTGCACGGGGCAGAGTGAGTGGCATCTCCCCAGCATCGACAAGTAGGCTCTCAATGGGTGAAGTGCGGAAGGGACGGGTTGCCAGGCGAAGCAGGGTGTGGTGGATCCTGTTCAACAAATCTAAGAAAGGCCATGCCTCACTCACCCAGGTGTCTAAGCATGGCATACGAAACATCGTCTGGACCACCATGGGCGGCGTCCGCGGACGAAGGAAGAGCGGAACGCAACTCACTAAGAGTAAACCTGTCGTTTACGGGTTCTCGGCCTCTGGAGGTAAAGTACATTCGGCGGCCTTTGGCGAAATCACGACGCACAGTGAATGTTGTGGGAGCAGCATTGCGACAAGAGAATGCGGTGGCGAAGGATTCCGCCACGGACGAGGGATCTGAGATTGCAATCACATTCTCCTGGAAAACGGGAATGGGGGCCTGCGAGAGCTTGCCACGAATCTTTTTAACTCGCTTCCACACATCTGCTAGAGGGATCTTTCCCGTTAAGTGAAGACACGTATGCCCGCCAACAAGAGCGGCCCACGGCGATGAAGCTGCCGGAGAAGAAATCAACCGCCTCATCTACTGACTTAAACTTCTTGACTCCAACAAAGAAATCAGTCATTTCCTGAAATACCGACCACCACCCCCAGAGCCAAGCACCACCGGGGCGGGCTCTCGGGCGGCAGCGGCTCACCTCCGACCAAAATCAGGCTGTGCATCTGGATGGCGCAAAGAAAGATACGAGAAAAAATGAAGTGGTTCTCGGGCACTGATGCGTAAACTCATCCATATTTACGACGCCTATCTCCAGCTCGTCGATCAGGTCGGCAAGGACTTGATCCCTGGGATTAATTGAGTAGTCTACTGTTCAGATCTCTGAAGCAAAGAAAGGGCCCGGTCAACCGTGCCACGACGGGGCGGAGTAACAAGGAAAGTAAGTATCCTAGGAGACCTTACGGTCCATTCAAAGAGGGTACCTTTTGACTATCAATCGAGCAGGCACATGACTGCTCAATTGTTTTGTGTCCCTCACGTCGAAGTGGGCTGACGATGGAATGTACGCGGAAATAACAGTATACCTATCGAGGTGCAGCTGTACAGCTACTACCTGAAAAGATGTATGTAAAGCAAACAACAGAGATATCATGCAGGGTGTAAATCACCCATCCTTAAGCCCGACCCCATCCGGTAGTGGTGGGGTCGCAAAACCCTTATACTCTGGGAGGGTTGGCAGGGGGCAGGCGACGAGCAGGGTCTCCTGCAAAAAGACGGCCAACAGTGAATGGGATGAGACAAGCCTCGGCAGGAATTTTTTCTAATATAAAGAGCTCATCTGGCGATTGCCTACTTGGGCATTAATTGCCGTATTAAAAACTGCCTAGAACTAGGCTACTTTGAAATTTAATGCAATAACAGAAAAACAACCCAAACAAAAACAGAAACTAAAACGGGGAAAAGGAAACGAGTAGTAAGCAAGCTCCTGCGTCGGGGGAGGTCCCCAGGCGCAGGAGAGTGCAACCTATAAGAGGGAAAAAAAACCTGTTTAAATAATAGGGAGAAAGCCGGCCTCCGCCAAAAAGTCAAAGTGCACGCACTCGTCCTAAGCACAATGGACAGGCGGTGGTGACCCCACCCATCCCGGTACTGGGACAGGTAGCGTGCCCTGAAGATCACCCAGACTGGGACATCCGAGAAGAATGTGCTGAATAGTCTGGGGGACGACGCAGTCGCGGCGCAATGGCACGCAACCTTAAGTTCCCTTCGACCGTCTCCCATCTTCTTTGCCAAACAGTCCGAATAGCTACCCGTATTCCTACCATGTAGTCAGTGTGAGGAAGAGCGAAACGCTGGTCGGGTCGCAGAGTCCTCGTGGACTCTTTGGCGCACTCATTCTCCGCAATTCCTACATGTCCAGGAACCCAGCAGAAGATAATCTCAATATCCGCCCGGCTCGCCAAAACCGTGGCGTCACGAATATCGCGAACCAGGGGGTGCGGAAATTCCAATGCCCTGAAAGCACTCAGGGCACAATCTGGTCTCCGAACCTGGCACGTTGCATACTCCCGTACCGAGTGGTGTATTTCCACCAGTTCGGCCGTGAAGACAGACGCAGCGCCTGGCAGAGCCCCGCTGACTTCAAACAGAGGGGATACGGCATGGAAGCTGACCCCCTCTTGGGACTTGGAACCATCCGTATACACTGGCATGGTTCCAGCGTACCACGAGGTGTGCTCCAAAAAGGTCGGACGCAATACTCCCGGCGCTGTACAAGCTTTGGGAGCAGAGGCTATACCTAGCTCTCGAAGGAGTTTCCAGGACCTAAACCCAAAGACTTGGGGTATGATTGGCCATTCTCAGCGGCATAGACACCATCGAGATCAGCTGCGGATGTAGTGAGAGCCAGGGCGACTGAGGGAGGCGCCAGTCGCAAGGCGAAGGCCGGTTTGGTGGATCGAGTCCACCTTCCGCAATAAACGCTCGGCTGTGGATGCATAAAACTCATCTGTAGTCGAGCTTTTAACAAACAAAAGATCGATAAAAAAGTAAAGCAGTAGCCCCATCAGCACCCAAGCGCTGAACTTCACGGAACGGAGAATATCCATGGCGCGGGTCAAATACAAGACCAAGGAAACGGTGCGATTTGTAACAGATCAAGTAGATAAGGGAGAGAATGTAGATATAAAGTAATCACTATTTTCTCAGGAGTTACGAGAAGACAGTCAAGGGAAAGGTAGTTTTTATTTTGAAGGTTTTCATCTTCGGGCATGGTGACCCTAATAATAATAGGGGAGGCAAACCCTCATCACACCACACAGTAGCCCGCTCTTTGAGGGGTGAACAGAGGGCTGACAAAACTAGCTGCCACCATTTAAGACCACTCCGCCTGCCTAGTGACCGGGCAACAAAACAGCTCCACATTAGGCACGGCATAAAATAGATATATAGTGGAAGGAGATGTGAGGAGATGATGCTCCCACCCCCCTCAGCCATGATCCAGGATAGTTGAGTGAGAGGAAGCTGGTCAGTATCTACGTATAAAATTAGAGGCAGACAAGAGAAAGTTGTGGAAGAGAGGAAGTAGGGTAAAAATGTAGGCTGTTAGAAAGAAGAGGCTAAGCTGGGGCCAGAAGGGGCATTGAGTCCTTGTCAGCATGGCAGCCAGGAAGGCAATTTGCTGTATTATTTTTTTTAAAAAATCATTCAAAATTAAAATGGTTACATACCAACTTATAGTCTGATGTACATGGCTAAAAGAACCAAGAGGAAATAAGATTTCCTTGAATCAATTAATTGTTTAACAGGAAAGTCTAATCCCCATAAAGGGACTCCTTTACTCTGGCGCAATTGGAAAGAATAAATTAGGATAATTGTGTACACTACAACACCTGAAAAACCTTGTATGCTATAATAGGGTGCAATTCCAATGAAAACAAGTGAACCCGAAAATGAAGTATGAAATCTAATATGTAGGACAAAAATATATAATACAAGTATGGAGGAAAAGGGGGAGGCACCCCCCCCCCAAAAAAAAAGTAAGAAAAGGTACTTACAAGTATATACTGAAGCTTCACTAATATCTTTAACAGCTGCTGCTTCAACTATATTTCTAATCTGAAACTTCTTAATGGCCTTGTCCTTTGGCACACAACGCCCACAATTAGTACAGCGAACAGGGTTTACATGGCCTCGCCCATGTTTGGACCGTCCGTTGTTTCTTCGCTTAGAAGTCTGGAAAAAGATTTTAAATGGAAATATTTACCCATAGTGATTTATGTAATCCTTAAAATAAGGGGGGTTATGTAGTATGAAGTACCACAGAAGCTTCTATATTATGGAGAGAACTTTGTTACCCCTGAATGGTTATTGTGCAATGCCAAAATGCTTCAGGAAGACCACTGCCTGAGGATTTTTTTTTTAAATCGAGACATCTACTGCCAACAAGCACAGACCAGCAGAAAATAAGTTACGCTTAAAAATATGCTGTTACTATTATTAAAATGAGGGGGAAAGTACACAAGAAAAGACAAATCCCCAGGGATATAAGCATGAATAAGGAGTCTGCATTCTCCAAAAACTATCAACCCACAATTTGGTGTGTAAAAATCTGTCCTGTGTACAAGACATGGTAGCAACCTTGCTCATCCCAGTAGTGAGACTTTCTTTTCTTCTATAACACCCATCTGGTTACTGCCAACAAGGAAATAAGTCACTGGTACTTCAATTCAAGCCTAATACTGGACTAAAAAAAAATCTTAAAAGTAGCAAGAAGTTGGAAGCACACTCAGCCCCTAATGCAAGAGGTACCTATATGACCAAAGCCAGAGTAAAAATAGAGAGCAGACTAAAATGGGCAAATCTATTTTTTATTTTACCTAAAATGTCTTCTTCAATTTTCCCTGGTTAATAATAAACTGATTTCAGGATGTCCTATTGGGTGCGCAACCCAGCATGATTTAATTGAGTTTGCTTAATACCTTTCCTAGTCTGCTTGTAATTTTGGCTGCACTTAATTCCAACTAGGCCCTCTTGGGTAACACTATGCTTTGCATGGCCTTTTTTTTAAATGTTCGGTTTGTCTTGTGCGACGCTGATTATTTTTCTTATTTTTTTAGGGTAATGAAAGTTTAGCCCAAGTCTCTTGTCACAGTTGCAATTCATGTAGGAAAACTGTAGTGTCAATTTTCTTATGTACAATTGATTCTGGTTGAGGAAAGTGCCCTCAATAAGAGTATGGAACTTTATCTGCAAACAGAGCTTATTCCTAGTCTTTCGACTCTTATAATATTTTTTTAATGAATAGGGATGTGGATTATGTTTGTCTATGTTGTGCTACTGTGGACTTGTTAGGCTAAAAGTCCAGAAGAAAGCATAGGGCACTATTGTAATAATTATACTGTTTCTCGAAAAGCAACCTGATATACTGTATATAATTTTGGATTTATGACATTTTGATCACACACTCGCCTGGCTCTTCTCTATTCATGAGTAATAGTTACTAACCAATTGTAATCCTTTCTGACTTTCACCTTTAGTCTATTTTGGTTCCTCACGTGTGATTCAAAAATGAAATATATATATATATATATATATATATATATATATATATTAGGGTAGATAAGTTTTTTCCTCAGTAAATTTAATTTTAAGGATTCCTTTGATCTTTGGATCAAGTTGGGGCTTATGCTGACTAACCAGCAGAATTTGCTACAAGACTCCTTCAAGAAGTCCAAAATGTTTGTGTGCATGAATCTATCCAAGGTACAACAGATTAGTGGTAGTGACTCCACTTATCCTGGTAACAGGAGAGGTAATGTGAGATGATCACCCAGAGTAGGGTATTCAATAAAATGTTGTGCTAAGGTGCAGGTGAGCACTATTAAATGGCACTGCATCTTGTGAGTGTACCCAATTAAATGAGGGTAGAAAGTGAGATGAAGCAATCAAGGGAGGGGTGGGAACACTGGTGCAGTTTCAGCTTAATGGCACACAACTTAAATTTCTCATGTGCCATCTTGTTTGCCAGGCAGCCAGGAGGGCAGACTGGATTCCTGACATGATTTGGGGCCCCTCATTCCCTGCAATCTCCAATGTCCAGGTGCCCAACCACAATGCACTAAAAGCACTTCATGCGAATCACTAGAGATCATATTATGTATTATCTGTAACCAACTCTGCTGTGAGAGAATGCTTGGTAGAGCACCGCTGACTTAAGATGGCATGGAACCATCTGTGTACACTAGCATGGATGCAGCACAATATGAAGGGTGCTCTAAAAAAAAAAGTCTAATGCAATACTGCGGGTGTTGTGGAAGCTTTGGAGAGAGGCATGGTTTTAAATAGTCATTAGTGGCATCCCAGGAAGAACAAAAGGGGTCACATGTTTGAGAGCTATGTATATGGGCCTGGCAGGTTATGGCGTTTCAAAAACAAGACCAAGGAAAAAGTGAGAATGAACCAATAACAGGTAAAGCCAGTTGACCATCGCCTTGCTGCTTCAACTTATTCTTCCAAATTAAAATCAGCGTGCGACTCATTCATGCAAATTTTGTGAGAGCAAGAATGAGCCTCTGACTATCTTTCCTCGCTTAGTCCCATTTCCCCCACCTCAACCTTCACGCCGTACTACCTCCTCAGTCATCTGAACAAGCCCGTGCGTTTCTCCCTGACCATTGCCATTTAACGTCCTCACATGAAGTAACTGCCCTGATCTCCTGCTCTACCAAATCTAGATCAGGTCGGCAAGGACTGTGTTTCTGTGTTTTTATTTGTTTTTACTTTGGATATGTTTTTATGTTCTGTTGTGTGTCTTTTGCTTGTTTCTTCTTCCTAATTAATTAGTCTTTTTATTTTTTAGTTGTTTCTTTTTGCCTTTGTTTTTGCTTTTATTGTTTTTTTCTATATACTTTGTATTTGCTTTTATGTTCTGTCTTTTGCTTGTTTCTTCTTCCTATTGTTAGCAGTATGTTTTATTTAGAAGCAGTGTTCTTGGTTTTTGTATTTTGATTCTTTTTATTTTTAATGATAGTCTTAGTATTAAGAGGATGTCCTTATTTTGTTGTATGGGTGTTTTCAGTTTGTTTATCTTGTTTAGATTGTATTATTATGATGTGTAATCTAGCTATTCCCTGGGCATCATTCCATTGTGTCATGTTTCTTCTTATTGTTGTTCTACCATGGCCAGTATCGAGTGGCACAGTGGCGTGCGGGAGTGTAGTGCCTCCGAGTCCCTGATGCATAATTCCTATGCCTAAAGGGGGTGCAGCTCAGGAGGCTTCACAGGTGAGAATCTACCTACAAAATTATTATATTATGAAAAAGAGGAGAATGATTTATTAGTTATTAGGCATCTAAAATTAATACCCATTAATTAATAGTGACTTTTGATTGATCACATATATTTACTATGCCAAGCTATTTCAAATGAGAGAAGGCAATTTTCACCAAATGCTTTAAATTGATTAAAACTGAACATACCCACAGAATATAGGTAGCTATACCCTCTAAGAATAGGTATGGAAGAAAATTTAAACCAAGAGTGTAATAAACGTATTCTCACCAATGCATTATGATGTAGCCATTAGCTAACTTAATAGCTATTAGGGTTGAAGCGCTGGACTGAGAAAACATGAAAATAATTAAAAATAATAAATAATGTTGATCATTGTATGGGTACCTACTCTTTTCTTGTGTTTTGTACACTTTTCTGCCAATTAATGAAGAATCAAATTTTAAAAAGGGCTAATGGAAATGTTTGTTAGTTATAAACCAGTCTACCAACCTAGAGCCCTTTGCACCTAAACTTTGACTTATTTCTACCAAGATATAATACTTGACGATAATTATGCACTTCTTTCTTTGCTTACCAATTTTCTAGGACAATGAACTGATTGAAGCAGCTATATTGATATTGTATATTGGCAATTTTAAATATAATTGCTTCAATCATTTATATGTGTTTATTTTAATTAATTTATTTTATATTGTTTATAAACAGTAATTTACTATTTGGATCTTTTTCAGGCTTTGTTTCATTAAGATGGTGAATTGAAAGTACTGCAGAAATCTGCTGGAGATCCATAAATCCCTGCAAAAGAAAGACCTAAGAAATGTTTCTGCTTAGCTTTTGCAGAAGTTCTCATCTTTTCTTAGCAAAGAAGCTTTGTTCTGTTTGTAGGAAGAAGCTTTCAGTTACCAATGGAGCAAAATACTTGAGTTGGAACTTCAGCATCTGAACAGGAGTTAAATAAGATGCCTAGCCAAAAAGAGGATTCAGATGTTGTGGTAGTTGAAGTTAACTTACTGAACCAATCATTGGCTTTCATTGGCAAGAGCCCCTTTGATAAAAGGAAAGCCAAAAGGCATCCGACTTACATACCCAAGAAAAGGTTAAAAGTTGAGGAATCTGTTAGGATTTGGTCATGGTTAGTAAGTAGTTCATGAAAATGAGATGTGCCACAAAGATGCAACGTGAACTGTACGCCAGAAGTCATCCAGTCTCTAAAGGAAAAATATCGACAATCAAGCTGTACGGATCAAATCAGAATTCTAACCATATTTGCAACTAGTATGAGCGTTAGAAAACTCATGAGTTTGATTGCTCTCAAAGAAAGGAATGTTAGCTTCACCTAACCTTAAGCTTGGCACTGCTTCCTAACGAACTAAAATCTTTAGTCCTTGAATATTATCGTAGATGACATGAGTTGGGTTCTACCAGGAAAGGATTGTCTAGTAGTGCGAATTAAAGGGGAAAAGCAGAGGTTACAGAAACAACTTTTATCAACAATTTGAAGGAACTTCATAGCAGTTTCAAAGTGAAGTACCCTGAGGTAAAAAGTATCATTCTCAAAGTTTGCTATGCTACGGCCACGTGAGTACATTCTTGTGGGAGGCAGTGAAACTCACTCAGTATGTGTATGCACAATACATCAAAATGTTAAAACTGATGATGGTTGGATCCAAGATGTCTGCTATCACTGATCTACCCTCTTACCATCATCTAATTGTCTCTGCCTTATGTAATCCAGCCCCACAGAATGCTACACGAGTGTGCAAGTACTGTCCACCTGTGGATCAACTAAAAGCAAAACTATTTGGATTTTATTAACAGGAGAATGTGGATAATATTGAATTCAAACATCAACTGAGATCTGAGCTGGCAAACATGATATTATCGCTTGATTTCATGGTGAGATTTTGTGATTGTGTCAAAACTTTGGTGCAATATGATTTTGCTCTGACATTTGTGTCAGTAGAACAAAAAACTGCAACAGGAAGAAGCTACACAATAGCAAGGAGGAGTCTGATGCAACAGACAAAGTGATGGCTCTGCTCAAATGAGTACCTAGGTATATATTAAATGTCTAAAAGTTTTTGTTTAAATTTTTGTCTTAAATAATCTTGTCTAATGTTTTGTATTAAATAACATTTTGTATAGGTAATAAAAATTGTAAATTTGTAATATATGAAAAGTATTTTTGTCTGTCTCACATTTCTGAAATGATAAAAAATAAACTTGTTTTATTGAATCTAAGACTGAAAAAGGGCAGGAGAGCCTAAAAAGAGGGAGAGGTTGTGTTTAGAAGGACAAATATGATGATTGTGTCAAGATTATCAAACTTTCTCAAAATTACTATTTACTAACACTGTCTGGTCATAAATGGCCCCAGTAGAGCGACATGACTGAAAATACCACCCACTTGATGGTATATAAATGCCCATGGAGATCCCACTTTTATTTTTCCTGGAGCTATGGAGGATTAATAGAGATAACTTAGAAAATTTGGGGGGAGGATCAAAGTTGCACTTTGTCCTAGGAATGTCATTCTTCCACTCATTTGAAAGGTCTTGTGAGTTTTCCATCAGTGGAGGATAGGAAACATTGCAGCATTACCTAAAGGACTAAGCCCATTCTCATCTTCAAAATACAGGCCAATATACATTACCCTGGGGTCATTCCATATGAAATCAACCAATTTTGGGGGAAATTTTAAGTCACCATCACCAATTTTGATGAAAATTGGTATACAGGTTGAATTCGATGAGAAAAAAACAATGAGACACTTCCCAGCCCTCAATTTTGAATAGCTCAAAAGTTATAACCTGTCAAAGTTGAGAAAAATTGTCAAATTTCTTGATACCAGCATTTGAAAAAAATTATTTCTTCCTTATTATAGCACATAAAACAATGAATTATGTATTTTTTAAAGCTTAAGGGTTGCTCTAAACATTTTTAACAGCAAAATTAATTTTTGCTAAAAAAGTTTTTTTGACCTTTAAAAAAATATATTGGTATCAATAAATTTCATTCTGGGTTTTTCATTATATCAGGAGTTATGATCAATTTTGTAACCATTGGTATGCCAATTTTTACCTATTTTTATGTTAGAAATTTTACCCATTAGGTGTTACTTTATAAACTATGAAAACTAATTTAAAATTTTTTCTTTTTTCAGAAAGTTTAATATTTAGATAAAAAAGTAATTAATAATTTGCATTACCAATTATTTGTATTTTAACAAATTATTATGGATGAGAAGAGAAAGCATTTTTTAAATATTAAGTATTGCTGCGATCCTTACAAAGGTAACAAAAAATTAATAAAGAAAAATCTGAGACTAATTTCAGAAGACTTAATAAGAGAATATCCAAAATTAAAAAATTTTAAGGACCAAAAAATCTGTGATAACTGCAGAAAAAAGATAGCTGATGATGATAGTTCTTCATCTCAAAATACGAATCCAAGCCTTTCAGAAGAAAGAATGGAAATTGAGCCAATTACTGAACAGGAAGAATCACAAGAAGCATTAACTGAATTAAATAAATCATTAATAGCTATTGGAGAGTCACCAGTCAAGAAATTTAAAATGGATGTAGTAAAAAAATATAGTTCAGATAAAATTAATAAAATTCAAAAATCCATTTTAAGTAAACTCAGAACTGTAGGCTCTGCAACAAAATATCGATTACCCTTGGATCAAGACCCAGTCTTATAGAACAGAATCAAGTAAAGATGGTGAAGAAATGATAAATCAACTGAAGGAGAAATTTCAAACTACTAGTAAAAGGTCTGAGCAGCTGCAAATCTTAACTGTTTTGCCAAAAAGCTGGAGCTTATCCAAAATTAAATCTGAATTTAATGTTACTAATTACATGGCCAGACAAGCTAAAAAACTAGCAATGGAAGAAGGAATGTCATTGCCAAGCAAAAGAAAAGGTACATTTCCATCAGAAACAATTAAAGTAGTAGAAGACTTTTATAAAAATGAAGAAGTAAGCAGAATTATGCCAGGGAAAAAAGATTTCAAGTGTTAGAAAAGATGGACAGAAAACTCATGAACAAAAATACTTAATTTTGGGAAATTTAAAAGAAATTTATCATTTATTTAAAACAAAATACCCAGACACTAAGATTGGCTTTTCAAAATTTGCTGAGCTGAGACCCAACGAGTGTGTATTAGCTGGTGGTGCAGGAACTCACAGTGTGTGTGTGTTTGCACACATCATCAAAATGTTAAACTGATGATTATTGGTACAAGGCTACCACAGTTGACAAAAGACAGTGACCTGCATTTAGATGATTACAAAACATGTCCATCATTCATTACATGTGACCCTCTAACTTATGAGTGCTATTTTGATGAATGCTCAGAATGTTTTTCTAAAATAGACGAACTAAAACTATATGTTACTAAAATTTTGGATGACAATATGATTGATGAGGTAAATTACAAGCAGTGGCTCTCAACTGATCGCTCAACTTTAGAGCTTGTTTCAAGAACAACTGAAGAATTTATAGACACTTTTACCTTAAGTCTTCTCAATTTAAAAAAACGATTTCATAGCAAAAAAGCAGGCACAATTTTGTTCAACTAAAAAAGAAGAACTAAAAGATGGTGAAATCTTAGTAGTATGCGATTTTGCTGAAAATTACTCATTCCTTCTTCAGGATGCAGCACAAGGGTACCACTGGAATAACTCCCAAGCTACATTACATCCCTTTCTTTCCTACTACAAAGAAGCTGGGGAAACACAACACATAAGTTTTGTTGTGATTTCAAACTGCTTGAAGCATGACACTGTTGCAGTCCATTTATTTAAAAAAAAACTTATTGAATTTTTTAAAAAAGAACTCAAATTCCCAATAACAAAAATTATATATTTTTCTGATGGAGCTGCGTCACAATATAAAAATTTAAAAAACTTTATTAATTTATGTCACCATAAATCAGATTTTGGATTGGAAGCAGAATGGCATTTCTTTGCTACATCTCATGGAAAAGGACCATGCGATGTGTAGGGGGCACAGTAAAAAGACTAGCAGCAAAAGCTAGCCTGCAAAGAGCATATAATGATCAGATAATGACTCCTCAACAGCTCTTTGATTTTGCTGAAAGACACATTAAGGGAATCAAATTTTCATATGTCCCAAATAGTGAATACATTGAAGAAAAAATTATTTGCAGGAAAGATTTGACCAGGCCTCTGCAATAATTGGTACCCAAAAATTACAGTTTTGAGCCAGTTAATGAAAATGAACTAAGAGTGAAAACAATATCATCTGCATCAGAATTCAAGAAAGTGAAAATATCCTATACAGTCAATATTATTGGAGGATGTAAAAGGATTTGGCACTGCTAAGTATGATGACAAATGGTACTTAGGGTGTGTATTGGATACCAATGTTGAGAAAATGACTTAAAATAACATTCCTAGAACCAGAAGGACCATCAAATTCATTTAAATACCAAGAAAACCAGATGTTTTAGTATTGCCATTAGATGACATATTGAGCATTGTTGAGCCTGTAACAGCAACAGGAAGAACTTACAAACTATCTAAAAATGAACAATTAAAATCAACAGAAATAATGCAGAAAAAAATTGATTCCTAAATTATTATAAAAAGAATAAATTCATTTTGGGAGGTTGGATGAGACCTGTGGCTTTTTTGCTGAGCTATCAGGAGTGGCCCCTTAGGCGATGGGGATACCAGCAGTTATGCAGGTATCTTAACTGTTGGTAGTGGCTCTGCCACCATTGACCATAGCAAATTATAAATTAAATACATAGGTAGGTAGCTTTAAAAATATTTATAAATTTAAATAAAAAATTACTGAAAGTTCATTTTTTCTTGTAGGTAGGATTTAACATATCTATAGAATTAATGATTCTAATACACAAGTATATATTAAAAGCATTCAAATATAATACTTAGGCATCTAATAATTGATTACTAACTCTGTGAATATGACGTAACTCTGTTAATATGACAAAGATGCCATACCAGTGGTTACAAAATTGATCATAACTCCTGATATAATGAAAAACCCAGAATGAAATTTATCTTATATTGTAGTCTACAGGCATATATATTTAAAAAAAAAATTACACAAAAATTTATTGATACCAATATATTTTTTTTAAAGGTCAAAAGTTGACCTTTAAGGTCAAACAAATTTTTTTTTACCAAAAATTAATTTTGTTGTTAAAAATGTTTAGAGCAACCCTTAAGCTTAAAAAATTACATAATTCATTGTTTTATGTGCTATAATAAGGGAGAAATAACTTTTTTATCAATGCTGGTATCAAGAAATTTGACAATTTTTCTCAACTTTGACAGGTTATAACTTTTGAGCTATTCAAAATTGAGGGCTGGGAAGTGTGTCATTGTTTTTCTCTCATCAAAATCAACCTGTATACCAATTTTCATCAAAATCGGTGATGGTGACTAAATGTCCCTTGTTGAATTCGGATGGAATGACCCCCTGGCCTTATCTAAAGTATTTGAGGAACTGCTCTCTAAGCACCTGTGTAGGTTTGCTGAAGATAATAATCTGTTACCATCATTACAGTTTGTGTTTCATCTGGCAATGCTCTTGATGAAGGTGCAGAGGCATGCATGGTAGGTTTAGATTTCAATTCAGCCTTTGATCATGTGAATCATAGATCACTCATCTACAAGTTAAGATTTTCAGGCTCTTTTTTTTACAATTTTAAGTGAATTCTTGCTTGGTAGAACCCAGAGTGTGTGTTGACGGACACTATAGTAGTGTTAGAAATGTAATTCCTTCTCCCTGCCTGTGGAATGCAATCGCAGATTCCATCAATAGAGAGAGAACTAGCACGTATCTATGAGTGGTGTAAGCTTTGGGGCATGAAGCTTAGCCCTTCTAAAACTCAGAATATGATAGTTAGTCAGCCTAGAACACTTTTACCGATGCATCCTGATCTACATATTGATGGAACAGCATTAAATACCAGTGACTATTTAAGGTTTTGACAAAACATTGACTTTTAAGAGGCACATACAGAATATTGCATCTGCTGTTTCCCAGAAAGTTGGCATCTTAAGGAGATGTATTAGAAGGTTTGGAGTACTGCTCTCCTGTGTGGTCCTAAGGTGCAGATTCTCATCTTAAGCTTGGTTAGTTATGTAATCAGTCAAGTTTATTTTACCAAGTATTAATGTTGACCTGTGGAATAGGCGTGAGTTCATTATTCTTGTTGCATAAAATGTACTACAGTGATAAACATCCTTTGCATTTGTCCTTACCTGATCTAGCTGATTTTCCTCATAATACAAGACAGGCAGCCAAGTTGCTAATAGTACAACATTTTCTAGTATCAGGTATATTACTAACCAGTTTGCCAGTTTATTGTGGCTGTAACTGTGATGTGGAATGGTTTGCCTAGTGCTGTTGTTGATTCTACTGATCTCCATACATTTAAGAGGGGAGCTAACTCATTCTTATTATCTGCTGACATCCCCTGATTTCCTCTGTTAGTGGAGTTTCTTCCCCCCCCCTCATATTTAATCTTTACTCTTCTTTTATCTCATTGTTTTTTATTTGCAGGCTGATCTCCCTCTGGAGCCACTTGGATTTATAGTCTTGACTTCTTCCATGCGGGTGGTTAGCTCAAGTTATAAAGAACACGATTTACCCCAGGTAAAGCCCTGTTGAGATTCATTAATCAACTATATTTATCTAAGTGATCCTTAATAGATTTCACTATTATAGATTCGATATTTTCCACACGACTTATGCTAAATTGAAAGGCGAGTAAATTGTTTTATCCCCCTTCTTAAATAGGAGTATCATATTAGCTTTCTTCCATGCTGGCATTAAAATGCTAGTCTTTGTATCAGTATCACTAACTCTCTAGCTGTAGTTTTAAGTGGGCAACTTTTCAATGTTTTGAGATAGTTCATTGTATCTGCCTTTAATTAACCCCCACCATTTTGCATTTTCCTATAAATGCTCATTTGGATGATACAATGCTCAATTTTATCTGATATCCATTTAGTATCAACAACCAGATGTGTATGGAAGGTTTGACTTTAAGAAAAAGGATACAGTGAGCATAACCATCTTTTGGTATTAAAAGAAAAGTTTGCATCATCCTCTCCGGCCCCGTTAAATGTCTACTAGAGTAACTATTCCAAAACAATCTTTTAATAGTTGATGAATACAGAGGAAAGGAATACCATGAGAAAATGATAAGGTGGAAAAAGCAATACAATTAAAAAATATCTAAAACTAATACACATTTAAATATGCAATATCACTTCATACCAACATGAGCAACATTTAATTGCGACTGTGTGAAGTTTTTAATCTAGCAATTCTTCATATCTGTGCTTTGTTACAAAGCAAGGCTTGTTAGATTGCAGCTTCATACCAATAATCAGCTTAACTCTTAATTATATTTCTTGAATGTTTGCTAGAGAAACTATTTCCACAAATCCCAGAATGGTTAATTTATGTGGAGGAAAAGATGAAAAAGGTTACTGTGAGCATAGCCATCTTTATTAGCAAAGGAATATAATGACGGTCAACCACACTAATTGTGGCTGTAAATGAAGGTTATAATTCAATAATAATCCCTGAATCATTGATTAATAAAGAAGAAAAGTAAGAAGAAGGATACTGTGAGTACAAAAATGTTTCTTTGAACTATATCCATTAAATATCTACTATAGTAACAATTTCAAAACAATCTTTGAATAATTAATGAATAGAGAGGAAAGGAAGAGAAGAAAGGATATCATGAGCACCACAATTCATTGAAATAAAATTTAGGGACAAATTCCCATCTAAATATGCCAAAGAATATCACTCCATACAAACATGAGCATCAGCCACATTTGTGACTTTGTGGTGAACATTTATAATATTGCCATCATACAACCTATGCAAAAAAGAATGGCGTAGATTGCAGCTTCAAATCAATATCACATACACAGCTTTTCTTTTAATTACTACACCCATTGAATGTCTGCTAAAGATTATTACAAAATATCCCTGAATGGTTTATTAATGGGGAAACGAAGAAAAAGGATACTATGAGCGAGCGACAAGATGGATAAAGCAACAAAATCAATCTAAATAAAATATGCAAAGACTAATTCCTGTTTAAATATGTATTCTAGATAAATTATTGCCTGCCTCAATATTTGCCAAAGAGTATCACTTCATACCAACATGAGCATCAGCCACATTTAATTGCGACTTTGGGTGAAGTTTTTAATATTGCAATCATACGACCTATCCTCAAAAGAAAGGCGTGGTAGATTGCATTCATACCAATATCGCATAAAGAGCCTTTTCTTTTAATTACATCCCTTGAATGTTCAATTAATAAAGAGGAAAAGGATACCATGAGCCAGCAACAAAATCAATCTAAATAAAATATGCAAAGACTAATTCCTGTTTAAATATGTATTCTAGATAAATTATTGCCTGCCTCAATATTTGCCAAAGAGTATCACTTCATACCAACATAAGCATCAGTCACATTTAATTGCGACTTTGGGTGAAGTTTTTAATATTGCAATCATACGACCTATCCTCAAAAGAAAGGCGTGGTAGATTGCATTCATACCAATATCGCATAAAGAGCCTTTTCTTTTAATTACATGCCTTAAATGTAGTCCTAAGAAAATATTCCAAAATATCCCTTAATGGTTGATTTAAAAGGAAAGAAAAAAAACAAGGATACTATGAACCCGCAACAAGGTGGAAAAAGCAACAAAATCCATCTAAATAAAATATGCAGGCTAATTCCTGTTTAAATATGGATTCTAGTTAAATTATTGCCTGTGCCTCAATATTTGCTGTCAAAGAATATCACTTCATACCAGGGTGGGCAAATAAAAGCCCAGGTTTTACTCCATTTGGGGGGGGGGGGAGCTTTTTCAAGTGAATGTGAAAAAAAACTGGGTTTGTTTGTTTTTTTTTCAAAATACTTTTTTCAAGAAATGAATGCTACTTATTTTATTAAAAATTCATATTAATGTTTATAATTTAAACAAATATGTATCAAATTAAGGTTATTTCTCTGATACTGACTCATAATAATTCATCTCTCCTTCTACAGGTCATGGCTATCATGGAAATCCACAATTCTCAATCAGTGATCTGCTCTTACTATAATACAATTATTTGCCAACCCTGCTTGATACCAGCATTTGTGACTTTGGGTGAAGATTTTAATAGTGCAATCATACAACTATGCAAAAAATAAAGGAATGGCAGATTGCATTCATACCAATATCCCATAATTACATCCCTTGAATATTTGCTAATGAAAACTATTCCTCAAAACCCCAGAATGGTTGAATAATATGGAGGAAAGAATGAAAAAGGATAATGTGAGCATAGGGTTATCTTTCTTTGCAAAGGAAGATGACTTGATACCAACATGACAATCAGCCACACTTATTGTTGCTGCCTGCTAAATTTTCATTAAAAAATACTACCAGTCATTGATTAATAAGCAGGAAAGTAAGAAAAAGGATAGTGAGCATAACAATCTTTTCTTTTAACTATATCCTTTAAATGTCCTTTCTTCTGATGAATACAGAGGAAAGAAAGAAAAGAAGGGATACCATGAAAAAATGATAAGGTGAAAAAGCAATACAATTAAATAAAATATCTAAAGACTAATTCCCATTTAAATATGCAATATCACTTCATACCAACATGAACATCAGCCACATTTAATTGCGGCTTTGTGAAGTTTTTAATCTAGCAATTCTTCATATCTGTGCTTTGTTACAAAGCAAGGCTTGTTAGATTGCAGCATGATACCAGTAACCAGCTTTTATTTAATTACTCCCCTTGAATACTTGGTAAAGAAAATATTAAAAAAAAGAAGCCTGGAATAAAAACCAAAAACTTGTAGCAGTTTTCAGGCCTAATCTTTTCCCCCTTTTTGTTTATACTTTTCTTGATTGCTTAATTAAAACATAAGAACATAAGAAAAGAAGGAGACTGCAAAAGACCATTCATGGCCTACACTTGGCAGCTCCTGTTCCAGTCAACACACAAAAGATTTCTTACCAGAGAAAAGTCATCAACATTGTCACCCTTAAGGAGTTTGTCAGATCTAATCTACAATATACATAAAATGCATCCAGAGGATTATGTCCATTCATGCAACCGCAAAATATAATCTCCCCACTCCTTAGAAAAGTATATACATATGTACAAAAAAAAAAGTCAGTCCCATCTAGCAGCTTCATCCATATATTTATCTAATCTATTCTTAAAACTACCCAGAGAGGAGGCTTCTATCACATGTCTAGTGAGCCTATTCCATTCATCTACCACACGATTTGTAAACCAATTCCTCCCAATCTCCTTCCTAAACCTATACTTATCAAGCTTAAACCCATTGCTACGTGTCTTGTCATGTTCACTAAGTATAAGAACCTTACCCAGATCGCCTTTATTATATCCTTTTACCCATTTGAAAAGTTCTCTCAGTATGGCCATTGCTTTGGAAGAAATGAGTATGCCCTTCAAATTTAAATAATTCTATAAAGCAAGGAGAGAAGTTGAGTCACTGGATAGATATTATGGTTAGTAAAAATAGGATAATACACTCGGGAGTCTTTTGCAGACCACCAGGACAGACTGATTGTATTGATAAGTTATAATGATCAGGGTCATTCCCTGAAATTTGGTACACAAGACATACTTATGCCAAAATTTAAGCTCTGTAGCTGCTATAGTTTCCAAGGGGTCCTTTACTCAGTTGCTATATGCTTTGAGGTGCTGAAAATGACTAGTCTGGTCTACCTTTTTGCAAGGGCTTCAAAAATCAAATCAGTGGCTTAGTTTTCACACACAGATTTAAAATGCAAAAAAAATGATCCGTAACACCAACCAGTGCTGCACTCATGAGCCTATATCTCCTGAACATTGGGGTTATATGATACCAATTTTTTTTTCTCATGGAGTGGCATCTAACTTTTTATTTTTAGTCTATGTGCCAAATTGGAAGTTAGTAGGTCTAATAATCTCTACATTAGACCCTATCAAAGTTGGTCACAAACAGAAAAATGACATGTTAAATTAGTTATTTGACCATTACGCCAGTATTTGATCCTCTTTTTAGGGGGTCTCATCGAAAGAGTATGTCAATAGCCTTGGAGACCAAAATATCTTTGAGACTGTTGCTTCTTAAGGTCAAATGAATGTGCCCTAGTTTTGGCCTTTCAGGCATTGCAACTGTAGTGATTTGAAGTAGGAATGTTAAAATCATATGTGAAGTAATGAACATGTGCCTTATGTGTTACTAGTCCATTATTGCACTATTTACATTCTATTTTGCTTCATTTCAAAAATACTGTATGCTACCGACTTTAAAAATGGAGCAGCAGTGCAACTTCTAATTTGGGTCATGCAACAAAGCAACATTGCTGCAATCCCTTCAATCTTCCACATACAAAGAAAATTGTGAAAGGTCTGCACAAGATTACCACTGATATAGCAGCTAAGCTGAGGAAAGTGACTGGGCAAAACTGGGAAGGAGTGCTGTGTCCAACCTGCTGAGGTGAGCCGAGTCAATTGACAATTCTCTGTTGATACTACTGTTGGAGCATTTGGTGTGCCCCCTCTGAAGTTCAGAAAGGTCAGCAAGAGGGCTTTACCTGGATATGGAGACATGAAGATTCAGCAATTACAACAGAAGTTAACAGAATCCATTGCAGTAGCTGGTGGATTAGACATTGGTGATATGCAGCCTGAAGCTGAAGCTAGCCAAGCTGCATGCCAAAACTGTGAAGATAACAAATCTTTTGTCTGCACTGCAGAGCAAGTGTATAGCCTCAACTAGCCATTATGACAAACTCCAGATTTTGACTCTGCAGCAAGAAAGTTACGTGATGCTGAAGATGTCTTCGACTGACCTTCGAACAGGTAGCACGTGTTTTATAGAGCTCTGTCTGTTGATCTATTTTTCAGATTTTTCTATAGTTTGTTTGTTTTTTTCTCACCACAATCAGCGAAAGCTAAGTTGCTCTTCTTTTTTTTCTTATTGTACTTAAGTTCTTTCTTTGTTTGAATAAGTGATGGAGTTTGGGGATGAAAGTGAGCATGAGTGTCGGAATGTATGCATTGGTTGTGGTGTATTAGGTGAGGGGTATACATGTGTTGTATGTGGGCTGCGTGAATGCATTGTAGATTTAGAGGGGATGAGAAGGCAGGATTTAGACAGGATATGTAGGCTGGAGGGGTTAGTTGCTGAGCTCAGGAGGGAACTTAGTGTTAGGCCTAGATTTGGGAATAGGTTAGGTGGTGAGGTAGGCCAGTTAGATGTTTCAGGTGAAGGTAGAGGGCCGGTGGAGGAGGTAGGATATGATAGTTCTAGTGATAGTGAAGTTAGCCCCCTTAGATTAGTTAGAAATAGGCCTAGTGAGGATGGGGGACAGTGGAGAGTGGTTAGGAAACATGAAGCTAGGGAGGCTTCTCCTGTTCTTTGTGAGAATAGGGTTGCCTCTGTTGAGGTGGTTAGCCAGGGGGAGAATAGGTGTGTGAGTCAGAGGGACACAGAACCTATTAGCTTGACTAATAGATTCAGTGCCCTAAGAGAGGAAGTAACTGGAAGTGATATGAGTGATGGGGGTGGGGGTGGAGGTAGAGTGACTGGTAGTTTGAATGAGAATAGGAGTGGGGATGGAGTTAGGTCTGTGGGGGTTAGGAATAGGAGTCTGACTGAAGTGCTGTGATGGGTGATTCGCGAGTTAGATATTTAGATAGGAAGTTGAATGCAAGTAGATTGAATGGTTTGAGGGTGTGTTTGCCGGGTGCTGGAGTGAGAGATCTGTCTGATAGGTATGAGGAGCTGGTGTCTGGTTGTGCAAGGGATGCAGTTGTGATTACACATGTAGGAGTGAATGATGTGAAGAAAGTGGGTGCATGTGAGTTACGTGAGAGGTACAAGAGGTCGATTGAAAAGGTGAAAGAAAGTAGAATGAAAGGTGTTGTGACAGGTGTGCTTCCAAGAATGGATGTTGGGGTAGAATGGATGTCTCGTGCAATTGGGCTGAATGATTATGTGAGGAGGATGTGTGAGATGGAAGGCGTCATGTTTGTGGATGTGTGGGATAGGTTTGTTGGAATGAAAGATATGTATGCGATGGATGGACTGCATTTGAGTATGAGGAGGAGTATGATCGTGTTATTAGGTCTTTGCGGGCGGGAAACTAGATACTAATAGTGGTCAGGGAATTATGAGAGGACATTATAGTACTGAAAGTAGAATGGACTTGGCAGATAACAGAAATAGGTTCCAAGGCGATAGAGGTGAGGTCATTCAAGTTTCAAGAGGTGCTTCAGGGATAGGGGGGTTAAATTGTTTCTATACAAATGCTTGTAGTCTTAGAAACAAGAAGGATGAGCTATTTAGTTATATTAGCAATGAGGATATAGATATATTATGCGTTACTGAAATAGAATTTAGTGACACTATAAATGAATTTGATTTACAGGGCTATAATATGTACATTAGTCAAAGGACAGGTAGGATTGGTGGAGGAATAATTATCTATATAAAAAACAACATTGTTTCAAGTTTAAATACTTCAATAAAGCAGGGTGGAGTTGAGTCACTTTGGATAGATATTAGGTTCAGTAAAAATAGAATGGTGCATTTGGGAGCTTTTTACAGGCCATCTGGGCAGGCTGATGATATAGATGAACTAATGATAAGGGAAATAAGTAAGGGATGTGAAACAGATGCAGTTATTATTGGGGACTTCAACTTAAACTCTGTGGACTGGGAAAATATGATAGGTAGGGATAGAACAAGTGGCAGGTTCATAGAATGCTTTGAGGATAATTTTTTGAATCAATTTGTTAATGAGCCAACGAGGGGGGACAATATATTAGATTTAGTACTTTCTAACAGTGATCATTTAGTTCAAGAATTGACTGTTGGGGAAGCATTGGGAAATAGTGACCATCAGATAGTTCGTTTTAACTTGGGAATTGAGAAGGGGAAATAACTGAGAATGCTGAAAAAGTTCCAAATTTTCATAAGGGAGATTATGTAAAACTTCAAAGGTTGCTAAATTTGGTAGACTGGGATATAGAATTCAGAGGTAAAAATGCTTATGGGATGTGGGATACTTTCAAGCATATAATAAATGTAGTCCAAGAACAATGTATCCCAATGAAGGCCATTAGGAACAAAAGTAGGAAACCATTATGGTGGAATCAGGAGATAGCTAGAAAAATATCAGAGAAGAAAAGGGCATATAAAAAATTACAGGTAGAAAATAATATTCAAAATTTAAGTGATTATAGAATGGCTAGGAATGAGTTAAATAAGATTATAAAGAAGAACAAAAGGGTGTCAGAAATTAAATTAGCTCAGGATAGCAACAAAGATCCTAGAAAGTTCTTTAGTTACTATAAAACTAATAACAAGTCTGGCAGAGTTAAAATAGGACCTATCAAATATGAAGGGTTTGTGAGAGAAACTGATGAGGAAATAGTTGAGGTACTAAATGGTCATTTTGCATCAGTATTTACAAAAGAGAAACTAAATAGTCCTATGTATAGTACTCATAGGTCAGGAAAAGAGGTGTTTACTAACATTTGTGTGGATCGGAGGATGATAAAAGGACTAATAGGTGATTTAGATACTACCAAGGCCTCCGGCCCTGATAATATCCATTCTAGGATACTTAAAGGGGTAGAAAGTATCTCAATAGCTCTGGAAAAGTTATATACTAGGTCATTGGAATATGGAGAAATACCCGATGATTGGAAGAGAGCGAATGTAGTCCCCATTTTCAAGAAGGGTAGTAAGGAGGATCCAAATAACTTTAGACCGGTTAGCCTAACTCCTGTAGTCTGTAAAATTCTTGAGAAAATAGTTAAAAAAGGGATTTGCCAACATCTAGAGAGGGAGGGGTTAATCAGCGATGCTCAGCATGGGTTTAGATCAGGTAGATCATGTTTGACTAACTTACTAGACTTTCTGGAGTTTGTAACAGATTAAGTAGATAAGGGAGAGATTGTAGATATAATTTACTTAGATTTTAGTAAAGCATTTGATAAGGTACCACACAGGAGACTAGTTCATAAATTAAAAATGATTGGGATATGTGGGGGTGTTTCAAGTTGGATAGCTGAGTGGCTGAAAGACAGGAAGCAAAGGGTAGTGCTAAATGGTGTAAAGTCAGAGTGGAGGGATGTTATCAGTGGGGTTTCTCAGGGATCAGTTCTCGGTCCATTATTATTTGTCATCTATATAAACGATCTTGGGGAGGCAGTTAATAATAAAGTGTCAATTTTTGCGGATGATACCAAATTAGCAGCTGTAGTTAAAGATAGTGATGATAATATTAAAGTGCAGGGGGACTTAAATAAATTGTTATCCTGGGCACATAAGTGGCAAATGACTTTCAACCTTGATAAGTGCAAAGTTATTAACATGGGAAAAGATAAGAGAATTTAACTATGAAATGGATGGGCATTGGCTAAGCTCAGTAGAGGATGAGAAAGATCTAGGAGTAGTAATAGATAAGTCATTAAGGTTTTCTAAGCGTGTATTGAAGCAAGAAATAGGGCAAATAGAGTGCTGGGTTTCATTAAGAGAAATGTCAGTTACAAAAGTAAGGAGGTTATTCTTAAACTCTATAACTCTTATGTTAGGCCACATCTAGAGTACTGTATACAGGCATGGTCCCCATATTTTAGACACGATATTAACCTTCTTGAGTCAGTGCAACGGAGGTCAACAAAGATTATTCCTTCCCTGAGGCACCTTGAATATGCAGATAGACTGAGGGTATTAAATATGTTCTCGTTCGAAAGGAGGTGTGTGAGAGGGGATATGATTAAGCTCTTTAAAAATTTTTCCGGGATAGATAAATTGGATGTTAGCAAGTTTTTTGAGTTAGATGATGGAAATCGGACTAGAGGTCACCACTTGAAAATTAAAAAGCAAGGGTGTAGGTTGGATTTAAGAAAATATATTTTCACCAAGAGTGGTAGACTTCTGGAACAAATTGCCGCAGAGGGTAGTAGGTAGTCCAAATCTAAATGTATTTAAGAGTAGGTTGGATGAGTTTATGGGAAGGGAAGGTTGTGATGGTTCCTAAGTTTTGTATAAGAACATAAGAAAAGAAGGAGACTGCAAAAGACCATTCATGGCCTACACTTGGCAGCTCCTGTTCCATGATTAGCTGCATGATTTAGTTCTTGACAAGCCTTGATTGATGATACCCTTGTTTCTGGATGTAGTTTTCCTGGGAGTTTGGGTGCCTTGAAAAAGAGGCCGCTTGACTTGGATGACCTATGATGAGCCCTTGTGGCTTTTGTCATCCGTTATATTATATTGTGGGGGGACTTTGATTTTGTCTTCTCCTGGTGATGGTGCTTTTTGTGGGTGGGTTTTGACGGAGGCTGATGACCTTTGATAGGCCCTTGTGGCTTTTGTCATCCGTGTAAT
Organism: Ceratothoa steindachneri; assembly: GCA_963969495.1. Taxonomy (NCBI): domain Eukaryota; kingdom Metazoa; phylum Arthropoda; class Malacostraca; order Isopoda; family Cymothoidae; genus Ceratothoa; species Ceratothoa steindachneri. Next base: position 25,865,522 of record OZ018320.1, on the reverse strand, counting down.
TATGTTATGTTATGTTTACTCAGCCAGCGCTAACAAAAGGAAAACCATTAAGCAGACATAACAAAACGACATGTAGCAGAGCTTTATGAAGACTAGTTCTCCAGAATGAAAGATAAAGTAAGTGTGCTAATCAATGGTATAAAACCTCAAATTCAGAAGAGAATTCTTTAGTGCAACTTGAATGAGCTGTTTACATATTTCTGGAACAAGTATCGTGCAGAAAAGATGGACTTTTCAAAATTCTGTGAACTGCAGCCTCAGTGGAGCATTACAGTTGGAGCTTCCGGCACACAGTGTGTTTGTATACACCACAAAAATATCAAGCTAATGTTAGCTGGAACACAGTCAACAACTGAAGATTACAAAGGATTGGCAAAACTGTGCAATTTGAACTCTCATGATTGCATGCTTCACCGCTGTGATAACTGCCCTGGTAAAGAGCCACTGCATACCTGGTTCAAATCTTTGAGGATTCAGATTCTGAAGCCACAATTGTTTTCAAGCAGTGGATCCAGGCAAACAACAAATCTAATCAGTAACTAGTTGAAGAATTTATCAAGGATGTTAGTGCCAAGCTTACTAACTTATCAGTCTACCACTACATTGCCAAACATCAAGCAAATTATCTGAAAAGAGTCTAGGAGAATCTGCAGGAAGAAAAATTGGTGATTCTGATGGATTTTGTAGAGAATCATTCCTTTATGATGCAGGATGAAATTCAAGGGTTCCACTAGGACAAGAGCCAAGCTACATTGCACCCATTTGCAGTTTACACCAGCACAAATGATGAAGTGCCGCAGCATGTGCATCATCAGTGACTGTCTACAGCACAAAGCTGCGATTGTCTATGCGTTTATTAAAACAGTTTAGCAGTATCTGAAAGTCAATATGGCCACAACGAGGAACATTCACTTCTTCAATGATGGGTCAGCAACACAATATAAGAACTTCAAGAACTTTGATTCTTTTTGGACCAAATGATATGGAATGACCCCTTGGTGACTTTAATTTAAATTCTGTGGACTGGGAAAATATGATAGGAAGGGATAGAGCAAGTTGTAAGTTTATAGAATGCTTTGAGGATAATGTTTTTAGACAATTTGTTAATAACCCACAAGGGTGCTAATATACTAGATCTGGTTCTTTCAAGTGATGATCACTTGGTTCAGGAATTGACTTTCATGAAGCATTGGTTTGTTTTAATTTGGGAACAGTGAAAGGAATATCAACATAATCCATAAAAATTTGTATAGGGGCAATTACAATAAATTAAGCAAATTCCCTAAATCAGATTAGGTTGAATATAGAATTCAGGGGAAATAATGCTTGAGAGTTGTGGGACACTTTTAAGACTATATTAAACATAGTCCAGGAGCAGTGTATTCCAATGAAGGCTATTAGGAAAAATGTAGGAAGCTATTGTGGTGGAATCAAGTGATAACATAACATAAGATAACATAATTACACGGATGACAAAAGCCACAAGGGCCTATCAAAGGTCATCCGCCTCCGTCAAAACCCACCCACAAAAAGCACCATCACCAGGGGAAGACAAAATCAAAGTCCCCCACAATATAATATAACGGATGACAAAAGCCACAAGGGCTCATCATAGGTCATCCGAGTCAAGCGGCCTCTTTTTCAAGGCACCCAAACTCCCAGGAAAACTACATCCAGAGGATTGCATCCAGAAACAAGGGTATCACCAATCAAGGCTTGTCAAGAACTAAATCATGCAGCTATAGATATATACAAACAATATTAATATATACAAAACTTAGGAACCATCACAACCTTCCCTTCCCATAAACTCATCCAACCTACTCTTAAATACATTTAGATTTGGACTACCTACTACCCTCTGCGGCAATTTGTTCCAGAAGTCTACCACTCTATTGGTGAAAAAATATTTTCTTAAATCCAACCTACACCCTTGCTTTTTAATTTTCAAGTGGTGACCTCTAGTCCGATTTCCATCATCTAACTCAAAAAATTTGCTAACATCCAATTTATCTATCCCGGAAAAAATTTTAAACAGCTCAATCATATCCCCTCTCACACACCTCCTTTCGAACGAGAACATATTTAATACCCTCAGTCTATCTTCATATTCAAGGTGCCTCAGGGAAGGAATAATCTTTGTTGCCCTCCGTTGCACTGACTCAAGAAGGTTAATATCGTGTCTAAAATGTGGGGACCATGCCTGTATACAGTACTCTAGATGTGGCCTAACATAAGAGTTATAGAGTTTAAGAATAACCTCCTTACTTTTGTAACTGACATTTCTCTTAATAAAACCCAGCACTCTATTTGCCCTATTTCTTGCTTCAATACACTGCTTAGAAAACCTTAATGACTTATCTATTACTACTCCTAGATCTTTCTCATCCTCTACTGAGCTCAGCCAATGCCCATCCATTTCATAGTTAAATTCTCTATTATCTTTTCCCATGTTAATAACTTTGCACTTATCAAGGTTGAAAGTCATTTGCCACTTATGTGCCCAGGATAACAATTTATTTAAGTCCCCCTGCACTTTAAAATTATCATCAATATCTTTAACTACAGCTGCTAATTTGGTATCATCCGCAAAAATTGACACTTTATTATTAACTGCCTCCCCAAGATCGTTTATATAGATGACAAATAATAATGGACCGAGAACTGATCCCTGAGGAACCCCACTGATAACATCCCTCCACTCTGACTTTACACCATTTAGCACTACCCTTTGCTTCCTGTCTTTCAGCCACTCAGCTAGGGAAATTTCTAAGGGTATACCAGATTACAAAGAAAGTACCTTTGATAATTTAAAACATTATAGGTTGACCAGAAATGAGCTAAAGATTATTAATAAAAGCAAAGGACCTGCAAAGCAAAAACATGTTCTATGCCAGTTGGAAATTACTCATGATTAATTGCATAATATATAGCATAAACTTTTTAAATTTACATCTTCAAGTGATAATTATGAAGATAGTGACTTCAAACTCATGCAGTGATAATGAATCAAATGATATTAGTGAAACATTTCAACCAGTGATGAAGAATGTGAAACAATGGAATGGTAAACGAAGATCAGCAGCAAGAACGATGAGACTCAAAATATTTTACGAATGTTCCAATATAACGTAACATAACACAATTTCAGATGACAAAAGTCACAAGGGCCTATCAAAGGTCATCCGCATGCGTCAAAACCCACCCATAAAAAGTACCATCACTGGTGATGGAGCTTTTTGTGGGGGGGGGGGTTGACCGATGCGGATGACCTTTGATAGGCCCTTGTGGCTTTTGTCATCCATGAAATTGTTATATATTAAAAATGTAGTCCAAGAACAATGTATCCCAATGAAGGCCATTAGGAACAAAAGTAGGAAACCATTATGGTGGAATCAGGAGATAGCTAGAAAAATTTCAGAGAAGAAAAGGGCATATAAAAAATTACAGGTAGAAAATAATATTCAAAATTTAAGTGATTATAGAATGGCTAGGAATGAGTTAAATAAGATTATAAAGGAGAACAAAAGGGTGTCAGAAATTAAATTAGCTCAGGATAGCAACAAAGATCCTAGAAAGTTCTTTAGTTACTATAAAATTAATAACAAGTGTGGCAGAGTTAAAATAGGACCTATCAAATATGAAGGGTTTGTGAGAGAAACTGATGAGGAAATAGTTGAGGTACTAAATAGTCATTTTGCATCAGTATTTACAAAAGAGAAACTAAATAGTCCTATGTATAATACTCATAGGTCAGGAAAAGAGGTGTTTACTAACATTTGTGTGGATCGGGGGATGATAAAAGGACTAATAGGTGATTTAGATACTACCAAGGCCTCCGGCCCTGATAATATTCATTCTAGGATACTTAAAGAAGGGGTAGAAAGTATCTCAATAGCTCTGGACAAGTTATATACTAGGTCATTGGAATATGGAGAAATACCCGATGATTGGAAGAGAGCGAATGTAGTCCCCATTTTCAAGAAGGGTAGTAAAGAGGATCCAAATAACTTTAGACCGGTTAGCCTAACTCCTGTAGTCTGTAAAATTCTTGAGAAAATAGTTAAAAAAGGGATTTGCCAACATCTAGAGAGGGAGGGGTTAATCAGCGATGCTCAGCATGGGTTTAGATCAGGTAGATCATGTTTGACTAACTTACTAGACTTTCTGGAGTTTGTAACAGATCAAGTAGATAAGGGAGAGAATGTAGATATAATTTACTTAGATTTTAGTAAAGCATTTGATAAGGTACCACACAGGAGACTAGTTCATAAATTAAAAATGATTGGGATATGTGGGGGTGTTTCAAATTGGATAGCTGAGTGGCTGAAAGACAGGAAGCAAAGGGTAGTGCTAAATGGTGTAAAGTCAGAGTGGAGGGATGTTATCAGTGGGGTTCCTCAGGGATCAGTTCTCGGTCCATTATTATTTGTCATCTATATAAACGATCTTGGGGAGGCAGTTAATAATAAAGTGTCAATTTTTGCGGATGATACCAAATTAGCAGCTGTAGTTAAAGATATTGATGATAATTTTAAAGTGCAGGGGGACTTAAATAAATTGTTATCCTGGGCACATAAGTGGCAAATGACTTTCAACCTTGATAAGTGCAAAGTTATTAACATGGGAAAAGATAATAGAGAATTTAACTATGAAATGGATGGGCATTGGCTGAGCTCAGTAGAGGATGAGAAAGATCTAGGAGTAGTAATAGATAAGTCATTAAGGTTTTCTAAGCAGTGTATTGAAGCAAGAAATAGGGCAAATAGAGTGCTGGGTTTTATTAAGAGAAATGTCAGTTACAAAAGTAAGGAGGTTATTCTTAAACTCTATAACTCTTATGTTAGGCCACTAGAGTACTGTATACAGGCATGGTCCCCACATTTTAGACACGATATTAACCTTCTTGAGTCAGTGCAACGGAGGGCAACAAAGATTATTCCTTCCCTGAGGCACCTTGAATATGAAGATAGACTGAGGGTATTAAATATGTTCTCGTTCGAAAGGAGGTGTGTGAGAGGGGATATGATTGAGCTGTTTAAAATTTTTTCCGGGATAGATAAATTGGATGTTAGCAAGTTTTTTGAGTTAGATGATGGAAATCGGACTAGAGGTCACCACTTGAAAATTAAAAAGCAAGGGTGTAGGTTGGATTTAAGAAAATATTTTTTCACCAATAGAGTGGTAGACTTCTGGAACAAATTGCCGCAGAGGGTAGTAGGTAGTCCAAATCTAAATGTATTTAAGAGTAGGTTGGATGAGTTTATGGGAAGGGAAGGTTGTGATGGTTCCTAAGTTTTGTATATATTAATATTGTTTGTATATATCTATAGCTGCATGATTTAGTTCTTGACAAGCCTTGATTGGTGATACCCTTGTTTCTGGATGCAATCCTCTGGATGTAGTTTTCCTGAGAGTTTGGGTGCCTTGAAAAAGAGGCCGCTTGACTCGGATGACCTATGATGAGCCCTTGTGGCTTTTGTCATCCGTTATATTATATTGTGGGGGACTTTGATTTTGTCTTCCCCTGGTGATGGTGCTTTTTGTGGGTGGGTTTTGAAGGAGGCGGATGACCTTTGATAGGCCCTTGTGGCTTTTGTCATCTGTGTAATTATGTTATGTTATGTTAGATTTACCGACGCTTTTGACACATTCCTGTGTATGGTTATAGTTTTATATTGTAGATGCATGATCTGACAAAACCCTATGGGTGCATTTTGTGGGTGAGTTTTGACAGATGCAGATGACCTTTAATAGGCCCTTGTGGCTTTTGTCATCCGTGAAATTGTAAAGGCTAAAAAAAAAAAGGTAACGAAACGCCGTCCAGCGTCGGGGATAAAACGGCCTTAAACAGGCGCAGGAACATGCGAAAAACAAAAAAAATACTGAAGATAAAATGCGGTGACCATGCTTGTATACAGTACTCTTAAATGTGGCCTGGCATAAGAGTGGTAGTTTATTAGTCCTCACAAATAATTTTTATAATCATAAAAAAATCACTTACCATAACCACTATAGTTATTCTTCCAACACGATAAATCGTAAGCAAAAGTTCATATATTTACTATTTTTGTGGATGGAAAGCAAGCCATTGGAAGTATAGGAGGGATATGAGTGTTGCCAGATTGGAAATAGGTTTGGTGAAAAAGATTGGTGAAAAGATTTGGAAGATTAATTTAAGCAGCAGGTTAGCCATTTTTATTTAGTAACACTGTACAACAAATGAAAAACAGAAAAGATATGAGGTTAGCTTTATCTATGAGTATTTTTTTGCGGAAATTACAAATATAACATACGTGTCTTTCTGCAACTTTAGTTTTTCAAAAAATACCATTTTATTTAGATTAAATACACTAGGGGTTCAGTTGGGATTGAATGCAAACATGATAACATAACATAACATAACATAATTTCACGGATGACAAAAGCCACAAGGGTCATCCGTCAAAACCCAACCACAAAAGAGCACCAGCACCAGAGAAAGACAAAATCAAAGTCCCCCACAATATAATATAACGGATGACAAAAGCCACAAGGGCTCATCATAGGTCATCCGAGTCAAACGGCCTCTTTTTTAAGGCACCCAAACTCCCAAGAAAACTACATCCAGAGGATTGCGTCCACAAACAAGGGTATCACCAATCAAGGCTTGTCTAGAACTAAATCATGCAGCTATAGATATATACAAACAATATTAATATATACAAAACTTAGGAACCATCACAACCTTCCCTCCCCATAAACTCATCCAACCTACTCCTAAATACATTTAAATTTGGACTACCTACTACCCTCCGTGGCAATTTGTTCCAGAAGTCTACCACTCTATTGGTAAAAAAATATTTTCTTAAATCCAACCTACACCCTTGCTTTTTAATTCCTCAAGTGGTGACCTCTAGTCCGATTTCCATCATCTAACTCAAAAAACTTGCTAACATCCAATTTATCTATCCCAGAAAATTTTAAAGAGCTCAATCATATCCCCTCTCACACACCACCTTTCAAACGAGAACATATTGAATACCCTCAGTCAATCTATATATTCAAGGTGCCTCAGGGAAGGAATAATCTTTGTTGCCCTCCGTTGCACTGACTCAAGAAGATTAATATCGTGTCTAAAATGTGGGGACCATGCCTGTATACAGTACTCTAGATGTGGCCTAACATAAAAGTTATAGAGTTTAAGAATAACCTCCTTACTTTTGTAACTGACATTTCTCTTAATGAAACCCAGCACTCTATTTGCCATATTTCTTGCTTCAATACACTGCTTAGAAAACCTTAATGACTTATCTATTACTACTCCTAGATCTTTCTCATCCTCTACTGAGCTCAGCCAATGCCCATCCATTTCATAGTTAAATTCTCTATTATCTTTTCCCATGTTAATAACTTTGCACTTATCAAGGTTGAAAGTCATTTGCTACTTCAGAGAATTCAGATAGATTAATTGATGATAATTCTAGGTCGAGGAAGGTAGTGTTGAAAACCATTAATGTTAACAGGGAAGTAATTAAAAGGCTTATAATGGAATTAAATACTAGTAAGTCATTTGGCCCAGACAACATTCATTCTAGGTTACTGAAAAAATGCGTAGAAAGAATTGCAGTAGCTCTTGAGAAGATATATACTAGATCACTAGAGTTTGGAGAAATACCTAATGATTGGAAATTAGCGAAGGTAGTGCCATTTTTTTAAAAAAAGGGAAGTAAAGAGGACCTGCATAACTTTAGGGCGGTAAGCGTAACTTCTATAGTTTGTAAAATTCTTGAGAAGATAGATAAGAAGGGTATTTCTGACGATCTAGAGCGTGGTAGGTTAATAAATGATGCTCAACATGGGTTTATAAGAGGTAGCTCGTGCTTAACAAATTTACTGGATTTTATGGATTATGTTACTAAACAAAGAGATAAGCGAGAGGATGTCGATGAAATTTACTTAGATTTTAGCAAAGCTTTTGATAAGGTTCCACATAGGAGACTAGTTCACAAATTAAAAATGCATGGGATATGTGGTAAAGTTTTGATTTGGAAGGCTGAATGGCTGAAAGACAGGTAACAGAGTTGTGCTGAATGGAGTGAGGTCACAGTGGAGGGATGTTATCAGTAGCGTACCTCAGGGATCCGTTCTAGGCCCTTTATTATTCAAAGCTTATATAAATGATCTTGGGGAGGCTGTAAATAGCAAAGTGTAAATTTTGGCTGATGACACTAGATTGGCAGCTGTAGTCAAAGAAGTTTAGGGTAGCTCTAAAGTGCAGAGTGACTTAAATAAGTTATTAGCTTGAACTCAGAAGTGGCAGATGACTTTTAACCTTAAAAAATGCAGAGTCATTAACATGGGAAGGGATAATAGGGAATTTAACTATCAAATTGATGGGCATGGGCTGAATTCAGTTGAGAATGAGAAGGACTTAGGCGTAGTAGTAGATAGGTCACTGAAGTTTTCAAAGTGGTGTATTGAGGAAAATAAGTGAGCAAATGGGGTCCTAGGATATATTAAGAGGAATGTTAGCTACACGAGTAAAGAGGTTATCCTTAAACTCTACAACTCGTATGTCAGGCCACATTTAGAGTACTGTATACAAGCATTGTCACCATATTTTAGACATGACATCAACCTGCTAGAGACAGTACAAAGGAGGGCAACAAAAATAATACCTTCTCTGAAGCACCTTAGGATACTAAATATGTTCTCATTTGAGAGAAGATGTGTGAGAGGAGATATGATTGAGCTTTTTAAAATCTGTTCTAGGATAAATAAGTTACATTTTAGCAAGTTATTTGAGTTGGAAGGTAGTAGTAGGACTAGGGGTTACCACTTAAAAAATAAAAAAAAACAGGTGCAGGTTGGATGTTAGAAAATATTTTTTCATAAATAGAGTGGTAGATTAATGGAATAGTTTTCCATCTGAGACAGTAGCAAGTCTAAATTGAATGTTTTCAAACGCAGATTAGATGATTATATGGGGACGGAGGGTTAACTTGGGGGTGTGGGGTATTCTGGACTCATTCATGTAGATGCAATTTTTTATTATTGTATATTATGATATTTGGATTTTGATGAGTCTTGATGATGCTGCTCTTTGTTTTTGGCAAATTCATGTGGATGGTTCTAATTGTATATTGTAGATACATGATCTGACACAATCCTATGGATGGATTTTGTAGGTGGGATTTGACAGATTCTGATGACCTTTGATAGTCCCTTGTGGTTTTTTTAATCAGTAAAATTATATTATGTTGACCGATACAAACGTAGGCACCTCATATATGTTGTGTCAGGTGGAAAAATCACCTTTCTGCCTAGGAGAAAGGTAATGGGGCCTCTCCTCATGTTTGGCGTACAAATGGTCTAGAGCAGCGGTTCCCAAACTTTTCCAGTACGTGACCCTTCTCAGTGGTACAAAACAAAACCTAGCATGATCCTGTAGCGGTCTATAGCCCTACAAATGTAAATATTTAATCCTAATATATATATATATATATATATATATATATATATATATATATATATATATATATAATATTGAGGATAAATCCCAGAGCCACAGATGCTCCATCACTTTCTCGTGGCTCTGGGATTTATCCTCAATATTAAATGCAGGGTTCACGGCCGAGCTCCATATGGATATATATATATATATATATATATATATATATATATATATATATATATATATATATATATATATATATATATAATTTCAATAAGGGTTCGTAACCCTGACATAAATCGTGAGATTGCTAGTCACGCTATCCCAAACGTCTTAAAATCAACCCTTGAGGTTCATTCGTTTTGCTTGGGTGTTTCGGTTAACAGGTCTGTAAATATGTGGATTGTAATTGTTTAGCTAAATATTTGCCAAAAGAATCCCCAATTAATGCGTGATTCTTTTGTCATTTACAGACCTCTTTCAACTCCGTTATAATCTATTTACACATAATCTATTTACCCATTTAACTATAATCACTTATCATTCAATTACCTACAAATCCATTTACGGATTTATAATCTATTTAATATTTAGCAAACTATTTACCACTATTTACCTATTTAACTGTAATCTAATTTATCATCCAATTACTTATAAAAAAATTACCAATTTATAATCTATTTAATATTAATTAAGTGTAAATCTATTCTCTTAACCTCATGCAAATTTAATTCACACGCGTAATTCAATCCAATCTTAAACTGTTACTATATAATTTCACTTTTCAATAATAACTGTTTATTCAATAGTATATATATATATATATATATATATATATATATATATATATATATATATATATATATATATATATACATACTGACTAGGGGCAGTCAATAAGTTTTGAGAATTGGTAAGGCAAGACAGAGATAGGGTGATGGCTGTTTGTGGGGGTGTTAGGACAAGTTATGACAAGTCAGGACCTGCAGCCGCATGCTACTGCCTCTTCTATTTAAGAAGCAGTAGTTGATCGCAGATCGTCAGTCACAAATTTTTCAACAATGGAGAAGGTTTAGCACTGCGCAGTGATCAAATTTTTGACCAAGGACGGCAAGAATGCAAAAGAGATCCATGAAGGCATGGTTGCAGTGTACACCGACACCGCCCCTTCCTATGCAACCATTGCTCGCTGGAATAGGGAGTTCCGCCATGGTCGAGAGTCCCTTGAAGATGACCCCCGTCCAGGACGCCCGTCAGACGTTACCAACGAGGACAATGTAGCCCGTGTGGAGAGGGTCATCCTCGAAATTCGCGGTTGGAGGTCGAAGAAATCGAGCGACAACTTGGAATATCACATGGAAGTATTATCAACATCATCCATGACAATTTGGTCATGACCAAGGTCTCTGCTCGTTGTGTCCTTAAAGTCTCTACCCGTTGGGTCCCTAGAAAACTCACGCCCCCATGATCGACTTCAACGTCGTCAAAGTCCACAAGGCCAGAGTTGCACAAGCCTCCCTGCGCGAGTGCGGATTCGGGGAGCTCAACCATCCCCCCTACATTCCAGATCTGGGCCCTAGCGACTACTTTTTATTCCGCTAGCTCAAGGCTGAACTGCGTGGACACCGGTTTAGGGACGATGAAGATGTCCAGTTCGCCGTCCAGGAGTGGATTGAACAGCAGTGGGGAGATTTCTGGTTGTCGGGAATTCGAAGCCTCAGGGACAAGTGGCGCAAGTGCATTGACGTCGAGGGTAGTTAAATTGAAAAATATTAAAACACTTTTCCTCATATCTCGTTTCCTTATATCCGAATTGCAAAACTCATTGACCGCCCCTCGTATATATATATATATATATATATATATATATATATATATATATATATATATATATATATATATAAATTTAAAGAAGGGTTGGTAACCCTGACATAAATCGTGAGATTTTTTACTCCCGCTCTCCCAAACGTCTTAAAATTAAACATGAGGTTCATTCGGGCACGCAACTCTCCCAAACCTCAGCCATCGATCACGCGATAATAGCGCTTGCCCAGGAACAAGATGAAGACACGCAAACACTGCGTCACTCTTCTCAACTCATCGTTCGCGAGATCGATTTGCTGGAGAGTCCTTCTAGGCGCATCCTGGTTGACTATTCAATTCCTGACTGTCCTCGTCCTATCATTCTTCTCTCTTACCTCGACACAGTTTTTACCAGACTCACGGTCCCTCTCATCCTGGCATTCGAGCAACTCGCAAGCTCATCACACAACGTTATGTGTGGCCAAGTATGAACACCGACGTGGCCAAATGGACCCGCGCATGTCTGCCTTGTCAACGAGCAAAGGTTCAACGCCACATAAAGTCCCCTCTGGCTGCTTTTCCACTTCCATCGGCACGTCTTGACGCCGTTCACATCGATCTGGTTGGTCCTCTGCCCTTTTCGCGTGGTTGCACTTACCTTCTCAACATGATCGATCGTTTAACCTCTTGGCCAGAGGCAGTTCCTATCTCCGACATCAGAGCTTCCACTGTAACTCGAGCCTTCGTTTTCACAGGACTCTCAACGGAAGCTTACGTTCCACTGACCCCAACATCACTTGGGTGGACAAACTACCCTTAATTCTCCTGGGAATTGGTGCCTCCTTGAAAGAGGATTTGAATTGCTCTGCTGTGGAACTCGTCTACGGTACGCAACTTCGTCTTCCAGCTCAATTCTTTTCTTCCGCTGACTGTCCTCTTCCTTCCGACATACATCCTGCTGCATACGTACACAATTTAATACGGGCGATGTCTGAGGTAAAGCCTACCGCCACAAGATTGCCTGCTAATCAGAAACCTTTCGTGTCAAAAGAGATGGTGAGTTGCTCTCATGTGTTTGTCCGTCGCGATTCCACTCGCACATCCTTGCAACCTGTTTATGACGGACCCTTTCTCGTTGTCTCCAGGAAACCAAAATTCTTTGTACTGCAGCTTGGCACCAAGCAGGATACGGTTTCCATCGATCGGCTCAAACCCGCTTTGATAGAGGCCGTTCATCTGGAACAGCCACTACCTTTCTCTCCCACTAATATAGGTCCAGTGGTCATCCCAGCCTACCTTCTGCTCCCAACTATTCCTTCAACACTTCCCAACAAACTAACTCCAATTCCGAACCCTTCTTCGGCTCTTTCAGATCAAACTGCAACTTTTCCTCCCACCTCTTTACTCGCAAACCCTCCGCCAACCATCTCTACACCCCCAATTCTTCTTCCAAACTGCTGCCGCGTCCCTTTTTGTTGAAGGACCACTCAACAGCAGCTGGAGAACACCAAGCGACCAACGCGCAACTCCCGACAGTCGCCTTTTCGGGAGGTCCAGAACAATCGTCACCCGATGCTCCGATCCTCGCTCGCGATAATCTCCCGCCTCAATCGAGTGGAACTACTAATCGCCACTTGACTCGCAATCCAAGTCAGCCAATTGGCACCATAACCGGTCTGGACGTGATGTAAGGGGGGCTCGCCGCTATATAGACTAAAATTTATGTAAATACCTTGTGTTGTGCGAGCTTTTTCCTTGGTGGGGCAGTATTGTAGTGGTCGATACCCCTACAAATGTAAATATTTAATCCTAACTAACTAACTAACTATATATATATATATATATATAATTTCAATTATGGTTCGTAACCCTGACATAAATCGTGCGATTGCTACTCTCGCTCTCCCAAGTGTCTTAAATTTAACCATTGTAGTTTATTCGTTTTGCTTAGGTGTTTCGGTAAACAGGCCTGTAAATATTTGAATTGTAATTGTTTAGCTAAATATTTCCCCAAAGAATCTCGAATTAATCCGTGATTCTTTTCTCATTTACAGACCATTCCAACTTCGTTATAATATATTTACACATATAATCTATTTACCCATTCAACTATAATCACTTATCATTCAATTACCTACAAATCCATTTACCAATTTATAATCTATTTAATATTTATCAAACGATTTACCACTATGTACCCATTTAACTGTAATCCTATTACTTATAAAACATTTACCAATTTATAATCTATTTAATATGTAATATTAATCAATTGTAAATCCATTCTCGTTAACTCATGCAAATTTAATTCAGACGCGTAATTCAATCTAATCATAAACTGTTACTGTATAATTTCAGTAACAGTATAATTCAACTCTTTGTTTTTAATACACATTTTCCCAACGCCCCTCAGATTTAAGCATAAGGAAATTCGTCTGCAAAATTTAGATTTCACGTTAGCATTTAACTTCATTCCCTTGAATAACGATATATAGGTTTTTATGTTTATTGTGATCAGAGCTATCTATGATATTGCCGCAATATTCATCTAAAAACCTATAACGCCCACTTTTATAAGCCTTCTGAAAGTGTACTAATTTCCAATAGCTCATATACATTTTAAAGATTTATCAAAGCATAGAGAAACCAATAACAACAAACAAAAAATGTGTATTAATGTTTATTAACAAGGATTGATTTAATCATGTAGTTTAATGAGAATGATGTACTTGCTTTTTTTATTCAAGCAAATTAATACGCGGGTCTGTATGACTCAGGGCACACCTCATGCCTGCTTTAGCATATAATCTGTTTCTGGCCTTTGATTTGATTACCAGGGGAGTTGAGAAATAACTTTCACAGAGGTAAGTTGATGTGTAAGTAATGAAAACTTTCAGGGCGAATTCGCTGGTTTTGGGGAAAGCGGAAAGCATTTTGGCCCAGCAATTAGAGTTGCTAACCTGTTGTTGTTCCTGGAACTCCTCTTTGGCTGCGCTGTTGTTGATGAGCTCCAAGAATTCCTCGTATATGTCATCAGGAAGATCGTCCACAGTGCTCGCAGATTGGAACTTATACAAGTTTCGAACAAGTCTAGTACACGTTCTTAGTTTACTTACCAAAATATCACCAAAATCTACTGATGTTTGTTTTGATGTTTTTTTCTCAGAAACTATAAATGATAACGTAAAACAAACTCATCTACATGTTTGTAGAGCTTGAAAAGATGGCTCGAATGCACCTTGGATCATTGCTTTACGACCAATACTTCCGGATCCTTAGTGACTTAAAAATACCGAAATTTAGAAGAAAAAAAAATCAGGAGAGCCTATTTTTGGTAACTGGCAATATATATTTTAGCATTAGGGAAGTTCCCCTTTCTCTATAACTTTTTTATTTTCAAAGCTAGAGTGCTGAAATTTAGACCCACCCCCACCCCATCCCCCACTAACACGATTTTGTTCTTATGAATTTTTCCGATTTCGCGATAGAAAACGGGATATCACGAAAAAATACGCCCCCCCCCTACTTTTGGGTGTATTTTCAAATCGCTACGGCTCCATCATTTTTCGTCTTAGAGCAATGATTTAAAAGGCTTTTGATTAGTCTTTTCAAGTTCAACAAACAGTAATATTTTTTTATTTAGATATCATCTAAGTTTATATTTTATAGTGTTTTTTTTTAAATTATGAAAAAATTACAAAAAAATATTTAAGAAATTGTGTTTGATATTTCTTTCTCAAAAACTATAACTGATATCTTTATTTCCTCTATACAGTTTGTAGAGCTTGAAAAGACGATTCTGAAACAAAATCTGTCTTTATGAATTAAAGCACAAGATTCAGTAGTAAGCTAGGAATAAAATTGTCCGAATTGTTTTGCCTATAGTATGTGTAGTTGTGTTGATTGCCGCATAATAATTCAAATAAAATAATATTTTTATTTCTATATTTAACAGACCCCAAGAACCAAGATGAATCAGATTCAGTTAAGTGGTGCACAAAAACGAAAACTATCAAACAAGAAACAAGAGAAGATATTGGAATTAGAGCGCAAGACTGCAAAGCTGACGGATTTCTTCACACAAGTTCCACAACATGATATACAAATTCCCAGTCAAAACCAATGTCTGTATCAACAGTGGACACAACTACGGTAAATGCCACTTTGATAACTTCAGAATCACAATATGTGTCACAAGCAGGTTCGTCTTCCACATGTCTCATAACTAATCTCACTTTGCGTGTAAATTTTCTCGGTACGGATACCTCTACTGCAAGTGCTGATTCGAGTTATTTTACAATAAATTCTAAGGCTCAAAAAATTGCTGAAAATGGAAGTTTAGTGGATCATGGCGATGGCGGTAAAATTATTCTGGCTGTAAAAGATGAAGAAAATCGCAATTTAGCAAAAGATCCAAGGTTGTGGCTTGATTTTTGTACTGATAATGTGGCCTATTGGATCGCTTGTGGATCCAGTAACTGTCAACACCACAATGGACCATTTGAGAAGTCTTACCGGCATCTTAGTACAGTGGCGGCAACAAAAAAAGTGACATTGAATATTGGCAACAGAAATCGATACACAAAATCGCTTTCACTATTTTACTTGCCAACAATCCAATGAAAATGTGCGGAGCTTATGCCGCAAGTGGACGACTCTCCTGGGCTAAGACAACAGAACTGCGCTCTATTGGAACTCAGTGTCTCGTTTGAGCTCGTACAACGACGTTTTAGTATATGGCACTCCAGCGTGCTGATTATCTGCATTCGTGCCTCCATTTGACGTGCTATAACTTCTGTGCAAGTGGATACAATGGGGGTGGAAAAAGCTTTCTATGACAGAGAAAAGCCGTGCCTTGACCCTATTAGAGCAGGAAAAGTCTTTTATTGATGTAGCAGCAGATTTAGTAACGTCAAAAATACGATTCATCGCCTAAAACGTGCAGCTGAGTTATTGCCACCAGGTACCATACCAAAGAGGAAGGAGGGCATTGGTGCAGCTAGGAAGACGTCTCCAAGGACTGATAATATCCTAAGGCGTAAAGTGATGTCAGACCCTTCTGTAACCTCCGCTTCAATCAAGAAAAAACACCCAGACATCCTCGAGAACGTTGCCCTCAGGACCATCAGTCATCGCTTACAGAAGGACTTAGGCCTACCGTCTCGCCGCGCTGCCAAGAAGCCACTTCTTACCAAGGCTATGAAGATGGAAAGGCTCAATTTTTGCAAGACCTATAAACATTGGACAGCTGCCCATTGGAAGAAGGTCATGTTCAGTGATGAGAGCACCTTTAGGCTGGTCAGAGGAGAGTCAAAGATCGTGCGTCGTCCCAGCACTGTGTCTCGGGATGACCCGAAATATACCGTGAAAACTGTGAAGCACCCTGATAGTGTGATGGTGTGGGGTGCCTTTAGTAGAAAAAAGGGCAGAGGAGGTCTGTACTTCCTTGCCAAGAATGTAGCCATGAGGGGGACTAACTATCTTGAAGTTTTGAGGCAGCACATGCTGCCATTTTGGGAAATTCATCAGTGTGAATTTTTCATGTATGATGGTGCCCCTGCTCACAGGTCCCAGTTAGTAAAAAGGTTCTTCAATGATAATAATATTAGTGTTTTGGAGTGGCCTGGTAATTTCCTGGACCTAAATCCTATTGAGAATGCTTGGAATCTGATGAAATCCAAAGTTCAAGAGACAGCACCCGGCAGCATCAAGGACCTGATAGAATCACTGAAGCAGATCTGGGTTACGATCGACCCCACCTACTTCGCAAACCTCACTGAATCAATGCCCAATCGACTCAGGATGGTCATCAAGTGCAAGGGCAACATGACCAAGTAATAACTTTCATGAAATATTCATAATAAAATATGTAAGTTACATTTTTCTGTTTTATTTTCCCCGAATTGTCACATGTCACTTTTTTTGTTGCCGCCACTGTACTGGCAAACCAGTAAGGTATTGTTCATAGAAACCTTTTATTGGTACAAAAGTCAAGGGTGAGAAATACAAGAGAGAGAGAGAGAGTGGCTTCTGTATTTACCATCAACCGGATTGGTTTATTTGTTTGTTTGTAAACTGTTTGTTCATAAAACCTTTCAAATTTTGTGTCAAATGAAGGGTTCAGTGATTGACGAAATACTATTGTAATTGATAAGCACGAGAAAATTAAGTTCGCAGACAATGTGCAGTGTTGAAGTCAGTTGGAGAATCAAAGTCAGGAAGAGTGTAATTACTGGGAACAACTCTTGAGGAGTGTCATAGCTGTTATTTGTACGTTAGCTGAACGTGGTTTGATTAGCACGCCTAAATCTTTTTCAAGGTCAGTGGTATCTAGCCGTTTGCCAAGAAAGGAGTAGTTTTCCCGAGGGTTAACATGGCTAATGTGCATTACCTTGTACTTTTCAAGGTAAATGGCATCTCCATAGGTGGGCGTTGTCGCGATAACGATATCGGGTTATCGGTTATCCGATATTTTTTCCGCGTTATCGATTCATCGGTATCGCCGATACTTTTGGTTCCAAAGTAGCGATAATCGATAATTACAGTTTTTGGTTTCAGTTTAGCACAGAAGCAAGCCGCACGTGCCTTGGAGGAAGAAATAGGTAGGTCCGAGCTAGGCACGAGGTGTTGCTCCTGAGAACTATCGGTTTTACGTGTTCTTTGATGATTTTTTCCCTATGTTCCGGTGCTTCTTAAGGTCTATATATAGTCAATAATCAATATTTTATTATAATTTTGGATTTATCGGTTATCACCATATTGGGCGATAAATTTATCGCCAGTTATCGATTATCGGTTATCGCCTATAAGGTTATCGTTATTGATTTATTGGTAATCTTGATACATTTTTTCGTTATCGCGCCCACCTATGGGCATCTCCCACTTCCCGGACCACTCGTCTATCTCGATAAGGCTATTTCGCAGGCATTCCACCCCTTCTCGCGAGCTCACACTATCTCCTAACTTGCTATCGTCGGCGAACTTGGCTATCGAGCATAGTAGTCATTCGTCTATGTCATTGATGTAGACGATGAACAATAGAGGCCCGAGCACTGAGACCTGGCGCACCCCGCTACTGACCGGTGCCCATTGCGAGGCTACCCCATTGATCTTTACTTGTTGCCTCCGTCCCGAGAGCCAGTTTTCTATCCATTCGGCTACCCTGCCGGTAATGCCAAGGTCGCGGACCTTATTGATCAACCTACGGTGTGGTACCTTATCGAAGGATTTTGAAAGTCTAAGTATAAGATATCCACAGCTCGACTACGCTCATACTCACATAAAATACTGTGGAAAAATTCTAATAGATTGATGATATATGAATGGTTCTTGCGAAATTCCGTACTGAAATCCAAGATAAGGTTGTGCGACTCTAAGTGCTGCACTATACGGTCTGGGATCATTCCCTCGATCAGTTTGCCTACGATGGATGTCAGACTAATAGGCCGGTAAATACCCGGGCATGCGCGGTCCCCCTTCTTATAGATGGGAGTTACATCTGATATTTTCTAGTCTTCCGGCAACTCTCCACTTTCCAAAGAATTGTTTAAAATGGTGGTGAGGTGTGGAGCGACCTCTTCACTAACTTGTCGGAGTACTCTAGGAAGAAAGCCATCCGGACCTGGAGATAATACTGGTTAAGGTTTCTTAATTTGGCTACTACTTCATTTCGCTTTAAGACCATTTCACATAGGTTTTCTTCCTCTTTGAGATGAAACCTCCAGTCTCGGAGCTGGACCGTCAACTACCCTCGTAAATATGGAGGTGAATTAGCTGTTTAACACGTTGGCGATGTCTGGTTCTGACTTCCGTAACACGCCATTGTTATCTCTCAGTGGTCATAGCGGAGAGAGAGAGGCAGAGATAAAGAAAGAGAAATGAAGAGAGAGAAAGAGAGAGAGAGAGAGGAGGGGAGGGGGAGAGGAGGCGAGGGGAGGGAGAGAGAGGAGGGTAGGGGAGGGAGAAAGAGACGGGTAGGGAGGGAGAGAGAGGAGGGGAAGGGGGAGGAGAGAGAGAGAGAGAGAGAGAGAGAGAGAGAGAGAGAGAGAGAGAGAGAGAGAGAGAGAGAGAGGTGAGAGTGTTACAGGGAGTTACGGGTAAAAGAAGTATCTCAAAAGTCTTCCTGCACATGCCGTCGAGGCGCTCATTAAATGATGAAACTTGGCTATTCTAAGTTAATCTAGATTCAACTATCCCAATGTCACGCACAAAAAAACTTCCTATAACCACATCATGTTCTAAAGTATGTGCTATCGAGTCGACTCTTGAATTGATCGACACTGCTGCTTGTGACAACTACCACTGGCAGTCTATTCAACATTCAACATATCGCAGATATCGTACGTGAAGGACTTATCCACCGGAAGCATATTAAATCTGGGCAACTCCACCTTCCACCCATGATTTCGAGTCGCCTTCCGGTTAAGGGTAGAGTATATCGTGTAGTCGAAATTTTCAAAACTTTTCAAAATTTTGAGTCTCTATGAGACGACCTATCAGTCTTCAAGTCTCCAACGAAAAGAGACCTAGCTCTTACAGTCTTTCCGAGGATGGCTTATTTTTTTATCGATTGAATCAGTTTCGTGGCCCTGGTTTACACCTTTTCCAAACGATCAATGTCTTTTCGATAGTGACGAGACAAGAACTGAAACGCGTACTCCAGGTGAGGTCGCACCAGTGAGTTAGACAAGGGCAGAACGACCTCCTTATTTCAAAAGATGAATCACCTCCTGATGTAAGCCAGCAGGGGCTGAGGCTTCTTCTCTACCTGTAAGCACTGCTTTGAGAATTTGAGATCGCTACTAATCAGCAGACCTAATTCCTTCTCGACATCAGTTGACGAGAGAGAGAGTCACAAGAAGTCACAAGGAGTCAAAGTAGTACATCAAAGGAGGTCGCTGACCGTACCGTGGAGGTACTATTTTGGGAAGGCCCTAACCTATAGCATAAGAGAAAGCATATCATAGATGAAGGCTCTCTCCGCCCACCTCTCTCACCCGCATTTGCAGGCCAGAAAGCGGAAATGATACTTAAATGTCTGTGAAAAGGAACACTTTCAGGAAATTTTTATAGAAAAGTTGAAACCTATCTACTTCCCTTTAATCCATAATTTATTGCAAGGTGGTACAATCTAGGTCAAGGTGTGGATTATCTCTTTAAGTCGATATTTGAACTGTTCACCACTTCTGGCGGTAGACGGTTCCACGTTCCTCAGATTTTGTACGAAAAGAAGTTGCCGCAAATGCTGGTATGGAATTGCGGTAATTCCAGTTTGTAACCGTGGTTACGTGTGGCATTTGCGTTCAACGTGAACAGCCTGCTGTTATCTACGTTTTCAACTCCTCGTATTATCTTAAAAGTTTAAATCAGCCGGCCTCTTAACCGGCGTGCCTCCAGGGAGAACAACTCCAGTTCTCGTAGCCACTGCTGATAACTTTTATGTCTAAGGGAAGGGATAAATTTTGTGGCTATTGCCTGTACCCTTTTCAGCCGTTAAATGTCTCTCCTCAGGATTGGGACCAGAATTGTACGGGGTATTCAAGATGTGATCGGACTAGAGAGTTGTACAAGGCGAGAACAATCTGCTTATTTCGGAAGCGAAATGCCTCTTTATATTCTCTAGCATTCACTGGGCCCTCTTTTCCAACTGGAGATACTGCCTGGAGAACTTTAAGTCACTGCTGATTAGCACGCCTAAATCTTTCTTAATGTCAATGGCATCTAACTGTTTGTCTAGCAAGGAGTAGATTTCCTTAGGGTTAGCATGGTCGATGTGCATTACCTTGCATTTGTCAAAGTCAAATTGCATTTGCCACCTCTCGGACCACTCGCCTATCCTATCTCTGACCACTCCTTCTCGCGAGCTCACACTACCTCCTAGCTTGCTATCCTCGGCGAACTTGGTTGTCAAGCATATTAGTCCTTCGTCTATGTCATTAATGTAGAAAATTAACAATAGAGGCCCGAGCACTGAGCACTGAGGCAGCCCGCTACTGAGCGGTGCCCATTGCGAGGCTACCCCATTGATCTTTACTCGTTTCCTCCGTCTCAAGAGCCAGTTTTCTATCCATTTGGCTACCTTGCCGGCACTTCCAAGTGCGCGGACCTTATATATCAAACTGCGGTTTGGTACCTTATCGAAGGCTTTTTGAAACTCCAGGTATAAGATATCCACAGCTCGACTAGTTATATTCACTCAAAATACTGTGGAAAAATTCTAGTAGATTGGTGAGACATGGATGGTTCTTGCGAAATCCGTGCTGGGAATCAAAAATTAGGTTGTGCGACTTGTAAGTGCTGCACTATACGGTCTGAGATTATTCCCTCGAGCAGCTTGCTTACGATGGTTGTCAGACTAATAGGCCGGTAATTACCCGGGCATTCGCGGTCCCCTTTCTTATGGATGCGGGTTACGTCTGCTATTCTCCAGTCTTCCGGCACCTGTCCAGTTTCCAAAGAATTGCTGAAAATGGTGGTGAGGTGTGGAGCGACCTTTTCACTAACTTGTCGGAGGACTCTAGGAAGAAAGCTATCCGGACCTGGAGACTTATACGGATTAAGGTTTCCTAATCTGCCTAATACTTCGTTTCTCTCTAAGACTATTTCGCAAAGGTTTTCCCCCTCTTCGAGATGAACCCCCGGACTGTCAACTTCCCTCGTAAATACGAAGGCGAAGTAGCCGTTTAACACGTTGGCGATGTCTGATTCTGACTTCCGTAACACGTCATTGTCATCTCTCAGCGGTCCTATGCTATGACGGATTGGTTGGTGGCTATTGACATGCAGTAAGAAGTCTTTCGGAGTGTCTTTACAGAGGGAGGCCACCCGAACTTCCTCACTACACTTAGCTCTTCGCACCAGTGCTTTAACTTGCTTTTATCGCTGCAGCGATACTTCGATTGAACCCTCTCGGTTGGAGAGGCTTGTCGCTCATCCTTCTGCTGGGTACAAACAGACTGGTGGGTCATGAAGTTTTCTTTAATCGCCAACCATTTGTCTGAGGCTCCTTTTCCTGTTGCAGGTTCAAGCCGATTTATCGCATCCCGAAGACCCACAAAGTTCGTTTGTCGAAAGTCTTGTTTGAAGGTAGCGTATGTGTATACTTTATATGTGGACTGCACATATGTAGATCTAACACTCGCTCCCTCTCTCTCTCTCTCTCTCTCTCTCCCCCACTTATTCATCTTGAGCTACCTATATCTCACTTACCTTCCCTCGTTCTTCCACTAGTTCTCTCATTCTTACCTACCCTCTCTCCTTTTCTTCCAATTCTTTCATGTTCTTACTCACTTTCCCTATCATCTCACTTTCTATTTCTTTTACTCTCTTATCCCTGTCTCCCTGCCTCTCATTTGTTTTTCCCTTTCCCTCTTATCTCTTTTTATGTCTCTCTCTCTTTCTCTAATGCATCACCTTCTCACCTGCTCCCTCTTTTTCTCTCGCTCCCCACTTTTTCTCTCTGCCCATTTTTATTCCCTCCTTCTTGTCGTATATCTGTCTTTCTTTTTTCCATCTCTGTTTCTCTCTCTATGTGTGTATACCTCTCTTTTCCTTTGTCTCTCATTTGTATTTCTTATTCTCCCGCTCCCTATTTTCTTTTATTCTATCCATTTGGGCTCTCTTTCTCTCTTTTTTTCCCCCTCTGTTTTCTTCCTCTATTTGTGCGTAGATTGGTGTTGTAACTGTGACTATGTGTATGTGTATATGGATGAAAGATGTATAACTTCATATATCCGTCTATCTAGCCATTTCTCTCTTTCTCTATGTCTCAATCACTCAGTTTGTCCCATTATCTCTCTCCGCTCTCCTTTTTCTGACTCTCAATTTTCTTTGGTCTTTGTCCACTCTGTTTCATATCCTTTTATCTTCTCTTTCAATTATTTATCTATATCTTTTGTCTCTTTCCAACTCCCTTTTTTCTCCCTGCCTTTCTCTCTCATCTTCTTTTTTGTCTCTCACTAACTCCCTCTTTGTCTCTCACTCCCTTTTTTCCTATGTATGTTTATTCTTTCCACCTTTGTTCTCCCATTCTCTCTTTTCCCTCTCTTTTTTCTCTCTTTTTCTCTCCCTGTTTCTGTCTCTTTTTATGCGTATATGTCTGTAGATACGTGTTTTAACCTTGACTATATATATATGTGTATATTGATGAAAGATTTATATTTCCATATATCTGTCCACCTAGCTATTTCTCTATTTCAGTCTCTCTCTGTACCCTTTTCTCTCTCTTTGTTTCTCATCTAGATTTATCTCTGTTTCTTTTTAATATCTTTAGTTTTCCTTTACTTTCGCTTTTGTCATCTCTGGTTCTCTTGTAGCGTGCGAGAAGTTCAGGCGAGCGTTTTAAATGTTTTTCTTGAATGAGTCTTTTTTGGCTCTCGCTAATGTTAGGGTGCCCACGACTCGAGAATCGCGTTCGAAACTCGTTTCTCTACTTATCTTTCTTTATTTTTCTTTGCCCCCTTTCCTACACAAAGTTATCCACAATGGTGCCCAAGACCCGGAAGGCCGGGAAGGGAGAACATTAGTTTTCGGAATAACATTTTCCTGACGCCGTTCTCCTCAATCCTCAAAATACGCTCCGCTTCTAGGAGGGGGGTCTGTGTAGCGTGCGAGAAGCTCAGGCGAGCGTCTTAAAAGCTTTGCTTGAATGAGTATTTGGGGGGACTCAGGATTGCCGAGTGGTTTAAGGCTCTCGCTAACGTTAAGCGAAAACGTCGAGTATCATTAATAAAATAATTTAGGAATTCCAAGAAATAACAGTGGTTTAACTTGTGAATAGTAGGTAAATGTATATTTTAATCTTTCGTCCTAATTTTAGTCCTAATCATGTTTTGCTAATCACAGAGTGACACATAGCTAAACCTTTCTTCTGTTCCGGGTGTTTAAATCCCTAAGAGATTTTGAATTTGAATTTATGTCAAATATATTCACTATATGGCTGTCAAGTTTGTTATTAAAAGAGCTTTAATTGTTTTTATAAAATATTATTTGTATTTTGTATGTTTATTGCATAATATTTGAATATAATAATGAAAATTTGTAATATATGCTTTACCAATTTTTTTTCACGTTTTAATGTACAATGTGTAAAAATGCTTCGTGGGTTCTGTATTTTTATTCTGTATTATTATTGCATCATATTTCCATAGAGAAAGAATGTAGTATGTAGTATCCCATTAAAAACTTCCATTTGACTGCAGTTCCCGTACATTGAGACTTTGCGAATATTTTACCCATTAATTTTAATAGAAAAGTACACAGTGAATTTAGGCATTTGGTACATATGGATAGCTATAGTAAACAAGAAATAACACAGTAAGTAACGAATTTACCTTAACTCAAGGAAAATGTGTAATAAAAGGGAGAAAGGTTTTATAAGTTACTTTGTTATAAATTATATTTTACGAGAAAAAAACATATAGAACTGTGAAATAATAGATTTAAGCATTTGAAATGCAGGCTGAACTTCAACCCGAATCGAATTCGAATCGAAATCCATATTAAAAAATCGAAAAGCCGAAAGATTTGAATCGAAAATGAAATATAGAGAACTCAAATCGAAATTCGAATTGATATTTTTAAAAAATGCCAAACTCAAATCGAAACTCGAATCAATATTCATTTCAATTCCTAGCCCTGTATTAAATAAGATGTAAACGTATCAAATAAATACAATGCACAAACAGGTGCATTAAATATATTACAGGATTGAACCACTAAAGACAACACGTCGTTACAAAATAAGCACTGCTACTGCGTCCAATCGGTACAGGAATGGAATATACCTCCCCCCCCGTCTTATGTTCTTTATAAATAGCTCTAGGTCTCGATAACGAGAATCTAAGAATGGGGCGTAAAATGAAAAGTAATATTCCAAATACCTGTCAGGGAAGTAGTGAGGCAATACACGGATAGCGATTGTCCTGGGAACGGAGAGAGTCGTAGGAGCGCAAGCGTATTCCGACTTCCTGGTGAGAGCGAGAGAAACGAGTAAATCGGGAGTTTGCAAAGGTGCAGCGGAAGAGGAAATAGCGGCAGATGCTGGCAGGGGTGTAGATATCAGCAGATCCTCGCTGTATGAACTCCTAATCGGCTCTACTTCTTAGAGTCAGGGGGTCCCTATTTATACCCTCAGCAATGAGCGACTACGTGAGAAAATTCAACGGGCTTTCAGTTCGTCGACCCGCGCTCCAGTCGCTATGGTTTAAACTAAGTAGTAAGTTATCGAACCACGCTTCCCAGGAGTTACGACGTAAGTTACAAATGGGTCGTAAAGCACGTGGTAGATTATCATTACTCACCCTTACTATTTAGCTCTCATCTATCTTTATCTACCATCTCTTTGCCAGTAACAAGTAAGGACCAGGCAGCTACCTCATGCACCAGAAGAGAGGCTTTGGAACCTCTATAAATAACACCATTTGACACTCATAGGTTGTGAGAGACTGGGCCGGAGGGGTCCCAGGCCGAAAGGGGACGGAATATTGTGGTGAGGCTAGTATGTTCTGAAAATCCCACCACAAACGCATAATGCCTGACCAGCCCCTGTGACCGTCATTTGCTGATTTAGGCTGGGCCTTACTGGTCACAGCTTACCCGCCTAGTTAGCTGCCAGGCTAACTGAAACGTCTCGGGCTAGGCCACTACTTATGGAAATATATCCCTTGAATGCCTGGGCTACGAGTCTGGCTGCTTGGCAGGGCTTAGTAGGGTCCTGACCTTGGCGTTCCTCCTCCTATCACCCCTGGCAAGAAACCAGGGAGAAATCACTTGTGGTTGCGGCCCGTAAGCTGTGCCACGTTTGGGATCGTCTATCCTATGGGGAAAACCCTTTCCTCTAGTGTGGCAGGCGAATGGGGAGGGGCTGGAAAGACCTGCAGGGTAGTCGGATGCGGCTGGCGTGAGACCCAGCACTAAACTTTTCCCTCTCATTTTAGTGGTCACAAGCATCAAAGATATTAGCGCCCGCCTAGTCAGCTGACATCAGCACAAAAGTAAATAGAGAAAAATGCCTGGTGCCCAACAATTAAAACCTGAAAGTCCTAGGTGCGGAGGCATTCATTGGTGTATAAATTTTAAAGAGAGGAGCTTTAAGAATATCACTCGTCAGAGCGTCTGCAAGTTCTGCGACATAGAATTGGTAATGGAGAGAAAGATGAGGGAAGCGGAAGAGCGTCACCATCGCGAACTGGCCGTCGTGAGAAATCAACTTACAAAGAAAACTGCATTGTGGAACTGACAAACCTGAGGAAGCAAGTAGGCCAACTTCAAGAGGCAGTTGACGAACTCACGAAACGTGTCATCTCCAGGACACCTCCAGTGAATGGGGGCGACATTAGAGGAGCTGTCGTGGCGGACAGTATGAAAAAGAGCAGTACCATCTGCTTGCCCATGGCGCCAGCAACCATAGGGCCGGCCCTGCTCCTCTCCTCCTGAATATTTATCGTGCATCCGCCACTGCGCTCTGCCTTGCTCGATTCGGCCACAGTGAATCTTGGATAGTAGTGTTTAGCAGCTCTTATAAGTCGCTCGCTTGTAAAATCAAAAGTATCTCTGATTTCATTTAATTTATTAGTTTGATAATTTAATAAGCGAATATCGACATCTTATACTTTTGTAATGACTAAGATATTATTGAAATAAAAAAGGTTGTGGGATTCTGAGAAATATTGAAAATACAAATGTGGGATTTTTCTGTTCTTATGATATGTTTATGTCTATCTTTTGCGAGTTATGGTTTCACCCTTTTCAAGACAAGAGTAGAAATGAGAAAAAAAAGTCTGGTTACCAAAGTTGCGTGCTCTCACTTATTCTGATTTATGACCTTGCGACCTTCAAAACTTTCAGTAATTCCCGGACTAACCTCAGGAGGACCTTTTCAATTATAACATTCGAAAGAAAATGTAAAACAACATAGGGGGTTCAAATTTCGTTAGAATCGGTCGAATAGCTATGATGTTGTTGCCAAATAATTCCACGGCTAGCCTGTGGGAAAACTTTGTCAATCAGATCATTAGAAAGAATGTAAAACAACATAAGAGTTTTAAATTTCGTTAGAATCGCCTGAATAGTTATGATGTTATTGCCAAATAAATCCCGGGAGGACTTTGGCAATTATATCATTGGAAAGAGAAAGTAAAACAACATAAGGGTTTCAAATTTCGTTAGAATTGGCCTAATAGTTACAATGTGGGACTGACCGACATAGTGAGATATAAAGTCACACGCGACTAAAAAGAATTCTCAAAAGTCATGTGTCAAGAAAAGAACATAAAACATTTGACTATTCACGGCTTTTTAAATCTACGGTCTCTCATAATTCCTACCGGAATTATGGGAGACTGTATTCATTTTGATAAACCATATTCATTTTGATACGTATGGCTGTCTAAAGTGACGGTAACTCCTAAATAAATGTAGGAATACGTCGATTAAGACAGACGGACGTATCAACACTAATATGGTTAGTATTTATATGTTTTGGGTCTGATCACCAGCTATCGAAGCCATCTGTCAATAATACGGATTATATTGGAATATGTTTGCTTTTTATAAAAATTCTTTCATCGTATAATAAATTTAAGATAAAAATTTTAAGAACAACCTCACCTAGGATTTTAGGCATTAAAATGCATTTTCAACTAAAAATACCTACCAATCAGGGTAGTCAGATTGACTCTTTTGACGCCAAATTCCCTAAATCTGGCCTTTTTTTCAGTTTGCTTGACGTCAGAGAATTGATTTGGCTTATTTGGCATTTTCCTGGCTTTTTACATGCTAAAGTTATCTTCACGAAAATTATATATTATCCTTTAAAAAAAAAAAATAATTATCAGTTACATCGACTGGGGAAATATTTTTCTGCCAAAAAGGCAACACTGCACAACTAATGTTGCCAGGGTGAGTCATGTCCAATCCAGTTTGTTGTGAACTTCAAAAAGATGTGGGTGTGCTCATGTGATTTATAGTCATAGGCTATAACTCCTAGCGTAGAGCTAATATAAACCTAACGCATCTGGAAGTGTACTTTCTAAGTCTCTATACGGTGACACTGTGTGCTTTTATAATTTATTAGCTTTACCCATAGCCGTCTTTAAAGAAATGGAAAGTTTCTTATGCTAGCAATCGTAAATACAATTATAATTGGGAGAAAACATATGTATGGTGCAAAAATGCTGACGATGGATCAGAGGCAGCATTTTGTACCACTATTATACCAAGAATTAGTAACCTCTCAACTCATGGAAAAACGAAAAACACAGGATGAAAACTCCGTCAAACAAACAGACACAACTTAATGTAAAAAGGAGTTCCAGGCAAAATAATGATAAAGTTAAAGAAGTATAGCTGCAAATTGCTGTAAGTATGACGTGCCATTGTGCGATACGTACAATTGATCATCTGAGTGAAATCATGATAGCACATGGATAGGGGACACTGGGAAACATAAAGTTACATAGAACTAAATGTTCATGCTTAATAAAAAAGGTAAACCGTACAATTCGTACCCAGGTCGCTTCCCCGCTCTCGAGTATCCTTGTTCCCATATTATTCCATCTATTTCCCAATATGCTTCACCTAGCTGTCTCATTAACAGTCGTTTTAATAAAATTTTTTGAGGGCGAGCATAGCGGAGCTCGCGGGGGGGATGGGTGGTGTAGCCGTAGCCCCTCACCATATAGCAACCCATAGTACAGTTCGTAATCGGCTTTCAGTAACCAAACATATATACGAATAACCAAACGCATATACAAATAATCTAAAAATATAAATTAGCACACTTTAGTGGCCACCATAATTAATGGTTTATTGTGTTTGGTTACTGAAAGCCGATTTCCAGCCATACTATGGGTTGTTATATGGTGGGCTACGCCCCCACAATACCATCCCGCTCACTACGCTTGCCCTCAGGAACAAGTAGTAAAACGCCAGTTATTGAGACAGTTAAGTGGAACATTGGAAAATGGACGAAATATTATGGGAACAAGGAGACTCGCGACCGGGGTACGAATCGTAAGGTTTGCCATAAAACCCCCCATCATTTCGCCTGCAGTGATAACTGATCTCATTGATGATTTTTAGAATATGAAATATGCTATCATTATAGATGAATCCACTGATGTTTCCGCACAAAAGCACTTGTGCATTTTAGTTCGTTTTTTAAGTGATAAGCAAAAGAATATTTAAACTGGGTTTCTAGGTTTAATTCCCGTGCAAGGGGATACGGGAGAAAACATATTCAATTTGATTAATGAGGAAATTAAAAAATGTGGCCTAGAATCTTACAAATTGCATTGGTTTTGCATCGATGGTGCATCAAACATGGTGGAGTGCAACAACTCTATGTGGCCTAAACTGAAAGAAGTATCTCCTTTGCGTGTACAGCTCAAGTAAATTTGTCATTCTCTGGCACTTTTCATTAAATATGCAGTATCCAAGCTGTCCCCAATTATTGGATTTTTTATTTCAGAAATACCTGAGTGGCTTTGCCATAGTAAATTAAGACGAGAAGCGTACACAGAATTGTTTAAAGTGCTGAACACAGCTACAGAATTTAAACCAACCTGAACTGCTCCACTCTCTTTGAAAAACCTTCATTTACTCGGTGGCTTGTGCGTGGAAAGGTTATGTTTAATATAATTATGAACTGGGAAGAGCTAAAAGCATATTTCACTTGTGATGAATCAGCCCAATCAAAGTTTGACACAAAATACAAAGCCAGACTGTTAAAAAAAATGAAGTTAGACTCCAAAAATTACTTGTTCTTTGTGTTTGCGACACCTGTTGCACAGGAATTTGGAAGATTGAACAACCCTTTACAGCAAACCAAAACTGATCCTCATTAATTATACCAGGAGTTATTCTTACACCAGAAAAGTCTTCTGAATAGATTGCATGATGTTGATGGACAGAAAAGAAATATACATCAGGTTGATCTTGGTATCAAATTCTTAACTTAACGTAATAAGTTCCTACAGCAGAACAACAGTACTAAGGCTCATCTCGAAATAAAAAAAATGTCAAAGAAAAATGTATGTCTATGCTAGAAGAAGCTCTTAGTCAAGTTACATATAGAATTCCCTCGGCGAGGGATACATTTTTAGATCTATCAAATTTGAGCTTAATGATAATTTTATATCAACTTTCAAGGACCATGTTTTCAGAGTTGCCTATCTTACACCTCGCATGAAATAATATCAGCACTATTGAAGAACAATAGAGGAAAATACCTTTTGTTGATTGGAAAGAAGTTCCATTTAAGAAAGATGAACTCCCTACAGACAGTGAACAGTTTTAGATTGGTGTACGTCAACATCAGACATTTATAGAGCTTGGTAACTTTGCCCTTACTTGTATAATATATCCAGTTGAGGGGATATCCTCTCTTGTATCCATCATTAAAACAAAAGCAAGGAACAGAATGCAGCTAAATCTTCTTGATGCTATTGTTATAATCAGGACATAACTATTGCTATCAAACAAATGTTGTAAGGATTTCATTCCATCTTCAAAAATGTTAAAGGACTTCACATCTGGCAAGATTTATGCTGTAGGTTCCACTTGTTCCAGGGTGAATGACACTGATGAAATGGATCTGGAGCTTTTTATGCGATATAAGTATGAAATATATATTTTAAATTTGTTTGGCATTTCTCTGGCTTTTTAAAAGTATTGTTTGGCTTTAAATAAAAAAAATAATCTGACAATCCTGCTGCCAATACCTTTTTCTTAAATGGTTCCGTTGTTTTAGTTATATCATTAGCAAGATCATTAATCTAGGTGTTGTTTGTTGTCTGCCAAATTTTGAAAGAAGTCTAAGTAGAGCCTTTTTCTATTTTTTCGTTCGATTGCAACAGGAAAAGACAGCTAGCGATAATATCATCGTCGTTGTCTCTAATAACAGTGGCTTACAGTGAAATTGAGGCAAGCACAAAAATAGTTGTTCTAGCCTAATTTGGGGTGCTGATTTTAGATACGAAACCAGTTTTTACTCATCACCTCTAGTTTTTGACGTATATGTGTATAAATGTATTAGAATTGTAGGAATTGTGTTCTTTAAAACCCTTACGCTACGAATGGGACAATACATCCCAGAAGTTTAAAAAAAAATACGTGTGGGCAGAATTCAGATTAAATTAGTGTATATTTTTATCCTAATGGTAGTTCTAATGTATTAGCATATTATTGAACATCCGGCAACTCTCGATTACCTCTAAGTTGTTTTTGATAACCAGTGAAGTGAACACGTGCTGAAAGGTTTGCATTTGTTTTATTAATTTTTCGAGAGCAAATTGTTTAATTAGTTCTCAGGTATATTAGAAAGTATATATCTTACCTGTTACAATGGACTAACTTCATGGTTTAATAGCAAGAAAACAGCCTTCAACTTTGCTGTCCCGATGGTCTGGAGAGAGCCAAAGAGCCAATAAGATGATTGTTGTTTTTGTCTGACAAATATAACTGGTTTCAATGCTTCTTCTAGAAAAAAAATATAAAATATCCCAAACTTCCCTCATCTATGAGACCGGTTCCCCACTCAGATGATCTTCCTGTTCCTACACTTCCAGCAAATAAAGATCTTCCTTCATCAGATGAAGAAATGCCCTCAGGGGAATATTCTGCCAATTCGATCTCTTCTGAAGACAATGTCTCTGTTAATTCAGGAGCAAGTAGCAATGAGCCCCACTGGGTTACGCAGGAAGACCTGAATGACCTTGCCTGTGATTTGTATCTATCTAAGCAGCAGGCAGAGCTCCTGGCATCCCGGCTTAAGCAGTGGAACCCTGTCAAGGCAGATGTAAGGATCACCAATTTCCGGACACGGAACAAGGACTTCACTTAATTCTTTGACATGGAAAACAGGTTGTGCTATTGCAAAAATGTCTCTTGCTTGTTTACATTCTTTGGTTTCCCACACCATCCTTCAGATTGGCGTCTTTTCAGAGACTCTTCCGAGCGAAGTCTGAAGGTTGTGCTCCTACACATCGGGAATAAATACCCCCAGGATTCCCATTGCCCACTCAGTCCATCTGAAGGAGTCGTAAGACAATATGGAGCTCCTTTTGGAAGCTGCCAAGTACAACCATTACCAGTGGAGTCTCTGCGGGCACCTCAAGGTCATTGGGCTTTTTATGGGTATGCAAGCGGGCTTCACAAAGTACTGTTGCTTTCTCTGTCTCTGGGACAGTCGGGCTGTTTCCAAGCACTATAAGCAGAAGGACTGGGGGTCTATGAGCACTTTCTTGCCTGGTGAACACAGTGTCCAAGAACATCCTCTGGTGGCCATGAACAAGCTGCTTCTTCCTCCTCTTGATATCAAGCTTGGGCTAATGAAGAATTTCGTGAAGGCCATAGACAAAAATGGCGCTGCATTCCAAGACTTGTGTACTCTCTTCCCAGCTCTGAGTTCTGCTAAGCTCAAGGAGGGTATCTTCGTCGGACCTCAGATCCAAGAGGTGCTGAAGGATAATGGATTTGAGGAGCCTCTTACCTTAAAGGAACTGAGAGCATGTAAAGCATTTAAGTCAGTCTGCCATGGCTTCCTTGGTAACACAAAGGTACTAGATTACCAAGAGTGTATCGAGAAGTTGTTACAGATATTTATGAGGATATAGGATGCCGAATGTCACTCAAAATTCACTTTCTCCACTCCCACCTCAACTTCTTCGCTCCTAACATTGGGGCAGTGAGTGATGAGAAGGGAGAAAGGTTCCACCAAGACATTTCTAAGATGGAGGGCAACTACCAATGCAAGTGGAACCCCAGCATGATGGGGGACTTCTGCTGGATGCTCTTGCGTGACATCCCGGAGGCAAAGTACACACGATCGTCCAAAGAATCTCACTTCTAACTGTCTGCTGTACTATGATTTGTGTGTTTTATTCTCCAAGTAATTTAGTTCCATTAATGTTCTGTATTTATGCTGTTTTTTTTTTAATATACCTGTGTAACAGATGAAATAAGCACATTATATTTTGAAATTATATGCAGTATTTGAAATCTATGCGGATTCTCTTCTGTAATTACTGAAGAAAAATAATCATTAAGAACCTCTACTATTTCCTCATCAGATTCTTTCGAAACCCCTTCATATCTAATAGGCTCTATTTTATCACTGTTAGATTTGTTATTGATTCTATAATAGCTAAAGAATTTTCTTGGATCTTGAAGTTACCGAAGGTTAAGGAAGGTTCCAAAGTTCGGCCTTATTTTCTTGAAATAAACAATGACAGAACATAAGTATACAAAGAAAATAATACATATAATGAACACAATCTCACATAAGCGCGCACAAATATAGGCACATGTACATATCATAAATAAGGAATTAATATATGTATAAGTGGCATAATGTTGGTTTCACAAACCTAGGAGTCCAGTTAGTAGAGGAACTGCAAGATCTTCATCTTCATACTCTATCGTACATTTTTATACACTATCTGTTCTACTTTTATTTAATATTCAATCCTAAAAAAGAAACACAGGTCAGTCATGAACTCAATCAACTATAGCTTAATAAATTATAACAATGATCCTCTCTACAAAAAGAAAAAGGCAAAATACAATTAAATACTAGATCAAGCGTCTAATGCGAGTATTTACAGGATCTAGCAGTTATCAATGTAACGTTCAACAGGCTTTCTAGGTCGAGTAGAGCGACGAAGAATCGTTTCAGGGGAGTCGTCAGGGGGAGCAGCTGGAGGAGGAACATCATGAGATGTACCGTTTTCAATAGGACAGTCAAGTTTTCTATATCGAGTAGATCGACGACAGATATTTCCAGGGGAGGCTTCAGAGAGAGCAACTGGAGGAGGAATATCATGACATGATGAATTAAGAGGTCGTTCAGTTTCAACTTTTATGGAAGCATTAAGAAACGGAATGGGGATTTTGTATCGGAATTAAGATTGGGAAATATCTTCGATCTCGTTTAATTGGCTATCTCCGGCTGGGGCCAAATCGTGGATAGCCACCGTATCTTCTTGGACGTCTGGAAATCTGACGTGTGCATATTTAGGATTGGCTTCAATTAGTTCCACTTTGCGTACTAAGGGATCATCCTTGTTCCGTACATCTCGTTTTAACAGTAACTTACCTGGTGAAGCAAGCCAGCTAGGTATACTCATTCCGTCGTGGTCTTTCTAGAGAATGATGAAAACCGTTCGTGAGGCTTGTGTTCGTTGAAGTACATAACAATGAACGCAAAGAATGAAGAACATCTGGGAGGACGTGTTCCCACTAGTTAATGCTCAGGTTTCTAGACTCTAATGCCAAGGTAGCAGTTTTCCATACAATTCCTACATAGCGCTCGCATTGCACATTCCCGTTAGGATGGTAAGGTTTTGAACGACTCGTTGGAACCCCTTTCTTGTGCAAAAATGATTTTATTTCGGCAGACATGAAAGAAGTACCTCGATCTGAATGCACGTTCCCTGGTAACGCGAAAAGAGAAAACAACGTAGTAAGAGAGTGTATAACAGTTGATGAAGAAATATCCTTACAAGGAAAAACGCGAGTATTCGTCTACCAGAATTAAAAAAATACTTATTGGGAGAAAAAGATGGTAGTGACCCTTTAAAGTCCAGGCTGATTCGATAAAAAGGGAGCATTGCACTTATGGTGTTGGTTATTAGTGTGATTGATTTTAGTTAATAAATCAGCCTAGATAGCTATTTGAAAACCATTACCATAAATTTGTTGAATTGGATGGAATAGTCGTCTACTAAAATTTAGGCCTAACGACTGACGTGAACTGAATTTGAAAACTTCGAAGGCTAGAGTTATAAGAAAACGGACGATAAACAAAATATATATTTATAAAATCAACAAATGCACAATGAGAGAATTGAATTAGGAAATAACAAATGAGCGGTAATTACAATTATATGAATGAATGAGATAATTAAATTGAGAATTGTTAAGGAATACAACGTAAATATAATTGAAATATGGATTACAGAATGAGATTATAGGATGGTATTACAGGTATAATTGACTTGTAAAAAGGATGGGAAGTGTAGGATATTATGGTTGACTTATGAGGAAGGCAGTGAAATATAACTTAACGTAATTTCAATGTATGAAAGTAGTGAAAATTATGGAGTAAAATGTGAGGTGAGGTGAGGTGAGGTAAGGTAACCCTGGGAGTGTTGCCATTATAGGAATGCCCTAGAGGGCATTGCTATAAAACTCCCCCCCCACGAGTCCGAGTAACCCCGAGGTCTTCTTACGACGCGACCGGAGCGTGTGACAGTGCCATTGGTTAGGCTGCTGGGGCACAGATTCATTGTGGCAAGGCCAGTAGCGTTGGACAAGGCACCGTCACGTGAAGGTTGATGGAGCGGTGATCCGCTTGCTGGTTCCTTCCGAGATGGCGTCAAGCGGAACGTGGGAGTCTTGAGTCCTGTTCTCCACTGACGAGATGACTAGTGGTAGAGAGATTTGCTCCTGACTGACCACCGCTGCCGATAAGGGTTCCTGCAACACCAGAGGAGGAGGCAGCAAAACGGAAGGTGGTGTTTGAGTAGTAGGGGTGGATGAAAGGGTGGGTTGAAGATTGTTTGGGGGGGTTACTGGGACAAAAAGGGTTATAGTGGAAAAAGAATGAGGTAAAGGGCGTTTTAGGCGAACGTTTTCTATATAGGCAGTTTGATGGCGTGTTGCCATAGCACTATTTGAGTGCGAGAGAATTAATGACGTGTTACCATAGATGTGTGTGAGCGAAGTGATGGCATGTTGCAATAGTTGTGTGTGTGAGTGCTGAATAGATTGATGGCGTGTTGCCATAACACTGTATGAGTGCTGAATGAAATGATGGCGTGTTTCTATTGCACTGTATGAGTGCAGAATGAATTGATGGCGTGTTGCCATAGCAGTGTATGAGTACCGAATGAATTGATAGCGTGTTGCCATAGCAGTGTATGAGTGATATTAAATTGAATGCGATATGAAGTGAGGATTGAGTGTGGGTCAGAAGCAAAAGTGAGGACCTACCTGAATAAGTGAAGTGAGGTGTAGGTGATGTAGACCCTTTTATCCCTTTCCTTTTAGTTTAAAGGATGCGATTGGAGAGTTGAGGCTGAATTCGATAGATTGTGAGAATTTGAAGATTGAGAATTAGAAATTGGAGGATTTGGAGAAAGTGGTTGAGGTGGGTGATATGAGAAAACTAGGGTTGAGGTTAGAATAAGGTGTTGGTTCTAAATATGTGCACGGTGCAAGCTTTTTTAGAGTTTGTGCAACATTTTTGTTGTGTTACCAGCACCAATGAGTTGAATGAGATGAAAAGTAAACGTTATGCTTCGGGAGATTACTTGGCGCAGTATGTGAAAAACCACAACGGTGGCTACAAGGCTGTGTATAGTGTACAGCGTTGTGCTCGTACCTTTGACGATACCAGCATAGACCCTGATGGTGTGGAAGGTAATAAAAATAGGCGGAACAATGAGGTAAAAATTTTTGCTGCCTGTCACCTTTGGAAGTGGGATGCCCTCGTATAGGACCTAGAGCGGGACCTGCGTCTCCGATCGCCAAACCTATGTCCGTGCTCGCTCTGTGATTCCTGCTGCAGCTTTAGCTGCTCGATGTCGGCTTCCATCCTCCGTATTGAAGCTTCAAGGTCCCTCGATAGAGAAGATAGAACCCATGAACGCTCCAACCAGTCGTCTAAGGAGCTAACCGTTCCCCGAACCTGAGAAATTGAAAGATTATTGTTAAATGGGCCGTGAGTTTGGCCGTTGCCACAATTCACATAAGGACTCCTGTATAATTTGTCTGCGGCTATAGCAATCTCCTCAATGATCGTGGGGCTCGAGCCTAGGATCAGTGGCCTGATTCCCTCTTGGACTCCTCTCATGGAAATCTCAGTGAGGAGAGGGATAAAAAGTTTGGTTTGTGCACCTTTTACCCTGATAAGGTCCTTCAGATGCGTTAGGAAAGAATTAGGACTCTTATCTCCCATTTCCTGAGTGTTCAAGAGCTCTCTCAGATCGTCTATTTGGGACCTGCTGTATTTGCTGAAGAAAGATTCCATTAGGCGGTCTAGAACGCCAGCCTGTTCCCCGTAATTTAGAACTTCCCTGAATAGTATAAATATACTTATGGTCAAACGCTGAATTATCGCATCAATTTTCTCTTTTTCGGTGATGCTCTGAGGTTTAAGGAGGAGGGGCGAGACTTCCAACCATGCAATTGGGTTTGCAGGATAATATGCGGGAAGCGAAAGGTACGCATGTGGCTGCCTGTGCGTGGACTGTGGATTCGAGGCAGTCGGTTGGTTATGATGATCGGGTTAGCCGCTAACAGATGTCCTTATTTGTTGTGGTTGTTCCATCATAGTCACTATGTTTTAAGTGCACTTGTTCTTGTTGAATGAATGTGTTGATGTGAGTGAAGTAACCTTGGTTGTGTAAGTGTGTGTGTGTGTGTGTGTGGAAAGTATTCACGAGCACAAGAATGTTAAGAAATGAAAAATAATTATGAGAAATAAAGGAAATTGTTCATTTGTTGTATATCAAATTAAAATGATATGAATTATGACAATTGTAAGAAGGATGTTAAAGATAACACGCGATATTAAAAAATGAACACGTGAATCAAAATGCTGATCTAACGAGGATAGCAGGGAAATTACGCGCAGAGTTCGAGAAATTATTTTAACGTTTGAAGTTATTTATTGATTGACGGGAGATTATTAAAGTCTGGGCACCATTTTATGGTGTAGGTTATTAGTGTGTTGATTTCAGTTAATAAATCAGCTTAGATAACTATTTGAAAATCATTACTATAAATTTGTTGAATTGGATGGAATAGTCATCTGCTAAAATTTAGGCCTAACGACTGACGTGAACTGAATTTGGAAAACTTCGAAGGCTAGAGTTATAAGAAAACGGATGATAAACAAAATATATATTTATAAAATCAACGAATGCACAATGAGAGAATTGAATTAGGTAATAACAAGTGAGCGGTAATTACAATTATACGAATGAATGAGATAATTAAATTGAGAATTGTTAAGGAATACTACGTAAATATATTTAAAATATGGATTACAGGATGAGATTATAGGATGGTATTACAGGTATAATTGACTTGTAAAATGGATGTGAAGTGTAGGATAGTATGGTTGATTTGTGAGGAAGGCAGTGAAATATAACTTAACGTAATGAAATGTATGAAAGTAGTGAAAATTATGGAGTGAAATGTGAGGTGAGGTAAGGTAACTAAGGTAAGGTATGGGAACTAAGGTATGGTAACTATGATGGACTGTAAATTAGGATGTTAATTCGAAGTAAAGTGGAGCACGAGTGGATGGGTGATTGCTTCAAAGCGGGCAGCCAAAGGCATGCGTTCGTTTGTGTGTGTTAGTTTAAGGGAAAATCTTTTACTCGAAGGATTTTTGTGGACTACATTTTGAAAGTAAAATTGGTTTTCCATTTATGTTGAGATGGGAAGTGTAGGATGGTATGGTTAACTTGTGAGGAAGGCAGTGAAATATAACTTAACGTAATAAAATGTATGAAAGTAGTGAAAAGTATGGAGTGAAATGTGAGGTGAGGTAAGGTAACTAAAGTAAGGTATGGTAACTAAGATAAGGTATGGTAACTATGATGGGGGAAAAATATATATATATATATATATATATATATATATATATATATATATATATATATATATTGATTAAATCATCCTGATTATTTGATTGAAGAACATTTTATTATAATAAAATTTCCTGGGAGTCTTGCCATTATAGGAATGCCCTAGAGGGCATTGCTATACACGGATATGCTCTTGCCTCTCTGGGCGATTATATCGAGGTTTTAACCTTTGACACGTTTCGCACCCTGACACCACTCGCTTAACGTCATCTACAGAATAAGGCAAAGTTCGAACTCGAACAAAATGGTCAAATCCTGTTATCCCTGGATGACAGAGAGCTTTATGAAGCTCAACAAGATTATATTTGGCCATGCTTGAATAGAAAGTGCGCTTTTGGGCGTCAGCAGCTCTGTTGAGCGAACTAGGACGATGTATAACTTCGTAGCAAAAGTGCATCAATTCTAAACGCAATCTAGCAATATTTTTGTTCTTTATTTTACTCCTATGACGTGAATCAAACATGTAAGATACAGATTTTTGATCTGTAATTAATATAAATTTACGAGCGAGAAGAAAATGATGCTACTACCTTTTGAATGCCTCAACAATAGCATAGGCCTCTTTTTCGACAGGGCAGTGATTTCTCTCGGAGGAATTTAAAGATCTCGAAAAAAAGGCAACGAGTCTTCCAT
Organism: Ceratothoa steindachneri; assembly: GCA_963969495.1. Lineage (NCBI taxonomy): Eukaryota > Metazoa > Arthropoda > Malacostraca > Isopoda > Cymothoidae > Ceratothoa > Ceratothoa steindachneri. The sequence goes on along the minus strand of OZ018320.1, from coordinate 25,825,991 downwards.
TCTGGTTCAGAGTGACCCCAATGGCGCTATTTGCGGCATCAGTTTCTAGTGTGAAAGGTAAATTTTGATATATTTTTGCCCTAACAGCGTTAACAATATCTGATTTTAATTTCTCGACTTCATTTGTAGCTTCTTCAGAAACTAGAAACTGGCAATTAATTAGGGGAAAAATTCGTTGGGAAAATCTTTGAACCCACCGCGAGTAGTATGCAAGCAATCCGACTAATCGAGATAATGATTCTTGGCTGGTTGGTACGGGCATATCCTTGAGAGCAGCAAGGTGTGAAGGATCTGGGCGAATTTCATTCTGGCGAACCTGATAACCTAGAATACATATAGTATTAGTTGAAAAGGTGCATTTGTTTTTATTTAAGGTTACGAGTATTTTATGTTTCTCAGCAGCTTCGAGAAACTTGATTAGGTTTTTATCATGTTCCACTTGCGTGCGGCCTCAAATAGTAACATCGTCTAGGTACGCATACGTCTCCTCAAGAATTTTTTTTTCGAATGAAATCATCCATAATTCTCTGGAAGCAGGCAGCACCATTGGTTACACCAAAACTTAAGCGTTTAAATTGAAAAGAACCTCCATCCGCCTCAAAAGCAATGTAAATTTTATCCTCGGGGTGAAGGGGAACACAATGATAGGCACTACTTAGGTCGATGGTGCTAAATATCTTATAGGCCGATATCTTATTAACCAATTCTTCAACATTTGGTAATGGATACACATCCAAGTAAGTAAATTTGTTAATTGTCTGAGAATAGTCAATTACTAATCTTTTCTTTGAATGATTTAACACAACATGAACTTGGGCTCGCCAAGGATAGGGGCTCGGTTCGATGATGTCTTCCTTTAGCATGCGTACTTCTTCAGAACGAATAAATTCAGAGTCAGGCAGTTTTAAATTTGTGTGACGTCTTACTGACTGGTCTCCAATCAGATGATAATTAGATTGAAACTCTTGGAGGATCCGTAATCATAGAATCCAAAGAGCACACTTCGAGGTCAAGTTGAGGACTCCAAAGTTTAGCTTAAAGGAGGAATGTTCACTTAGGAAGGGGATTCCTAAAATAGTGTCAGAGCAACATTCAGATAAAACAAGCAAACGTACTGCACGGTACTCACGGCTTCCGATTTTTATGCTAGCCTCACAACATTCGTTGATAGGAGATATTAAATTTGTAGAAGCCATAGATATAATGCCTTCATAAGGCTTAAGATGGAAATTAAAGAAGTTCGTGTAGCACTGCCAGATTTTTATAATCTGCAGTACTCCGAAAGTAAATAAAATAAAGTATAATATGAATTTCTGTAGTACTCCCCAAATAATTAAAATCAATTTATCATTCAGAGTAATTTGTGTCTAACTTAAGCGGAATGAGAAGTCAATCGCCAGCAAATCGCCTAATATATATATATATATATATATATATATATATATATATATATATATATATATATATATATATACATATACATATACATATACATATACATATACATATACATATACATATACATATACATATACATATACATATACATATACATATATATATATATATATATATATATATATATATATATATATATATATATACATATACATATACATATACATATACATATACATATACATATACATATACATATACATATTTATATATATATATATATATATATATATATATATATATATATATATATATATACATATACATATACATATACATATACATATACATATATAAATATATATATATATATATATATATATATATATATATATATATATATATATATATATATATATATATATATATATATATATATATATATATATATATATATATATATAAACGAGGGGCGGTCAATAAGTTTTGCAATTCGGATATAAGGAAACGAGATATGAGGAAAAGTGTTTTATTATTTTTCAATATAACTACCCTCGAATTCAATGCACTTGCGCCACTTGTCCCTGAGGCTTCGAATCCCCGAAGACCAGAAATCTCCCGACTGCTGTTCAATCCATTCCTGGACGGCGAACTGGACATCTTCATCGTCCCCGAACCGGCGTCCACGCAGTGCAGCCTTGGGCTGGCGGAATAAAAAGTAGTCGCTAAGGGCCAGATCTTGACTGTAGGGGGGATGGTTGAGCTCCTCGAATCCGCACTCTCACAGGGCAGCTTTTGCAACTCTGGCTTTGTGGACTTTGACGACATTGAAGTCAATCATGGGGCGTGAGGTTTCTAGGGACCCACCGGGCAGAGACCTTGGTCATGGCCAAATTGTCGTGGATGATGTTGATAACACTTCCATGTGATATTCCAAGTTGTCGTTCGATTTCTTCGACCTTCACCCGTCGATTTTCGAGGATCCTCCTCTCCACACGGGCCACATTGTTTCCTTGTTGGTCACGTCTGACGGGCGTCCTGGACGGGGGTCATCTTCAAGGGACTCACGACCATGGCGGAACTCCCTATTCCAGCGAACAATGGTTTCATAGGAAGGGGTGGTGTGGGTGTACACTACAGCCATGCGTTCATGGATCTCTTTTTGCATTCTTGCCTGCCTTGGTCAAAAATTTGATCACTGCGCGGTGCTTAACCTTCTCCATTGTTGAAAAATTTGTTACTCACGATCTGCGATTAGCTACTGCTTCTTAAATAGACGAGGCAGGTGCGTGTGGCTGCAGGTCCTGACTTGTCATAACTTGTCCACCCCCCCCCCCCCCAAACAGCCATCCCACTTCCTCTGTTTTGCCCTACCGATTCGCCAAACTTATTGACCGCCCCTCGTAGCTACTATTCTATTCTTCATTCAGAGTGTTCATGCATACATCATTTATGTGTATTTTAAAAGTACCAAAACTCTCTCAAAATACAATAAAATGCAGGGGCAATTTTTAAAATATTACACAACTTATAACGGAACATAGTATCAACGCAGATTATTTTTCTTGATAATGGCATGAATAACAGATCACCAACTACATGTAGAATGATATACAAATACAGATGCAAATATGTATTACACTGGTACCTGTTATAGCGTATTTAGGGATAAATTAGAAGAACATTTTGTCCCTTCCATTTCGTCTGCCAAATACCTCCACAATAGTGTCAATATCTACCCTGTTGGAATGACCTCTTTAAATGCAGAGAAGTCCTAATGCTGAGAGCCTATCCTGGCCCATAGTGGATCTAAGGTCGGTTTCGAGTCTTCTCAATCACGAGAATGACCTCTCTGCTGAACAAGATGTTGCATGTAGAGTTACCAGGGTTTTTGCCACCTCACTGAAGTGTGGCAAAGTTTCACACAGATAACTTGACTGGAGATAGCTTACCACTTTATTTGCAGTTTTCAACTCCACGCCTTCCAGATTGTTTAAAACGGCAGTTTCAGCCATTAGGATGTCTTGATCCACATTGTAGAATTCAGACACTGCCTTGAAACTATCCTCTGCTGCTTAGCCTAGTACTACATCTGCCAGGGATGTCAGGATATGTGTATCCCTGCTTGCAAATCTCTCTCTCATTTCAGTGAGAACTCTGTCTAGAGCATCAAAGTATACAATCCTGGCTCTCTGATGGTCTGTAAAGGAGATAGTTAGTTCAGGAGTCTCTCCTGAGAGTGCTTGCAGCCTCTTGGATGGTTTCTGTTCGCGTTTTGCAGTTTCCACCTCCTCAATGTCTGATGCAATTGCAATGATGTTTGTAGCAGTGCTTTTGGCTTTTTACATATAAGAAAAAACATATCTTCATCCCTGCAATTATTGAGGGTTTCCATTGTAGCATCACAAGTGACATTTGCAGCCATCACATCAACCTCATGACCCTGCAGGTAGCTAGCCAGGGCATTTGTGTTGGAGAAGATAACTTTTAAAGTGTGCAATGATGAACAGGAACTGAAGCATATCTTTGACAAGACCCTTAGCATCCATATAAGTTTTGGCGTCTTTATCCTTAGACAGCTCTATTAGAGCAAGTAGAATTCTCTCAGGCTGTTGCTCCACGGCTTCCACATTTTCCCATTTGCAGGTTCAGCGTGTTTCACTCAGAAAATTCAACTTGATGTATGGACTGCACAGTTCAGAGACAATATCTGGCATGTGTACAGAACGGAGAACATTTTCTCGCTTTGGTGTATTAAAGAAGTTGTGGGTGGACTGGACAACTCCTAGAGCGTTCCTCATGACAGTATTTTCCTGCAATGTATCTTGTAGTGCAAGGTTGAGTAGGTGCCCATAGCAGTGGACATAGATGGCCTTAGGTGGGAACTCTTGCACTCTTGTAGCCACACCCTTCTCTTTGCCAGTCATGTTAGATGCCCCATCATAGCACTGGCCAACTACATCCTCAATTCTCAGCTCCATGTTGTGAAGTATGTACATCCAGTACCAGTTTGAAGAGTACCTCTCCTTTTGCAAAATTTACTTCATGGAAGCCAACGAAGGTTTCTGTTGGCTGACCATTGTGTATATAGCGCAAACACACAGGCACTTGCTCCATGTTGCTGACATCTGCTGTTTCATCCACTATGATGCTGAACTTCCCAGCTTCTTTCACAGCTTTAGATATGTCCTTCAGCACAAGGTCCGATGCATTATTCAGAATTTCATTCTGAATCTCTAGTGACAGCCACTGGTGATGTGCTGCCAGCCCTGAAGTTAATATCTCGCAAGCCATGGGATGTATCTACATCGAAGATGCAGAAGTTCTATCAAGTTTCCGCGATTTACATCTGATTGCTGTCCAATGTTGGGCCTGTTTTCTGAATGCCCCCTTTGGGGGATGTTTTGTTGTGCAGTGTAAAAGATGGACTCTACAATCACTTTGAGATAGACTCTGTTCTTTTAGATCATGTTTCTGTGAACACCATCAAGTTGGATCAAAACTGATGCTTCTTGTCTTTTTTAATCTTTAATGCGATCCATTTTTACATGGCTACACTGTGACTGTTGCTCTGAGCGTGTTTTGCCAGCCTTCCAGGCTTTTTCAAGTTGCTGAATGTGAAGGAATGGTCACAGAGAAACTTCTCACATGGGAAGCACACAGTTGACTTTGTTGACTTGTGGAAGCTGATCCAGGGGTATTTCTTGAAGAGGTCTGGGTTGAAGTCTCTTGTTCCCTTTTCATTAGGAAGTTGTTTCTTGTGATATTCACTCAGAATAGGTTGAATTGGACAATCTAATATTTCATTATCGCTCACTGCAGATTTTTCCTCTGAGTATTCTTCAGTTTCATGGACAGGAGCTTCTGTCTCCTGTGCCTCCCTAGCAGGTGTCTCCACATCTGGCACAACAGACGCTGGGGCTTGAAACTCATCTTGTTTATATTCAATATCAACATGAATATCTTGAACATCCGTGGATTCAGCTGCAGAGGAAGCAGCTTCTGTTGACTCCCTCTTGTCACTGGTATTTGTACTAGTTAACACTCCAAATGATAGTTTCCTTTGTTTTGGATCAATCACGGGATGGAACTTTACTTATTGATCATTCTCGTGAGCTCCTTTCGAGTGTTCACGTTTATAATCGCCATCAACTTCCTTGCCGCATTTTGAGCATTTAACTTCTGTACAGCCTCTTTCTGGACTTCTCCATGTCCGAAACCTAAAAATGAATACCATCAAGTTGGATCAAAACTGATGTTTCTTGTCTCTTTTTATCTTTAATGCGATCCATTTTTACATGGCTACACAGTGATTGTTGCTTTAAGCGTGTTTTACCAGCCTTTCAGGCTTGACTAATATAGTCAATAAAGCATGAATGAATATGAGCATATATATTTATTGATATTTATGCTGAGCTAGGTGTAGTTGAATACAAAAATCCTACTGAATGACTGAGGTGATATAGTCTAGTTACATCGAGTTATAGCGTACGAGAAGTGCAGACGAGCGGCTTAAAAGCTTCGTATGAATGAGTCCTTTTTGAGACTCAAGATGGTCGAGTGGATTCGCTGCTGGCTAACAGTGGTCCAACGACGCGGGAAGCTGTTCGCAACTCGCCTATGCTATTATTTTTTCTTTGCTCTCTTTCCTACACCCCTATATCTACAACATTATGTCATCAGGGCGTCACACTATTCTGAGCGTACATAAATTTCTGATCTGGCTCTACTGTTCCACTTGCAAAGAAATCACATAAACCTGGTGTATCCAGTTTGTAAGCCATTAAGTAGGGTTACTTCTTCCAAGTCTGCGCAAATTAGAAACTCATACTCCTTTGACTTATGCGGTCTAGAATAAAAATAAGGTTCTCCTATGTCTCCTAAAATGAGTGAGTGAGCAACTGGAACTGAAGGCATGGTGTTCCCAATATGCAACCGAACCGCTTTTATGCTGTAAAGGGACGTATCTATGAATAACCTCTACTCATTTGGTTCATATGTCAGATCAAGGGCATTAAATAGGCCTCTGATATCATTACAATAGGTTAAGTTGTTTTCAAAAGTGAAGAATTGCTATAACAGAAACTGTCTGGAGAATTTTCGTATTCTCTAGGCATTTTAGCTCGTTCTCCTGTAAAGAAGAAACACTGTAGTATGTGAAAAATAATATAAGTAGTAACAGCAACAAATATTAAAAAAAACAGTAAAAATAGGAAGCAATTATATTAAGTTACAAAATTATTAAACGTTACGTGAAAGTTACCACGGATTTGGACCCATATAAGCAAAGAATTTTTAGTATACTTTCATAAATTTCATAGGTTCGTTTGACAAATACTTTAGAAACTCCCCTTTAAAATTATATCAAAATCCGTTGATAACTTTTAGAGTTTGTCAGTTTAAGCTCAATCCTGTTTGCACTCAATCCCTACGGAACCATCAGTGTATTTATCATAAGTACGAAAAACTACAGGGTCGTAAAAAGAGATGGATGTTACATTCGTGATTCACGCAAAAAATACCCCTACAAAAGATTATTCTCTTTTCCGTTTTTTTTTCATGGTTGTATAGTCTTATCTGTGTTCCACTTGTTAATTCTAAAATACATTATATTTTACTGCGATTGTCTATTCAAACCCCTCGTGTTCACCGAATTCCGTCACGTGGCCCGAATTTTAAAATTCAAGTTTCATTTCTATCAATCTAATATATGTGTACAGGATATTGTATTTATATGCTATCTAGGTAAACCATATAATGACCAGTACACATAAAAATTGTGCCCAGAATTAAATATACTCGTATCTCCCGTATATATATATATATATATATATATATATATATATATATATATATATATATATATATATATATATTGAGGATAAATCCCAGAGCCACGAGAAAGGGATGTAGCATCTTTTAATTTTTCACTACGTTTCGAAAACTACAAGTTTTCATCTTCAGGCTAGAATAAGTTTACAAAGTTAATATGCATAAAGAAAACTTGAAAAGGCCAACAAGACATTATTTTACAGGTGACCAATTACAGAATATCAGTAGAAAGTACTACAAGTTAAATTAAATATGACTTGGCAACAGTTAAATTTGCTTTAAGACCGACTCAAAAATTAGTTCATAAATTTAAAGATTATTGCAGAAATTAATTACAAACTAAGAGAAATTGACTTGGCATTATTTAAAGATGATAAATTTAAACTTTTTTTTTTTTTTATTAAATTTTGTAAAGACTAACAGTTAAAAACATTTAATATAAAAACGGAAAATTTGGGTACTTACTAAAGCGGATCCATCCTAGAGAGTGAATGGTAGGTTTAACAAAGGGGCTAGTATATATATAGGTTACATTGACGGTTGGTTTATTAAAAGGCAAACCAACTAACAAACTGTAGTTAAAATTAGTTAATTAATAATGATATTGCACTTAAATCTTCATTGAGTGTAGGTTTGTAGTGTTTTATATATAGAGATTCGAGGGTTCTTAGGCAATGTTTGTTGTTGTTAAAGGCTAATACTTTAAAATTCTCAATAGAAATGTTAGTTTTACAGCTTATGGTGTGTTCCCTAATAGATGACTTTTCCTTTCTATTTAATATTTTGCTTGTACGCCAACTAATCCCCATATGAGCAGAGAACCTAGCTCCAAGAGACCTAACAGTGCTACCAATGTAAGAGGCTCCAGTACAACTGGGACATTTAAATAAATAGACATTATCACTGCGGAACTCCAAAGAGATAGGATCTTTACTGTTAAAGAAACTTCCTATCGATAGTTTGTTTATAAAAACTATTTTGGGGTTGATTTGGGGAAAATATCTTTTATAAATAAATAAGATTTTTCTTTTAAAAGTATCGTTCAAAAAACCCATCTCTGAAATTAGTAAATATATGGGCATTTTAGGAACTTTTATGCAGGGTTGAGGGGGGTCAATGAGATTATCAAATAGCTTTTTTAAAACTCTATCATATAGGTCAGAAGGAAATAAATTATTTATAAAATACTTCCTAAGAAAAATAAATTCATTATGGATTGATTGGTAAGTGGATGATAGCGAGAAACTTCTATGTATTAAAGTTTTTACTGTGGATATTTTATAACTGAAATCACAAAAACTAAAGTAGTTCAAACCTAGTCCTGTGAATGTTTTTTTTCTGTAAATGGTTGTTTGAATCTTTCGTTGGTCATTATCTCGGTTGATTAAAAGGTCAAGAAAGGGCATCTTATCATTTGACTCGACTTCCATGGTGAATTTGATGTTATATATATATATATATATATATATATATATATATATATATATATATATATATATATATATATATATATATATATATATATATATATATATATATATATATATATATATATATTTCAAGTGTAAATCAAAATTTTTAAAACTCCTTGCGGCCATCCACGTTTTCTCTCCCTTCGAACGCGTTTCATTTTTTGTATCAAGTTTTATCCCTAGTATCCTTTTTCCAATCGTTACAATTCTTATTAATTGAAATTAAATAATATCCCTTAAAAAAAACTAGTAAATAATTTCCTCTGTATGCCAATTTTTTTCTCATTTTTGTTCACGCTTCTTTCACGTGACTAATTTGCACGCACGCGCAAACACATACACACTTGAATTTACTCGCATTCTTTCATGCATATCAATTCATTCATTCTACCAAATACATAATTCTCATTAACAAACGTCACATACATCCAAAAAGGATCACAATGGTAAGCCAATTTTCGGATAAAACATCGGTGAATTACCACCGTCTTCAACAATGCAATCTTCAACCGAAGCACAGCAGGATTTAGTCAAAATCCCTCATCCATTTCTTTCACTGCGGGTTTATGATGCATTGAACCCAATCGCTTGGCTTGACCTTTGTGACTTAATCCTTCGCCCTCAAGCCATAACAAAGAAAGAGACCTGGCTGCTCTAATCCCAAAAGTTCCCATAAGTATCTTCATTAAGTTTAGGGATATCTTATTTAATGGGGAAAAAGTGGGAGCATATAACGAATTGAAGGAGGCCTTCCGAAAGAAATTTAGGAAGTGACAGTTTCAAGACTTGAGGGAGTTCCTTAATACTCAGGAGATGGGAGATAAGTGCCCCACTAGCTTTTTAAATTATTTAAAGGACATTATCAGGGCAAAACACGCACAATCTGACCTTTTCAACCTCTCCTCACCGAAATTTTCATGCGGGCAGTCCCAGAATAGATTAGGCCCTTCATTCTCATGTCATCACCTTCCGATGTGAATCAGCAAGCAAAAGCAGCCGGCCGGCTGTATAAAAACCCATATATAAATTGGGGCAGATTGCAAAATCACGTGCCTGAGCCTAATTCGTCCATCTCTCATGTTAGAGTAACGGCGAGTTCTGCTTGTGGACGACTGTAGTGTGCTGAAATTCCATACCCCCAAACGAGGGATTTAGCTGCCACGTTATCGAGGATTGAGAGTGACCTCAGCCAGTTAAAACTACAGCAAGAAGCAGAGAGCGACTGACGACATAGGCACGGCGAACGTAGAGACAGGACGCGTTCGAGTTCCCGTAAAAAAAACCAACGAGGGAACCCTATCACAAAGGGTGACACGCAGTAATTTTCACATTCTTTTTCCGCCTATTCTCATCATAATCTTTTACAACAAAAGAGTCTCTGCTGGTACCATCAAAAGCATGGTAACAACGCTTTACCCTGTGCACAGCCTTGTAACAACCATTATGCTTTTTCCCATACCGCCCCTAGTGGTTTCCCAAAGCATAATGTAACTTTCACTCAATCAACTCAATGGTGCTGGTATTACGAAAAATATGGCGCACAAGCTGTAAAATACTTACAACCGTGAACTTTTTTACAACCGGTACCACCTCCTTCACCTAATCTCAACTCTCTACTCTCCCCACATCACTCATCTTGACCATACTCTTCAAATTTTCAAACTTCGTTTTCAACCTCATATTCTCCTTTAAACTAGAAAGGCAAGGGTCTATATCCCCTGCCCTCACTTAACTTACTCAGGTAGGTCCTCCCTTTCGCATTTTGGGCCCACTTTCTGGTTTCTCATTCCTGGTGGAAACTAGGGCAGAATGCAGTGCTATGCCAATTTCTAAGGGCGGCAAAACTTGTGCTCCCTCAGATTTAGTTCTGAAAGCAGCTAATTTGACCAATATTGGGACGTATTGAAGGCGTAAGCTTCAGGTTTCACTCGGTTCATGTAGAGTTTTTTCAATGGACCGTCGTCATGGCCGACGTAGATTGTTCAATATTGGTCCTCGTTTTTCTTTCGGCTCACGACCTTTTGGTCTGTTCTCGTCACCGCAAGCTAGTCCATCACAAAATTTTACTAACTGTTAAAGTTCGTACTCACCTTCACAGAGTTCCCTCCTTTCTATTCGCCTCCCATCCACCGAGCCCCGATTCCAGCGCCTTTTACAGGAGTTTCCCGACCTTACCCTTTAACTTTCGAAGGATATGCCCATTAAACATAATGCGGTGTATCGGATCGAGACGACAGGAGGACCTGTATTCTCCCGATCTCCTCGTCTAGCCCCAGAAAGACTTTTTGCAATGCGTAAGGAATTCCTATTCATGATAGATGCTGGTATTTGTAGGCCTTCCTCTTTACCTTAGGTCTCCTCATTCCATATCGTTCCCAAAACCAGGCCGGGGGAGTTTAGAGCAGTTAGGGATTGCAGAGCCTTAAACGCGATAACAACCCCGGACCGCTATTCATTGACATGCATAGCCGATTTCACTTCATCTCTCTCCGGCTGTACAATCTTATCTCGCTTGGATCTGGTTCGTGCTTTCAACCAGATCCCTATTCACCCTGACGATATTGCAAAGACTAGCATCACCACTCCGTTTGGTTCCGTTGAAATGATTAGAATGCCTTATGGTTTGAGATATTCTGGCCAGACCTTCCAGCGTTTCATGGTCCAAGTTCTGAGATGTTCTCCCTTTGTCCTTTGCTACAGTGACGACCTGCTAATAGCATCTTCTCCGCTCGAAGAACACCTTTCTCATCTTCAAGAATACGGTATCATATTCAACACTTCTAAGTGCCTTTTTGGTGTCTCGCAACTTTCCTTCTTGGAGCACTATGTTTCGAGTGCCGGGATTTGCCCACTTGAAGAGGAAAGTTACCGTGATGCTAGATGTCGCTCAACCCACATCACGTAAACAACTCATACGTTTCTGTGACATGGTCATTTTCTATCACAGATTCATTCTAAATTGTTCCCAGTTCATGCAACCTCTCAACTCCATGCTGTCTAAGACTAAAAAGAACTCTCCTCTCGAGTGGTCTACTGAGGCGTGCGATTCGTTTTCTCGCACCAAAGAGCCTATTGCCCGCTCTGTGGAATTGGCTCATCCTTCTCCAGGAGCACCCATCATCGTCGCTTCAGACGCATCCTCAACTCACGTAGGTCCAACCTTGTAGCAAAAGATTGGTGACCTATCAGAACCTCTTCACTCGCTCTCTTTCTGCCTCTCAAAAAAGAGGTATAGTACGTTCTCACGTGAGCTGCTTGGTATATACCTCGCAATCCGTCACTTCCGTCCACATTTGGAAGGGTGTGACTTCACGATTTTTATTGACCATGAGCCTTTGGTCGGTGTTTGCTCGTCTCGTTCCACGTCTTCGGTGCACACTGAAGTTGATACTCATCACCTTGACTTTATCCTGCAGATGACGAGACATATTCGCTATGTTCCTGGCTCTTCAAACGTCGTTCCAGACGCGGTATCTCTCATTTCCGCGATTTCGGGCACGCCCATCAATCATTCGGCAATAGCGCTGGCCCTGGAGCAGGATGAAGACACGCAAACATTACGTTATCTTTCCAACTCGTTGTTCGCAAAATTGAATTACCAGACAGCCGTTCCAGGCGCATCCTGGTCTACTATTCATCGCCTATATGTCATCGTCCTCTTTCTTACCGTCGGCATATTTTCGACCAAATTCACGGACTTTCACATCTTGGCATCAATGTAACAAGCAAGCTCGTCGCACACCGCTTCGTATGGCCAGGTATGAATGCCGACGTGGATAAATGGACTTGCTCATGCCTGGTATGTTAGCGTGCCAAAATCAATCGCCCCACGAAAACTCCTCTGGTCCCTTTTCCTCTTTCCTCGTCGCGTTTTGACGCAGTTCACGTCGATCTATTCGGTCATCTTCCTTATTCCCGTGGTTGCAATTATCTTCTCACCATGATCGATCGTTTTACTCGTTGGCCAGAGGCAGTTTCTATCCCGGACATCAGAGCCTCCACCGTCACTTGAGCTTTCGTCTCAGGCTAGGTTGCTCGTTTTGGTGTTTCGTCCACTATCATGACTTTGATTCTCCTGGGTATTCGCTCGTCCTTGAAAGAGGATTTGGCCTTTTCTGCAGCTAAACTCGTGTATGGTACTCAACTTTGATTCTAGGAGGGGGGGTTATGTAGTCTTTTTTTTGACACTCAGGATGGGCAAATGGATTCGCCGCTTGCTAACAGTCGTCCAACCACGCGGGAAGCTGTTCGCTGGACTCATTCAAGCGAGTCTTTTCAGAGACTCTGGATGGCTGAGTGGATTCGCAGCTGGGTAACAGTGGCCCAGTGACGCGGGAAGCTGTTCGCAACTCGTCTATGCTATAATTTTTTTTCTTTGCCCATTTTCTTACTCTATTCTATCTACATTCCCAACATCTTTTGAAATGAAGTTCTCGGAACTGCCGGTATCTAAAAGAGCCGCGAGAACACAGCCATTCACCTCCAATTCTAGAGATGACTTTTTCAAAATTGATGGCACACTAGCGAGAACGGGATTGAAGGTTAATGTTGAGACTTCATTTTTAGATGACTTGCATACCTTCGAAAAATGTCCTCTCTTCTTGCATTTAAAGCAAGTAGCGTCACCCTCCGGACGGGAAGCACGGTTCTGGTGCTAGGAATTTCCGCAATAATAACATTTTTTATGTTTTCGAAGCGAAGGAGCTGAAGAACAATTCGATCCCTCAGGATTAGGATTAGAACCGTCGACTTCAATATCCAGCTCATGCGATTCTACTGAAGATACAGGACCAGAAGTGAATGATGCATAAGCCTCCGAATCCCTTGTGGCAATCTCTAATGCTCTCGCTTGATCAGCAGCTGAAGATAATGTAAGAGTTTTGTTTTCTAGAAGTCTTGCTCGGATTTTTTATAATGAAGGCCCAGTAATAAAGGCATCTCGTGGACACAAGTGACAGAGCTCCTGAATTTAGTATAGATTATTATTTAATCATGCTAATATAACATTTTTGTTCAATATTAACCTTAATAATAACACTCCTGATAACATAGTGAGAGCACTTGGTGAAATATAAAGAATTTATTGGAATTTGTGAAGGATATTGGTGAAAACAGACTTGTCATTCTGTCAACAACCAACATGGCTGGTCACAACTTGAAAACTTTAACTTCAGCTAAGGTAAACAAAGGCACTACAAGGGATTCGCGAGCTTCTAAAGGGATTTTCCCTTGTGGAACATGCAAAGAGAATGAAGGTAAAGATGATAGGCACTGAATTGTGATGTATGTACTCTGTGGTCTATTGTAGCTGTCAAAACACAAAAACTATGAGGCATTGATGGAAAGAGATGATGAAGAAGAAGACAGCTACCACGGGTATTCATCCAATTGTAAACATGGAGCAAAAAAACTTAAGACTACAAGTAATTGCTATATGTGAAAATGAAGATATCAAGTTAGCATTAGAGAAATTGTCAGAACACTGCTCAGACAACGCTAGAGAAATCACACAGCTAAACAACAATGTCACTGACACTAACAACAAGCTGACAGAGATGGAGAAAACCCTAGACACATTTAACTGGCATTGAAGCAGCGTTAAACAAACCTTTTGCACATGCACAGGATAAAACCCTGAAGCCTTGGAGAACAAGCTTGACTGTCGATAAGAAAACAACTACAACATTACAGGCTCTTGAACAAAGTTTCTGATATCTTCCCATGGGACCTGGGCCCCAAGGGATTAGCTTCAAGTTCTATTCAAAAATTTGACACAATGCCTGACTGAGCTAGAGCAAATTGAGCAGAGAAAATACAACCTGATAATATTTAACTTGCCTGAAGAGGAGACACCCGAGGAAGACCTACAGCCTCACTATCCTCGAAGAAAGGCGAATTAGAGGTCACCTTATTGAAGTTTATAAGATGACCCATGCCCTAACTAACATCAACCACTCACAGTTCTTTGACTTTGCTCCATTGAGGCAAGCACTAACCACAAGAGGTCACCAATTCAAGTTAGCTGTTCCACACGTACACACAAACATCAGAAAATATTTCTTTAGCGTCCGTATCATCAAGAAATGGAATGACCTGCCAGCAGAAGTTGTTAACAGTGATAATCTGGGTAAACATGCAGATGAGTGGCCTGGCCGTAAAAAAATTTTTTTGTGTAAATATCGTTCACCCGTGTTTGAATATTCATGCGCGTTTGAGTTTTCTTCGAATGATAGCTGCCGCCATTTTTTGTATTAAAAAAATGCCCGAAAGTAAACAAACCCCAAACTTTGTTTACGTAGGCCATTTTTTTTTACAAAATTGCCCGAAAAAAACAAACTAAACACGCTGTTTCCATACTAATTGCAGGGGTTATACTTCTGAAATAGCGAAGAGGAAAGCCTATTTATTTTGCGCGTCTGCATCCTATTCGAAATCTAGCTGACTTGAATCACGTTTTATTTTTGAGCATCTAAATTCAAAGTTAACATAAGAACATAAGAAAAGAAGGAGACTGCAAAAGACTATTCATGGCCTACACTTGGCAGCTCCTGTTCCAGTCAACACACAAAAGATTTCTTACCAGAGAAAAGTCATCAACATTGTCACCCTTAATAGGAGTTCGTCAGATCTAATCTACAATATACATAAAATGCATCCAGAGGATTATGTCCATTCATGCAACCGCAAAATATTATCTCCCCACTCCTTAGAAAAATATATACATATGTACATAAAAAAAAGTCAGTCCCATCTAGCAGCTTCATCCATATATTTATCTAATCTATTCTTAAAACTACCCAGAGAGGAGGCTTCTATCACATGTCTAGTGAGCCTATTCCATTCATCTACCACACGATTTGTAAACTAATTCCTCCCAATCTCCTTCCTAAACCTATACTTATCAAGCTTAAACCCATTGCTACATGTCCTGTCATGTTCACTAAGTATAAGAACCTTACCAAGATCCCCTTTATTATTTCCTTTTACCCATTTGAAGACTTCAATCAATTTCCCTCTGACTCTTCTCCTTTCCAATGTATGTAGATTTAGTTTTCTGAGCCTTTTACCATAAGGTAAGTTCCTTAGCCCACCAATCATCTATGTCATCCTTCTCTGCACAGACTCAAGCAAATCAATATCCTTCCTATAATATGATGACCAAAATTGTACTGCATAGTCTAGATGAGGCCTAACTAGCACCAGATACAGTTTTAGAATAACTTCCTCACTCCTATTGCTTACACTCCTCCTAATGAATCCCAATATCCTATTAACTTTATTCTTAGCATTTAGGCATTGCTTTCTAGGACGAAGGTCTGAACTTAAGTGGCAACATAAGTGGCAAATGACTTTCAACCTTGATAAGTGCAAAGTTATTAACATGGGAAAAGATAATAGAGAATTTAACTATGAAATGGATGGGTATTGGCTGAGCTCAGTAGAGGATGAGAAAGATCTAGGAGTAGTAATAGATAAGTCATTAAGGTTTTCTAAGCAGTGTATTGAAGCAAGAAATAGGGCAAATAGAGTGCTGGGTTTTATTAAGAGAAATGCCAGTTACAAAAGTAAGGAGGTTATTCTTAAACTCTATAACTCTTATGTTAGGCCACATCTAGAGTACTGTATACAGGCATGGTCCCCACATTTTAGACACGATATTAACCTTCTTGAGTCAGTGCAACGGAGGGCAACAAAGATTATTCCTTCCCTGAGGCACCTTGAATATATAGATAGACTGAGGGCATTAAATATGTTCTCGTTCGAAAGGAGGTGTGTGAGAGGGGATATGATTGAGCTCTTCAAAAATTTTTCCAGGATAGATAAATTGGATGTTAGCAAGTTTTTTGAGTTAGATGATGGAAATCGGACTAGAGGTCACCACTTGAAAATTAAAAAGCAAGGGTGTAGGTTGGATTTAAGAAAATATTTTTTCACCAATAGAGTGGTAGACTTCTGGAACAAATTGCTGCAGAGGGTAGCAGGTAGTCCAAATCTAAATGTATTTAAGAGTAGGTTGGATGAGTTTATGGGAAGGGAAGGTTGTGATGGTTCCTAAGTTTTGTATATATTAATATTGTTTGTATATATCTATAGCTGCATGATTTAGTTCTTGACAAGCCTTGATTGGTGATACCCTTGTTTCTGGATGCAATCCTCTGGATGTAGTTTTCCTGGGAGTTTGGGTGCCTTGAAAAAGAGGCCGCTTGACTCGGATGACCTATGATGAGCCCTTGTGGCTTTTGTCATCCGTTATATTATATTGTGGGGGACTTTGATTTTGTCTTCCCCTGGTGATGGTGCTTTTTGTGGGTGGGTTTTGACGGAGGTGGATGACCTTTGATAGGCCCTTGTGGCTTTTGTCATCCGTGTAATTATGTTATGTTATGTTATGTTACCAAAATACCCAAGTCCCTCTCACAATCGGTCCTCCCTAAAATTCTCCCATTTAATTTATAACTATTCAATGGATTATTTCTACCTATACTAAGTACACTACATTTGTCTATGTTAAACTTCATTTGCCATTTCTCGGCCCAATTGGACAGAATGGTCAATTCCTCCTGCATTACAACAGCATCAGAATCAGCCCTAATGGCCCTACCTAGCTTAGTATCATCAGCAAATTTACTCAGGTCACTACTAATGCTCGGCCACAAATGTCGCATTCGCTTTTAATTCGCACTAAATTATGAACATCCAAAAAGGTGTTTAATTTATCTTTATCAGAAACTAGGGTTAATAATTAGGTCAGTTGGCTGTCTGGCTTTGTTCTGGAAGGTTGTCTTACAGGAAGCTCCTGATTCTCCTTGTAAGATTGGGATATAATACTGATTTGGGTGTATAATTTTTCTTGTATTTATTTAATACATCAATCACTGTATAATAAATACATTAGTGATTAATACTTTTGGGGAAGAATTTTTTTTTTGGTGAGTGTTAACTTTTTCCTTAGTAAATTTCTGAGAGTATGGCTTTTTGTATAGATGGTGAGAGCATGCCGTTTGAAAGTAGTGTGTATGTGGTGTGTGATGCATGTGGAGTTGAAAGGAGAGTGAATGTAACTGAATGCCGTGTGTGTTTTCTGGAAGGGGAGGTTAGGAGGTTGAGTGGGGAATGTAAGAGGATGAATGATTTGGTGTTTGAGGTGAGAAGAGATGCAAGTGTGCGATTGAAGGGTGAGATTAGTGCTATGAGGGTGGAAGATAGGGCTAGGACTGGGAACAGTGTGGAAGTTGTGAGTGATGATGAATGGTGGGTGAAAATGGATAGGATAGATAAGTTAGGACAGGTTAGGTGTGTGAATGAGAGGGATATAGAACCTGTTAGGTTGACTAACAGATTCCCTGTCCTGAGAGAGGAAGAGTGTGAAAGTGATTTGCCTGGTGTGATTGTGGATGAAAGCAGGATGGGTGGTAGTGTGACTGAGAGCAGGAGGGAGGGTAATGTTAGGCCAAGACAGAATAGGAGAATGACTGAGGTGCTAGTGATGGGTGACTCTCAGATTAGGTATTTAGATAGGAAGTTGAGTGATAGCAAGTGGAAGGGAATGAGAGTTTGTCTGCCGGGTGCTGGTGTAAGTGATGTTTGTGAGAGGTATGATAGGCTGGTTTCTGGGTGTGAGAGGGATGCAGTTGTGATTACGCATGTGGGAGTGAATGATGTAAAGAAGGTGGGTACATGTGAGTTACGTGAGCAGTATAAAAGTTTAGTTGAAAGGATGAGTAAAAGCAGGGTAAAAGGTGTTGTTTCTGGTGTGCTTCCGAGATTGGATGTGGGGGTAGAATGGTTGTCGCATGCAATTGGTTTGAATGAATTTGTGAAAGGACTGTGTGAGGAGCTAGGATTGGTGTTTGTAGATGTCTGGGGAGGGTTTTATGGGAATAGGAGGTTGTATGCGATGAATGGGCTCCATCTTAGTCGGGCAGGTGTTGAGGTTCTATGGGGGGAGCTGGATAGTGTGATTAGGTCCTTACAGGTGGGAAACTAGAAGCTGTTAGAGGTAAGGGAATAACAGGAATAGAGGGCAGGTGTAGGAAATGGAAGGGATGCAGAGATAGAGGAATAGCTAGGGGAGAGGGCATACTGATGCGTTATAGGGGGACTAATGCACAAGTGAATGAGCAGATAACTAGGAATAAAAAAGCACAATGCAATGAAGATGGGAATAATAAAAAAACCTTAAAAATATACTACACAAATGGTCGGAGTATAAGGAATAAGATAGATCTCTTAAGAGCGTTACCGAGTGAAGAGAATTTTGATATAATTGCGATAACAGAGTCATGGCTTGATTTGGCAGGTAATCACTTTAAACCTGAGGTTGAGATTGAGGGCTTTAACATGTTCCATACAGATAGGAATAGGAAGAGAGGAGGAGGGTTTATTATTTATATTAAAGATAATCTCCAGTGTTGTGTAAACAGTACAGTAAACAGTAAACAGCTCTTTCCTAGAATTTTGAAAGAATGTAAGGATGTGTTAAGTGAGCCCCTAGCATGCATCTTTAGAAAATCATTGGAGAGGGGCATTGTGCCAGTGGCATGGAAGAAAGCCATGTGATACCTATATTTAAGAAAGGGGATAAAACAAATATGTCTAATTACAGACCAGTAAGTTTGACATCAGTGGTAGGGAAAATGATGGAATCTATTATAGCAAGGAATATTAGAGATCACTTGGATAAGCATAAGTTGATAAAAGAATCACAGCATGGCTGACTAATTTGCTGTCTTTTTATAGTAAGGTGTATGAAGCAGCAGATAATGATGAAAACTATGATATTTTATACTTGGACTTTAGTAAGGCTTTTGATCGAGTGCCACACTTACGACTTCTGAGCAAAGTTAAAGCACACAGGATCGATGGCAGTATATTTAGGTGGATTCAGTCATGGCTTGGTGACAGACAGCAAAGAGTTAGTATAGATGGAGTTAAATCTGAGTGGGGGTGTGTTAGCAGTGGAGTTCCGCAAGGATCTGTTTTGGGTCCCCTGCTATTCTTAATTTATATTAATGATCTTGACATAGGTATAAGTAGTGACCTGAGTAAATTTGCTGATGATACTAAGCTAGGTAGGGCCATTAGGGCTGATTCTGATGCTGTTGTAATGCAGGAGGAATTGACCATTCTGTCCAATTGGGCCGAGAAATGGCAAATGAAGTTTAACATAGACAAATGTAGTGTACTTAGTATAGGTAGAAATAATCCATTGAATAGTTATAAATTAAATGGGAGAATTTTAGGGAGGACTGATTGTGAGAGGGACTTGGGTATTTTGGTAAGTTCAGACCTTCGTCCTAGAAAGCAATTTCTAAATGCTAAGAATAAAGCTAATAGGATATTGGGATTCATTAGGAGGAGTGTAAGCAATAAGAGTGCTGAAGTCATCTGAACTGTATCTGGCGCTAGTTAGGCCTCATCTAGACTATGCAGTACAATTTTGGTCACCATATTATAGGAAGGATATTGATTTGCTTGAGTCTGTGCAGAGAAGGATGACAAAGATGATTGGTGGGCTAAGGAACTTACCTTATGGTGAAAGGCTCAGAAAACTAAATCTACATACATTGGAAAGGAGAAGAGTCAGAGGGGAATTGATTGAAGTCTTCAAATGGGTAAAAGGATATAATAAAGGGGATCTGGGTGAGGTTCTTATACTTAGTGAACATGACAGAACACGTAGCAATGGGTTTAAGCTTGATAAGTATATGTTTAGGAAGGAGATTGGGAGGAATTGGTTTACAAATCGTGTGGTAGATGAATGGAATAGGCTCACTAGACATGTGATAGAAGCCTCCTCTCTGGGTAGTTTTAAGAATAGATTAGATAAATATATGGATGAAGCTGCTAGATGGGACTGACTTTTTTTTATGTACATATGTATATATTTTTCTAAGGAGTGGGCAGATTATATTTTGCGGTTGCATGAATGGACATAATCCTCTGGATGCATTTTATGTATATTATAGATTAGATCTGATGAACTCCTGTAAAGGGGGACAATGTTGATGACTTTTCTCTGGTAAGAAATCTTTTGTGTGTTGAATGGAACAGGAGCTGTCAAGTGTAGGCCATGTATGGTCTTTTGCAGTCTCCTTCTTTTCTTAATTCCACAATAGACAACGGACAAAGTTCACAATTCGATACTATTTTCACGTCTGATTGATCATTTTCAAACTGCGTAAAAGGGGAATGTTTAACGCCCAAACTGCCCTAAAACAAGTAGTTCCTTGTATTTTCATGGGAAAAGATAATAGAGAATTTAACTATGAAATGGATGGGCATTGGCTGAGCTCAGTAGAGGATGAGAAAGATCTAGGAGTAGTAATAGATAAGTCATTAAGGTTTTCTAAGCAGTGTATTGAAGCAAGAAATAGGGCAAATAGAGTGCTGGGTTTTATTAAGAGAAATGTCAGTTACAAAAGTAAGGAGGTTATTCTTAAACTCTATAACTCTTATGTTAGGCCACATCTAGAGTACTGTATACAGGCATGGTCCCCACATTTTAGACACGATATTAACCTTCTTGAGTCAGTGCAACGGAGGGCAACAAAGATTATTCCTTCCCTGAGGCACCTTGAATATGAAGATAGACTGAGGGTATTAAATATGTTCTCGTTCGAAAGGAGGTGTGTGAGAGGGGATATGATTGAGGTGTTTAAAATTTTTTCCGGGATAGATAAATTGGATGTTAGCAAGTTTTTTGAGTTAGATGATGGAAATCGGACTAGAGGTCACCACTTGAAAATTAAAAAGCAAGGGTGTAGGTTGGATTTAAGAAAATATTTTTTCACCAATAGAGTGGTAGACTTCTGGAACAAATTGCCGCAGAGGGTAGTAGGTAGTCCAAATCTAAATGTATTTAAGAGTAGGTTAGATGAGTTTATGGGAAGGGAAGGTTGTGATGGTTCCTAAGTTTTGTATATATTAATATTGTTTGTATATATCTATAGCTGCATGATTTAGTTCTTGACAAGCCTTGATTGGTGATACCCTTGTTTCTGGATGCAATCCTCTGGATGTAGTCTTCCTGGGAGTTTGGGTGCCTTGAAAAAGAGGCCGCTTGACTCGGATGACCTATGATGAGCCCTTGTGGCTTTTGTCATCCGTTATATTATATTGTGGGGGACTTTGATTTTGTCTTCCCCTGGTGATGGTGCTTTTTGTGGGTGGGTTTTGACGGAGGCGGATGACCTTTGATAGGCCCTTGTGGCTTTTGTCATCCGTGTAATTATGTTATGTCATGTATGTTATGTTATGATCTAGCTAATTACATTTAAATGTATAAAAGAAGGTAATAACAATAGTAAAATGGTGAAAAATATATTGACAAATAAAAATGACTCCGAATGAGGATAATAAAAAGCTATTAAGTGGGAAAAAATTGAAATCAAGCATTTCTGACGTCATCCTTCCCCCAACCCATATTATTAACATAACATAACATAACATAATTTAACGGATGACAAAAGCCACAAGGGCCTATCAAAGGTCATCCGTATCCATCAAATCCCACCCATATAATGCATCCATAGGATTTTGTCAGATCATGCAGCTACAATATACAATTTAACAATCCATAGGAATGTCCAACCATGCATCTACAATATATAATTTAAAGCCTCCATAGGAGTCTGTCAAAAACAAAATCAAAATCCCCCAAAATATACAATAAAAAGAAACTGCATCCACAGGAATGAGTCAAGAAACATATCCACATACCAAAAAGTAAGAAATTAACCCTCCATCCCCATATAATCATCCAATCTGCGCTTGAAAACATTCAAGTTTGGGCTGTCTACAGTCTCAGGTGGCAAACTATTCCAATAATCCACCACTCTGTTAGTGAAAAAATATTTTCTAACATCCAGTCTGCACCTCTGTTTTTTAATCTTTAAGTGGTGGCCTCTAGTTCTATTACTACCTTCTAACTCAAATAACTTGCTGAAATCTAATTTATCCATCCCAGAAAAGATTTTAAAAAGCTCAATCATATCTCCCCTCACACACCTTCTTTCAAATGAAAACATATTTAATACCCTCAGTCTATCTTCATATTGAAGGTGCTTCAGGGATGGTATTATTTTTGTTGCCCTCCTTTGTACTGACTCTAATAAGTTTATATCATGTCTAAAATGTGGTGACCATGCCTGTATACAGTACTCTAAATGTGGCCTGACATAAGAGTTGTATAGTTTAAGGATGACCTCCTTACTCTTGTAGCTAACGTTTCTTTTAATGTAACCTAGCACCCTATTTGCTCTATTTTTTGCCTCAATACACTGCTTTGAAAATTTCAGTGACCTATCTACTACCACTCCTAAGTCTTTCTCATCTTCAACTGAATTAAGCCAATATCCATCCATCTCATAGCTAAATTCCCTATTATCTCTCCCCATGTTAATAACTTTGCATTTATTAAGGTTAAAAGTCATCTGCCACTTCTGAGCCCAAGCTAACAGCTTATCTAAGTCACCCTGCACTTTAAAGCTACCCTCAACCTCTTTGACTACAGCTGCCAATTTAGTGTCATCAGCAAAAATTGACACTTTGCTATTTACACCTTGCCCAAGATCATTTACATAGATTATAAATAATAAAGGGCCTAAAACTGATCCCTGAGGTATGCCACTAATAACATTCCTCCACTCTGACCTCACTCCATTCAGTACAACTCTCTGTTTCCTATTTTTCAGCCATTCAGTTATCCAATTTAAAACGTTCCCACATATCCCATGCAGCTTTAATTTATGAACTAGTCTTCTATGTGGAACCTTATCAAAAGCTTTGCTGAAATCTAAGTAGATCACATCAACTTTCTCACCCCTATCTAATTCTTTAGTTACATAATCCATAAAATCCAGTAAATTAGTTAAACACGATCTATCTTTTCTAAAACCATGCTGAGCATCATTAATTAACCTGCTACTCTCTAGATGATCAGAAATTCCCTTCTTAACCATCTTCTCAAGAATTTTACAGACTATAGAAGTTAAGCTTACTGGTCTAAAGTTATTTGGGTCCTCTTTGCTTCCCTTTTTAAAAATTGGCACTACATTTGCCAATTTCCAATCATTTGGTATTTCTCCAGACTCTAGTGATCTAATAAATATCTTCTCGAGAGCTACTGCAATACTTTCTACACCTTCTTTGAGTATCCTAGAATGAATGTTGTCAGGGCCAGATGCCTTACTAGTATTTAACTGAATTATAAGCCCTTTAATTTCTTCTCTGTCTATATTAATAGAATTTATCACTACTTCCCTTGACCTAGAATTATCATCAATTAATCTAACTGGTTTCTCTTCTGTGAATACTGAAGCAAAATGATCATTAAGGACCTCTACTATTTCCTCATCAGATTCTTTCAAAACCTCTTCATATTTAATAGGCCCTATTTTATCACTGTTAGATTGATTATTGATTCTATAATAGCTAAAGAATTTTTTAGGATCTTTATTATTATTTTTAGCTAAATTAATTTCTGCTGTCCTTTTGGTCTTCTTAATAATCTTATTTAGTTCATTTCTGGTTGACCTATAATGGTTTAAATTATCTAAACTACTCTCACTTTGTAATCTCTGGTATGCCCTTTTTTTCTCTGAAACTTTATTAGCTATTTCTTGGTTCCACCATAATGGTTTCCTACATTTCTTCCTAATAGACTTCATCGGAATACACTGTTCCTGAACCATGTTTAATATAGTCTTAAAAATATCCCACATCTCATAAGTATTCTTTCCATGGAATTCTATATCCCACCTAATCTGATTTAGCATGCTGCGTAATTTATCGTAATCTCCCCTATAAAAATTTGGAATTTTCGTGGAGTTTGTCGTTGTTCTACCCTTAACTATTTGCAAATTAAACCGAACCATCTGATGATCACTGTTTCCCAATGATTCCCCTACACTCAATCCTTGAACTAAGTGATCATCATTTGAAAGAATTAGATCTAATATATTGGCACCCCTTGTTGGCTTATTAACAAATTGGATCAAAAAGTTATCCTCAAAACACTCCATAAACTTACAACTTGCTCTATCTCTTCCTATCATATTTTCCCAGTCTACAGAAGTTAAATTAAAGTCACCAAGAATAACTGTATCTTCTTTGCATCCTTCACTTATTTCCCTAATCATTAACTCATCGATACAATCAGTCTGTCCTGGTGGTCTATAAAAAGCTCCCAAGTGTATTTTCCTATTTTTACCAACCTTAATATCTATCCATAATGATTCACCTTCTCCTTGCTTTATAGAGTTATTTAGATTTGAAGAAATGCTATTTCTGATATAAATAATCAACCCACCACCAGTCCTATCTCTCCTTTGACTAATGTACATAGTATAACCCTCTAGTTCAAATTCACTGACATTATCATTAAATATATTTTCATTAACCCATGATTCAACTATACATATTATATCTATATCTTCATGAATGATATAACTAAATAATTCATCCTTCTTATTTCTAAGACTACGAGCATTTGTGTAAAGACAACTCAGCCCACCTATCCCTGAAGCACCTGAGGGCCTATCTCCTCTGCATCTCCTTTCTCTCTTTCCCCGACCCTGTACTCTTGTATTTCCCTGACCACTTTCACTACTCAAGTAGTTTAACCCTAAAGCACTTCCATTAGCCTGCCTACCTTCTACAAATCTGTGTTTGCTTCCTTTCCCTGCCTCACTTTGAGCCATTAAATTTCCCTGACCACTATCAAAACCTAGTTTCCCGCCTCTAAAGACCTAATAACACTATCTAATTCCCGCCACAAAACCTCAACCCCATCTCGGCTCAGATGGAGTCCATCCATCGCATACAAACCCTTATTCCCATAAAACCCACTCCAAACATCTACAAATACCAATCCTGACTCCTCGCACAAACCTTTCACATATTCATTCAACCCCATTGCACGAGACAACCATTCCATCCCCACATCCATTCTGGGAAGCACACCTGAAACAACGCCTTTTACTCTACTTTCACACATCCTTTCAATCAGCCTTTTATACCGCTGTCGTAACTCACAAGTACCCACCTTCTTTACATCGTTTACTCCGACATGTGTAATCACAACTGCTTCCCTCTCACACCCAGACACCAACCTATCATACCTCTCACACACATCATTTACACCAGCACCCGGCAGACAAACTCTCACTCCCTTCCATTTACTTTCATTCAACTTCCTATCTAAATACCTAATCTGAGAGTCACCCATCACAATCACCTCAGTCATTCTCCTATTCTCTCTAGGCCTAGTATTACCCTCCCTCCTGCTCTCACTCATTCGACCTCCTATTCTACTTTCAGGCACGGCCACACCAGGCAAATCTCTTTCAAATTCTTTCTCTCTCAGGGCATCAAATCTGTTAGTTAGCCTAACAGGTTCCATGTCCCTCTCATTCACACACCTAACCTGTCCTAACTTATCTATTCTGTTCACTTTCACCCACCACTCATCATCACTTACTTCACTTACTGCTTTCTCTCCAGTCCCTGTTCTAGGCCTAACTTCCTCCCTCCTGGTCCCAATCTGACTCTTCAAACGTACACTTGCATCTCTTCTCACTTCAGACACTAAATCGTTCAGTCTCAAGCATTCCACACGTAATCGACTCACCTCCTCAGTCAAAGCACATACACGGCACTCAGACACATTCACTCTCCTCTCTACACCACAGACATCGCACACTACATACACACTACTTTCAAAAGGCATACTCTCTACATCCAAACAGTCAGCCATACTTAAACAAGAACAATAATAGAAACAAAAACTTACAAACAACAAGAATTTGACCCCAATTTGTGCGCGCAAGTTTAAAACCTGCTAATCAAGATGGCCCCGAAGTAAACAAAAGTCACTTTCTCACCAAAACAAAATAACCACAATTTATACAAAATAACCACAATTTAACTTTGTTATATTAACCAAATATATGATTTTATAACTTAATATTTATGTTTATGTCACACACCAAAGTATATCAAATAATCAAAATATTCTGAGAGCTCTACCAAACACGTGCTACCTGTTCGAAGGTCAGTCGAAGACTGACTGGGAACAGTGTGGAAGTTCTGACATTTACAGAGGTGAATGTTTTAACTACATCATGTCAGCGTCTTTAATCGTTTTGCGAATGTTATGTTATGTTAATTGAAGAACTGTATTTCACAAGAATTGTAACTCCCTAGTTCCGTGAGCATGAGTGTCAGAATGTATGCATTGGTTGTGGTATAGTTGGTGAGGGGTATACATGTGTTGTATGTGGGCTGCGTGAATGCATTGTAAATTTAGAAGGGATGAGAATGCAGGATTTAGACAGGATATGTAGGCTGGAGGGGTTAGTTGCTGAGCTCAGGAGGGAACTTAGTGTTAGGCCTAGGGCTGGGAATAGGTTAGCTGGTGAGGTAGGCCAGTTAGATGTTTCAGGTGAAGGTAGAGGGCCGGTGGAGGAGGTAGGATATGATAGTTCTAGGGATAGTGAAGTTAGTCCCCTTAGATTAGTTAACTTATCTGACCTTCAAACAGGTAGCACGTGTTTCGTAGAGCTCTCAGAATATTTTGATTATTTGATATACTTTTGTGTGTGACATAAACATAAATATTAAGTTATTAGATCATATATTTGGTTGGTTAATATAACAAAGTTAAATTGTGGTTATTTTGTATAAAAATTGTGGTTATTTTGTTTTGGTGAGAAAGTGACTTTTGTTTACTTCAGTGGCCATCTTGATTAGCAGGTTTTAAACTTGCTCGCACAAATTTGGGTCAAATTCTTGTTGTTTGTAAGTTTTTGTTTCTATTATTGTTCTTGTTTAAGTATGGCTGACTGTTTGGATGTAGAGATTATGCCTTTTGAAAGTAGTGTGTATGTAGTGTGCGATGTCTGTGGTGTAGAGAGGAGAGTGAATGTGTCTGAGTGCCGTCTATGTGCTTTGACTGAGGAGGTGAGTCGATTACGTGCGGAATGCTTGAGACTGAATGATTTAGTGTCTGAAGTGAGAAGAGATGCAAGTGTACGTTTGAAGAGTCAGATTGGGACCAGGAGGGAGGAAGTTAGGCCTAGAACAGGGACTGGAGAGAAAGCAGTAAGTGATGATGAGTGGTGGGTGAAAGTGAACAGAATAGATAAGTTAGGACAGGTTAGGTGTGTGAATGAGAGGGACATGGAACCTGTTAGGCTAACTAACAGATTTGATGCCCTGAGAGAGGAAGAATTTGAAAGAGATTTGTCTGGTGTGGCCGTGCCTGAAAGTAGAATAGAAGGTCGAGTGAGTGAGAGCAGGAGGGAGGGTAATACTAGGCCTAGAGAGAATAGGAGAATGACTGAGGTGATTGTGATGGGTGACTCTCAGATTAGGTATTTAGATATTAAGTTGAGTGAAAGTAAATGGAAGGGAGTGAGAGTTTGTCTGCCGGGTGCTGGTGTAAATGATGTGTGTGAGAGGTATGATAGGTTGGTGTCTGGGTGTGAGAGGGAAGCAGTTGTGATTACACATGTCGGAGTAAACAATGTAAAGAAGATGGGTACTTGTGAGTTACGACAGCGGTATAAAAGGCTGATTGAAAGGATGTGTGAAAGTAGAGTAAAAGGCATTGTTTCAGGTGTGCTTCCGAGAATGGATGTGGGGATGGAATGGTTGTCTCGTGCAATGGGGTTGAATGAATATGTGAAAGGTTTGTGCAGGGAGTCAGGATTGGTGTTTGTAGATGTTTGGAGTGGGTTTTATGGGAATAAGGGTTTGTATGCGATGGATGGACTCCATTTGAGCCGAGATGGGGTTGAGGTTTTGTGGCGGGAATTAGATAGTGTTATTAGGTCTTTAGAGGCGAGAAACTAGGTTTTGATAGTGGTCAGGGAAATTTTATGGCTCAAAGTGAGGCAGGGATAGGAAGCAAACACAGATTTGTAGAAGGTAGGGAGGCTAATGGAAGTGCTTTAGGGTTAAATTACTTGAGTAGTGATAGTGGTCAGGGAAATACAAGAGTACAGGGTCAGGGAAGGAGAGAAAGGAGATGCAGAGGAGATAGGCCCTCAGGTGCTTCAGGGATAGGTGGGCTGAGTTGTCTTTACACAAATGCTCGTAGTCTTAGAAATAAGAGGGATGAATTATTTAGTTATATCATTCATGAAGATATAGATATAATATGTATAGTTGAATCATGGGTTAATGAAAATATATTTAATGATAATGTCAGTGAATTTGAACTAGAAGGTTATACTATGTACATTAGTCAAAGGAGAGATAGAACTGGTGGTGGGTTGATTATTTATATTAGAAATAGCATTTCTTCAAATCTAAATAACTCTATAAAGCAAGGAGAAGGCGAATCATTATGGATAGATATTAAGGTTGGTAAAAATAGGAAAATACACCTGGGAGCTTTTTATAGACCACCCGGACAGACTGATTGCATCGATGAGTTAATGATTAGGGAAATAAGTAAAGGATGCAAAGAAGATATAGTTATTCTGGGCGACTTTAATTTAACTTCTGTAGACTGGGAAAATGTAATAGGAAGAGATAGAGCAAGTTGTAAGTTTATGGAGTGTTTTGAGGATAAATTTTTGACCCAATTTGTTAATAAGCCAACAAGGGGTGCCAATATATTAGATCTAATTCTTTCAAATGATGATCACTTAGTTCAAGGATTGAGTGTAGGGGAATCATTGGGAAACAGTGATCATCAGATGGTTCGGTTTAATTTGCAAATAGCTAAGGGTAGAACAACGACAAACTCCACAAAAATTCCAAATTTTTATAGGGAAGATTACGATAAATTACGCGGCATGCTAAATCAGATTAGGTGGGATATAGAATTCCATGGAAAGAATACATATGAGATGTGGGATATTTTTAAGACTATATTAAACATGGTTCAGGAACAGTGTATCCCGATGAAATTGGCAAATGTAGTGCCAATTTTTAAAAAGGGAAGCAAAGAGGATCCAAATAACTTTAGACCGGTAAGCTTAACTTCTATAGTCTGTAAAATTCTTGAGAAGATGTTTAAGAAGGGAATTTCTGATCATCTAGAGAGTAGCAGGTTAATTAATGATGCTCAGCATGGTTTTAGAAAAGGTAGATCGTGTTTAACTAATTTACTGGATTTTATGGATTATGTAACTAAAGAATTAGATAGGGGTGAGAAAGTTGATGTGATCTACTTAGATTTCAGCAAAGCTTTTGATAAGGTTCCACATAGAAGACTAGTTCATAAATTAAAGCTGCATGGGATATTCAAAATTTAAGTGATTATAGAATGGCTAGGAATGAGTTAAATAAGATTATAAAGAAGAACAAAAGGGTGTCAGATCCTAGAAAGTTCTTTAGTTACTATAAAATTAATAACAAGTTTTGCAGAGTTAAAATAGGACATATCAAATTTGAAGGGGTTGTGAGAGAAACTGATGAGGAAATAGTTGAGGTACTAAATGGTCATTTTGCATCAGTATTTACAAAGGAGAAACTAAATAGTCTTATGTATAGTACTCATGGGTCAGGGAAAGAGGTGTTTACTACCATTAGTGTGGATCGGAGGACGATAAAAGAACTAATAGGTGAGTTAGAGCCTACCAAGGCCTCCGGCCCTGACAATATTCATTCTAGGATACTTAAAGAAGGGGTAGAAAGTATCTCAATAGCTCTAGAGAAGTTGTATACTAGGTAGGTCACTGGAATATGGAGAAATACCCGATGATTGGAAGAGAGTGAATGTAGTCCCCATTTTCAAGAAGGGTAGTAAAGAGGATCCAAATAACTTTAGACCGGTTACCCTAACTCCTGTAGTCTGTAAAATTCTTGAGAAAATAGTTAAAAAAGGGATTTGCCAACATCTAGAGAGGGAGGGGTTGATCAGCGATTCTCAGCATGAGTTTAGATCAGGTAGATTATGTTTGACTAATTTACTAGACTTTCTGGAGTTCGTAACAAATCAAGTAGATAAGGGAGAGAATGTAGATGTAATTTACTTAGATTTTAGTAAAGCATTTGATAAGGTACCACTTAGGAGACTAGTTCATAAATTAAAAATGATTGGGATATGTGGGGGTGTTTCAAATTGGATAGCTGAGTGGCTGAAAGACAGGAAACAAAGGGTAGTGCTAAATGGTGTAAAGTCAGAGTGGAGGGATGTTATCAGTGGGGTTCCTCAGGGATCAGTTCTCGGTCCATTATTATTTGTCATCTATATAAACGATCTTGGGGAGGCAGTTAATAATAAAGTGTCAATTTTTGCGGATGATACCAAATTAGCAGCTGTAGTTAAAGATAGTGATGATAATTTTAAAGTGCAGGGGGATTTAAATAAATTGTTATCCTGGCCACATAAGTGGCAAATGACTTTCAACCTTGATAAGTGCAAAGTTATTAACATGGGAAAAGATAATAGAGAATTTAACTATGAAATGGATGGGCATTGGCTAAGCTCAGTAGAGGATGAGAAAGATCTAGGAGTAGTAATAGATAAGTCATTAAGGTTTTCTAAGCAGTGTATTGAAGCAAGAAATAGGGCAAATAGAGTGCTGGGTTTCATTAAGAGAAATGTCGGTTACAAAAGTAAGGAAGTTATTCTTAAACTCTATAACTCTTATGTTAGGCCACACCTAGAGTACTGTATACAGGCATGGTCCCCACATTTTAGACACGATATTAACCTTCTTGAGTCAGTGCAACAAAGATTATTCCTTCCCTGAGGCACCTTGAATATGCAGATAGACTGAGGGTATTAAATATGTTCTCGTTCGAAAGGATTGAGCTCTTTAAAATTTTTTCTGGGATAGATAAATTGGATTTTAGCAAGTTTTTTGAGTTAGATGATGGAAATCGGACTAGAGGTCACCACTTGAAAATTAAAAAGCAAGGGTGTAGGTTGGATTTATGAAAATATTTTTTCACCAATAGAGTGGTAGACTTCTGGAACAAATTGCCGCGGAGGGTAGTAGGTAGTCCAAATTTAAATGTATTTAAGAGTAGGTTGGATGAGTTTATGGGAAGGGAAGGTTGTGATGGTTCCTAAGTTTTGTATATATTAATATTGTTTGTATATATCTATAGCTGCATGATTTAGTTCTTGACAAGCCCTGATTGGTGATACCCTTGTTTGTGGACGCAATCCTCTGAATGTAGTTTTCTTGGGAGTTTGGGTGCCTTAAAAAAAGAGGCCGTTTGACTCGGATGACCTATGATGAGCCCTTGTGGCTTTTGTCATCTGTTATATTATATTGTGGGGGACTTTGATTTTGTCTTTCCCTGGTGATGGTGCTTTTTGTGGGTTGTTTTTGACGGATGCAGATGACCTTTGATAGGCCCTTGTGGCTTTTGTTATCCGTGAAATTATGTTATGTTATTGCTATTTGGTAAGTCTGCTGTGCCTATGATTGGGAAAGAGTTCAAACTAATTGTTAAAATTACTAGGCAACACGATTAGGAGAAGGTGCTGATGGTAAGAACTTTTTACTGAAAATTGAGCTGGATTCAACTGGATATAGGAAAACTATTCTAGTCAAGGCTAAGGAATTTAGAGACAGTGACCATGAAATATATAAAAATGTTTTTATTCCACTGGAGCTTCCAAAAAACAGCAGACCGAGTCATAAAACTTAATACTATCAAAGAGGTAAAGAAATCTCAGCCAGAAAAAAAATGGACCATCAGCCGAGGCAAAATATTAGAAATCAAAGAGCAACAAGGAGCAAATCTCCAGTAAATTACCACAGCAATGCACTTAGGCCAATCTATTCACCCAAAGATCTAAGAGTTTATTACACTAATGTGAACAACTCAGTGATGAGCAAGTACGATGCCTTAGTTACTGTAAATTAAACTAATAATTATGATATAATGGCATTAACAGAAATTAAGCCTAAGATGGAGGAAATTCCTTACCAGTCAAAAATGTCAATCCCAGGGTATGATTTATTTGTAAGTGATCTCACAGCTCTCAACACCAGAGGAGTGAGTATTTATATCAAAAGTATACATGGGTGAAATGTCATAGTGATCGGATGTATTTTCGGTGAGCTCTCTATTCAGTGACATTTTTTTCTTTTTTGACTTTTTGGTGTAATACATTTAAGTTTGGGAAGATTGTTAACTTTGAATATTAGACTAAAGGAATTTTTAATTATATTTTGAAAAGTTTCTCAGTATGGCTGTTGCATTGGATGCTGTTAGCATGCCTTTTGATGTAAGCTGTGTGTATATAGTTTGTGATTTTTGTGGTGTTGAAAGTAGAGCAAATGTATCTGAATGCCTGGCGGTTTGTTATATGACTAGTGCAAATAATGTGGCTTTGGTAGAGGAGGTGAGTTGGTTGCGTGATGAGTGCACAAGATTAAGTAAGTTGGTGAATGAAGTAAGAAGGGATGCGAGTGTACGCGTGAAGAATGTGTCTGGGACCAGGAGGGTGGAAGATAGGCTTAGACTAGGGACTGGAGAGAAAGAAGTGACTGATGTGAGTGAAGATGAATGGTGGGTGAATATGGATAGAATAGATAGGTTAGGTCTGTGAGTAAAAGGGACATGGAACCTGTTAGGTTGACTAACAGATTCAATGCCCTGAGAGAGGAAGAGGTTGAAAGGGATTTGTCTGATGTGGTTGTGGCAGAAAGTGAAATAAGTGGTAGTTTGAATGAGAACAGGTGGGAGGGTAATGCTAGGCCTAGGGGGACTAGGAGGATGACTGAGGTGCTTGTGATGGGTGACTCTCAGATTAGATATTTAGATAGGAAGTTGAGTGCAAGCAAATGGAAGGGAGAGAGTTTGTTTACCAGGTGCTGGTGTAAATGATGTGTCTGAGAGGTATGATAGTCTGGTGTCGGTGTGAGAGGGATGCAGTTGTGATTATGCATGTGGGAGTAAATGATTGAAAGAAGGTGGGTTCATATGAGTTACGAGAGAGGTACAAAAGGTTAGTTGAAAGGATGAGTGAAAGCCGTTGTTTCAGGTGTGCTTCCAAGATTGGATGTGGGGATGGAATGGTTGTCTCATGCAATTGGACTGAATGAGTATGTAAAAGGCCTGTGCGAGGAGTCAGGATTAGTGTTTGTAGATGTTTGGAATGGGTTTTATAGGAATAAGGCATTGGATGGCCTCCATCTAAGCCGGGCTGGGCTTGACGTGTTGTGGCAGGAGTTAGTGTTGTTGGGTCTTTGCAGATGGGAAACTAGTTACTGATAGTGGTCATGGAATTATAAGAGTACAGGGGTGGGCAGAGAAAGGAAAGAGATGCAGAGGAGATAGAGTGGAAGGTATACATTCTAAAAGAGGTGCTTCAGGAATAGGAGGGCTGAGTTGTCTTAATACCAATGCTCGTAGTCTTAGAAATAAGAAAGATGAGTTATTTAGTTATATTATTGATGAAGATATAGATATAATGTGTAATAGAATCATGGGTTAATGAAAATAAATTTAATGATACTGTGAGTGAATTTGAACTACAGGGTTATGATATGTACATTAGTCAAAGGAGAGATAGGATGGGTGGTGGGTTGATTATTTATATCAGAAATAGCATTTCTTCATATCTAAATAATTCTATAAAGCAAGAAGAAGTTGAGTCACTGGATAGATATTAGGGTCAGGGAGCCTTTTACAGACCACCCGGCCAGACTGACTGGATGAGCTAATAATCAGGAAAATATGGAAAGGATGTGAAGTAGATACAGTTATTCTTGGTGACTTTAATTTAAATTCTGTAGCCTGGGAAAATATGATAGGAAGGGATAGAGCAAGTTGTAAGTTTATAGAATGCATTGAGGATAAGTTTTTGACTCAATTTGTTAATAAGCCAACAAGGGGTACCAATATATTAGATCTGGTTCTTTCAAATGATGATCACCTAGTTCAGGAATTGACTGTCGAGGAAGCATTGGGAAATAGTCATCATCAGATGGTTTGTTTTAACTTGGGAATAGTGAAAGGTAGAACATCAACAAACTCCAAATTTTTATAGGGGAAATTACAATAAATTATGAAACTTGCTAAATCGGATTAGGTGGGATATAGAATTCAGGGGAAAGAATACTTATGAGATGTGGGACACTTTTAAGACTATACTAAACATAGTCCAGGAGCAGTGTATTCCAATGAAGGCTATTAGCAAGAAATGTAGGAAGTCGTTGTGGTGGAA
This sequence comes from Ceratothoa steindachneri, assembly GCA_963969495.1. Taxonomy (NCBI): domain Eukaryota; kingdom Metazoa; phylum Arthropoda; class Malacostraca; order Isopoda; family Cymothoidae; genus Ceratothoa; species Ceratothoa steindachneri. The sequence continues at coordinate 25,791,140 of OZ018320.1, read as the reverse complement.
TCAGGAGATAGCTATGAAAATTTCTGAGAAGAAAAGGGCATACCATAGATTACAGAGAGAAAGTACTTTTGACAATTTAAATCATTATAGGTCAACCAGAAATGAGCTAAATAAGATTTTTAAGAAGAGCAAAAGGGCAGCAGAAATTAATTTAGTTCAAAATAATAAAGATCCAAGAAAATTCTTTAGCGATTATAAAATTAATAACAAATCCAACAGGGATAAAATAGGGCCTATTAGATATGAAGGGGTTTTGAAAGAATCTGATAAAGAAATAGTAGAGGTTCTTAATGATCATTTTTCTTCAGTATTTACACATGAGAATCAAGATAGATTAATTGATAATAATTCTAAGTCAAGGGAAGTAGTGTTGAATACCATTAATGTGAACAGGGAAATAATTAGAAAGCTTATATTGGGAATTAAATACTAGTAAGTCATCTGACCCAGACAACATTCATTCTAGGTTACTCAAAGAAGGTATAGATAGCATTTCAGTAGCTCTTGAGAAGTTTTATACTAGATCACTAGAGTTTGGAGAAATACCTAATGATTGGAAATTATCGAATGTAGTGCCAATTTTTAAAAAGGGAAGTAAAGAGGACCCAAATAACTTTAGGCCAGTAAGCTTAACATCTATCATTTGTAAAATCCTTGAGAAAATAGTTAAGAAAGGGATTTCTGACCATCTAGAGTATGGTAGGTTAATAAATGATGCTCAGCATGTGTTTAGAAGAGATAGATTGTGTTTAACAAATTTACTGGATTTTATGGATTATGGTATTAAACAATTAGATAAGGGAGAGAATGTTGATGTAATTTACTTAGATTTTAGCAAAGCTTTTGATAAGGTTCGATATAGGAGACTAGTTCACAAATTAAAAATGCATGGGATATGTGGTAAAGTTTTGAATTGGATAACTGAATGGCTGAAAGACAGGAAACAGAGAGTTGTGCTGAATAAGGTGAGGTCACAGTGGAAGGACATTATCAGTTGTGTACCTCAGGGATCTGTTCTAGGCCCTTTATTATTCATAGTTTATATAAATGATCTTGGGGAGGCTGTAAATAGCAAAGTGTCAATTTTGGCTGATGACACTAAATTGGCAGCTGTAGTCAAAGAAGTGGAGGGTAGCTTTAAAGTGCAGAGTGACTTAAATAAGTTATTAGCTTGGGCTCATAATTGGCAAATAACTTTTAACCTTAAAAAATGCAAAGTTCTTAACATGGGAAGGGATAATAGGGAATTTAGCTATTAAATGGATGGACTTGGCTGAATTCAGTTGAGGATGACTCAGGAGATGGCAGACTACATTGACCGAGCCATCCTACAAGCAGTAGCCAAACAAACATCTATAACAAGCTAAGGAAAAAACTTCTTTGGATAAACCGAACAGCATTGGAAAAGGTCAGGAGGGAGCATCATACATGGATACGATAGCCTGAATACTAAAGATGGGCAGGACTATCAGATGTACATCAAAGCCCGCAACTTGGCAACATGCAGACTACGGAAGTTTAGGAAAGAATTTAAAAATAGACTAGCTATAGAAGCATGAATAAATAAAAAGGTTTTTTTGAACTATGCAAATAGTCGCCGTAAAACAAGTCACCCAGGCTGACTTGAGAAATGAAGGAGTCTTTGTAAGTGAGGACAAAGACAAGGCAGATGTGCTAAATAAACAATACTCAAGTGTCTTTACAAGAGAAGCCATATCAGTTTTTCCAAGTTTTACAAATAAAGAACTGCAATCAGAACTAAATATAACCATCACCAAAGAGAGAGTGCTCAAGATACGTGAAAAACTAAGAACAGACAAATCACTGGGACCTGACCAGATCCACCCTCGAATACTGAATACAATGGCAGAAATATTAGCCACTTCCCTTACAATCTTGTTTGAAAAAAGCCTGGAGAGAAGAGAGGTGCCAACGCAGTGGAAGATTGCCACAGTGACCCCAATCTACAAAAAAGAGACAAGTCTAACCCTTATAATTACAGACCTGTGTCACTTAACTCAGTTGTTTGCAAAACCCTGGAGCGCATTCTCGCAGATGAAATTATGAGCCACCTTAGAGCGAACAATCTTTTCTGCAATCAACAACATGGATTTACCTCTGGAAAGTCTACTACAACTAACTTGTTAGAGAGTCCATGGAGATTTGGACTGAGGTGATAAGTCACAATCTGCCGGTGGACATAATATTCATGGACTATGCCAAGGCTTTTGATACAGTTCCACACAAGCACTTGCTTGTACAACTGGCCACCCTTGGAATCAGAGATAGCACACTGACTTGGATTAGAGGTTTCCTTACAGGCAGAGAACAGCGGGTGATTGTCTACGGTTCACGTCAGAATGGTGCAATGTCAGCAGCGATGTTCCCCAGGGCTCTGTATTGGGACCCTTGCTTTTCACCAGGTTTGTGTCAGATGTGCCAGTCCTTCTGGATAATTACATATCTATGTATGCTGATGATACAAAGATCTATCAAATAATAGAGCAAGAAGACCTACAGCACTCTTCACAAGGCGACATAGATAAACTCCAGACTTGGGCTTACAAGATGCAGATGCTTTTCCACCTAGAAAAATGTAAGGTAATGCATTTAGGCTCCAATAATCCTCTGAGAAACTATACAATATCATTGACAACGATACACCACACCCCCTTCGGGTAGCTGAAGAGGAAAAAGACCTAGGTGTCATTATAGATAAAGGTCTTTGCTATTAAAAACAATCATAAAAAGGTTGTTTATGCTATTACTTTTCATGTAACTAATTAATGCTGACACCATATTTATAAATTACAGTCAATTTAGGAATTTATTTTAGCTATCAGGTGACTTGACCTAAATCTCCAAGAATAAAAAAATGATATTTCACTGATAAAATAATTACAATAATGATAAGGAAGACCTGTTAACCTAATACAATTTTGGCATATTCTATACTTTCATAAATTTCTTTCTGAGGAAAAAAATATTTAATTCTGCTGCCTCCTCTTAGTGTAGGACAACTCATGACAGTAAATATATGATGTCCTGGCACTGCACATGAATCCTTATTTGATGGATAATGATATGCACTTGGTCCTGATGACCCAGATGGATGTAAAAAGTTCACTGTGTAATCATCAAACTCTTCACAATATTCCTGCACAATTCCATACCAAACTTGCCAGTCATAAAGGCAGCTAACATACCGTCCTGGTTTGACACATTTTAGGTTATCAACCATTGCAGGTTCATTAATAATATGACTTTTCCTTATTCTTTTTTGTCCAATGCCACTTGAAATGAGATACACTGTCAGTTCTTCTTTGTTTATGGGAACAAATCTAGGATATTTCTGAGTTCCCAGAATAGCCCTACTGTCCTTGAATTGATGTTCTAACCGTTGTTCTGCATGTTTCAAATCAGATGAAGTTACAAAGAAAAGTTTTATTGTCTTGCTCAAGTTTTCTTCACAAAACTGAAACATGTCTTCTGGTGTAAGAATTGGCCTCTCTAGTTCTTTGTAAACTGGCACAAGCAGTAGCTCTCTTCACTGTTCCCCCAATTCCATAACATGCATTTTTGTCATGGGATGTAGCAAAGAATTACCATTCACAAGACAAACCAAAATCCTCTTCATGGTAACAGAGATTTGTGAAGTTGTATCTGTTCTTAAATTGGCCAGCACATCCATCCAAAAAATAGTATACCTTCTTCAGTTGTGGGCATCTGAATTTAAAATAGTTCATAAGCTTTATTATAAATGAGTAAACCCTTATAGTGTTGTGTTTTAGTGATGGAGATAAGAGACAGACACTAAAATGGTTAAGTTCCTGGTTTGCAGATGATCTATAATAGATGACAAAAGGGTGGTACATTGTGAATTGTCTCAGTGTAATCCTTGGGCAGCATCTTGGAAAAGGAAAGAATAATTTTCAGAGAAATCACCTAATATAACTGCCTCATTCTGAAGTGGTAATGTTTTTTTTTTCAACTGTTTTAAGTACAGTGATTGCTGCTGTGCAACAAAATGATGAACCATGCCAGATATTTTCATGCTTAATGATAAGTATTCATGAAGTGGCTCCACTTTGTCTGCCATTGTACAACGGTCAACAGTCACCCATTGCTTGTAAGATATTTCATTTGGAGCTGATTTTACACTGTCAAACAACTCAAGAAAGTTCAGAACACCCTCTTCTCTTGAGTAATCTTCACAAAGTTGCATCATGCAAGCCTCTCTCTCTGTACTGCAGACACTGTAATCCATAAAACCTTTTTATGAGAGACCTTTCTCTCCCAATGCAGCCAGCTGTAATTTGGGGTTTTGATGATATTTGGAGACACAGACAGAATGAGTCCCACCACTACCAGCAAGCACACAATATGATGGCATTCTTTTTATCTTTTTATATAGTTCAAAGAACTCTCTTAAATTCCCTAGGACCAGTCATTTTTGCAACTTCAGCACTGATGACTTTCACAAAATCCTTTTTGCCAGGACACATACAACTAACCTCATCTGACCCATAGAATCTTCTAACTATATCTTTGTGTTCTTCAGATATCACCTTTCCTTTGCTCATTATTGGAATCTTTGGAAGGATTCCAAATTCTGATTTTAGTGAATGGCCTTTTTCACCATATATTTTGTAGTTTGAAAGAAACTAACAGTTTTTTGAATTGTGTATTGGGAGAGAGTCAATATTTGTAAGTGTGTGATTATGCCATTTGCTCTCCAGGAATGACTGTTTCAATTCATTCATTAATGTTTCTAGATGTTTTCCAGATTCCATTTCAGGTTTTGAAGCATCACTTACCCCTCGCTAATATGAACACTATAACTGACTTCTAGCCTCTTCTTCAAGTGTTTCTGGGATCTGATAGCTTACCACGAGCTTTGTACTTTTTCTGCCTCAATGGCAACCCTTCTGGAAAAAATTGAAAAAGAATATATTTAAACCAGGCAATGGCTTTGCCACTCCTCCTTACAGGGGGAGCTTACGCTTCACTACTAAGATTAAAATTTAAAATCTAATAAAAAGCAGCCATGGTTAAATTTTTTAAATTTTCTGAACTTCGCCAATTATAATAATTTTAAAAAGGAACTCTAAACTTTTTTATTTCAATACACTTGTTTTTCTTTTTCATCCAATTAAAATGATTTAAAAATCATTCAATTAAAATCAGCATGTTATTCAAAGCAGACTAATGGGAAAAGCCTATTCAGCCCAAAAATAGATTTTAAAAATAAATCCCATTTTTTCGCCGAATATTTAAAAGTCTTTTCATATAAAAATATTATCCATAAGATATAAGCAACATTTCCTATAAAATGGTGTTGGCTTAGAAGCAGTAACTAAAATGTAACAATTCATTTTTCCAATTAACAAGAAATAACTTTGAGCAACAAGCAAATATTTCCAATCATAATTCTAACTATGTAGAAGTCTATTAATAATTTTTAGGTTAAATCAATAGAATAATTCTTTGCAATTAAAATGATATATTATTTGATTTATAATAAAGGATTTAAATATTTTATTTTATTATTTTCCATAATGAGGTTGTAGCGGGCCGAAAATCTAAACTAACTGGCAATCGATCCAACCCGCTTCCTACACTATCCGGACGTGAGAAATCGAAGGAGAATGAAACGGATTGTATATACAGTCCCTTTACTTACAAAAAAATTTACAAAATATCTACAATAGAGAGGGGCGATTATATTGGAGATCTTACTTTTCACCAATGGATACAAAAAGAAAATCCTATATATATAAATACTATTTAATCTATCCTAATAAACATAAAAATCAAACAACCAAAAAAAAAATCCTGAATACAACAGTCAATATATAAACAACAATCAAGGCCTCACTTTATACAAAGAGGATGGGAAGATGTCCAGCCACCTGCCACTCGAGCGAGCAAAATGCCTAGGACTTACAAGTGTGGCGCCTCTGCGCTTGATGGAAGATAATGACTTTAAAAAGCTTACGTGGCTATTATAAGCCCTCCTTCATTAAGCTATACTAATGGCCTTTATTTATTAATGATAATATAGCTTTCCAGGATATAACGCTTTGTTTGTAATATAAGGATATACGAAACTAAGTCCTATCTTTCCAGAATATGAGGCTTTGTTTGTAATATAAGGATATATGAAACTAAGTCCTATCTTTCCAGAATATGAGGCCTGGAAAGAAAAAAAACAAACATGGTAATCATTTTTATACATAAAATAAACAAAAAAAACAAACCCATTCCCATTCACACACATTCTTACAGAGGGAGGGAGAGGGTACTGAGAAAAGGGGTGGGAGAATGGCCCTTTTACACACACTCACATTCGCCCCACCACACCCCTCCTTCCTTAAGCCATTCGACCAGCCACTCACTAAACCCTTTCAATCACTCTTCACGGTACCACTTGTGCTCAATCGCACCCTTCTGCACCCATTCACACTCGTCTACTGGTCCCTGGCTACGCGTAGCAATTAGTCGGGGTTGTTCGTCAGTCGTCCTGTCAGTCTCATCGTCACTATTTATCATCTCATCAACCATACTCTTAGCCCTCATTACCAGTTCTCCCATCTCACGACAGAATTCTTTCATACTCTTCCGTTCAGAACCCTCACTCTTCATACCCCCATTCATCAGCTCCTCACTCACAGCTCTCATCCAACTCAAGGTACATTCTTGCGAAACAGACAGGTCATTCACATCCCCTGTATTCTCAACAGGCATACCAGAAACCCCTTCGACTGGTTCCCACCAGAAACCTGAAAAATCAGCCACTTCATCATTCACTACATCAAACTCACCCCTACTATTACCATTCATAAAACCCGAAAAATCAGCCACACTAGGTTCATTCTGCCCAAACACACTATCATTCATACTGTTCCCAAAACCAGAAAAATCAGGCACAGGCAGCTCACTCACTCATCTACTTATACCAGCCAAATCACTCACCTGTTTACGCAAAAACTCAATCTCCCTTTCAAGATCCCCCATACCAGAAACACTCTACTCAGACTTACTTTCATTCGTACTTGCATTCTTCCTTTCACCCTTCTTTGTACGCTTTCTACTCCTCGAGACTAAGACTAGCTCTTTCCCAGACAGATCCATACTATCACATTCAATCTCATCATCATGCACTTTACCTCTCTCTCTACACAGTCCATACACTGGATGGCTCACCAGGTAGTCAGGAGGTTCTCTCCATCTCCTTAACTGACTCTGATGAGCCCGCACTCTCTCAGTCATGCCGTCATTCAAACTCTCCAAAACATACGTTACCCCATTTTCCCAAACTCTCACAACTCTATAAGGTCCATCAAACTTCTCACTCATCTTTGATACATTCAACCTACCCTTCACTTCTTTCACCTTCAATACTTTTGTACTTAATTCAAATGAACGGAACCTTTCATGCGCCTCACGCCATACACTCTGCTCACTTTCACTCAAACGAAACCTATCTTTCACTCGCCTTTCAAAATTCATCACAAACTGACATGGGGACATTCCAGTTGCACTATGCACAGTTGAATTATACGCCCACAACACTCTCCCCAGACACACATCCCAGTCATTCACTGTCGTACTCATCATTCTCAACATCTCACACAAGGTTCTTATAGTCCGTTCAGCCAATCCATTTGAAGACGGTACATACGGAGTTGTTCTCACATGCTCCACACCATTCTCTCTCAACATTTGCTCAAACACTTCCCCTACAAATTCAGGCCCATTATCACTCAGACATCTTCTAGGCTTCCATACACACATAGGAAAAAACAACTGCTCAACCACACGCGCAACAGTCACACTCCTTTTATCTCTCACAGGCGCTGCATACACAAACTTACTTTTATGGTCAACCATCACAACCATACCAACATTCCCAGCACTCGTACGCGGCAAAGACACACAATCAATCACTACCAATTCAAACGGTTCTTTCGCATCAACTTTCAACATCGGTGGTTTCACTTGCACACCTTGCACCTTTCGCTTCTGACACCTTTCACACGTAGTTGCAACATCATTCACAACAGTTCTCAGAAACGGGTGGAACACATGCTCCTTCATACACTCCCACAGCTTAAACTTACCCATATGCCCATAATTATCATGCACAACCTTCACCAGACCAATCATACCAACTAAGGACATCACAGGTACATACATATCATCACCACCCTTCACATGCCTCACAAAATATACAACATCCATACAAACAACAAAATCCTTAGCATACCTTTTAAAATCACTTAAACACTCTGGCCATTCATTCAAATCAACACGCATCATTACACACCTCTTCAACTCACTAACAAAAGGACACATCTCTTGCATCTCTAGAATATCATCATCACTTAAAATCTCATTCTCATCATCCATGACCAACTCAATCATACCGCAAAACTTGACAACATTCTTTGCACACTCATTCAACTTCATCACCTCACATTCACCTTTCATAAGACAATCCTTATCAGCATCCAAAGACAAATCATTTAATCTCATAAAGTCTACACCAAGCAAGAAACAACAAGGCATTTGCTCACCTTTCAGAATCACAAAGTCATGCTTCACATTCACACCATTACCCAAACTCACTTTCAGACTAACCTGTTCCCATGCCACTATCATGCCATTCCCTAATCCACTTATCCGTAACTTCACAGGTTTATGCTCGCAACATCTAAACTCTTCATACTTACTCAGAATATTCTCATTCACTAAAGACACTTGCGCTCCAGTATCAATCAAACCACAGAACAACCTTTCACTAACTTTCACTCTCGCTTCCATCATATCAGGTCCACCATGTTCGCAATACACAGAAGGAACAAGCACACCAACATCAGCACTGATATCCACACTGTCATCAACTCCCATATCATCACTCAACACACACTCATCTTCATCCAGACAATCATTCTTCTCTCTTATATATGAACACTTTTCAATTACCCAATTGTAGTGCACACCGCTCAAACATTGCAGATGTACCACATTAGGATTCAAACCCTTCATCTTCTCATCCTTGTACACAATCGGCCTCTCACCATCAAAGTGCACATATACAATCACTCCATACAAACGACTCACTACAATCAACACTTCCTGAAATGGCGGGACCCCTTGCATACACATCGCTCTCAATTCTTTCATGAAGTTCCGCACCTTTGCCATACCAATGCTTTCAGGCTTCCTACACACTTCATTCATTACCTCCTTCCTTAAATCATCTACACTATCGGGCACTCTCACATCTACTCCATCACTCTTCAAATCTTGCAAACCATTCCATACACTCTCAAACAAGGAATCACCACCACCCTTACTCTCTTTTCCATTCATAATTCCTTTCGGCAAATACTCAGGATCACTCACTCCACACACATTTTCATCATTCGTACCAGGATACCTTGACATCAAATCAGCCACTCCATTCCGTTCGCCAGGCACATACTCAATCACATAGTCAAAGTCACTCAAATCTTCCAAAGTCCTTGCAATCCTACTATCAGCCCACTTCATACGCTGCAAATACACAAGAGGTTGATGATCGGTTTTTATCACAAACCTCACACCATACAAAAATGGACGCAACACTTTCAAACAATATCTTATCGCAGCCAGCTCTCGTTCCACAGTCGAATACTTTCGTTCTGCAACATTCATAGCCTTGGATACATACCCAATTATTCGCCTGACATTCTCTCCATTCAAACGCTGCTCTTGCATCAGAAAACCTCCCATACAATACCCACTCGCATCTGTATACAATTCAAGCATTTTAGCATTTACACTATAATCTGGGTAAGCTAATTCAACATCTTCAGCCGCTGCCTCCTTCAGTCTCTCATACGCCTCATTCATCTTATCATTCCACTTGACAACCGTACTACCTTTCTTGCCCATCCACTCAGTCAGAGGCTTACTCACACCAGAACAATCACGTATAAACTTTCGCTGGAACTCAATCAAACCCAAAAATGACTTCAGTTGCTTCACAGTCACCAGTTTAGGTAACATTCGCACCTTCTCAACATACTTTGATGATTTACGCAATCCATTCTCACTCACCATATGCCCAAGGAATTCCACTTCTTTCGCAAACCATTCACACTTCGCCACTTTCACCTTCACACCAACACTCTCCAATGTTCTCAACACATCATTCACCAATCTCATATGCTCCTCAAAAGTCTCAGTCATAATCAAAATATCATCTATAAACGCAATCACATTCTTACTCGCAAACTTACTCAACACAACATTCATTGCCCGCTGGAAGGCTCCGGGAGCATTAGCCAACCCAAAGCTGAGGTTCCGGAACTGGTAATGCCTCTTTGAGGAAGAGAAGGCAGTTACTGGCCGGCTCTCCTCAGCAATGGGCATCTGGTAATACCCCCGTACCAGATCCAGCTTCGTAAACCACTCCATCCCATGCATACTATACACACACTCAGATACCACACACATCGGAAACCTTTCTTTCACAGTCCTTTCATTCACCTTTCGATAATCCACACACAGACGCAATCTTCCATCCGGCTTATGTACAGGTACAATTGGACTATTCCATGCACTCTCACTCTCCTCAATCACCCCCAATTGCTCCAATTCCAAACACTGCTCCTCAATCTCTTCAGCAACCGGACGTGGGAAATGCCTCGGCCGCTGATAGATTGGGGAGTCCTCCTTCAGGACAATCTTGAATTCCGGGAGCTTTGCAACCCCGAAATCCAGATCACCCTTACTGAGGGCTCCCTTTCGCTCAAATATCATTCGATACACATCCTCCCTTTCATACTCAGTCAAACATCCATCCAATTTCACCATGTCCTTCACCTCATTATACATCCATTCACATGTCTTTTCATTCGCAACATTCACCCTGATATCCGTACTATCATCCATACCTACCTCATTGACAGTGGAGAGGTGGCCCAGTACATCTCCGACTTGGATTCCCCTCACCTGCCCTTTCACACTGGGGTCTGCCTGCACACATACAAAAGGATCATTCATTCTCATCAAGCCATCAAACACACAAGCAACACGCCTTACCTTATAACACGCATCCTTTCCATCCAATATCACAGTGTTCTCACTCACATTCAAACTAACATCCTTACTCCAACTCACTCTAACAGACACCCTTTCACCCTTCACAAGCCTTACACTCTCCATAGCAGTCACCTCAATACCAGTAAACACACTCCTCAAAACGCTACCATCTTTCCCTACATACAACTTATACACCCCATTTTTACCAATCTTTCTCTCAATCTGATCACTCGCAGGATGCACAACCATACGATTCATTTTCATAAAATCATAGCCCAAAATCACACCATACTCACTACTCACCTTATCAATCACAGAAAATTCACATTTATTCATCATCATACCATGCATTCGAACAGGTGACCTTATCATTCCAATCACAGGCACTCTCCTATTACCAATACCTACTAAACTACCCTTGCACTCAGACAGGAGGGCTTTCTCGCTAAACTTGTCATACACATCTTTATACACCAAGCTCGCCTTGCATCCAGAATCTATTAAAGCCAAACACTCAATTCCATTCAACTCCACCTTCACACTCAGACACTCATACTTCCTACCAGACAGCACTTTCATACTAGACAGACTTACCAACACATTACTCACACTCATGCACCCAGAGGATACTTCAGCAGGTACCCTCTTACCATTCAGTTTCCCGCTTCAGACTTTCCATTCACACCTTGCGCTCTCAGTCTAATCCAACACTTTTCACTTGAATGTCCTTCCATCGCACAATAGCTACATACATTCCTCTGGTCACGACACATCCTTGCATAATGATCAGCCTTTCCACAATTACCACATGCATATTTCATACTTTCCCCAGCAGTTGCTTCACCATTCAACCTCGGACAATCTTTCTTCAAATGACCTATTTCTTTACACTCGAAGCACTCTTTCACACTTTCCTGGCAATCCTTTATCATATGCCCTTTCTTACCACACCCAAAACACGCACCAGATGTCCACCTACATTCTGCCAACATATGACCTTTCCTTCCACACCAACGACATTCCACAATCTTTCTCACACCATTCGGTCTCTCATTTGCTGGGACATACCTCGGTTTCTCTCATATATCCATTCCCACGCTTGAAATTCATCTGCCCCCTTCCATTCGACCACCCTCCATTTGCCCATCCATTCTGCCGGCCCAGGAAGTTTGACATCACTCCAGCTGGTGCAGCCTTCAGGGCATCCCTGTAGCTGACAAACTGCCGGGGTGGATGAAAGCTCCTGGGCTTCTTACCCCCAACATTCACACTGTACCATCCATCCTCTTCTAGATCGCTTTCATCATCAAATCGTCCATCTTCTAACAGTTCCAACACATCCTCCCACATCAACCATTCACCTGTCAGTCTCACTCTCTCCTTTCTCTTTCCACCCAGCCATTCACTCACCTTTCGTGGGATCGTGTCCAAAAACTTCCTCATGAGTGGTTTACATTCATTTACATCATCATCACCATACCTCGTTCTTGCCATACTCTCAAGCCTATGTGCATACATATTCACACTTTCACTCTTCCCCATTCGAGCCTTCTCAAATTCATTTACCCTTTTATACTTCACACTCTCTTTCATTCGTTTCACCTGTCCAATCATCCGCTTCTTCACCACATCGTACCTTGGTTCCCCCACACTTGTAATCACGCGGAAAAACTCCAATACTTTTCCCTCCAAACATTCCCCCAAAACATTCATCCAGTATCCCTTATTCTCCGGGTACTTGAGCTTACAATATCGCTCAAATTCCCCGAAGAATTCTTCCACACTTTTCCCACCATGTAACCTAAATCTATCTATCTTTGGCACTTCCCTTATCAAAATACCCTTTCCCACATTCACTTCACTCTCACTTGAGCTGCCTTCACTCTCACTCATATCAATCATACCATCACTCTCTCCTTCATCCGAGTACAATGAGTCCACACTCTTGCCTCTTACCTTCCTATCCTTCCCCTTTGCACCACTCTTCCTTCTCTTGCATTCAACTCTCTTCCATTCTCCGTCCTTCCTATCACTCATAATCACCCTATCCTCTCTAGACTCGCACACACTCCCATTGATCCCATTAGTCTTATTCCCTTCAGTCGGAGCAGGGGTCAAGGTCGAGGGTCCTAGGGCCGGTCCTGACCCCTTCATCATGTCATACAGGTCCTGCATCCGTCGGTCCGTCTGATCCTGTCGGTCTCCCATTTCCTTCTTCATCCTATCAGTCTTTTCATTCATCCCTTTTATTTTATTCTCCATTCCCTCCATCATTCCCCGTAACATTTCACACTCCTCTTCTTTCTTTCTCAACTCCAGTCTCAATCGCACTACTTCTTCATTCAACGTTTCTGCTACAGCCATTGTTCCCAAGTTAGTAAAAAGATAGGAGAAGGGAAAAATCAATCAAACTACTTGTCACACTAATTGGGTATGGACTGCAATCCAATCCAGTCACGCTCCCAGTTTCGAAGTCTCACGTCCCTATTCGGGCGCCAAATGTAGCGGGCCGAAAATCTAAACTAACTGGCAATCGATCCAACCCGCTTCCTACACTATCCGGACGTGAGAAATCGAAGGAGAATGAAACGGATTGTATATACAGTCCCTTTACTTACAAAAAAATTTACAAAATATCTACAATAGAGAGGGGCGATTATATTGGAGATCTTACTTTTCACCAATGGATACAAAAAGAAAATCCTATATATATAAATACTATTTAATCTATCCTAATAAACATAAAAATCAAACAACCCCAAAAAAAATCCTGAATACAACAGTCAATATATAAACAACAATCAAGGCCTCACTTTATACAAAGAGGATGGGAAGATGTCCAGCCACCTGCCACTCGAGCGAGCAAAATGCCTAGGACTTACAAGTGTGGCGCCTCTGCGCTTGATGGAAGATAATGACTTTAAAAAGCTTACGTGGCTATTATAAGCCCTCCTTCATTAAGCTATACTAATGGCCTTTATTTATTAATGATAATATAGCTTTCCAGGATATAACGCTTTGTTTGTAATATAAGGATATACGAAACTAAGTCCTATCTTTCCAGAATATGAGGCTTTGTTTGTAATATAAGGATATATGAAACTAAGTCCTATCTTTCCAGAATATGAGGCCTGGAAAGAAAAAAAAACAACATGGTAATCATTTTTATACATAAAATAAACAAAAAAAAACAAACCCATTCCCATTCACACACATTCTTACAGAGGGAGGGAGAGGGTACTGAGAAAAGGGGTGGGAGAATGGCCCTTTTACACACACACTCACATTCGCCCCACCACGAGGTAGCAAGGATAAATTGTTTGAGGGCGATTTCAAAGTGATTCGCTCGGCAACTAATGGGTTAAAATTACAGATTTATAGAAATTACTTAGTAAAATCTACATCTCGGCTATTAGGCCTATTCACCAAAATACAATGGTTCAGCACTTGAACCATAAATCAGCCCCTTTTTTTTGCTGTCGCTTTATGTTGTGTTGCCGCCTTGAACTGGGTCAAGTTACTCTCATTCATAAATCTCTGTTTACAAACAAAGAAGGACTGACCTAAGCCATTTATGTATTTTAATTAGATGATTACTCACTAACATAAGAGTTTGACAAAAAAAAAGGATAAATTATCATAATAATCAGGGGGAATAAGAGTCTAAAAGTGAAAGGCCACAAAAGGCCCTCGGGCAATAGCACTGAATCGATCTTGTATAAAGGCCCTCAGGCAATTAATTAAATGACACTTTTTAGAATATAGTTATACACAATATTTTAATTCTTGATATTCTTTGAGGCTCATTGAAAAACAATAACAACCGACCACACACACTGCTGGCTGAAACTGTACTAATGTATAGACTAGGAAATACAACTATGTGTTGATTCTGTACAAATAGCAACATGTTGTAACAGGATTGTTTAAGCTACATGTGAGCTTTGTCTTCCCCTTTCACTATTTTAACTATATATTATTGGCAGTGAATTACAATTTTTATTAAACTCTTAGAGTTCAAGATCAAATTGATCTCAAAGCTATAAAATCTTAAGGAATTGATAAACAATTTGTAAATATGGTGTTCACTTATAAGTTAATTACATGAAAAATACCAAGATAAACAAGCTTTTTATGGCTGTTTCTAATAAGAGCTGTACCTTTGTTTTTTATATTAAAAAAAAGGTAATTTTAATTTCTATAGGTTAAATTAGTAGCTTAAGTGTGAAAAATATGTAGAATTGACCGACAACTTATAAATATGGTGCTCACTTATGTGTTAGTTACATGAAAACTGCTAGCATAAAACAAACTTTTTTACTGATTCAAATAGCCACATCTATAAAATTTTTTCAATTTTTGATACCCTCAAATTTTGGCAAATGTATAATTTTTTTATTTTTCAACCCAGAGTTCTAAAACTCATATTTGGATTCCTTGTCTTTTTTTGATTCTAAATATATATTCTTTTATATAATTATGACCATTTTTATTCTAGTTATGGGTTGCCAAATGTTGATGACCTTGCATGTAACTTCAAAATGCCCAAGGTCATATCTCCTGAACTGTTGGTTAGATTGACCTTAAAATTTCAGAGAGGGTTTAGGGTCCCAAAACCTTGTATAAACCAAATTTCAGCAAAATCTGAGAGATGAGGGTGTTAGGCACGGTGATCTGACAGAGACTGCCCCACTTGCCACAACAGAAGACACTGCCCACATCATGAAACAACTTTACAACTCATCAGTCATGGGCATTGATAACATATCCAACATACATCTCAAATACCTTGGTCCCTATGGCACAACACAAACACTCCAAAACATAGCAAACTACTTATACACACACTGCATAATACCTACCAAACATTTGGAAACTAGGTAAAGTTATCACATTACTCAAACCAAACAAAACACTCATAGAAGCAGCATCATACAGACCCATAACATTACTCTGCACACCACCCAAAGTCATAGAATGCCTTCTATGCATGATAACACCACATATTCCACATTTTCATTTTCTTTCATATTTATAGAAATAGCTTCAACCTGATTCTTTTTTATTCTATTCCAAATTTATATATTCTTTTTCAGCTATTTAATTAGATTTTATGACTAGATACAAAGTGTGCTAATATTTGTTCTATGTTATTACATAATGAATGATATTCCATCTGAAAATGCTTGTGATTTGCTTCAACCAAATGGAACATCTCAATTCAGAGTATCTAGTTTGGTAAGTGATTTCAGACATTGTCTATCCCTTTAAATGTATTTTTAATAACTTAACCCCATTGGTCCTTATCCTTTTTTAATGGAATATCTCTCCTTTGGATATCAAGATATTTTTCTAGTTAAATGGGTAAAAATTTAAAAAATGTTAATTTTTTTATCAAAGATGAATTTTAGTTTTTTCTGATGCAGAGTTTGAATTTACAGTCAATTTTAGTGTATTATGTCTAATATTTGCATAAGATCACTTACCATTTTCATACAAACTGTACTTGATTATATGGTAAGGTTTATGCCTGATGCTGATTTATTTATTGCAGAAATTCATTGTTCCTAGGTGGGAGACATACATAGATTATCATACATAGCAAGTATTCATTAAATCAAATGATACATTATAGAAACTAATATTTCAAGTAAAAACAAGGTTAGTCTTTGTCATGCCATGGGAACATACCTCCCACAACATCGTTCAGTCATGTTCCTAGAACAATGTTCATTTGCTAGTACATCTGCTGTTAATAGCAACTAATTTTTTCTTCAAATAGTGTTGCATACTAGATATGATCGACCTAACAGGATTAACTACATCAGTTAACTCCAGGAATGAATGCTCAGGGAGGAGGACTATCATACTTATGGAGTATTCTAACTTAGGAGGTTGTTAATAATATGCTTTACACGCAACATGCAGCATTTATTTTCCTCTGAACCATAACAGGACAGCCAAAGTACAATTGGTAGTTTTTTTTTATTTAGTAGTGATGTGTTGCTGAGACCTGGGGGTGAATGACTGATAGACACAACAAAATAAGTCAGGATTATTCTTTCCCTGCCTCAACATCCCAACCACAATAGTACCACATCTCAGAGCCGGATTAAGGGGTGGGCCTCCAACCAGATGACTTGGATATTACATTTATTGATGAACTTTGTCAGTTTGTAACATTTGCCAATATCTTCACAGATGAGGAGCCAAAAGATATCAGCACTTGAGCTTTCCCTGTACAGACTTATCAGTGACAAGGGTGTGCAGGACACTTTCCCAAACATTGAGATATCTCTAGGGATATACCTTATCTTGATGGTATCAAACTGCAGTGGTGAGCGCTCCTTCTCAAAACTCAAGATAATTGAGAACTGATTACAGACATCCATGAAGCAGGAACAACTTATAAATCTGGCTATCATGAGCATTGAGTCAGATACACTGCGTGAATTGAACTTCATTGACATCATCAGCAACTTTGCAACACAAAAATCGAGAAAAGTGTCTGGACTGTAATGGTTATTACTCCATCCATTCTCTGATTTGAACTATGTTTACTTGTTAGTTGTTATTTTATGCATCCGCAGCCGAGCGTTTATTGCGGAAGGTGGATTCGATCCACCAAACCGGCCTTCGCCTTGCGACCTGTGCCTTCCGCACTTTGCCCATTGAGAGCCTGTTGGTCGATGCTGGGGAGATGCCACTCGCCCTGCGCCGCATGCAGTGCATCACTCGCCTGTACGCGTGAGCCCGGCGCCTCCCTCAGTCGCCAACAGCTCTCACTGCATCCGCAGCTGATCTCGATGGTGCCTATGCTGCCGAGAGACGCCAGTCATACCCTAAGCCCTTTGAGTTTAGGGCCAGGAAACTCCTTTGAGAGGTAGATATAGCTCTCGGGCCGGTGGCGCCCCTGGTTCTGCCCAGGATGCCACCCTGGAGGGTACCACATTTGGCTATTTGTCGCCACGCCTCTGCTCCCAAAGCTTGTACTGCGCCGGGAGTATTGCGTTCGACCTTTTTGGAGCACACATCGTGTCACGCTGGTACCGTGCCAGTGTATACGGATGGCTCCAAGTCCCAAGAGGGGGTCGGCTTCCACTCCGTATCCCCTCTGTTTGAAGTCAGTGGGGCTCTACCAGGCGCTGCGTCTGTCTTCACGGCCGAGCTGGTGGTAATACACCACTCAGTACGGGAGATTACGCGACGTGCACGGTTTGGAGACCGGATTGTGATCTATAGCGACTCACAAAGCGCCCTGAGTGCTCTCGGGGCATTGGAATCTCCGCATCCCCTGGTTCGCGAAATCCGTGATGCCATGGTTTTGGCGAGCCGGGCAGATGTCGAGATTATCTTCTGCTGGGTTCCTGGACATGTAGGAATTGCGGGGAATGAGGGCGCCAAAGAGTCCGCGAGGACGACCGAACCAGCGTTTCGCTCTTCCTCACACTGACTACATGGCAGGAATACGGGCAGCTCTTCAGACTGCTTGGCAAAGAAGATGGGAGACGGTCAAAGGGAACTTAAAGTTGCGTGCCATTGCGCCGCGACTGTTCCCATGGACCTATCCCCCAATGCCGCGGTGGCTTCAGGTTGCTTTCTGTCGTCTCCGAATCGGGCACACTCGTGTGATGCATCGCTATTTGATGGAGCGCTCGCCTGCGCCCTATTGCAACGACTGTGTCGTCCCCCAGACTGTTCGGCACATTCTTGTCGAATGTTCCAGTCTGGGTGATCTTCGCGCACGACACCTGTCCCGGTACTGGGATGGGCGGGGGCGCTACCACCTGTCCCTTGTACTCGGGACGAGTGCGTGTACTTTGACTGGTGGACTTATTGACTTTTTTGGGGAGGCCGGCCTTCTCCCTTTCATTTAACCCGGTTTAATTGTTGTTGTTGTTTTTGTTATTGTTTTTGTTATTGTTTTGTTATTGTTATTGTTATTTCTTTTTATTGTTTCCTGTTCAATTTTTTAAAGTAGCCTAGAACTAGGCTGTTTGTTTACGGCAACTTATGCCTAAGTCGGCAGTCGCCAGATAGCCCCTTAATTAAAAAAAAAAAAATTTAGTTGTTAGTTATACTATAATTTTTTATGAAAAATTAAATAATTGTGACTAAATTTCTGTGAAAATAAATTTGGTAAGAACAACTTGTGTTCATTTCATTTTGTGTGTATGCATTACATATTATAGCATTGGAAGAATAATCCCCGTTCAGTATTTCCTAAGTAAAAGTGTCTTATTTATATATTAGGATTTAGGTTACTAATTGTGGTGTATGCAATAGGGCCCCCTATTGCCCCCTGCCCTCCTGAAACAATCTTGGATCCATCACTGCCCAACAGCTAACAATGGGCCCCGGGCCACCCACATCCTAAATATGGCCCTGCCACATCTGCAAATAAAAAATACACCAATATTAACGAAGCTCATATATATAAGGGTTGAACTGTTACATAGGTGTCCGAATACCCTCTGCATTCAGACACACTTGTCATCATGG
This sequence comes from Ceratothoa steindachneri, assembly GCA_963969495.1. Classification (NCBI taxonomy): domain Eukaryota; kingdom Metazoa; phylum Arthropoda; class Malacostraca; order Isopoda; family Cymothoidae; genus Ceratothoa; species Ceratothoa steindachneri. The sequence goes on along the minus strand of OZ018320.1, from coordinate 25,771,544 downwards.
AAACTAGATGTGATAAACCAAAATAGATTTCATTTTTCAGCTCAACACACAAAACTATATCAAGGGCACCATAACATGTCAGATGAATTTTAGTTGTTGACCAGTGTTATCAATCTTTTATATTGATGAATTTAATTATACTAATCCTGTTTGCAATGCATACCTTACTTATTAGCTATAAGTGCACCCCCCCCCCCTACTAAAAATAATAGTCTATTGCAAACCATCCCCCTGTAAGCTTCTATTCTTACCACATATCTTTTTTTTTTACATATAACTATATTTGTTTCCAGTTCAAAACTTGTAATTTTATTAGTTTTATGGTTTTGCTGTCGCCCTTTGATTTTTATTTTATCCCATTGCTCTATACTTAAAAATTATATTCCTTTCGCAAGTAAGCTCTTGCTTCCTCGCTGGTGGTGGAGGTGGGAGTTATGTCTCTCACGGCACTGGCAGTCACTAACCACATTATCTGCACTTTCCCTCCCAGTTTCTCACTTATTCAGCTCTCTATTTTTATCCTATTGACCAGGTGTTTTTTTTATACCAGTTTCTCTCATCAAGTTCTTTGAATATAGATGTCATGTGTGGTGACTTGACTACTCTGATTCCAAATAGTCAAGCCAGAATGGTCATCTTTGACTGCCCAGTATATTTTGCTGACTTCATTTAAGAAATTGTATGGAGGCACCTTTCAAAGATGTATGCTGAATACCATAGTGGTAATAACCAAAAGTGACCCTAGAGTCTTATGCACATGTAGCGTTGCAGAAATTCTGGAGATGTATAGATGTATGTTCCACACACTTTCACTCTAGGTGTTGTGACCCTGAGATAAGTTGGGGAGTTAAAAGTTCAGGACCAAGGAGACAAACACCAGACTATCTAAATTTATTACCCCCCCCAATTTCTAAGAATATATTTACATACAAATATGGCCAACAATGGCATGTATATACAAATTCTGGTTATGTATTGGCCTTACAAAAAACAAAACTGATGGTGCCTCTGTACCTTCATTGAAGAAATTAACAATTCCATGTTTGATTAATAATATGCATGTGGAAATTACTACCAATGTTGTCAAGGCTAATATTCCGTTGCTTCTGAGCAAGTCTATGAAAAATGCTGGGATGGTTTTGGATTCTGTGAATGACACCGTGAAGATTGCCAACAAATGGGTTGAGCTTGGTTTTACTTCATCTGGATAATATGTACTACTTTTGTGTTTATGACTAGACGAGGCTAACATTCACAAGCTGATGTTGTAGTAGAGTGGTTATCTGCCTCCCCTCCCCTGTCTCTAATCCCTTCCTTTTCAAGGCATGTGGCTGGCAAGTTGGGACATCGTCGCTTCGGATGGGGACTCAATAGATTTCTACATGCACTCCCATTCATTTCTGTCTCCATCCACAGGCAAAATTTTAATTAAGGATTATTTTTGAGGGAAAAGACTGTTGTAATTGTGAATAAATTTAGTGAAATAATTTGAGTAAAATTTAGTGATAAATATTTTGATAAAATTGCTTGTCATGGAAGCTAGAAAGAAGCTGAATAATGATTCAGGTGAGACTTATTGTGAATGGGTGTGTGTGTATGTATGACAGTGTTGTGGTAGAGCGAATGTGATTGTGTGTGTGAAGGGCCATTCTCCAACCCCTTTGCCAATACCCTCTCCCTCCCTTTTCTAACAATGTGTGTATGAATGGGAATTTTTATATATATATATATATATATATATATATATATATATATATATATATATATATATATATATATATATATATATTTATATATATAATATATAATATATTAGGGATTTCATGTTTTGTTTAAAATGTTTTTGTCTCTTTGCAAAGAGTTTATTGATCAAATTCTTTTTACGAAAAAGCCACTCTATTAAAATAGATAAATATTACCTTCCTTTTGTTAAGTGGCTGGTATTCTACAAAATTTTGATAGTACAAATTGAAGATATTGTACGTCCCATTTGGAAGGAAGTTTTGCTTTTTTTTATAAAGCCTCAATACTAAGATTGCTTAACATTATATCGAGCTCGGAGGCACCAGCCTTTTTTTTTGTAAGACGTCTGTGTGAATTGTGACCACACAAGTGGCAGCCAGCAGAACTATCCCCAGGGTAAAATGTGAGGCCTTTTCTCTTTTTTTGAATGGTTTCAGAAACAGTGTACGTTTTGTTTGCTCATTTTTCTTCTTTTGTTTCTTCTTGTCTCTTGGTTTGGTTGTAAGTACTTTTGTAAATATTTTTGTTTTGTTAGTTTAACGGATTCCCTCTTGGACTGTTTAGATAAAACTTCATTTGGTTATAGGACTTATATTGATCTTGTATATATTGTAATTGTAAATTTATCAATCTTATTTTTTCATCTGTGTGCATAAGTAACGAGATCTCTTGTAAATATTTACACCATATTTTTTGTAAGTAAAAGACTGTACATACAATCCGTTTCATTTCTCCCTCAATTTCTCACATCCGAATTGGTGTAGGAAGTGGGTTGGAATGATTGCGATTAGAGTATAGCTTTTCGGCCCGCTACATTTGGCTCCCAAATAGGGACTCGAGATTTCGAAACCTGGACTGTGACAGGATTGAATTGCAGTCCATACCCAATTAGAGTGACAAGTAGTTTGGTTGTTTTTTCCCCTTTTTCTATCCTTTCTTACTAATCTGGGAGGATGGCTTCTGTGGAACAGGGTCTCCATTATGAGGTTGTGAGACTGAGGCTGGAGTTGAGGCAGAAAGAGGAGGAATGTATGATGTTGAGCGTGATTGATGGATTGAAGAGTGATATGATGAGTATGGATGAGAAGACAGACAGGATGAGGAAAGAAATGGACGAGAGACAGAAGCAGTTCTGCCAACGAATGAAGGACCTATATGACATGATAAAGGGGTCAGGACCAGCCCCAGGACCCTCGACCCTGACCCCTGCTCCGACTGAAGGGGATAAGACGAATGGGATGAGTGGAAGTGTGTGTGAGTCTAGAGAGGATAGGATGATTGCGAGTGATAGGAAGGATGGAGAATGGAAAAGAGTGGAAGGCAAGAGAAGAAGGAAGACTGGGTCAAAGGGGAAGGATCGGAAGGTGAGAGGGAAGAGTGTAGACTCATTGTACTCAGATGAAGAGAGAGTGATAGTGAGAGTGAAGTGAATGTGGGAAGGGTATTTTGATAAGGGAAGTGCCAAAGGTGGATAAGTTTAGGGTTGCATGGTGGGAAAAGTGTGGAAGAATTCTTTGGGGAATTTGAGCGGTATTGCAAGCTCAAGTACCCGGAGAATAAGGGATACTGGATAAATGTTTTAGGTGAGTGTTTGGATGGAAAAGTATTAGTTTTTCTGCATGATCACAAGTGTGGGGGGACCGAGGTATGAGGTGGTGTAGGAGAGACTGATTGAGCAGGTGAATCGAATGAAAGAGAGTGTGAAGTATAAAAGGGTGAATGAATTTGAGAAAGCTCAAATGGGAAAGAGTGAAAGTGTGAACATCTATGCACGTAGGCTTGAGTGTATGGCGAGAAAGAGGTATAGTGATGATGATATAAATGAATGTAAACAATTGATGAGAAAGTTCCGAGATATGGTCCTGTGAAAGATAAGTGAATGGTTGAATGGGAAGAGAAAGGAAAGAATGAGGCTGACAGGTGAACATTTGGTGTGGGAGGATATGTTGGAATTGTTGGAAGATGGGCAATTTGATGAGGAAAGTGATTTAGATGAGGATGAATGGTACAGTGTAAATGTTGGGGGTAAGAAGCCCAGGAGCTTTCCTCCACCCCAGCAGTTTTTGAGCTATCAGGATGCCCTGAGGGCTGCACCAGCTGGGGTGATGTTGAGCTTCCTGGGCCGGCAGGCTGGATGGGCTAATGGAGGATGGACAAATAGAAGGGGACAGATGACTGGTAAGCGTGTGAATGGATATATGAGGGAGCAACCGAGGTATGTCCCAGCAAATGAGAAACCAAATGGGGTGAGAAAGATTGTGGAATGTCGTAGGTGTGGAAGGAAAGGTCATATGTAGGTGGACATCTGGTGCATCTTTTGGGTGTGGTAAAAAGGGGCATATGATAAAGGATTGCCAGAAAAGTGTGAAAGACTGTTTTGAATGTAAAGAAAGAGGCCATTTGAAGAAAGATTGTCCGAAGTTAAATGGTGGAGCAAATGCTGTGGGGAGTGGAAGATTTGCATGTGGTAACTGTGGAAAGGCCGGTCATTATGCAAGGATGTATGTAGCTATTGTGCGATGTAAGGTCATTCAAGTGAAAAGTGTTGGATTAGACTGAGAGTGCAAGGTGTGAATGGAAAGTCTGAAGCAGGAAACTGAATTGTAAGAGGGTACCTGGTGAAGTATCCTCTGGGTGCATGAGTGTGAGTAATGTGTTGGTAAGTTTGTCTAGTGTGAAGGTTGAATTGAATGGGATTGAGTGTTTGGCTTTGATAGATTCTGGATGCAAGACGAGCTTAGTGTATAAGGATGTGTATGACAAGGTGAGTGAAAAACCCCTCCTGTCTGAATGTAAGGGTAGTTTGGTAGGGATTGGTAGTATGAGAGTACCTGTGATTGGAATGATAATGTCAGCTGTTTAAATGCATGGTATGTTGATGAATGAGTGTGAATTCTCTGTGATTGATAAGGTGAGTAGTGAGTATGGTATGATTTTTGGGTGTGATTTTATGAAAGTGAACTGTATGGTTGTGCATCCTGCGAATGATCAGATTGAAAGAAAGATTGGTAAAAAGGGGGTGTATAAGTTGTATGTAGGAGTAAATGCTAATGTTTTGAGGAGTGTGTTTAGCGGTATTGAGGTGACTGCTATAGAGAGTGTAAGGCTTGTGATGGGTGAAAGGGTGTCTGTTAGAGTGAGTTGGAGTAAGGATGTGAGTTTGAATGTGGGTGAGAACAGTGTGATATTGGATGGAAAGGATGAGTGTTATAAGGTAAGGCGTGTTGCTTGTGTGTTTGATGGCTTGATGAGAATGAATGATCCTTTTGTATGTATGCAGGCGGACCCCAGAGTGAAAGGGCAGATGAGGGTGATCCGAGTCAGAGATGTACTGGGCCACCTCCCCACTGTCAGTGAGTTAGGTATGGATGATAGCATGGATGTCAGGGTAAATCTTGCGAATGAAAAGACGTGTGAATGGATGTATAATAAAGTGGGAAGGATGGTAGAATTGGATGAATATTTGGCTGAGTATGAAAGGAAGGATGTTTATTGACTGCTGTTTGAAGAAATGAGGTCCTCAGTAAGGATGATCAGGATTCCGGGGTTGCAAAGCTTCCGGAATTCAAGATTATCCTGAAGGAGGACACCCCAATCTATCGGCGGCTGAGACATTTGCCTCATCCGGTTGCTGATGAGATTGAGGAGCAGTGTGTGGAATTAGAACGATTTGGGGGTGATTGAAGAAAGTGAGAGTGCATGGAATAGTCCGATTGTGCCAGTACGTAAGCCGGACAAAGTGGTTCACCAAGCTGGATTTTGTACAGGGGTATTACCAGATGCACATTGCTGAGGAGAGCCGGCCAATGACTGCCTTTTCCTCTACATAAAAGTATTATCATTTCCGGAACTTCAGTTTGGGTAGGCTAATGAATGTTGTGTTGAGCAAGTTTGTGAGTACGAATGTGATTGTGTTTATAGATGATATTTTGTTTATGACTGAGAGTTTTGAGGAGCATATGAGATTGGTGAATGATGCGTTGAGAACGTTGGAGATTGTTGGTGTGAAGGTGAAAGTAGCGAAGTATGAATGGTTTGCGAAAGAAGTGGAATTCTTTGGGCATATGGTGAGTGAGAATGGGCTACAAAAGTCGCTGAAGTATGTTGAGAAGGTGCAAATGTTTCCAAAACCGGTGACAGTGAAGCAGCTGAAGTTGTTTCTGGGTTTGATTGAGTTTCAGCTAAAGTTTATATGTGATTGTTTGGGTGTGAGTAAGCCTCTGACTGAGTGGATGGGTGAGAAAGGAAGTACAATTGTTAGGTGGAATGATAAGATGAAAGAAGCGTATGAGAGACTGAAAGAGGCAGCGGCTGAAGATGTTGGATTGGCATACCTGGATTATAGTATGAATGCTAAGATGCTTGAATTGTATATGGATGCAAGTGGGTACTGTATGGGAGGTTTTCTGATGCAAGAGCAGCGTTTGAATGGAGAGAATTTCAGGTGAATAATTAGATATGTATCTAAGGCTATGAATGCGGTAGAGCGAAAGTATTCAACTGTGGAGCGATAGTTAGCTGTGATAAAGTATTGTTTGAAAGTGTTGCGTCTGTTTTTGTATGGTGTGAGGTTTGTGATCAAAACAGATCACCAACCTCTTGTGTATTTGCAACGTATGAAATGGGCTGATAGTAGGATTGCAAGGACTTTGGAAGATTTGAGTTATTTTGATTATGTGATTGAATATGTGCCTGGTGAACAGAATGTAGTGGCTGATTTGATGTCAAGGTATCCTGGTACAAATGATGAAAATGTCGGTGGAGTGAGTGATCCTGAGTATTTGCCGAAAGGGATTATGAATGGAAAGTAGAGTAAGGGTGTTGGTGATTCCTTGTTTGAGAGTGTGTGGAATGGTTTGCAAAATTTGAAGAGTGATGGAGTATATGTGAGAGTACCCGATAGTGTGGATGACTTAAGGAAGGAGGTAATGAGTGAAGTATGTGGAAGCCTGAAAGTATTGGTATGGCGAGGGTGCGGAACTTTATGAAAGAATTGAGAGCGATGTGTATGCCAGGGGTCCCGCCATTTCAGGAAGTGTTGATTGTAGTGAGTTGTTTGTATAGAGTGATTGTTTATGTGCACTTTGGTGGTGAGAGGCCAATTGTGTACAAAGATGAGAAGGTGAAGGGTTTGAAGGCTAATGTGGTTCCATCTGCAGTGTTTGAGCGGTGTGCATTACAATTGGGTGTTTGAAAAGTGTTCATATATGAGGGAAAAGAATGATTGTCTGGATGATGTGCTGATGTTGGTGTGATTGTTCCTTCTGTGTATTGTGAGCATGGATGACCTGATATGATGGAAGCGAGAGTGAAAGTTGGTGAAAGGTTCTTCTGTGGTTTGATTGATACTGGAGCGCAAGTGTCATTAGTGAACGAGAGGATTCTGAGTAAGTATGATGAGTTTAGATGTTGCGAGCATAAGCTTGTGAAGTTATGGATAAGTGGATTGGGGAATGGAATGATAGTGGCATGGGAACAGGTTAGTCTGAGAGTGAGTTTGTGCAGTGGTGTGAATATGAAGCATGACTTTGTGATTCTGAAAGATGAGCAAATGCCGTGTTGTTTCTTGCTTGGTGTAGACTTTATGAGATTGAATGATTTGTCTTTGGATGCTGATAAGGATCGTCTTATGAAAGGTGAATGTGAGGTGATGAGGTTGAATGAGTGTGCAAAGAATGTTGTCAAATTTTGCCGGATGATCGAATTGGTCATGGATGATGAGAATGAGATTTTAAGTGATGATGATATTCTAGAGATGTGTCCTTTTGTCAGTGAGTTGAAGAGGTGTGTAATAATGCGTGTTGATTTGAATGAATGGCCTGAGTGTTTGAGTGATTTTAAAAGGTATGCTAAGGATTTTGTTTGTATGGATGTATATTTTGTCAGGCATAGGAAGGATGGGGATGATATGTATGTACCTGTGATGTCTTTGGTTGGTATGAATGGTCTGGTGAAAGTTGTGCATGATAATTATGTGCATATGGGTAAATATAAGTTGTGGGAGTGTATGAAGGAGCGTGTGTTCCATCCATTTCTGAGGACTGTTGTGAATGATGTTGTGACTATGTGTGAAAGATGTCATAAGCGAAAGGTGCAAGTGAAGCCGCCGCTGCATACAAGTGCTGGAAATGTTGGTATGGTTGTTATGGTTTATCATAAAAGCAAGTTTGTGTATGTGGCGCCTATGAGAGATAAAAGGAGTGTGGTTGAGCAGTTGTTTTTACCTATGTGTGTATGGAAACCTAGGAGATGTCTGATTTTGCAAGTGAAGTGTTTGAGCGAATATTGAGAGAGAATGGTGTGGAGCATGTGAGGATGACTCCGTATGTACCGTCTTCAAATGGATTGGCAGAATGTACAAATAGAACCTTGTGTGAAATGTTGGAGATGATGAGTACGACTTTGAATGACTGGGATGAATGGTTGAGTAGAATGTTATGGGCGTATAATTCAATGGTGCATAGTGCAACTGGGGTGTCCCCATGTCAGTTTGTTATGAATTTTGAAAGGCGAGTGAAAGTGACCAGAGTATATGGCGTGAGGCACATGAAAGGTTTCATTCATTTGAAATAGGTGCAAAAGTATTGAAGGTAAAAGAAGTAAAAGGTAGGTGGAATGTGTCAAAGATGAATGAAAAGTTTGAAGGACCATATAGAGTTGTGAGAGTCTGGGAGAATGGTATGACGTATGTTTTAGAGAGTTTGGATGAAGGTGTGACTGAGAGAGTGTGGGCTGATCAGAGTCAGTTGAGGAGGTGGAGAGAACCTCCTGACTACCTGGTGAGCCATCTGGTGTATGAACTGTGCAACGAGAGACATAAGGTGCATGATGATGAGATGGAGTGTGATAGTATGGATCTGTCTGGGAAAGAGTTTGTCTTGGTCTTGAGGAGTAGAAAGCATACAAAAAAGAGTGAAAGGAAGAATGAAAGTAAGTCTGAGCAGGGTCTTTCTGGTATGGGGGAGCTTGAGAGAGAGGTTTATTGTTTGCATAAGCAGGTGAGTGATTTGGCTGGTGTAAGTAGACGAGTGAGTGAGCTGCCTGTGCCTGATTTTTCTGGTTTTGGAAACATTATGAAAGATAAATGTGTTTGGACAGAATGAACCTAGTGTAGCTGATTTTTCTGGTTTTACAAATGGTAAGGGTAGAGGTGAGTTTCATGTGGAGAATGAGGAGGTGACTGACTTTTCTGGCTTCCGGTGGGAACCAATTGAAAGGGTTTCTGGTGTAGCCGCTGAGAGTAGAGGGGATGTGAGCGATTTGTCTGTTTCACAAGAGTGTACCTTGAGTTAGATGAGAGTTGTGAGTGAGGAGCTGATGAATGAGGGTATGAAGAGTGAAGGTTCTGAATGGAAGAGTATGAAAGAGTTCTGTAAGACATCTGCGGGAATTGTAACTACATAAGTGGCAGCTGGTAGAACTATCCCTGGGGTAAAACGTGAGGCCTTTTTTTTATGGTTTCGGAACTAGTGTACGTTTTATTTGCTCATTTATCTTTTTTTTTTTGTTTCTTGTCTCTTGGTTTGGTTGTAAGTACTTTTGTAAATATTTTTGTTTTGTTAGTTTAACGGATTCCCTCTTGGACTATTTAGATAAAACTTCATTTGGTTATAGGACTTATATTGATCTTGTATATATTGTAATTGTAAATTTATCAATCTTATTTTTTCATCTGTGTGCATAAGTAACGAGATCTCTTGTAAATATTTACGCCTTTTTTTTTGTAAGTAAAAGACTGTACATACAATCCATTTCATTTTCCCCTCAATTTCTCATGTCCGAATTAGTGTAGGAGGCAGGTTGGAACAATTGGGATTAGAGTATAGATTTTCGGCCTGCTACAGTCTAAGAATGTGGCAGTGAGTCGATGACTGAAAATGCCTTCTCCTTTCCAGCTTCTTGGTGCTAGCTAGTCAAGTGTCTTCTGGCTTTGAGAGGCAGCAGTAACCAGCCTTGACTCTCAGTCTTTCTTGTGATGAGAAAGGAACCACCTACAAGTGTGGGCCTTGGAGAGAGCCTCCCAGTCTCCAGGCAGTAATTGGAACTTGCAACTTGCGTCCCAGAGACTCCAACACAGAGGTGGAACTGAGAGTGTCCAAGGTCCCTGAAGCCAAGACACTTTGCCGAAACCATTAGATTAAGGGTGCACCCATTACTTTTGACATTTTGTGGTCTCTGATTCGCTTTGGTCGATATATTTGTAAGGCCTTATTTATACTCTTGAATATATGTGTGGTGGTTGGCCAATAAACTTGTAAGTCCACATACATATTAGATTAGTATATATAGATATTTTTGATTATTTTGAATTTATGATATAAGTTTATATATTTTGGGGGGGTTTGGGGGGCTGTGATTGCTTAAAGTCTTAGTAGTTTTTTTATTTACTGGGATTTACTGAATAAAATTAAGATTAGACTCTCCTCAATATCCTCTCCTTGAACCACCGAGTGGGCCTTGTCAGGGTGGCGGGGATAGTTGATGTGTGAGTCGCGAAGCTGCCACCATAATGTTGGCTTCTACTGATGCCTATGTGAAGAAAGTTGCCTTAAAGCTACACAAACAATTTGAACATCCCACATCTGAAAAATTTATAAAACTTCTAAGAAATGCAGGTAGCGACGATATTGATCCTGAACATGAAATTAATGATTTATCAAGCATTTGTAAAATGTGTGTTAAATTTAAAAGACCAGTTGTATGTTTACCTATGATGAGTTTTAACGAAAGTATTGCAGTGGATTTGAAAATGTGTTGTCAATGTTACTTCCTTGTGATAGTTGACATGGCTACAAGATTTTGTACAGCAACAGTAATCAAAAACAAAACTGCTTCAATAATCATTAAAGGTTTGTTAATGTGTCAAAGTAGTCTATTTGGTTCTCTCCAGAAGATCCTCACCTATAATGGGGAGGTTTAATAATGATGAGATAAGAGTACATGGAGTAACAGGACCTGTGAACAGCTCAATGCCGTCATTGGTAATCTAAGTTACTAAATAAAATTATGCCTGATTGTAGTTGTGATCTGGAGACCATGCTTGCCTGGGCAATATCTGCATGTAATGCTTTGTTGAATAAACTCAGGATTGTTACCTAACCAACTAGTATGTGGCTTTAACCCTGCTATGCCTAATGTATTTTTGCAATAAACTTCCTGCACATGAACCGGTGATGGCTTTCACTATTGTAAGAAATAATTTGAATGTTGCGCACTCTACCAGTTAGCAGGTTTTGAAGATAAGAGTCAAATGATGAACTGAATAAAGCATTAAGAAGCAATGTGTGTATTACCGATGTGGAAAATCTAAGTAATGTTGATGAAGTTTTCTATAAGTGTAATGACAATAACAAGTGGCACAGGCCCGGTGTTGTGATTGGACACAATGGAAAGCAGGTGTTGGTTCGTCATGGTGGCGTCTATGTGAGAGTTCATGCTCATTGCTTAACCCATGCTCCAGTTAGCACAACCATGTCCAGTGACACCAGATGGTGTAGAGCAACAGCAGTCTGGTGAAGTGGACTGCTATCCTCCTGTGGATGATGAGGAAGATCACACCCATGACAGCGACGGTGATGGCAGTGATGAGGCTGCTGAAATGCATCATATGGCTGATGGTAATGGGAATCAACATGAAGATTGTTGCATTGGCATTGGTGGTAATCTGCACCCCAAATAATAATAATAAATTTCTTATAATGTTCTCTTCAAGGCCAGAGGCCTTCAAAGTTGGACAGTGATTTCAAGGTGTGAGTGCAACTACTGGTGACTTTGTCTCTGGTAAGGTGATAAGTAGAGCGGGAAAAGCCACAAGTAACGAATATTGTAATTGTTTCAACATCAGGTATGATTCTGATAGTACTGTTGGTTGGATTAACTTCATTGATATTGTTGAATTGTCTGTGATACATGACAGTGTAGAGATGGTTGTAATGTTTAATAGTGATGATGTGATGGCAGCCAAAGAAGCTGAAATGCAAAACTGGAAAAATAACAATGTTTATGAAGTTGAAAATATTGGTCAAGATGTTGTATCAGTGAGGTGGGTGATAACTGAGAAAGTGCAAGATAATAAGACAGTTACTAAAATGCGAGATTAGTAGCATGTGGCTTTGAAGAGGACACTATCTTGTTGCTCAAGGATTTGCCTACGTGTTCTAAGGAAGCAGTGTGTCTAGCTTTGTCTCTGGTATCTTCCAAGCAGGGAGAGTGTTACACTGTTAAATTCAAGGCTGTTTATCTGCAGGGCAGTCATTGATCATGAGCTTTACTTGAAACCTCCTGAATATTTTAATGGTAACTTGAGGAAATTAAAGAAGAAAGTTTACAGTTTGTGTGATGCAGCCGAGCTTGGTATTTAATAGTGAAGGATGAATTATTGATGCTTGTTCACACTTGTTCATTAGATAATTCTTTGTTTTTGTGATACAATGACAATTTTGAGGCCGTAATTTGTGTCTATGTTGATGATTTTCTCTGGGTGGGAACTGCTACATTTGAGGATGCTGTTGTTAAGAAATTACATCACATATTCTTGATTGGCAGCTTAGCATCAGCATCATTCTAGTATGTTGGTTTGAACATCAACACAACTGCTGATGGCTTGAATATTGATCAATTCCAGTATGCTTCAACTTTGACACCTGTTGGCATCAGTCATCAGTTTGCTTAAAACTTAAGCAACTTAACACTGACAAAAAAGTGAGTACAGAGCTTTGATCGGACAAATGAACTGGGCTGCAACGCATACCAGACCAGACATTGCTTTTGAAACTTGTCAGTTGAGTGTCTGTGTAACAAGTAACAAGGCAACTGTTGGTGATTTGCTCAGTGATTTGAATAAGTTAATAGTTCAAGTTGTAGCGGGCTGAAAAATTTAGACTAACCCCAATCGATCCAACCCGCTTCCTACACTAATCCGGATGTGAGAAATCGAAGGAGAATGAAACGGATTGTATGTACAGTCCTTTACTAACAAAAAAAATACAATATTTACAAAAAATATGGGTAAATATGCACCCAATGAGCCTATTTATATATATACTAAAACAATCCTATCTTGGAACCCAATCAATCAAAAAAAATATATATTAATACTAAGAGTCAGCATATACAAAAGGGGACAACCAAAACAAGAGACAACAAAAAGAGGAGTTTTCTTACGTGGTACCACGGTTTACGATTTGCCGGCCTTCCCGGGGAAAAATCATGTCGGCAGTCACTCTTGTGACAAAATTGGGTGTGCGGGGCTTATGGTGCCTGCCACCTCGGAGCTCAGTTTTCTTTAAGATCCAGTCAAGTACTATTAGAAGACTTCTTATATCTTCTTTAAATATCTCCAAAATATTTTCGTTAAAGTCGCTCTTGCAAAATGCAGGCAATGTTTTTGTTTGTTTTGTTCTTTTTTGTTCTTTTTTTTTTTATTATTCTGGTACTTGAACGCTGTCTCATAAAATCTTTAACATTTAGTAGCTAATAAAAAAAACATGAGATGTTAAATAACCTTATTCATACAACATGAAATCAAATACATATGTACAAAAAAAAATATAATAAAAAACCCATTCCCACTCACACACACATTCTTACAGAAGGAGGGTGAGTGTATTGGGAAAAAGGGTGGGAGAATGGCCCCTTCACACACTCACATTCGCTCCACCACAAAGTGACAAGAGACAACATGGAATTAGACTTTCCTAAGCTTGAGCCACTTGAAGCGCCTGTTCTCTAAAGTGCGGATGACCTTTGATAGGCCCTTGTGACTTTTGTCATCCGTGAAATTATGTTATGTTGTGTTATTTGGATACAGCTTTTGCTAATTTGGCTGATGGTGGTTCCCAAGGAGCATTTATTGTATTCCTGGAGGATGATAGTGGTGCTCATTGACCAATCTACTGGCAAACTAGGAAAATTGGGCGTGTTGTCAAGTCAACATTGTCTGCTGAGACCCTGTCTCATCTAGAGTGCGCTGAAGCTGCAGTTTACATTGCCAGTATCATTGTTGAAATATCTTGCTGTGCTGGTATTAACATTCATTGTTTTATGGATAACAAGAGTTTGGTTGATGCTCTGTACTCTTCTAAGAATGTTGATGATTGAAGACTTAGAATTGATGTGATTGTTTCACATGATATGCTTGCTAGAAAGGATATAACATTGGTGACTTGGGTTGACATGTCACAACAACTAGCAGACAGTCTCACTGAGTGTGGAGCATCCACCCAGCAGCTATGGCTGCTCTCAGTAGAGACTAATTGTTATTTATCAAGCCACTTTCACTGTGAATAAGTTCAGGCAGTAAAAAAAAAGAAAAAAAGTTGTTAATATCTAGCAGGGTAAAAATGGCGCGCAGATGTATGCTGCACGCTATTCATTTGTTTGTGACATGGCATATGTGACATCATAACCGTGCGGCTGGTAAGTGTGACATCACACCGGTGGTGTAATGTTGTTCAGAGGTAAGCGTGTGCAGACTTACATTCATGGTACTTGTTTATGAGATTTGCTCGTTTTATTTAGTGTTTTTATGTCTATGTATATGTTTTTGCTTTAGTTGGAGGCTAAATGTGTAAAAAGGGTAAAAGTATTAGTGTTACAGCAGGGGCACCCTCACTGGTTGCTGTTATGAGATCTTGATATAATAATTAACAATTCAATGGATGACAAAAGCCACAAAGGCCTATCAGATGTCATCTGAGTCAATACACGACTCTATAAAATAAGTCCATAAGATTATGTCCAAAAAGGCATCATTTTATCTCTGATATCTCTACAAACCTGGTGCTGATTCCCTTTTGGTTTTGAGTAAAGAATAATAATTTTGCAACTTGGAAAGTACATTTTTAGCTGTTTATTCATTGATTTCATATTTATCTCTTTTTTTTTTTTTAGGCTTCAGGATTTGACTATGATTTCGTTGACAAACTGGATTCAAAGTATGAGTGTTCCATATGTCTACTAGTTCTCCGAAGCCCCATACAAACCATTTGTGGCCACCGGTTTTGTCATGATTGTATCATCAGTTGTATTAAGTACGTAGTTGAAATGGATCGTGCATGAAATGTGATACTTTAGTTTTTAATTTGAAGTTGATTTCTATTTACTAACTAGATTTCATTCCTAGCTCTGTAAAAATAAAGTTCACTATGGTTTTAAACTTGTTAGCATTTCAGCTACAACTCTAGTTCTTGTGTCCTTGTAGACTTGCATATTTTTTCTTTAGTATTTACAAATTATATGGAGTAGTTAATTTCACTAAAAATATTAATTTCAATTATTTCCCTCTTATTTATTGCACTATAATGAATGTTTTTGTTACCTGCTTAAATTCTTTCTATAATTATTGGATTGTTTGTGTAGTTAACCCTCAATTTCTTTAAGTATCATAAATTTGTTCAATTTTGCAAATTTAATGCTTAAACTGTAAAATCTCTCTCTTAATTACATACCCCATTTACAATCATAGGCAGGTCTTTGTGCTATACCATAAAAGAAAACCCCCTAAAGCATAGAAAGAAATTAACAAAAAGAAGTTATTCCTATTGAGGTAAGATAGAAATTGAAAAATCCCTCAATCTGACTGAAGGTCATTTAATTCTTTTTTATGATTATTGTATGAGAGTCATTTTTCACTTGAGTATTTCCACACATTTTTTTGGACAGTGCAGTGAGATTTACTCACAAATTATAAATGCATGAGATATGTGGTAAAGTTTTGAATTGGATAACTGAATAGCTAAAAGACAGGAAACAGCGAGTTGTGCTGAATGGGGTGAGGTCACAGTAGAAGGACGTTATCAGTGGCGTACCTCAGGGATCCGTTCTAGGCCCTTTATTATTCATAGTTTATATAAATGATCTTGGAGAGGCTGTAAATAGCAAAGTGTCAATTTTGGCTGATGACACTAAATTGGCAGCTGTAGTCAAAGAAGTGGAGGTAGCTTTAAAGTGCAGAGTGACTTAAATAAGTTATTAGCTTGGGCTCAGAAGTGGCAGATGACTTTTAACCTTAAAAAATGCAAAGTCATTAACATGGGAAGGGATAATAGGGAATTTAGTAGCTATGAAATGGATGGACATTGGCTGAATTCAGTGTATTGAGGCAAAAAATTGAGCAAATAGGGTGCTAGGATACATTAAGAGGAATGTTAGCTACAAGAGTAAAGAGGTTATCTTTAAACTCTACAACTCGTATATGTTAGGCCACATTTAGAGTACTGTATACAAGCATGGTCACCACATTGGTCACCACATTTTAGACATGACATCAACCTGCTAGAGTCAGTACAAAGGAGGGCAACAAAAATAATACCTTTCCTGAAGCACCTGAGGATACTAAATATGTTCTCATTTGAGAGAAGATGTGTGAGGAGAGAGATGATTGAGCTTTTTAAAATCTGTTCTGGGATAGATAAGTTAGATTTTAGCAAGTTATTTGAGTTGGAAGGTAGTAATAGGACTAGGGGTTACCACTTAAAAATTAAAAAACACAGGTGCAGGTTGGATGTTAGAAAATATTTTTTCATCAATAGAGTGGTAGATTACTGGAATAGTTTGCCATCGAAGAGGGTAGACAGTCCAAACTTGAATGTTTTCAAACGCAGATTAGATAATTATATGGGGAGGGATGGTTAACTTTGGGGGGTATTCTGGACTCATTCCTGTGGATGCAGTTTTCTATTTTTGTATATTATGGTTGATTTTGATGAGTCTTGATGATGATGCCTTTTGTTTTTGACACATCCCTGTGTATGGTTCTAATTGTATATTGTAGATGCATGATCTGACACAATCCTATGGGTGCATTTTGTGGGTGGGTTTTGACAGATGCGGATGGATGACCTTTGATAGGCCCTTGTGGCTTTTGTCATCCGTGAAATTATGTTATGATACCTGACATTGTGGATGTATCCTTACTCCACTATTACGGAAATGAAAATGGGTTGTGCTATGTTGGAAAATCACACATTCACAGCACTCACTAAAACAATTCTAAACCATACAAAGCACTACCTAGATACTACTAGCACTAAAGTTCTTATATAATATTAGGTTGCCTTGAAAAAAATCCCCATGAAACTCAGAAAAACCATAATGCATTCTCCCTGAGCTAATCAAGCTCTAGCATAACACAGGATGCAGTGGGAGCAGTGAACATAAAAAAGGTTTGTACCATGCAGGTGGTTAAATTTTATGGAATTGGTTCACTGTATGGCTGATGCATCAAATATTTCACACACTCGTGTCCTGGTGCCAACACGATATTCAACAATTATTGTTTAGTAATCTTTCACTACTAAATGCCCCCCAAAGTGATGTTTGGTATAACAGCTCTTTTATAAAGTCTTATGTGTTACAACTTGTAATTATAAATCATAGAAGGGAGAACCTAAGCGACATAATATTTCACGATAAGGAAGTGGAGGCTAGGATAAAGAACCTTAACCCATACAAGTCTCGAGATCCAGATGGCTTTCTTCCTAGCATCCTGGGAAGTGAGCAGTGAGGTTGCTCCACAACTTACTGTGATCTTTAACAAATCACTAGAAATGGGGGAGATGCCAGAGGACTCCAGAATGGCAGACGTGACCCCCATATTTAAGAAGGGAGAGTGAAAAATCTGTGTAACTACTGGCCAATAAGTTTGACCTACATTGTGCGCAAAATGTTAGAGAACATAAAAGCAAAAAAAAATAGTAAAGCACCTAGAAACAAATGACTTGATCCTGGATTCCCAACACAGGTTTTGCAGGAATCGATTGTGTCTCACAAATCTACTAAAATTCTTTCACAGCATTTTGGGTGAGTAGGATTGTAGTCAGGCTGTGGACATCTTATACCTGGACTTTCAAATGGCCTTTGATAAGGTGCTAAACCGCAAGTTGATGTACAAAATCCGCGTGGTTAGCTTCACAAATAAGGTGGCCGACTGGATTGAGAACTGGTTATCAGGCAGGTGACAAAGAGTGAGAATAAATGGAGTAGCCTTGAGATGGGTCCCCGTGAGTAGTAGGGTACCCCAGGGTTCTGTGCTCGGTCCTCTTGTTTATCATCTATATAAATGATAGGTTGCTTTTCTTGATATCCAAGTTCACGGATGATACAAGATTAGGAAGCGGCGTGAGCCTACGAAACAGCCTTCAGAGGTTGGGAGAGTGGTCCAAGACTTGGGCAGATGCCATTTTAACCTTGAGAAGTGCAAGGTGATGCACATCGGCAATGCCAATCGTCAAGAAAACTACCACTTGTTAGGTAGAGTTCTGGAGGTGACTGAGCTGGAAAAGGACTTGGGTGTGCAAATCAGCAGCCACCTAAAGTTTTCCAGGCAGTGTGCTGATGTAGGAGAAAAAGGCACAAAGACTATTGGGATACATAAATAGGCAATTTTGCTTCCGAAACAAGGAGAGTGTCCTCAAATTGTACCACTCTATAGTCAGACCTCACCTGGAGTAAACTGTTCAATCCTGGTCTCCAACACTGTGGAAAGACAGAGGTTGGAACAAGTCCAGGCTAGGGCCACAAAGTTAATTCCTTGACTTAGGCACAAAGGCTATCAGCGTCAGCTTCAAGAATTGGGGCTATTCTCTCTGGAGACCTACCAGCTAATAGAGAGGTTTAAGATTTTAAGGGGTGTCAAATACGTGGACTACAGAAGGATGTTGACATTTAACACAAATCTGAGTTGTAAACATGGTTACAAACTGGATTTGCCCCCATTCCAGATTAGTATTTGCAGGAACTACTTCTCATATAAGATCTGTGATACATAGAATCGTCTTCCGGTCAAGGTGGTGAATAGTTTGTCTGTAGAACAGTTCAAATCTAGATTAGATGACATAATCCATGAATATGTATAGAACGTAGGGTCAAGTAGATTATAAAAGTAAGTTAAATAGGTTTCAGCTATTCTATTAAAATATTCTGATTGTGTCCTTTTTCACATCACAATCAGTTAACTTTTCTGCTTTCTGTAGCCGCAAAAGTGGGTGGGATAGATGGGAGAGGAGAGCCTTCACCTGTCCCTATGCTTTTTCTCATGCTACATGTTAGGGCTTTCCCAATATCCTTTGATGTATTACTATTCCTCGTGATTAGTTACTTTTAAGAGGATTATTCCCTTGAGATAATTATGTGCAACCTCATATTATACATAATGAATATTTCATTTCTGATTTTTTTCTCAATTAATTTTTATTTCATTCATGTTAATTTTAAAAAACCACAAAACTTTGGGGGTTAACTATTGTGATTGTTATTTTAGATGTGAATAATTCTTTGTGCAAAATTAGTTGGTTGAAATTTTACTTTTATTTGTAGTGGCTGTAACAAGGAATGTCCCATAGATAAGCAACCTCTGAGTGAAAGTGGTTTGTTTAATGACTCTTGTATAGAACGTGAAATTTTGCACTTGAAGGTCAAATGTCCTAATGCTTCATTGGGATGCTGCATCCATGTTGAACTTAGATATATTGAAGATCATATTCATGCATGCACTTATCAGGTAAGTTTGCTTTCAAAGCCTCTATTCAATGGCTAAAATATGAGTTAATATAAAATACACAACTAAAGGAGAAATGAATTGGATACTTTGCAGTTAGCATAAAATACTTTGCATTTGTTTCAAAGTAATTTTAAGATGTGTTCAATCCAATTTAGATTCACATTTTGTATCATTTCCCATAGCCAGTTCTGTGTCCAAATGAATGTTCAGTTACTGTTCTGCATAAAGAACTAGATGATCATCTTGTGAGTCATTGTTTACATCGATTGGGACAATGTAAATATTGTAAGAAGACTTTCACTTATGACCAAGAGCAGGTAAGAAATAAGTTCTTAATAATAATATTATTGTCATAATCAGAAAACTAAAAAAAAAAAAGAAAATTCAACCATTTAGCAGTAGATAAGGGTTTAATGTGGTTTCTTCCTACCCATTTCTCCCTTCTATGTTTTCATCTTTTCTTTTCTGTTCTTTTACACTCCAGTGGAACTTTTACAAGTTCCAGTGGTGTATCATTATGCAGAACATTTGCCCACTGGGTGGGAAAGTTGGTCGAAATTGGCACCTTATTGGCCTTCTCCAAGGTTAGGCATTTAGCATTTGCAACAGATAGAAAAAAAGTGGGGCCTCAGGCCTGAAAATAAAATAAAAACACCCCTCCCCCCCAACTTTTGAAGGTGACAATGTTTCTCCTTCACTTAAAATTGAAGCATCCATACTTTTCCATGTTGCTCAAAACCCCATAGAGGCCATTTAACAGCCAAGACCTTCTCCATCTTGGAGAAGGAGCTTGCCAAGGCTGGTCCGAGCGTCCTTAGCTCCATTTGCCAGTGGAGAGAAGTGTGTTCATTTCCCACCCTTCTCTCCCAAAAGGAAACAAGGAAAGGAAGAAGAAGACTAAGGCTTTCTTCGCCTCTGCAAGCGACCAGGCCAAGACAAAAGTTGCAAGTGCACTGATTGGATCCTTGATTATGTTGAGGCCCTGCATTGAGAGACTACCTGCCATTTTCAAGCCTGCTGGCTTCAAACACTTTCAAGTTATTCGCTCCACTTCTGGTAACCTGTTGGCCAAGGACCTAAATGATGCATCAGAAGAGAACATTAGCTAGCCTGATTGGTAGAGAGCCAAAGGTAACCCATATCTCATACAGGAGCCTTCTGGTGAATGTATCAGATCCCTCTGAGACAGCCATGATTAGTGACCTTCCGACACAATTGCGCGCCAGTGACTGTGATGCTGCATTCTGCCATGTATTTTTTGAAAGGAGTGGTTTATGCGAGAGAACTCATGAATTACTCCTTAGAAAAGATCACTGTAGAGTTGGCCGACCATGGAGCAGTCAAGGTTGAACATGTGATGAGAAAACAGAACGGGGCATCGATACTCACCCCTACACTCTTTGTTATGTTTGCCCATGACATTCTCCCTGAGTCATTGCATGTTGGTTAATATC
This sequence comes from Ceratothoa steindachneri, assembly GCA_963969495.1. NCBI lineage: Eukaryota > Metazoa > Arthropoda > Malacostraca > Isopoda > Cymothoidae > Ceratothoa > Ceratothoa steindachneri. Next base: position 25,750,847 of record OZ018320.1, on the reverse strand, counting down.
CCTACTGCATGAAGGCATTCGTGCCACGGCTGCAGAAGTGCTACCTCTGCTACCGAGTCAAAAGGATTCGGGGCAAGTTCTTGTAGGACCTCCCATCCCTTTCTCCAGAAGAATGGGGCCACGATCTTAGACCCAGTGTCTGGGGCGGTCTTTTGCAACTGCTTTCTGCTCATTCTCTAGCCGGGATGCTGCTCTGCCAGCATTCAATGCACATCATGATGTTGCTGAAGATCGCTGAGTGGGCTTTATTCCAGAGGCGAAGCCTTCAAGGACAGGCTTACATTTAGTGAGTTGCGTTCTGCTCTCTCTTCATGCACAGGCACTGCTCCTGGTCCGGACAATGTCCCTTATGCCATGCTTCGACACAGGTGAGCGAGGCATGACATTTCTGTTAGTTTTGTTCCAACAAGATCTGAGTAGAGGGTATCCTCCCAGACTCATGGTGAATGGCTACTGTGCTCGCTTTTCGCAAACCAGGAAGAGATCACTCTACCCTGGCTGGTTTCTGCCAATCTCTAACCTCCTGTGTGTGAAAGTTGATGGAAAAATTGATAAATGTTACACTATCTTCTTTCCTGGACAATGGATACCGCTTGTCTTCTACATAGTGTGGCTTCCACAAGTTCCACTCCACATTGGATGCTTTGCTCTGACTGGAAAATGCTATCTGCAATGCCTTCCTTCATTATCAGCACTATACCCCAGTGTTTTTCAATCTGGAAAATGCTGATGATACTGCATGGTGATACAGTATCATGGAAACTCTCCACATGATGGGGGTGAGGGGAGCCTACCAATCTTTATCTCAGAGTTTTTGTAAGATCATTGATTCCAGGAAGAGGGTGTCCTCAGTGTAACACTCTTTGTCTCGATCATCAATGGTATCACCTTGGTGCCTTCCCTAAGAGGTCTCGCTATGTGGATGATCTTTTGATCTCTATCTCTTTTTTTTTGGTGCAGCCCAGATGACAAGTCTGTAGTTTTGACTACAACAGGCATTGAACCGCATCTCTCGCTATGCCAAACCTCATAGGCTTCAGTTTTCCTTGGCCAAGACTAAGGTGGTGCATTTCTGTCGCCAACCACAGCTCCACCCCGACCTGGATTTGTTCCTAAATGGGTTCACCTGTAAGTGGTGGATTCACACCATTTCCTTGGTCTTGTTTTCAACCGATGCCTCATCAGGGTAGCTTAGGGTCTCTTGTACCGGCACCATGGACATACTTTGGTGTGTGACATTCAGCACTTGGGGTACTGATAAGGCTACTGCTTTACTGCTCTATAGATCCTTTGTTCTTTCAAAGCTTGACTATGGATGAGAGTTTTATGTATCCACAGCTGAGCTTGTATTGTGGAAGGTGGACTCTATCCACCACACTGGTCTCTGCCTAGTGCCTTCCACATAGCCACCATTGACAGTCTACTTGTTGGTGCTGGTGAGATGGCATGCACAGTGCATTATGTGCCTGTACGCTCGAGCTTAGCACCTCCCTCAGTCGCCAATGGCTCTCACTGCATCTGCAGCCGATCTCGAATGTGCCCATATCGCCAAAAGATGCTAACCATACCCTAAGCCCTTTGGGTTCGGGATTGGGAACCTCCTTCTAGAGCTCAGTGTAGCTTTTGGGCGACTGGCCCCTCTGGTTTTGTTCACAACACTATCCTGGAGGGTAACACCTTTGACTATCTGTCGCCATGGCCTTACTACCAAGGTTTCCACAGTGCTGGGACTATTGCATACTTTCTTTTGGGAGCACACTTCGTGTCACACTCGATCCATGCCAGGGTATATGGATGGCTCCAAGTCACAGGATGGGCTTTGGTTTCCCTACCATATCTCTTTTTGAAATCAACAGGGCTCTACCAGGCACTGCATCTGTCTTCATGGTAAAGCTGGTTGCAATACACTGCTGCTCAGTACAAAGATAAAGCTTTGTGCCCATTTCAGAAACTGGATTGCGATTTTTAGTAACTCACAAAGCATCATGAGGGCTTGTGGGGCATTGGAATCTACACACTCCCCAGTTTGTGTCCGCTTATGCCGGAATTCCGAATCGAACCCCGTACCGCGACGTTGGGAGGCCAACGCCGTATCCACTCGGCTAGCATGAGCTAGCCGAGCTAGCCTAGTACGGATTAACAGCACTGCCCGCCTGAGGGATCACTCTTTAGAGTCATCCTGTGCTGCATGGTTGTATGTCCAGGCTGGGGATGCATGTGGGATCAGCTTTGGCGAGGACAAACCTTCGCACCACAGGGTCTGCTTTTTAAAATCAGTCTCCCTGTGGACAAGGTACCCTGTCCTCGTTGGCTAGTGTCCATTTCCTGCGCAGACCCACTAGGCAGGGACTCTTGGCTCCTGGAGCCAAACAGGAAATTAATACACATATGGGTGTAAAAAAACTTATAAGTCTCGGGAGATGATGTACCAGGCCCCCAAGACATCTATTGGCTATTGTGTTGCTGAAGAGAAGCAGATGGGAGCACCTCCCACTGCTTCAGCATTCCAGAATGGGAAAGTTGGTAGCAGGACACCTGTTGGTCATCTACATCATCACAAAACGGAGACACACTTATGAAGACTGATATCTTACAAAGCCTCACATACAACACAATACACTATCATGAAGAAATTTGGTACTGTAACTAGAATTAGAATCATCTTCAAGAATAATGATACCACCAAAGGATGCTATGTGGTCTTCCTGATAAAGGAGGCCGCTAAGACAACCCTTGAACATGCAATCTCCTTACCCATATGCAACAAAAACTTCTCTGTCAGACTTGTAAGATCAAGCAATCTGGAAGAAACAGAACAAGACTACTGTCTGAACGTATTTGAAGAGCATCTGGGAGAGAAGGCAACAAGGCTACAAAAAGTATGCACTTCCATACTGGTTCATTGTCTACTACAAAGAGGGTAAGGGCATTTTCATCCAAGCCGCCCGATATCTGGAGAGTGAGATAGGACTCATTCCTGAAGGCCATCTAAAAAAGTATAGGAGGGAGTCCTAATACACGCCAAAGATGTCACCCAGGCAAAAATGCTCTCCACCCTCCCATGCCCATCTGATGGTATATTTGAAACTATTAAGCCCTATATTCCTTGGTTCTGCAGCTGCTACTATCTATTAAATCGCACTCTTAGAAACAATAACGGTTTTCGCCTTGCTTGGCCTACCTTAGTGCCTGTGTGCACATATTCATGTACACTTGGCCATACCTCGACAGAGTGAATACTTCCACCATGGCTAGCTCCCCTGCCAAAGAAACAAAAGGTGCTCTCCCAAAACAGAATGCTACAGTCCCACCCCCAGAAGGTGCATCTGTTGCTGTGGCAGTAAGGAACATATTTGGTGCCCTAGAAAACAAGGCTGAATCGACACATGCCAACTCAACTGAGTCACCACCAGTTGACTCAGTCCAGGCTCCAGAGCCCAAACCAAAGAAGGACCTGTCTACAAAATTCTCACAGCAGAAGAGATGTTGCTCCTCCTCAAAGTCCTTGGACTCGGTGGAGGCACCACCGCCAGCTAAAATTATCTTGGCAGCGGAGGCTCAGGAGCCAGAGGAATTTTTTATTTTTTTTTTATTTTAGGAGGCTATCTAGCGACCTCCTACTTGGGCATGAAGCTAGAGGTAGTACGTGCTGCCTCCACATCTCCAGTATCCCCAGCGGACAAAAACCAAGACACTTGCAACATGTTAAATAACAGTCACACAGAGAAGCAGGAGAGCAACACTGTCACCAGCTCCAAACTGAAGCTCCGCTCGGCACCCCATAAGGAGGATGACGTCTTGTCACACCCCGAGGAGGTAGAGTCCCCCAAGAATTCCATAAGTTCACAGAAAGGTGATGAGCAGCCATCAGTGGGTTTCCCCACAAAGGGGACCACTGGAGCTGCACAAAAAGCCATCAAGCTCCCTATAAAGAATGGTGGAGAAAAAAGGAAAAAAGACTTCCAACCCTCACCCCCACCTTACCTTCCTTCACCTCAGGGAAGGTCAAAAAAAGTTGCACTCCAGGAGCATCAGCCAAGAAGACAGGCCTAGTGGTCTTTAAACCTTGATCAAAATAAACATGGCCACACTCCTGCAGTGGAACATTCGTTGCCTAAGAGCAAACTCGGAGGAACTCGCCACCCTGGTGGCAGACTCCTCCCCAGCAAGCAATTGGCCTTCAAGAGACCATGATGAGGCAGGGAAATTGTCCCTGCCCCACGAGATATGAGGTACTACAAACCTCTACTCCCAGTGGTGGAGGACATCGTAGTGGCGGTTGTTTATACCACCGTCGTGTTATCCCCTTCCAAGAAATAACATTGCAATCACCCCTGCAGGCTGTGGCAAGACGTGTCCACCTAGGCACAGACTACACAGTCTGCTCCATTTATTTACCACCAAGTGATGATGTACCCCAGCACCTAGCAAACCTTGTGGGGCAGCTCCCTTCCCCATTGTTACTTCTTGCGGAGACTTCAATTGTCATCATTTGTTGTGGAGGGATTCCATCTGCAATAGCGCTGGTGACTCCCTCCTCACCTTTACCCTGTAAGGGGTGCGCCGATTTGCCTTCCTGGCCGCCATGCTGAAGGGACTCAGCACACCATCCAGCCCCAGCTTAGCCTCTTCTCCTTCTTTCTGACAGACTGTGTTTTCTACCGTACTTCCTCACTTTCCCTACAACCTCTCCCTCAAACTTTTCTGGTTGGCCTCTAATTTCACAGGGTAGATGCTGACCAGCTACCTCTCAAGCAACTATCTCGGATCGGGGCTGAGGGGGAAGGGAACAATGTTCCCTCACCTCTGAGCTCCGGTAGTGATTTTTTAACAACTTGTCTCACCCCACCCACACCGTCCCCTTTCTCCTTTCACTATCTATCCATTTTACACAGCCTAAGGGGGAGCCGCCATGCCGATGGGCTGTCAGGCCACTAGGTGGGAATAGTGGCCTCAAATGGTGGCATCCGGTTCTGTTGGCCCAGTATTCATCCCTCGCAGAGTCAGCTACTGTGTGGGGTGATTTGTGTTTGCTAATATGGTCACGATGCCCGATAATGATAATAAAATAAAAACCTTCTCCAATGACAGAGCCACCCTCAGGCAGCTCCACAGAAAAAATGGAGGTCCGCCACCCCCTGTGCTTTCGCAAGGGAACCTCCAAACTACTAATTCCAGAGAGGAGGCTTCCTCCTCTCCTAAGCCTACAGGTGCAGGGGACTCCCCCTCCCTCCCTTCTCTGGAGATGCCCTCAAGTGCCTCCCATTTCCAGTGGCAGTTCTTCCTTTACTTTCTAAGGGGACTGCCAAGAAAGGCAGGCATCCCATAATTGACCACTCTTGGTGTGAGCGGCACAATAGGGCTAACACCCTTAGGGGTAGGAGGGAAGACTGGCCCCATTGTTCTCTTCCCTCTAAAGACCTGCAGGCTCGCATATTGAGCTTAGAGGGGGTCACTGTATGTGCCTGTTGGCTAAGGGCAACATGGTCCATCAGAGGAGAGCACTAGCTGGTGTGATTGGTAGAAAGCTGAAGGTGACCCATTTCTCGGACGGGAGCCTTTTCGTGAATGCATCAAATTCCTCCGAGGCGGCCATTATTAGTGTCCTTTAGACAATTGATGGCATGCCTGTGAATGTGACGCTGCACTCTACCAGGAACTTTGTGAAAGTTGTAGTTTATGCAAGGGAACTTGTGGACTACTCCAACCATGTGGCTGTTGAGATTGAATGTGTGATGAGAAAAAAGGGAGCGGCCTCGAGACCCACCCCTACACTCTTTCTCACATTCAACTGTGATAAGCTCCACAAGTCGGTGCGTGCCAGTTGGTATAGCTACCACATGAGTGCATTTGTGTAACTGCTGCAGAGGTGCTACTACTGTCACCACTTCACTCATACTAATTGCTCCTGTCAACGTGCAAAGTCGGGGTTACCTGAAATATGTGTAAGTTGCTCCAAGGCTGCACATTATGTCCAAATCGTGTGTGGCCAAGTGTGTCAATTACAGAGAGCCACACCCCGCTTCTTCGAAGCAATGTGGTGCGTATCTCTTCGAGAAGGAAATCCTGGCCATTCAGCCCAGGATCCTCTCTCATTTTGCGAGGCTAAGGACTCAGTCCCGGAATGCCCCGTGCTGTCTGGGACCTCCTATGCTTCAATATTGAGAAAGACACTTTATGCTCCTGGCCCTTCAAGGACTACGAGCAAGGTCGTTTCCACACCCATTCAGAACCCTTCTGCGGATTCTACTCACCCCAGGTGCTTCCCTAGTAGAGCTGGTGGCACAAAGGATCGCATGTGTCTCTGAGACAGTGGATCCTCGAAAAGAGCTCCCCCGCCCCCCGCCTCTAAAGACTCGCATGGCGAGCCCAACCTCCACCGATAAGTCCTCGAAGGCGCCTTCAGCGCATTGTTCGGCCAACAGCACCTGGAGTTCTGCCTCCGGAAAGCGTACCGCCATTCCCGTTAGGCTCTTATCCTCGAAGAGGGCCCCCACATCTCTTCCCGAGCTAGGCCTAGAGGGCATATTCCTTCAATGGATTTGCCGCGGACTCTGGGCCAACTGGGACGAGTTGCAGAGGCTCCTCTCCTCCCGCTCCCTGTTAGCTATCTTTTTGCAAGAAAACATGCTGGCCGTGTGCCCCATGCCCACCCTCCCGGAGTATAAAGCTTTTACAACCCCACCACCACGGGATGGGTGCCGGGCGGGAGTATCCGCCATTTACACGCGGCATGATGTCTCTGTTCTTCACTTTGCTTTAGATACCTCCTTTCAGGCAGTAGCTGTGCAGCTGCACCTGGATAGGGGGTATACTGTTATTTCTACGTACATTCCACCATCAGCCGACTTCGACAGGAGGGACTTTCGCCGCATCGTGGCACGGTTGCTGACCTGATAGATGAGCTTGAGATGTGTGTCCTAAATGTAGATGAGTTTACACATCACTGTCTGAGAACCGCTTCATTTTCCTGTCTCGATCTATCTTTGTGCTCTACGGATGCAAAGCCTGATTTTGGGTTAGGGGTGGTCGATGACCTCTATGGTAGTGATCACTTTCCCATTCAAATATCATTTTCTGGGCCGCTGTCGCCCGAGACCCCGCATTGGGGGTGCTTGTCGGGGGCGCAGTGGTCCGCATTTCAGGAAATGACTGATTTCTCAGTCTCAGTCAAGAAGTTAAGGTCGGTGGATGAGGCCGTTGAGTTCTTCTCCGGCAACCACTTTGCCGTGGGCCTAATTACTATTTCTATAACTTTGTGCCGTTTTGCACGATAAACACCCGTGGTGGTCATTAGAGTGTGAGACGGTCCTCAAACAGAAGCGTTATGCCTACATGCGCTATAAGCGCCGCCTGAATGATTTCACTGTCGCTGAATTTCGTTGAGCTAGGGCTAGGTTCCAGTATATTTCGAAGCACACCCGCCGCTCGTCTTGGTGGCCATACGTGTCTTCACTTAACGGGAAGACACCTCTAAAAGAGGTGGGGAAAATAGTCAAAAGGATTCAGGGCAAGTTCTCACAGTACCCCCCTCCCATTATCTAGGAGAATGGGACCGCAATCTCGGATCGGCGTCCGTGGCGGAATCCTTCGCGACCGCTTTCTCCTCATTCTCTAGCCGAGATGCTGCTCCGCTAGCAACAATGCACGTCTTGATGTCGCGGAAGGTCCCCGACTGGACTTTACCTCGAGAGGCGGAGAACTCTTCAACGACAGGTTTACTCTGAGTGACTTGCGTTCTGATCTCGCTTAGTATGGAGACACCGCCCCTGGCCCCGACGATGTCCCATACGCCATGCTTCGACACCTGGGTGAGCGAGGCATTGCCTTTCTGTTAGATTTGTTCAACAGGATCTGGGTAGAGGGTATCCTCCCAGATTCCTGGCGAATCGCTACTGTGCTCGCTTTTCACAAACCTGGGAGAAATCACTCTATCCCGACTGGATAGAGTGCAAGTTGATGGAGAAATTGGTAAATGTTAGATTAGCCTTTTCTCTGGACAGCGGAGGCCATCTGTCTTCTGCACTCCACGTCGGATGCTCTGCTCCGACTGGAAATTGCTGTCTGCGAGGCCTTCCTTCATAGACATCACTACCTCACTAGTGTTTTTTGATCTGGAGAAGGCCTATGATATCGCATGGCGATATGGTATCATGGAGTCTCTCCACACTATGGAGGCAAGGAGATGCCTGCCAATCCTCGCTGCTGCCGGAAGATGTTCTCGCTACGCTCTACGTGGACGACCTTTCGATCTCTTTTGGTGCAGCTCAGTTGACAGTTCTGGAGCGTAGACTCCAACAGGCATTGAACCGCCTCTCTCGATATGGCGAAGCGCACAGGCTTTGGTTTTCTTTGGCTAAGATTAAGGGGGTGCACCTGGGAGGCTCATATTCGCAGCCTTAGGGTCTCTTGTACCCGCGCCATGGATATTCTTCGTTCGGTGACGTTCAGCGCCTGGGGAGCTGCTAGCGCTACTGCCTTACTTTTTTTCGATCCTTTGTTCGTTCGAAGCTCGACTATGGATGCGAGTTTTATGCATTCGCAGCCGAGCGTGTGCTGGGGAAGGTAAACTCGATCTTCCACACCAGCCTTAACTTGGCGACCAGTTACTTCCGCACTTCCCCCATTCAGAGCCTACTTGTCAATGCTGGAGAGATGCCACTCGCTCTGCCCCGTGCACAGTGCATTATTCGCCTGTACGTCTGAGCTAGCATCCGCAGCTGATCTCGATGGTGCCTATGCTGCCGAGAGACTCCTGTCATACCCAAAGCCCTTTTGGTTTATGGGTAGGAAACTCCTTCGAGAACTAGGTATAGCTCTCGTGCCGGTGGCGCCCCTGGTTCTCTCCAGGATGCCATCCAAAAGGGTACCACCTTTGGATATTTGTCGCCACGCCTCTGCTCCCAAAGCTTCGACCTTTTTGCAGCACACGTCGTGTCACGCTGGAACCGTGCCATTTTATACGGATGGCTCCAAGTCCTATCCGTATCCCCTCTGTTTGAAGTCAACGCGGCTCTGCCATGCGCTGCGTCTGTCTTCACAGCCGAGTTGGTTCTAATACACTGCTTGGTACGGGAGATAACGCGACGTGCCCAGTCCGTAGACCGGATTGGGATTTATAGCAACTCTCAAAGCGCCCTGATTGCTCTTGGGTCATTGGAATCTCCGCATCCCTTGGTTCACCATATCCGTGATGCCACGGTTTTGGCGAACTGGACGGATGTCCAGATTAACTTTTGCTGGGTCCCTGGACATGTAAGAATTGCGGGGAATTTGCGCGCCGATGAGGGCGCCAAAGAGTCCAAGAGGACTGTGCGACCAGACCAGCGTTTCGCTCTTCCTCACACCGATTACATGTCAGGAATATGGGCAGTTCTCCGGGCTGCTTGGCAAAGAAGATGGGGAGACATTCAAGGGGAACCTAAAGTTGTGAGCCATTGTCTCACGACTGTTTCCATGGACCTACCCTTTTCAGGTTGCTTTCTGTCTTCTCCGAATTGGACACACTCGCGGGACGCACCGCCATTTGATGGAGCGCTCGCCTGCACCATATTTTGATGACTGCATTGTCCCCCATATTGTTCGGCACATTCTAGTTGAATGTCCCAGTCTCGATGATCTTCGTGCATGCTACCTGTCCCTATACTGGGATGAGTGGGGTTGCTACTACTTGTCTCTTGTACTCAGGACCATTTTGTGCACACTCACTTGTGGACTTTATGGCTTTTTCGATGAGTCTGGCCTCCACTTTATTTAACTGTTTTTGTTGTTGTTCTTGTTGTTTTGTAGGTTTCACGTTCCTACGCTGTGGTGAGGCCCGGAGCGTGCTTTCTGCTTGTTGCCATTTTCCTTTTTGTAATTGTTATTGTTGTTTTTCCGCATATTGTTATTTTAATGTAGCCTAGTACTGGGCTGGCGTGAGTATGGCAACTTATACCCAAGTAGGCAGCCACCAGATGGGCTCCTTATACACGTTCAAGGCCATGCCCATGACTCAGCTTTCCCTTGAAATACCAGAGAACTTTCCCAAGAAGCACTCGGTAGTGTTCCTGCTTCCACGCAAGATTTTTTTTATAAAAGGTATTTCAGTTATCAAACTCTTTCCTTCCAGCCATATTTCTAGTTTCTGAAAGTATATAAACATACAATTAAATTTGAAATAATATTTTTAAAAATTGTGAAATGTACCACCTGTGGTACATGTGGCATTTGGAAGGAATTCTGTCTGTACCACAGGTCGTGCATGTGGCCTTAAACGTGTTAAAAAATTAAACGCCCTTGATCCAGGTGCTGGCACCTGGAAGCAGGGTTGGCAAAACAAACCTCCTAAATTTTGAAAAAGCCCCCCAAAACCCAGGTTTTATTGTTTGTTCTGTTTTAAAAAACTAATACTACAAGCATTAGAATAATGTAGAAAAAGAAAAGCTATCTCTATTTTTATAATATTGATAATTAATTAGTTTAATAATTATATTATAGTAAGAACTGATTGAGAATTGTGGATATCCATGATATAAACATAAATATGCATTTTGTATAAAATAATAAGTAGTGTTCATTTCTTTAAAAAAAAAGTGTAAATTTGAAAAATAAAACCAAACCCAGTTTTTTTTTCCAAATTTCACTTGAAAAAAACAAGAAAAAAACTGGTAATAAAACCCAGGGTTTTTTGCTGGGTTTTTTGATTTGCCAACCCTGGCTGGAAGGCCATATGTGTTGCAGCTGGACTCTGCACCGTGCCACACAAGCAGGAGGATCCAGTCTTGGCTGTCAGTCAATTTCTTTGACCACATCACTTCGAACTCGCCCAGACTGCAACCTCATCAACTATTATCTGTAGGTATGGTTGATAGAGAGGCCATCAAGTCCTTGTGTAACATTATGGTAGTGTTACAACTGGTATGGAAGGTTACACCAGTTTATGGCGTGTAATGTTGTCTGTTACTACTGGAGAGGCATGATGCTCAGAATGTTGTCTGATATGACTGCTGAGGAAGGTTATGCTACTTTACGGCTGCTAATGACATCTTATACTACTGGAAAGGCATGGTGCTCAGAATGTTGCCTAATACGACTAGTGATGAAGATTACGCCAGTTTATGGCTGGTAATGTCGTCTGTTATGACTGAAGAAGGCACGATGCTTGATGGAGGAAGAGAGGACCAGTCGCTTGAAAGTGTGAAATGTTTATGTTGAATTATATGGGACAGAAGGACGTAATGAGACAACTTCAAGGTGGTAGATTATGTTTTAGACTCTTCTCTCTCACAATAAGTTTTAGAATTTTTTTTATACTGCTTTCAATTGGTGTGGTTACATAAAATATTAAACATAGTAGGAGGGGGTTTTATAATAATGGTCCAGTTATATTTTATTTAATTAGGTACTAACTTTTTTATATTTTTACAATTGAGCCAATGCTTATATAGAACATTGAACACAGTGGGGTGGTTTTTACAATAACTATCCAGTTAACCTTATCTTTAAGGTTAATGAGGTGGAAATTTCTTACAACTGAGCCAATGTGAATACATTTTGGAGGTAGAGGATACTGCTACCTTAGTATTAACCAATAGCATATAATTCAAGGTGAGTAGAGGTGGTACCAGGCAGGGTTTACCTAACAATCTCTTTTGCAAAGAAACAGTGAAACCACAAGAAATTAGTCAGCGTATTAAAGAATTTTGCTACTCAAGAGGGAAGATTGCTTGTTGATGCAATAGGGGTTAGCTGAAGCAGGGAGGCTGGCTCAGGAAAAGGGGGTTTGGAAAATGGAATGCCTGCGTCAGATACTGCAGTTTATGCAAATTTATAAGCTCTTATTTCATTATCACTTACATTATCATTATTATTTTATAGTATAGTTGGAGTTTGATGATAGGTATGGATGTAATCCTAACACTGCTCCACTTTTAAACAAAATGAATATTTACAGTCATAAGGGAGACTTAAAAAAAAATGGACCAAAAATAATAATGTTTAAATGCAACAACCCAAAATAGGAAAGTTAAAGCATTTGAATTTATCATATATTAAATAAAAACCACATAAAATACTATATTAGTAAAATGCAAACACATTGCTCAACCTGGAGTCAGGGTTGGCAAATCCAAAAACCCAGCTAGAAAAAAACCTGGGTTTTATTAGTTTTTTTTTTGCTTTTTCAAATGAAATTTGAAAATACATGGGTTTGTTTTTTTTTTTTTCAAAATTTCACCTTTTTTTCAAGAAATGAATGCTACCTATCATTATTTTATTAAAAATTCATATTTGTTTATAATTTCAACAAATATGTATCAAATTAAGATTATTTCTCTGATACTGACTCATAATTCATCTCTCCTTGTACAGGTTATGGCTATCATGGGTACCCATAATTCTCAATCAGTGATCTCTTACTGTGATCTTTTCTTACTATATAATTATTAAACTAATTAATAATTAATATTATGTATATAAAAATAGAGATAGCTATTCTTTTTCTATGTTATTCTAATGCTTGTAGCTTTTGTTTTTTGAAAAAACTCAGAATAAAACTCAGGTTTTATTTTTGGAGGGGTTTTGCCAACCCTGCCTGGAGTAAATATGTTGGAACAAAAATACATATATAGGTAGTATATACAAGGTGCAGCAGAAATACCTCTCACATTTTAAACTTTTACCTATGTGTTGCTAATGAGCTTATGCAAGTGCCAATGATGTTTTCATTTAGCTAATGACTTACCATTTTTTTTCAGATTCCCTCATCAAGCAATATGGTTTGGACTGGTGCACATCGTGCTTTTGCTGTAGAAGCGTTTTTGAAGAATGGTGAATCTGTAATTGCAACACAGAGCTTTTCGAGCTCATTACATGTTAGGTCGGAATGATGCTGTTCCGGATAGAAAATCAATACTGCTATGGGTTGCAAATTTCAGAGCCACCGGTTCAGCACTTAAAAGAAAGCCACCTGGAAGACCTCAAAGCGCTCAAACTCAGACAGTGTTCAAGCTGTGAGACTTTCTATTACTCAGTCTCCAACACGTTCAGCTCGCAAACATGCTTCTGCCTTGGGATTGTCTGATTGAACAGTCAGAAGAATTCTACACACTGATCTGAAGTTCCATCCATACAAATTAATAATTACTCAGAAACTGAACGAATGTGACTGGGAAACTCACATGTCATGTTGTGACGATGTCCTTCAAAATGTTCCTGTAAATGCTGTTCTTCTCACAAGTGATGAAGCTCACTTTCATCTCTCAGGCTGCGTGAATAAGCAAAATTTTCGTTATTGGGCGGAAAATAACCCTAGACAGCTTCATGAAAGACCTACACAGTGAACGAGTGACTGTATGGTGCGCAGTTTCGAAATTAGGTGTATGGGGTCCTTATTTTTTTGAGGAGAGAAACCATTGTGTTACAGTAACATCTGGCCGATATGTAGAGATGCTGCAGACGTTTCTGGAACCAAAAGTAAATGACCGCAATCAGAATGTGTGGTTTCAGCAGGATAGAGCCACGGCACACACAACAAGAAGATCAATGGAAGCTCTGAGAGAAATGTTTCCAGGATGTTTGGTTTCCTTATGTGGTGACATTCATTGGCCAGCACCCTCGCCCAATCTCAACCCCTGTGATTTTTTCCTTTTGGGTTACTTGAAAGTTGAGGTCTACAAAGATCGACCGGGTACCATTGAAGAATTAAAGGATGCTATTCGTCAAAAGATTGCAGAAATACCGTCTGCAATGACCCTTTGAGTGATGGAAAACTTCAGAAACCGTCTCCAACAGTGTATAGCAAATAGAGGTCACCATTTAGAGGATTTAATTTTTAAAATCAAATGAACAAAAACTGTAACCCTTTGTTTAAACATTAAAATTAATTTTTCATAAATGTTGTTTCTTCTTCCTTTTGTCAACCTTTCAAATGTGGGAGGTATTTCTGCCGCACCCTGTATAATGAAATAAACTAAATTAACTAAAAATATGAACTATACTTCAATCTCTAGTCTAATCCTATGTGTGCTTATTCGGAAAGGTTATTATAAACTTTACTTTATGAAAAACCTGGCTCTAAACATTGATTGTGGTTTAGCATATATAGGTACAGCTGCATATATATTATTATACTTCTCTTTTCTCGACCTTACACACAGGATGCCAATGGTGCATATAAACATGGTACATAATGTGGCAGTGGAAAAAGTAATTGGGTCTATATTTTCTGTTACATAAAATCAATCATTATGATAAGTATTTAAGTGATCATCTCAAGTTGGTGCATGTAACTTGGGAAGGATGGTTATTTGAGAGGCAGATATTCAACACGTTAAATTAAGGGGGTTGACTTCAAAGCTGGCGAGAGAATAGGTCTGATTAAGAGTTATTCTGTGAGGGTTATGGATTTCGACAGATTCAGTGTGAATGGATCAACCACTAGGGATTAGAAAAGGTGATTCAATTTTTAAAACAGAATGATTTCCAAAAAAGGTGTATTTGATTTGCGGTGTTCCTTCAAATGAAACACAAATGTGGCTGCCAATGTTAAGTTGAATTATCTGATCTGATTTTACAAGGAAGTATGGACATGTTGGTGTGGGTTAATGTGTGATTTTGTGAGTAAGCAAGCATAGACATGAGTATATTTGCAAGAGGTTTGTAATTGTTTCTGAAATTTAGTAAATTTTCTTGGAGTGTTAAAGGGGCATAAAATGTAAAAGTATGTCTGCATGTCCTCTCAGTAGTTTTCCTCTACCTAAATTTTCTATTAATACTCTAGAGATGAAGATTTGATTCTTTAGTTAAGGTATGGATGTTCTCAAAGAAGTGTGCAAGCTAGTTCTCAATAATTTAGGGTGGTCTTAAAGTCTACAAAAACATTGGCAAGGCCTTTGAGCTATACTATATACAAACCAAATAAGATATTGTATCAAAATTTAGCAAAGATCTAGAAGCTTGTGTAATCCAATCGAGGAAGAGAATTTGTGTAATTGTTCTGAGAAAAGAGAGAAATGAAATAGCTATAAATACAAAATTAGTGAAGCCAAACAACAAAACTAAAGCTTAAATGTTATATATAGAATACTTCATTTATTAAATATAATAGACATATAGTAAATATGAATGTAGGAAATAAGTTTTTGCCAAATAAACTGAATTAAATCCTAAGGAGGCAGAAAATAAAGATATAAAAACAGATGAAGAAAAATAGACAAACCCGTATTTGTTATGTAATGAGGGTGGAAAATGTCATAGTAAGCTAACAAGTAAAAGTGGTTTGAAGTGAACAAACGTTTTGAATTGAGAAATCCAATAACATAAATATTAAAATAAAGAATGCTTAACTAAAATTTATGAAAAAAAGAGCCTATGACCCGGGACTAGTAATAAATGGCTTTGAAAAGATGGCCAGGATAGCTGCAGATAACAGATGACAGTTCTTCCATGGCCAAACAGAAAGTGCGAGCCATCTCATCTCAGGATGTAAAACCCTACTTGCAGATGGCTACTACACAAAGCATCATGATAAGATAGGCAAGTACTTTCAATCTGAAATCCTAAATGTACTCCAGTTTGAATGTCTTGCCAAACAGTGCAATCACTATCCAAACACCATCAGCATCAATGAAAGATACACCATATATTATGATAAAATCATCCCTGCAACCATCTCTATAATTATCCATGCCATCAAACAGGATGTGATTTGAGGTAAGTGTGCAAGAATACACTGATCATTGTAGTGTCCCAAATGAGTATTGGCTTAATAGAGCAGAATATAACAAAATATCCAAGTACCAACCTCTCTGCTTCACAAGATAAAGAAGAACTAGTGGCTGAAAGATGCATCCATCTCATGACAAAACATCGGGGGCACAGGGCTAGTGAAAAACAAGCTCACTCATAGCCTATCATATCTCCATATGAATTCCAAAGCCTCTGAACTGCAAGCACTAAATGGGACAATATCTCTTCTCAAGAGGACACAAGGTCAAATGTATCGCTGAAGAGGAGTGTCTGACCGAATAGAGTCCCACCCTTACATAAACATACCAAGAAAGTATTTTTAGTTATAAATAAACTAGATAGAACATTTATCAATATGTAAAACAAATTAAATTTAGTAAAATTCATCCTAGTTCCAGCATAGATGCAACACAAATACTGCACTGGCCTGATATAATTCTGCTTCCATTGCCACCAGGAACCACAAGTACAAATAAAAAGTACACAGATAACACAAATACAAATGAGACAAGATCTGCTATAGGCAAGGTTGCTGGTAGTTCTATGATTGACACCTGATTGCATTCCATTTACGTCCAATACAAGCTATTCATTCCCATATTCCCATTCATATTTGTCTCACAGTGCAAGCATCTGCAAATATTTACTACCTTCCCTCTTTCCATCATCACATATACCCTTCACATTCTACATAGCCCACTTGCTTTGTTCACACATCAATGCCAATTAACCATCACAATTGGACAGGGTTCAGAACAGTCCCACCCATTGCTGCCTTTGTCCGGGCTTAGTCACCTTATATGACGCAATGGAAGATGTGTATGCTTCCTACCTCTTATTGAGGATGATGATGAAAACAAAGATTTATTATATTCTTTCAGCTTCACTTGGCTGAATGCCCCATGGTTATTATTTCATGCGACCTCTGCGGAAAGGAAATGCCAAGAAGTCATGTTGTGGATCATCAGAAACAGTCGTGCCCCTTCACTGAAGTCTCCTGCAAATTTGTTGAACATGGTTGTTACTATCGGGCTAATCGCAATGAAATGGAATGTCACAGTCAGCAAGTAGTAGATTATCATATGCAGGTAGATATGTATTTCCTTACATTAATTTTTGTTTTCTACCACTCTGATGCCAGCCAGTCCCAAGTATGGCGTTGGGGCATTGCACCCCAGGATTAGAGGACCTCTGCTTCCTCTGACCGCTCGGGAGATTAAGGGAGAAAGCCTTAGACCCTACGTCCAGTACTGTGGAGGGAGGCTGTTGCATGCTGTGGGATTTTATAGCACCCCCCCTTCCTTATGCTATTGGTCTATGCAACAGTAAGGAAGCAGGAATTCAATTGGAGCTTAACCCCATCAGGATTGCATCCAAGTGAAGTTTTCTGACACCAGGATTGGATCCAGGTGTGGTGGTCCACACAAAGGTTGCAACCAGGTGGAGTGGTCATGTCATATCCATTTGGAAATGACTGACAACTCGATTTTTTCTTGTCCTACAGGGGGGTTACAGTTTATAAAACATAGCCTTGCCTGCTGGGCATTAAATGGCTCATCCAGAAATACAGGGCTATGAAGACAGTCGTGTCTAATAATACCCTGCAAGGGTATTACATTTGGTACTGGAGGAGCTGCGCATCCTCTTCACCTGAGTGCAAATTAAGGAAAGTTGTTTCCTTCGCCCCCACTCAGCACTACTTTACCTTTTTATTATTAATTATTATTAGTTATTATTTTTATTCCTATTATTTAGTAGTAGTATTTATTTTTTATTATTAATTATTATTTATTACTAGTATTATGATTATTATTATTTATCAGTATTGTTGTATTATAATTATTGTATATTACTATTACTAGTATTATTATTATTGTTTTTAGTATTGTGTATTATTACACATCAACCTTTTCAAATCACCTGTACTTTGTACCAGGAGGCTGTTCCCACCTGCACAGAGTTCGGTCCACTAGCCATGGTGCTTTGGTGAGCTGCATGCCGTCCTGGGATCACCTTGCACCAGGGTATGATAATAATAGGTGATCACCTACTGTACTTGTTAGTGGACCCGCCTATCTCTACTCTTTATTTCATACCTGCCTATCCACTTCCAAACTTGCTCTTCTATCCACAGAGGTTCTGGTTGCCCAGTGTACTTTCCTCCTCTTATGAGCCTTAGTCGAGTGGTAGTGTCTACCAATCGGCCCCTACCTGTTGTGAAGGCTAAAAGCCCGCTGGCTAGGGCAAGTACACTTATAAGTTGGCTACACTGGCACCATACTTTATGGTTAAAAGCTCCAGGAGAAGGTTGCCTGAATGACAAGATGGGTTGGCAAAGCCCATCAATGTTGGACCGGGGTTGATTATGTGCAAATGATCATAGTGGAGGGGCTCCCTTCTCCTCATCCTTATACAACAAAGGAGCTTTCCCTTTGCCATCTTTGAAGCTGCTCTTGGGCAACTCCACCTCTGCTTTCTCAGGGTCCCACCCAACCCTCTTTTATCCGAGAGGAGGCTTATTCTTCTTCTAGGATTACGGATGCAGTGGATGGTTCCCCCTCACCCCATTCTCTGGAGGTGCCTTCAGGCTATTCCATCTCTACGAGTGACATCCCTCCTTTGCTATCACAGGAGACTGCCAAAGAGAGCAGGCAGGTGGCTCAAAATTTGCCAGTCCCAGTATGAAAAATTTGAGAGGAGCAACACCATTAGGTTTGGCAATGGGTAGAAGGGCCCGCCGGTTCATGCCTCCTAATCTTGCATTTAGAGTTTGCAGGGAGTTGGGGTGCCTGCGCCCCCTCCCCCTTCCCCGATGGAGGTCAGTTCGCTGGCCAGAGATGCCTCAACAAAAAGTAACTCTAAAGGGATCCATGATGATTTGGGGTGAGGGGGGCATGGAGCGCCCCCCCCTCCTCCGAGATGGACATGGTTATGGTGGTGACCCAGCCCAACACTACCGACAGGATCTTCCATGACGTCCAAACGGGGTTTGGTGCTAAACAACCAACCTGAGTCCGCCCCTGTGCAAGCTTCTTCTCTGATGGCTTAGGCCTCCAAAGACTCAGAAGGAGAGGAGGGACCTCCTCTGTCTGGTGCCCATTTGGCAGCCAAGATCTTGATCTCGGAGAAGGATCTTGCTGAGTCCGGTCCATCACACCTAGGGGCTCATTCAAGCGATGGATAAAGCAGGTTCATTCCCCACTCTCCTCTCCCAACAAGAGAAAGAACAAGAAGAAGACAGAGAACTAAGCATTCCTCTCCCTCCGCGAGCGCTCCGGGGACGGATGGATTCGCTACCACTTCGGCAAGCGACCAGGCCAAGATCTGTACATCGGGGCCCAGAAGCGCCCCCGAGTGAGTGGGCCCAGACGAAGACTAAAGTCGCAAGTGAGCTGATTAAAGGCTCGATTACGTCAGAGCGCCTCTTTGAGAGACCTCTTGGCATTTTTTAGCTTGTTGGTTTCACGCATTTTTTAGTTATTCGCTCCACGGATGGCAGCATGTTGGTCCAGGGCAACAATATCCACCAGAGGAGAGCATTAGCTAGTTTGATTGGTAGAGAGCTGAAGGTGACCCGTTTCTCAGACGGTACCCCGTAAGTGGAGGGACGATTCGCCTCCCTGGCCACCAAGCTAACGGGACTCAGCTCCCCGTCCGGCTCTAGCTTAGCCTCTTCTCCTAATTTCTGATAGCCTGTGTTTTACCTTACTTCCTCACTTTCCCTACAACCTCTCCCACAACTTTCTCTGGTCGGCCTCTAATTTCACAGGGTAGATGCCGATCAGCTTCCTCTCATCCAACTATCTCGGATCAGGGTTGAGAGGGGAGGGGACAACGTTCCCTCATCCCTGAACTCTGGCCGGGGGTGGTGGGTTTTTAACACCCACGCCTTCCTCACACACCCTTTCATTCTCCCTTATATCTATCAATTTTTAGGCCGTCTCCAAGGTGGAGCCTGATTTCTGATGGGCTGCCAGGTCACTAGGCGGTCGGAGTGACTTCAAATGGCGGCTCCCGGTTCTGCCGGCCCCGTGTTCGCCCCTCGCAGAGCGGGTAACTGCGTGGGGTTGATGAGCGTTTATATCCTGTGCCCAATGATGATTTGAAAAAGAAATAATAATACTCCCTCTCTACTTTGCCCTCGACCATCGTCGGAGCCACCCACAAGCAGCTCCACTGAAAAAAATGGAGGTTTTTCCTCTGTGCTTGAAGGGGACCCTCCAAAATTCTTGTACCGGAGAGGAGGTTTACTTCTCTCCTTTGCATACGAGTGCAGGGGAGTTCTCCTCACCCCTTTCTCTGGAGTCGCCCAAGACTCACTTCTTCTAGCAGCAGTCTCCTCCCCTTCCTTTGCTTTCCAAGGGGACCACCAAGAAGGCAGGCAGGCGGCCCACAATTGATCGGTGGGACCGGCGCGATAGGGCCACCCCCCTTAGGGGGGCGAGGGAAGTCAGGGCCCGTCGGCCCATGCCTTCCAAAGACATGCAGGCGCACATAATGAACTTGGAGAAAGTCACTGTATGTGCCCTCCCTCTCTTCCCCAAGGATGCCGGTTCGCTGACCAAAGGTACCTCAAAGGGGACTTGTGATGCCTCGGGGGGGATGGGCACGTGGAGCCCCCCGCCTTCCTTGAGATGAACATGGTCCCTGAAGTGACCCAGCCCGAGATGATAGAATCTTCCATGGGGTTGAACCCGGCCTCGGTGCCAAGCACAGAACCCAAGTCCGCCCCTATGCAAGCTCCTCTTAAGACAGCTCGGGTCCCCGAGGCCTCACACAGAGAGAAAGGGTCTCCTCCCCCGGCTGGTGCTCCTGTGACTGGCAGGACCTTCTCCATTTCAGAGAAGGATCTTGCTGAGGCTGGCCCATCTGGCTTAGGGGCTCCTACAGGCGGAGAGAAGCGGCTTCATTCTCCGACATCCACTCATAAACAGAAAAAGACTAAGGGCTTCTCTCCCTCCGCGGCGACGGAGCGATATGCTGCCGTTTCGGTAAGCGACTAAGCCAAGATTGGCACGTCGCCCCCCCGGGTGGGGAGTCCCATACGAAGACCAGAACTGCGAAGAGCGGAGCCTCGATTACGTCAACACAACCTCATTTAGAGACTACCTGGCGTTTTCGAGCCCGCTGGCTTCAAACGATTCCTCGTCATACGCTCCACTGATGGCAGCATGTTGGCTAAGGGCAACATGATCCATCAGAGAGAGTCCCGAAAGTGACCCGATTCTCGGATGGTAGCCTTCTGGTGAATGCGTCGAATCCCTCCGAGGGATCCATGATTACTGCCCTTCGGACACTAAATGGCACCCCAGTGAATGTGACACCACACTCTACCATGAACTTCGTGAAAGGAGTAGTTTATGCGAGGGAACTCTTGGACTACTCCATAGACGACATCACGAGCGGTCAAGGTTGAGCCTGTGATGAGAAAACACGGAACGTCACCCAGACCCACCCCTACACTCTTGGTCATGTTCGACTGTGATGAGCTCCCTGAGTCGGTGCGTGCCGGTTGTTATTGCTACCGTGTGAAGGCATTTGTGCCACCGCTGCGGAGGTACTATTACTGTCAACGCTTCGGCCATACTAATCGCTCTTGTAGGCGCGCAAAGTCGGGATTACTCGAATTCTGTGTAAGTTGCTCCAAGGCCGCACACGATAAGTCCAAGTCGTGTGTGACCAAGTGTGTCAATTGCGGAGAGACGCACCCCGCTTCCTCCAAGCAATGTGTTGCGTATGCGTATCTCCTTTAAAAGTAAATCCTGGCCGTTCAGGCCCAGGATCGTCTCTCATTTCGTGAGGTTAAGGACTTGTTCCTGGCGCGCCCATCTCTGCCTGTGACGTCCTATGCCTCAATGCTAAGAAAGAAACCCTCTGCTCCTGGCCACACCAGGCCTACGAGCACGGTCGTTAACCGCGCTCATTCGGAACCCTTCTGCGGGTTGTAATAACCCTGGGCACTCCCCTGGTAAGCTGGCGGCAGAAAGGTTTCGCACACAGTCCAGGCTAAAACCAGGGCTCCCCTCCCTTCCCCCAGCGTGACCGTTTCCCATAAGGCGAAACGGCTGCGCCCCTCCACGGAGTTGTTAGACTCGCAAGGGGCAACACCCCTGAAGTTGGTCGTGAACCATCAACCGGGGTTCCAAAGCTGCCCCTGGAAAGGAGGACAGCACTAAGGAGCTTCGGCTGCTTCGCCCACACCCAGTGGCCGCTGGGTGGCGCGGAAACGGTGGATCCTCTAAAAGAGAGACCTCCCCCCTCCCTCCCCCCCGCTCTCCTAAGGCTTGTCTCGTCCCGTTCTCCGTTAGGTATCTTTTTGCAGGATACCATGCTGGGCGCCTGCCCCCTGCCCACTCCAGGGGTATAAGGGTCTTGCGTCCCCACCACCACGGAAAGGGGTATCCACCATTTACACCCGGTATGATGTCTCCGTTCTTCTCTTTGCTTTAGATACCTCCTTTCAGGCAATAGCTATGCAGCTGCACCTGGATAGGAGGTATACTGTTATTTCCGCGTATATTCCACCGTCAGCCGACTTCGACGCGGGCAACTTCCGACACGCCGTGGCACGGTTGCCGAGGCCCTTTCTCTTGTTCGGAGATCTAAACGGTAGACACGCCCTCTGGGGAAACTACTCGATTAATTCCAGGGGTCAAGTCCTCGATGAGCTGGAGATAAATGTCCTAAATGTGAATAATTTACGCATCACTACCCTAGAACCGCTTCATTTTTTTGCCTCAATCTATCTTTGTGATCTAGGAATGCACAGCCTGATTTTGGGTGTGGGGTGGTCGATGACCTCCATGGTAGTGACTACTTTCCCATTCAAATATCATTTTCTGGGCCGCTGCCGACGGGGGCCCGCCCCGGTGGTGCTTGGCGCGGACGCGGTTGTCCGAATTTCAGGAAATGACTGATTTCTCATCTCAGTCGAGGAGTTTAGGTGGGTTGATGAGGCCGTTGAGTTCTTCTCTGGCAGCTTCATCGCCGTGGGCCTGACTAATATTTCCAGAACGTCTGGCCGTTTTGCACGCCGACCACTCCCATGGTGTTCAGCCGAGTGTGAGACGGCCTTCAAACAGAAGCGTTATGCCTACATGCGCTATAAGCGCCGCCCGAACGATTTCACTTTCGATTAATTTCGTCGAGCTAGGGCTAGGTTCCGGTATATTTCGAAGCACGCCCGCCGCTCTTCCTGGCGGGCATACATGTCTTGACTTAACCGGAAGACCCCTTGAGCAGAGGTGTGGAAGCGAGTCAAAAGGATTCGGGGCAAGTTCTCGCAGGATCCCGCTCCCGTTTTCGGGAAGAATGGGACCGCAATCTCGGACCCCGCGCCTGTGGCGGAATCCTTCGCGACCGCTTTCTCCGCATTCTCTAGTCGGGATGCTGCTCCGCTAGCATTCAATGAGCGCCGTGATGTCCAGAGGTGGAGAACCCTTCAACGACAGGTTTACTTTAAGTGAGTTGTGTTCCGCTCTCGCTTTGTGCGCAGACACCGCCCCTGGTCCCGACAATGTTCCGTACGCCATGCTTCGACACCTGGGTGAGCAAGGCATGGCCTTTCTGTTAGATTTGTTCAACAGGATCTGGGTAGAGGGTATCCTCCCATATTCCTGGCGCATCGCTACTATGCTTAGTTTTCGCAAACCGGGGAGAGATCACTACCCCGGCCGGTTTCCCCCCAATCTCTCAAACCTCCTGCGTGTGCAAGTTGATGGAAAAATTGGTAAATGTTAGATTAGCCTTTTTTTCTGAACAGCGGAGGCCATCTGTCTTCTGCACGAGCTCTGCTTCGACTGGAAAATGCCGTCTGCGAGGCATTCCTTCGTAGACAGTACTACGCCACGGTATTTTTCGATCTGGAGAAGGCCTATGATACCGCATGGCGATACGGTATCATGGAGACTCTCCACACGATGGGGGTGAGGAGACGCCTCCCAATCATCTTTATATCTGAATTTTTGCGAGATCGTTGATTCCGCGTACGGGTGGGGGTGTTCCGCAAGGAAGTGTCCTCAGTGTCACACTCTTTGCCCTGAGCATCAACGGCATCACCTCGGTGCTGCCGGAAGATGTTATTGCTACGGCCTACGTGGACTACCTTTCGATCTCTTTTGGCGCGACCCAGATGCTAACTCTGGAGCGTCGACTCCAACAGGCATTGAACCGCGTCTCTTGTTACGCCGAAGCGCACAATCTTCGGTTTTCCTTGGGGCGCTGATGGGCTACTGCCTTACTTTTTTAGCGATCCTTTGTTCATTCCAAGCTCGACTACGGATGTGAGTTTTTGCATCCGTAGCCGAGCGTGTATTGCGGAAGGTGGACTCTATCCCCCACACAGGCCTTTGCCTCGCTACCGGTGCCTTCCGCACTTCCCTCATTGAGAGCCTACTTGTCGATGTTGGGGATGTCACTCGTTCTGCGCCGCGCGCAGTGCATTTCTCGCCTGTACGCGCGAGCCCGGCGCCTTTCTGAGTCGCCAAAAGCATTCACTCCATTCGCAGCTAATCTCGACGGTGCCTATGTCGCCAAGAGACGCCAGTCATACCCTAAGCCTATCAGCTTTAGGGCCAGGAAATTCCTTCCAGAGCTACGTATAGCTCTCGGTCCGCCGCGCCTTTGCTCGCAAAGCTTGTACAGCGCTGGCAATATTGCGTTCGGTCCTTTTGGAGCACACTTCGTGTCACGCTGGAACCGTGCCACTGTATATGGATGGCTCCAAGTCCCAATGGGGGGTCGGTTTCCACGCCGTATCCCCTCTGTTTGAAGTCAGCGGGGTTCTGACAGGCGATGCGTCTCCGGTTCGGAGACCGGATTATCATTTATAGCGACTCACAAATTTCTGGGTGCTCTCGGTGCATTGGAATCTCAGTATTCCCTGGTTTGCGATATCCGTGACGTCACGGTTTTGGCTCATTCCAACCTCAGGGTCTCTTCTACCCGCACCATGGAGATTCTTCGCTCCGTGACGTTCAACGCCAGGGCGCTGATAAGGCTACTGCCATCCTCTTTTATCGATCCTTTGTTCGTTCGAAGCTCGACTACGGATGCGAGTTTTACGCATCCGCAGCCGAGCGTGTATTGCGGAAGGTGGACTCGATCCACCACAATGGCCTTCGCCTGGGGACCGGTGCATTCCGCACTTTCCCCATTGAGAGCCTACTTGTCGATACTGGAGAGATGCCACTCGCTCTGCGCCGTGCACAGTGCATTATTCGCTTGTTCGCGCGAGCCCGGCGCCACCACCAGTCGCCAACAGCTCACTGCATTCGTAGCTAATTTCGACGGTGCCTATGTCGCCGAGAGATGCTAGTCATACCCTATGCCCTTCGGGACTAGGGCCAGGAAACTACTTCGAGAGCTAGGTATAGCTCTCTAGCCGGTGGCGCCCCTGGTTCTGCCAGGGCGCACCCTAGAGGGTACCACCTTTGACCATTTGTCGCCACGCCTCTGCTCCCAAAGCTTGTACAGCGCCGGGAGTATTATGTTCTGCCTATTTGGACAACACTTCGTGTCACGCTGCAACCGTGACAGTGTATACGGATGACTCCAAGTCCGAAGAGGGGGTCGGTTTCCACGCCGTATTCCCTCTGTTTGAAGTCAGCGGAGCTCTGCGACGTTCCCGGTTCGCAGACCGGATTGTGATTTATAGCGACTCACAAAGCCCCCTGACTGCTCTCGGTGCATTGGAATCTCCGCATCCCCTGGTTCGCGATATTCGTGACGTCACGGTTTTGGCGAGCCGAACGGATGTCGAGATTATCCTCTGCTAGGTTCCTGGGCATGTAGGAATTGCAGGGAATAAAGGCGCCAAAGAGTCCTCGAAGCCTGGCGACCAGACCAGCGTTTCGCTCTTCCTCACACCGATTACACGGCAGGAATACGGGCAGCTCTCCGGGCTGCTTGGCAAAGGTGAGAGAAGGTCGCGGGGGACTTAAAGTTGCGTGCCATTGCTCCGCGACTGTTCCCATGGACCTACACCCTAATTCCGCGAGGCTTCAGGTTGCTTTCTGTCGTCTCCGAATTCGACACACTTGCGGGACGCACCAGCATTTGATGCAGCGCTCGCCTGCGCCATACTGTGAAGATTGCGTTGTCCCCCAAACTGTTCGGCACATTTTCGTTGAATTTCCCAGTCTGGGTGATCTCCGCGCACGTTACTTAGCGGGTTCCCTACCGTTTGTCCCTTGTACTCGGGACGAGTTCGTGCACACCGACTTTTTGGAGGAGGCTGGCCGCCTCCCACTTTATTTGACCTCTTTTTGTGTTTATTTTTGTAAGTCGCATGTTTCTGCGCCGGGGGGAGGCGCAGCCTACTCCCGACGCCGGAGTACGCTTCCTTTTTGCCTTTTATCGATATTTTTTTTTTCATCCTTTGCCCTTTTTTATCGTTGTTATTAGCCTAGCAGTAGGCTCTGTTTTGTACGGCGACTTATGCCCAAGTAGACTCGCCACATGGGCTACCACAATGAAAAAAAATATGTATAAGACTGCTATATAAGAAGGGCTTGTATAATGTTACTAATCAATACGGTTTGTTTGTTTGTTTTTCAGTTACTTTCTGCTGCCTATAAAAAAATCAACACCTTAGTTCTCGATCTGTACCGGAATATTGGCCAAGTCGCATCGGGAAATTTCATCCGTCAGCCGAGTTTACGAAGCCAATTATCCCAGAGTTCTCTAGCCGAAGATCAGACTTCACATTTAGAGAGAACCACAGAAAGTACTCCTCCCGGCGCCCAAGGTGGGGCTGGGGAATACTCTCCCATAGGGTGTACTCTATGTGGTCCGGAACGAAAGCAAGATTGGAACAGTGACAAGGAAATGCGAATGGCACAGCAAACCATGCTCGAAACCCCTTCAAAGGGTGATTTGAAAGACTGTGGCAATGTTAAATCAAGCAAGTGCAGTCCACCCATACTCAGTCCAATGGACCAGGAGAATTTGTTAAGAACTCTTAGCGATAAATATCTCGAGATGAACCAAAGAATTTTAGCCGATTCCATTAAAATGGAGAGGCTGATTAAGAAAGTAGATTTCTTAGAGTATAATCTCGGTAACATAAGTGCTCTTGCTACAACTAATTACAGCGGTACTTTCATCTGGAAAATTCGAAGATTTTCAGAAACTTGCATTGAAATGGAGAAAAAGAACAAGTTTTTGCACAGTCCCCCCTTTTATACATCTCACTTTGGTTACAAATTTTGTTTGAGAACAAACCTAAATGTAGTAGATGGTGAATCATTCCTCACTTTGTATATCCACTCAATGCAAGGTGACTATGATGATTTCCTTTCGTGGCCATTCTTGGGTAACATTTCCTTTGCTTTACTTGATTACCAAGAATCACAAAACAAGTATCACATGGTGGAAAACATCCAAGTAGAGGAGCCTTTCGATGCTTTCAAAAAACCGCAAACGACAAGGAATGTCAAGGGTTACGGGTATAAGGAATTCATTCCATTGAGTCGTATTTTTAAACCTACATCCTATTGCAACTATCTTAAAGATGATGTACTTTGTTTCAAATCTGTTGTAAAATCTAAATGACGTTTGTGCTTGTTTATATATTGTATTTTTCCTTCCATCTAAACATTTAAGACAATTGTGATTTCTTATTGAGTACAATTCCATCCAGATTTTTGCTTTATCTTAAGAGCAAATGCCCGTATATTTTATATAAATACCATTGATTTCCGTCCTTTAATCTTTATATTAAATTAATTTACTCCAGATTAGTAAAATATGAATTGTTTGCAATTTTTTTTTAGTCCTTGAATATTCTTTGCTAGTACTTCATAGTAGTTCAAATAATTTTGTCCCATGTGGAGCAGCGTCGTTTCCACATTTAACGCTTTAGTATGCGAGACAGTAATGAAAGCCTTATTTTATGTCGATTGTCTTTTGTTACTATATCAGTTTAATTACAATTCTAAGTCATTGATTGAAAAACAAATTTACTCTCTGTGAAAAGAGGGATCTGATCGTGAATACGGAGAGAGATTAGTAGTTGATTGAGGCCTGTAATGTTTATAAATGGTGTGGAGGAACTAGAGATTGCATGAATTTCGATTATTTGAAAGCATTGGGACACGAGAACGGTTAAAGCTGTGTGAATCTCGACTATTTGTGGAAGGTAGCAGAGCAAAGGTATTAGTGCTGGATGCAGTAGAATTATGGATGAAAATGAGATTATGGTCATCATGGTATCAGTATGTGTCGTAAAAGGAGACCAAATATGATCGCTAGGTTGGCAACCCATTCCTGTATAATTACCCCATGAACAGGTTCATTGATCTTGGATTAGGTTGAAGACTGCATCTACTTGAACTAAGACTGTTTATTTTACCTGTTCCTTACTCTTTTTTTTATATTGTTCATCCTATGCTATTGACTTTTATCGACGCCTACTGAACATAGAGTTCTTGCTAGCCGAGTGGATACAGCGTTGGGCCGCTAACGTCGTAGTACCGGGTTGGATCCCGGTAAGAGCGGACACAATGGTCAGCGCACGTAGAGATTTGGTCACCAAGTGGTACATGCGCTGTGCTCACCCTTGTAATGGGCTGGGAGATCTTACACGCACATAGCCAATTACAACACTGCTTTCTTTCCTCCTGTCTTCGCAGCACAACACACACACACTCTCTATTCCAAGAAATCCCTCTGCCCCGGGGGTGACGAAGATTCCACCTGAACGCTGTTTGACACCTTTCCCCGAAGAATACCGGCCCTTGGTGCCCTCGGGTTAACCAACGATGGTCATACTGACCTTTTTTATTTCACTACCGGTTGGGATCCGCATGGATACAATGATGCTACTATTACCAACACATTTGTCCAGAATAGATGATGATATAAATGTAAATATGATTTACTTCGTGGGGATAAAACGCGCTGTTTCGAGGTATGAAAGGGAGAAGTATGCAAGAAATTGTTAGCGCTTTGAGAGCTGTAAAAAATGGGTAGAGTTGAGGCGCGTCAGCCCTACTTGTTTAAGTCTATTTAGATAGGCTGGAATTAAGGGGTACAAGGAGAGGGTGGCAATGAGGAAAGAAAGGTTTGCGGAGAATCGGGAGGGGGGAGGGAGGCGACGGGGAATAGTACAGAGGGCACACTGAGTTTGGTACGACCTGTGGTGCAGGTGGAGGGTGAAGATCACGGGAATAAGATAACGTGGATTAATGTGCTATGACTCAGACGGAGGGGGGCTGGCACCCCCTCTTTATGACAGGAGCGGTGGAAGGATGAGGCTCAGTAACCGAGGAATGGCTTAATATAGTTGAGCGGCAGTAAGGGGTTCACAGCGACCCCTGGCTAAAACCAGGGCTCCCTTTCCTTGCCCCAGCGGGACCGTACCCGTAAAACGAAACGGGCGCGCGCCTCTACCGAGGCGTTAGACTCAGGAGGCAACATCCGTCAAGCTGGCGTGAGGCCATCTTCCAGGGTTCCTAAAACTGCATCCCAAAAGGAGGAGAGCACTAAAGTAGTTTCGGCTCCCGAGTGCTATGCTGGGTGACTCGAAGGCGGTTGATTCTCCAAAGGAGGGACCCCTGCCTACCTAAGGTTTCGAGGCGGAGAGAGAAAAAGAATCGCATGGCGAGCCCAACCTCCTCCGATAAGTCCTCGAAGGCGACAATGCCTTCACCGCATTGTCCGGCCACCAGCGCCCGGAGGTCTGGGTACGGCCATTCCCGTGAGGGTCTTCTCTTCGAAGAGAGCCCCAGAATCTCCGAGCTAGCCCTGTAGGGCATAATTCCTTCAAAGGAATTGCCAAGGACTTCGGGCGAACTTGGAGGAGCTGTGAAGGCTCGTCTCCTCCCGTTTTCCCTTTGCTATCTTTTTGCAGGTGCAGGATGTCTTCCCCTATCCACCCTCCCGGTGTATAACGGTTTTTTTTTAGCCCACCACTACGGGATGGGGCCGGGCATGAACATGCGTCATTTACACCCGGCATGATGTCTCCGTTCTTCTCTACTTTACATACCACCTTTCAGGCAGTAGATGTGCAACCTTATTTGAATAGGAAGTATACTGTTATTTATGCATACATTACACCGTCAGCCGACTTCGAAGCGGGACACTTCCGCCTGGTCATGGCAGGGTTGCCAAAGCCCTTTCTCTTGCTCGGGGATTTGAACGGTAGACACCCCCTCTGGGTAGACTACTCGATTAATCCCAGGGGTCAGGTCCTTGACTAGCTCGAGATGGGTGTCCTGAATGTGGATGAGTTTGTAACACTGCCCGGGAACCGCTTCATTTTCCTGCCTCGATCTTTGTGCCCTCCGGAAGCACAGCCTGATTTGCAGTCGGGGGTAGTCGAGGACCTCTATGGTAGTGATCACTTTCCCATTCAAATATCATTTTCTTGTTCGCTGTCGCCCGAGAGTCTGCCCCGGTCGTGCTTTGTACTGGCGCGGTGCTCCACATTTCAGCAAATGACTGATTTCTCTGTCTCAGTCGAGGAGTAATGGTCGGTGGATGTGGCCGTTGAAGCCTCCGGCAACATCATCACCGTAGGCCTGACTACTATTCCTAGAATGTCTGGCCGTTTTGCACGCCGAACTCTTCCGTGGTGGTCAGCCGAGTGTGAGACGGCTCTCATACAGAAGCGTTATGCCTATATGCGCTATAAGCGCCGCCCGAACGATTTCACTGTCGGTGAATTTCGTCGAGCTAGGGCTAGGTTCCGGTATATTTCGAAGCACGCCCGCCGCTCTTCCTGGCGGGCATACATGTCTTGACTTAACCGGAAGACCCCTCGAGCAGAGGTGTGGAATCGAGTCAAAAGGATTCGGGGCAAGTTCTCGCAGGCTCCCGCTCCCGTTCTCGAGGAGAATGGGAACGCAATCTCGCAGTCTGAGTCCTTCACGTCCACTTTATCCGCATTCTCTAGCTGGGATGCTGCTCCGCTAGCATTCAATACGCGTCGTAATGTCGCGGAAGGCTGCCGATTGGACTTCACTGCCAGAGGCGGAGAACCCTTCAATGACAGGTTTACATTGAGTGAGTTGCGTTCCGCTCTCGCTTCGTGCGCGGATACTGCCCTTGGTCCGGACGATGTCCCGTACGCCATGCTTCGACACGTGGGTGAGCGAGGCATGGCCTTTCTGTTAGATTTGTTAAACATGATCTGGGTAGAGGGTATCCTGGCGAATTGCTACTGTGCTTGCTTTTCGCAAACTGGGGAGATATCACTCTACCCCGTTCGGTTTTCGCCCAATCTCTCTCACCTACTGCTTGTGGAAGTTATGCAGAAATTGGTAAATCTTAGATTAGCTTTTTTTCTGGATAGTGCGGCTTCCGCAAATTCCACTCCATGTCAGATGCTCTGCTCTGACTGGAAAATGCGGTATCATGAAGACTATCCACACGATGGGGGCGAGGCGACGCCTCTCAGTCTATATATCTGAATTTTTACTAGATCATTGATTCCTTTTACGGCATAGAAGCCCTTTCCGGCCCTGAGCATTAATGGCATCACCTCGGTGCTGCCGGAAGATGTTCTTGGTACGCTCTACGGCGACGACCTTTCGGTCTCCTTTGGCACAACCCAGATGCCAACTTTGGAGCGTCGATTCCAACAGGCTTTGAACTGCGTCCCTCGCTATGCCGAAGCACATAGGTCCAGGGGAACGTAAAGTTGCGTGTCATTGCGTCGCTACGATTCACGCGGACTTATCCCTAATGCCGCGACGGCTTCAGGTTGCTTTCTGTCGTCTCCGAATTGGATACACTTGCAGGACGCACTGCCATATAATGGAACGCTCGCCTGCGCCTTATTGCGATGACTGCGTTGTCCCCCGGACTGTTTGGCACATTTTTGTTTAATGTCCCTGTCTGGGTGATCTTCGCCCATGTTACCTGTCCCCGTACTGGGACGAGCGGGGTCGCTACCGCTTGTCCCTTGTACTCGACTGGTTCGTTCACACAGACTTGCGAACTATACGTCTTTTTGGAGGAGGCTGGCATCCTCAATTTTATGTTTATCTGACTCTTTGTTGTAGTTCAAATGTTCCCGCGCGAGGGTGAGGCGGCCCACCCTCGATGCCAGAGCGCGTTTCATTGGTTTTTTTTTTAGCGTTTGTCTTGCCTTTGATACTTCTTTATTTTATTTTCTTCTTGTTTTTTAATATAGCCTAGCATTAGGCTTTCCGCTAATTATGGCGACTTTTGACCTAGTTGGCAGTCGTTAGATGGACTCTTTTGGGCTCTTTAAACAACAAAGAAAAATAATTTAGTCGAGTTTGCTGAAGACGGAGTTTGCCAGGAAAGATACCATTGTGAATTAATGCTTACGTGTGAAAGAAGATTGTTAAATGGTAACGGGAGTGGGTGTATCGGAGCAGAGGCTGACCGGTCAGCTGCTTCGTTACCATGCACATGAAAGTCGGAAGGTACCCTTAAGGGCGGCTTCCTGGTGAGAACCACAGACACCACCGGCCCGAGAAGTACGAGCTCTCTAAGGAGTTTCCTAGGCACCGTCAAGATCGGTCGCGGATGCAGTGAGAGCCTTTGTCGAACCCGAGAGACTTTCGGTTCGGGCGTAGAGGCATATAATACATTGTGCGGAGCGAGTGACATCTCCCCGGCGTGAGGTAGGCTTTCATTGGGGGACGTCCGGAACGCACCGCTCGCCAGACTAAGACCGGTGTGGTGGATCGAGGCCACCTTCCGCAATACATGCTCGAGTGTGGATGCCTTAAACTATCATCCCTAATCAAGCTTCGAACGAACAACGTAAGGCAGTAGCTCTATCATCACCCAAACTGCTGAACGTCACGGGACGAAGAATATCCAAGGCTGCGAATATGAGCCTCCCAGGTGAGGCGTCATTCGAAAATGCCACTAAGGAAACTGTACGAATCCCGTTTGAGAAAAAGTCCTGGTCGGGGTGGAGCCATGAGTGGAGGCAGAAGTGCACCACCTTAGATTTATTCAAGGAAAACCGAAACCTGTGCGTTTTGACATGGCGAGAAATGCGTTTCAATGTCGGAGTCAACGCTCAAAAATTGGCGTCAGAGAGGCCGCACCAAAAGAGATCGAAAGGTCTAGTGGTCAATTTGTTCATACAAACTAAGGGAGAGAAAAAAAATATTCAACCCAACCAAAAATCTCCTTGTTAAAAGATAGCGTTTGTAAATGACAAGGTGAACCTGCAGTACTCCTCCTGACAAGAGAAGCTTGCGCTTCGCAGGCAGACCGGTCTGTGGCCTACGGCCTATCCGGTTCTGGCCACGGGCTTTTGGTCTTAAGAAAAAATCAAAAGGTTTCCAGTATATATCATCATCATCACTAACTCTATAATTTAAGAAGGGGATTGTTTGAGTATTTGAAGAATAATTTCATCTTAGTTTGGTTATGACTTATGTTTTTTTATCAAAGTTAGTTCTAATAATTCTTTTATAATATCAAAAAACAAAATGGTGAAGTTCGGAAATAAATATAAGTATCGAAATTTTGTGAATTTTTTAAAACCCCAAAAATTAAACATGGTGAAGTTCAGAAATTTTATTTTTATATATCTTCTCTATAACTATATTTTAGCAACGTGATATTTTGAAAGGGGAGAAATTTAGTTTAGAGTTCCTTTTTAAAATTGTTATAATTGGCGAAGTTCAGAAAATTTATAAAAAGTTAACCATAGCTGATTTTTTTAAGATTTTAAATTTTAATCTTAGTAGCGAAGCGCAATCTCCTTCCGTAGGGGGGAGTGGCGAAGCCATTGCCTGATTCTATTATAATTTAGGAAGACTATTTTCTTAACAGCTTGAATTTTTAGTTTGAAGTGTTAAAATTTTCGTGATATAGATACAATCATGGCCAAAAGATTTGACAGTTTATCGATAATGGTATATTTTAAATTTGAACTAAAAAAAATACAAATGGCGGAGTTCAGAAAAAAAAAAAAAAATTAAGGCATGGCTGTATTTTTAAATCGTATATTCAAAGTTTTTATCTAAGTTCTTGAAAAATAGTTTTTCCATTTTAATCTTTAGCAGGAGGAAATAGCTTACTGTTATCCTTACCGCTGTGCCATATCCTCCAGGAGGCCAGCAACCAAGGACTTCCATAACTCTTGACAAGTCCATGGTTAAACTAGGATTATTGTAGATAGAGGGGAGTAGGAAAGGGGGAAAAGAAAAAATAATAGCGTAGGCGAGTTGCGAACAGCTTCCCGCGTCTCTGGACCACTGTTAGCCAGCGGCGAATCCACTCCGCCATCCTGAGTCCCCCAAAAGACTCATTCAAACGAAGTTTTTAAGCCGCTCGCTTGCACTTCTCGTACGCTATACAACCCCCCTCCTAGAAGCGGGGCGTATTTTGAAGAGGTGAAGAGAGCCCGTTTGGAAATGTTATCCAAGGGCTAACGCTTCCCCTCCCAGGTTTGGGCACCATTGTAGATAGAGGGGGGTAGGAAAGGAAGGCAAAGAAAAAATAATAGCGTAGGCGAGTTGCGAACAGCTTCCCGCGTCGCTGGACCACTGTTAGCCAGCGGCGAATCCACTCCGCCATCCTGAGTCCCCCAAAAGACATTCAAACGAAGCTTCTAAGCCGCTCGCCTGCACTTCTCGTACGCTATATTAGTACGTAGTGAGGGCTCCATTCCTCTTTTACGGTGACTGTCCGATAACCACCTTTGATGCCTAGCTCGCTCTAAGGTGTGTCACTCACCTTTCTGTCAAATCTACACTGCTCCAGAATTTACTTAGGCGAGATGGCATTGCTCAATACCACAATTTGGAGTTGTGGTGCCCCCTCATTTGGTTTAGCCTATCAGCTGAGATGGTTGTTCGGGATGTGGCCGTTGTTCTCAGTTAACAACTACTTGGATCCACAGGTGAGAGTTTGGGGTGAGTATCAGGGGCAGGGTAACTGACCAAAGAACGGGAATACGAATAGTGAAAAGGATACCAAAGATTGCAGTAACAAACCCTGGCTTATAACCGTCGAGGGAAAGATTTATATTGAGGTAACGGTGTCGAAAGGGTGCGCTCGTACCTAACATGAGAGGAAGTACTGGTCCATAAAAACGAGTAAAGCAGAATGAAATTTTTAGAGCAAATTTAGATGAAAAAAATAGCTCCGAGGTTTCTTTTGTATTTCGAAAGAATGACGATAAAAGTTTTTTATTGTCTTTAGTCCTAGAAAGATGACAACACTAAGAAGATGACAAATGAGATAAGGAGAATGAGATGCAGTCCGTGGTGCTGACTGGAATAGTTGAGGGAGAATGAGCAAGAGGACTACAGAGAGAGAAATTTATGGACGGTATGACGAGAGTGGCAGGGGGACATCTTAAGTCTGCAGAGTTGTTGCAGCTAATAAGAGACAGTCAGATGGCGCTCCATGCTCGCTGAAGTCCAGGTAGATGTGGCACGTCGGTAGGTAGGTAGGCCTAGAAAATAAGCATAAATCTGAAAAAAAAACAACAACCAGAGACCAATAGTAAAATATTAAGATATATGTACTGGAAATCTTTTAAATTTTGCACCAAAGCCTCTTTATAAATGTATTTTGATATTGTTTTTAAGATATAAAGAATGCACGCATATCGACAATGGCACTAGAACCACTAAACAGAGAAGCTCTCATTATGATAGAAAAAGAGTTCAACGACTTACAAATTACTAATTCGGGGGAGAAATTTGCGTCCAAAAGCTAATGGAAAGGAAAGGCTTGAATTTTAATTCAAGTTAGCCTTGTAGAAATAACTTAGATTTCTCTTCTGGAAAATCGAAGTATTTGTAGCACAGAGACCTATAAAAATCAATCCGCTTCTGGTAAAGGTGCGAAGACGTTAGCAAGAAGTCGTCGATGCAGGAAAATACGAACGGAAAGGCTTCCAGAACCGATGGAAGGTCTGACCACTATTACGAAGGCCATAAGCCATTCGAAGCATCTCCAAGGGGCTAAATGCAATGTTGATCGCACTCTTCGGGACGTCCTCGGGGTGAACAAGGATCTGGTTGAAAGCTCGTATCAGATCAAGACGAGAAAAGAGAGAACGTCCGAAGAGATACGAAGTGAAATCGCATAGTTCTTGTAAGGGATACATATCCGGGATAGTACGAAAATTTAAAGCCCCGTAATTGCCTAATTGCCTAATGAATTTACCAGTTGTAGACATTTGGTCTACATGAAGTGGAGAAACCCAAGGAGACGTTGACGGATGAGCAATTCCATCCTCTAGCATAAATTCAAACCTTCCACATTAGAGAAAGTCTTGCTGTGACTAGACGAGTACAACAAGCGAAAATAGGACTTCCTCTCGCATTTATCGGGTAAACTACGCTGTGTTTGATCAATCTTTCCTTCGAGTGTGGAAAGGTAAGGGCAGGAAACTTGTGCAGATGGCGCTAAAAGGGGCTCAGCCTAAGAGAGACGGACAGAAACGGGAGAACTTAAAGAAGGGGGTAAATCTGCATTAAGTTTGTCTTTGCACTATGAATTATATGTCTGAAGCGCGACGGGACCAAAATTTTAATATGGAACCAACATTAAGAAACTTTGGATTAGAGAGCGCATGCATCTCTGCCATGGTTATGCTGCCCAGTGTATGTGAACGAAAAGCTGAGCGTGGACGAGATTGGGGTGCTGCCATACGCATGTCGCTTAGCAGATATTATATAGAAGGCTGGTAAAATGGCTTCCATGCCTGCAAGGGAAGTACCGGGGGGTAATACTCGTATCTAATACGGGTACCGTTATAGCTCAGGATATTTGAACCGAGTGGCTTTCGGTACTTTCGGAAAAAAGTAATTTTAAATGAGTTGGGTGCAAACGTGATCACAGGGCGGTGTTAAGGGCAGAAGATTGGGATATGGTTTTAGCGTACAAGCTCGATGGACCATACCGGGCTTGTACTTGCCCATGCGGAATTAAGTATATGGTGTATTGGAGGGAGTGTATTTTTAACTCGAACTTAAAAGTCGGGCAATAACGCGAAAATGCTGGGTGCTCTCCTGAGCAGTGCTGGCTTGCTTGACCGTCGGCAGGGTTGCACTCAAGACCACAGTTCGGCTGTGGATGGCATGCCCAAACGTATTGTATTTAATGTAACGGATGAGTTAATGCCAGGTATGTGACCAAGGAATTAGGTGGTAGTATTAGTCTAGGGGCCGACATTCCTTCCGACCTTCTGTGGCAGCCTGTAAATATGTGAGGCTTCTTGGCTAGAAATATCATTAAAGATGTCTCCTGAGATGTCCCTAAGGCCTTTAGCCAAAATCAAGTCCTGGGAGCAGTTGAGGCGTGGTTGCTGTCACATTGACAGCACGTCCCATTATCTAGCGGATAGCGAGGAAATAGTCCGTGCAACCAATATAACTAGACTTTGATGTCCGGCCCCAGTTGGATGGGTCTTTGCTATTAAACAACATCTTACAACCATGTCTCTCAAGTGGGACTTAGACCATGCCGATGCCGATGGAAAGGGTTCTGAGAGGCGTCATTCACAAGTGCCTCATTGGGAACCTTCAATGGTGTGGGCGCGGTAGTGGCGTACTTCACATCGATTATCTACAACGCGGCCACACAAACCATTCATCGGAGGCGACCCGTAACAGGTCGCTCAGCCATTCCCCGGTGCACCTGGGAGTGTGCGACTTGCGTCAAAAACTACAAGTTAGCTCATGCCCGATTCCGGCGGAAC
This sequence comes from Ceratothoa steindachneri, assembly GCA_963969495.1. Classification (NCBI taxonomy): domain Eukaryota; kingdom Metazoa; phylum Arthropoda; class Malacostraca; order Isopoda; family Cymothoidae; genus Ceratothoa; species Ceratothoa steindachneri. The sequence continues at coordinate 25,713,460 of OZ018320.1, read as the reverse complement.
CTAACCTGGTGTAACAAAGTGACCGATACCGAGTTCGGGTGCTTCGTTAGAGAACCCTTCATCAGGTTCACCGAACTTCATGGCACCGATACGTTTCATCAATTTCCTCTATAACCCCTACCGCAAAGATCTGGAAGAGGATTAACAAAATCCGGGGTTGTTATGCCGGCTAAAATACGCCCCACCGTCAATTTACAGGGTTCTTTAGTGAATGACAGACTGGTGGTTAGCAAAGCCTTGGCTGACCATTTCCGTGCCGTCAGTAGTGTCAGCCGTTAAAACAAAGCTTTTCTAGTCTAGAAATCAAACTAAAGCTCTCATCCTCTCAATTTTACGATTAACTCTAACCTTCCGCATAATGCTTTCTTTTCCATCCACGAGTTATGTGCTGCATTGTCCCTTTGTGGCTCTATAACGTACGAGAAGTGCAGGTGAGCAGCTTAAAAGTGTCGTTTGAATGAGTTTTTTGAAACTCAGGATGGTTGACTGGATTCGCCACTGGCTAACAGTGGTCCAGCGACACGGGAAAATGTTCGCAACTCGCCTACGCTATTATTTTTTCTTTGCCATTTCCTGCTCCCCTTATCTACAATGGTGCCCAGACCTGGGAGGGGAAGCGTTAGCGCTTGGAAAACATTTCCAAACGGGCTCTCTTCACCTCTTCAAAATACGCCCCGCTTCTAGGAGGGGGGTTGTATAGCGTACGAGAAGTGCAAGCGCACGGCTTAAAAACTTCGTTTGAATGAATCTTTTTTGAGACTCAGGATAGCTGACTGGATTCGCCGCTGGCTAACAGTGGTCCAGCGCCGGAGAAGCTGTTCGCAACTCGCCTACGCTATTATTTTTGTTTTGCCCCTTTTCCTACTCCCCTCTATCTACAGCTCTACTTTCCCTGCCTTTGACAACATATATGAATGAAGGGCTCTTGCCAATCATCATAGCGCGTTGGGATTGTCCTCCCATTTGTCAAACCGGGCAGGGACGGGTTGGACGCAGATGAGTGCTGCCCTATAGCTCTTACAAGCTGGCGGAGGAAGCTACTAGAGAAGATGGTGTTAGTGTGCATGGGATATTTATAATACAAGCAGAGTGCGAATTAACTAAATGTAGGTTGGCCAAATAGTCGACTATCTTGGAGCTCCGGGATAATAGAAAACGTCTACAAAAATAACTTTACTAATATGCAAATTAATATTCTCTTACAAAATTAAAAGGAGTTTTAAAACAAGCTATTTACATACGAGACATACACGAGTCTCAGCGGCTAAAAGAGGGGAAGGGGAGACTTGGCGGGGACAGTCACCGTACAAACAAAAGAACAATATTGACCGGGGGTCGCTCGAATGACCTTGAACATATTCGAAGCCGACGATGGAGGCTTAGCCTGGGGGGAGGGTTAGTAGAGAGAACACTTGCACAGGAGAGTTACGAGTTGCCGTTACCTCTGAGATTTAGTCCAAGGGAGTAATCCTTACCTTAGAGCAAAGTTCAAATAATAATATCTTGACAATGACTATTAAAGGGATGAACTTAGATCTTGCTTTCGAGTAGAAGATGACTCACATGAATTAAACGAAAATACCCGGAGCTTGAGGGGTTATTCAAGAATTGTGCAGAATCCATTTTTTTTAAGAGCTCATCTGGCGACTGCCTAGTTGGGCATTAGTAGCGGTATTAAAAATTTACCTACTAGGCTACTTTAAAATCAAATTAAAAAACCCACACCCAAAACCAAAAACCAAAAAAAAGGGAAGAGCCAAAGAATAGGAGGCAAGCTCCTGTGTCGGGGGAGATTCCCCCGGCGCAGGAACGTGTAACCTATAAGGGAAAAAAACAAAAAACAAAACTGATAAATAAAAGGGGAAAGGCCGGCCACCCGCCAAAAGTCTTAAAGTTCAACAGGCAATGTGCACGCACTCGTCCCGAGTACAAGGGACAGGAGGTAGCGACCCCGCCCATCCGGTACCGGGACAGGCAACGGGCGTGAGGATCACCCAGACTGGGATATTCAACAAGAATAGGCCGAACAGTCTAGGGGACAACGCAGTCGTCACAATGGGACGCTGGCGAGCACTCGATCAAATGGCGATGCGTGACGCGAGTGTGGCCGATTCGGAGACAACAGAAAGCGACCTGAAGCCGTTGCAGCATTAGGGGACAGGTCCATGGGAACAGTCGCGGCGCAATGGCACGCAACTTTAAGTTCCCTTCGACCGTCAACCATCTTCTTTGCCAAGCATTCCGAAGAGCTGCCTGTATTCCTGCCATGCAGTCAGTGTTAGGAAGAGCGAAACGCTGGTCCGGTCGCATGGTACTACAGGAGTCTTTAGTACCCTCATCGGCGCGATCATAACCCGCAATTCTAACATGTCCAGGAACCCAGCAGAAGATAATCTCGACATCCGCCCGGCTCGCCCAAACCGTGGCGTCACGGATATCGCGAACCAGGAGATGCGGAGATTCCAATGCCCTGAGAGCACTCAGGGCGCTTTGTGAGTCGCTGTAGATCACAATCCGGTCTCCGAAGCAGGCACGTTGGGCAATCTCCCGTACCGAGTGGTGTATTGACACCAACTCGGCCGTGAAAATAGACGCAGCATCTGGCAAAGCCCCGCTGACTTCAAACAGAGGGGATACGGCGTGGAAGCCGACCACCTCTTGGGACTGGGAGCCATCCGTATACACTGGCACAGGTCCAGCGTGACACGATGTGTGCTCCGAAAAGGTCGAACGCAGTACCCCCAGCGCTGTACAAGCTTTGGGAGCAGAGGCGTGGCGACAAATAGCCAAATGTGGTACCCTCCAGGGTGGCGTCCTGGGCAGAACCAGGGGCGCCACCGGCTCGAGAGTTATATCTAGCTCTCAAAGGAGTTTCCTGGCCCTAAAACCAAAGGGCTTAGGGTATGAATGGCGTCTCTCGGTGGCATAGGCACCGTAGAAATCAGCTGTGGATGCAGTGAGAGCTGTTGGCGACTGAGGGAGGCGTCGGGCTTGTGCGTACAGGCAAGTGATTCACTGTACGCCGCGTAGAGCGAGTAGCATATCCCAGGCATCGACTAGTAGGCTCTCAATGGGGGAAGTGCGGAAGGCACCAGGCACTAGGCGAAGACTATTTTTTTTTAATTCTATAGAGCCCATCTGGCAACTGCCCACATGGGCATAAGTCGCCGAAAAACACGACAGCCTAGAACTAGGCTACTTTAAAATAAAAAAAAGAAAACTTAACAATGATATAAATTGGAAAAACTTAACAATCAGGAAGCAATCTCCGGCAGCGGGGGCAGGTCCTCCTCACCCCAGTGCAACCTACAAACAAAACAATAACAAAAAAAGAACCTTAAATAAAGGGAAGAGCCCGGACTCCCCCCAAAAGTCCACAAGTCAATGCGCACGAATCCGTCCCGAGTACACGGGACAGGCGGTAGCGACCCCGCCCATCCCGGTACCGGGACAGGTATCGTGCGCGAAGATCACCTAGACTGGGACATTCGACAAGAAAGTGCCGAACAGCCTAGGGGGCGACGCAGTCGTTGCAACAGGGCGCAGGCGAGCGCTCCATCAAATAGCGATGCGTCACACGAGTGTGTCCGATTCGGAGACGACAGAAAGCAACCTGAAGCCGCCGCGGCATTGGGGGATAGGTCCATGGGAACAGTCGTGGCGCAATGGCACGCAACTTTAAGTTCCCTTCGACCATCTCCCATCTTCTTTGCCAAGCAGTCCGAAGATTTGCCCGTATTCCCGCCATGTAGTCGGTGTGAGGAAGAGCGAAACGCTGGTCCGGTCGCAGAGTCCTCGCAAGCTCTTTGGCGCCCTCATTCCCCACAATTCCTACATGTCCAGGAACACAGCAAAAGATAATCTTGACATGTGCCCGGCTCGCCAAAACCGTGGCGTCACGGATATCGCGAACCAGGGAATGCGGAGATTCCAATCCCCGAGAGCACTCAGGGCGTTTTGTGAGTCGCTATAGATCACAATCCGGTCTCCGAACCGGGCACGTCGCGTAATCTCCCGTACCGAGTGGTGTTTTGCTACCAGCTCGGCTGTGAAGACAGACGCAGCGCCTGGTAGAGCCCCACTGACTTCAAACAGAGGGGATACGGCGTGGAAGCCGACCCCCTATTGGAACTTGGAGCCATCCGTATACACTGGCACGGTTCCAGCGTGACACGATGTGTGCGCCAAAAAGGTCGAACGCAATACTCCCGGCGCAGTACAAGCTTTGGGAGCAGAGGCGTGGCGACAAATAGCCAAATGTGGTAACCTCCAGGGTGGCGTCCTGGGCAGAACCAGGGGCGTTACCGGCCCGAGAGCTATATCTACCTCTCGAAGAAGTTTCCTGGCCTTAAACCCAAAGGGCTTAGGGTATGACTGGCGTCTCTTGGCGGCATAGGCACCATCGAGATCAGCTGCGGATGCAGTGAGAGCTGTTAGCGACTGAGGGAGGCGCCGGGCTCGCGCGTACAGGCGAGTGATGCATTGCACGCGGCGCAGAGCGAGTGGCATCTCCCCAGCATCAACCCACAGGCTCTCAATGACGAAAGTGCGGAAGGCACCGGTCGCAAGGCGAATGCCGGTGCGGTGGATCGAATCCACCTTCCGCAATAAACGCTCGGCTGCGGATGCATAAAACTCGCATCCGTAGTTGAGCATCGAACGAACAAGGGATCGATAAAAAAGTAGGGCAGTAGCCCTATCAGCGCCCCAAGCGCTGAACGTCACGGAACGGAGAATGTCCATGGCGCGGGTACAGGAGACCCTAAGGCTGCGAATATGAGCCTCCCAGGTGAGGCATCGGTCGAATACAAGACCAAGGAAACGGTGCGACTCAACCACATCCAGGCGCACCCCATTAAGAAACAAATCTGGGTTGGGGTGAAGCCGTGGATGGCGGCAGAAGTGCACCCCCTTAGTCTTGGCCAAAGAAAACCGAAACCTGTGCGCTTCGGCATAAAGAGAGACGCGGGTCAATGCCTGTTGGAGTCGACGCTCCAGAGTTGGCATCTGGGTCGCGCCAAAAGAGATCGAAGGGTCGTCCACGTAGAGCGTAGCGAGAACATCTTCCGGCAGCACCGAGGTGATGCCGTTAATGCTCAGGGCCCAGAGTGTGACACTGAGGACACTTCCCTGCAGGACACCCTCTTCCTGCTCCTTTGGGCCGGAGAGGGGTCCCCCACCCATACGCGGAATCGACGATCCCGCAAAAATTCAGATATAAACATTGGGAGGCGTCCCCTCGCCCCCATCGTGTGGAGAGTCTCCATGATACCGTATCGCCATGCGGTATCATAGGCCTTCTCCAGATCAAAAAACACCGTGGCGTAGTGCTGTCTACGAAGGAAAGCCTCGCAGACGGCATTTTCCAGTTGGAGCAGAGCATCCGACTTGGAGTGGAACTTGCGGAAGCCGCACTGTGTGGAAGACAGATTGCCTCCGCTGTCCAGGAAAAAGGCTAATCTAACATTTACCAATTTCTCCATCAACTTGCACACGCAAGAGGTTAGAGAGATTGGGCGGAAACCGGTCGGAGTAGAGTGATCTCTCCCCGGTTTGCGAAAGGCGAGAACAGTAGCGATTCGCCAGGAGTCTGGGAGAAGACCTTCCACCCAGATCCTGTTGAACAAATCTAACAGAAAGGCCATACCTCGCTCACCCAGGTGTCGAAGCATGGCTTACGGGACATCTTCCGGACCATGGGCCGTGTCCGCGCACGAAGCGAGAGTGGAATGCAACTCACTCACAGTAAACTTGTCGTTTAAAGGTTCTCCGCTTCTGGAGGTAAAGTCCAGCCAGCGGCCTTCCGCGACATCAAGACGTGCATTGAATGCTGGCGGAGTAGCATCACGGCTAGAGAATGCGGAAAAAGCGGTCGCTAAGGATTCCGCCACGGACGCGGGGTCCGAGATTGCGGTCCCATTCTCCCCGGAAACGGAAGGGGGGTCCTGCGAGAACTTGCCCCGAATCCTTTTGACTCGCTTCCACACCTCAGCTAAAGGGGTCTTCCCGTTAAGTGAAGACACGTATGCCCGCCACGAAGAGCGGCGGGCGTGCTTCGAAATATACCGGAACCTAGCCCTAGCTCGATGAAATTCACCGACAGTGAAATCGTTCAAGCGGCGCTTATAGCGCATGTAGGCATAACACTTCTGTTTGAGGGCCGTCTCACACTCGGCCGACCACCATGGGAGTGGTCGGCGTGCAAAATAGCCAGACGTCCTAGGAATAGTAGTCAGGCCCACGTCGATGAGGTTGCCGGAGAAGAACTCAACGGCCTCATCTACCGACCTAAACTCCTCGACTGAGATAGAGAATTCAGTCATTTCCTGAAATGCAGGCCACCGCGCCCGCGCCAAGCACCACCGAGGTGGTCTCTCAGGCGGCAGTTGCCCTGAAAATGATATTTGAATGGGAAAGTGATCACGACCATGGAGGACATCGACCACGCCCCAATCAAAATCAGGCTGTGCATCCGGGGAGCACAAAGATAGGTCAAGGCAAGAAAATGAAGCGGTTCTCGGACAGTGATGCGTAAACTCATCCACGTTTAGGACACCCATCTCAAGCTCTTCGATCAGATCGGCAAGGACTTGTCCCCTGGGATTTATGGAGTAATCTTCCCAGAGAGGATGCCTGCCGTTCAGATCTCCAAGCAAGAGATAGGGCCTCGGCAACCGTGCCACGACGCGGCGGAAGTCGCCCGCATCGAAGTCAGCTGACGGTGGAATGTACGCAGAAATGATAGTATACCTCCTATCCAGGTGCAGCTGCACAGCCACTACCTGAAACGAGGTATCTAAAGAGAAAGTAAGAACGGAGACATCATGCTGGGTGTGAACCACACATCCCCCAGCCAGGCCATCCCGTGGTGGTGGGGTCGCAAGACCCATATACCCCGGGAGGGCAGGCAGGGGGCACGCGCCTAGCATGGTCTCCTGCAAAACGATAGCTAACGGTGAACGGGATGAGACGAGCCTCCGCAGCTCCTCCCAGTTGGCCCGGAGTCCACGGCAATTCCATTGAAGGAATATGCCCTCCAGGCCTAGCTCGGAGGAGACGCGGGGGCCCTCCTCGAACTGAAGACCCTCACGGGAATGGCCGTACGCTTCCCGGGAGCAGAACCCCGTGCGCTGTTGGCCGGAAAAAGAGCTGAAGGCGCTGTCGCCTTCGAGGACTTATTGGGGGAGGTTGGGCTCGCCATGCGAGTCTTTTCCTGACTTCGCCTCGAAACCTTAGGCGGGCGCTGCAGCTTCGGAGGCAGGGGGCCCTCTTTTCGAGGAACCACCGTCTCCGAGCCACTCGCTCCACCTCGGGGCGTGGGCGAAGGAGCCGAAGCTCCTTTGTTGCTGTCCTCCTTTCAGGGGACAGCTTTAGGAACCCCCGAAGATGGCCTGGCGACCATCTTCAGGGGTGTTGCCTCCTGTGAGTCTGACGACTCTGTGGAGGCGCGTGGCCGTTTCGCCTTACGGGAACTGGTCACGCTGGGGGAAGAGGGGGGGAGCCCTGGTTTTAGCCGGGGCTGGGTGTGAACCCTTTTTGCCGCCAGCTCTACCAGGGGAGCGCCCGGGTTGGGTAGAGCCCGCAGAAGCCTCCGAATGGGCGCGGAAACAACCGTGCTCGTTGGCCTGGATGGGCCACGAGCAGAGGGTGCCTTTTGAACTACTGAGGCATATGACGTCCCAGGCAGAGCTGGGCGCGCCAGGACCAAGTCCTTAGCCTCGCGGAATGAGAGTCTATCCTGGGCCTGAACGGCCAGGATTTCTTTCTCCAGGAGATATGCACCACATTGCTTCGAAGAAGCAGGGTGCGGCTCTCCGCAATTGACACACTTGGCCACACACGATTTGGACTTATCGTGTGCGACCTTGGAGCAATTTACACAGACTTCGGGTGACCCCGACTTTGCACGTCTACATGAGCGATTCGTATGGCCGAAGCGGTGACAGTAATAGCACCGCCGCGGCAGTGGCACGAATGCCTTCACGCGGTAGCGGTACCAACCGGCACGCACCGACTCAGGGAGCTTGTCACTGTCGAACGTGACGAAGAGTGTAGGGGTGGGTGTCGAGGCCCCTCCCTGTTTTCTCATCACACGTTCGACCTTGACCGCCCCATGGTCGGCCAGCTCTAGGGTGATGTCCTCAATGGAGTAGTCAACGAGTTCCCTCGCATAAACTACTCCTTTCACAAAGTTCATGGTAGAGTGCGGCGTCACACTCACCGGGGTGCCATGAAGTGTCCGAAGAGCACTTATCTTGGCCGCCTCGGCGGGATTCGCCGCATTCGCCAGAAGGCTGCCGTCCGAGAACCGCTCACCTTCGGCTCTCTACCAATTGCACTAGCTAATCCTCTCCTCTGATGGATCATGTTGCCCTTGGACAACATGGTGCCATCAGTGGAGCGAATAACGAGGAAGCGTTTGAAGCCAGCGAACTCGAAAACGCCAGGTAACCTCTGAATCAGGGGCCCCGATGTCATCGAGGCTCCGCCCTGTGCACTTTTGGTGTTAGTCTTGGTCAGGGGCTCCGCACACGAGGGGGTAGAGGGGCCGGATGTGCCGATCTTGGCTTGGTCGCCTACCAAAGTGGCAGCAGACCCATCCGTCCCCGCAGCCCCCGCGGATGGAGAGGAGCCCCGAGTCTTTTTCGTCTTTTTCTTTTTTGGAGAAGAGGGCGGGGAATGAACCCGCTTTTCACCTCCGCCGGCAGAAGCCCCCAGGCCAGATGGACCGGCCTCAGCCAGGTCCCTCTCCGAAATGGAGAAGGTCCTGGTTGTCGTAGGGGCACCTGTCGGAGGAGATCCCTCCCCTCCTTTTACTGCCTCGGAGCCCTCAGCCATTTGAGGAGGACCTTGCATAGGGGCGGATTCGGGTTCGGTGCTTGGCGCCGAGCCCGAATTCCCCCCCATGGAAGGCCCTACCGTCTGAGGCTGGGTCTCCTCAAAGACCATGTTTATCACAGGAGGGGCCTCCAGTTGGCCATCCCCTCCCAGGACATCACAGGTCCCCTTGGCAGTGTCGCCAGTCTTGTGTGGGGAGGCACAGGCCTTGACCCCAGCAAGGTTTAAAATTCTTGCCAGCAGGTCTTTTGAGGGAAGCGACCGAAGGGGCCTGGCTTCCCTCTCCCCCCTAAGGGGGTTTGCCCTACCGAGCCGCTTTGATGGGGAGCGGCTGCCTGCTGGCTTTCTTGGCAGTCCCCTTGTAAAGAAAAGAGGGGACTGCCGCTGGGAAAAGGGAGGTGCCCGAAAGCACCTCCAGAGAAGGGGGTGAGGGGGAGTCCCCTGCACCCGTAGGCGAAGGAGAGGAGTAAGCCTCCTCTCCGGTTAGAGAAATATGGAGGGTCCCCTGTGCAAGCACAGGGGAGGGACCTCCATTTTTTTGCTGGAGCTGCCCGAGGGCGGCTCCGTCGATGGAACAGGGGAAGTTGAGGGTTGGGTTTGTTTTGTTTTTTTATCATCATTGGGCATGGTGACCCTTTTTTAAACACGGGATGCAATCGCGCACACCTCTCGCAGTAGCCCGCACTGCGAGAGGTGCTTACAAGCCCGGCCGAGCCAGGCGCCGCCATTTGGGACCACCCCTCCCGCCTGGTGGCCTGGCAGTCCATCGGCATGGCGGCTCCACCTTAGACACGGCGTAAAAATTAATAGATTGTGAAGAGGAGAGGAAAAGGGATGTGAGGAAGGTATGGGTGGGGATGAAGCAGGTAGTTAAAAACCAGCCACCCCAGACCGGAGCTCAGGGGTTAGGGAACATTGTCCCCCACCCCCTCAGCCCCGATGCGGGACGGTTGCCTGAAAGGAAGGTCAGCATCTACCCTGTGAAATTAGAGGCTGACCAGAGAAAGTTGTGGGAGAGGTTGTGTGAAAAGAGAGGAAACAAGTATTTTGAGGGAAGGAAGAGAGGCTAAGCTGGGGCCGGACGGAGCGCTGGATCCCGTCAGCACGGCGGCCAGGATGGCAAATCGCCGCGCCCCTTACGGGGTAGTCGTAGGAGAGGAGTAAGCCTCCTCTCCTGTTAGAGAAATATGGAGGGTCCCCTGCGCAAGCACAGGGGGGGGGGGGATACAGCCATTTTTTCGGTGGAGCTGCCCGAGGGCGGCTCCGTTGATGAGCAAGGAAATTTGGGAAGATTTGGGTTTTTATTTATTTTTTCATACATGGGCATGGTGACCCTCTTTGTTCTACGGTAAGCAATAGCTCATCAACTCTCGCAGTAGCCCGCACTGCAACAGGTGCTTACAAGCCTGGCAGAGCCAGGTGCCGCCATTCAAGACCACCCCTTCCGTCTGGTGGCCTGGCGGCTCCACCTTAGACACGGCGTAAAAAGATAGATTGTGAAGAGGAAAGGAAAAGGGATGTGAGGAAGGTATGGGTGGGGATGAAGCAGGTTGTTAAAAACCAACCACCCCAGACCGGAGCTCAGGGGTTAGGGAACATTGTCCCCTCCCCCCTCAGCCCCGATCCGGGACGGTTGGTTGAGAAGGAGGTCAGCATCTACCCTGTGAAATTAGAGGCTGACTAGAGAAAGTTGTGCGAGAGGTTGTATGAAAAGCGACGAAGTACGGGAGAAATACAGGCTATCTGAAGGAAGGAAGAGAGGCTAAGCTGGGGCCGGACGGAGCGCTGGCTCCCATCAGCACTGCGGCCAGGATGGCAAATCGCCGCGCCCCTTACGAGGGTGAGGAAGGTATGGGTGGGGATGAAGCAGGTTATTAAAAACCCACCATCCCAAACCGGAGCCATGGGGCTAGAGAACATTGTCCCCTCTCCCCTTAGCCCCGATCCGGGATAGTTGGCTGAGAAGGAGGCCAGCATCTACCCTGTAAAAATTCGAGGCCGACCCGAGAAAGTTGTGGGAGGGGTTGTAGGGGAGAAATACAGGCTGTCTGAAAGGAGAAGAGGCTAAGCTGGGGACGGACGTGGGCCAGGAAGGCAAATTGCCGCGCCCCTTATGGGGGGCTGTGCATACAGATAGTTCCCGAATACGGCTTCACAACCACCTTCGGGTGGGTTTGCCTCCTGTGATTCTAACGACTTGGTGTGGGTACGTGGCTGTTTCACCTTATGAGATTCGGTCCCAGTCCCCAACCCAAGTACTACCACCTGAAAAAAACTTCCTTCACATTCTATCCGAGTACATCTCAATATAAACTTTATAGGAGACACAGGACGGGGCAAAACTTCATGAGAGCTGCCTCGTTCGATTAGAGATTCCGGGGTGGTGGAAGGCAAAGTAAAACAAGTTTCTTATAAAGACGAGACCTTTTATTTGAAACACCGCTGTAAAACAAAATATAACTACAATTAAAAGTTAATGAATATTATTTTATACACAAGTTGTATAAAAAAATAGGATGGATTGCTAACATATGTAGGAAAGTGAAGAGAAATGAGGGTGTGACAGCGTCAATAACGCTGGAAGACTGATGATGTGCATTTACCCATAAGTTACGACTAAATTTCTTTCCAGTAATGCAGTCCTTCGCATATGTAAATTAAATGGATTTGTATAATTAATCCCAGATTTGTGAGTTTGGTTTCCTAAAATAATGAAAATTTTAAACTAAAATAAAAACTGATTTTTATAGATTTTATTTTATAAATAATTAATTAAAAATGACCATAAAATCTAAGATTATATATTAGACCTTTTGGTTACCTCAAAACTGCGAGGATAACCCAAATATTACTGTCCCTCGCAACAGGAATAAAGTAACCAAGGCAAATGACCAAACTTGAATGAAAGCCCTTCTCAATGTGATATATGGCACAAATAAGATTTAAAACGGCGCTTTTATACTACCCTGAAGGGATTTTATACCTTGGAACGAAATGAAATCCACAAGTTATTAGCAAACTACATAAAAACTGTGCAGGACAGCGAGCCATAAATGCATTTGGAATGGGTTAAAATAAAGAATGGTTAAGGACAAAGTTCACAGCCGACACAATGGTAAATTAGAGAAGGAACAGGACAAATAATTCGACTGAATGAACAGCTTTTGGCATGTTTGTACTTAATGCTCTGAAGATACTAATGGATACAGACAAAAACTGTAAATTTCCCTTAATCAAATATAGTCATTAAGTAGCATTTCCAGAAAAAGGAAATTGTACGATACTAAAGAGTATCTCTTTAAATATTTGCAAAAATCTTCAAGGCAATAATCAGAATGTCAAAAGGACAAAAACTGAAGACATTAATTGGTCTTACTTCAATGTTTACTCAAGTTGCCGGAAAGAGTGCAAGCAGAGAATATCAAGAGCATTCAATTTGTTAACTGAGAACCTTAAATCTAGAGTTGAAACCCCAACTTGTAGGTGAGTTGCGAATGTCAGGGGATGTCAAACAAGTGTGTTGAGAAGGGCGGTAGTTAGGGGCGGAGGCAGGACGAAAAGGAAGGGTGGAAGAGCCGCAAATAGTACTAGTTGTTTCCTTGCTATATATACTCAGTCCTCAAAATGTTTCTAAAATTTATACATCTTCGAGATTATATCTCAAATGACTCCTTGACAACATAATTCAGAATCTTGCAGCCATAACCTGAAATTCTGAATGCAATTACGAGGTTTAATAAAAAAAACCCGGGCTCTGTGTAGCTCAAAATCAAGTCGGACTAATAAAAACACATGAAATTACTAAGGAAACTTTTTTTAAATGCCATTGATTTCATTTATCTCAATTGTCTAGAAAAAAAAAATATTAAGCCCTCCTATTTGGCCGAAGAGCATAGGGAAAAGTCAGAAATTAACGCTACCTGGTTAAGATACCATCAGAAGTGGAGACGAAAGTTAGATTTATGGCTATGATGTCTGGTGTGGAAAAAAACGACAATAATCCCAGTAGAAAGGCCAGAGTTCTCCAAAACCTAACAAAGTTCGACAAGTGAAATCAAAAGTGAAAGAAATTCGCAGCCATTCCTAAAATTAGTGAGTACTTCCAGACATTGGCAGGTGTGTTTAGATGTTGCAGGGAACTATTGGAGACAATCTCAATTTAGAATGTTAATTTTTAACTAAAAAATATACATCTGGGTATTTTTTTTATTAAACCTCGTAAATACCACTTTAAAAATTGTAGTGCCTTATATATAGTAGTCAGTAGCAGCTATAGTAACCTGAACATTCAAGATATAAAAAATAACGATCTTCATATCTTTCTATTAATATTAGATAAAATAAACAATAGCACACACGATGACATAAGCAAATTCTGGAACAAATATAATAGTAACTTTAAAAAGCCAAATCTTTTCTTAAATCAATACAAGCCTAATATAATACCTAAAAGTATAAGCTCTTTTAGTAATCTCTGCATCATGTAAATAGAAGTAAACATCCTTTCACATCACGTAAGATTCTGCATCTGTAAACAACTTAAAAAAAAAGAATCGAAAAAATTCTGCTTGATAGATTGGACATTAAAACTCCCTCGAAAATGAGATAGTAATTAAACGTCACTCTAGATCAGTGGTTTTCAACAGGGAGTGCGCCGAGAGACTCAATTAGCTAAAGGTGCTGCGAAAGTGACCAAGAAATCATTTTTAAAATGCATAAATTGCAAAAATTATGCATTTCAAACATTTATAACAAAATCTAACGACACTTGAAAGAATTTGGAAACTAGCTTCTTTGCATTGTACAACATAAAAACAACGAAAGGAGAAAGATTGCAGACAGTGAATGAAGAAATGTGAGTTGCCTTGACAATTATACGTCCCAGTACTAAAGAATTATGTGATACCCATCATGCTCAAATTTCACACTAAACTGTTAAAGGTAACATTTATTTTCTAATTTTTATGTCTTATTTCGATTAAATTAGGTTAAATGTCAATCGTGGTTAATTTTGAAATGCTTTCCATGTAATTAAGTATTTATACATAAATTATTTAATATCGGGGTGCCACGACTGCTTCTAGATAATAAAAAGGGTGCCACTATCATGAAAAGGTTGAAAACCACTGCTCTTGATCAAGAAAGAAATTTGTTTCATTTTCTCTCATAACTTTATTATTATTACCCGATTTAGACATATTTATTCTTAACCAAACATTTGCATAAACAAATTTATGTATTCTAAATAAGAAACTTTATTTACAAATTGGTATATTTTAAAAAAGGGCCTTAGAAAAATAGTATTTCTTAACAAGTGATTTTAAAAACAATTATATATATATATATATATATATATATATATATATATATATATATATATATATATATATATATATATATATATATATATAAAGTATATATATATATATATATAAAGATAAAGATTATTTACATTATAGTAGTTGAAAAAAAGTTATCTCAAAAAAATTATAGCAAAACTGTTATCAAAAAGCAAATGAGTGAATTTGAAAATATACAAATAGGGTAAAAGTACTAGATAATGAGTGAATAGTATAGAGAAGAAATTGAAACAAAATTAAAAAGTTACATTTTCACATTTGTGCATAAAGTAATGTTGGACAAAAAATGTAAAAGGAAATGTAAAAAGTTGTGAAGATTCTGTTTTGGAAACAAGAATTGTTCATAAGTTTCCTCCCTCCCATCGACTTATCAACGAGCGAAGTTAGAGCGAATTCCGAGAGGGAGATGGTGGAGCATTCCGCGACATGTTTCGAGGGATTAAGATCGATCCCTCTTGGCTGCTTTGAGCTAAGGGGGTCGCGGAGGAGGTGGATGTGCTGGACGATGAGATGACAGAGTGGTGGTGAGTGGGGCAGCAACTGTTAAGATCAGGAGGAGTTTCGGGCGATCTCTCGATGGTCTGTTGCAATGCCACCGGGGTCAACCACTCCTTGGGGAGGCAACGTTGCAGGAAAGGGACACACGAGGACACATACGCCAGTCGATTGACCCACGTTGGAATTTCTTTCCCCACCAAAATCTAGGGAATATAACCAAACCATCCATCTTAGCAATCTGATTGTACTTTTATGCGGGGCAGGGGAATACCCATACCCGAAGTATATCTGTATGCGAGGCGGGGAAATATCCATACCCGAAGTATATCTATGTGGGGCATGATAATACCTATAACCGAACTATGCCTGTATGCGGGGACGTAAGAATACCCATGCCACCTAAAAGCGCGATACCCAATGTGGGGTAGAGTGGGATTCATGAAGGCCAAATCCCCTTTTGACTTGTAAACTGGTGGATGATGATTTTTCTTGTTGGCATTGTCCAAAGTAAAGAACCCCCCACCCCACCCACACCGACCAGCCTGCAGTCATGGTATTCAGTCAAAAGGTTTCATTGGCATGGTAACCAGAACCAGGACTTGCATCACCTCAATTCACCATCCAACTATGGCCCCTTAAAAAAACAAAAAACAAACAAACTCCACCCTTGTCCAAATCATCACGAGGGTTCCACAAAAAAAAGAGGGATCGGCGCGCATCAACTGGACAGGGTAAAGGACACCCATACCCAATTCCATAGTACTATGATGCGCTGGCGGAGAAGGGCCTTTCAGTGGGAGGTCCCCTATCCTATCTTAGTGGCCTTCCACGACGCGCCATTAAAATGGTATTTTACAGCTCCACACACAGGTCCTCACTCAGCTCTCTCTCTGTTATTACACACACTTTTATCAACTTTTTTCGTTTTTTTACCAACCCTTCCAGATTTATATAAGTTCGTGCCACTTCGCAAAATTAACCCAAAATATATATTTTTTACAATAAATTCTAGTTATTTTGTTCTACAAGATTTTCCCATTGTATTGGTTCCCCCCTCCCCCCAAAAAACCATTTGAAAAAATTACGATTGCTATGCGAACTATTTTGAGCTAACTACATAACTCTTCCTAATAAGCAACACATGAATACTAGACAAGATAGGCCTAATTAGGCTATAAACTAAGACTAGGTTAAGCCTAATTAAGCTATGAATTAGGACAAGGCAGCATAATTAAGCTATGATTTTCTTTTTAAATTCAGCCACCTGACGAATCCTATGAGGGCATAAGTCACCGTAATTAAAATTCCAGCCTAGTGCTAGGCTCTTCTGAAAGTCGTCGCCCCCCCTCCACACAAAAACAAACACCAAAAGAAATAAGAAGGAAGCACGTTCCGATGTCGGGAAAGGGGGGGGGGGGGCTCAGCCGGTGTATGAACAAACAACCTGCCACAGAGTTAAATAAAGTGGAGAAGGCCAGCCTTCTCCAAAAAGTCATAGTCTACAAGTCTGTGTACACGAACTCGTCCTGAGAACAAGGAACAAGAGGTAGCGACTCCGCCTCGGTCGTCCCGAAACAATGACAGGTAACGTGCGTGAAGATCACCCAGAGAGGGACATTCAACAAGAATGTGCCGAAGAGTCCAGGGGGCAACGCAGTGGTTGCAATAAGGCGCAGGCGAGCGCTCATCAAATGGCGGTGCGTCCCGCGAGTGTGTCCAATTCGGAGACGGGGTCTCTCCTTTGGAGGATACACTGTCACCCAGTTCAGCCAGGTTCAAAGGAGCATAAGTTCCTTTGGTGCTGTCCTCCATTGGGGGGAGGGGTGGCAGCTTGTGAAACCAAGTAAGGCAGCTCCACGACTACTTTCAGGGGTGTGCCTCCTAACGACCCGGTGGAGGAGCGCGGCCGATTTTAGCCGAGGCTGTGTGTGAGCCCTTTGTGTAGACACATTTACTAGGGAAAAGCCAGGGGTGAGTAAAACCAGCAGAAGGTTGCGAATGGGCGCGGAAATGATCGTGCTAGTAGATATGAAGAGGCAAGGAGCAGAGGGTGCCTTTTTTTAAAAAAAATGAGGCATAATATGTCCCAGGCAGCGCCCGCCCCAAGTCCTTACCTCGCGAAATGAGAGACCTTCCGTAGCCTGAACAGCCAGGAATTCCTTCTCCAGGAGATAGGTTCCACATTGCTTCGAAGCGGGGTGAGGCTCTCTGAAATTGATACACTTGGCCATACACGATAGCAATTTATCGTCGACGGCCTTGGAGCAACTTAAACAGACATCGGGTAAACCCGACTTTGCCGTCTACAAGTGATTCGTATGGCCGAAGCGGCGGCAGTAGTAACACCACTGCCGCAGTTATACGAATGCCTTCGTGCGGTATCGATACCAACCGGCACGCACAGACACGGACCCTATCACTGTCGAACGTGATAATGAGTGTTGGGTTGGTCTCATACATATAACATGGACCGCTCCGTGGTCGGCAAGCTCTTAGGTGATGACTTCTAGAGTAGTCCAAGAGTTTCATTGCGTAAACCACTACATTTACAAAATTCATGCTAGAGTGCGGCGTCAAACTCACCGGAGAGAAAGTGTCCGAAGGGGACTAATCATGGCCGCCTCGGAGGTATCAGCCGCATTCGCCAGAAGGCTCCCGTCCGAGAAATGGGTCACTTTCGGCTTTATATCAATCAAGCTAGCTAATGCTCTCCTATGATAGATCATGTTCTTAGCCAACATGCTGTCATCAGTAGAGCGAATAACCAGAAAGCATTTGAAGCCAACGGGCTCGAAAAAGCCAGGTAGTGTCTCAATGAGAGGCCCCGACATAATCGAGACTCCACTCTGCGTACATGCCACTTTGGTCTTAGTTTGGGCCCCCTTAACCGAGGGCAATCGGGGCTGGATGTACCGATGTTGGCCTGGACGCTTGCCGAACCGTCAGCTAACCCGTCCGTCCCCGGAATCCCCGCGGAGGGAGAGACACTATTCCTCCTCTTTGTCTTATTCCTGTTCTTTCTCTTTAAAGAGGGGCGGATAATGAAACCGCTTCTCTTCACCGCCGAAGGAGTCCCTAGGCCAGAGGACCAGTCTCAGCAAGATCCTTCTCAAAAATGGAGAAGGCCTTGGCTGTCAAAGGGGCATCAATCGGGGTTGAAGGTCCCTTTTCTCTTTGCAAGTCCTCATGGGCCCGAGCTGTCTGAGAAGTTTGTACAGGGGGACTCGGGGCATTGTATTTGAACTCAAGCCCAACCCCCATCCCCCTGGAAAATCCGTCCATCTGGGGCTAGGTCACCTCCGGGACCATGTCTATCTCAAGGGGGCATCCATGTGTCGCAGGAACATGAGACATACATACAACAGTCAAATAAAATGTAGGACAGCCTCCTCCAAAAAGTCAGGTAGTCCGCAAGTCTGTGTACACGAACCCGTCGCAAGTACAAGCGGTAGCGATCCCGCTCGTCCCGGTATCAGGACAGGTAACGTGCGCGAAGATCACCAAGCCTGGGATATTCAACAAGAATGTACCGAACAGTCTCGGGGTCAACGCAGTCGCCTAATAAGATACCAGCGAGCGCTCCATTAAATGGCGGTACGTCCCACGAGTGTGTGCAATTTGGAGATGACAGAAAACAACCTTAAGCCGTGGCGGGATTGGGGGTAGGTTCATGGGAACAGTCGCGCCGCAATGGCACACAAGTTAAGTTTCCTTCGGCTGTCTTGCATTTTCTTTGCTAAACAGCCCGGATTCCTGCCAAGTAATTGGTGTGAGGAAGAGTGAAATGCTGGTTTGGTCGATCACTCCTCGCGGACTCTTTGGCATGCTCATTCCCACATGTCCATGAACCCAGCAAAAGATAATCTCGACACCAGCACGGGTCGCCGAAACCGTGGCGTCACAGATATCGCGAACCAGGGAATGTGGAGATTCCAATGTCCCGACAGCATTCAGAGCGCTTTGCGCGTCGCTATAGATCACAATCCGGTCTCTGAGCCGGGCACGACGCGCTCTCTCCCGTACTGAGCGGTGTATTGCAAGCAGCTCGGCCATTAAGACAGACACAACGACTGGCAAAGCTCCGCTGACTTCAAACAGAGGGGGATACAGCGTGGAAACCGAACTCCACTTGGTACTTGGAGCTATCCGTATATACAGGCACGGTTCCATTTTTTTATTTTTTATTTTAAGAGCTCATCTGGCGACTGCCTACTTGGGCATTAGTCGCCGTATTCAACACTGCCTAGTACTAAGCTACCTTAAAATAACATGCAAAAAAAACAAAAACCAACAATAAAAATAAAAAAAAGGAAAAAAGCAGGAAGCAGGTTCCGGCGTCGGGGGGAGGTTGCAACCTAACACAGTGTGCTCCAAAAAGTTTGAATGCAATACTCCTGGCGCTGTAGAAGCTTTGGTAGGAGAGACGTGGCGACAAATAGTCAAATAAGGTCTGGAATCCTGGGCAGAAACTAGAAGAGCTATGGGACCGAGAACTAAATCAAGCTCTCAAAGGAGTTTCCTCGCCCTGAACCTACGAGTGGCATTTCTCATCACAATAGACACCAAGATCAGGCTAAAGATTTTAGAGTACCGTATTTGCCATTGCTTACTACAGGAGTTCGAAAGGTGGTCATGGTATACAGGAAAGGAAAACATTTGCAGTGTATATATATATCCTGCCTGATGTATTGAAGGTTTGTAAATGCCAGATGTTTAAAATTTTGTAAAGCTGGGGTTGTGATTTTTCCACTAATCCTCACTCTAGAAGGTGGAACTTGGCTTTCCATCTTGAGCTCACACTTGAGAAGTGTATTCAACATGCCATCTGCAACAGTCTCACACTTGAGAACTGATCTGCAACAATCACTCAATTCTGCATTGCATTGTTTGAGGTGACCAAAAATGGATGCTACAAGTGGTAAATGAGAAACTGATGCCTACAGCAAAATTGACTTCATCCACAGAAGTCATTGCTGTGTGTTTGGTGGAACATAGAAGGTGTTGTTCATTATGATGTACTGGAACAAAGAAAGACCAATATTGCAGGCATTGGTTGCACCAACTTGATAGTGCAAACAAAGCATTACATCATCAGTAAACATCTTTGGTAAGCAGAATTTTGTTTCCTGTAAAGGGGTTATCCTGGCAAATGGTGAGCAGAAAAGGTGTTATTCTCCAGCATGACAATGAAAGGGCTCACTTTACAAGGATACCCAGGGAGATTTTTTTTTTTTGTAGAACCCATCTGGCAACTGCCCACTAGGGCATAAGTCGCCGGAAACACGACAGCCTAGAACTAGGCTACTTTAAAATAAAAATATGAAAACATAACAATGATAAAAATGTGAAAAACTTAACAATTAGGAAGCAATCTCCGGCATCGGGGGGGAGGTCCCCCTCACCCCGGTGCAGGAGCGTGCAACCTACTAAGAAAACAATAACAAAGCAAATAACAAAGCAAAAAAAAAGAGAACCTTCTTAAATAAAGGGGAGAAGCCCGGCCTCCCCCCAAAAGTCAATGTGCACGAGCTCATCCCGAGTAAAAGGGACAGGTGGTAGCGGTCTTTTTAGTCTTTCTTGTCTTTTTCTTCTTCTTTTTAGGAGAGGAGGGCGGGGAATGAACCCGCTTCTCACCTCCGCCGGCAGAAGCCCCTAGGCCAGATGGACCGGCCTCGGCCAGGTCATTCTCCGAAATGGAGAATGTCCTGGTAGTCGCAGGGGCACCGGTCAGAGGAGATCCCTCCCTCCTTGTACTGCCTCGAAGGCCCCACCGTTTGCGGAGGACCTTGCATAGGGGCGGATTCGGGTTCGGTGCTTGGCGCCGAGCCCGAATTCCCCCCCATGGAAGGCCCTACCGTCTGAGGCTGGGTTTCCTCAAAGACCATGTCTATCACAGGAGGGGCCTCCAGTTGGCCATCCCCTCCCAGGACATCGCAGGTCCCCTTGGCAGCGTCACCAGTCTTGTTTGGGGAGGCACAGGCCTTGACCCCGGCAAGGTTTAAAATTCTTGCCAGCAGGTCTTTTGAGGGAAGCGACCGAAGGGGCCTGGCTTCCCTCTCCCCCCTAAGGGGGTTTGCCCTACCGAGCCGCTTCGATGTGGAGCGGCTGGCTAAGGGCTGCCTGCTGGCTTTCTTGGCAGACCGCTTGGAAAGAACAGAGGGGACTGCCGCTGGAAAGAGGGAGGTGTCCGAAAGCACCTCCAGATAAGGGGGTGAGGGGAAGTCCCCTACACCCGTAGGGGAAGGAGAGGAGTGAGCCTTCTCTCCGGTTAGAGAGATATGGAGGGTCCCCTGCGCAAGCACAGAGGGGGATACCTCCATTTTTTCGGTGGAGCTGACCGAGGGCGGCTCCGTTGATGTTACAGGGGAAGTTGAGGGTTGGGTTTTTTTTTTATATTCATCATTGGGCATGGTGACCCTATTTGTATCACGGGACGCAATCGCGCATCGCCTCTCGCAGTAGCCCGCACTGCAAGAGGTGCTTACAGGCCCGGCAGAGCCAGGCGCCGCCATTTGGGACCACCCCTCCAGCCTGGTGGCCTGGCAGTCCATCGGCATGGCGGCTGCACCTTGGACACGGCGTAAAAAAGATAGATTGTGAAGAGGAGAGGAGAGGAAAAGGGATGTGAGGAAAGATGGTTGGAGATGAAGCAGGTTGTTAAAAACCAACCACCCCAGACCGGAGCTCAGGGGTTAGGGAACATTGTCCCCTACCCCCCTCAGCCCCGATCCGGGACGGTTGGCTGAGAAGAAGGTCAGCATCTACCCTGTGAAATTAGAGGCTGACCAGAGAAAGTTGTGGGAGAGGTTGTATGAAAAGCAAGGAAACAAGTGTTTTGAAGGAAGGAGAAGAGGCTAAGCTGGGGTCGGATGGGGTGCTGAGTCCCGTCAGCACGGCGGCCAGGATGGCAAATCGCCGCGCCCCTTACGGAACACCCAGGGAGATATAAAATTGTTGAGATGGGAAGTTCTTCCACATACCCTAGACTCACTGGTATCATTTATTCCAATCACTACTAGAGCATTTCATTAGCGGCAGAACATTTAGAAATAGACATTGAAAGCAGTCTCTCAAACCTTTAAAAGAAACTCGTGAATTTTATAAATGAGCAATTTTGAATTTACTTTTTTGTTAGCTCCAGTCATTGATAATATCGACTACATTATATCATAAAGAGGTTAGTTAAATTTTATTGGCAGGTTTGTTTGTCTCCTTTTTGAAAATACAATTACTTTCTGAACACCTTAATATTAGGTCACTTTAAGGCATTTTGGGGTCAATAGTGTCCCCAATCTAATTATTTTACAAATAGCAATTCCATCTACATCTCTCCGCCCAATTTACATATGAGTGATGTCATATTTAGTTACCTTGTAGATTGCATAGCTGACACCACAATACTAATATTTATTTTGTCCAACAAAAGGATACCTAGTTCTTTATACTTGAAATATACTGAAGACTAATGCAGGCTAGATAGTTACAGCATCAAGCATTGCTAAAATCAAAATAGAAACGCCTACCTGTGCTAGAGAGGATGAAAAATGATTACAATTTTTGTTCATCAAATGGTAGCGATCGCCTCGAAATTCTTTGCCGAGTTCAAGCACTATCCTTTTAACATCTTCCTCTGTGAAATCAGTGTGACCAAGATGAATGCTTTGTCTGAAATTATTATATTTTATTTTTAAACGATGACTGCTGATGATGGTGGGGGGTTATGAAAAGAGGGTAGAAGAAAGAAAAAGAGGATTGGGTGGTCACAAGTGAGGTGATATCAGAGAAACTGGATGTATGGTTAAAAAGAAAGAAAAGATTGAGAAATGGAGCCCTTTAACCAGGATTAAATGCAAATTATTCTAAATAGTAGGAAAAGAAAGAAGCAGTGATGAGGGCAAGAGGTGCACTTGGGGTGGTGATTGCAAGACAAAGCATACATTGGTCAATCAAGTGTGGTGCAAAAAAAGATGGGCCTTCATCGAATCTTTAAGTCAGGAAAGGTGGGATGAGGTGTTCTATATGGTGGAGTTTGGCGAATGGATAGGGATTTTAAATCAGCAAATAGAAGGCAGGCAGTTTTTTCCTATCTCATGGCAGCAATTGACAAGGAAATCACCACCGCAACATACAATGCTTAATCAGGAAAAGTGGAGTTGCAAAGGCAACCGTAGAAGCAGAAACTTAAAGTGTGGGAGGGGCCATAGAAAGGAGATTCTATTTTAATCATTTATGGAAGAAAATAGTTGTGGGAAGAAAGCTAGAAGTGAAAGTAAAAACCGCTAGATATTAATAGGAGCTATAAAATCTAATGCAGTAGTGAGTATCAAATGAGTGAAGATAGATCTGGCTGTAATAATGGAAGTTATTGACAGAGAAGAGATAACAATAGATTGGGTAAACCGTTAAGAATATATAGCTGATGTTCTTGACATATTGTGGAATGAATGAGGAAAACCATACTAAAATATGTTAGAGGCACAAACAAAAGTGAATAGAAGGAAATGGAAGAGGGAGAAGAGGATAAGTGAGAGTGATATAGTGTTGTTTATTAAAAGGATTAAAGAGACTTTTTAATTTAAGAAGTATTAACAAATCTATTAAAAGTAGCAGTAAAGAAAAACCTCTATAGGGATATATAATAAAGTATTATTATAAAAGATAAAATTTAAAATTGGTCAGGAAGATGCACCCAAACTCTAATGAGACCTAGCCCTGTTGGGAGCTCAGGTGTTTGCTGTCTGACATTTGTTTTCCTTTAGTGTGGAGAGTGGTAGTAGTTGGGTGTTAAGGTTAATTTGGTAACAAATCTTTTTATACCATGAGTAAGTTTTGAGGGGCATCTTTGACAACAAATGGAGAGGGAGGATAAGAGAAGCCGCAAGTGGTACCAGGTTCTTCTTTACTGATATTTTGCTCCCCTGGAGCTTCAGGAGAGTTCTTAGTTTCTTGTTAATCTGGGGAATCTCTAGAGGAGTGAAATGTCAGTAAAGAAAAACCTGGTACCCCTCATGGTTTCTCTTATCTTCCCTCTCCAAGGAGTAAATTACAAGTAAAAATAGTCTATTGTTTTTATAGGCCTCTAGAACACAGTTCTTCACACCCTAAAAAACATCACTTACTCAAGTCACTCCTTACTCTACCTACTTTTCACATACTAAGGATACCTCTTAACTTGTCCACTTGTACTCACTAGAGATCTTCCCTTCCACATTGTAGTGAATACATAAAAATTTCTTACTTGAACTTAAATTGTTCTCCAAGGTCTTCTGCATCTCGGGGAGAGATTTCAAAAACGCCGGAGAAAGGAAATGGGTGACCTCCATAAGCATATTCTAGTGGAAAATATATAAAAAATTAACTAAAATAATTTTTTTAATAACTCTAATTAGTGTATGGGAAAACCGTTATGATTTTTCAATTTGCTGTTGCTCTCATCTTTCACTTACCAATGCCATAAATTTCAATTCCAGAATGAAAGACACCTAATCCTATTGAAGAAGTGTATTCATTGATCCAGTACTGAAAAATAAGATCCAATTAATTACACCCGAAGTAAATATCTTACTCTACTTCATTGCCCCCAGGATTCTCTTCAGTTGAACCTGACAGCAATCAGGAATGAAAGCCATGACAGATGGTCTTATCTAGAGGTTTCCTATAGGCTATATTGAAAGTGGTCAATAGCGGAGCAGTGTTATCAGGTTACTGGCTTGAGATTAGTGAATATCAGGGGCTGGTTTGGGAGTGCTCTGTAGGGGATATGGGTGTTGTGTGTTTTATAATGTTCTGATTTGGTGAAGATAGGAGAAATGTTAGTTAATAATTCATATATAATTATGTGTGGTTGGCATGGGGGCAGCAAGGGTGCTTCTGGGCATGGGGGCAGCAGGGGTACTTCTGAGCATAGGCAATTATGGTCATGGGGGCAGCAGTGGAGAGGGTGTGAGGATCATCACAGGTTGCTCAAGAATTGTGTCCTTATCATGTTTAGGTGGTTTGATGGGGGAATTTTTGTTTCAGTTTGGAGGTGGTGTATAGGGGGGGTTTTGTTCAAGCGGTTATGGTGTGGAGAGAACTGTTTGGACAGTTCTGTTCACACACTTAATTTTGATGCTCATCTCATTTTGTGTCCACAAATAAGGTCTTGTGATTTGTGGCTCCGCTTGAACAGGTTAGTTTAAAATCTCTACTGGTAAATTTGTTTAAAGTGTATTCTAGTTTCAAAAAACTTAAGTGTTAACTTAATTTCTATTCAAATTACAGTTCCATACATTTGTGTATACAATTTATGTGATCCTACTATTACAATTCCTAGAATCCTGCTATTTCAATTCCTATAATCCTACTATTAAAAGCCTGACATTCCTACAAATCCTACTATATTCTATTTCAAATACTACAATCCTACTATTTCAATTCCTACACACACAATCTCCAATTTAATTTCCCATCAATACCATATTGTATTTTATTTTAACTTATGATGGTAATCCCAAAGCTAAGGTCTCCAAAATATTTAGAAATCTCAGAAATGTTTAGTGTCAATAATGTTTACATCATTTTAAAGTTTGAACATTTCTATGGAAGCGTTGAACCTCATCTTTCACCTCATCATTGTTGCTGAAGCGCATTCCGGCCAAACCTAGGGAAAAGGTGGTAGTCACTGGATGTCAAGTGCAGACTATAAGGTGGGTGGGTGATGATGTCCCATCCAAACTATTGCAGGAGAGCAACAGTTTGACAGGCAATGTGGGGGTGAGCGTTATCGTGAAGAATGCTTACACCTTTGCTCAACATTCCTCTTCTCCAGTTCTGAATCACCTGTCTGAACTTTTTCAGTGTCTCACAGTACATGTCAGCATTTATTGTGGTCTCCGAAACCATGAAGTTGACCAACAATACCCCCTTTTGATCCCAAAACACAGTTGCAGTGACTTTACTGGCAGACTGTTTTTGTTTGAATTTTCATGGCTTGGGTGAAGAGGAATGCCGCCACTCACGTGATTGTTGTTTGTTTTTAGGTGTGAAGTGGAATGCCCAGGTTTTGTCACCCATGACAATCAAATCCCCAAAGCTGCCATTTTTGTCTGCATAGCAGTGAAGAACTTTGTGAGAAGAGTGACCTCGTTACCGTTGGTGGTCTTCTGCGAGCATTCGCGGGACACATCTTACACACACCTTCCAGGTATTGCAGCTTTCCCACCAAAACCCTACAAATGGTGCTTCAGGAAACCTCAGGAACCAAAATACAGAGATCATCCAGTGATCTGTCAATTTTCATGTAGGATTTGCTCAACCTTCGCGAGTGTCTTGTCGGAAATTGATGGTCGTCCGCTTCTTTCTTCATCGGGAATTTCATTACAACCAGCTGCAAACTACCTACACCACTTGCAGACATTTTTAACATCCATACACTTCCATTAATTGACAATGAATTTTAATCTATTTAATGCCTTTTGCATTCAAAAACTTCACACTAGCATCAATCGGGAGCTCCATCACAAACGGCTGCCGAAACTGAGTGTGTCAGCGAGGTGCATGCTCAACAAACACAGCAGTGTTTCACTTTGGAGACCTTACTTTTGGGATTACCACTCATAATATTTACATTATTAATTAATTGTTTCCCTATTCCTATGGACAAATTAATTATTTTATACTTGACAACATTATTAAAGTAAATATTATTTCTTTCCCAAATTTCTAGTGCAAAATATTCCCAGCCAATTTATATTTCTTTTACATTGATTTAATAAACCATAAAATATATTCTTCATATATTTGTTTTCAATAAATATATTTTTATTTTTATTATTTCTTCATTTTAATTTTACCTCATATTTCCCATCTAACATTTCTTACATCTGTATTATCGATAAAAAGTTATCTTCTATCATTCTAATCTTAAAAAAAATAACAGGAAGGTTATTGTGATAGATAATTTAGTTTATTTCAAATACAACTATATTAAAAAAATATTCCAATGGGCAGAGAAATGGCAAATGGAATTTAACATAAGCAAGTGTAGTGTACTAGGTATAGGTAGCTATAATTAAGTGAATAATTCTAAACTGAATTGGAGAGTTTTAGGGAAGTCAGAATAGGAAAGACAGGTGGCATGGTAAGTTCTGACTTCTGGCCTAGAAAGCAGTACATAAGTGCTAGGAATAAAGCTAATTTTGGTATTGAGGTTTAGTGGGAGGAATGTAAGTAAAATGAGTGCTGATATCATTCTGAAATTATATTTGGCATTAGTTACGCCTCATCTTGACTATGCAGTGTAATTTTGGTCACCATATTACAGGATAGATTTGCTTTGTGTGAGTCTGTGTAAAGAAGGATGACTAAGATGATTCATGAGTTCAGAAGCTTACTAAATCTATATATATAAGAAATGAGAAGAGTCTGAGGTGTACTTGATTGAGGTCTTCACAGGGGTAAAAGGTTATAATAGGGAAAATATAGGTAAGGTTCTTATTTTTAGCGAACAGGATAGGACACATAGCAATGGATTTAAACTGAACAAGTTTAGGTTTAGGAAAGAGATTGGTTGACAAATCAGGTGGTAGATGAATGGAATATGCTTACTATTCATGCAATAGAAGTGTCTTCCCTGCAAGGTTTTAAGAATAGATTGGATAGATTTATGGATGAGGATGCTGCGAGGTGGAGCTGAACTGGGTGATGGGAACAGGAGCTGTCTTGTATAAGCTATTGAATAACCTTTCTTATGTTACCTCCACTACAAAATGTATAAGGATAGGAATCCTAAAAAAAAAATTGTGATGAGGGACGTGCAAATGTGTGGAACATATATAAAATATATAGCATGAGTGGAGCTCTAGCCAGCCTAGTGAATAAGGCATTGAATTTCCACTAGTAGTGGGTTCAACCTCCCCACCCCTTTCTTATTTTAAGGGAGATGGTCACCAAATGGCAGTGTGCTGAGTCAGCCATCACAACACTGCCTGCTCTTTGCACATACAACACATCACTGCTCCATCCTGGAACCTTCTAAATCCACATTCCCCTGATGAGGCAGGAGACGCCACTGGTCCTCCAAATGTCTCCTGTTTGGTGATAAGACAGTACCTAAGTAATACCTTTGAGCAAATCATGCAAAGACAATTATTGCCAATTCTGTGATGTGGGAAAACCTTTATGTTTTCCTCTGATGCCCCTCTGGGGGTACTTTAGTATCGGGGACAATACCCTTTGGGAGGGTAACTCCTACTCTGGAAACATCCTTTTGGGGTCAAACAGTTTTCACACAAGGAGACATCTCCTGCCATATTGTGGTAAGAGGGGTGGGAATGATTTGGATGTGAGAGAAGATAAATGGGGGCATAACATGGCCCTGACTATTGACCACCCCAAACACCATGATGTGGACCGGCAACTTGATCTTCATGACTGTTGGCACACTTTGGAGGACACAGGAAGCCAGTGGTTGCTTTGAGTTGACCACCTGGTTATGGTAGAAATTCTTCTCGTTCTAGAAGAACCAATGAATACTAAGCATGAAATGGTGCTTCAGTTTGTTCACAAACTTCGCAGCGTGTTCCTTCTTCTGTGGCAGAAGATGGCCTTTTCTCATCTTGTACGAGTAGTAGTGGATGTCTTCATGCACTAACTGCCTGATGAGAGACTGACACTCCCTTGTCCCTGGCTATGCTGGGGTCATTCTCAACAATGGACAGGATCTCTGCAACAAATATGGAGGGGAGGGGTTCTTTCTGGAGGAGCCATACCCTCGTAATTACTGCATGACCATCTGCACCATACTCAGATTGACACCCAGGCACTTGGAGATCTTTGAATTGGAGCTCCTGGTGTGAATACCAAGCAGCGCGACTTGCATTGCTTCCTTCACAGGCAATACACAACTGAGTCTACTATGACAGGGAGAGAGAACTATGCCGAACAATAAAAAATTACCCAACCCACCCTATATATCATTGCTCAGGATGAGTGAAGGGAATGCCAAGATGAGTGTAGTGGTGGAGCAAATAAGTTTATGTATGTTTACTCCTTTGAAAGATAAGATATATGTAAATGTTGCATAGATAGTAGAGCAAGTGTTTGTTTTTGACATGAATAATAGTCTAAAAGAGTTTATAAGAATGTTGAGAGAAAATGGAGTGGAGTAGGTAAGAATGACCATGTATAAGGCATTGTCAAATGGATTTGCTTGATAAGGACACTATGCAAGATATTACAAATGATGAGTGAAGATAAGACTGATTGGAATGCATGGGTGTGCACTGTTTTACAAATATAATTCAACTAAGCATAGTGCAGTGGTATGTCTCCATGTCAATATATTCTGAGCTTTAAAAGAAGACTGAAGGAATGTAGGTGGAATGAAGTGAGTGAAGTGTATGGTGTAAAACAAAGGGGAGTTTCATTTGCTTGAAGTAGGTGAGAAGGTTCTGAAAATAAGACTGAAAAAAAGTTGCAGATGGAATGTTTCAAAATTGAGTGAAAAGTTTGAAGGATCATAAGTGTGGGGCAAAAAAGAGTGATGCATATATATTGGGAACAAAGAGAATGAAGATGGTTACAATTGAGTGCATGATGGCAGATTTTTTTGGATTAAGTACAATTGTAGGATAAGAGTGAAGCAGATGTCAGGATTTTTGTGAAAGCTAATGAACAAGGTGAATGAAGGGTGCCTTGCAAAGCAAAACAAAAGTTGAATGAAAGCTTTATGTAAGAAATGAATTAAGTTCAAAAGCAAAGGAATTGATCAATAAGGTGAGAAGGGAGATGAATCATAGCACAAGTTAGAAGGTAGGAGAATGGTGAGACAGTTATGATGAGAATGACCCAGAAAATTTGGTTGCTTGAGGTAAACAACTTGCTATATGCGACCCCAAGGCCAGTGGAGGAGTGTGAATGTACACGATACATTGTCGAATATTGTAAGTAGTAAGAAGGATGGTGAGACTTGTGAGTGCATGTGATACCATGAAGAGTAAGGAAAAAAAAATGGAAAGAATATCTTTAAGGAGGGATGGTATAAGCATGCATAGCAAATATAAAGGGGGGAAAAAAATAGTTACCATATCATAAACATTAAGAAGAACTGGTTGCCTGGCCATATTGTAGTAACTCCCTTCGTCTAAGTCGTCTGGTGAACTGGGACCTAAACAACTGGAGAATGGTAGGCGACAAGTCACACTTCCTTCCGACATTCATAGAAAACCTTCAAGAGAACGATGCAAATTTCAGAATTTCTAACCTTTTAGTAAAGGGCTCCCAAATGATGTCTTAGTATTAAGATTTGCACATCCCTAAATTTTAATAGTAAAAAGGACTACTGGAAGGGTGTGTTGAAACAAAAATAATAAGTAAAAAATCAAAATTATTATCAGAGCATGAAGGAAATAATGATTTACTTAAGAGAAATAAAATAGCTGGATAAAATTTATAAGCAAATATCTGGAAGAAATATTGATTATAAAACAAAAATATTAGATAAAGAACTATAAGCAAAATTATATTGTTTGTAGCTCACTGGGAGCAGATAGCATCTCTACTGCTTCCGATTGCTTGGGAGATTATGGGGGAAGGATTTGATCCTACAGCTTGTGCTGTAGACTCCGCTGATGTTACCACAATTAAAAGCGGTGCTGTGCTTTCTGTGAGGCTGTTCTGCGAAACCAGGTTACAGTGGAGGGAGGCTGTTGCATACTGTGGAAATTTATACCACCCCTCCCTGTGCTAGTGATCCATACAACAGCTAGGAAGAGGAAGTTCTACTGCAATGTAGCCTCACATGAAATATATCCAAGTGGGATGGTCCCCCTGCAGGATTGTGTCATATTTATTTGCCCTACATGGAGTGGTTTTAACAAAAAGGTTTGCCCGTTGGTCATTTAAACAAAATTAAATCAAAGGAACCTTGATAAATAGAATATTAAGTTGAGTAAATGCAGTGTAACTATTTATAGAGTATAAAAAGAAATTAGAGACAATATTTGATAATATATGTGCCCCATAATATACGTAAAAATAAAACAAATACTTTTGTAATGAATGATAGACCACAAAACAAAATGGTTACAGTAATATCCCGCCTTACGTCAAATCCACACTTTTCAAGAGTAAAATTAAGTTCACCTAACGGCATTAAATCCGACTTTAGGTCACAGACCAAATAAATAATTTATTTATCCCATAAAAACTGTTAAAACCATATAAAAGTATTTTATATTGTAAAACATGTTGTAAAATGATAATTTATGTTGGTAAATTAAATTTAGATGTATCGGCAAATTTTTTATTCAGTAGGAGGCTGCATAGCCCCAGTGGCATAGCTGTGATACTGTATTCGGTTTCAGTTCAAGCACGAGGATTAGCGTGTGTACTTCCTTGGCTTTATGTTTTTATTTCTGTGATTTATTAGTGATCTTCGCATAAAATAACCATGGGTCCAAAGAAAGGGAAAGTGAGTGTACCTAAGTGTAATGTTTTTAAGATGGCCACCGCAAGTAGAATAGACACAAGGGTCAATGTAAGTCAAATAAAAAGTATTAATAAGTTAATTATGTTTTTTTTTAACTAAATTCATTATTAGAAAGAATATTTACTTTACATATGTTTAAAAATGCTGTGTGTTATTCTTATGCTAGTTTGAAAGTATTTACCATCAATTTTTTGGTCATTCTAAGGCATTTTTTATACATTATGTTCGATTTATGTCAAAATTCAGGTTAAGTCATGGCCTTAAGAACCAATTAATGGTGTAGGGTGACGTATTACTGTACTTTATAAATTTATAATAATAAATTGGAAGATATTATTCACTATGATCTTTTGCCCAGAATTAGTGAATAAGTATATTTAAACATTCTAAAACAAGAAGAATATGAGAAAAAAAAGTTGTTAAGAGATTCCTTTTTTGAAGATGAGAACTTAATAGAAAAATTGAGAAGTCCCATATAAATAAGATGACCAAGGAACTTGATAGCTCCAATAAACACTTTTTTCTGTAGTGCAAATAGAAGGAATTGCTAAATATACACGAGTTAGCACAATTCCCAGTAACATTTTAGGGACATTGTATATATGTAATTTATATAAAATTTACTTTGTTTAGGAATTTTAAAAGTTAATTTCGCAGGAAATATCATCAAAAATCAATACTTCCCCACAATCTGATCTGATAGGCAACCATGTTGCAGCTGATATTTGGAAGATCTCATGTTACAACTGATATTTGCATAGGTACATCTGAGCAGTGAGCCCCAGGAGATTCCCTGGGTGCCTTGACTGGCTTAGAGAAGAATATTATTGCCATAGTCCAAAACCCTTGCTACTTCTGCAGAGGAGCTCACAATGAGAGTCAGCAAGATGTTCGGCTAAGGATACCATATGTCAATCTTGCACCCCCCCCAAAAAGGCACTTTGTGAAGGTATGCCAGTCAAATACAAAGGAGGTTACACCACCAGGCAACTCTGGCCAAAATAGTTGAGGCTCAAACAGGCACCTTGGCTTCTGTGGCCTCTTCACTCCTGAAATTGTCTATTTATTAAGGTGGTCATCACTGGGGCAACATGGAGACTCTTGTGGACACAAGGAGTTTAAGAACTTTGTCTTAAGCAGACTTGTGAGCAGTCTTAAGATCCCCATCAGCAGATTTGATGGATCAATTACCATGGCATCCAGTAAACTATTAACCCACATTACAGAGTATTGCTATCTTGACATTAAAATCAGGGATTGAAACTATAAGAAAGTTCACTCCTTGGTACTGGATGACCGTTGCTCTGGTGTCATCCTCAGGATCCTGTTCTTCCATCAGCATTCATCAATTAGGCTTGAATTTGGTGGCCCTCATTCTAACTTGGAAGTTTGTTCTTTGGCAGCAATGTCAATAGATCCCAGGGTGTCTTCTCGCATTTATCTCCTGACTGTCATTCCAGTGCTACCAAGTCCCGGTGTTTCAGGGTATCAGGTCATGAGTTCATCAGATGGGAGATTCCTTGCAGGCTTAAGGAAGGGATCATCGAGCCATTAGATTCACTCTGGAGGGCACAAGGCATGTTGTAAATAATAGACAAAAGAAAAGGTTGGTCATCTACTACTCTTGAACTATCAATAGGTTTACCTACCTCGATGATCTTGCCAACAAGATTTCTAGTTAAGTTCTTTATCACGATCAACTTGTGTAGTGCATATCACTGCATCCACTTACACCCGGTGGATAAAATCTACACTGCCTTCGAGGTCAATGGATGTAGAGATATACGAGTTAACCGAGGCAGTTAAGAAGTTGCGAGTGTATATATATATATATATATATATATATATATATATATATATATATATATATATATATAGGTCTTTCTCATGGTGAAGAAAACCAATGAAAGAAAAAAAACCCACCTGTGTCTCTCTAAGCCACTCTGCCCAGTCTCCAGTAACATACAAGTACAATAAAATTGGTAAATTTAGGAAAGTTATTCCTGACCTCTGCTCAAAAGGCCTACCCTCAGTGGGTGTATTTATAAATAAACAAGTGAAAAATTCAAACTGTCGATCTTATATTACGCTCTCCCAGAGCTACATGACACCAAGCACGGCTGAATTGATACCCACTTCTGATGATTCAACATGAGATCCGGTTTCCCTAATTTCAAAATGCCTAGGAAGAGAAATAACAGATGCCCAAAAGCCAGGGCAACCTCGGGTCTCCCCTTGCTAGCCCCCTCCTCCTCCCATTACCCCACGGGAGTAATTCTAGTATAAAACATTTGTCAGGAGAAAAAGAGAAGAATTCTCATTTCGTCATGACATAGATAAGAACTAGCCAGGATAGGATTCCCCCAGCAAGTTAAGAACTTTCATTTTCTTAGGCTATACCAGATTGCACCAAGTATAATTGGCACAGTTCAATTACCAAAGATAGTCAAGTGATCTTACCTCCAAGTACCATCGACACAGTTTGATTAACAAAGATCTTCAAGTGATCTTACCTCCAAGTACCATCGGCACAGTTCAATTACCAAAGATCATCAAGTGATCTTACCCTATCTGAGTTTAACACCTCAAACTAGATAGATTTCTCACCAAAAAGAGAAGCTCTACAAGCGAAACCAAATCATTAGAAAATCATACTGCCATCTTCCTGATTCTCCAGAGCCTCAAAATTCCACATGATGTCACGTGACTTCACTCACAACGTCTCTCCGGAAAAGATTCAAGTGAAGGTATTTTGTTTGGATTCTCTGGATAAACACCAATACCTTATGTGAGTAATCAATTCTATTTTTATGTCCCCATGCATTTAACGTAGATTATTTTGTATATCTTAAAGACGAATTTTTTAAAGTAAATTGTTCTCCCTTGAAGCAACCAGAAACCTAGTGTTGGTAACGGGACTTAAGAACCCTTTTTATTTTCAGTTGTATTTTTGTATGTGTATATATTAATTTTGTTTGAGTTGCTTAATGTACAGTAAAAGTCTATTTTGGTTGAGGTGTTTAAATTATCCTTGAACGAGTTGCATTGGCAGTAGTTAGTATATTAAAGAGAGAACTCCCATTTATATTCATTCAATAGAATAAAAATAAGAAAAGTGCTCTTAAAGATCGATCCTGAAGTGATCACTGGAAATACGAATGTACGACCCACTTTATTAATCTTAAATAAAAAAATAATTATAATCTCGGCTAACCCACGACAATGGACAACTTTTCCAGTCCAGGCGCCTAATCTTCAGACTCACAAATGGGGTGGCTTGCTTCCAAAGAATCAAGGACAAATTCATTCACTCCAACCAACTCAAACACAACTATGCTTACTTGGATGATGTCACGATTTAAGGGAGTGTACCTTAA
This sequence comes from Ceratothoa steindachneri, assembly GCA_963969495.1. NCBI lineage: Eukaryota > Metazoa > Arthropoda > Malacostraca > Isopoda > Cymothoidae > Ceratothoa > Ceratothoa steindachneri. The sequence continues at coordinate 25,678,916 of OZ018320.1, read as the reverse complement.
AAGAGTGACTCTAATCTAGCCTGTTTCCTTGAGCAACACACCTACAACTTAACACTGTTAACCTACTGTGGTATCAGGTGTGCCACAATGATCCCTGACCAGACTCTACTCGCTTGACCGATCAGCGTTCAGTAACCTACATGTATGACATGAAGAATATCCATGGCACGGGTACAAGAGACCCTAAGGCTACAAATATGAGCCTCCCAAGTGAGGCATGTTGCATGGCAGCACCGAGGCAATGCCGTTGATGCTTGGGGCCAAAGATGCTCCATTGGGCTGGAGAGCCCCCCCCCCTCTTGTATGCGGATCAGATTGGGAGGCACCCCTCCTCCCTCTTGTATGCGGATAAGATTGCGAGGCACCCCCTTACCCTCGTCATGTTGAAAGTCTCCATGATACCATATCTCCATGCAGTATCATAGACCTCTAGATTGAAAAACACTATCTAGAAAGGAAATCCTTGTAGATGGCATATTCCAGTCATAGCAGAACATCCACTGTGGTACTTGCTGAAGCAGCACTGTGCACAAGAAAGGAAAAAGGATAGCCTAACATTTACTCATTTTTCCATCAAATTACATATAGGTGTTGAAACATGGCATACTAGACATCATCTAGACCAGGGGCAGTGTCCACACAAAACAAGAACAAAAGGTAGCTCACTCAATGAAAACAAGTCATATTGTTGGTTCGCCTTACGGAAAATAGTCACACTGGAAGAGGGGAGTAGCCCGAGTTTTAGCCAAGGATGGGTGTGAACCCTTTGGGCTGCCAGCTCTACCAAGGGAGCACTCAGGGTGAGCAAAACCTGCAAAAGTGTTCTGAATGATCTGGCCTTAAAGGCCAGGATTTCCTTCAGGAGATACACACCACATTACCTTGAAGAAACAGGGTGTGGCTATCCTCAATTAACCATAGATGATAAGGACTTATTGTGTGTGGCCTTGGAGCAACTTAGACTTTGGGTAAGCCCAACTTTGCCCATATACAGGAGAGATTCATATGCCTGAAATGGTGGCAGTGGCATGAATGCCTTCACACAGTAGCAATACCAACCGGCATGCATATAGTGAGCCTATCAGTCAAAAATGGCAAAGAGTGTTGGGGTGAGTCTCAAGGACCCTTCTTCCTGTTTTCTCATCACAGGTTAGACCTTGACTGCTCCATGGTCAGCCAGCTCTAAGATGATATTATCTGTGGAGAAGTCCACAAGTTCCCTCACATAAACCGCACTTTTCACAAAGTTCATGATAGAGTGCAGCATCACACGAGAGCACTAATCATGGCTTCCTCAGAGATCCAACACATTCACCAGAATGCTCCCATCTCAGAAACTGGACACCTTTGGCTCTCTACCAATCAAGCTAGCTAATGCTCTCCTCTGATGGATCATGTTGCACTTGGTCAACATGCTGCCATCAGTGGATCAAATAACCAGAAAGTGTTTGAAGCCAGCAGCCTTGATAGTGCCAGACTCTCAATTTGGCTAACATAACAATTTCATGGCTGACAAAAGCCACAAGGGCCTATTAAAGGTCATCTGCATCTGTCAAAACCAACCCATAAAATGCAGCCATAGGATTGTGTCAGATCATGGATATACAATATACAATTAGAACCATACAGGAATATATAAAATCAAAAATCATTATCATCAAGACTCGTCAAAATCCAAATTAACCATAATATACAAAAATAAAAAACTGCATCCACAGGAATGAGTCCAGAATACCCCCAAAAGTTAACCCTCCCTCCCCATATAATCATCTAATCTGCGTTCGAATACATTCAAGTTTGGACTGTCTACTGTCTCAGCTGGCAAACTATTCCAATAATCTACCACTCTATTAGTAAAAAAATATTTTCTAACATCCAACACTCACCTCTGTTTTTTAATTTTTAAGTGGTGATCCCTAGTCCTATTACTACCTTCCAACTCAAATAACTTGATAAAATCCAACTTATCCATCCCAGAACAGATTTTAAAAGGCTCAATCATATCTCACTTCACACACCTTTCAAATGAGAACATATTTAGTACCCTCAGTCTATCTTCATATTCAAGGTGCTTCACAGAAGGTATTATTTTTGTTGCACTACTTTGTACTGACTCTAGCAGGTTGATGTCATGTCTAAAATGTGGTGATCATGTTTGTATACAGTATTCTAAATATGGCCTAACATACGAGTTGTAGAGTTTAAGGATAACCTCTTTACTCTTGTAGCTAACATTCCTCTTAATGTATCCTAGCACCCTATTTGCTCTATTTTTTGCCTCAATAGACTGCTTTGAAAACTTCATTGACATATCTACTACTACACCTAAGTCTTTCTCATGCTCAACTTTGCATTTTTTAAGGTTAAAAGTCATCTGCCACTTATGAGCCCAAGCTAATAACATTTAAGTCACTCTGCACTTTAAAGCTACTCTCAACTTCTTTGACTACAGCTGCCAATTTAGTGTTATCAGCAAAAATTGGGACACTGGTATTTACAGCCGCCACAAGATCATTTATGTAATGACATGATCTATTATTGCGGTTTACTATAATCTTGTTGGCGATACTTCAATACTAGGTGACCTCTTAAGGTCCTGTAGAAATAACTAGTCAGTCAACACCCATCACCCACTCTATCAAGATAATGACCTACGTAAGAAAAAGTTATAGACACAACAACTCTAGCCTACTGTTTCTTATCATAGCTTAAATTACATTATTTTATTTACCAACCCCTACTAATAACATTGTGTCAATTACTACCACATCTGATGCGCCACGTCATCCTTGGTGAGTTTTTAAAATAATAGTTGTTATAACTTAACTGATAATACATATACTACAATTTATATAAACTATGAATAATAAAGGGCCTAGAACGGATACCTGAGATACGCCACTGATAACATCCCTCCGCTGTGACCTCACCCCATTCAGCACAATTCTGTTTCCTGTCTTTTAGTTATCCAATTAAAAACTTTACCACATATCCTATGCATTTTTAATTTGTGGAATTTATCAAAAGCTTTGCTAAAATCTAAGTAAATTACATCAACATTCTCTCCAGTAAATTTGTTAAACATGATCTACCTCTTCTAAACCCATAGTAAGCATCATTTATTAACCTACTACACTCTAGATCAGTGGTGCACAAGTCAAAATGGGTGGTGGGCCAAATTCCTTTTCTATGATTTATCAGCGGGCCAAATAGGAAAATAAAAATGTGCAATTCTCACATTACTCTATATTTATAAACTCATTGTTCGAATTACATTCTAAAGCATATTTTCCTTTGCCACAAATCCACTCTTTTGAAGCTGTTGTTATTCCACCAATTTCCCCACGTTTGCTTCCAATGGAGATATTGCAATTCTCAACACCGTGTCAAGATGTTCATCTGTTATTTTGGATCGATGCTTCAATTTATTGACATTCATGTTCGAAAATGACTACTCACAAGTATATGTGGACCCAAACTGCACAGCCCCAAGTAGCTTTGGATATAATTTTGTATTGAGATGCCAAGAGAACTTGATCAGAGAGTAATCTTCAAAGCAGGTTTTCAAATTTGAATCAGCTTGCAGATCCACAAGCTATTCGGCATTTACTCTGAATGGGTGCTGAAAGAGTGGAAGCTCTTTTTCCCTCCAAGATGTTTCTTGGAATCGTTTTACGAAATTATTTTCAAGAACTTTACAATGTTTGGTGTATTTCTCGAAATCTGGAACAAAATCCATATTATCAAGGATAGAACTCATGGTATTAAACTGAAATACATTGCCTTTAGACAACTGTTTCTGGAAAAGAACAAGTTTGCTTCGGAAAGCTTGGACATCACAAAGTAAATCTGTATTGAGCTGAATACGACCTTACATTTTGAGATTCAAATTATTGAGTTGCTAGGTAATATCGACTAAAAATGCAAGATCAAGCACCTAAGTGGAATCAGAAGAACATTTACCACCATTACTCCATTTTTAGTCTTCAATGTCAGTTTTTTTTCTCTTGCAAGAATACTTATCACTTCTTGATGGAGATAAAAGAAGCGATCCAAAACTTTTCCACTACTAAGCCATTAGACATCACAATGAAAAATGAGATCAATGTACTGTGCTTCAACTTCTTCCAAAGAGGATCAGAATTGGCGATGCGTTAATCCTGTCTTCTGAATCTCATTGATGCATGTTGTCACAACATGCATCACATGATCAAATTCCTGAAAATTTCAACATAATCCGTTCATAACCTTTCGGGTAATTTTGCTAACAGACATACCTACAAACGCTACTGAAAATATAACCTCCTTGGTGGAGGTAATAATATATCATAATACATCAAGTACTTAGTGTACTTGACACTTTGCTTTTGGTCTGGGATTCCCCACACAAGGGCACCTGCAGAAGTGGCAACAGACTTGTTCAGCCCCTGCGAGAGTGGAGCCTTTTGTCCTCTTAGGCTTTGCTTTGAGGGGTGGGGGCTGGGAAATAAACCTGCTTCCCTCCACCACTGGACGGAGGCTCTAGGCTGCATGAACTAGCCTCGGCAAGATCCTTCTCCAAAATGGAGAAGGTCTTAGCTGTCAAAGGGGCACCAGCTGGAGGAGGAGGTCCTTCCTCTCCTTGTGAATTATTGGGGGCCGAGCCATCTGAGAAGCTTGCACATCTGGGGCTGGGTCACCTCTGGGAGCATGTCCATCTTGGGAGGTGTTTATACATGTGATTATCCTTCCCACCGCCCCAAAGCATAACGGATCCTGTTCAAGGTATCTTCCATCGGAGTAATGTCTCTGGTCCAGCAGTGATGGGCTTTGCCTACCCGGCCCACCATTTTGGCAACATCGTCATGGAGCTTTAACTAGAAAGGATGGTGCCAATGTAGCCACCATATGTGTACTGGAGGAAAGTGAGAAGCCGGGAAATGGAAGAGCGTAGGGAGTCCTACACTAGGGGACTCCCTCAAAGTTCTTCTGTTCAATGCGAGGTCAATAAGTTTCCTGAGCTCCGTGGCCTCGTAGTAACAGAGGAACCTGAGATGGTGGCCATAACGGAGTCGTGGATAAAAACCTCACACCGAGATTTTGAAGGTGAATTCACAATTCCCGGTTACCAGCTCTTCCTGAAAGATAGGCCAGACAGAGAGGGTGGTGGTGTGATATTGTATGTCAAGGATACTCTCAACTCGATGGATTGCAACATCGTATCCGACCATGAACTACTAGGTGTTGACCTAGAGATAGGTCCTGCCAAATACAGGACCCAGGTGCTTTATAGACCTCCTGCCCAACTTGTTGAAAAGGACAGAGATCTGTACCAGCTACTAGGAGAACTTGTCGAAGACAGAGTGTCTATCGTCATGGGTGATTTCAACACACAAGTTGACTGGGAAACCAGAGAACCCTGTGGCGAGAATGCACTACTCCTGGACTTCGCGAACGAGTTCCTCACTCAATACGTGAGAGAGCCAACGAGAGGAAACAATATCCTCGACTTGGTTTTCACCTCTGAGGATGACATCGTCGAGGACCTCTCTATTGGCGAAGAGCTCGGTGGCAGTGACCACCGACAAATTAGATTTGTAGTCAAAGTTACGAAGGCAGGGCCTGCAACTAGTAAATCGAAGAAACTCGATTTGAAAAGAGCAGACTTTGCAGGTCTTCATGCTGGACTGACTGACGCGAGGCTAGAAGTGTGCGATGTTGTTGAAAACTCGTGGAACAGTTTCAAAACCACATTCATGAGTCTTTAATTGCGTTTCATCCCTCTGAAATGTCCCCGTCGGTCTTCTGTTCAACCAAAGTGATTTAATCGAGAAATCGGCCAACTGCTTAGGAAGAAGAGAACTGTGTACCGACAATCGAAGATCTCAGGTGACTTTGATGAATACCGGAGGCTAGCCAGGAGAGTGAAGTCCAGCATAAGGGCGGCTAAGCGGACTGAGTGGCGAGACTCTGTAAAGAGAATCCCAAGGAGTTTTTTGGATATGTGAACAGCCGTAAACCAATCCGTAGAACGATTGGCCCTTTGAGAAATGAGGAGGGGACATTAAAGCACTTAGATGCAGAAAATGCTAACCTCCTCAATGACTACTTCTCTTCAGTGTTTACTGAAGAGTGTGGTCCCATCCCCCAGCCAATGGATTCCTATTTGGGGGAAAAGCTGGAGGATATGGACTTCACCGAAGGGCGAATAAAAAAGATCAGTGACCTAATGACGAATAAGTCACAAGGCCCGGATGGGTTTCTACCTAAAGTGTTGAAAGAAGTGCGCGATCAAGTGTCACGAACCCTGAGCGCAATCTTTAACATGTCAATCCGGACCGAATGCGTTCCTAGAGACTGGCGTGAAGCGGAGGTGACTCCTATCTTCAAGAAAGGAGACCGAAACCAACCGTCGAACTAACGACCTATCAGTCTGACTTCGATAGTCGGTAAACTCATGGAAAGCATGATGGTGGACAAAATAACGTCGTATTTAGAGTCAAACCTGCTACTGAGGAGTTCCCGGCACGGCTTCCGAAGGCAACGGTCATGCCTGACGAACCTTGTGGAATTCTTCTACTTTGTAATTACTGAGCACGATCGGGACAAGGCGGTGGATGTGGTCTACTTAGACTTTCAGAAAGCCTTTGATAAGGTACCACACCGCCGCCTTCTCCGGAAAGTGCGAGCGCTGGGCATAGACGGAAAAGTAGCCGGCTGGATCGAGAACTGGCTAAGTGGCAGACGGCAACGGGTGGTGGTGAATGGGCAGGCTTCTAAGTGGGTGCCCGTTACTAGCGGGGTGCCTCAAGGTTCTGTCCTGGGACCACTACTATTCATCATCTAAGTCAACGACATGGACGGTGACATGGTTGCCAAGATTTCCAAATTTGCCGATGATACCAAGCTTGGTATGAACGTTGCAAAGGATGGAAATACTGCCCGCCTGCAGGAAGATCTTGTGAAGATTGGGGAGTGGTCGGACACGTGGCAAATGCCTTTTAACGTGGGGGAATGCAAAGTAATGCATATTGGCCACAGAAACCCCCAATCTCAGTATATCCTTAAGGGCACTGCTCTTGAATCGAGTGACACTGAGAAGGACTTGGGTGTAACTATCACTAGCGACCTCAAGTTCTCGAAACAGTGCATTGAGGCAGAGAAGAAAGCCCAAAAGATGTTAGGCTATATTAAGCGCCAGTTTGGATAACGTAACAAGGAGATAGTACTTTGTCTGTACAACTCCCTCGTTCGGCCGCACCTGGAGTATGCTGTACAATTTTGGAGTCCTTGGTTTCAAAAGGATATCGCAAGGTTGGAATGCATACAAGCCAGGGCAACCAAGCTGATTCCCTCTATCCGACATAAAAGTTATGAGGATAGACTAAGGGAATTAAATCTGTTCTCGCTGGAAACCCGTAGACTGCGTGGTCAGCTCATCAAAGTTTTCAAAATACTTTGAGGGTTCGACAATGTTGACTACCGGGATATTTTCACACTGAGTGAGAACAGAACGCGCAATCACGGCTTCAAACTTGAACTGAAGCGTTACAACCGCAATCTGTGTGGAAACTTTTTCACGTACAGTATCTGCGGTAAGGGAAACGCACTTCCAGTGGAAGTTGTCAACAGTGAATCTGTTGACCAGTTTAAGTCAAGACTAGACAAAGTCTTGAAAAGCGGCCGTTCAGGGACGCAAAACAATTGAGCAGCCATGTGCCTGTTCGATTGCTAGTCCAAAGTTACCCTCTTTGAATGGACCGTAAGGTCTCCTAGGGTACTTACTTTCCTTGTTACTATAACATATGATGGATACTTTCTGCCATCAAAATATTACTTCTAGGATACTTTTACAATGATACAAAGGAATATTACAAGCTTTAGTATCCTAAAGCACGTTGAAAATAAAAATTAACATTAAAAATAAATGTGAGTGTAAATTAGGCATCTCATGACAATTCAAGTTAGGGGTGTGGAAATATTCTTGAGTTGGTATTCATCTACAATCTTCATTTGGATATAAGAAAGTTAACTAATATATGAAAAAAATATTATACTATCACATGGCATTTTAGAGATGCATGTAAATTAGGATGACTCTCTAACAAATATTGAAACAAATGCACAAGCGTTAGTCTGACTAACTATTTCAAGATGGCATCATAGAAGAATTATTCAGTTTCAACATCGGGTTGAAATATTATTTATTTGTGACTTTATAACGTGCGATAGACCATTTCTTTCCATTGAAATATTACTCTTAAGACATTACAATGATACAAAGGGGGAAACTTCAGAAGACCTAGGCCATATTTTTAGTATTAAAAACAGTACTAATGGTGTTTTTAAGTATTGTAGTAGCCATATATGATTTCGGTTTGGCGCGGAAAGTACATACTCCAGCTTGATGGGGTTAAAATTGAAATTTAAAATAAGTCTGCCTTGCCTTCTCTTGATGTGAAAAAACCCCATAATTTTCACACATTGGCAACACTTTAATTTAACCTTATTTCAAACATTGGAAACACTGGGTGCAATCACTTAAAACAATGCTGATTTTGAATTTAACACCAAAACAATTGGTAATCATTTGTGAATGATGGTGACTTGTGATTCTTGCGCATTTAGTTTGTTGAACTTTAATAATACGACTTTTGCTAATTTCCTTTGTGAATTTAATAGCCTTTGGTATAGCGTATGGCTTCATTTTGAAAGCAAAACATTGCGACAGATGTGGGAATGAGACAAGGCTCAATTATAATATCCCCAGCATTAAATACTAAGTTATATTTCTCTTTGCATTCAAACCTAATGCTAGGCTTTTGGTAATCTTTTGCATTAGCAATTTGGGCATTTTTTCCTTTTATTCCAGAATGCTTCATCCTTTGGTCCAAAATTTTTAATTGTACTACCTGTTCCCAAGGTGCGAGTGAAGCGAGCAGGAGTATAGGGGGTGGTGCCACCTCTCATAATGGCAACTATAGAAATGAACGAAAAAAGATCTCATTCAATTTGGAATGAAACAACAATAAGAACACCCGAGTCACTAGTGTAAAAAGATTACCAGGCTTTCAAATTAATACTACTAGGTGTTTTAGATTAGGTTATAGTAAGAACAGTACTAATGGTGTATTTAGGCATTTCAGTCATCATTTATAGCTTTATTTTGGCGTGGAAAGCAAATAGAGCCGTACTAAGAGCGTTAGTATCTTAAAAATAAGAGCTTTCTGCGCCTAACGGAGGCTGAAAAATGATGATAGAATGCCTAGAAACAGCATTAGTACCAGTTTTACTACTAAAAATATGGAATAAGTCTTCTGAAGTTTCACCATACAAAGCAATATTACAGGCTTAGTGAAACTTCAAAAGATTTACACTGTATTTTTAGTGTTATACAAGTATTCATGGTCTTTTCAGGCATTCTATTTGTTAGATATGGTTTCAGTTTGGTGCAGAAAGTACATATTTTTTAGATATTATACCTTGAAAGTCTTCTTAAAAATAGTTGCCTACTGGCTCTTGAATTCTCTATGTGTGACCCCCCCCCCCTTTTTTTAAACACTGGCAACCCTTCGTTTGACTTGTTTCAAACATTGGGTCCCAGCAAGCAAGCAGTTAAAAGAGCATGATTCTTGCGATCTCGGTTTGTTTAACTTAATATGCATTTTGCAAGAGAAGCGCCTGTTCGATTATAATAGTGAAAGGTGGAGATGGGTTCATTTTCTGAAGAAAATGAACACTAAGGTGGCAGCTTATTGAGTGCTTCAAAATACTTAAAAGATTTAACATTAATGCCAATAGCCTGTTCACACTAAGAGGGAAGTGTCCTACCTGTGGACATGATTGTAAGCTTCAGTGTAAAAGAGCTACTCTGGATGTAATAAAAAAAAACATCACTTACTCTAAAACACAAAATTAAACATGGCAGCGCCCAGTGATAGTGTAAACATTGAAGAGTCGTGTGGTGCCTGTGAATCTAGCAATGATATGCTGCACGCAATACGCTGTGATGACTGCAAAGACTGGATCCACTACTATTGCAGCAATTTACTTCTCTACCAACTAATGTTTCGCAAAATCAAACAGAAGATATACCTGTGAGAAGTGCTGCACAGGAAAATACGATAGTGACGAAGACGAGTGGATAAATGAAGCACAAGCAGCTATATTAAAACAAAGAAAAGGCATCCCAGCAGACCAACCAAACAAAAACACAGCAGGGCCTACAAAATCGCCGAGTAACTAGGAGGAAGTGGAGGAAATTAGCCAAAAACAAAACAAAACTGTGATCGTGAGCACCCAAACACCAAACCCTATGAACACACTCAATGAACGGAGTATTAGGCCTAGGAAACACCCCAAAGGATATAAATTTTTCACAAGCATATGACCACCTCTAACTCAGCACCAGTCAACATCCAGAACCACCCTGTTCAAATGGAGGGACAAAAAAGGATTGAAATGGAAGGACAGAAAATGCAAACAGCAACCAACACACAAATAAACCCGGACTGACACAAGTGTGCAAATATTACAGAAAAGGCTTGTGCAAATTTGGCAGATCTGGTGAAATTGCCACTTTAGCCACCCTTGACACTGAAAAATTCTTAAAGGAAGGAAATAAACAAGGTGGATGCATGCTAGAGAAAAAATGTAAATACCTGCATCCTAGCATATGCAAAAGCGACTGGCACAACAGAGAATGCTTCAACTGAACTGCAAATTCCCACACCTAAAAGGGACAAAAAGATCAAAGGCAAAAACCCAAATACACACCCAACCACCCACAAATAATCCCGGAACTGAATACCTCCCAAAACAACAATAAAAAACAGGGAAACCAGATATATTCTAATGTAGTAAAGGTTAGTCGAAACCAGAACCAGGACATCGCACCCTTGGAGATTCACAAATTAGCAAGACAAATCCAGTACATGCAGAATTCTTTAATGTACCTGATGGGTATCATGAAGCCACAAGTGGAAATTCCAAAATCTCCATACCCATGGGAAAGAAGAATGATACCAATACAAGTCCAACAATAACATACAAGAACTCTAACTCAGCACCAGTCAACATCCAGAACCACCCTGTTCAAATGGAGGGACAAAAAAGGATTGAAATGGAAGGACAGAAAATGCAAACAGCAACCAACACACAAATAAACCCGGACTGACACAAGTGTGCAAATATTACAGAAAAGGCTTGTGCAAATTTGGCAGATCTGGTGAAATTGCCACTTTAGCCACCCTTGACACTGAAAAATTCTTAAAGGAAGGAAATAAACAAGGTGGATGCATGCTAGAGAAAAAATGTAAATACCTGCATCCTAGCATATGCAAAAGCGACTGGCACAACAGAGAATGCTTCAACTGAACTGCAAATTCCCACACCTAAAAGGGACAAAAAGATCAAAGGCAAAAACCCAAATACACACCCAACCACCCACAAATAATCCCGGAACTGAATACCTCCCAAAACAACAATAAAAAACAGGGAAACCAGATATATTCTAATGTAGTAAAGGTTAGTCGAAACCAGAACCAGGACATCGCACCCTTGGAGATTCACAAATTAGCAAGACAAATCCAGTACATGCAGAATTCTTTAATGTACCTGATGGGTATCATGAAGCCACAAGTGGAAATTCCAAAATCTCCATACCCATGGGAAAGAAGAATGATACCAATACAAGTCCAACAATAACATACAAGAACTCGAGGGCCATTAATTAAACTGCTAACTTGCAACATCAGAGGCCTATACTCGAGGTGCAACCAAAACAAGGTCCCACTACTGTAAGAAATAGCCACCACAGATAAAATATCTATACTTGCACTAACTGAAACCAATCTGCCCAATGGCACACTGGACATAGAGATACGGATCCAAGACTATGAAATATACCGCAAAGATAGGAAGGATAGAAGTCATGGAGGTGTTGCCATGTACATTGAGAACAACCTCGCTGCAAGTGTAACTACCTTACTAAATTTTCTCAAACGGAAGATGTGAAATTCTCTCCCTCTTTATAAAGGAAATAAACCTGGTAGTAACAGTAGTATACAGGCCACCAAATACCACCCAGGAGCAGATGGAAATAGTCATGGACAAAATCAGAAACACATTGGACAACCTACCAACCCCAGACACAGAGTTTCTATTACTAGGGGACTTCAACTTCCCCCATGTGAACTGGGATACACTAGAAATAGAGGGTGGTAGCACAGAAGAAAAATACCAAGCAAAGAAACTGACAGCCCTCATGGAGACAAAATTCTTAACACAATTTATAACAACACCAACAAGAGGCCCCAACATCCTGGACCTGCTGATAAGTAATAACCATGGTATATTATACAAATACATACTCAAGTAGACCACCATGTTAGACCACAAGATCTGCAAAGCCACATTCACAATTAACGCGTTGGTAAACAAGCAGGGACAACAAAAATGCAGAGACAAGGCAGGTTTAAGAAAACTCAACTTCCATGACAAAAACATAAACTGGGCTGAACTAAGGAACAACCTAAATGTCGACTGGAAGGCAGTGCTGAACTCATGCTCTCCACTTTTTCAAGAATCTGTGAGGGAATATGTGAAGCACATGTACCACCAAAAGGAACATCAAGGAAAACCAGGAATATACCAAGAGATAGATGCATTCTAATGCTAGGATACCTCCACAACATAAAGCAGCCAAACTACAAGAAACTCTCCAAGAGATAGATTAGAAAACTACTAAACTCATGAAAACCAGAGAAAGAAAGAAGAACTCCAGGCAGTTGAAAATATAAAAGTCAATGCAAAGTTCATCTTTACATATGCAAACGAAAAATCAAGAAACATATCAGCAGTTGGGCCACTAGAAAATGAGGAAGATCTGGTGAGCGACCCTCAGGAAATGGCAGGAATCCTCAAGTCACAGTACAAGGGCATCTTTAGTATACCAAACCCTGACAAGACAGTGGATAACCCATTAGCATTCTTTAGGGTACATGAAACTGCAACACATACGGCAATCTTGTCAGAGATAGATGTGGAGACCGATGACATAATTCAAGCCATCAATGATATTGACTTTGACTCTGCGGCAGGCCCAGATGGTTTTAGTGCACAATTACTGAAAAAGTGTCAGAATGAACTGGCACTACCACTGAAACTAATAGCAACTAAGTCTCTGACTACTGGCATTGCCCCCCCCCCCATTTTTGAAGGAAGGAATGGTGACTCCAATACACAAAGGAGGTAATAAAGGACTGGCCAAAAATTACAGGCCAGTGACCCTAACCTTGCATATAACAAAAATAATTGAACGGATTGTCAGAAAAAGACTCGCTGTGCATATGGAGGACATTGAAGAATTCAACGAGGGCCAACATGGATTCAGAAAGGGCTGATCCTGCTTGCCACAGCTCTTTACCCACCAAGATACCCTACTGGAGGACATCAGAAAAGGAAAGAATGCCAACGTGATCTACCTAGATTTTGCTAAGGCATTTGATAAAGTGGACCATGGCCTAGTGCTCCATAAACTGAGAGATCTCGGCATAAGGGAAAACCTCAGTAAATGGATGTACAGCTTCCTGACAGACAGGAAACAGAGTATCTATCCAGGGACACCTCTCAGACCCAAGTGCCGTAAACAGCGGAGTTCCCCAGGGATTGGTGCTAGGACCCCTAGTGTTTCTGATTATGATCAGGGACATAGACAGGGAGCTTCAGCACTCTCAGGCCACATCGTTCGCCGACAACACGAGGGTGAAGAAGAGGATAAATACTGAGGACGATGTGACCCTGCTAAAGAATGACCTGAATCACATTCTAGACTGGGCAGACACTAACAATATGAAAATGAATATCGAGAAATTTGAGCTGATGCAATATGGCCTATTGCAGGACATCAAACTGGGCACTAGCTACCAGGCACGCCAAACTCTCATATAAGCTAAAGACCATGTACGGGACCTGGGAATTACCCTGGGTGCAGATGGAACGTTCTCTGAGCATATAAATTGTATCACCAAAACAGCTAGTAACTGACTGGGTGGATCCTCAGGACATTTCAAACAAGAGAGAGAACCTGCATGCTGACCCTGTAGAAGGCCCTAAGGTAATACTTCAGTTTAGGGGCACACGATAGGGGGCACTGTTTCTAGGCCTTATGACATCAGACAGTAGCTTAAAAGGGGGCCAATCCCGGCGTTGTATTTGTTTTGTTATTTTGTTTTTTCCTTTCTTCTTTATTATATAGTAAATGCCTGCACTTCTACTTAATTATTATATTATTAGTAATACTTCAGATTTGGGGCACAAGGTAGGTGGCGCTGTTAGTAGGCTACAATTTTGGGCTACAATATGTTTCTTATGACGGCAGACGGTAGCTTCAGATGTAACCAATCACAGCGTTATATTTTGGGGGGCATGGGGGGATTTGTAACTTTTAGTTTGTATTATTTACTAAATATCTGCGCCTTTGCTCATTTATAGTTTTTTCAAAGTTAGGTAAAGTTTCTTAATATCTTTTATTATTTTGTTTTCGTAATTTTTGTTTGCCCTGAACGATAACAGCTTCTAACTGGCAACGTTGTGGCTTATAAATAGGACACATTTTGCAAATGTTTTTGTTTAATTATTGCGTTTTCGTGCTGTCCATGTGCTTCTTTGTTATTTGAATTCGGCTTTATTTTGTATAATCGCGAAAAACTTTTAGATTATCTCGAGGCGCATACACTAATCAATATCTCTATAAAAGTAAGTATTGTTTGTTATTAGGTTAGATTTTTCTGACAGTAAAAAAGCTGTTGGGGAGGAAAACCCCCCTAGTAAATTCAAGGAGACTGCTCGTGGGGGAGATATCACTGTGGGGGGCCACCCTGTGATGATTCTGAGTTTCAATCAATTGGAGGGGTCTAGGGGGTGCAGCCCCCCAGTATATACTTATATACACAAAAAATATAACACCGTAATTGTTCATATCTGACGCTACCGTCTGATGTCATAAGACATATATTGTAGCCACAAATTGTAGCCTTTAAAAAGCGCCACCTGCCATGCGACCCAAAACTGAAGTGTTACCATATTATTTAATAATGCATTGATTTTTTATAATTACTAATGTATTAAACTTTATATGTTTTGTTTAACTATTTTTGCGAAACTAAACCATCAATTTTACATACTGGCAACCCTTAATTCAACCTTATTTCAAACATTGGCAACCCTGAAACTGAGCAGTTAAAAGAGTGCAATACCTGTAAATATAGTTTGTTTGGCTTTATAATAGTGAAACGTGGAGATAGGGTAAACCTTAAGATCTGCTCGCCTCCGCTGTTCCCCGGTCCTGGCCTCATAATATTTCACCTTTTTTGACTAATTTTGAGTTATGCTCATGAAAGGGATCGCCCTGCGATGACCCTGAGATTTCAATCCATTGGGGGGCACAGCCCCCCAGTATATAGTCGTAATTGTTTATAGAATGTTCTTACATTTTTTTAAACAAATTGTTTCTGCACGTCTGAATGAAACATAAAAGCAACTTGGTCCTGATAGATTTTGGCTGAAATCTATTTCCAAAGTAACTAAAAAATAAATAAATTTTTGGCAGCAATAGCCTAAATTAGATGCCGCTATCGTCTTTGTTATTTTGATAAATGTGGTATTGGATCTGCATGTTTATCGAAATAATAAAGACTATAGTGTCGCCTACTTTCGGCTATTTTCGCCAAAAAATTAACATTTTTAGTTACTTTCGACATCTGACATCATAAGGCCCAAATTTGTAGCCCAGAAACAGCACCGCTTATCGTGCGTCCCTAAACTAAAGTATTACTGGCCCTAGTCCTCCCTAGGTTAGAATACCGCTACCAGCTCTGGTCTCCACACAAGACAGGGGACATCACCAATCTGCAAGCCATACAAAGAACATTCACAAGCAAGATCTGTGGGCCTCCAAAACCTGAACTACTGGGAGCGACTATAAGCACTGAACCTGTACTCTCTACAAAGGAGATGCGAGCACTACATGGTGATTTATGTGTGGAAGACCCTAGAGGGGTTAGTACCAAATGTAGGGCTGAAAGCCAACAACCGCATAAGAAAAGGAAGACTGTGCTTCATCCGGAAAACAGAGGCCACATCCCAGAGAGCGGCAACAGTTATTCATAACTGTTTCACAAAGAACGGAGCTTGGCTCTTCAATGCAACACCAAAAGCAGTTAGGGAGCTAACAGGAGTCACAACTGACACATTCAAGCGCCACTTAGACAGATGGCTGGCTGCAATTCCCGATGAGTCCCCAACACCGGCATACACCAGCACCGATAGCAAATCTCTGATAAATTTCCAAAACATCAGATAATCAGAGCGGCCTAGCTACAGCGGAAGCCCACCTTAGCTGCACCCACCGAGGGGAAAATTCTACAAAGTAAACAAGTGATTATTTACTAGGTAATTTAAGATGACAATAGTGCGATTAGCAGTGGAGAATCGGTTAATATTGCAAGTATAGCCAGATGTGATTCTAGCTTATTTTGGGCGATTTTTCCAATTATATACTGGAGGGCGGCTGTGCCCTCCAGACCCCCCCCCCCAAAGTGATTGAAACTCATAGGGCCATCCCCCCGATGAGCTGTCTCCAACAATGAGCCAAAATAGCCCACCCCCCCCCAAAAAAAAATAATTGCTTTTTGCGCATAACTGAAGCCATAAATGATGATTAGAATGCCTAAAAACACCATTAATACTGTTTTTACTGTACCTCCAAAATATGGCATAGGTCTTCTGAAGTTTCATCACAGGCTTTAATAGCTTAAAATGTGTGTGCCACTCTAATTCAGGATTACCCTTAATATAAGCCTACTGGTTGATAGCAAACAATGCACATCAATGGATACAGCTAAGAACATGGTGGTGGCTTAATAGATTTCTGGATGAGTTTAATAGGACCTAATAACTTTTTTTTCATCCAATAAATTTGATCTTAGTTTTAATTAACAAAAAAATGGGTAAACATGAAGATCCGCAGGGCGTCTGAAAAAGTGTATTTTTTTGGCATGTATGTTTCGTTCGGTAAACATGTAGACGAGCGGCCCGGCAGGAAAAAATATTTTGTGTAAATATTATCGTTCACCCGTGTCTGAATATTCATGCGCGTTTGAGTCGGCTGACATCTCCCCCCCCCCAGCCCCTATTATAATTCGCAAAACGATTAAACGCGCTGACATGTAGTTAAAGCATTCACCTCTGTAAACGCCAGAACATTATAAAAATTAGGATTATATACTGGGGGCTGTGCCCCCAGACCCCCCCCCCCAATTTAATGAAACTCAGGATCATCGTAGTGCGGTCCACGCATCGTGTTTACCCCCCCTGCCCCCCCCCCAAGCTGTCCCCAATAGATGTACTCCCAAAACGTGAACATTTTGGAACACGGACGAAATAGTACATCTTATCGGCCGGGCCGCTCGACTACATATTTACCTTTCGTTCATGCACATTTGGTTAAATAAAAATGTTAAAAAAATTACAACATTATTCTATAAACAATTATGATTATATACTGGGGGGGCTATGCCCCCCAGACCCCCAAATTGATTGAAACTCAGAATCATCATAGGGGGGTCCCACTGCAGTGTTTAAACCCCCCCCCACGAGCAGTCCTGTAGAATTTACTCCAAAAAAGTGAAACATATTGGAACATGGACAAAATAGTTTACATCCCATCGTTCGCACCGTCGATCGTAATGTTTACCAAAAAATGTAGTCATAAAAATGTAGGTGGAAGTTGATTCAGTAATTCTGAAGATCCATACCCTGTGAGCTTTCCCGCTCACATTCGTATAATATTTATTCCACCTCCCAACATGTTTTGGTAATACTTCAGATTCGAGGCGCACAGTAGATGGCGCTGTTAGTCGGCTACAATTTGGGGCTACAGCATATCTCTTATGACATCAGACAGTAGCGTCAAATGTAACAATCACTGCGTTATATTTTTTTATGGTTTTGGGGATTTGTAACTTTTAGTCTATTATTTACTAAATATCTGCGCTCTGCTCGTTTATACTTTTTTTTTCTAAGTTAGGTAAGGTTTCTTGATGTCTTTTATTGTTTTATGTTTTGTTTTCTTATTTTTTGTTTACTGCGAACGATAACAGCTTCTTACTGGCAACATCGTAGCTTATAAATAGGACCCGTTTTGCAAACGTTTTTCTTTCGTTATTGTGTTTTTGTGCTCTCCATGTGCTTCTTTGTTATTCAAATTCGGCTTTACTTTGTATGATCGCGAAAAACTTTTAGATTATCTAGAGGCGCATAAACTAATCAAAAAACCTATAAAAGTAAGAATTGTTTGTTATTAGGTTAGGTTTTTCTGCCAGTAAAAAGCTGTTGGGGGAGAAAACCCCCCCAGTAAATTAAAGGGGACTGCTCGTGGGGGAGATATCACTGCAGGGGGACCAACCTGCGATGATCCTGAGTTTCAATCAATTGGGGGGTCTAGGGGGGGCGCAGCCCCCCAGTATGTACTCATATACAAAAAAATATGGTAATTATGTAGACGTTGGCCGCATCGATTATTTTGAGCGTCGGCTCGTTGTTGGGTACGGCTCGCCGCGGGGATAACACTGCGATGACCCTGAGTTTCAATCCTTTGGGGGGGGTCTTGGGGGCACAGCCCCCCCCAGTATAAAAACGAAAATCGCCATAAAATTCTTCGATTTCATCTCTAAAAAAGTAACAACGAAAAGTAGCCCCCCCAAAAACTAGGCCTAGGATCTGGCCATCATCTTCACAATTCTCAAAAATATTACGCCGATATTGTTCACATCTGACGCTACTGTCTGAGGTCATAAGAGATATGCTGTAGCCCAAAATTGTAGCCGACTAACAGTGCCATCTACCGTGCGCCCCGAATCTGGTGTTACCATGTTTTCACCCAACTGTGTGATTAACTTGTTTTATTACTTGTTCCTGAGGGCGAGCGTAGCGAGCAGGGGGTATGGGGGGGGGGGCTATGCCCCCCCCATATAGCAACCCATAGTACAGTTCGTGGGGTATGGATCTTCAGGTTTACCGTTGATTCTATATCTCCCCACTTAGGAATATTTCGTTACGGCTAGAATAAATACAAAAGATTGTTAAAACTTGCCTCAAAAAAAGGAAAAAAAAAAAGAAGCTAGACACAAAAAGTAAACCAGTCTGGCTATATATCTATTTTGACTGATGATTTAGCACTCCTAAAGTTAGCGTCATAAATCTCGCCATTTCATGATACCCTAATTATTGAGTTTAGTGAAAAAAGAACAAAAAAAAAAAAAAATTAATTCAAGTAGGAACATCCGCCAAATCTATAGGACTCAAATCAGATCAGATTTGTGCGGAGCAGCGGAAATAAAGCCGTTTCATTGCTAGCATTTGCATCTAGGAGTTTACCAAGGTTCAGAGTAGCGAATATGCAAACATTTCTCCCACCAAAAGGTATATATAAATGATATATTCTTTTAATTATATGTTTTAACTGGGAGTTAGGTTTGACTACAAATTTGTGCCAACATTACGGCAGTGATTTAGTATAGAACATCATAATGATAATGCAATACCTACAAAAAAAGAAACACAAGCAATGCGATCATACGTGGGTAGCGATCGGATGTGTTCTAAATGAGCTCTCTATTCAGTGAAGTTTTTTGTTTTGTTTTGTTTTTCAGTTTAAGTTTAGGGAGATAGTTAAGGTTAAATTTTATACAAAATACAAAAGGAACTTTTAATTATATTTTCAATTAAATCGTGGCGGTAGCGTGTGGCAGCTGTGTTGCTTGTGCTCTCTTGAATTCATGCCTTTGAGGTTGTTTGCTGCTATACAGTATCATCTTTAGACACCATAAGCTTGCTTGAGATATATTTGAACACAAGGTATACTTTAAATTTGCATTTATATTGGTGATCTAGCGAAATATGGCGAGTAAACAGATGGACTCTGGTGGAGGAAGACGAAAAGTAAGTAGAACAACAACGGAAGCGTCTTCAAGGGAAACAGAAAATGCAGGTGATTGCTGTGGGAGATGCAGTGGACTGGTAAGAGATAATGATATGGCACTCTTATGTGATATCTGTGTGACTTGGTTCCATGCCAAATGTGAGAGGATACCTGAGGATGTTTATAAGTTTATGGTGGAAGAAGAGGCAGGATCCCAGTTTACATGGCACTGCGTCTCCTGTAAGAAAGGATGTGCAAAATTAAAATCTCATATTGAGAAACTGGAGAAGATACAAGCAGACTTAATTAAGAAACAAGATGTACTGCAGGAAGAGGTTAAGGAGATACGAGAGACAGTCAAAATGGATAAAGAAGATTTTAACAACATTACTGCTAGAGTATCAGCACTGTAGGCTAGAGCAGTGGATACTAATGAACATATGAATTAGGACAGGGAGACTGTACAAGAATTGAGTTCACGGATGGAGAGAGCTGAAATCAATATATTTCAAATCAAGAAATCAAGTACTGATGAAGTAAATGTAGTACATGGGGCAATTGGAGGACATCAATCATCTCAGAAAAAAACAGGAGGTAATGGATATGACTACAGTTTGGAAGAACTAAATGATAAGAAGAAGAGAGAAAAAAACATTGTGGTGTACAATGTCCCTGAAAGCAATTCAAACATGTTTCAGGAAAGAATTAATTATGACAGACAGATTGTTAAGAAAATTCTGAATACATGTGAGGTTCATGAGGATAATATGATGAGAGTGATAAGGCTTGGGAAAAAGGTAGAAGGCCGAGATCGGCCAATACTGGCTGCACTCACTGACTCAGAAGTGAGAAATGATATATTCAAAAAAATAAAAGAATTGGGCAAGGATGAAAACTTGAAAAATTTTAGAGTGGCCTATGATTTAACCAAGAGAGAGAGAGAGAGAGAGAGAGAGAGAGAGAGAGAAATGGACAAAGAACTGTTAAAGAAGGCAAAAAACTTAACAGATATGGGAGAGGGGAAACATGTAGTCAGAGGTCCACCCAGGAACCGAAGGGTCATCAAGGTGTAGGATCAAAGACCACAGCCACAGTAGAAATTGACTCAAGTACTTCACGTGATGAGAATGTAAATAATGTAAATAGAAAGTTTAGCATTATATTTACAAATGTGGATGTATATACTTTTGATAAGTTTTTAGAATTAAGGTCGTTACTTGATACATTAAGTGATAAGCCAAGCATTATTGCCCTCTCTGAAGTTAAACCTAAGCACTTTAGATATCGAAGGGAACTTGAAGAATACAACATCGAAGGGTATGAGATAGAGGAAAATAATGTTTTGGGTAATGAAGGTAGAGGTGTCTTGATATACATGAAAAGTGGCATTAAGTATAGTAAGGGGGATTTGGTTTCATGTTTCTGTGAGTATTGCTGTCTGGAAATTATGCTTCAAGGAGAGAAACTTAACCTAACTCTAGTATATCGGAGTCCAAATAGCCAGGAGGAAAATGACCAACTGTTGCTGGATTTATTGCAAGAGGTAACTGAGATGAAGGCTACATTTAAGAATTTGATGGGAGACTTTAATTTGCCACAAATAAATTGGAAAAATTGCACGACTAACACTGTAATGAATGATTTTGGAACAAAATTGGGGAAAAGGTGCGCGATTGCTTTTTTGACCCAGCATGTGGAGGAAATTACAAGAATAAGTGGTGAAAATGTCGGTAATACTCTAGATTTATTTTTCACAAATGAAGAATCAATAGTTGAAGAGGTCATGATTGGAAATCCACTGGAGAGAAGTGATCATGCTGTAATACAAGTTACATGTAATATGGAGGAGATCGTGGCTCATGATAGAAAAACTATGTATTTGTATGAAAAAGCAGATTATGAGTTGCTGAGAAGGTAACTTAGTATTAATATTGACTGGGTGAAATACCTATCCGAGGCTACCAATATTGAGGAAATGTGGAGCAGATTCAAGTCAAAATTGTATGTTGCAATAGATAAGAGTGTACCCACAAGAAAGATGGGGAATTTAAATCAATCCAGGAAAAGGACGAATAGCAATCTACCAATGAATAAGAAATTATGGTCTAAGATAAAGAAGAAACAGAGGTTGTGGATGAGAATGAAATTATTGAAGAGTAATCTGAATGTATCTACTCAGAACGAGTATTTAGAGACTGAGAAGGAGTACAGAAAACTGAATAATCAAATTAGAAAAGAAATCCGAAATGCTGTAAAACTAAAAGAAAGGGAGATTGCAAAAAATGTGAAGGATAATCCTAAAATATTTTGGAAATATGTGCAGACTGAGACAAAAAGGAAACCAAGGATTCCTGACTTATACAAGGGCACTGCTGAAGATGGAAAAACTGAAAGTG
Source organism: Ceratothoa steindachneri (assembly GCA_963969495.1). NCBI lineage: Eukaryota > Metazoa > Arthropoda > Malacostraca > Isopoda > Cymothoidae > Ceratothoa > Ceratothoa steindachneri. Next base: position 25,656,560 of record OZ018320.1, on the reverse strand, counting down.
ATCGGAAAAAGTTGAAGTTTTATCAAAGCAATTTTCGAAGGTGTTTTTCATGGAGCCAGAAGATGAGGTACCATATTGTGTGATGAAAAATGTACCAACACTGAATCACCTGGAAATTAATAAGGAAAAAATTAAGAAGATCATTAAAAATCTAAAGAGGCATAAATGCCCAGGACCTGACGAAATCCACTCTAGGATTATAAAAGAAGCTATGGAACAATTAGTAGTGCCTTTCTAAATACTTTATCAGTACTCCTTTAAACATAATGAACTCCCTCAAGATTGGCTAATTGCTCATATTACTCCTATATTTAAAAAGGGTTCCAAGTGTGATCCAGAGAATTATAGGACAATCAGTTTAACAAGTATAATCTGTTAGATATTTGAGACAATGATAAGGGAGGAGATAATGGCACACATGAGAACCAATAGTTTATATACTGACAAGCAATATGGCTTTATCTCAGGACGATCAATGGTGCTTCAGCTCATAAAGATTCTGGACAGATGGACTGAAATTATTGATGATGGACATGCAGTGGATGTAATATATTGTGATTTTATGAAGGCTTTCGATAGAGTTGCACATAGAAGACTATTCAGTAAAATTAGTAGTTATGGAATTGGAAAGGAGTGCCAAGAATGGATTGCAGCATTCCTAACACAAAGACAACAAAGAGTGGTGGTGAAGGGGAAAATGTCAAGATGGAAGCTAGTGACAAGTGGAGTGCCGCAGGGCACTGTTCTCGGACCATTGTTGTTTGTTTTGTTTATCAATGACCTCTCCGATAGTATAGTAAATGACAACGAAGTATACCTGTATGCAGACGACACAAAGATATTTAGATGCATAAAAGATCAAGAGGATTGTCAAAAGCTGTGCAGGATGTGCAGGAGGTATACTCATGGAGTGAAAAATGGTTGTTGAGTTTTCATCCGGATAAGTATAGTTATATGAGAATAGGAAGAACGACTATTGAAGATCAAGGCTACCAAATGGAGAAGCAGCTGAAAAAGATTACTTCTGAGAAGGATGTGGGAGTAATAATCAATGATAAATTGAGTTGTGTAGATCACCTGGCAGAGAAAGTAAATAAAGCCAACAAATTAGTGGGAATAATCAGAAGGACCTTTGTTACATTGGATGCAACGATATTTAAAGCTTTGTTTGTAGCTTTAGTAAGACCGCATATAGAGTATGCTAATCAGGTATGGAGTCCTCACCTGGTTAAAAACATTGAGATGGTGGAGAACGTGCAACGAAGGGCTACAAGGATGGTGCCGGAACTTAAAGGACTTAATTATGAAGAGAGACTAAGGAAGCTGAACCTACAACACTGGCATACAGAAGAGCACGGGGAGACTTAATAGACACCTACAAGATACTCACTGGAAAATATGATGGGGAATGTAGTCAAGGCATATTAAAACTTCGAGAAGAAAACATCAGCAGGGGAAATTCACTGAAGCTTTTTAAGACAAGGTCACGGCTGGATATAAGGAAGTATGCTTTCCCGTGTAGGGTGATAAATAACTGGAATCAGTTGCCTGAGTGGGTGATTGCAGCAGCATCAGTCAACCAGTTTGAGGTCAGACTTGATAAATTTTGGTTTAATCAAGAATTGAAATACAATTACAAGGCAAAGATAATCCACCACACGCTGCCGCAGGTTTATAATATAGATCTGGAGTCACAGGCGTAAGCCTCTTCCATGAAGTCTTCTGTAAGTATCTGTAAGTGAAATAGCTCCCGTTTGTTTATGTTTCAAAGCGACTTAATTTTCTTCCCTTTTTTGTCTATATTTTTCTTGATTTCGTAATTAAAGGGTTTTGGAAAGTTTTCTTAGTATGGATATTGCTTTGGATAAAGTGAGTATGCCCGGTGATGTAAATAGTGTGTATGTAGTTTGTGATTTTTGTGGTGTTGAAAGAAGAGTAAATGTACCCGAATGCCCCTTATGTAGTGTAACACGGGTTAATGTGGCTTTGGTAGAGGAGGTGAGTCGTTTGCGTGATGAGTGCAAGATATTAAGTGAGTTGGTGCATGAAGTGAGAAGGGATGCGAGTGCACGCATGGAGAATGTGGCTGGGACCAGGAGGGTGGAAAATAGGCCTAGACTAGGGACTGGAGAGAAAGAAGTGACTGATGTAAGTAAGGTAAATAGTGGGTGAATGTGAATAGAATATATAGGTTAGGGCAGGTTAGGTGTGTGAGTAAAAGGGACATGGAACCTGTTAGGTTGACTAACAGATTCGATGCCCTGAGAGAGGAAGAGGTTGAAAGTGATTTGTCTAGTGTGGTTGTGGCAGAAAGTAGAATAGGTGGTAGTTTAAATGATAACAGGAGGGAGGGTGAAGCTAGGCCTAGGGGGAATAGGAGGATGACTGAGGTGCTTGTAATGGGTGACTCTCAGATGGATATTTAGATAGGAAGTTGAGCTTGTTTGCCGGGTGCTGGTGTAAATGATGTATCTAAGAAGAATGGTAGTCTTTTGTCTGGGTACGAGAGGGATGCAGTTGTGATTACGCATGTGGGAGTAAATGATGTAAAGAAGGTGTGTTCATGTGAGTTACGAGAGGGGTAGAAAAGGTTAGTTGAAAGGATGAGTGAAAGTAGAGTGAAAGGCGTTGTTTCAGGTGTGCTTCCGAGATTGGATGTGGGGATGGAATGAGCTGAATGAGAATGTGAAAAGACTGTTTGTAAATATTTGGAATGGATTTTATGGGAATAAGACATTGTATGCATTAAATTTCTTACCTTGATCAGGGTCTTCTCACTCACCAGTCACTGTTGTGTCCTCCAACCAGAACAACAAAGACAAATGACAACAAGGAGAGGCGATATGGTTGGTTAATGATGGACACAATGAGAAAAGCCAAGATGAAAAACCATTAAATTTCAAAAAGAGAATCACCAAGGAAGACAGTCAATTTACTTTCAAAATACTGCAGGGAAGGAGCAGATACTAACTCTGCAGGAAGAGTGTTCCAGAGATTTATGATCCTCACTGAAAAGAAACGAGCTCTAACGTCTATGAAATACCTAGGTACAAAAATCTTCTTAGTATGGCATCTGGTGCGAATACTGTCAGCATATGCAAATAAGTGTTTAAGATGGGGGCAGTGGACATTCAAAATTTTCCACATCATGATCAAATCAGATCGCAGCAATCTACCCTTGAAAAAGAACAAATTCAGGTTTGTTAAACGGTCGAAATAAGGCAAATTTATGAATCCTTCAACATTTGGGGTCAATCTTCTGTGTACAGATTCCAGGAGTTTCAAATCACCGACATAACCAATATAGTATATAGTTATTCATGGGATTTATTTTCTGTTAATAAATCAGCCTAAATAGCGTTTCGAAAACCATAACCATAAATTTGTTTGATCAAAGTTGTCGCCTGATAGTTTTTAGGCCTAAGACGAAAGCGAAATAAATTTTGAAATAATGAACTGGGTTTTAAGAAAAACAATTAAACAAATATAAATATATTCATAGCATCAACGAATGTACAATGAGATAAGTTGGATTAGGTATACAATGTAAGATATGGTAAAATATGATTTACAATAACAAGATGCGAAGAGAATTGAAGTACGTGAAATAAATATGAAATAATATGGTGACTATGATGGACTGTGAATTAAGGGCTGCATTATGAGCAGTAAATATAATAAGGACCTACTCTCGTATGGTCCTGTGCAAAGAATTGTGAGAGAAAGTGGAATTAACTAAGTATGATTTGTTTGGAGATAAATGACTAATTGTAGAAGGAATGATTACCAACCTTTATACGAAGAATGGTGAGAGTCGAATGGGAAAGAATATTGTTCCAAAAGGTCGAGCTAAAAGCGTGTGTTTGTTTGTTTATGTGTGAAATTTTAAGAGATGTTGTTTGAAACAGTAGTATGTTAAATGAATGGACAAGTAAAATAAATGAATGAATTAATTATTAAGTTGTACATAAAATATGATTTAATTTACAAAAGTTAAGTAAAATAATTGAACGATTTAATTGACACAAGTAAAAGAATTGCATGATATCAATTTTACATAATAATTGATGTATATATATATATATATATATATATATATATATATATATATATATATATATATATATATATATATTTAAGTTTCACAGGAGGTTTTTATTATAGGAATGCTAAGAGGCATTGCTATAACCCCCCCCTTATATTATTTTGAGATTACAAGTCCAAGTACCGATGAGACCTCCTGACGACGAGACCGGAGCGTGTGACAGTGCCATTGGTTTGGTTTGACTGCGGGTTTGGGGACACAGATTTGCTGTGGCAGTGGCAGTGCCATTAGCGTTAAACGAGGCACTGGCACGAGAAAAGGTTGATGGAGCGAAGGTGATCCGCTTGTTGGTTCCTTCCGAGATGGCGTCAAGCGGGATGTGGGAGTCTAAGAGTCCCATTGTCTGTTGACGGAGTGACCAGTGGGGGAGAGATTTGCTTCTAACTAACCACTTCTGCTGACGAGTGTTCCTGCAGCAAAAGAGGAGGAGGCAGCAAAACGAAAGGGGGAGTTGGAGAGGTAGGAGTAGTGAAAAAGGTGGGGTTTAGGTTGTTTTGGGAAATTACTGTACCATAAAGGGGTATAGTAAGAGGAGAATGAGGTGATAGTGGTTCTATAACAATGCCTCTGGGCATTCCTATAATAAAAACCTCCTGGGAAACTTAAATATATATATATATATATATATATATATATATATATATATATATATATATATATATATATATATATATATATATATATATATACATCAATTATTATTTAAAATTCATATTATGCAATCCTTTAACTTTTTCAATTTAATCGTTCAATTATTTTACTTAACTTTGTCAATTTAATCTTTCAATTAATTTACTTAACTTTTGTAAATTAAATAATTTTATGTACAACTTAATAATTAATTAATTCATTTATTTTACTTGTCAATTCATTTAACGTACTACTGTTTCAAACAACATCTCTTAAAATTTCACACACAAATAAACAAACACACGCTTTCAGCTCGACCTTCTGGAAAAATATTCTTTACCATTCGACTCTCACCATTCTTCGTATAAAGGTCGGTAATCATTCCTTTTACAATTAGTCATTTATCTCCAAACAAATCATACTTAGTTAATTCCACTTTCTCTCACAATTCTTTGCAAACGACCATACGAGAGTAGGTCCTAATTATATTTACTTCTCATATTGCAGCCCTTAATCACAGTCCATCATAGTCACTATATTATTCACCATATTATTTCACCACATTATTCCATCATATTATTTCATATTTATTTCACATACTTCAATTCTCTTTGCATCTTGTTACTGTAAATCATATTTTACCATATCTTACATTGTATACCTAATCTACTTATCTCATTGTACATTCTTTGATTCTATGAATATATTATATTTGTTTAATTATTTTTCTTAAAACCCAGTTCATTATTTCCAAATTTATTTCGCTTTCGTCTTAGGCCTAAAAATTATCATCCGACAACTTCGATCAAACAAATTTATGGTCATGGTTTTCGAAATGCTATTTAGGCTGATTTATTAACAGAAAATAAATCACATGAATAACCATATACTATAGTTCTAGATGAACATTTTCGGTATAACTGTTTCAGGCGTGTTACCGGAGCACTATGTGAGTGCGAGCGAATTGATGACGTGTTACCATAGCCTTGTGTGAGTGACGTAATAGCGTGTTGCCAGAGCACTATATGAGTGCGAGAGATTTGATGGCGTGTTGCCAGGGCATTAAGTGAGTGCGAGCGAATTGATGGCATGTTGCCAGAGCACTATGTGAGTGCGTGAGAATTGATGACTTGTCAGAGCACTATGTGAGCGCGAGAGAATTAATGGCGTGTTGCAAGAGCACTATGTGAGTGCGAGAGAATTAATGGCGTGTTGCCAAAGCACTATGTGAGTGCGAGCAAATTAATGGCATGTTGCCAAAGCACTATCTGAGTGCGAGAGAATTGATGACGTGATGTCAGAGCAATATGTGAGTGCGAGCGAATTTATGGCGTGTTGGCAGAGTACTATGTGAGTGCGAGCAAATTAATGGTGTGTTGCCAGAGCACTATGTGAGTGCGAGAGAATTGATGACATGTTGTCAGAGCACTATGTGAGTACGAGCGAATTTATGGCGTGTTGCCAGAGCACTATATGAGTACTGAATGAATTTATAGCGATATCAAGTGAAGTTTGAGTGTGGGTCAAAATGCAAAAGTGAGGATTGAGCGTGGGTCAGTGCAAAAGTGAGGACCTACATGAATAAGTGAAGTGAGGTGCAGGTGGTAGATGTTGACCCGTTTATTGTCAATTGTTAATGTTTGTTGCTAATCCCTTGAGATGTTAGTTTAAACTTTAAAGGATGTGAGGTGTTGTCGTTTGTTAATCCCTTGAGATGTTAGTCTAAAGGATGTGAGGTGTTTGTCGTTTGTTAATCCCTTGGAATGTTAGTTTAAAGGATGTGATTGAGAGGCTGGAGTGAGAGGACTGCAAGAATTTGAAGTTTGAGGATTTGGAGAAAGTGGTTAAGTTGGGTGAAGTGAGAAAACGAGAATTTGAGGAATGAAGATTTGATTGAGGATTTCGAGAGTTTGGCGATGAAAAGTAAAGATTAGAAGAATTTTGAGATAAAGGTTGATATGCGAGGAGTGGAGAGTTGAGAATAGGTGGAGTTACTGGTTCTAAATATGTGCAAGGCTGTAAACATTTTTACGGCTTGTGCACCATATTTGTTATGATACCAGCACCACCGAGTTGGTAGAGAGGGAAAAGGAAAAGTTATGCTACGGTAAGCTACTTGGTGCAGTATGTGAAGAAGCATAACTGTGGCTACAAGGCTGTATACAGTCTTACAGCGTTGTGCCCGTACCTTTGATGATACAAGCATAGGCCCTGATGGTGTGGAAGATGCTGAGAATAGTTGGAAGAATGAGGTTGAAAATTTTGCCGTCTCTCACCTCTTGCATCGGGATGCGCTCGCTGGTTTTTATTTCGTGAACCAGAGCGGGACCGGCGGCTTCGATCGCCAAACCCGTGTCCGTGCTGGCTTTGTGGTTCCCGCTGCAGCTTTAACCCCTAGATATCGGGTTCCATCCTCCGTATTGAAGCCTCGAGGTCCAACGATAGAGAAGATGGAACCCTTGAACGCTCGGCCCGTTCGTCAGAGGAGCTCGACGTGCCTCGAACCTGCGAAATTGAAGGATTGTTAAATGGGCCGGGAGTTTGGACGTTGCCCCAATTCACGTAAGGACTTTTATACAATTTGTCTGCGGCTGCAGCAACCTCATCAATGCTATTGGGGTTCGAGCTTAGGATTAATGGCCTGATTCCCTCGAGGACTCCTGTCATGAAAATCTCGGTGAGGAGAGGGATAAAAAGTTTGATTTGAGCACCTTTTACCCTGATAAGGTCGTTCAGATGAGTTAAAAAAGAAGTAGGAATCTTATCTCCCATTTCCTGAGTATTCAGGAGCTCTCTCAGGTCGTCTATTTGGGACCTACCGTATTTATTGAGGAGAGCCTCCTTCAGGCGGTCTATAACACCAGCCTATTTCCCGTTAATTAGCACTTCCCTGAACTGAATAAAGGTAGTTATGGGCAACCGTTGGATTATTGCTGCTACTTTCTCTTCCTCGGCGATGTTTTGTGGTTTTAGGAGAGATGAGACTTCCAGCCATGCAATTGGGTTTGCAGGATCATACACGGGAAGAGAGAGGTACGCATGTGGTTGTTTATGCGCGAACTGTGGGTTCGAGGCAGACGGTTGGTCATGATCAGTTTGGCCGCTAATTGATGTCCTTAGTTGGTGTGTTTGGTCCATCATAGTCACTGTTTTATGTATACTTGTGCTAGTTGAATGGAGATGTTGACGTGAGTGGAGTAGCTGTGGCTGTGTGCACGCGCGTGTGGAAATTATCGACGAGCACGGGAATGTGAAATGAAAAATAATTGAGAAATAAAGGAAATTGTCCACTCGTTAAATAAAGGGGATATTATTAAATTAAAATGACATGAATTATGATAATTGGAAGAATGATGTTAAAGATAACACGCGATAATTGTCCACTCGTTAAATAAAGGGGATATTATTAAATTAAAATGACATGAATTATGATGATTGGAAGAATGATGTTAAAGATAACACGCGATATAAAAAAAAATGAACACGTGAATCGAAAATGCTCAAGCGAGGCTTTGGAAAAATTGACGCGTGGAGTTAAGAATTGTTTTAACTTTTAAACTTATTTATTGATTGACGGCAGATTATTAAATTTGGGGCACCACTTTATAGTATATGTTATTCATGGAATTTATTTTCTGTTAATAAATCAGCCTAAACAGCGTTTCGAAAACCATAACCATAAATTTGTTTTATCGAAGTTGTCGCCTGATAGTTTTTAGGCCTAAGACGAAAGCGAAATAATTTTTGAAATAATGAACTGGGTTTTAAGAAAAACAATTAAACAAATAAATATATTCATAGAATCAACGAATGTACAATGAGATAAGTTGGATTAGGTATACAATGTAAGATATGGTAAAATATGATTTACAGTAACAAAATGCGAAGAGAATTGAAGTACGTGAAATAAATATGAAAAAATATGGTGACTATGATGGACTGTGAATTAAGGGCTGCAATATGAGAAATAAATATAACTAGGACCTACTCTCGTATGGTCATTTGTAAAGAATTGTGAGAGAAAGTGGAATTAACTAAGTATGATTTGTTTGGAGATAAATGACTAATTGTAGAAGGAATGATTACCAACCTTTATACGAAGAATGGTGAGAGTCGAATGGGAAAGAATATTGTTCCAAAAGGTCGAGCTAAAAGCGTGTGTTTGTTTGTTTATGTGTGAAATTTTAAGAGATGCTGTTTGAAATAGTAGTATGTTAAATGAATTGACAAGTAAAATAAATTAATGAATTAATCATTAAGTTGTACATAAAATATGATTTAATTTACAAAAGTTAAGTAAAAGAATTGAACGATTTAATTGACAAAAGTAAAAGAATTGCATGATATCAATTTTACATAATAATTGATATATATATATATATATATATATATATATATATATATATATATATATATATATATATATATATATATATATATATATATATATATATATATATATAAGTTTCCCAGGAGGTTTTTATTATAGGAATGCAGAGGCATTGCTATAATCAGTATTCCAAAGTACACTTGTGAAATCAATAATGGGACGAACATGAGAAATAAAAACTTGTTTCATAAAATCAGGAGACCGGCAAACTGTGCCCCTGAGAATACCATTTGCAACTCCATTTGCTTTGCTGAACACTTTCCTGATATGCCAATGAAATTTAAGAGAGGAATCCACCTGAACACCAATATCTCTGAAAGAGGATTAAGTAAAATAATTGAATGATTTGAATTTTATACATAATAAATGATGATATATATATATATATATATATATATACATATATATATATATATATATATATATATATATATATATATATATATATATATATATATATATATATATATATATATATATATATATATATATATATATATATATATATATAATATATATATCTGTGTCTGACGAGCTTCGGAGAACCTATGATTATATCAGCAATCAAGTTGACTCTAGCTAAGCTGTTTATGTACTATTCTTTGACTATAGCAAGGCCTTTGATGTGGTTAATCATCAGCTGCTTCTATTAGAGCTTTCTCTGATAGGCATAGGTAACCCACTGATGGGATGGATAAGGGATTTCCTGCGTGGTAGGAAAATGAAGGTTGTGGTTCAGGGCTTTTCTAGCCGTGAAGTCGATATATCAAGTGGAGTTCCTCAGGGCTCTGTAATTGTACCAGTCTTATTCCTTGTATAGCAATGCCATCTGGGCATTCCTATAATAAAATCCTCCTGGGAAACTTATATATATATATATATATATATATATATATATATATATATATATATATATATATATATATATATATATATATATATATATATATATATATATATATATATATATATATATATATATATATATATATATATATATATATATATATATATATATATATATATATATATATATATATATAAGTTTCCCAGGAGGATTTTATTATAGGAATGCCCAGATGGCATTGCTATACAAGGAATAAGACTGGTACAATTACAGAGCCCTGAGGAACTCCACTTGATATATCGACTTCACGGCTAGAAAAGCCCTGAACCACAACCTTCATTTTCCTACCACGCAGGAAATCCCTTATCCATCCCATCAGTGGGTTACCTATGCCTATCAGAGAAAGCTCTAATAGAAGCAGCTGATGATTAACCACATCAAAGGCCTTGCTATAGTCAAAGAATAGTACATAAACAGCTTAGCTAGAGTCAACTTGATTGCTGATATAATCATAGGTTCTCCGAAGCTCGTCAGACACAGATAACCCTGCACGAAAGCCAAATTGATGAGGCGAAAGGATGTTATTAGCTTGACAAAATATATTAATATGGGAAACAATAATTCTTTCAAGAGACTTACAACAGACTGAAGTCAGGCTAATTGGTCTATAGTTCGAAGTGACTGAATGTATACCACCCTTAACCAATGGCATAATGCTGGCAGATTTCCATTCAGTTGGTACCTTCATTGATGTAATGCTCTTGCTGAAGATAAGATAAAGCGGATAAGAAAGAGCTAATGTACATTTCTTAAAGATGATGAAAGGAAAGCCATCAGGTCAACAACCAGCTTTAATATTTCCTCTACAGTGACTACATTAAAGATCATACGAGCTGCAGATATTTGGTGTGGATATGGATTAGGCAAGTTTCCGACAACAAATACAGACAAGAATTGGTCGGCCAATAAGTTAGCCATTGGTTCACAGTCGCTGTACCACCTGCCATCTACTCTTAAAGGACCAGCCGACGGACGATCAACCTTCTTCCTTCTCAAATAGGCATGAAGTCTCTTAGGGTTCTGGTCGTCAACCAAGGATTTTTCATAGGAAGAGGCAGCATTACGCACATCAAGCATAAAACGGATATTTGCATCCCTGAATTCCAACCATGCTTGAACAGTAATCGGAGGATTTCGCCCATAATTAGATCTTAGAGTCTTGAAATAAATCCAAGCAGATTTCTTTTGAGATTGAAGAGCTCGAGAAACTTTTTTAACCCAAGGTGGACATGAGGGACTTTGTGATTTATGAAGTACATAGAACTTGAAAGCATTATGCAATATACTAGCAAATTTAAAGTAGCTTTCATGTAACAACAAGGAGTAACAACAAGGAAAGAAGGTACCCTAGGAGACCTTACGGTCCATTCAAAGAGGGTACCTTTGGACTAGCAATCGAGCGGGCACAAGGCTGCTCAATTGTTTTGCGCCCCTGAACGGCCACTTTTCAAGACCTTGTCTAGTCTTGTCTAAAACTGGTCAACAGATTCACTGTTGACAACTTCCACTGGAAGTGCGTTCCACATACCGCAGATACTGTAAGTGAAAAAATTTCCACACAGATTGCGGTTGTAACGCTTCAGTTCAAGTTTGAAGCCGTGATTGCGCGTTCTGTTCTCACTCAGTGTGAAAATATCCCGGTAGTCAACATTGACGAACCCTCGAAGTATTTTGAAAACTTCGATGAGCTGACCACGCAGTCTACGGGTTTCCAGCGAGAACAGATCTAATTCCCTTAGTCTATCCTCATAACTTTTATGTCGGATAGAGGGAATCAGCTTGGTTGCCCTGGCTTGTACGCGTTCCAATCTCGCGATGTCCTTTCACAATGAAGGACTCCAAAATTGTACGGCATACTCCAGGTGCGGTCGGACAAGTGAGTTGTACAGGCACAGTACAATCTCCTGGTTCCGATAACCAAACTGGCGCTTAATATAGCCTAGCATCCTTTGGGCCTTTTTCTCCGCCTCAATGCACTGTTTCGAGAACTTGAGGTCACTAGTGATTGTTACACCCAAGTCCTTCTCAGTGTCAGTGGATTCCATAGCAGTGCCCTTAAGGATATACTGAGATTGGGGGTTTCTGTGGCCGATATGCATCACTTTGCATTTCCCCACGTTAAAAGGCATTTGGCACGTGTCCGACCACTCCCCAATCTTCCCAAGATCTTCCTGCAGGCGGGCAGTATTTCCATCCTTTGCAACGTTCATACCAAACTAGGTATCGTCGGCAAATTTGGAAATCTTGGCAACCATGTCACCGTCCATGTTGTTGACGTAGATGATGAATAGTAGTGGTCCCAGGACAGAACCTTGAGGCACCCCGCTAGTAACGGGCACCCACTGAGAAGCCTGTCCAGTTACCACCACCCGTTGCCGTCTGCCACTTAGCCAGTTCTCGATCCAGCCGGCTACTTTTCCGTCTATGCCCAGCGCTCGCACTTTCCGGAGAAGGCGGCGGTGTGGTACCTTATCAAAGGCTTTCTGAAAGTCTAAGTAAACCACATCCACCGCCTTGTCCCGATCGTGCTCACTGAAAACGAAGTGGAAGAATTCCACAAGGTTCGTCAGGCATGAGCGTTGCCTTCGGAAGCCGTGCTGGGAACTCCTCAGTAGCAGGTTTGACTCTAAATACGACGTCATTTTGTCAACCATCATGTTTTCCATGAGTTTACCGACTATCGAAGTCAGACTGATAGGTCGGTAGTTCGACGGTTGGTTTCGGTCTCCTTTCTTGAAGATAGGAGTCACCTCCGCTTCACGCCAGTCTCTAGGAACGCATCCGGTCCAGATTGACATGTTAAAGATAGCGCACAGATGTCGTGATACTTCATCGCACACTTCCTTCAACCCCTTGGGTAGAAACCCGTCCGGTCCATGGGACTTATTCGTCTTTAGGGTAGCGATCTTTTTCTTTATTTCTCCTTCAGTGAAGTCCATTGCCTCCAGCTTTTCCCCCGAGTAGGAATACGTGGGCTGTGGGATGGGACCACACTCTTTAGTAAACACTGAGGAGAAGTAGTCATTGAGAAGGTTAGCATTTTCTGCATCTAAGTGAGTTAATGCACCCTCCTCGTCCACTAATGGCCTAATCCTACGATGGATTGGTTTACGGCTATTTACATAGCCGAAGAACTCCTTGGGATTCTCTTTGCAGAGTCTCGCCACTCGGAGTTCCTCAGTACGCTTAGCCGCCCTTATGCTGGACTTCACTCTCCTGGCTAGCCTCCGGTACTCGTCAAAGGCACCCGAGATCTTCGATCGCCCGTACGCATTTCTCTTTTCCCTAAGCAGTTGGCCGATTTCTCGATTAAAGCACTTTGGTTGAACAGAAGACCGACGGAGGCATTTCAGAGTGATGCAACTTGATTGAAGACTCATGAACTTATTTTTGAAATTGTTTCACGAATCCTCAACCTCTTCGCATACCGCTAGCCTTACATAAGTCAGCCCAGCACGAAGGCTTGCAAAGTCTGCTCTTCTCAAGTCAAGTTTCCTTGATTGACTGGCAACAGACCTTACCTTCGGGATCTTGACGGTAAATCTAACTAGCTGGTGATCACTGCCACCGAGCTCTTCGCCTACAGAGACATCCTCAACGATATCATCCTCAGAGGTGAAGACCAAGTCGAGGATATTGTCTCCTCTCGTCGGTTCTCTGACCCATTGAGTGAGGAACTCGTTGTTGGCGAACTCCAGGAGTAGCGCGCTCTCGCCACAGGCTGCTCTGGTTTCCCAGTCAACTTGTCTGTTAAAGTCGCCCATAACGATGCACACTCTGCCTTGAACAAGCTCACCCAGCAGCTGGTACAGTTCCCTGTCCTTCTCAACGGGTTGGGAAGGGGTCTGTAAAGCACCAGGGTCCTGTATCTGACAGGACTTATCTCTAGGTCAACGCCTAGGAGCTCGTGATCGGATATAATGTTGGAGTTCGTAGATTTTATTGTATCCTTGACATACAACATTACACCGCCACCCTCTCTGTCTGGCCTATCTTTGTGGAAGAGTTGGTAGCCAGGAACCGTGAATTCGCCTTCAAAGTTCGGTTTGAGGTTTTTATCCACGATTCTGTTATGGCTACCATTTCGGGTTCTTTCGTCGGGTTCTTCTTTGGTTGTATATCACAACCAAAAAGTATGTTATCTCAGTCAATCAAGAACAAATAATCATTAATTGCATTGAAATTGCAATGAAACCAGTCAAGCCATAACTCAGAATCAGGCTTGGGTGTCGTTGAGAGAGAACAAACCGAGGTGAAACTAAATCCAATATATTTCCAGAGGTAACAAAAGTAGGAAAATTCAACCACTGAATAAGGCCTAGCAATAGAAATAAATCCAAGAAGGAGCGATCAAGCAGTGTGAAAGCCTGTGGAGCAGGCAGCATCCAGTCAATATCTGGTAGGTTGAAGTCTCCTAGCAGAATGACCTCTCTCGAGGAACAAAACGAGTCGATATAAGAAATAAGACAACTATTCTCATCTGAAATATAATTTGGAGTCCTGTATACAACTAAAATTTAAATATTAAATGATTGGAGGAGGACTCCAAGAGTATTAAGAAATTCAGTAAACATATTATTATACCTAATAGAGTTTTAATATACAGACCAACTCCATGTTTACGAAAATCTGAAGGGGAGTCATTCCGGAGAAAGGTATCATCAGAAATGTGAACAGATGACGAAGAAACTGAGGAAGAGAGCCAAGATTCTGTAAGAGCTACAATATCTACACCCACAAAAAACAACAACAAAGAAACAAGATTAACTTTATTGACAAGGAAATTCAAATTAACATACCAAACAACTACACAAGAGTTTAACAAATTATCTACAATTTTTGGGGGAAAATTAGCTATTTGAGTTCTAACTGTACTGCCCGGGACGTATAGGACTGCTCTGTAGGTCTAACTGGAGTGGTGCATGCAGCGCAGCTGGGGTTGAGGTGTTGTGGTAAGAGTTAGATAGTGTCGTTGGGTCTTTGCAGGCGGGAAACTAGTTACTGATAATGGTCAAGAAATATAAGACTACAGGCTGGGGCAGGTAAGGAAAAGAGATGCAGAGGAGATAGAGCGGAAAGTACAGGCATATATTCTCAAAGAGGTGCTTCAGGGATAGGAGGCCTGAGTTGTTTTTATACCAATGCTCGTAGCCTTAGAAATAAGAAAAATGAGATATTTAGTTATATTATTGATGGAGATATAGATATAATATGTGTAATAAAATCATAGGTTAATGAAAATAAATTTAATGACGACATGAGTGAATTTGAACAACATGGTTATGATATGTACATTAGTCAAAGGAGAGATAGGACAGGTGGTGGGTTGATTATTTATATAAGAAATAGCATTTCTTCAAATCTAAATAATTCTATAAATCAAGGAGAAGTTGAGTCACTGTGGATTGATATTAGGGTCAGTAAAAATAGGATAATACACTTGGGAGCCTTTTACAGACCACCTGTACAGACTGATTGTATTAATGAGTTAATGATCAGGGAAATAAGTAGAGGATGCGAAGTAGATCCAGTTATTCTTGGTGACTTTAATTTAAATTTTGCAGACTGGTTAAATATGATGTGAAGGGAAAGAGCAGGTTGTAAGTTTATAGAGTGCTTAGAAGATAATTTTTTGACTCAATTTGTTAATAGGCCAACAATGGGTGCCAATATATTAGATCTGGTTCTTTCAAATGATGATCATTTGGTTCAAGATTTGACTGCCGGAGAAGCATTGAGGAAATAGTGATCATCAAATGGTTCGCTTTAACTTGGGATAGTGAAAGGTAGAACACCAACAAACTCCACAAAAACTCCAAATTTTTATAGGGGTGATTACGATAAATTACGCAACTTGCTAAATCAGATTAGGTGGGATATAGAATTTAGGGGGAAGAATAATTATGAGATGTGGGGTACTTTTAAGACTATATTAAACATAGTCCAAGAGCAGTGTATTCCAATGAAGGTTATTAGGAAGAAATGTAGGAAGCCATTGTGGTGGAATCAGGAGATAGCTAGGAAAATTATAAGAAGAAAAGGGCACATCAGAGATTACAGAGAGAAAGTACTTTTGACAATTTAAATCATTATATGTCGAACAGAAATGAGCTAAGTAAGATTATTAAGAAGAGCAAAAGGGCGGCAGAAATTAATTTAGCTAAAAAAAATAATAGAGATCCAAGAAAATTCCTTAGCTATTATAGAATTAATAACAAATCTAACAGTGATAAAATAGGGCCTATTAGATATGAAGTGGTTTTGAAAGAATCTGATGAAGAAATAGTAGAGGTTTTTAATGATAATTTTTCTTCAGTATTTACAGAAGAGAATCCGGATAGATTAATTGATGCTAATTCTAGGTCAAGGGAAGTAGTGTTAAATACCATTAATGTGAACATAGAACTAATTAAAGTGCTTATATTGGAGTTAAATAGTAGTAAGTCATCTGGAATGCAGATGACAACATTCATTCTAGGTTAGTCAGAGAAGGTGTAGATAGTATTGCAGTAGCTCTTGAGAAGATATATATTAGATCACTAGAGTTTGGAGAAATACTTAAAGATTGGAAATTATCGAATGTAGTGACAATTTTTGAAAAGGGAAGTTAAGAGGACCCGACTAACTTTAGGCTGGTAAGCTTAACTTCTATAGTTTGTAAAATTCTTGAGAAGATAGTTAAGAATGGGGTTTCTGACCATCTTGAGAGTGGTAGGTTAATAAATGATGCTCAGCATGGGTTTAGAAGAGCGATATCGTGTTTAGCAAATTACTGGATTTTATGGACTATTTAACTAGACAATTAGATAAGGGAGAAAATGTTAGTGTAATTTACTTAGATTTTAGCAAAGTTTTTTATAAGGTTCCACTTAGGAGACTAGTTCATAAATTTTTAAATGCATGGGAAATGTGGTAAAGTTTTGAATTGGATAGCTGAATAACTGAAAGACAGGAAACAGAGAGTTGTACTGAATGGGGTGAGGTCACAGTGGAGAGACGTTATCAGTGGTGTACCTCAGGGATCCGTTCTAGGCTGTTTATTTTTCCTAGTTTATATAAATAATCTTGGGGAGGCTGTAAATAGCAAAGTGTCAATTTTCACTGATGACACTAAATTGGCAGATTAATTTGAAGGATTGTGAGAATTTGGAGAAGGTGGTTGAGCTGGCTGATGTTAGAAACTGGAGAATTTGATAAATGAAGATTTGATTGAGGATTTCGAGAGTTTGGTGATGAAAAGTGAAGATTGGAGGAGTTTTGAGATGAATATTGCTGTACGAGGAGTGGAGAGTTGAGATTAGGTGGAGTTACTGGTTGTAAATATGTGCAAGGCTGTAAACATTTTACAGCCTGTGTACCATATTTGTTATGATACTAGCACCACCGAGTTGGTAGAGAGGGAAAAGGAAAAGTTATGCTACGGGAAACTACTTGGTGCAGTATGTGAAGAAGCATAACTGTGGCTACAAGGCTGTATACAGTCTTACAGCGTTGTGCCCGTACCTTTGATGATACCAGCATAGGCCCTGATGGTGTGGAAGATGCTGAGAATAGTTGGAAGAATGAGGTTGAAAATTTTGCCGTCTCTCACCTCTTGCACCGGGATGCCCTCGCTGGTTTTTCTTTCGTGAACCAGAGCGGGACCTGCGTCTCCGAACGCCAAACCCGTGTCAGTGTTCTCTCTGTGATTCCTGTTGCAGATTTAGCCGCTGTATGTCGGCTTCCTTCCTCCGCATTGAAGCTTCAAGGTCCCTCAATAGAGAAGATGGAACCCTTGAACGCTCCGACCGGTCGTATGAGGAGCTAGCCGTTCCCCAAACCTGAGAAATTGAAAGATTATTGTTAAATTGGCCGTGAGTTTGGCCGTTGCCCCCAATTCACATAAGGACTCCTGTATAATTTGTCTGCGGCTATAGCAATCTTCTCAATGCTCGTGGAGCTCGAGCCTAGGATCAGTGGTCTGGTTCCCTCTGGGACTACTCTCATGAAAATTTCAGTGAGGAAAGCACAAAAAAGTTCGGTTTGAGCAATTTTTACATGATAAGTTCCTTCAGATGCGTTAGGAAAGAAGTAGGACTCTTATCTGCCATTTCCCGAGAGTTCAGGAGCTCTCTCAGGTCGTCTATTTGGGACCTGCCGTATTTGCTGAGCAAAGCCTCATTCAGGCGGTCTAGAACGCCAGCCTGTTTCCCGTTAGTTAGAACTTTCCTGAATTGTATAAAGATACTTATGGGTAAACGCTGAATTATTGTTGCAATTTTCTCTTCTACGGTGATGCTCTGAAGTTTGAAGAGGAGGGACGAGATTTCCAACAATGCATTTCGGTTTGCAGGATCATATACGGGAAGAGAGAGGCACGCATGTGCCTGTGCGTGGACTAGGGATTCGAGGCATTCGGTTGGTTAAGATGATCGGGTTGGCCGCTAACAGATGTCCTTATTTGTTGTGTTTGTTCCATCATAGTCACTAGGTTTTATGTGTAATTGTGCTGGTTGAATGAATGCGTTGATGTGAGTGAAGTTGCTGTGGTTGCGTGTACGTGTGTGTGTGTGTGTGTAAATTATTCACGAGCGCAGGAATGTGAAGAAATGAAAAATAATTATGAGAAATAAAGGAAATTGTCCACTCGTTTAATATGGGGGATACTATCAATTAAAATAAAATGAATTATGCCAATTGGAAGAAGGATGCTAAAGATAACACGCGATATTAAAAATGAACACGTGAATAAAATGCTGTTCTAACAAGGATAGCAGGGAAATGACGCGCGGAGTTCTAAAATTATTTTAACGTTTGAAGTTATTTATTGATTGACGGGAGATTATTAAATTCTGAGCACCATTTTATGCTATTGGTTATTAGTGGGATTGATTTTATTTAATAAATCAGCATATATAGCTATTTGAAATTTGAAAACCATTACCATAAATTTGTTGAATTGGATGGAATCCTCGTCTGCTAATATTTAGGATTAACGACGGACGTGAACTGAATTTGAAAAAACTTCGAAGGCTAGGGTTATAAGAAAACGATGGATAACAAAATATTTATTTATAAAATCAACGAATGCACAATGAAAAAATTGAATTAGGAATTAACAAGTGAGCGGTAATTACAATTATATGAATGAATGAGATAATTAAATTTAGAATTGTTAAGGAATACAACGTAAATATAATTGAAATATGGATTACAGGATGAGAAGTGTAGAATAGTATGGTTGATTTGTGGGGAAAGCAGTGAAATATAACGTAACGTAATGAAATGTATGAAAAGTATGGAGTGAAATGTAAGGTGAAATGAGGTAAGGTAACTATGATGGACTGTGGATTGAGATATTGATTCGAAGTAAAGTGGAGCACGAATGAATGGGTGACTGCTTCAAAGCGGGCAGCTAAAGGCGTGCGTTCGTTTGTGTGTGTTGGTATAAAGGAAAATCTTTTACTAAAGGGATTTGGGGGGAATACATTTTGGAAGTAAAATTTGTTTCCCGTTTATGTTGAGATGGGTTACAATTTGAATATATATATATATATATATATATATATATATATATATATATATATATATATATATATATATATATATATATATATATATATATATATATATATATGTATATATATATATATATATATATATATATATATATATATATATATATATATATATATATATATATATATATTGATTAAATCCTGATTATTTGATTGGAGAACATTTTAATATAATAAAATTCCGTGGGAGTCTTGCCATTATAGGAATGACCTAGATGGCATCACTATAGTGTCGTATAATGCCCCTTTTGATCACCCCACACCTGACACCACTTTTGTCGCAGAATAACCTTGTGGTCGTGATGTACTTCTTTGATGAAGTAGGCTTTGATCTAAGAGTGCGAATTTTGTTGTTTTAAGGAAGAGCCGCTTCAAC
The DNA here is from genome assembly GCA_963969495.1 of Ceratothoa steindachneri. Lineage (NCBI taxonomy): Eukaryota > Metazoa > Arthropoda > Malacostraca > Isopoda > Cymothoidae > Ceratothoa > Ceratothoa steindachneri. Next base: position 25,636,595 of record OZ018320.1, on the reverse strand, counting down.
ACGTAAGCGTATAAGGACACACACAGGAATTATCTCAAAATAAACATATATTTTAAATTGAACTCTTAACTATGAAAAACAAACAGTAATCACATTTATATCCTCGTCCTAAGCAAACCTAGACTATCCCGGTTAACAACTAGGCCTATTACGATCTCTTCAATTACAAAAGTAAACAAATAGGCTCCCGGTAGTAAACACACCAATTGCCGATTAGTTTTTCTCTTGTGACCCTTTTTGATTAGCGTTAAACATTAGATTAAAGTACTCTCTTCTACTAGCAAATATGACAGGGGTTCACGCACAATTGTTTCTACTTCCATTAAATCGTGAGACGTACTAAACTCATACTATCGCAATATGAATATACATGTTCTTTCTAACTTACATGACAGGAGGGATCGGGGATTGCCGGATGTCGCTGGGGGGCTTATCTCGTGCTTTGGAGGGTTGCCGTGGCCGATGATAGAATTTCGTAGAGATAGGATGGCGGAAGAGAGGTAGTGTGAAGTCAAATTCTTATTGCAAATTTGCCTCTGGTTAAGTTAAGAAGACGGAGAGAGTTACGGTGCTCTTCGCTCCAAGAGTCCTCTTCTGAATAATCTTGAAGCCTCTTTGTGTCTTCTTCCTGAACGCCGAGTGCCCAACTAGATTTTGGGTATATTGGGGGGATTTTTACCGTAATTAACGAAGGGTACCTCGTTGGGGCTTGGTTCTTCTCCTCTCGCTCTTACAGAGCTTGAGCTGTGAGAGTCACTCAAGTGTAAGCGGGTTCTCTTTTCTCCAGTCAAACTTCTTCTAAGTCCGTAAAGGATTCTTCGGTATGGCACCGATACAATACTTGACGATTTATGTTAATTCGGCCCGGAGGGGGAATGATCGATCTCGAAGTGATCCTATGTCTTTCGTGCCAAATAATCTTGACTGGCTGAAGGATCGATCTCCATGAACTGATCTTATGTCTTACTCACCGAATAATCTTGATTGGCTGAAGGATCGATCTTCACGAACTAATCCTACGTCCTTCTCACCGAATAATAAATCTTTCTCTTTCTTTCAGGGGCTTATTTATAGGCGGACCACCGCCCCATCTAAGGGGAAAGGGGCAAGGCCGCAGAGGGAAGCGCGAATGGTGAGTTCGCATCTGGGAGCGCGAGAAGTGCATAGGTTGGCACTAAAGTGCCCAAGTCAGCTTGTTAATTAGCGAGACCCTCAACCGCACACTCCTTGGCGTGCCTTTTGACTGGCACCGCTTTTTGGTGATATAACCACGGGCCTACGGATCTCGTAGGTAATTGGATCTTTAGAGCGTTGTTTACGGGCCTTTGGTGGTTGCCTTAACACAGAGAGTCGCTCCAACTACCTAAGCGGCGGGGAGATCAAACAGGGGAGGCAGTTACGGGTATTCGCCGGCTACCGTTCCCACGAGTATCCTCATGGGGCTCGCTTCTCTTGCGTTCTCCACCAGGGGAAGGGGGCTTTAAGGTATATTTCCGCCTGGCCCTCCGGGAGACTTTATGTTGCCATTCCTCTACATATAGTATTGAGGCAGAAAATAGAGCAAATAGGGTGCTAGGATACATTAAGAGGAATGTTAGATTCAAGAGTAAAGAGGTTATCCTTAAACTTTACAACTCGTATGGCAGGCCACATTTAGAATATTGTATACAAGAATGGTCACTGCATTTCAGACATGATATCAACCAGCTAGAGTCAGTACAAAAGAGAGCAACAAAAATATTACCTTTCCTGAAGCACTTTGAATATGAAGATAGACTTAGGGTACTAAATATGTTCTCATTTGGGAGGAGGTGTGTGAGGGGAGATATGATTGAAATTTTAAAATCTGTTCTGGGATGGATAAATTGGATTTTATCAAGTTATTTGAGTTGGAAGGTAGTAATAGGACTTGTGATCAACACTGAAAAATTTAAAAAAAGAGAGGTGCAGGCTGGATGTTAGAAAATATTTTTTCACCAATAGAGTCATAGATTACTGGAATAGTTTGCTGCCTGTGGCAGCAGGCAGTCCAAACTTGAATGTTTTTAAACGCAGATTAGATAATTATATGCGGAAGGAGGGTTAACTTTGGGGGGGAGAGGGCATTTCGGACTCATTCCTGTGGATGCAGTTTTTTATTATTGTATATTATGATTATTTTGATTTTAATGAGTCTTGGTGATGATGCCTTTTGTTTTTCACTCATTCCTGTGAATGGTTCAAATTGTATATTGTAGATGCATGATCTGACACAATCCTATGGATACATTTTGTGGTTAGGTTTTGACAGATGCAGATGACCTTTGATAAGCCTTTGTGGCTTTTGTCATCCGTAAAATTATGTTATGATATGTTAATGGCCCAGAGCACAAATACATTATACGAGGGGCAGTCAATAAGTTTTGCAATTCGGATATAAGGAAACGAGATATGAGGAAAAGTGTTTTATTATTTTTCAATATAACTACCCTCAACTTCAATGCACTTGCGCCACTTGTCCCTGAGGCTTCGAATTCCCGACAACCAGAAATCTCCCGACTGCTGTTCAATCCACTCCTGGAAAGCGAGTTGGACATTTTCATCGTCCCCAAACCGGCGTCCACGGAGTGCAGCCTTGAGCTGGCGGAATCAAAAGTAGTCGCTAGGGGACAGATCTGGACTGTAGGGAGGATGGTTGAGCTCCTCAAATCCGCACTCGCGCAGGGCAGCTTGTGCAACTCTTGCCTTGTGGACTTTGACGACGTTGAAGTCGATCCTGGGCCGTGAGGTTTCTAGGACCAAACCATGGCCTTGGTCATGGACAAATTGTCGTGGATGATGTTGATAACACTTCCATGTGATATTCCAAGTTCTCGCTTGATTTCTTCGACCTTTACCCGTCGATTTTCGAGGATCATCCTCTGCACACGGGCCACATTGTCCTCGTTGGTCACGCTGACAAGCGTCCTGGACGAGGGTCATCTTCAAGGGACTCACGACCATGGCAGAACTCCCTATTCCAGCGAGCAATGGTTGCATAGGAAGAGGCGGTGTCGGTGTACACTGCAACCATGCGTTCATGGATCTCTTTCACATTCTTGCCTGCCTTGGTAAAAAATTTGATCACTGCGCGGTGCTCAACCTTCTCCATTGTTGAAAGATTTGTGACTGACGATCTGCGATCAGCTACTGCTTCTTAAATAGACGAGGCAGGAGCGTGTGGCTGCAGGTCGTGACTTGTCATAACTTATCCTAAGACCCCCACAAACAGCCATCCCTCTTCCTCTGTTTTGCCCTACCGATTCGCAAAACCTATTGACCGCCCCTCGTATCATAAAAAAACATATACTCACAGAGGATCTTCTGGAAGAGGCAATTATGCCTGTGGCTTCAGGGTTTGAAATCAGAGTTGTCCTTCTCTTAGGTGGACTACCTGTCATGGCTACGAGTTCTACCTAACCGTCCCCCACCGTGATGCCTAGTCACGGAGGTAACCTCCCCAGCAAATAGTGTCAGCTTAAAAAGAATCCGGACGGGGATTCGGACTGCTGACCCAACGATTGCCTGGTTTAAACTATAAATTAACCATGTGAACACAATGTTTAGATTATAAATTTGTATAGGTATAACTCACTAACTAAACTCCTGAAAAAAGTATTTTTACTTTCAGGTTATATTTTCTGAATAAAACTAAGGTGACACCAATAAATCTTACCTATCACAACATATCAGCAGTGGCGGATCCAAGATAAAGATTTAGAGGGAGCGAACCTGAATTTTCCCTCTGAGAAAAGGACATTGATCATTAATAATGTTCATCTTATATAGCATTGATAATATATAACGTAACTGACACAAGAGTGAGCTTAGAAATGTATGAAGTGTAGCTTATTGCAGGTTTGGAACGTCAGCTAAGAAATAATACTCAATATAATAAGTATTTTTTAGATTTATTTGCATTTTAGACATTTACCTACCATATAGTACATTCGATCGCAACGGTTTAATATATATATAGTTATTCCCTACAAATTGTCCAAGAGTGAGGGGTGTGTGGTGTGTATGTTAAGGGAGGGGGGGACAACATAAAAAATAAATGCAGACAGTGAAAATAAACATTAATGGTAAACGATTTTATTTCAATCTTTGAAACTTTTCAGTTTTTATTCAGGGAATTTCAGTGTCGTAGATTGACCCACCTACCGACATATACATCACTTCTACCCGATATGCGTGGACGCTCGAGGTCAACGAATGACCTTGACACAACTCCTGTCACGACAGAGATGGGGAGGATAAAAATGGGGAAGGGTCCAACTTCCCTGAGAAGTGCAAAGGATTTAAATACAAAACGATTGAGTGCAGTTGGGCGATATTAAATTTAGGAAATCTGCCGTCTATGAGGCTTATAAAAAAGTAGGTATAAAAATAAAAATTTAATATTTACACAGTATACACAATAAATAGATTAAATAGAATAATGGCAAAGGATACTCGATGTTTACAATAATCGAACTAACAGAGCTACCGGAGCGAGCTCTACGGGGGTATCGAGAGGCGATACGAGCCTCTGTACATACGCACACAGGAATAACTGGCAAAAAAGCCGCAGATGATTCGTCTCAGCCTAGATTGGGTTCGAGGCTTTAAGAGATGAAACGGGGATTGGATGGTTAGTCGAGGGACTTTAACCACGAGAAGTTTAACATCTAGTAGTAACACTAACTGGAGGGAGTATTCCTGCCAAACGAAATGTGCCGAAACCAAGGATGGGCCAATTGACTGGGGCTCAGATCCTTTGGCAGAATTCTAGCTTCCACTCGTAGGGAAATGGAATGCGATCGAGAATGACGTGTTTCGTTGTAAAAGGCAGGCCTATACTGTCGATGCCCAATTGGGATCAACAATATATAGGGACCTGCTGGAACCGTTACTGCCTCCACCAAGGGTGGGCGCGGGGCAATCACTTCACGAACCAACACAGCGCTTGAAGGATGGGAAGTACTCCTGCGCGGGTTTCTTGATAACGCACCCGGAGGGGACAGAAGCTCACCCTTGAGATTCCAATCCTTCGTTTAAAGCAGTTCGATATTCTGACTGTTTTAACGGTCCTCGCTCACATGGACTGACCTCATACCTGACCTCGTGGTTTCGACGGGACACATGGCGCCAACGAGCCTCCATCCTCAATAACTCCTCCATTCCCGATATCTTAGTTTAAAAAAAGTGGCATCTGACAACCGCTGGATGGGTATTAAGAGTCTCAATTTTTTTTCACTTCAAGGGTGATACCTGACCTTGAACGGGTCGCGCTTTGGTGGCTCGGACATATTTACGTACAGAGAGTATCTAGGAACACAAGAATTAAATGAATTCGACAAGAATACAAGAGCTATAAGAATCAACATTAGTCACCTAAGGTCAATAACGACCTAGAGCTAAACAAAAAATAACATAAACAAAAGATTGAGCAGAGAATTTTATTGTCCGAATATATACATTTTAAACAAAAGGAACAAGATTCAACATAAAAGTTAAAAACACAAAATTTATCCTAGATTAGTTTGGGTGGGCTCTAGGGGGTTCCTACTCAGGCTATCCGCAACATAATTCTCGGATCCTTTTATATAACTAATTTTAAATTGATACTCCTGGAAGTATAAACTCCAGCGCATAAGGCGACCATTGTTCTTTTTTACATTTCGCAAATATGTAAGGGGCTTGTGATCCGTCTCTACAAGGAACTCTTTACCTAATAAATACATTATAAACTTCTGTATGGACCATTTAATGGCTAAAGCCTCGTTTTCGATGACGGCATAATTTTTCTCGCGCTGGAGAAGCTTACGACTAGTGTAGGCAACGGGGTTACTATCGCTATCATCGCTATACTGTAGTAAAACGCAACCTAGCCCTTCATTGTCGGCATGGGTTCTAATACCAAACGTCTTCTTAGGGTTGGGAAGACGGAGGATTTGGGCGGAAGCTAATTTTCCGTTCAGCTGTTCGAAGTGGGAGAGAGCTAATGGGGATCAGACAAGGTGTCCCGGGGACTTCTTTTTTAGTAAGTCACACAAAGGGGCCGAGAGAGAGGCAAAATGGGGGACGAAGCTGCTTCTTATTAGACGGATGGGCATTTCCACAATGGCGCGGATTTTGTTCTCATGGGGGACCAATTTGTTGTTCCCAATGTGAAAGTCAAGGTAGCCAATCGTACTATAAGCAAAATGGCACTTGTTCGGACCGATTGTGAGTCCGTGCTTGCGCAAGCGACGCAGCCTGGCCTGGAGGGCGATCACGTGATAGTCCCACTCGCGAGTTGCAACGTAAATGTTATCAAAATAATAAGTTACGTTTGCCAACCCGTCTAATATTCTTCGCATCATGTGGTTGTAATTACTACAAGCTGTCACCAAGCCGAAAGGGAGACGGCGGAACTGCATTAAGCCTTTCTATGTGGAGAAAGCCGTTTATCTCTTTACACCTTCTTTAAGGGGAATTTTATAATAAGCTTTACATATGTCCAATTCGGTAATGTAATTGGCCTCTTCAAAGAGATGGAGTTTTTTGTCGATCAAGGGGATAGGTTCAGCATTGAACAAGGTCACCGAATTAAGTTTCCGAAAATCAAAGCACAGCCTATATGACTCGTCTGACTTCCTTACGAACACAGTGGGTGAACAGTAATTAGATTGGGAGGGTTATATTTTCTTTAACTTTAACAATTTAGCAACTTCTGCGTTGAAGACCTCTCTTAAATGGTAAGGCAGGGGGTACGGCTTAAAACGAATAGGCCCCAGGATAGTTAAAATAATATAATGCACAAACTGAGCAGCACAGCCGGGAATCTCGGAAATCACGTATCCAAAATGACTCAATAACTGCTGCGACTGACTCTTCAAATCGGGGGGCAGCTAGGCGTTAACGTCTAAGTCAGATGACTGGGATTCGGTAGCGCTGGGCACGGTGGGCAAGGGGGTACTCTTCCACCACATTTAGCAGATCTAGGGGGTGAATGTGGCCAATCAGGTCGATTGCCACACGGGCGAAGGGTTCAGATGTGATGGGTCCCTTCTGCAGTGGAACTGGTCTGACGCGTCCTTTTGCGGCTGTCCTTTGACAGATATCACACGAACGGCAATAATTAAGGATTTCATCTGCTGCACTTTGCCAATAAAAATATTTAAAAAATCTCTGAGCCGTTTTAGTATGGCTGAAATGGCCAGAGAAAAGGCTATCATGGGCCGATTTTAATATGAGGGGGACCTGCGAACGGAGGATGCATAATGCCTGGGCCTCGGAACTATTGCTTTTCAAGCAGACACGATACAGGAAACGACTTTATTACCGCGGATGGACTCCTGAACCTTATTATGAGCTTTGGTCAAGATGGAGCTGAGTGAATCGTAGTCCTTTTGCTTTTTCGCGAATTCATTATTTACAACACCGCTGAACTCGAAGTCGCAAGGGGATTCAAGGGAAGCGTGTGCCTCTGCTTCCTTTTCTGCCTGGGATCGCGTGAGGATAGGTTGGACCACAGGGGTGCAAGTAACCCGTGGGCACTGTCCGACCAGAACAGCGCAGAACTTTATTGAGGGCGCTACTACTTCAGCCCAGCCGGTATAATACGCCCATTTAATAAAGCATTTCACGATGGGGAATCGATTTGCACGCCCCAGGTAGTCATTTACTACCGCAAACTTATCGTGGTTTGGAGCGATCGGGAGAAGCAGCTCGTCCGACACCACAATATACGTACACCCTGTATCTCGAACAAGGGTAGAGGCCCGGTAGCCATTTACTGATCCGGTTTCAAACTTCTAGCTTCCAGGGGAGCTCTTCTCGAACAAGAAGTTAACCTGTTGGCCAGCAGCAGGAGAAGCCGGCGTAGAGGGAGGCGGTTCGACTTGCGGCGGTGGTGGCGTTGGGGGGGGGGGATTTTGGTGCACTTGCTTGAGAGAACTATAGTCGATGCAGCCAGAAATGGACGTTTGGGTGTGGCCGATTCGTGAACACGTGCCCAACACCGTTGCCAAACTCCACAGATCAGCTGCTCTCCTTTCTTTCCACCCTGTTTCCTTATCTTATTACTCTCTGTCTTTCGTTCTCTCTCTCCATTTCTATCAAAATTTGTGTATTTCCGAAATTATTTTAACTTTTGTTCCACACTGCCATTGAGGTAAAAATCTAGGCGAGTTTTTTTTGTATAAAGGTTTCCCCATTAAACATAATTGTAGCACTTGTGCGGGCAGGTCAACGGCAGCGACCTGAAAGGGTCAATGATAACGGCAACATCGCACTGCCCCGCTGATATGCCACGTTTAATGGGGAAACCTTTATACAAAAAACGCACTTAGATTTTTACCTCAAAGGTGTTGTGGAACGAAAGTTGAAATAATTTCGTTATTACACCAATTTTGATAGAAATAGAGAGAGAACGAAATACAGATAGTAAGATAAGGAAAGAGGCTGGAAAGGAAGGAGAGCAGCTGATATGTGGAGATTTAGCAACAGTGTGGGGCACGTGTTCACAAATCGGGCACACCCAAACGTACATTTCTCGCTGTGTCGACTATAGGACAGAATTGGGATTTCTTAGGGCAGTTGATAATCAAATGTCCTTCAACACCGCAGGAGAAACACACGATGGGCCTCCTGGGAAAGTATGACAAAGGGGTATCGACGAGAATAGCTTGACGTTATGGTGTTTATTTTGATAAACTTGCTAGGGTCACGGGGAGTTAACTTTTGTTTGCCACTTTTATCTTTGGGGGAAGAGGGTTCAGACTTTCTTCCTTTCTTAGGGTAGCAATTGTAGCCCACAAGGAATATATCGCTTCTTTGATGCATTACTCAAAGGTGGAACACCTCCGGTCCTTCACCAAAGATTGAATCACAGAAGAAAGCGAAGCTATTTCCAGTTCATGTTGACGGATGCCTTCTCCTTCTCTCTGTCTCGTTCTTCTCTCTCTCTCTTCTTTCCGCTCTCTCGGCTCTCTCTTCTTTTTGTATATAGGACAAAAGGTCCTTTCCGGATAAACCAAGAGATTCACCTTGTAATTTAAATTGGTCGAATGAAGACATGATGGTCGCGAATTCGTACTAATTAAAAAAAAAGAAACGTAACGGGATTGTCGACCCGAATTTACTCGGCATAGACACGGCGCGATTAATAATTTCCGTATGAGCACTCGGAAATACACGAATTAAGACGAGAGCCTTTAAATTTGCTCACAACACCGAGAACAAAACTAGAATGAGCCTTTCTTGGTATGAAATGGTAAAATTTCGCTGGTGCGAATAAGTGAGAAGCGCGGTCTCAAAAAATACACACGTTATGTATAAAGGCGGGTACATACAACAAATGGTAGAAATAGTTCGCAAGATTATTTCTGCTTACTTTCTAAATAGCCAAGCCTTCTGCCTTAAAACCTTTAAAATACCTTAAAAAGAACCTTTTAAAGACACTATAAACCTGACACAGGTGAATATATATATATATATATATATATATATATATATATATATATATATATATATATATATATATATATATATATATATATATATATTATGTCCTAGAACGACCCACTGACATATACGTCACCTCTACCTGATATACGTGGACGCTCAAGGCCAACGAGTGACCTTTATTCAACTCTGGTCACGGCAGAGATGGGGAGGATAGAATTAAGGAGGGGTCCAACTTCCCTGAACGAGTGCAAAGGATTTAAATACAAAATGATTGAGTGCAGTTGGGCGATATTAAATTAAGGAGGGCTGCGGGCTGAGGCTTATGAAAAAGTAGGTATAAAAATAAACTTTAATAGTTATACAATATACACAATAAATACCTTAAATAGAATAATGGCAATGGATACTCGATGTTTACAATAATCAAACTAACAGAGCTATTTGGGCGAGCTCTACGGGGGTGTCGAGAGGCGATACGAGCCTCTGTACATACGCACACAGGGATGACTGGCAAGGAAGACACATATGATTCGTCTCAGCCTAGCTTGGGTTCGAGGCTTTAAGAGATGAAACGGGGATTGGATGGTTAGTCGAGGGACTTTAACCACGGGGTGTTTAACATCTAGTAGCAACACTAACTGGATGGATTATTCGTCACAAACGAAATGTACCGAAACCAAGGGTGGGCCAATTGACTGGGGCTCAGATCTTTCGGTAGAATTCTAGCCTTCCGCTCGTAGGGAAATGGAGTGCGATCGAGAATGACGTGTTTCGTTGTAAAAGGCAGGCCTATACTGTCGATGCCCAATTGGGACCAACAAGATATAGTGGCCAGCCGGAACCGTTACTGCCTCCACCAAGGGTGGGCGCGGCGGAATCTCTCCACGAACCAACACGGCGCTTGAGGGATGAGAAGTACTCCCGCGGGGGTTTCTTGACAACGCACCGGGAGGCGACTGAAGCGAGTGCTTGAGATAATCCTTCGCTTATCGCAAAAAGCAGTTCGATATTCTGACTGTTCCCACGGTCCTCGCTCACATGGACTGACCTCGTGGTTTCGACGGGGCACATGGCGGCAAAGAGCCTCTATTCTCGATATGCAGCAACCCAACTTGATGGATAATTGACGGCAAATAAGGGAATCTAATATGGAGGTTCATCTAACCATGTTTTTAAAGTGGCTGGGTGAGCGAGAGAGAGATTACCAGCAGGAAAAATCAATTCTTTCTTGCTTAATAAAATTTCTTTCCAATTGATAAATGACAAGAATATCCTTTCCTGATGGCGCAAAAGAGGGAAAGTAATTTTGTCTCGTAAGTAAATCACTAATGTGATTACCTAAAACATTTGTTTTGATTTAATTCATTACAAAACTTCAATTCATCGTCAATAATGTTTTTTGATGTTCTTGCAGGAGGATGTACCTTCAAATGACTCATTTTTAGTTGAAAAGATTTTAACCATCTTTAAGTATTTGATCCCTGAGTTAATCTCCACCAGATGCGGCAATTCTATTATATATACAAAAAAATCAAGGAGTTGGAGACAAAAAGACAGTAAAGTTGAAGTCTCTCCCCACCCTCCTCTCCCACCCACCATGCGGGTACGGAAAACCGAAAAGATACCTGGTTCATTTAAAATATAGAGCTCAACCAGGAATTCTGAAAGTAAAGATTTTGAAATAATTATCAACAAGTACTATTTAATAGTTAATAGTCCTTATAAATTTATCTAACCTCTTTTTAAATGTGTTAACGGTGGGACTCGAGACAACCTCTTCCGACAACTGGTTCCATACATTTACAATTTTCTACGAAAACAATTTCCACATACGAGTACATTGAGTCTGTACTTTTTCGGAACGAGCTTCAGACTGTTATTACGTGTAATATTTCTATTGAATTCAAACCAGATGGAGTAGTCCACATTTTCGATTCCATTTAAGATTTTATATACTTTAATTAGTTGACCTCGTATACGTCTTGTTTCTAATTTGAAAAGGTTTAACTTTTCCAGCCGTGTATCATAACTGTATTTTCTTAATGATGGTATCATTTTTGTAGTCGTAGCTTGCACTATTTCTAATCTTTCTATATCGTTTCTTAGGGAGGGCGACCACACCTGGGCACAATATCTAGTTGTGGTTTTACAGGACAAGAGTGTATGTCCTGTTCCTTCTCTCATTTACAGACCCAAATTCACATTCCATCATTAGTCGTGTAGTTCCTTAATTACAATTACATATTTATATACACTTGTGAACACACCATTCTCGTCACTTGCTTTTAAATATTAACTTTCCAAACGCATAAATTGTATTTCATTTTTACTTAAATCATCTACGTATTCTTCAATATTCTCTGTATAGCAATTTGTATCCCGTAAATATCCTCTCCGTTATTCAATTCAATTTTATATACTAATAATAATAACTTCAAATCATAGATTATTACAAGATTATAATATATCCTATTTTTGTTAACTTGAATCATTACATTCCCATGATAGCTAGGAGAGATTAAATCCACGTTATCGTTACGGTACGATCAGTTCTTTATTTTACTCTTATGACATAAATCAAACATGTAAGGTACATATTTTTGATCTGTAATTAAGGTAAATTTACGACCGAGAAGAAAGTGACGCCACCTTTTGATCGCCTCAACAAAAGCATAGGCCTCCTTTTCGACAGAACAGTGATTTCTCTCGGAGGAATTTAAAGATCTCGAAAAAAAAGGCAAGGGGTCGTCCCTTTAGGTTCAAAGTGGCCCCAATGGTGCTATTGGAGCCATCAGTTTTCAGTGTAAACAATAAAGTTTCATCTATTTTTGCCCTAACAGCGTTAATAATGGCTGATTTTAATTTCTCGATTTCATTTGTAGCTTCTTCAGAAACTAGAAACTGGCAATTAATTAGGGAGAAAATTCGTTGAGAAAATCTTTGAACCCACCGCGAGTAGTATGCAAGCAATCCGACTAATCGAGATAATGATTCTTGGCTGGTCGGTACGGGCATATCCTTGAGAGCAGCAAGGCGGGAAGGATCTGGGCGAATTTCATTCTGGCGAACCTCATAACCTAGCATACATAGAGTATTAGTTGAACAGGTGCATTTGTTTTTATTTAAAGTCATTTTATGTTTCTCAACAGCTTCGAGAAACTTAGGTTTTTATCATGTTCCACTTGCGTGCGGCCGCAAATAGTAACATCATCTAGGTAAGCATGTGTCCTCAAGATTATTTTTACGAATGAAATCGTCCATAATTCTCTTGAAGCAGGCAACGCCGTTGGTTAGACCAAAACTTAAGCGCTTAATTAAAAACGCCTTTCCCCCATCCGCCTCAAAAGCAGTTTAAATTTTATCCTCGGGGTGAAGGGGAACGTAATGATAGGTCGATGGTGCTAAATATCTTATAGGTCAATATCTTATTAACCAATTCTTCAACATTGGGTAATGGATACGCATCCAAGTAAATTTGTTAATCGTCTGAGAATAGTCAATTACTAATCTTTTCTTTGAATGATTTAACACAACATGAACTTGAGCTCGCCAGGGAGAGGTGCTCGGTTCAATGATGTCTTCCTTGAGCATGCGTGTTACTTCAGAACGAATACATTCAGTCAGACGTTATAAATTTGCCTGACTTCGTAAAAACTCTGGGTGGAAAATATTGGAGTTTTTTTTTTTTAATTATAGAGCTCATCTGACAACTGCCCACTTGGGCATAAGTCACCTGAAACACGACACAGCCTAGAACTAGGCTACTTTAAAATAAAAATATGAAAACATGACAATGATAAAAATGAGAAAAACTTAACAATTAGGAAGCAATCTCCGGCAGCGGGGGGAGGTCCCCCTCAGCCCGGTGCAGGAGCGTGTAACCTACAAAAATACAATAACAAACAAAAAATACAAAAAAGGTATCTTTTAAATAAGGGGGAGAAGCCCGGCCTTCCCTCAAAAGTCAACAAGTCCACAAGTCGATGTGCACGAACTCGTCCCGAGCACAAGGGACAGCCGGTAGCGCCCCCGCCCACCCCGGTACAGGGACAGGTATCGTGCGCGAAGATCACCCAAACTAGGACATTCGACAAGAATGTGGCGAACAGTCTGGGGGACGACGCAGTCGTCGCAATAGGGCACTGGCGAGTGCTCCATCATATAGCGATGCGTCACACGAGTATGTCTGATTCGGAGACGACAGAAAGCGACCTGAAGCTGTCGTGGCATTGGGGGATAGGCCCATGGGAACAGTCGCGGCGCAATCGCACGCAACTTTAAGTTCCCTTCGATCGTCTCCCATCTTCTTTGCCAAGCATTCCGAAGAGCTGCCCGTATTCCTGCCATGTAGTCGGTGTGAGGAAGAGTGAAACGCTGGTCTGGTCGCAGAGTTTTCGCGGACTCTTTGGCGCCCTTATCGGCGCCCTCATTCCCCGCAATTCCTACATGTCCAGGAACCCAGCAGAAGATAATCTTGACATCTGACCGGCTCGCCAAAACCGTTGCGTCACGGATATCCCGAACCAGGGGATGCGGAGATTCCAATACCCCGAGAGCACTCAGGGCGCTTTGTGAGTCGCTATAGATCACAATCCGGTCTCTAAACCGGGCACATCGGGTAATCTCCCGTACCGAGTGGTGTATTGCCACCAGCTCGGCCGTGAAGACAGACGCAGCGCCTGGCAGAGCCCCGCTGACTTCAAACAAAGGGGATTCGGCGTGGAAGTCGACCCCCTCTTGGAACTTGGAGCCATCCGTATACACTGGCACGGTTCCAGCGTGACACGAGGTGTGCTCCAAAAAGGTCGAAAACAATACTCCTGGCGCCGTAGAAGCTTTGGGAGCAGAGGCGTGGCGACAAATAGTCAAATGTGGTACCCCCTGGGGTAGCATCCTGGGCAGAACCAGGGGCGCCACCGGCCCGAGAGCTATATCTAGCTCTCGCTGGCGTCTCTCGCTGGCATAGGCACCGTCGAGATCAGCTGCGGATTCAGTGAAAGCTGTTAGCGACTGAGGGAGGCGCTGTGCTCACGCGTACAGGCGAGTGATGTACTGCACGTGGCGCAGAGCGAGTGGCATCTCCCCAGCATCGACCAACAGGCTCTCAATGGGGGAAGTGCGGAAGGCACCGGTCGCAAGGCGAAGGCCGGTGTGGTGGATCGAATCCACCTTCCGCAATAAACGCTCGGCTGCGGATGCATAAAACTCGCATCCGTAGTCGAGCTTCGAACGAACAATGGATCGATAAAAAAGTAGGCACTAGCCCTATCAGCACCCCAAGCGATGAACACCACGGAACGGAGAATATCCATGGCGCGGGTACAAGAGACCCTAAGGCTGCGAATATGAGCCCCCCAGGTGAGGCGTTGGTCGAATAAAAGACCAAGAAAACGGTTCGACTAAACCACATCCAGGCGCACCCCATTAAGAAACAAAGCTAGGTCGGGGTGGAGCCGTGGATGGCGGCAGAAGTGCACCACCTTAGTCTTGGCCAAGAAAACCGAAACCTGTGCGCTTCGGCATAGCGAGAGACGCGGTTCAATGCCTGTTGGAGTCGACGCCCTAGAATTCGAATCTGGTCCACGCCAAAAGAGATCGAAAGGTCGTCCACGTAGAGCGTAGCGAGAACATCTTCCGGCAGCACCGAGGTGATGCCGTTGATGCTCAGAGCAAAGAGTGTGACACTGAGGACACTTCCCTGCGGGACACCCTGTTCCTGCTTCTTTGGCCCGTAGAGAGCTCCTCCCACCCGTACCCGGAATCGACGATCTCGCAAAAATTCAGATATAAAGACTGGGAGGCGTCATCTAGCCCCCATCGTGTGGAGAGTCTCCATGATACTGTATCGCAATGCGGTATTATAGGCCTTCTCCAGATCGAAAAACACCGTGGCGTAGTGCTGTCTACGAAGGAAAGCCTCGCAGACGGCATTTTCCAGTCGGAGCAGAGCATCGGACGTGGAGTGGAACTTGCAAAAGCCGCACTGTGCAGAAGACAGATAGCCTCCGCTGTCCAGGAAAAAGGCTAGTCTAACATTTACCAATTTCTCCATCAACTTGCACACGCAAGAGGTTAGAGAGATTGGGCGGAAAACGGTTGGAGTAGAAGGATCTCTCCCCGGTTTGAGAAAGGCGAGCACAGTAGCGATTCGCCAAGAATCTGGGAGAAGACCCTCCACCCAGATCCTGTTGAACAAATCTAATACAAATACCATGCCTCGCTCACCCAGGTGTCGAAGCATGGCGTACGGGACATCTCCCGGGCCATGGGCGGTTAACGCGCACGAAGCGAGAGCGGAGCGAAACTCACTCCCAGTATACCTTTCGTTGAAGGGTTCTCCGCCTCTGGAGGTAAAGTCCAGCCGGTGGCCTTCCGCGACATCACGACGTGCATTGAATGCTGGCGGAGCAGCATCCCGGCTAAAGAACTTGCCCCGAATCCTTTTGACTCGCCTCCACACCTCTGCTAAAGGGGTCTTCCCGTTAAGTGAAGACACTTATGCCCGCCAAGAAGAGCGGCCAGCGTGCTTCGAAATATACCGGAACCTAGCCCTAGTCCAAGCCCGACGAAATTCAGCAACAGCGAAATCGTTCGGGCAGCGCTTATAGCGCATGTAGGCATAACGCTTCTGTTTGAGGGCCGTCTCACACTCGGCCAACCACCATGGGAGTATTCGGCGTGCAAAACGGCCAGACGTCCTAGGAATAGTAGTCAGGTCCGCGGCGATGAGGTTGCCGGAGAAGAACTCAACGGCCTCATCTACCGACCTAAACTCCTCGACTGAGATAGAAAATTCAGTCATTTCCTGAAATGCAGGCCACCACGACCGCGCCAAACACCACCGAGGTGGGCTCTCAGGTGGCAGTTGCCCTGAAAATGATATTTGAATGGGAAAGTGATCACTACCATGGAGGTAATATACCACCCCCAATCAAAATCAGGCTGTGCATCCGAAGAGCACAAAGATAGGTCAAGGCAAGAAAATAAAGCGGTTCTCGGACAGTGATGCGTAAACTCATCCACGTTTAGGACACCCATCTCAAACTCTTCAATCAGATCGGCAAGGACTTGTCCCCTGGAATTTATGGAGTAAACTCCCCAGAGAGGATGCCTGCCGTTCAGGTCTCCAAGCAAGAGATAGGGCCTAGGCATTTCTGCCACGACACGGCGGAAGTCCTCCGCGTCCAAGTCAGGGGACGGTGGAATGTACGCAGAAATGATAGTATACCTCCTATCCAGGTGCAGCTGCACAGCCACTGCCTGAAAGGAGGTATCTAAAGAGAAAGGAAGAACGGAGACATCATGCCGGGTGTAAACTGCGCCTCCCCCAGCCCGGCCATCCCGCGGTGGTGGGGTCGCAAGACCCTTATACCGCGGGAGGGCGGGCAGGGGGCACGCGCCTAGCATGGTCTCCTGAAAAAAAGATAGCTAACGGGGAACGGGACGAGACGAGCCTCCGCAGCTCCTCCCAGTTGGCCCGGAGTCCACGGCAATTCCATTGAAGGAATATGCCCTCCAGGCCTAGCTCGGAGGAGACGCGGGGGCCCTCCTCGAACAGAAGACCCTCACGGGAATGGCCGTACGCTTCCCGGGGGCAGAACCCCGGGCGCTGTTGGCCGGACAAAGCGCTGAAGACGCTGTCGCCTTCGAGGACTTATTGGGGGAGGTTTGGTTCTCCATGCGAGTCTTTTCCTCCCTCCGCCTCGAAACCTTAGGCGGGCGTTGCGGCTTCGGAGCGGGGGGCCCTATTTTCGAGGAACCACCGTCTCCGAGCCACTCGCTCCACCTCGGAGCGTGGGCGAAGGAGCCGAAGCTCCTTTGTTGTTGGCCTCCTTTCGGGGGACAGCTTTAGGAAGCCCGAAACATGGCCTAGCGACCATCTTCGGGGGTGTTGCCTCCTGTGAGTCTAACGACTCGGTGGAGGCGCGTGGCCGTTTCGCCTTACGGGAAACGGTCACGCTGGGGAAAGAAAGGGGAGCCCTGGTTTTAGCCGGGGCTGGGTGTGAACCCTTTTTGCCACCAGCTTTACCAGGAGAGCGCCCGGGTTGAGTACAGCCCGCAGAAAGGCTCCGAATGGGCGCGGAAACAACTGTGTTCGCTGGCTTGGATGGGCCAGGAGCAGAGGGTGCCTTTCTAACTATTGAGGCATATGACGTCCCAGGCAGAGCAGGGCACGCAGGACCAAGTCCTTAGCCTTGCGGAATTAGAGTCGATCCTGGGCCTAAACGGCAAGGATTTCTTTCTCAAGGAGATATGCACCACATTGCTTCGGATAAGTGTTGTGCGGCTCTCCGCAATTGACACATTTGGCCACGCACGATTTGGACTTATCGTGTGCGGTCTTGGAGTAATTTACACAAACTTCGGGTGACCCCGACTTGGCACGTCTACAAAAACGATTTGTATGGCCGAAGCGGTGACATTAATAGCACCGCCGCAGCAGTGGCACGGATGCCTTCACGCGGTAGCGGTACCAACCGGCACGCACCGACTCTGGGAGCTTGTCACAGTCAAACGTGATGAAGAGTGTAGGGGTGGGTCTCAAGGCCCCTCCCTGTTTTTTGATCACAAGTTTGACCTTGACCGCCCCATGGTCAGCCAGTTCTAGGGTAATGTCCTCAATGGAGTAGTCAACGAGTTCCCTCGCATAAACTACTCCTTTCACAAAGTTCATGGTAGAGTGCGGCGTCACACTCACCGGGGTGCCATGAAGTGTCCGAAGAGCACTTATCTTGGCCGCCTCGGCGGGATTCGCCGCATTCGCCAGAAGGCTCCCGTCCGAGAAATGGGTCACCTTCGGCTCTCTACCAATTGCACTAGCTAATCCTCTCCTCTGATGGATCATATTGCCTTTGGCAAACATGCTGCCATAATTGGAGCGAATAACGAGGAAGCGTTTGAAGCCAGCAGGCTCGAAAACGCCAGGTAAACTCTGAATGAGGAGCCCCGATGTCATCGAGGCTCCGTCCTGTGTACTTTTAGTCTTAGTCAGGGGCTCCGCAACTAGGGGGCAGAGGGGCCGGATGTGCCGATCCTAGCTTGGTCGCTTGTCAAAGTGGCAGCAGACCCATCCGTCCCCGTAGCCCACGCGGATGGAGAGGAGCCCCGAGTCTTCTTAGTCTTTTTCTTTTTTGGATTGGAGGGCGGGGAATGAACCCGCTTCTCACCTCCGCCGGCAGAAGCATTCATGCCAGATGGACCGGCCTCAGCCAGGTCTCTCTCCAAAATGGAGAAGGTCCTGGTGGTCGCAGGGGCACCGGCCGGAGGAGATCCCTTCCCTCCTTGTACTGCCTCAGAAACCATAGCCGTTTAAGGAGGACCTTGCATAAGGGCGGATTCGGGTTCGGTGTTTGGCGCCGAGCCTGGATTCCCCCTCATGGAAGGCCCTACCGTCTGAGGATAGGTTTCCTCAAGGACCATGTCTATCACAGGAGGTGCCTCCAGTTGGCCATTCCCTCCCAGGACATCGCAGGTCCCCTTGGCAGTGTCGCCAGTCTTGTGTGGGGATGCACAGGCCTTGACCTCGGCAAGGTTTAAAATTCTTGCCAGCAGGTCTTTTGAGGGAAGCGATCGAAGGGGTCTGGCTTCCCTCTCCCCCTTAAGGGGGTTTGCCCTACCAAGCCGCTTACGAGGGGCGGTCGGCAATGGGCTGCCTGCTGGCTTTCTTGGCAGTCCCCTTAGAAAGAAAAGGAGGGACTGCCGCAGGAAATAGGGAGGTGCCCGAAAGCGCCTGTAGAGAAGGGGGTGAGGGGGAGTCCCCTTCACCCGTAGACGTAGGAGAGGAGTAAGCCTCCTTTCCCGTTAAAGAAATATGGAGGGCCCCCTGCGCAAGCACAGGGGGAAAGGACCTCCATTTTTTCGGTGGAGCTGCCCGAGAGCGGCTCCGTTGATGAGCAAGGGGAAGTTGAGGGTTGTTTTTTTTTTAGGTTGTGCATCATTGGGCATGGTGACCTTAAATTTTCTGCGGGACGCAATAGCTCCTCACCTCTCACAGCTGCTTGCACTGCAAGAGGTGCTTACTGGCCTGGTAGAGCTAGGTGCCGCCATTCAGGACCACCCCTCCCGCCTGGTGGCCTGGCAATCCATCGGCATGGCGGCTCCACCTTGGACACGGCGTAAAAAGATAGATTTTAAAGAGGAGAGGAAAAGGGGATGTGAGGAAGGTATGGGTGGGGATGAAGTAGGTTGTTCGAAAAAACCCATCCCGAACCGGAGCTCAGTGGTTAGGGAACGTTGTTCCCTCCCCCATCAGCCCCAATCCGGTACGGTTGGCTTGAGAAGGTCAGCATCTACCCTGTGAAATTAGAGGCTGACCAGAGAAAGTTGCGAGAGAGGTTGTATGAAAAGCGTCGAAGTAGGGGAGAAATACAGGCTATCTGAAGGAAGGAAGAGAAGCTAAGCTGGGGCCAGACGGAGCGCTGGATCCCGTCAGCACGGCGGCCTGGATGGCAAATCGCCACGCCCCTTACGGGGGAAATCTATTGGAGGATTCAGCACCTGGCTGGTAGGTACTGGAGATCTTTAATGATTAGTTCTGCCGAAGTCTACCCGAATTGTTTCACTTTTGATTTGAGTTTAGTTTGATTATCGATAAGGATGCCACGGGCACAATCCACCAAAAGATTTAAATGTCTCAGAAAGTCATTCCATATGACGGCGATGTAGTATCCACGACCACAAATGACTATCTAAATTACCGGCGAAGACTAGGGCTAACTATATACGTGCGTACTTCGCCGTACACTTTTAATTTTTCGCCATTAGATTTCGTAATGTTTACACTAGATTTACGTAATTCACCCGTTCGCACCAATTTAATTGGAATTGTCAACACATTTGCCCCCCGTATCAATTAAAAATTCGCACTTTATTTTATCTATTCTCCCGGCGACGGTGAATACTGACAGCATACCAGCAGCCACACTTGCAATGGCATGCTGTGCTGGTTTTCCGATGGCGCTGGCGAAGATGGCCTAGAGGACGGTTGCATTTGAACGTGTTTCCCTCTTTGTGGCCATCTGTACCATGGCTTGCAGAATTTCACCCTTTCACAGAAATACAAATGGGATGGGCATAATACAGGTGTTTGGTTCCTGCGAAGAGGTCGCAGTCCTATCGGTATACTATTGGCACTATATTCATTGTTACGCGGTACAAAGTTAGAGCGGTTTCCATTAGGGTATACACCTATACACACTGAACACGCACTTCCCGTATTTTGCACATTGTTTATATGGTTATCACACTTATTTTTTAAATCAAGAACACTCATATTGGGAAAAGAAGTGGCACTATGCTCTATTGTATCACTGCTATTATTAAAACTAAGACACTGTGCCCTATAAAATGGTATTAGTTCGTCTGCAAGCTTTCCTAGCTGGGCCAGGGTTTGGTCCTTCTGGGTGGCGATTATGGGCCCGATGTTTGATGGCAGGGATTTAATAAATTTGTGCCTCACGAGTTCTTCCCCAACTCCTACCTGTAGAGCAGTTCTCCGCAGTTCCTCCAGGTTGAGTGTAGAGGAAGCAATGATTTTCTCGAAGAGCTCCAGTTTGGTTCTCTGTAAAAACCTGATTACTTCGGTCCTTAGGAGCTGGTAATTTTGGGCAGACAAGACTGTAGCTGGAAGTCGGTGGACAGCCTCGGGAGGTAGTGCAGCCAGGACGTGAAAAAACTTGGTGTCATCCTTGTTTATTATCGATATGCGAAACTGGGCTTCTACAATCTTAAACTAACCTGAAACTGCTGTCTCATTAAATATGAGTGACTTGATGAGGATGTCGTTCACGATTTCCGTATCTCCTTGTCCTTCTTGCTGATGGTTCGATGCGTCCATATTTTCTTCGTTTGTTACCCTATTGTCCGGTCGAAGGGGTCACCAGTTTATAGTAACTCGTCACTTGTTTATAGGGGTGAGTTTATAGGTTACCAGTTTATAGTGGCATTTCGATTGGTTACTTGTTTACGGAAGGTGATCACCACCTTTGGGTTGACGATGGATTACCAGAGTGTGGGTATCGGACGAAGGCGGTTAAGGTCTTACCGTCGAGTTTGGCCGACTCCAAGTGTTCTAACGGATAAACCGCTCGTAGGCTGGGTTCAAAAGGTAA
Organism: Ceratothoa steindachneri; assembly: GCA_963969495.1. Taxonomy (NCBI): domain Eukaryota; kingdom Metazoa; phylum Arthropoda; class Malacostraca; order Isopoda; family Cymothoidae; genus Ceratothoa; species Ceratothoa steindachneri. The sequence continues at coordinate 25,615,032 of OZ018320.1, read as the reverse complement.
CATGGTTATCGCTTGGTAGAAGAAAGGACTCGGAAGAAATGTCGGTTTTTGTAAGTTTTAATCTCGCCTTAGGGCTACCTCAGTTCGGGCAAGCGAAATAGTCGAGTCTTGGCTATCAGTGTTTCATCAAGTCTCCTTCTGCTTCAGATTGTAGGGTCTATAGGCGGATGGATCGAGGACGAGGAACGGAATCGTGATGCCAATAATAATAATGCTATTAATGTACAATTCAGAAACGAGAATCAAGAATCCTGCAGAGTATTTATGTCCGTTTTATTTATAACAACGTCAATTAAATGGGGGCGGAACTTCTCTTCCCTTAATCTGAACGCGAGGCGGAGCCTATCGGGTCAAAGTGTGTTCGTGCGTTCTTTGTTAAGACTGTTGGGCGGAGTCAAAGGAGGGAGGGGGGGGGGGGGGTTCAGTGTGGACACGTGTGTATTAGGAGTGTATTTGCACTTGGCCGCCTAATCGTGGCTGTATCAAACTGGCATTCATAGCAAAGCAAGGTTGATTCCTCCATTTCACAGATTCACCTAAAATATGGCTGGTCAGATGAGATTCTGTCCTAAATTTGTCCAGCTACCTGTTTTATCTGTTTCCTCATATCTGCATGTTGTACATTCGCATGTGAACCTCAACGATTTCGCCTGCATCGTTACAATATTTTCTGTTTTTTCTTAATAAATATTAAATTGCAGTTTAACATTATTTACAAATATTTTGCTTCATTCTACATTAGACAATTGCTACATGGCATTTTATTTCAGTGTTCAATATGTATGCACAAATTCAAGATTTCATAGGGCCAATAGGGTGCTCATTTGTGAGGTTCCTCTTTGGATTTACTCTACCTTGCAATTTGGTCGTCACAATAGCAACCGGATCCTCATAGTTTTCGTCATTTTTGTTACCAAGAAAGTTTTGTATAACCGCCACGAATAACAGCCACGCTGTCTTCTCCTTGTCATTCATCTTTCTGACGAATTCTATATCACGTAGAAGGGCACGAATTTGAGGTCCATCAAAAACGCCTGCCTTGATTTTCACAAAAGACAAAGAAGGAAAGACAGAAAATTTGTGCTTAAAGTATGCCCTCTTGGTATTCAATGCATTGACAAACTGCTTCATCAAACAAACCTTGAGATGGTGATTTTGATCTCAACTGACGATCGGGCATGCCTGCTTCAAGAGTTTCACGGATGGGCCATTCCTTCTATGTGCAGTGTTTGTCGTTTGAGCTCAACTGTCCCACGTACCGAGATAGCATGGGAATTAATGAAACCTTTCTGTTGAACAAGGAGGAAGGCTGACCATTTTTGGTCCAAAAATGATCTAGTCGTGTTCTTGATATTTGAGTTAAGTCAATGGCCATTTTTATGCCTTTGTGAGTTTCTTGAAGATTCACCGAATGAACGATTGGGACTGCGCCAGAAAGATTGCCATTATGCACGAGAACACACTTGAGGTTGCGTTCAGAACTATCTAAAAACAATGTCCAATCTGGAGGGTTATACGAAGCAACACCTAACTAGAAGACCTGGGATATAGTGTCCGTAAACAAATTGCTTGTCTTCTGAAAATTTTTTTGACAAAATTCCAACCCGTTATTCTGAAATATGAGATGTTTGCAGAGCCCTCAAGAAGTTTTTTTAATTTAGCTTGGAAATTAATAGCTCCGCTGCTTTCTTAGGGAGTGATAAATAACGTGCTAAGCCATTCAGTTCCGCCTAAGTAAAAGGCTGAGGGGCTGCTGACTGTTTCGAATTAGATGAAGAGTCTTCAGAATCTGACACAATGGCTTGAAATTCCTGATCTGATTTACTGCTTTTATCATTAGAGGAGGCTTAACCATTAGAGACTGGAACTTCTTCAGAATGCGGAGTAGTTCGAATTGCAGAGGGAATAATGAGATAAGATATATTAGGTCAGTTTTCCTTGTCAAATACCTTTAGTGTTGAGCAGAAAAAAATAGCGGTCGGTGATGTGGTCATTTGGCTCTCGATAAACCATAGGGACCCCCCAAAGTAGACCTTTTCGTTTTCTTTTTGTCCAGGCGCGAATAATTTACTCGCAATTATGACAGTCTGTGGAGCACAATTCTTATTTTAGTCATCAAGGAGAACGTCAAAATAGGCCATATAGGCAGGACGCACAAATCTCGTTATATTAGCCTTTGACGAACAAGTTTTTAGCAGCCATAGATGTAACATAATGTATTATGATCATTTTTGCATTTATGTCTACTTGAAGAAGACATCATTAGATCTGAAACAAAACATGAATAGGGTTAATTCCAGAAAAAATCATAGATTACAAATAGTATGAAAACTATAGAACATACAAACAAAAACCGATTTTAGATTTGAAATTAGCGTTGAAATACTAATTAGAATCAGTTGAAAAATCATATGCAACAAGAAAATAAAAACTCCGTTCCTTAGTGATAATTAAGTAAGCCATAAAAGAACCTTGCAACATAATTTAATATTAATTAAGTACACAATTATCCAAGAATCTAATTATAATAATACTATTCATAATATAGTTATTTATTAACATTACCGTAGCATTACTGTGTTACTAATCACCACCTAAAAATCGTGTTAATTGACTAAATAACAAACATCAATTCATTCAATCTATTACAAGTATTAACCATGCGTTTGCTGAGCAGCTTTCAGATCTTTCCTAAGATCGCGACCCCTAGATGTTTGCGGGCTTGATCTAGAAAATAAATTTCTTGTTGTTCGTGATCTAGGATTATATGTATTATTTTATTTCCGGTAATTAAATTTTTACAGTATAAAATTTGTTAACTCAAGTATGCAAACTTAAAATTTAAATTTTTTCAGTAAAAAATTGTCAATTGAAGTATGATAACTTAAAATTTTATACAGTGCAGCCCAAATTTAAAAGATTCTAAGACGACGCATTTACTCTAAAACAGTGGTCGGCAACATATGGCCCGCGGGCCGGATCCGGCCCGTAACCCGAAATCATCCGGCCCGCAGTACTTAAGATAAATATTCAATTAATCTGGCCAGCGGGGCTCTTTTTTATATCATCGGTTTTACTGTCAATGTCTAGATATATATTTACAAATTGAAAAAAACAAAAATAAAAGAATAATAATATATTTGAATTAGTAATAGTTTGTTATGTAATTATTTTAAATATTCAATAATTCTTGTTTTCTGTATGCGATAAAGCGGCTGACGAGAGATGATGTCCCGCTTATCAATAAATGTGGTCCGCCTTCCACTCACAAACATAGGCCCTGGTCCCTATGCCGACCAAAGGTGCCGACCCCTGCTCTAAAATTATTAATCATTCAATAAATTTTGTTGGTCGCGAACTATGGTGCATCCGCAAGCAATGGAATTTTACTGAAATAAACACAAAGCCTATTTAAAAGGCATTCGGGGATGTAGACGCGTCATGATAGTCCCACTTATATTAATTTATGTGTCATGCCATTCTGTTCGAACAGGCTTGATCATTTATGCAGTCATATTTCCCTTTTATATCCCTTTGACTAAAATAGTAGTAGTAATGTTTCGTGTTTATACCTATTTAGTGTTTACTTATTTATACTAGTTTCGTGTCTCTTTTAATAAATTAAACCTTATTCTTTTTTTTAAGTGTACTTTTTTTTCTTTTTGTATCTAGGAATAGTGGTTGGTGATGGTGAGCTAGGAAAAATATTTGGGTAAAGCGTGATTTAGGAAAGATTGGGGGGGGGGGGGGATCTAGGAAAGATATTTTAGGCGGATCGTGATTTAGGAAAAATATTGGGGGGGGGGGAGGCGTAATCTAGGAATGTAAATTATGGTAGTTGTGATTTAGGAAAGATCCCAGAGTTCTATGGTGGTGCAAACTGATGACTTTGCATCAAGGAAGGGAAGAAAAGTCATTATTTACTTTAGTTTCTATTTTATCATTAAATATTTTTTACATAATGACACGAATATAGAAACAAATAAAATTTTAGTTTCATTAGACATAGATAGTATCCTTTTGCTTCAAATACACTAACGTTATTTATATTAATTATGCTGAAGTTGTACACCCTGGGTAACACCTTAGTCACCACCAGGAGAGATCAAGTTTGGGTGGTGACCCGAGGGTTCCCCAAGGTGCTAGGAGAAGTGGGCAGTGTGACAAATTGCTTTACACTAACCGCTGAAGTAACTGCGGGCAAGGAAAGTAAACGCATTCATCCTTACTCAATGGAGAAAGGAAAAGGAGTATGGGAGAAGAGGATGAAACAAATGAATGAAATGGTATAAAGGGATTAAGGTAAAATAACTATAGCAAACCTAGTTAACATTAAATATTGCGGAGTTCGTACTTTAAATTACCAGGAACAAGAACGACCAAAAGACAATAAATGCTAAAAAAATTTGAATTTGAATAGCCTTAAGGGGTAAATTGCCTATGTCAATAAAGACGCCCTAAACTCTTTCCTTTATTTTTAGTCGCGAACGACTCTACATCTCATATGTTGGTCCCCGTTTTTTAGTTTGTAATTACATCATAACTATTCGACCGATTCTAACAAAATTTGAAACCCTCAAGTTGTTTTATATTCTCTTTCGAATGATATAATTGTCAAAGTCTTCCGAAGGTTAGCCAGTGAATTATTTTGTTTTGGCAATAACATCATAACTATTCGGACGATACTCTGCTAGACTAGGCTATAATATGCTATACTCTGCTAGGCAATTCTAGAATAAGGTATATTATGCTAGGCTATGCTATGATAAGATATAATGTACAAGGGGAAGATATACTATGCCAATTTAGGCTATAAAATTCTATGCTAGGATAGCATATAGTATGCTAGGCTAGACAATACTAAGCTATGCTTGACTGGGGTATAATAGGATAGTATAGGCTATACTTGTCTAGGATAGTTAATGCTAGGCTAGGTTATACTATGCTAGGCTATGCTAAGCTATACTATGCTAGACAGGGCTATACTATGCTATGTTAGGCTAAAGTATTATAGGCTCTGCTATGTTAGGTTATGCTACGTAATACTATGTTAGGCTACGATAGACTAGCTAACCAAGGCTATAATAGGCTAAGCTATGCAAGGTTATTCTAGTCTAGGGTATGGTATGCTATATTAGTTTAGGATATACAGAATATATAATATGATACGCTTGGCTATATTATGTTAGGTGTGGTTATGCTATGATCGGCTATACCAAGCTAGTCTATAGTATGCTAGGCTACGCTATCGGATGCAAGGATATATTGGCTAGGCAATAGTAGCCTATTCTAGATTGGCTATACTATGCTAGGCTACTCTATGCGACGCTAGGTTCGGCTCTGGCATGCAATGCTAAGCCATACCTGGTTAGGCTAGGCTACACTAGGCAATGCTACGCTAGGAAAGGCTATACTAGGCTAGGCTATACTATTATGCTAGATTAGACTAGGGTCTACTAAGCTAGGTTAGGCTATATTAGGATACGATAGGCTAGGTTAGGCCCGGCACAGCTAGGATATTCTATTTTAGGCTAGGTTCTCCTATGCTTGGCTAGGCTCTGCTATACTAGGCTAAAACAGGGTTGGTTATACTATGCTATGCTTGACTATGATATGCTATGCTATACTAGGCAAGTTTAGGCTAGGCTATTCTAGGCTATACTAGGCTATGCTAAAGTATGTGGTTATACTATGCTATTTTAGGATAGGATAGGCTATTCTCTACTATGCTATTTTAGGCTAGACTAGACTATGATATGCTATGTTATGTTATACTATGCCATGCTATGCTATACTATAATATGCAATAATATTCTATGATATACTATGCTCTAATCTGATATGGTATATTATGCTATACTATGGACTACTGTGCTATTAGTGTGTGTCAATCTTTTCAACGTTCTAATTACATAGATAAGGGGTGCTCAAAATTTGAAGCCCTACCTTTGAATTCTAGTTACAATTTTATCATCATCATCACTTCTCTAACTCTATAATTTAAGAAGGGGATTCTTTTGAGTATTTCAATAATAATTTCATCTTAGTTTGGTTATGACTTATGTTTTTTTATCAAAGTTATTTCTAATAATTCTTTTATAATATCAAAAAAGAAAATGGTGAAGTTCAGAAATAAAAATAAGTATCGAAATTTTGTGAATTTTTTAAAACTCAAAGAATTACAAATGGTGAAGTTAAGAAAATTTATTTTTATATATCCTTCTATAACTCTATATTTTAGCAACGTGATATTTTGAAAGGGGGTAAATTTAGTTTCGAGTTCCTTTTTAAAATTATTATAATTGGCGAAGTTCAGAAAATGTATAAAAATTTAACCATGGCTGCTTTTTTTTAGATTTTAAATTTTAATCTTAGTAGCAAAGCGCAAGTGGCAAAGTCATTGGCTGGTTTTATTATAATTTTAGCTCTACTTGGTTAGCTACTTAAAAGTTTTGACTTATTTTTGTCATCTTGAGGAATTAAATGACTATTATTATATTAATAATTATATCTATTTCACTTTTTTTTACCTATTTCACCGTTTGAAACATATTCATTAGTGTGCTGAAGATTACGTGGCCTTCAGTATTACCATCCTACCAGTGGGATTTGAGCTACAATTTCTTTTAAAATTAGGACAAGACTAGCGACATTCACCCATTTGAACACCTAAATTGAAAATAGCAGAGTTGTTGCCATCTCAATTCCAAACTCTGGTTGACGTTCTGAAATGTGGATGTGAGAAACGACCCAACAGCCAATCTTGCAAAGGATATTTACCCTAAAGTGCTTGAAAAGTGGGAACGAGGGAACAGTTCTTTCCTAGCCCCCGTTGTAAATTCAAGAGTCACAATCTTAAACAGATCCAAAAGAACTGGGAGCAGGCCAAAAACATATCTCTTGGGAGAGGAGAGCTACAGGCCTAAGACACTTTCATTACAAAACTAGACAACCTGTTGATATCCTCAAGCGCAAGTGTAAAATTGTTTTTTGCTGTGAATTTGGCTGCCCTGGTTGCTAAAACGAAACTGAAATTAATTTAAATCCCCTGTGGAGATGAAGATCTCTGTGAAGGAACTTGCTTTCATTAAAGGTCAGAGAGAAATGATTACTTCTTTTGGACCACATCAGGTTTGCTTTCGAGATTACCTTGAGAAAAATAGACAAATCAATAAGTAAAAGCGACAAGAAGGTGAAGGAAGAAGAGTTGCTTACTATAAGTAGGCCAATGTTTCAATGCCATCAAGTGAAATAATTTTCTCTCCTGATGAAAATGAAGAATAAAAAGCTGATGCCCACGATTGAAAAGATTGAATTTAGGAAGTGACATTAAAAATACCAACCACATCTTCAAATTCCATTAAAAAGCAACCCGGGAATTATTGGGGAAGGGGGGCAATAACATCATAACTATTCGGCTGACTCTAACGTAATTTGAAAATCTTATATTGTTTTACATTCTCTTTCAAATAATATAATTGTCAAAGTCTTCCCAAAGTTAGCCGGGAACTGTTTTGTTTTGATAATAACGTCATAACTATTGGTCCGATTCTAACGAAATTTGAAACCCTTAAGGTCTTTGAATTCTCTTTTGAATTATAGAATTATTAAGGTCCTCCTATGGTTACTCCGGGAATTATTGAAAGTTTTGAAGCTCGTAAGGTCATAAATCAGAATAAGTGAGGGCACGCGACTTTTTGGTCAGCAAACCTTGTTTAATTACCCTTCTACAGGTCAAACCAACCGGCTTGTCTCGAGGCTGAGCTCGCTGTTACACAGCCTAGCAAATCTCATTATCAATTCAATCAACGCCGCCTTGTTCCTGGTCAGAATTAGAAAGCTGGAATTCTCCCATCCCGCGGCTACATTCACCGCTTTCCTAATTGTCGTAGAATTGCTCATAGTCTGGTCCAATAATGATTCTAGTCCTTGATCTGGACACATCGCTTTTGTTAAGTCGATGGTATTGACCCTATGACTCAATCTACGATCATATATATATATATATATATATATATATATATATATATATATATATATATATATATATATATATATATATATATATATATATATATATATAGGTAGGCTTTAATTCCTACTGAACGTGCGAAAGCTGGTTAGAGGCGGGTTGTGCCGTAGCCAGGATTCTCACTATAAAAGTCCCACTTGTTACTGGGGGGAGGTTTGTGATTGTTGAATTCTAAGAGTGCATAATACAAGTTGAATAAATTAGCTGAAGGGATTCTTAATTAAAGTCTTGCCAAGTGTACGTCAAAAGAGAGGAGCCACAAATAAACACACGTACAAAAAATAAACTTTACTTTACACAAATATAATAATTAGCAATAGTTAAACGGGCAGAATTAAGGATTAAATATTAAACGCTGAGGTTAAGCGTCTAGATTTATAATGACTCAATGGGAGTATCAATCACTGTTAATTAAATAGGTAATTTAAGAATAGAGGGGCACTGGGTTTACCGATTACCATTAATTGTGATGGATTGGAGAGACGACTACTCAGGTGGTTCGGGTGGCGTTAACACGAGTTGTCGGGGAGAGGGGGAATAAGACGACGGGTTCGGGGCTGCTGGCTGCAGTTCCGGTTAGTTCACTCCTACCTGGACGTGACACTAACAAATAGTAACTTCCAGTAACTATTTGGATGTTCCTTTTCTTTCTCAAGTTACGTTGAGCAACAGAGAGTATTCTTCTAGTCACAGACTCTGCGGGGCGGGATTTTCTTTAGGAACACTTTAAGACAGCGACCAAGTTGTCTCGGCGGCGCGTTGGCAGTCGATACGTTACGGCAACGACTCTCGTTCAACGTGCGAGTTACGCGTTACGCGAGTTGGTTTGGGACACTGCTCTAGAGGGATGAACGGCGATGTTATTTATACCGCGGATTGTGGGAAATCGAGAGAGAGATTCCATTCACGACAATTCGCTTATCGCAGCGCCTTCTGGACAATTTCCATGGTATCATAAAGAAGGCAAATAGAATTTAGGCTTCTCTGTGAGATAAGCCTTCTTTCGTCAGACTTCCTGTCGCCAGTTGTGGGAAGGGAGGGGGAAGAGGAGACGAAGGTCAACTCAAACGACAAATTTCTTTCGTTCCCACGATGGTCTGGCGGCATGCGAGTATGTACGTTCCATACCTTCACACTAAATAAGTGCTAATTAGTTACCGAATCATATTTCGGATACCAGGAACGTACTCACCCGGTGGCTTCCTGAAGTATCCAGACAGTGGGGCTATTGTTTCAAGTTCCAGAAGATTCTCTAATATAACTACTTCAGAACGCAACTCCCCCCCCCTCTTTTCTTGCCCTATCTTATCTTTCGGCTACCTATTTTCCCTTCCCAAAACTCCCCTACAGAAATCAAGGAAAGAGTTTTTTTTCATACTATATCTTCTTAAAACCCCGATCTCGAACAAGGAAATAACGAAGTGGTCCTACCACAAATCGGACACTCCTTGATAACCTAGATGTAGTGGTCATGGTGCTACCATATCGTTAATGTCTAGCAGGAATGGTAAATGTATTTTTCTGACGTTTTTAGGGGCGAGGAACGCGACTGTGATCGTAATTACCGCAATTCACTTACTTTCTGGATAAATGGTTTGATTTCAGTTTAATTTCATTATATTGGATGCGCTCCACGACACACGGCAACCCCATTGAAATTCAACTTCAAAACGTATTATAAGGTGATTATATTCTAAATGGGGGCTTCGTCCCCAACCTTATCACCCTTTAATGTTGTGTGTTGGGGGGTCTAGCACCATCTCTCCATTTTTTTAAAAATCAATTTGTAGTATAAGCAAATGGAAAACTTGACATTAGATTCTCAACTGAATAACAGACCTAATGGTAGGCTTTCGATTTTCCTATACTACAAGTTGATTAAAAAAATCGCCTTCCCGTTTAAAATATAATCACCTTATAATACGTTTTGAAGTAGAATTTCAATGCTTTCAATGGGGTTTCCAGACGTTGTCGTGAGGCGTATTCATTATAATCCCTTTGCCACCCTCTTTTTCCTGCCATCACTTGAGGAGACGTATCCATGAGCCCTTCTTTGCTGTTTTGCCACCCTTTCTTGTTCTCTTATTTTGTTTCTTCCTTTTCACAGAGTGTGAGCCTGCTTAGGACAACTTTTGTCTCCCTCCACTGTCTCTCGAGTATTAAACAAAATTACCTTTATGAAGAACTTTTATATGTTGTTCATAAGAACATAATAACATAAGAAAAGAAGGAGACTGAAAAAGACCATTCATGGCCTACACTTGGCAGCTCCTGTTCCATTCAACACACAAAAGATTTCTTACCAGAGAAAAGTCATCAACATTGTCACCCTTTACAGGAGTTCGTCAGATCTAATCTACAATATACATAAAATGCATCCAGAGGATTATGTCCATTCATGCAACCGGAAAATATAATCTCCCCACTCCTTAGAAAAATATATACATATGTACATAAAAAAGTCAGTCCCATCTAGCAGCTTCATCCATATATTTATCTAATCTATTCTTAAAACTACGCAGATAGGAGGCTTCTATCACATGTCTAGTGAGCCTATTCCATTAATCTACCACACGATTTGTAAACCAATTCCTCCCAATCTCCTTCCTAAACCTATACTTATCAAGCTTAAACCCATTGCTACGTGTTATGTCATGTTCACTAAGTATAAGAACCTTACCCAGATCCCCTTTATTATATCCTTTTACCCATTTGAAGACTTCAATCAATTCCCCTCTGACTCTTCTCCTTTCCAATGTATGTAGATTTAGTTTTCTGAGCCTTTCACCATAAGGTAAGTTCCTTAGCCCACCAATCATCTTTGTCATCCTTCTCTGCTCAGACTCAAGCATATCAATATCCTTCCTATAATATGGTGACCAAAATTGTACTGCATAGTCTAGATGAGGCCTAACTAGCGCCAGATACAGTTTTAGAATGACTTCAGCACTCTTATTGCTTACACTCCTCCTAATGAATCCCAATATTCTATTAGCTTTATTCTTAGCATTTAGGCATTGCTTTCTAGGACGAAGGTCTGAACTTACCAAAATACCCAAGTCCCTCTCACAATCAGTCCTCCCTAAAATTCTCCCATTTAATTTATAACTATTCAATGGATTATTTCTACCTATACTACATTTGTCTATGTTAAACTTCATTTGCCATTTCTCGGCCCAATTGGACAGAATGGTCAATTCCTCCTGCATTACAACAGCATCAGAATCAACCCTAATGGCCCTACCTAGCTTAGTATCATCAGCAAATTTACTCAGGTCACTACTTATACCTATGTCAAGATCATTAATATAAATTAAGAATAGCAAGGGACCCAAAACAGATCCTTGCGGAACTCCACTGCTAACACACCCCCACTCAGATTTAACTCCATCTATACTAACTCTTTGCTGTCTGTCACCAAGCCATGACTGAATCCACCTAAATATACTGCCATCGATCCCGTGTGCTTTAACTTTGCTCAGAAGTCGTAAGTGTGGCACTCGATCAAAAGCCTTACTAAAGTCCATGTATAAAATATCATAGTTTTCATCATTATCTGCTGCTTCATACACCTTACTATAAAAAGACAGCAAATTAGTCAGACAGGATTTACCCTTACTAAAGCCATGCTGTGATTCTTTTATCAACTTATGCTTATCCAAGTGATCTCTAATATTCCTTGCTATAATAGATTCCATCATTTTCCCTACCACTGATGTCAAACTTACTGGTCTGTAATTAGACATATTTGTTTTATCCCCTTTCTTAAATATAGGTATCACATTGGCTTTCTTCCATGCCACTGGCACAATGCCACTCTCCAATGATTTTCTAAAGATGCATGCTATGGGCTCACTTAACACATCCTTTCAAAATTCTAGGAAAGAGCTCATCAGGACCGGGTGCTTTACTACTTTTGATTTTATCAATTTCCTTTGTCACTATCTCCTTTGTGATCAAGATATCCTTTAATTTCTCTTCATCATTACCCCGAAAGATCATTGACACCTCAGGTATATTTAGAGTATCCTCCTGTGTAAATACTGAGAGAAAAAAGTCATTTAGCATTCCAGCCATTGAGTCCCTATCACTCACTAATTCTCCATTGAAATCTATAAGTGGGCCTATTTTATCTCTAACCTTAGTTTTGTATAATTGATAAAAACTTTTAGGATCTTCCTTTGCCCTATTTGCCACTTTAATTTCATAATTTCTCCTTGCTACTCTAACTAACTTTTTAACATCTCTTGCTAGTTCATTATATCTCTGCCTTAAGTGATCCTCTCCATTTTTTATTTTCCTATAAATGCCCTTTTTAATGCCAATATAAAATATCAAAGAAATATTAATATTTTCAACTTTTTTCCGACAACCAAATCATTTTAACTCCTTTCGAATTTGTGAATACACTTTGTATCCACTTTCTTGTTTTCTGCATTCGTCTTGTAATTCGAGTTTCTCGCCCCTTCCAATTCCAGTTAAGCTACATCAGATGTGGTTATTCGCCAGATAGAGTCTCGATTCGGGTAGATCACTGCGGATGTCATGCGCTGTAGATACACGTGGTTTGGCTGTCACGATACCCTGTTGGCCCCCACGGAAATAAAAGGCATGTGTCCTGATGTGTACAGATCCGCTGCAAAACCCCCTTTTTTCCGTTCATTTGTTGCCCGTCCACTGCTGAGAACGGCTGTTTAAATTGATGTAGGTAGGCTCGTCATATATATGGCAGGAGAAAAAGTTCTAAATTTATCTATTTTATTTCAAATATATGTATACAATATTTAAAAAAATAAAAATGCCCATAATCAATGGATTATAAATGAGAAAATTTGCATTTATTACACTTAGTACATAAATTATGCACCATCACTCATGGAGCTCACGTGTTCGCTGAGCTAACGTGGCAAATTCAAACTTAAAAGAGAAAGAAGCACTAAAGAATAAATGGGACGAGAATATTCATTGCTAAAGTATATTGATATGCTTGTAGAGCTAGAGAGTGGGAAGGAGGGTGGAACCACGCCAGGCGGCGGTATTTTTTTAATAAATTCAAGCCAAGTGCGTGAGTCAAATATCGTACAGTATGTATTTTTTCGTTTTCTTTTCCACATAAATATGATTTCATTATTATTATTATAGACGAAAAGAAAAGAAACTACGAAACCTTGTCAAAAATACATATAATTTTCATCATAATTTTCAAAATGAATTTTAATGTATTTTGAGATGCATCATGTTGTTTAGAGGGGCGTCAAGTTGTACGCCCGCCCCAGGCGGCACAAACTCTAGGTACCCCTTTGTTGATAGGTTGTGTATCTTGCACTTAATTATAACTAAAGAGTAAACGGCCTTATTTCGTATCTTGTGCAGATTGAATTGCATTGTACTGGAATAAAATTTCAATTTAAATTTCATCCTCGATTTATCCCCGAACATTCAGAATTGACAAGTAAACCAAATATCGTAAAGGAAAACATGGCACTAAATGAAAACAAATATATGGGTAGATATTTAAAGGAATGAAAAAATTGCTATATTTAGCTAGTTTCTCTTTGTAGGAGAAAAATACCCAATGTCGGCATTGACATATGAAGGAAGTAATACAAATGAAGAGCAATAAAAACAATACTTTTTTACTTACTCTTTGAATCTTACGCAAATTCACAACTTTTTACAACTCATCTTTGGCTTGATAATTGAATTCGTCGAATACAGAGCGGAAATACATGCCTCCTGTGTACCTGAAATGAACAAGGAAACGTAAGACTACACAAATATTGTCATACATTTGTTACGTTTATACAATTCACAATAATTATTTCCCATTATAGAAATTTTTTGCTCAAACAGCAATAACTCTCAAAAGCAATACAACTATTTCATAATCAGCCTTTACAGAGTCCATATTGAGAGACGTGAATGGTGGGGTGATCGAGGGAAGCTAAAAGGTGTAATAAGACAAAAGTCTGCAGCGAAGGAACAATAAACTTCATAGGTATTTCGAAATTGCTTAAATCAGTACTTTGGATCAAGGTAATAGTTTCTAAACTAAGAGGTGTACAACTATTACAAGGGAGAGGCGAGGAAATAGGCAAATCGCCATCGTTTCCTAATTAGCTTTGATCTCATTTCCATTTTTGTATTTTTATTTTCAACAGTTGGCAGTAATGATATTTTTTAGGTTAAGGTCTGCATATATATACATATATGTATATGATGTGATCCAGGGAAATTGGGTAAAAAATAAAACCCTGTAACTCTTAAAATATAAGTTCTTTTAGAAAATCTTACACATTAATAGAAAGAAGATATTTCAGGTTTATAGTGTAGGCCTTCAATATCACTCCATGTACTGTGGAGCAGTTTGTTTTATAAAAGCAATATTATGAACAGTAAGGCCATAGCTATTCGTTTGAATGGTATAGTTTTTAGGAAATAAATAAAATATTAAGAATATGACTTTTCCTTATGCGTCACATTTTTCGGGATTATCCAGTAAGTACACTATTTTTAATCGTATTCCGAAAGACACCAAACATCATTCACAGAAGTCATTCAGTGTCATTCACTCGGTAAGGAGGCAAGGCAATGTGGATCAAATTAAAGACTTCCATCTCACGATGTCTAAGTAAAGGCGAAAGCTTACGACCTAAATTAATTATAGTATTTATTAAATATATATGAATTTACTACAAATGGTTTTTTTCTCCCCCCCGACACTTAAGAAGTGCATTCGTCACTTGAATAAATATAGAAAGGAATTACGCTGGATCGAAGCTCAGCCAAAAGAGGCGCCTATTAAAAGTTTGAAAACGACTGGGCACAAAAGAAAGTTTACCTTTGCTCTTATTTTAAATCTGGAACAACGAAGCCAAGATAACCCACCTTCCTGGACAGCGTCGATAGGCTTCATCACAGCTTTGACCAGTCAATTTCTCGACGACACCCAGGGCTCTTCGACTTCTAGGAGTCAGTTCTCCCAATTTATCTTCTTCCCTAAAGATAAATAAAATTATTAACCAATTGCAATATATGCCCCCCCCCAAAAAAAAAATGACAACAAACTCACAAAAAGGGCAATTTAACTATGTGCTACCTAAAAAACTTTGTATGTTCGTTAACTATACATAGTACTTCTTCCTTTTCAAGTCACATTATTCGTTAATTTAACACTACAGGAAATGGAATGGTTAAGTAGAGTTTTGAATCTATCGCATAATCAAGGATAAAATAACAACTTCCTCACCAAGGTGGAACTGAGTTCTTAATATGAGAAAAACAAAATTTAACAGATGAATCGTATATAGAATTAGGTGAGAATGGTATTTAACGTGAATGAACGACGTGTACCTTATCGAAATAAAGTATGCTCATTTATAAGTTTATAGGGAAGTAGGGGAAACAACAGCGCTTTTGGTCATCAAACAGGATGATTGACGCATCCAGGAAGCTGTGATTAATAAGCTACGAGAGAATATCAGTTCAATAATTTCAGACTTTGTGGGCCAAGAAATTCTTCACAACGACAGTTTCAAATCCTGAAGTGCTGAATTTACATTCATTGGTCCAAGTTCTGTTGCTGATGTCCCGTAGAAAGAAATTTCCATCTTAACATTATCAAAGCCTTTTGGGATTTTAATAACTTTATTCCTCATTCATTTGCTTTGTTGTCAAGGATTGAACTGTCATTTCGAACAGTCTTCGTATCTTTATTGAATTTTGATTTAAACCAAGTAATCTGACGGTGTACTTTAGCATTATAACTTCTTTTCGCAAGAATGGAGATCAGAATTGAACTGAATACTCCAAATTTGGATGAATCAGAGATTTATTATAATTTCATATATAAGCCTTCCCTTGCTAAAGGAAACCTCATCTTTCTGAATTTTTGTCTATCTTATGCGATTTTCTTTCACGCTCTGTATTTTAGAAGTCCTCTCCATCTTGTCATTAATTTTCCTTTACGTCAAGTTTTACCAAGTGGAGTCCAATCTGTGATCTTTCTTGTACAGGTATTGGTTTGAAATAACCTCATTACAGCCCAGTGCTACTTTAGGTTATTCATGAATTCCTACAGTCACGCTACATATCCATAGTATGGGCTCTCTGTGCATACCCTAAGTTGAATAGGATTATGCATTGTTTATGTACTTTTCTTTACATAGAAGTAGATACGTTCTTCCCCTTCTAAATTCTTGCCACCAAGAGTAATTTTGCTTTTCATTTCCTTATCAAAGTTAGAGAGTCTACATATGAGACCTAGAGAATTGTTTCTATAATGTGTAAGTGTAAAACTCATTTCGTGATTCATTTTGAGAAACAATACGTGAAAAAGGAAAAATATTAATTCCACTCTTGAGCTTCGTCCTATGTGGATGATTACTTAGTAGTTCTTCAAATTGAAGACGTAAGTACCGACATAAATCATAACGCTAGAACTTTTAGTCACCCTGTCTTTATAAGGTGTATCAAATTAATCGAAAATATTTATCACTTTAGCTCCTGGATAGCAGTACATCTTCTACCAGACCATATTTTGCTACTTTATTAATGAATACAGATTTATTATTATTGGTCTTGTGGAAATTGGAGTCGGTACCTAGGTTGATAGTAGAATTATGTGATTATTGATTACCGGATTACTGCCTTTACTATGGTAGATGAAATCCAGTTATGCACAAGTTGACAAAGTTTGAAAAAGAGAATGAAGAGAAATATATAGCAAACAATAAATAAATGATTAAATAAATAAAATAAAATGTAGGTAAACGTATAAAAAAGAAACACTCTTCTTATCCGCAGTCTTCCGCTGGCTGGCTACTTCTCGAGAGGATGTGGGTTAGCAGGCTTGACTGTGACCAAGAGGACTATCATGCCGTTTTCTATGCCCACCTTTTCATTTATTTATTTATTTCCCTCTTCCATTCTCCCTACTGCTTCTATAGGTTTCTTTCCTCCTTAAAACGGTCACTATGAGGGCTTCTGGTCATATCTTGAGCCCTCATCGGGCGGTGTCTCCGTAAACAAGCAAACCTTGCCGGATGCGTGGGTCTCCGGGCAGTGGTGCCCGTCTTGTTTGGGTCTTTGCCATACCCCAGAGTCGGGCCAAGTTACACAGGGTGATGCATTTTACACAGTGGCACTGCTATAACATGACCGGGGTGTTCATTTTTTGACTATATTATGTATGAAGAAAACAGGATCTAAAACGACAAACGAACTGGTAACGAACATGAACTTCTCACCAACCCCTGCTACACCTGCCCAATATCTCCAATCCCCTGCTATCGCCCCACCATCTGCGACGCAACCAATCATAACTCTCAGATCCCCTCTCCTCTTGCTCTGCCTCAATATTCCTGCCATCCTTCCCAGCCCTTCTCAACCACCATTTCCTCGTCCTTCCCAACATCCACCACCTATTCTCGACATCACAAACCCTATCGACAATGCAGAAACAAACGCACATCTCCAAGCTTTCTCACCTACCGTTTATTCTCAAATGCAACCTCGATCTCCCCCTGCCCCATTAATCACTTTATGGTCCTAAACCTTCCTCCTTCCTCATCGGCATCCTCACTATCAACTCATGAACGACAAGTTCAGTCCCTACATGCAAAAAGCTCAATAAAAAAGTTCGATGTCGGCTCCAGTCGGACGGGTCTCTACTTTCAAAGTCTCGTTCTGCTCCTCTCCAACTCATTTGAGCTGACCCCCCTTCCCCCGTAAAAAAGCCACTCGGCTCAGATATTTGCTGCAATCGGGTTAAATAATCCCAGCCACAATCCGTGTCAAAACCCTCTAGAACTGAAAGCCATTATACCCGTCTCCCAGGTAACCCCTCCTGCTAACCGATATAGGCGCGGTAGCAAGCCAATGTCGCCCGTTCTGTTAGTGTTCCCACCCACGCATTTCTATCACATCCTCATGGGCAGCATAATCATGGCGAATGTGCATGAACCATCTAGCCTACCATCTCAAAGTTACCCATTCCTCTCAATGGAAGAATCAATGAGGAACCTAAATGAACCTCTTTCCAACCTTCCTTTTTTATTTAATCCTACAACGGCTCCCCATCAGGCTTTTATCATATGTATAGCTCCGAAGACGCCACCTCCAAGCATCCTTCCGAAAACCCCACTCACCCGCCAGCCCACTCCCCCAAATCACATTCACAGACCTATACCGAAATCCCTAAACTCAAGACCTCATACAAAATCATTACACACCCAAGCCCCGCCAGGAAATCCCTATCAACAGGCTATCGTTAATACCTTTGCCACCAAGTCCTTCTCGAAAAGCCTTCCCCCCAGGTCACTCCCAAACTCCATCCCTTCAGGCACCTCGCGAAATTCCTACCCTAAGTCCCTACCAAAATACCCTTACCACCAATCCCATCCCGAAAATCCTCCCCCAGACTCATCCCTAATCCCCACCTCTCAGGTCCCTCCCAAAACTCCAACCCACCAGTGTTCTCTTAAGATCCACACCTCTCAATGATTCTCCCAAATCCCAATCCCTCTCGAACATACCTCTCTCAAGCTCTTCATAAGCCCTCATCATCTAAAGGACCTCACAAACACCCAATATCCCAGAAAATCCCTCCCTCCAGCGGTTGTCTCTCATTGTTAATTCTTCCCCTCTCATTTCCTGAATCTATTATCCTTCTCTACCCAAACTGACCACCCTCTCTCAAATGATATCTAAAAATAGCATCCACAGTTCCAATAACCCAACATCCGCAGACCACTCTCGCCCTGATTCTAGACTAGTTAAAGTTTCCGGTTCACCCGATCGTTTCAGGCATCCTATCCTTGCTCTTGTGTCCAAGTGATAAATCTAGATGTAAATTATCCTATTTTTTCCTTTCGCCTCTCCCGCAATAGTCCATTGGAATTGCAGCGATTTTTTTACTGGGAGAGTATTATATTTTTCTATATTCCAATCAACATAGTTCCATCTGTCTTCAGGAACTAATCCTGGGTGAGCGTCAGGTCCCAAGGATACGCGGTTACCTTCCTTTCATCTCTACGCCCAGGGCAATTCTGGCCGCGGCGAATAGGCCATCTTCATTCGGGAATCAGTCCCATGTCACACTCTCCATCTTTACACCGACCTTCATCTAGTTACTGTCCATCTTTTCCTAGAACGACAGTGCACTGTATGCTCAGTCTACATCCATTCTCACGTCCGTACCTCTTCTAACTCTATAAGTGATTTCATCATCCAGTTCTCCAGACCCTTCCTTCTTTTAGGATAGGTATTACATATGGGGTGACTGTCGATCAACTTTCCTTGCACCCACTCTTCTATTTCTTATGGACGAACTGTTCCTCTCATGTATGAATGGCAACTCACTCATATATCGCCATCCTTCCAGTAACACTCTTTCCTGTATTAATATTTCACTCATTTCTAATGAAGCACTGCTGGACTTATCTAAAGGCTGTGTTAGGAGGATTTGGATAGCCGCCACTTTCCAGTCTCTTTCTCGCTACTCCACCTTGAACATAAAACACATATGAATCAGGCAAGAGCAGTTCTACGATGTTGTAATAAAGAGGCTCGTCGTTCCTTCAGGAAGGCATACGTCTCTGGGATTTCCACGTCCTCTGCATCCAACGTAGACTGGTGTAGTCTGTGGTGTGGCGGGGAAACACACCAACACACACC
Organism: Ceratothoa steindachneri; assembly: GCA_963969495.1. Taxonomy (NCBI): domain Eukaryota; kingdom Metazoa; phylum Arthropoda; class Malacostraca; order Isopoda; family Cymothoidae; genus Ceratothoa; species Ceratothoa steindachneri. Next base: position 25,595,324 of record OZ018320.1, on the reverse strand, counting down.
TACCTGTGCTGAGGGCAGCGCCTCATGCCTATTTGAAGGCGTAGTTGCCGTGAAGCTGACCTTTAGCTTCGCCTCAATTTCAAAGCTCTCATGAGAAAAGCTTCTCTCACTACTGATAAGAAAAATAAGCAGCTCTTCTCTATAGAAGAGCTTCGTCATGCCCTATCACCCTGTCCGCTCACTGCTTATAGCCCTGACGGAAATCACTACTGTTTCTTCCAACACACCCTCCTATCGGCATCTTACTTTCTACCGGATCTGTACAACCAAATCTGGCTCAAGGACAGCTTCCCCTCGCTCGGCCTTGCGTAAGACAATCGGTGTGCCTGTGCTCAACATCTCCGACGTTTCATCCAACCGTCCCCTAGCCATGACCTACAACTAATTCAAATTCTTGGGGAGGATGATGGATGCACGCCTCTAATCTCACGTGGAGTCCAATTCCCTGTTCCTTGACTCCCAGAATGGTTTACACCTATTTTGCAGTGTTTTATGGATCTCCTTCTCCGATTCGATTTAGGCATGACTTCCAAGGGCCATTCGCCCGACGTAATTGCCGCTCCTTTAATATCAATATTCAGTTTTCCTTTAGACTTTGTGGTTTCCCACCTACCTTCATTTTCCAGTTATTGCGCACCGCTCTATCCAAGTCCGCGTAGGTTCCACTTGCCTCAACCTCTTATCACAGGAGGGGACGTTCCTCAGTGTTCGGTTTTAAGCCTCCCCTCCTCTAATATGTGATGAACACAGTCTCTTATTCTCTTCTCTGCCCAATTACCAGCACACTCTATGTTGATGACCTAGTGATACACTAAAGCGATAGGTCTCTTCCCACGGTCGTCAGATAGGGCCAACCATGAGTGCGGCCGTTAAATGACGTGATTCTCAGAGATTCTCTTTCTCTCTCCACAAGTCTTTCTGTGACCTCTTTCTCTCCCGCCGAAAACGACACTCTGAAACTCCGAGCTTATTCATATCTAGGAACAATCTCGAGTTTGGTTGCGCAGTGAACAAATCCGTATCACCCTCTCCCTTCTCTGGGATGTATCTAATTAAGAACCTGGCTTTCCGACTTGCCACATTAGCTTTTAGCTCTATTGAAGTAGCCAGCCTCTGCTCAGAATGCAATGTCTTTTGCAAATCGGACAGGGGGCCTTCCTGGTTGCAAAGAATTTCATCCGCTTCCGCTAGATGCTCACATCATCAGTTTTCACGATGTATCCTCCACTAAAACTACTGTCACACCCTAAGAATAGTCGCCCCACTCTTCTCTGGCATTCCATTTACTCTGCTTACAATCTATCATATTTCTTTCACGGAGGTTCTTTACTGACCCAACATGAATCTGTATCAGTCTTTTGCAATGAAGCAAGTCTCTGAAGCCGGCTAGGATTTCCTATTAGCTGAACAAGCTGCTCATTCGGCCTTCCTGGCCAGCACTTCCAGTCTCCCTTCCATTTACTGATCTTCTTCCACATCTGAACGAGATCCTTAATGCACAATGACTAGCTGCCTGGCAAATTATCTCCCTGAACAAACTTCAACGCATCAAACTCCACCTCAGTTACTGGGCTACGCCTGGGTCACACCAAGCTAACTCACAGATACCTTATGTCTCGCGATCTTCTTCCTACTTACCGCACCAGACAAATCGTGTGTCACTGCTTTCTAAGTGCCTCGTGTGCTTCATCCCTCGTCGCCACTTCTTTACTTTCCTCTATTCCTCCCTAACTCAGAACACATGCGTTTAATCTTGTCTGTTCGTACATGTTCTCTTTAATAATTTCTTCTCCCTCTCTGCTACGAGACTTCTCCCCTTGATATAACCACACATTCGTTCTTCTCCCACTTTCCCATCCACACTTACCTATCATATACCTCATGACAGTGATAAGCCTGTTGCGTAGGACGCATATGCGTTAATCGGCGGATAAAACAACTTTGAGAAAAAGAAAAAAAAGACAACCCAAACTAATAGCCAAGAAACAATTATTAAGACCTACCAACAAAATATGACAACAGAACGCCATTTAAAGCCAAGTCAAGTCAATTCAAGCTCAAGTCAAGTCGAGAAGGAGAGTAAGACCTACCAACAAAATATGACAATAGAACGCACCCTGAACGCGAAACTATTGACATCGAACTTAGTAAAATAAATAAAACTTAATTTGGCATCGCAGCTCATCTCAACTCTCAAAGTAAGTAAGAACTTGAGTTGGCAACCGGATACTTCACAACATTGAACTTCGCAATGGCGTGTTAGGTTTAGCATAGCAACCATGCTGCAACTGATATCAGTAGGATTGCATGCATTCCCCGCCCAAACGTCACCGGGTAGATGTGCGACTATATAAATCCTTCATCTGCACTTTCTTTACAGATCTCACCTTACAAAGTTTCTGGCTGAGGTACCCTCGTTGGTTATCGCTATTAGTTTTAAATAATAATAAGTAATTTTTTGTATAGCGCTATTCAAAGCTATAGACCTTTAAAAAGCGCCCGTATATCAACTAAGGAAAAGCTTGAGAGAAGAGGTGAGGTATCAAAGCACCAAGGGAGGGCGATGACCATATACAACGTGCATCTCATTTAACATTCTGGGAGCAGAAGATAAGAAACAAACACGTACCTAAACAAAGCTTTGATGGCTTCTATGTGCATTTGGGTCAGGGGATCCTCGTCCACCGGGCTCACCTCTTCACTAGTATCAATTTCATTGCTTAGGGTAGGGTGTTGTTGAAGGTAGGAATCACTAGAGCGAGCGGCCAATTCCACCTCGCACAAGAGGCGTCGAGTGCAGGGAAACTTCTGCACTGGAGGGATCTGAAGGCAAATTCCAAATTAATGAGGAGTGTTAAGGTGAGAGAGAGATGGAGGTTAAGTACATATTCTCGAAGATTAATAAAAGTGGGGTCTAGGAGTGTGTGACCAATGAGTCTACATTAGGCCAGCTGTTTAAGTCAAATAAACCATTTTGAAAGAGCACCGAAACTTTACCGAACCTATTCAGAGAATTATTAATAGTTTCAGTTAGAGCATCGCAAAACTTTAACTTCGCCTTCTAACGGCACGTGAAAAGTATTAAAATCCGTAACACAATGCAGAAGAAATTTCGGCTTTTATCTACATTTTAGGTGTATTATTGCATAACTAATTTATGAGTTTGCAATACAGGATTGGGTACAAGGGGTTTTCCAGTGAATAAATGCAGATATTCTTAAAACTAAGAGGTCTCTATGATTATGGAAATTCGGTTGATTTATTTAAGGCTGAGCGTAGGTTGTGGTCCCTATGACTACGGAAATTAGGTTTATTTAATTAAAGCTATGTGTAGGCTGTCGTCTCTATGACTACGGAAATTCGGTTGATTTATTTAAGGCCATGCGTAGGCTGTGGTCTCTATGACTACGGAAACTCGGTTGATTTATTTAAGGCTATATTTAGGCTAGGCTGGTGTCAAATAGTCCATTATCCATCTTTAAAGCACTTCAACAGTATAAACTAGTCCATTCACCAGATGATCCCAAAGTTATTGATAGATGCGTTATTCTAGTCAATCGCCATTAATATTTGCCTAGATGACGCCAATTAACACCTAGGTTAGTGAATCAGCGGTTGGACAAAGGGACGGGCGCAATGATTGAGGCATGGGCTTCAACGCTGCTTAAGTAAAGATTTGCTAGATATATGTAGCATTGATCGTGCATTAATTGAATATCAGAAGCCAAGGAATTATGCAAAAATTGAAACTCTCCGTATTTTAGCCATTTCAAATCTTAGTCAAATAATTTAAGGTCAATTGCCTCTATCTTTCTCCTCCGTAAATAATTTACCATTTTAAGATTTACTGTTTGGTAAATTTTAATCCACCGCTTACAATGACAAACTTATTTCTTCATCGTCGACCCCTTTCCCACAAAGTAAGATTGGCACGCATCAATGCCATTGCTGGTAGAACTAAATGGGGGTTATATTTCCATTAGCGAAATTGCGTTTGTAATCTCATCCTGCCTTCGGGCACCTCCCTCTTTCCAGGGGCAGTTTCCCCTTTACTTTCCAAGGGGACTGCCAAGAAAGCCAGCAGGCAGCCCATAGACGACTGCTCCCCATTGAAGCGGCTCGGTAGGGTAAACTCCATTAGGGGGAGAGGGAAGCCAGGCCCCTTCGTCGCTTCCCTCAAAAGACCTGTTGGCTAGAATATTAAACCTAGCTGGGGTCAAGTCCTGTGCCTCCCCAGACTCGACTTGTAACTGCACTGCCAATTGGACCTGTGATGTCCTAGTGGGGGTGGGGTGGGCGGCAACTGAAGTCCCGCTCCCCCGAGATAGAAATGGTCCTTGAGGCAACCCAGCCTCAAACGGTAGGGCCTTCCATGAAAGCGAATCCAGACTCGGCGCAAAGCACCGAACTCGAGCCCGTCCCTGTGCAAGGTCCTCCTCAAACGGCTAGGGTTTCCAAGGAAGTACAAGGAGGGAAGGGATCTCCTCCTCCGACCGGTGCCCCTACGACTGCCAAGACCTTCTCCATCTGAGGCCAGTCCATCCGGCATGAGGACTCCTGCCAGCAGAGTGGAGAAGCGGGTTCATTCCCCGCCCTCTTTTCCTAAAAAGAAGAAAAAAAAGACTAAAAAGACTCGGGGCTCCTCTCCATCCACGGAGGCTGCGGGGACGGATGGGTCTTCTGCCACTTCGGTAAGCGACCAAGCTAAGATCAGATCATCCGGCCCCTCTGCCCTCCCTGGGTGTAGAGCCCCTGACTAAAGCCAAAAGTGCTAGTGCGCAGAGCGGAGCTTCGATTACTTCGGGACCCTCATTCAGAGATTACCCCGCGTTTTCGAGCTCGCTGACTTCAAACGCTTCTTAGTTATTCGCCCTACTGATGGCAGCATGTTGCCCAAGGGCAACATGATCCATCAGAGAAGAGCTTTAGCTAGTATGATTGGTAGAGAGTCGTGGCATGGTTGCCGAAACCCTATCTCTTGCTCGTAGATCTAAACGGTAGACACCCCCTCTGAGGAGACTACTCCATCAATCCCCTGGGTCAAGTCCTTGCCGACCTGATCGACGAGCTTAAGATGGGTGTCCTAAATGTGGATGAGTTTACGCATCACTGCCCGAGAACAGCTTCATTTTCCTGCCTCGATCTATCTTTGTGCTCCCTGGATGCACAGCCTAATTTTGATTGTGGAGTGGTCGATGACTTCCATGGTAGTGATCACCTTCCAATTTCAATATCATTTTATGGGCCGCTGCCGCCTGAGAGCCCACCTCGGTGGTGCTTGGCGCGGGCGCCGTGGCCTGCATTTCAGGAAATGACTGAATTCTCTATCTCAGTCGAGGAATTGAGATCGGTAGATGAGGACGTTGAGCTCTTCTTCGGAAACCTCATCGCCGTGGGCCTGACTACTATTGACAGAACGTCTGGTCATTTTGCACGCCGACCACTCCTGTGGTGGTCGGCCGAGTGTGAGACGTCCCTCAAACAGAAACGTTATGCCTGCATGCGCTATAAGCGCCGCCCCAACGATTTCACTGTCGCTGAATTTCGTTGAGCTAGGGCTAGGTTCCAGTATATTTCGAAGCACGCCTGCCGCTCTTCTTGGCGGGAATACGTGTCTTTACTTAACGGGACGACCCTTTAGCAGAGGTGTGGAAGCGAGTCAAAAGGATTCGGGGCAAGTTCCCGCAGGACCCCTCTCCCATTCTCCAGGAGAATGGAACGGTAATTTGGGATTCTCTCCGCATTCTCTAGCCGGGATGCCGCTCCGCAAGCATTCAATGCACGTCGTGATGTCGTGGAAGGCCGCCGGCTGGACTTTACCTCCAGAGGCGGAGAACCCTTCAACGACAAGTTTACTGTGAGTGAGTTGCGTTCCGCTCTCGCTTCGTGCGCGGACACCGCCCATGGTCCGGACGATGTCCCGTACGCCATGCTTCGACTCGGGTGAGCGAGGCATGGCCTTTCTCTTAGATTTATTCAACAGGATCTGGGTGGTTTGTCTCCTCCCGGATTCCTGGCGAATCGCTACTGTGCTCGCCTTTCGCAAACCGGGGAGAGATTACTCTACTCCGGACGGTTTCCGCCCAATCTCTCCAACCTCTTGCGTGTGCAAGTTGATAGAGAAATTGGTAAATGTTAGATTAGCTTTCTTACTGGACAGCGGAGGCCATCTGTCTTGTGCACAGTGCGGCTTCCGCAAGTTCCACTCCACGTTGGATGTTCTGCTCCGACCAGAAAATGCCGTCTGCAAGGCCTTTCTGCGTAGACAGCACTACGCCACGGTGTTTTTTTTCGATCTGGAGAAGGTGTATGATACCGCATGACGATACAGTATCATAAAGCTTCTCCACACGATGCGGGCGAGGGGCCGCCTCCTATTCTTCATATGTGACTTTTTACGACATCGTCGATTCCGCGTACGGGTGGGGGGTGGGCCCTCTCCAGCCCAATGGAGCAGAAGGAGGGTGTCCCGCAAGGAAGTGTCCTCAGTATCCCACTCTTTGCCCTGAGCCTCAACGGCATCACTTCGGTGCTGCCCGAAGGTGTTCTCGCTACGTTCTACATGGATGACCTTTCGATCTCTTTTAGCGTGGCCCAGATACCAACTCTGGAGCGTCGACTCCAACAGGCATTGAACCGCGTCTCTTGCTATGCCGAAGCGCACAGGTTTCGGTTTTCCTTTGTCAAGACTAAGGTGGCGCACTTCTGCCGCCATCCACGGCTCCACCCTGACCCAGACTTGTTTCTTAATGGGGTACGCCTGGAAGTGGTTGAATCACACCGTTTTCTTGGTCTTGTATTTGACCGACGCCTCACCTGGGAGGCTTATATTCGAGCCTTAGGGTCTCTTGTACCAGCGCCATGGATATTCTCCGTTCCGTGAAGTTCAGCGCTTGGGGCGCTGATAGGGATACTGCCTTACTTTTTAATCGATCCTTTGTTCGTTCGAAGCTCGACTACGGATGCGAGTTTTATGCATCCGCAGCCGAGCGTGTATTGCGGAAGGTGGACTCGATCCACCCCCACCGGCCTTCGACTGACGACCGGTGCCTTCCGCACTTTCGTCATTGAGAGCGTGTGGGTTGATGCTGGGGAGATGCCACTCGCTCTGCGCCGCGTGCAATGCATCACTCGCCTGTACGCGTGAGCCCGGCGCCTCCCTCAGTCGCCAACAGCTCTCACTGCATCCGCAACTGATCTCGATGGTGCCTATGCCGCCAAGAGACGCCAGTCATACCCTAAGCCCTTTGGGTTTAGGGCCAGGAAACTCCTTCGAGAGGTAGATATAGCTCTCGGGCCGGTGGCGCCCCTGGTTCTGCCCAGGACGCCACCCTGGAGGTTACCACATTTGGCTATTTGTCGCCACGCCTCTGCTCCCAAAGCTTGTACTGCGCCGGGAGTATTGCGTTCGACCTTTTTGGAGCACACCTCGTGTCACACTGGAACCATGCCAATGTATACAGATGGCTCCAAGTCCCAAGAGGAGGTCTGCTTCCACGCCGTATCCCCTCTGTTTGAAGTCAGCGGGGCTCTGCCAGGCGCTGCCTCTGTCTTCACGGCCGAGCTAGTGGCAATAAACCACACGGTACGGGATATTATGCTACGTGCCCGGTTCGGGGACCGGATTGTGATCTATAGCAACACACAAAGCGCCCTGAGTGCTCTCGGGGCATTGGAATCTCCGCATCTTCTGGTTCACTATATCCGTGACGCTACGGTTTTGGCAGACAGGGCGGATGTCGATATTATCTTCTGCTGGGTTCCTGGACATGTAGGAATTGCGGTGAATGATCGCGAAGATGAGGGCGCCAAAGAGTCCGCGAGGACTCGGCGACCGGACCAGCGTTTCACTCTTCCTCACACCGACTACATGGCAGGAATACGGGCAGCTCTTCAGGCTGCTTGGCAAAGAAGATGGGAGACGGTCGAAGGGAACTTAAAGTTAGGTGGTATTGCGCCGCGACTGTTCCCATGGACCTACCTCCCAATGCCGCAAAGACTTCAGGTTGCTCTTTGTCGTCTCCCAATTGGACACACTCGCGGGACGCACGGCCATTTGATGGAGCGCTCGCCAGCGCCCTACTGTGAAGACTGCGTTGTCCCCCAGACTGTTCGGCACAATATTGTTGAATGTCCCAGTTTGGGCAATCTCCGCGCACGTTACCTGTTCCGGTACCGGGATGGGCGGGGTCGCTACCGCCTGTCCCTTGTACTCGGGACGAGTTCGTGCACATTGACTGGTGGACTTATAGACTTTTGGGGAGAGGCCGGCCTTCTCCCCTTTATTTAACTAGGTTTTTTTGTTGTTTTCTTTCTAGGTCTCACGTTCTTGGGCCGGGGGGACCTCTCCCCGACGCCGGAGCTTGCTTCCTCCTTGTTGCAATTTTCCATTTTTATTGTTGTTGTTTTTCATATTCATATTTTAAAGTAACCTAGTGCTAGGCTGTCGTGAGTGCGGCGACTTGTGCCCAAGTGGGTAGTTGCCAGATAGGCTCCTAAAATAGTAATTAAAAAAAAATTTGCAAAGGCAGACATTTAGGTAGCGTCAGTTTGTGAAGGTAGACATTTAGGTAACGTCTGGTTGCGAGGGCAGGCATATAGGTAGCGTATGGTTTACCTTGTAAAGTAGAAGTTCTTCCCTTCTCTCTCGCCCTAGGAAGGCTTCATATAGGTCGTTAAGTTGAATGGGAAAGACTCCTGTACTTCCCAGCAAAATCATCTAGAAAAGAAACAAATGAGTTCACCAAAAAGAAAGAGGAAGGATCTACTAAAGGGTTTCCACAGTTTGAGGGGTTAGGGACATCTATAATAAAAAACAATTATAATAGGAATGACCTTCCACTCTCTAGTAACCAAGTTAACGCAGCCTAACCTACGAAATCTATTATTATTAATATTCATTATTATTATTTTATTATTAAATTGCAGTTAAATTCTGTACCAGTTTTTATTTTAATCGTCAACAAAGCTCCCACAACCCTGACTCTCCAACGGTCATTTAACCAACCCTCGGTCAATAGAGCGAAAGGGTCATTACTTCTCGTGACGTCCCAAAGGTTTCTAGGTGGGTCAGTATTTGAAGCCCTGCATACTGGGGCGGGAGGCGGTAGTAAGAACTGGGGCTTCCCTTTCTGGGGACTCACTTTGATGATTGCGATGAGGACGATGAGAGCTTGGTTGTCGTCGAGGGAGATGGCTTGGTTGCCCACGGATACAAATGTGTACGTGATGAGGGAAGAAACTAGCGGGAGAGCCACCATGAGAAGGGTGAGCCAATGTTTATTCATATCGATGACGTTTGCTGCCGGGCTTGGAGGTAATGGAAATCTGGCGAAAAGGTTTTTTATTGATGAATGTGAGCGGTTTGATGTGATGAAGGTTAGGTGAGGTTGTTGGGTTTTTGCTTTTATTTGATGGATATGAGTTTTTGGCCATGTTACGAAAGTTATTTGTGTTTACTGGTTTTATCTAATGGTTATGATTTGTTTGCTCTGTTACGTACGTTAGGCTTGGGTTAGTTGGTTTTATTTTATGTAATTAATTGTTTGTTGTATAACAAAGGTTAGACCAGGTTGTTGGTTTTGTTGGTTTTATAAAAGGATTATGATTTGGTTCTTCTCTTCTGATTTTTGTTATATTGTTGGTATCTTTTTTATATTTTTTGTTAATTATTACTTAACGACCAAACCTACATTATCAACCACACCATACAAAAATAATTAGATGAATGCATTTCTGTATCTGCCAGCGACCCCATTTTCGCCCCGATTGCGGACGAAAATAAAAAAATCGAGAAATCTTTGAAAAAAATTAGGTTATAGTTTTTGTATCCTATGCTTTATAGACAAGTAACATACACCATTAAGTCCGCCTGTAAAAGTTATATAAGATTAATTCATTTCTATATATTCTAGAATGTTTTACCCGCACGTTTAATCGTTAAATATTTAGTTGAGATAATTGGCACTTAAAATATCGAGCACTTGCTTTCTCTTGTCATCGGCTCTTTCAACATTAAAATTTACATTAGGAAAGTTAAAATAGCCACATATAACAATCATTCCTAGTTAAAAACTCAAATAATTCATTATTTTATTCAAATACTCTTAGACAACAAGCAAAATATGAGAAGAGATGGGACAATTAGAGAAATTATCGAATCTGTAGAAGTCAACAAGCTTATTAAGAAGAGAACTCAGGGTAGAATATAAAACATAAAAGACGACTGTATGGTGAAAAATATTGAATAAAACAAAAAACAAAACAAATAACCAAAACATGTGAAACAACAAATAACAAGTGGCATGCAGCCTATCACAACACTATAGGATAAAAGGGAGGAAAATTGTATAAACAGAGAAAAAAAACATTGAAAGAGTTGAGGAATTCTAACAGGAAATATATACGATAGCAATGGTCACTTTACACCAGATGACAACTCAATAAACGAGGAGGAAGATCCACTGGTAAAGAAAGATAATTTTTTGCACGCACCTAGAAGCATGAAAAGTGGTAAAGCACCTGGTAAGGCTAGGATGACAATCGAGCATACAAAGTTTTATATACTTAGTAGCTAGGATGTTAAAATTTTTTTTAGAGGAAGTAGGATTTCGATAGCGTGATTTAAGTTATTACCAACAGCCTGACACAAACACTTTACAACAATCATCCAACGGAACAGGCATGTTCAGAGGTAACAAGAGTACCTATGAAAAATTGTCATTCAACAGAAACAAGCAATTGACATAATCTATTACAAATACAGTTATGCAACATCGTTTTTTAGACTGCACTTCGTTAGTAATAAAATATAAATATATAAAGACGTGATGCAGGAGGATCTCATCTTCCCCAAACTGTTTTCAGCAGGGCTTGAAGAGATTTCCGGGACTTGGGGTGAGAACCAAAGGGAACTACAATTATTGTGAGATGTTTAGGTCAACTAGCCCGGATAATTCCCTTTTATTAGATTACATTCTCTTTCTCACCACTTTACCACCTTATTTAGAGGATTTCTTTATTACAGTAATGCCAAAAATGAAAGTAGTTAATGAATAATGGAGTCAATTTATAATAAATTTACATACCCGACTCTAAATGAAAGCTCATTTCCACTATTATAACCACTTAACCATCCTCTTTTTGTTTAGTCCTGTAAAAAAACTTTATTACAACAAAACATTCAGTTTCATATTTAGCAAAGAAACAACACAACAGGTTGGTCTCTTATGGTTGTAAGGAATCCTTCATTATCCTCCCCATTCACTTTTTATCCTTTTGTATTGTTGTTAAAATAAGTAGTATATAACATAACAGGGTTTTGTGAAAATACATTAGTTTGTCATCTTTGCGTTTTCTCTCTTGAATATTCCAATGTAGAAATTTTGATTAGGACAGGCCTCTTAAACATTTCATGTATATTCATATGGGATACGGCACTTTCGTCTAAAACCCTTTGGTCTAAGGAACTTTGGTCTAAAGGAACTTTGATCTAAAGAGACTTTCGTCAAGAAGTATGTTGCTTGAGGCTGTAAATTTCTGCATATATGTATGTATTCTGCATAATATATATATATATATATATATATATATATATATATATATATATATATATATATATATATATATATATATATATATATATATATATATATATATATATACACTTAAAGAATTTAATTTGAGTGCGATTTTTTTTTCAATTTTTTTAAGCATTATTTACCATTTTGTGATGAAATAATTACATTAGCTTTGAACAAGATTTAGATATGTTCAATAAAAAAAGGGTTTTCATATAGGGACACGTAGAAAACCATTTTTAAACCCCTATTTTTAACAGTGTTGATTCATATTAAATCATAAAAACTGACATGTTAAAAAAATAGGGGAAGGGGGCGGACTTTTGGCCACTATTTCGAAAATTGCAACCGTAGAAAATGTAATAAATACACAAAAATCAAATAGGCAGCCAAAATATTTATATATTTTTAGAAATCATTATTAACGCAATCAAGTATTCTATACACATGCTTTACTTACATGTGTTGTGAAATACATGTAAGTACAGCATGTGTGCAATGCGCGTGCACACGTGTACGTGTAAGTAGATGTTTCATCAAGGTAATTTCAGCTTGAAGGCCATAAAAACCCATGCCCTTCCTCACTACTCCCTTATTGGCTTCTGCCATGGGGAAATCTGAGAGGGATTTGTGGATTATTTTTAAATTGAAGATCTTTCTTTATGAATTGTAAACAGAGCTTTTCTTGGCCTTTCTATACGGAAGGGGGGGGGGGGGACTCACAAGAAAGCAGTCTTTCCAAATAAGCTTTTAATCCAACTTCCTTTCTGAAAAATTTCCAAGTCAATTTAAAAGACATGAGATGACAATCTCAGAGTTCAAATATGAGATTACCACTTAGTGGGTAATTAGCATAAGGGTATAGTTGGTCAAACTTTTTTCTCAAGAAGTTCAGCACGCCCATTGACCTGCCTGTTCATAAATAATGTAATTATTATCTTGTCGAGTACCACTCGAAGTCAGCACCAGTGCAGGCTCAGTCAAAATAACATCTGAATCTTGTGTTTACTCGCATAAATAATGGGTTTCTAAATTTAATTATCTCTTTAACCCATAATGGATTGTGATATGAGTTTTGTGAAAACCAAAAGAGGAAAGGATAAATTGTGTCATAATGTCAGATCATACTCATGCGGGTAGTAGTGCAAAAATTCATGTTTTCAAAGCAATGAACACTATTCAACAAAACACTAAAACAACATCTGAACCTCCAGCTGCAATTATTTCTGAAATACTAAGCAAAGGGCCTGAGTGTTCCCAAAGTGTTCTTCCTTCAAGTGCAAGTATAACCACAAATATAAGGACACCACGTAATGTCTTTGCTAGTAAGATTAGAATTTTAAATAAAAAAAAAAGCAGCCATGGTTAAATTTTTATAAATTTCCTGAACTTCGCCAATTATAATAATTTTAAAAAGGAACTCTAAACTAAATTTCCCACTTTCAAAATATCACGTTGTTAAAATATAGTTATAGAAGATATATAAAAATAAATTCTCTGAACTTCACCCTTTGTAATTCTTTGGGTTTTAAAAAATTAAATAAAATTCGATATTTATATTTATTTCTGAACTTTACCATTTTGTTTTTTGATATTATAAAAGAATGATCAGAAATAACTTTGATTAAAAAACAAGTCCTAACCAAACTAAGATAAAATTATTATTGAAATACTAAAAAAGAATCCCCTTCTCGAATTATAGTTAGTGATGATGATGATGATTAAGAAACAAAATGCTCCCTAAACCCCATACAACATTAAATGAAGTGGACCTACAAGGTAGATTTAGCACAACTATTCTAGGTGAAAATTGGCTAATTCTTGATAGCAGAAAAGATGAGGAACGATTTCTAATTTTTGCAACACCTTCCGCTTTACGAATACCAGCTTCCGCTAAACACTGGTATGCTGATGGGACGTTTGAAACATGTCTTAGAATTTTTTATCAAATCTATACTATTCATGCTGAAACCCATTGGGAAACTGACCCTCTTATTTTTATTTTTTTACCAACAAGACGGAGGAAATTTACTTTAGATTGTTGTCAGCTCTTGTTGATTGTGTTGAATGTTATGGATTGTAAATTGAAGTATCAGATGTAAGTGTTGATTTTGAAATGGCTGTGCGAAATCCTTTTTTTGCGTGTTCTTGGTGAAATCACCAAACATTTCAGTTTTTTTTCATTTTTGCCAAACTACTTGGAGAAAACTTCAACAGTTGGGTCTTTCTAGCCTTTATAATAATGATGAGGAATTTTCCTGATTTTGCAGAAAGGTTAACGCTTTAGCATTTCTGCCTTTTGCTGATGTACCAAAAGGACTTGAACTTTTGCAACAAAGTGTACCTGAGGAAGCTCTTCCTTTCATTAAATATAGTGAAGAAACTTATATTTTAGCCAAGCTTAGAACAAATGGAAGGCGCCCTAAACCTTTGTTTCCCCCCACTCGAATGGAATATTTATGAACTGACTCTACAGGGTTCTCCTCGTACAACTAGCTCTGTTGAAGCTTGGCATAGAAGATTTGGTGTTTTAGTGCGAGCCAAATAAAATAGATATTATGTTATTAATGCTTTGAGGAAAGAAGAGAATGTAATTAGAGCAAGAATTTCGCAGCTTGATATAAGAGTAAGCCGAGGAAGAAAAACTACAATGCTGGAAGAAAAGAGAGACGAATCATAAATATTGTGACAGACTACAGCAATCGATCTATGGAGAATTAATTACCTTCGGAGTATTGCTTATAACCTGGTTTCATTCTGAATGTTTTTATCAAATAAAAAAACTTTGTTAATTTCATTAAAAAGGAATAGATTTTAAATAATACTATTTTTTTATAAAATACCTAGCTGGAAGACCTTTTAGATGAAAGTTCCTTTAGACTAAAATTCCTATCAACCAAAGTTCCTTTAGACGAAAGTTCCTTTAGATGAAAGATCTTTAGACGAAAGTTCCCCAACCCATTCATATATAGGAAATATGTACGTCATATATGTGTCTATAGGTGTTGGAGAGTCCGTGTATGTTTGGCAAGATATACATAAAGGTAGTTATATAGGATTTGTACTCAGATTCTTTAAACATTTGTATTTAATTTCACAAAGGTCCTTGCAGATGGGTTTTCAATCCTAAACATATGTACCATCTAAATAAACTTTTGTGATATATATATATATATATATATATATATATATATATATATATATATATATATATATATATATATATCATGACGCGAGAGAATGGTGGAAATAATTCAATCATATCCCCTCAAATAGAGAAGATAAACAAAATAATGTTTCTTCGGAAAAATGTATTTTCTTAGTTGCGAAAAATTCCTTGCAGGGGTGAAGAACGAACAATCACACTGAGGCAACAAGCAACCGATTTGATCTCAATCAAAGCAACCCTTTAGACCACTCGGCCCACCGGGAGAACAAAATTTCTCTCCAAGAGACAAGCTTTTCGACCATGCTTCGTTATGTCGATTGGAAGGACTAAACGAGATAAATTAATTGGGAATTCAAAGGACAAAAGAGAAAAAGACTTAAACGCCCAACGAATATCCAATGTATCAGTCCGAAGAACGGGCAGATTACCAAAGGAGCCAAGTCAACTTCAGTCACGAATCTAAGTTCGATTTGTTTGTATTTGATGGCATGAGGATCGTTCGTTGCAGAGCAGGCTAATATTGTCTGCAATTTGCATTAAAAAGTGTGTGAAGTTTGACGGAAGAAGTGTCATGGTCTGAAGCATAATTTTGGTAGAAGGCACTGGACTACTAGCGCGCTTACTGGCCCCAGTGAATGTACAAGTGTACAAGGAATTGCTCCATATGTGAGCCTCCGAAGCCCAACATGCAATTTGCATTCAGGATAACGCCCCCTGCCATACGGCCTTGCTGGTGAAGACGTCGCAGGATGACGAGCAATTCACTATTATGAACTGGCCTTCACACAGTTTGGATCTGAAACCCATTGAAAATGTTTGGAAGCAACTCGGAGAAAGGTCTGAAGCGAACAATCCGAAAAAGTCCAAGAACTTTGGGAAAATCTTCAAGATGAATGGAACAAGACTACTGCGCAGTGTCAACAGTTGGTTCGTTTCTATGGCAGGAGATAAGACAGCATCCTCGAGAATAAGGCATTCGTAGTAAAGACTAATTACTTAGAGCTTGTATAAATGTTGTCCTCTGATAATTTAATCGTTATATTCAAATAGAATTTTTTTTCCGTTGTCATTCTGATCATTTTTGGCCACTTCAATTTTTCTAGTAAATTGCTGATCTATTTTAACATTCTTTTTATTGATCCAAATTGCATAAACTTTACCCATACGTAGTTTATACATGTAGGCTATTTATTGTACACCCTGTTAAAAGTTATGGAAAATGTTATGATAAAAATAGTCTTTTTTATCTTTTGGGACGGTACCATTACATAGGATTCTCTTTGATAGTTAAATTCCTTGATAATTAAATTCCAGGAGAACATTGAACCAATTTTCCGATAAAAACTACCCGAAGAGTAAACTACAAATTAAACAAAAGTGAAACAAAAAGAAATAAAATAAATTAAAACAAAAAGATCCGAAGAGGGCAAAGATGAAATATAATTAATAATAAAGATCAAAAAAGGACAACAATTAAAAATAAATAGATATAAGAACCAAAAGGACAAACTTAAAGATAAAAAAGAAATCTAAATGCACAAATCTTAAATAAACTAATTCGAAAAGATCCAAAAAAGACAAGTAAAATACATTTAAGCAAATAATAAATAAAAAAGATCCAAAGTGGACAAGTTAATAAAAGATAATTTAAAAACTAAATAGATAAAAAGTAATAATCAAGTGCAAAATCAGGTCTGAAAAAACTAAGAAAAAGGCTTGAATGCCAAAAATAAAGAACAAACAACATTATAAATGAAAATATAATGAAAATCAAATGAGGTTGCCAGACAACATGGCACATATTCTCTCCATCTACAATTAACTCTTATTCTCTCTATATCTACACTCTATCCGCACACTTTTTCATAATCGTATCTTTTACCATCGTTGAATCGTTGACAGAAACATACGAGGGGCCGTCAATAAGTTTTGCGAATCGGTAGGGCAAAACAGAGGAAGGGGGCTGGCTGTTTGTGGGGGGTGTTAGGACAAGTTATGACAAGTCACGACCTGCAGCCGCACGCTCCTACTTCGTCTATTTAAGAAGCAGTAGCTGATCGCAGATCGTCAGTCACAAATTCTTCAACAATGGACAAGGTTGAGCACCGCGAAGTGATCAAATTTTTGACCAAGGAAGGCAAGAATGCAAAAGAGATCCATGAACGCATGGTTGCAGTGTACACCGCCCCTTCCTATGCAACCATTGCTCGCTGGAATAGAGAGTTCCATCATGGTCGTGAGTCCCTTGAAGATGACGGGCCCGTCCAGGACGCCCGTCAGACGTGACCAACGAGGACAATGTGGCCCGTGTGCAGAGGATGATCCTCGAAAATCGACGGGTGAAGGTCGAAGAAATCGAGCGAAAACTTGGAATATCACATGGAAGTATTATCAACATCATCCACGACAATTTGACCATGACCAAGGTATCCTTTACCCGTTGGGCCCCTAGAAACCTCACGAAACCTCGCGCCCCATGATCGACTTCAACGTCGTCAAAGTCCACAAGGCCACAGTTGCACAAGCGGCCCTGCCCGAGTGCTGATTCGAGGAGCTCAACCATCCCCCCTACAGTCCAGATCTTGCCCCTAGCGACTACTTTTTACTCCGCCAGCTCAAGGCTGCACTGCGTGGACGCCGGTTTGGGAAAGATTAAAATGTCCAGCTCGCCGTCCAGGAGTGGAATGAACAGCAGTCGGAAGATTTCTGGCTGTCGGGAATTCGAAGCCTCAGGAACAAGTGGCGCAAGTGCATTGAAGTCGATGGTAGTTATATTGAAAAATAATAAAACACTTTTCCTCATATCTCGTTTCCTTATATCCGAATTGCAAAACTTATTGACCACCCCTCGTAGGTAATTTGTTGCAGAAAAAAAGGAACGAGAAGAATTTTAAAGAAGAGAAAATTCTGTTTGGCTAAATATTTTCTAAGGCTCAAATTCAGTCTTCTCGGCGGTTCTACTCGGTGAAATTAGAGTTACCTTTATGATGCTAAAAGCCATTAAAACCAAACTCAAGTATATAGAACTATGTAAAAGAATTACGGAAGAAACAAGGAATCAGAAATTCAACAATGCATGGAAGCTACAGTCAGAAACTAGAAAAAACTAACAGAACGCATACCTCCGCCGCTGAACTCATAAAAAAATCCGTAATGGCGGAATGAATCCGGATTTCTACTCCGGATTAGCCAAAGGACAAATTAAGTAACATCAAATGATTCCTTCACCTTGGAATTCTACCAGTCGAACTAAGAATCATTTGTCTACCTGTAGTAGTTTGTGAATTATGAACAAAAAGCTGATTTTCAATAGTGGCCGACCCGGATCCTATATTCGTCTAGATATGGATCTCGTATTCGTCCAGACCCGGATCTCATATTCGTCCGCATATAAATTTATACCTTTAACAGATAGACAAAATATGTTTGGTGGGATTCTGAATCGACATTTCTACTGCAAATATATATTTTGAACTCACAGGTCCGGATCTTTATCCTAATAGGATAAAATTGTGGATGTTAGTCGAACGTTATACGTTGCCCACCCTAGGGTATTTTCAAGTTGATTTGTGAGGGATGAGGGAATTCCACGTGGAAATTCTTTTCCAGCACGGAAGTTTCATGTGCTGGAGAAGATTCTGTTAGGCTTAAATTGGTAAGCCTACCCCCCCTCCTTCCACAAGCGGTAGTCTCGAACCGCGTTCACCACGGTTCACCTTTACACGGGTTAGGATAGCCTCGGCAAGAATATTCGAGGCCATTCGAGACTAGAGCTGTTTTCCACTAAACTCAGACATATATAGTGCTCGATTCCCATGAGACAGACACAGAGTTCAGAAGTCTCGCCCAGACCCGATAAGATTCCCCTAGTTCCAAGTCAAGTGCTAACAACAAAGCAAATTGACAGCTGAACTATTTGTGTATTGGAATTATCCCCAGCCAGTGAGGTAATTCCATTTAACGATCGCTACCGAGTGATTTTTCCGACTTCTCCCATCAACTCCTGTTGAAGCCCTCCTCGTTCGCACCTCATTTCCGGGTGGCCGAAATACTCTCCCCTGGACCGGACGTTACCACCCCCTTCCCTTTTTGGAGAACGGTCATCACTTTAAGTTCCCGCTCAGAAGTTTTGAACGCCCTCGCCTCACGTGCAGAAGACATCCGTGAAGCCTTACCCCGACGTCTCACTCGGAATCCTCCGTAAGCCAACCCCTCTTCCCCTTCAGTAACCCAATTGAGTTAATTCCCCCCCCCCCCATTTGAATAGTCTCCTCCTGTAATAACTTAAATTTTAACTTCATAATCTGATGCATAAGTACAATTCCCCCCTCGTTTACTGATGAAATTTTGCCCATCAATTCTCTCATTATTTTTTTGTAAATAAAATTATATTTTTGTATATGCCTCTTTAAATAACCTGGAGCTTTGCCATTGCCCATATTATACCTGACCTCGTTGCACCCTTATCTAGTTGTTTTGCCCGTCGAAACTCGTTGCGTTCCAGCCTTTTTGTCGGTTCGCCTTTAAGTTATTGGTCCCTCCCTCATAGATATAATATGGTATTGATGTAATTTAATGTCATACCACGACATGATTAATTCTTTTTTTTTATAATGTTGAATAAAAGTGTCAGAACATATATCGCAAGTTAAAGAAAGTGAATACACATATTGTGGATTGGTAAACGAACCAGAAACAAACACTTTGGATTGAATAAACCGAAGAAAAGCCAAAGAAAAATTAAATTATAACAATGGCAAGTCCTCAGTCTTAATATTTAGATGCAGAACAAATAGCCTGAATTTGGATTGAAGAAATCAATATATAGAGGAGAAATCACACAATGTCGTCTGCAACGAAGATGATGAGACCTGGAGACAATTAGGAGGTGTAAATTAGAAAAGATCAAAAGAAGTGGAATTTACAAAACACGAGAGTATAAAAATTTCATTAGTTACTGAAATTCAAGAGATAGATGAATCCAATTATAAATTCTTTATGGACGAAAATCAACGCCTTTAAAGAACTACCACACGTTACATTAGGACAACAGAAAGAGCCTCTAACCACACTATACAAACAATTCATCCACACTACCCTAAACCACGAAGCACCAGCATGGCACCCCACCACATCCAAATCTCACACGAGCAAACTCCAAATCATACAGAACAATACACTCAGAACGAACACAGGATGCACACGCAGCACATCTACACCTACAGACTGAAACAAAAATAGTCCCAATCAAAATACACCTACACATAATTGGAACCCAATAGTTCATCAGAGAACTTACCCTTTCTCACCCTAACCACAGCCTGACCCGAAAGCCAGACCCCTTAGGCATAAGAAAGAAGCGCCACCACGCTACTTCCAACACCTCTGCAATGATATTCCTCCTCCACCACCTAACCCTAACTTAATCAAACACAACCACACCACCTTCACTTAAATGAGCCCCCCCCCCCCACGATTAATAATTCAATCAGAGAAATCATTACATATGACAGAGAGTAATCCTATCTCAACTGAAGTCAAGTCAATCCACTATACTCCAACAATACAAACATACAATAAACCTTCCCCTATACCAACATGAATCAGATGCAACCAAAGCCCAGACAACATACCTACTCTACCTGTAACAAACCTACTCTTAGAATGCCCAAACCTCACACAAACACTCACTACACACAACATCTCCTCTTTTAGGGAGCGGTAGACCTATAGTGTAAGAACCACATCGTAGCATGAAATAAGACACTCAAAGAGACCTTGAGCACTTTGAAGTTTTATGAAACCAATAACACTCGTCTACAAGGTTTTTGGTGTTCAGGATATGGACATCGTTCCTGTAAGAAATCGGTCTCCTGAATCGAAAAATGACCTTCATTCTGATCTATCAGGTCTAGTTTTTAAGTTGTTGAACATCCTTTTATAATACATCTATTAGGTTTGAGTCAAAGTCCATATTCCATATGTTAAAAAGTCTGTGTGTGAGTCAATGTCCATATGTATATAAGTACGAGTACTCGTATATGTGTGAGTCAATGTCCATATGTATATAAGTACGAGTACTCGTATATGTGGGAGTTGATGTCCATATGTATATGTCATAAGTGTGTATATGTTATGTTATAAATTAGTCACTATGTATGTACGTGCGTCCACTACACTGGATTCTTTATTTATTTTCTTTTTTTCCGATTTTTCAGATGTTGCGGTAAACTAAGCAACAGAAAATGAGCAAGATGTCCTCTTCAAAAAGGTGTTGCGTTAATTCTCCAAATGTGTTATGGAAACACAAAAGTGAAAACTATAAAGACCTTTTTACCAACTTGATATCAACTTTTCGTGATATTGGCG
Source organism: Ceratothoa steindachneri (assembly GCA_963969495.1). Taxonomy (NCBI): domain Eukaryota; kingdom Metazoa; phylum Arthropoda; class Malacostraca; order Isopoda; family Cymothoidae; genus Ceratothoa; species Ceratothoa steindachneri. The sequence goes on along the minus strand of OZ018320.1, from coordinate 25,574,207 downwards.
CGAATATGAGCATCAAGAAAACGATCAAGATGGCTATCTTGATCGTTTTCTTGAAAATCTCGGAGATGTTAGCGACATACAAGGCGAACGATTCCATCAGGACATCAAAGAGATCAAAACTCGTTACCAATGACCTTGGGACGCTGTGATGATAGCAGACCACTGCTGGTTTTTAAAGTGGGATACTTCTGTTGCTCAACATCAACGGTCCGCAAATAAGCGTAAATTTATCCCTGAATTTTCTGCCAAAAATCTTAGCCAATGTGCATTTTCAAATTTTAATTTTTACTTGTGCTTTGTTTGTTTATGTGTTATGCTCTCTTAATTGTTTCATATTAATTACCTCTTGTAGAATTAAAATAGTTTAAATAAAGAAACAGTCTGGTGGTGGGATCTGAGCTAGCAAATCACTTAAAGAAATGAGGAGAAACTCATGCGAAGTTCTGAACTTAAGAAGTTCGTGTTTCCTAAATTTCATAGCTCGCCCCCCAAAGTAATTAGGTAACTTTATAATAGTAAACACCCTCAAGATTACAATTTAAATATCTCCTAACGCTATAGAATAAACAACTTAGTCATATTATTCCAAATTATTGTCATTCTCTCTAGTCTTATTAAAAACACTATACCTACAAATGAATGTGTATGTATATGTACGCATTTGATATATATGTGCATTGTGCATGCTTGTATAAAGGTAATTACACGATTGTATTACTGGAGATGCCGGAGTCTAGATACCTCACACTTTCAACTAAACTGAGATGAGCTGAATTGTTGCCAGATATTGCTAGAAACTATAATTTAAATATGATTAATATTAATTACATTGCGGCAGTCGCACAATTTAATCCATATACCAATCTACAAAAGAAGTCAGTGGTTGAATTTGAATTGAGACATTTCTGACTTGAATTGATTTATAAGGAAATTTGTCTAGTATATAAGCTCAAGTGGGAAAAGGTTTGGTATGCGATGACATCACGAAAATCGTCCCCAGCTACTACAAGCATGCCGGATATCAAGCAAGACAGACAGCCATCGAAATCGACATCAATCGATATGAACGAAAGTGGAAAATCAAGACCAACCGTCGAAAGTTCCAAAATCCTTACAATTAACCGCCGAAGGCGTGTGGATGTCACAGTAAATGGCGATGTTTACCCATATGGTAACAAAGGAAAAGTCCTAGGTCTACAATTTACCTCCAAAGGGTACAAAGTTCACATTAGTGACAGAATCTCCCTAGCCAAAATACAGCTTGGCAAACTGTATAGGTTGAAAAACCTCAGCTCCAAGAACTTAAAAAAGCTGTACACTGCTCTGGTACGCTCAACATTAGTGTACCCGGCAGTGGTCATGCAGGCTGCGAGTTCCACCTCTCTCAGACAAATGCAGAGAGTGCAGAACAAAGCAGCCTTGCTTATAGCTGGAGCGAAAAGGACAGACTATATTCAGCAGACAGTCCTGCACGCAAGAGCAGGACTAACCCCTGTGAATATAGAACTCCAAAGGCTAGGGAGAAAGACCTGGGACAAAATAGAAGAGGAAATATTCCCGCATACGAACCACAACCTCGACATACCGAGAGCAGTCAGGGGTCGTGTCACCAGAAAATCCCTATTCCCGAAGGGAAGGAACTGCTCCCGAGAACACCAAGTCGGTATTTATACTTAGCCACACGAAGAAAGATCATCAAAGTCCAAAGAGTGAAGAAACTATAACGAAGAATAAAAGAGGCGTAGTGCTCAATATAAAACCTACCTAGACAATCAAAAATTAAAACCAAAACCCCAGCAAAAGATATAGTGACTAATAAGATAGAAATATAAAATAAGAAATATATAGCAAGGAAGAAACTTGAAAGGCTTGAAAGCCACGATGGAGGAAAGATAAAATATATTTATTTTTTACTTTATGTTAATTTAAAAAAAAATAAAAAAAGATAATAATAATAATAATAATTAAAATAATAATAATAATAATAAAAATAAAATAAAAAAAATATATAAATTGATATATAGAAATAATAATAACAAACAAAGGGAAGAAAAATAAGAGACAAAACAAGAAAAACCTGAGAGGAGCCCTTTACACCAGGGCAAAACTAAAACTGTTTTTATCCTTATATACCTACTACACATTTTCCTACTTCTTACATCAACTTCAACTTTGGTAGGCAAACCACACTTAATTGTTAACCCCAACTCCATAGAGGTGGAGAAAAACTTTCTATTAAAACAAAACTTTTCCAAATTTAAAAATTAAAAAAAAAAAAAAAATGTTGGTCTGTAGTTGACTACACCTAGGTGAAATTGTCCCACTCCACTCATGACAAATATTAATACGTAAAAGATAAGGCTTTTATAATTTACGTTTGAATATAGAAGAAAATTGAAGTAATTTCAATAAATTGGTTTAAATAAATACATTTAGAGGGCCATCGTCAACGGTAGCGTGGCCGAGTGGTCTAAGGCGCTGGATTTAGGCTCCAGTCTCTGCGGAGGCGTGGGTTCGAATCCCACCGCTGCCAATATTTTTTTATTTTGCCTAATTTCAATTTTTATAAACAATTAGGAAGGAAAAACGTCAATAAAACCAGGATCCTCAATGGTGTTCAAATCAAAATCACTAAATTAATCATACTTGAATAAATTGGCTAAAAATCTATTTGCGTTTTTTATGAATTCTATCGCAGAAACTGGTGTGTTTGTTGCTTTGAACCAGCGGGACCATGTTTTGGCAGGATCAAATTATACCTTTTCCCCAATACCAATGGAACGTCCTAATCATGATCAACACCTTTCACACGGTGTGGTATTGACGCGCATCAGCGCTCCTACCGGGATATGTGACATCCCCCGTCCATGCCAAAACATTTGGGTGCGCAGATTCCCAGACCAAAACCTTTAACCGGTTTTAGTCTCCTTTTTACAACCCCATGGGGAGGACACCCGGTCCGACAGAGTATGTCAAATCATTCATTCCAGCAACTTTAACCCTAAATACACACCATAATTCCAACATAAATATTTTCCACACCATCCAATAGCTTACACCTCACTCCATACATTCTTAGCACCTGCCATAATTTCCATACACGATCATGAGCCTTCTCCGGATCCACGAACCTAGCACACAATTCACATCTGTTATTCCTTGTTTTTTCAATTGATTCCCCCTCCCCAACCCCTTTCTAACCTCCCTTTGTTTTTCTCCTATCAATCCCTTAGTTATCCTTTTTATTCCCACAATCAGGATTTTGCCAAACATTTTACCCTCCCAGCCCCAATACCTGCAGGAGATCCGGGTTATATATTATCTTCTAACATTTTCACTTGCTCTAGCTTCACCCCTTTGTTTACAGATCTCTCCTTATAAACACTGCGTGAAGCGGCCTCGTTGCTATTGCGCTTTAAATTCGAGGGAATTTATAGCGCGACCCTTCCTACTGCACCCCCTCCCCATTAATGACTGGCCCCTGGTGCCTATTGGCTGTCCAATGAATGTGATACTACTCGTTATGTGAATTTCATTATGCATGTCGGGGGAGGGGGCATCGATAAAATGGGTAATGCGCTGTATGCGCGAAGAGAAGACGGAAGAGACAGCGGTGTTGTTATTGGCTATGCTCACCGCATCCCCAATAGGCGTCTAGCTCCCTACCTACGTTTAATTTGTGACATCTGTTTGAAGTTTAACACATTGCAAGCGGCTCAATCCGACGCCGTACCTACCAGTTAATGGGGGCTCTACAGTGCGGTAAATTGTGGTTTTATAGACATATTTGGTGTTGATTACTTGTTGAAAGTGATTGAGAATTATGTCGACAATATGGCTTGTGTACGAGTGAATGAGAAGTTGTTGTGCAAGTAGTATGGTGTGTATGTAAAATACACACATGTCGACGGCATAGCTTGGCAAAAGCGATATATAGATCGAGCGAATTTGCATAGTTATGAGGAACAGCGGCTCATAAGTTAGCGACCGAATTTCCTTTGGCCATGAAGACTTCTTCTCACGTTGGTCAGAGGCAAACCCTAGCATGCTTAGATTCTTATTGTAAGAATATATGTGGTTAGTCTCCGTAAACCTTGTATACAATCCTCTATTTTAATACATCGAAATTTGAAACAAATCCTCTAAGGGAGATGGGGGAGGGGGTAAAAACCGGGAATGTTTAAAAGCATTCAACACCCACGGAGTCGTCGCATCTTCCATAAAAGACTTTATGAGCATTGGTATTCTAAGGCAATAAACACCGTTAGAGTGTTCACCTTCACATTTTTGGTCACTGAACTTCGGCCTGGTTGGATAACTACATAAATCACGTAATTAAATGGAAGGAAGCGCCTCTGATTTCCATGGCAACGGGTGTTGCCACTTCTGCCTTTGGTTCTTTGCGCACGAGGGAGAACGCTACCATACATTCCTGTATAATAGAAGGTGACAGAGAAGGATAAGAAGAATAACAGAATGTGACGGAGAAGGAGAAGAAAAAGAATAACAACAAACGCGATTAATGTTCTCATTTATTTACCAAAGAAGCGAAAACCAACGTGAGAATTTCTGTCGATTGTTTTTTTTTTGTAAATGTTTGTAAACAGAGAAAGTGGGGAAATGTGGAAGTACATAGCCCGATTAGTCTGAAGAGAGGACTACTTAAAGCAATAGGACACGCAACTCTCCGATACCTGCCACAACGTTCCTAATGAAGGCGGAGCCTATAGCGGGAAGAGAGAACTAAAAAATGTGACCGTATGAATCGCTCTTGAAGGAGTGGGGGGGGGGAGAAGGGGCCAGAACAGTTAGCCGGTGCCACCTGCATTCAGTAAAGTGGGGTGCCGGGGTGGAAAACGACTATTTAGATCTCCGTAATCAATGCCGATCCAATGTAGCTCCCTAACAATCAGCGTCTTGTTCTATTAAGAACAGATGTGGCCCCGAGAGCGATTTGTGGCTCTGAAAGAAGCTCCTGTGCCCACCTTACGTATTACCAAATTGTCTTAGTTACCCTTCAGCAAAGAAGATGCCCGTGTTTTGAGGGTCAACATAGTCAAAATATCGCAACTATTGATAAAATACCTAATAATTCTTCCATATTGAAAAATCATAAAGAAACATCCCCTTATTGAATCCGAAGTAATTTACTGATTATACAATATCTTATACATAATTACTTTTGTTTAAATTAATTTTTTTCAAGTCACTGATTAGTTCTGATTTAGTGTCAATTTATGTAAAAACATCATTCAGTTTTAAAACTAATTCAGTTTATTAAAGCTATTTGTTGGTGTGCATTTTACTTTCCGGTTTTCCTTATAATATCTAAATTTATATTTATGATGAAAATAATGTACAGAAATAAATTAGTTTCCCCTTTAAATTATACTTTCATAGAAAACGAAGAAAATAATTTGAAGCTCCGAAAACTATTCTTGCTGTCTACCCCCTACCCCCAAATATTTCTGCCCACCCTTGATTAAGAAGGACTCCTCGCTCCTCAAAGGAGTTTGGGTACAATTGACCCATCGTCACAGGAGTTCTGGTACAATGCCCCCAACCTTACGGGAGAAAAAGGGTAGTTTTTTTTAACCCCAATCTGAACTCAATTAAGATGTCTTTTATTTCTGTTTAGTGGACCTACTGATTAACGTGGAATCCGAACCACGGATATCTACAGCGAATGGGTTCCGCCGTTAAGAAGGGCAGAATCGGGAGTCCATCGAGTGTTTTGACACATTCGATGTAGCTTAACTTTGTTGTTATCGGAAAGGATGTTTCTACTTGTCTAACCCGTACCTCCCCCCTTTCACGAGTTCTGATACAATAGGCCCCTCTTCATAAGTTATGGGGCCTGCTTTTAGAGTAGGCCCCTAGTTCCTGTTATGCTGTCTACATGCCCTCGTTGGTTACGTCAGTTTCTTTTCCTTCCTAAAACTAAATCACGCTTTGAGCTTACGTCTTGTCAGGGTCAAAAACAGACCATTGTTTGCCCCGGGACCAAACAAGGTCAACAGACCCAAGTCGTGTGCTCTCAATTATTTTGACTAATGACCTTAAAACTTTCAACAAGTGGGGGCAATCCGACCCATAGTCATTTGTTTAATAATTCCAGGACTAACCATGGGGGACATTACAAATTACACCATTCGAAAGAGAATGTAAAAGAACATAAGGGTTGCAAATTTCGTTAGAATCGGCCGAATAGTTACGATATTATCGTCAAAAAAAAACATTGAAAAGTAAAATGGTTACGATTCGACCGACCGACCTACGGACCGACATAGTAACTTCTAGAATCACGACTAAAAATAACCAGTAAATTTGACCCCCGAAAATTCCCGGACTTGGAACTTAAGAACAATAAGCCGTTGATAGCATCCCCGGAGGAAATGAAAGGATCAAAGGATTCGGTCTTGTTTCCAGATGATCCTCTTCTCCCCATCCTTAACCAAATCACCCAAGCGCCCCCCACCCCGCTTCACCCAAACTCACCCCTAATCCAAGCAAAGGGCAACTGCCCAGATCTTATAAATGTATATTTTTCTCTTCTAAATAAATTAAGTTAGTATTTCTTTATATGAGGGCCAATAAGGCCGTATGCCTCCAAAGAACTCCGTTCTACGACCTAGAAGAGGCTTGATAGAACTCATCAAGGGGTGGGAGGTGGGCATAACAGGAGGCATATCATTCCACAGTCTAGAAGAAAATATCATAGAGCTAAATTTAAGAACAAGACATACTGACGCGGGTTTTATCGCTTGCTTTTACTGGTCCCACGAATCCCAGTTAGGAGTCGTGAGCTCTCAAGGATGCCCACAAAGGGTTGTTGATATCGTTGTCCTTGTCATCCTCGAGTTTTTAGTACTAGTTATGCCCATTCAGTGGTGAAGTACCTTCAGTTCTTCTTTTCCCCTTAGTTCACCTTATTGGGCACACTGCATTATCCTTTTTAGTCACCTTTGGGTTTAGACACAACCACTATGCGTAATCCCACCAAGGTATGTTTCCTTAAGTGAAAGAATGGGAAACGGAAACAGAAAAAATAAACTGGAATTAAAAAAAGAGAGAAGATAGAGCGAGACTTATGAAAGTGGATAAAAATTATGAGGATTAATATATAAAATAAAATAAAATCATAATCAAAATGATTAGATTAATCATTTATATATCAAACCTCGAACAACACGTTTGTGCCAGAGTACCGGGTTTTAAAAGTACACACGTATGTATACCTTTATACATATGTATGTGAGTCAGGGGCAATGTAAACAAACCAAACGAAACTAGAGACTACTGTACCTCGTTGCCTGCCTGTTTTCTTCCAACTGACAGAGGACCCGCTTGTAGAATCTGTATGGAGGTTGTCGTCTACCTCCGAGTTACCTGCCCATCCCCATACCCCAAAGTGAGTAGCCCTTTCCCCGCTCCCATCAGCCCCCATAACCAATGTCCCATGCAACCTTCCTTGTATAGCCCCAGTTCTACGAGCAAGCGAAGAAAGGAGAATGCTGTGATCATGAAAGGGCATCTTATGGTTTCCCGATGTCTTTACCTGATCTTCTATTCATTTGCATTAATAAAACGAGAATGGACGACGGGTGATTTCGATGTGTTAATTCGATACGGATTTATTGATACCCTGTTCTCTTTCATTCTTTTAGTACTGAATTAGTTTCGTTTTTATTTTCAATTCGCCAAACCACCTCAAGTAATCAAGTCACGTTTCGTTCACTTTTACCTCCTCGGACCAGCCGACGATTAGGGTTAAAATTGAATCTACGACGAAGGAATAAAGGATACCTTTCAGGGCCAACGTTATTTTGAGCTTAAATAAAACTAATATAAAACACTAGGGAAACAAACAGATAGAAGAATGTGAAGCAAAACAAAGGACAAAGCAAATTCGAGAGAAAATAGCTTGCCAGAAATCATAGAGATAAAACTAACATGCAACGGTTTGAAGGCCTAAAACACAAACTAAAACAAACAGAAACGAACATAACACTTTACCCTACTACTTATTTCGGATATTCAGAAACATTTGAAGTGGGCATCCAAGTGGGGTTTGAACCAATTTATACAACAGATACTGACACCGATTTGTGGTATATCATTTCCAAAATTAAAATTGTATAGGAACCAAAAAGAAATCTTTATAATGTTTATTTTCAAGATTTGTTGGGTCTACTTTCTATCTGTTGGTTCTTGATCTGTTGGTGTCATATTAAAATATTTCGTCCAGTCTAACTGTTTCTATCTATTCTCTTGAATGTTAAGTGGTTGTGAATGGTAATGAGATAGTCATTGAGTGTATCTCAGTACCCGTGTAAAACCTAGAAGGGGACAGGGCGAAAGATAAACGGATGATGTAATGCAATGCTTAGTGATGCTATAGATAAGATAGATTAGAGAGAAAGAATGGAATCTTAAATTCAAGCTTTGCTCGATCATTTTTATTTATTTATACACTTGTGGTTTCCAAAATTAGAGCCCTGTTGTTGTTTTTTCTTGTCTTTGTAATCTATGGTAATTTTTTAGCATTCTACAATTATATATTGATGTACTCATTTTACCTTTCTTAGTTCCTTTCGTCAATCATTCATTACAGATGCTTTAATTATTTTATAGTTTTTCGTACTTTACGTAGTTGATTGTAATAGATTCCTTTTGCTGGACTAAATGCGGCGAGAATATTTGTGGCATTTTAGAATCCCAAATTAAAGTCGTGCTTTGTTGGACCGTTCACCTAACGGTATATCGAGAGAGAAGGCACAGTGTATGTGTGTGTGAAACAGAGAGAGCGAGAGACTAGGCGGAACATGAGTTAGTTTTATTATGCAACACGTGTATTTTGCTCGCGATAGTCTGTTTAAAGATTACATTTGTTATATAATTGATTATAGAGCTCATATGACAGTGAACATCGGCAAATTTGCTCAAAAAAGATTAAAGTACAGCTACAACTTCTGTAATCATAGGGAAAATACAGACAGCTAAAGAGATACACATTCGGAATATGGAATAGTTCAAAATAACGGAAATTTATTACAGGCTGTCTGTTTAACCTGAAAGACTAGAACACGAAGGGCACCACTTGTAGGAACAGCCGTGGATAAAGGCTCCCAAGGCTCTTTTGAATATCATAAAGAATGACAAGTTCTATGAAAATGTCATCAACCTATTTATTGAAAAAGAGAGGAGTATATAATTAACATTCAAATAAATAGGTAAGATTATATTTTATCAAATGTAACCAATTTCGCTTTTTAGAAGATCGGTTATATATTTATTTCTAAATTTTATTTGTCATTGGTTGTTCAGAAAAGGATAGTTCCTGTAAATACATTTGGGGAATGACTCATAGCAGGAGAACCAACGTCCACAATGGGTAAGGTGGGGTATTCCCAGAGGTACAGTCATATATATATATATATATATATATATATATATATATATATATATATACACGTGTAAATTTGGGCAGTGTATTTTCATTATAGCATGTTTTATTAAAAGCGACCGCTAGTTTCGAATTTCTTATATTCGACTTTTCTTCATTTTTTAACCTGTGGATAACCGTATCGAAGTTCATCGGGAACTGATGCTTGTTATTTTGCCAAAGGTAGAATTAAATTAATGTAATTTAGCACTTTCTTTAATTTAACTGTCGCATTTCGATACATCGAGTATCATCTTCAGAGTTACAATGGGGAATTATTACAAAGTATTCAGTTTATATGTTACAAAACGTGTTAACAAAATTATGAACGAAGCTATACACATATAGGCAGGCTGGATCCAGGTGATAAAAAAGCGGAGAAGTAGGTAGCCAGAGAGGGGAGGGGGGATTAAGCTGCTTGCCAGAAGGGATTAGTGGCTAGGGGCAGCCCTGAGTACACCTGTCCCTTTGTTTGCTTTTCTTGTGCTGGGCAGGATTTCATTGGAGTTAGACTGTATGTTTAAATTCGGTTGTTTTTCTTGGATATATATAGCTTCAAGGAAGAGCAGTTGACGCCTGTTTGGAGCATAGTCTAAAATTTTGGTGTTTTTATCTATCATTTTTCAGTTGAGGCATGTTCCATGTACTTCCTGTGTATGTTTTTTAGGTGCACCGTTGTTCAGGTGGTATGACATTCTTCTTGGGATAGTGGTTTCGGTCATGCCGATATACAAGCTAGGTAGGAGCTCACAGTCTCCTAGTTTACATGTGTACTCGTATATCAGATTTATCCTTTGTTTCGGTTGTAGCGGGGGTTTGGAGTTATTTTTCATGAAGACGGTTGAAGTACGTCTATTTTGATAGTAGATGATTAGTGCGATCTTTTTGTCGGCGTTTATGGGTTTTATTCCTCGGTCTATAATGTCCTTGATGGCTCTTTTATTTGCTTGGTGTTCTGCGCTCATAGTATTCTTGTAGAACAGCTTTTTAATATCCTCATTATCCGTATTCTTGTTCTTCTGGGGTTCTGAGAAGTGCCATTTGTCCATTTTAATCCTTATCGCTGTTTGTATTTCTTTATTGGAAAATCCGTTATTTACGAGTACCTGAGTGGCTCTCTCGAGTTCGTTGTGTGTGTCCTTCCATGTGGTGCACTGGGTAAAAGCCCGATTGATGTACGACGATATCACGCTTGTTCGGTAGCGCTTAGGACATTCGCTATCCCCATTCATGCAAAATCCCAGGTTGGTGGGTTTAACATACACTTTAGTTATTGTTTTCCCTCTGGCAAGCAGCTTAATCCCCCCTCCCCTCTCTGGCTACCTACTTCTCCGCCCTTTTATCACCTGGATCCAACCTGCTTATACGTGTATAGCTTCGTTCGTAATTTTATTAACACGTTTTGTAACATATAAACTGAATACTTTGTAATAATTCTTCATTGTAACTCTGAAAATGATATTCGATGTATCAAAACGCGTCAGTTAAATTAGAGAAAGTGCTAAATTACATTAATTTACTTCTACCTTTGGCAAAATAACAAGCATCAGTTCCCGATGAACTTCGGTACGCTTATCCATAGGTTAAATAATGAAGAAAAAGCGAATATAAGACAAATCGAGAAGATTGAAAAAAGAATTATTAATTCAAAACTAATATATATATATATATATATATATATATATATATATATATATATATATATATATATATATATATATATATATATATATATATATATATATATATATTGTAAGGGAAAGGGACGCCAAGAAAAATACCCCCTTCATATGTTTCATGAATTCCTTCCATCTCTATGTCTCCTAAGTATAACTCCACGTGGAGTAATATCTGAATCCAAAGAGAAAAATAAAAGAATAAAGAATTTGAATATCCGCCAGCGCCTCACAGGTGCAGTTAATTAAGTTGGGCGCTAAAAGCTTTTACCTCGCCGAGGAAGCGCTAATCTCCGTAGTCGGGAAACTGCTAGCCGAAAGTGTCCCACCCACATCGTAAAACCATTAAAACTTGGGTCAGGCAACAGATGCTAATCCATCTGGCCGAGAGAAGTGGTCACCCAGTCGTCTAAATCTGACAACGAGGATAAATTAAATAAATGGCCGTCATATAAATACCCTGGGTTTTCAAATATCGGAAGATTGAGTTGGAGTTCAGATCGTGAGTCTGTTTCCCCAAGTCCCTGGTATTCGCTTATACCATCGAGGTTGGATCTCACCAGGCAGATCCATCTCTTTTGTGAAGGCTTACCCTGTTCAGAGCAAGCCTCGAATCGTTTCATCCCCAAAGGATTGGCCGGGAATCCTCTCGTCTCATCTGGAACCTCCCCTCAAGGATCTCCAGTTTCCCGTGCGAGATTTTCCACTGAGCCGCGTCAGAGTCTCGATAATTTTTGGAGGTTGGACTTCTCTAGAGCAGAGGTGCCATCGTCAGTCAAGGAGGATCGTGAACTCGTCTTCTGGTCCCCCCTTCCTTCATCCTCGTTACCATCAGGATATTCGGCCGAGAGTCACGACCATTGTCTGTCTCTATTTCCCCGCGCCGACTCGCTAGAGGATTCCCCTTCTTCGAAGTGTCCCCTTTAAGGTAAAAGGACCTTTGCTTGTATCTCCCGTTAATCGACCTACTTTCCTACTTTTAAATATTCCCTCTGCATAACTGATTTACAGTATCCCATTTAAAAGCTGATTAACAAGTAACGTTACCCGATTGCCAATTATCTATATTCTGTTAGTATTGTCCTTATTTACATTTCCTATATTTCCCGTATGTATATATATATGCTAACTAGTGGCTTATTAAAATTATACTTTGGGTTTTCACTATTTAAATATATCCTTGAACTGCAACTTGTGAAACTCATTAAACGCTATTGGCTCCTGTAGTAAAATCGCATTCTTATACCTCGTAATTAACGGATTACTTTTACGAAGTGAACGTACTTGTACGTACATTAGAGGATATATGTGTATATAACTGTATATATACACATTCTCGTGGCTTTTATCTCTTTCCTCCCAACCAATAGATACATATATGTATATATAGACGTATTGTCTGGGTAGGTGACCTATTCCTCTACATACATATATATATATATATATATATATATATATATATATATATATATATATATATATATATATATATATATATATATATATATATATATATATATTAGTGTAGATGGGTAGCAGTCTTTCTTGAATGCAAAATTTGTTGAAGACCATTGTGTATTTCGCCTTAGTTAATTTCCTTTGGCAACTTTTTATTCTTCTAACTATCTTTTTTATTCCATCTTGTAGATGGTAGATCACTTGTCCTGTATTCATCTCTCTTTTAAATTAATGGTTTTGGTAAGAACCAAACTAAATTGCTGAGCTTTCGATCATCTTCGGAGCGTCTTGATATATTTTGATTTTGATGAGCTAGATGGTGAAATGTGTGGTAAGTGTGATAGGGGTGGAGGAATTTATTAGTTTTTTGTTACCCTAGTTGCGAGGGCATCGCCTTCTTTTTACTACCATACTTTTCCTCTTTTGTAGTCTTTTTAAATTTTTTTTTGCATCTAGTGTTCCCACTGTTGTTATTTTAGACCGGCTCTGAATCTTCCTTTTAAATATATATATTTATTTAATTTTATTTGTTCCTCCGTCGTAGCTTTCTAGCCTTATAAGTTTGTCTTTTGTTAACTTAATTAGCGTAATATTATTTTTGTGGGCATTTTCCTCTTTTGTTTTCATTTTCGTCTATTTTTATTTTGTTTCTCTTTTTTTTTGTGGGCACTTGGCCTCCTTTGTTCACTTGTTACTTATTGGTACATTAGTTTCTACTTTTTTATTTTGTTTTCTTTTGGTGGGCTCTTCGCTTCTTGTATTTATTTTTATTTTATTTTAAATTAGTTTGTTTGGTTTGGTTTGGTTTTCTTGTTTTGTTGATGTTTTTTCCCAGTGATGTGCTCTTCGTCTCTTTTGTTTAGCTTTATTTTAAAAAGAGGTATTTCGCCTCTTTTTATTGTTTTTCATTTTATTTCTTTATTTTATATGGTCTTATTCGTTATCTCTTGTTTGTTCGGTTTTCATTTTGGTTGTTCTTCTGTCTTTATGTTCGTATTTCTCGATCTTGGTTATTTATATATTGGGTTTATTGCCTCTCCCGCGCAGTTTCTTCCGATTGTGAATAATGTTGTCCTTGCAACTTTGTGTTGCTTCTGCTATGGGATTGCAATGTTGAGGTCGTCGAGTGTTGGTATAATAGTTTGCTCTATCCTATCCCAAGTCTTTGAGCTTCCGTATTAATTGGCTTAAGCACTGCTCTTGCGTGCAGGTCTTTTTGCTTAATACGGTCGCTTCTTCTAGCTCCAGCTATTAGCAGGGTGGCCTAATTTTTGTACTCCTGCCATGAGTTCGAATTCGGGTCCTGAAAAGCCCTTGATGGAGATTTGGGCTTTTCTCTTCATAACATAGTCACAGAAGACCCTTTTCAGGAGTGGGTTCAGCTGAAGGTTCAGGATCTTGAATTGGAGACCCCTCAGCCAAACCTTATCGAAGGCCTTTTGTACATCGCGCAGCACCACATCTACGTATTTCCCTTCTGCTTTGCAGTGGGCTATCTTCTCCGTTAGGAGGACGAGGGCAGTTTCCGTTCATCGCCCCTTTCGGAACCCGTGCTGCAGGGGGTTGTGAACTCCCAGTTCGGCAAATTGTTGAAGCCGGTTTGCTAGGATTTTTTCGTAGGTTTAACCCACGAACTCGAGAAGGGAGATTGGTCTGTAATTCACCAATTGATCTGGGAGCTTACCATCCTTGGGTATAGAGATGATTTTGGCCAACTTTAGAGCGTCAGGGAAGTAGCCCGTGTTCAGGGAAGCGTTAAAGATGTTGGTGATTCCCTGAATGATCTGCAGTGGGGAATTTTCCAGATTGTTTTTAGTGATGACCGTCCAGCCTGGTGCCTTTTGTTTGAAGGATTTCACAGTGACCATGACATCCTCTGTTGTTATTGGACGACCATAGTCAACCATCTCCCTTCTCATTTCCGCGTGGTGGTGTGGATGCGTGCGGTATATTATCTGATTCAAATCGTCAATCAGACGGCCTTTGAATTCCTGGACGAACTCTTCGTTGTCTTCTTTGGTGATAGAGAAGACTTTCTCCCAGTATATTCTGAATCTTCCCTCCAGAACCGCCAAGTTCTCTATATATCTCCCATTCTCTTTGATCCGAGCCTTTTTCTTTCTTTGTAAACCTTTCAGTTTCCTATTTGGAGCCAGAATTTGGCCGGGCACAGCTCACTGTCTATTCCGGCTATAAGGCTGTCCCTGATCTCAGCCTGTTGGATGTTTATTGCATTCTTTAGTTCAGAGCTTGCCGGCGTAGTAGCGCGCTTCTTTCCCGGTTTAGACCTTCCTGTCTAATCTCCTCGTACACTTCTTTATGCACATGTGTGATCCTCTTTATATCCTTTGTCCATCTGGGCTGATGTAGCGTTTTGTATCCATTTCTGGGAACACACTCGAGGTCAGCCTCGATGATAGAAGTTACTCTTTCGAGTTCATCGTCTATCTCCTCCAATGTAACCTCGCTCAGGTCGGCTAGGTCGTATTGTTGGAGTAGAGTCTTGTATCGGTCCCAGTCGGTGGCGGCGTAGTTCTTACGTGGTGTGACTAACCGCTGGATCGGTGCGAGTTAAATTGTTGTTAATACGGCAATGTAGTCGCTAGGAATTGTTGGGCCCGGCTCGCTATGGTAGTTGAAAGGGGAAGCCTCCGCTTATCATGATAATGTCAGGTTTGGGTGCTGATCTGTAAGTGATGGAGGTCGGGAAATCCGGCCCTATCCTCTGGATGTTTTTCCTGTCCATTATCATTCCCAAGTTTCTGCTTCTTTCGGTGGTTCTACCATAGTAGTCCGACATTCGGCATCTGGCATTGAGGTCACCCCCTGAGAATGCAATTCTCCGGTGCCCAAAAAGTGTACAGAAGTTTGTGACGGGTAGATAGGCTCGGCGAGGGGGTTGATAGGCTGCAGCTATCGTGAGGTTCCCCACCAATGTGGGAAGTTGTATCACCACAAAGGATTCGTCCAATTCTGGGAGTCGTTTGAACGTGAGGTTACCACTAACGGCTATTGCAGCACCATCGAACCTTTCTTCTGAGTGATTTTTCAAGAGCTCTCTGTATCCCGGTATTATGAGTTGACCCGTTATCAGTATTATGTCGGGATCAAGCATACGGAATATGTTTCCATATGCTGTTGCTTCACCCTCCCATCCATTAACGTTGAGTGTCAGAATCCTCAATCTATTGTTTACGTTCTCCATGCTGGTCTTTCTCTACTGGTGTTTCTGGGTGAAGTTTCTTTTTCTTCCGTTCCTCTTTTTTTTAATTCTGTGTTGGAGACCTGCTCACACGAATCCTCGTATAGAGTAACGTTATGGCGTATTAGGGACTCCTCACCAACTTCAACCTCGATCGATGTGTCGTACTCCCATTTATATATTTTCTTATTTACTCCGTTTAAAATATTCTTTCCTCCTTTACCATCAATAGTCAAGCGTTAAGCTGGAATCGAATATTAAAGTTGTTTTAAAATTCCACTCACCGAATTGGCTCGTCTCCTCTAACGTTATGATCAACCAGGCGGAATAAATACCACATAAAAACCGTTTTACGAAGGAGATCTATACTTATCACCATTCATTCATCATCACTACTAATATTCACCTTTCGTTTTAGATGCCCCACTTAGGCAGATGACTGCTTAAGTCCCTAGCCTTGCCTCCCTTCGTGAACTGCTGTCAGATGCGAGGAGGGATTGCCATTCATATTTCGTCCCAACTATGCCAAGCTGGTTTGAGGAGTAGCCACAGCCGAGAACAATTCCGGACAAGGGACGGACTGCTTCCTCCGCTGCTCATCACAGCGGGGGCCCCTTCCAGCACCATAGAGGGACATACAATCATCTCTATGGTATGTTGGGATGCGGTCGCGATTAAAACACTCTCCGGAGGGGGGGGGGAGCGTTGTCAATAAGTCCGCCATACAATTACACCCCCGAGAGGATCCCACCCAGATTCATCTCATCCATCAATATCATTTACCCTAAAAGGCAATTCCATCATCCATCGATGCGGCAGACAAGCGAGTGGGGGCTCTCTTCTCCCCAAGGCAAATAAATTAAAAAACAGGAAATAACCTAAAACTCTGAAAAACACAGATTGGTAGGTCCCCATTCCAATAAACAACCAAGAAGATAAGGGAGAACGTAAGTGCACTCTCCTCCTCAAGGGGCTGCACACAAGCCGAAATGGCAGACTCCAGTGCCGCAAGAGTCCCGCTAAGAACCATAAGTGACCTAGAAAAACCGAATAAGGGGAAGGTGTATGAAACCTTATTCGGCAGGCTGAATGTGGCCATACTACGCCTAATTGACTCTCCGACAGGGTATATCGCTATATGTAAGAAGGAGAAAGATATCGAGACCCTCACAAAGGAAGCTGGTATTAAGATCCTGAGAGAGATAAACTTCCAACACAGTACCCCTCCCCAGATTCCGGCACACAGAAGTGTGATATGCCGAAGGCTGGACCTGTGGATCGGCCAGCATGCAAATGAAGAAATCAAAAGCGAAATTGAGATAAACCAACAGTGGGCAAATATAAGCGAGATAGTGAAATTCAGAAACAGAAGGGACAACACGGAGTACAATCACGTGTTAAAAATTATCTTTGGTGATACCTCAATGGCAACTAAGGCGAAGAAGAGTGGGTTACTGCTCTTCAATGCCAAAATTGGCGTGGAAAAAATAGAGAGGGAGGAGTTTACCCCAGTGCATATTTGTTTCAGGTGCTTTAAGCTAGAACAACACACCACGAAAGAATGCAAGGAGCAGGAATTAACCTGCTCTAGATGCATTAGTAAAGGGTATGGATGGCGAGAATACCCGAGAGCCGAAGAAAAATGCCCAAACTGTGGGCAAAAGCACGGGGCAATGGCTACGTCTTGCCCAATGAAGGAAATTTTAAAAAAGGAAAGCAGAGGAGAAAAAGGCGGAGGGCTAATACCTCCTATGCCCAAGCGGCTAAAGCGACCTCCCGCAAATAAAATAGAATGTGCCGCTCCAAAGACTTATCTGAAGGTTGGTAACAAAAGCTCCACCAAAATCTTCCCGTGCATTCTGTACGCTCACGTGAGGAACCTCACCAACTGAGCTTAATACCATGCTCAAAAAGAATGGACTCGAGGAAATGTGTTTCCCAGACAACCCCCTCGGAGGACGTCTTGCAATTGCATTACCAGCTCGAGGAAGAAGCCCCAGCAACGCCGTTTCCAGCAAATGCGGAAATATTGGTAGAAAAAGAACACCAGGAAACATTTCAATCCTCACAAAAATCCACAAATAGAGACCCGAGAATAGAGGCCAGAAGAAAACGGGAGATACATAACAAAAAAGCTGCCAGGAGAATAAAGCAGGCTGAGGGTAATCTCTCAAGCTCCGCATCTTCCTCTGAAGACGAAGAACAGATTCAACCCCCCCCCCCATCCAAAAAAAAGAAACAAAGAGATCGAGGAACAAAATCAGGGAAAAGGCTCTCCAACAAACCATGAAATATGATGGAGAACTAAAAATGCAGTTCTCAGAACTGACCTGACCTCATTCCCAGCCAACCGTAGCATTAGGGAGATTGTTGAAGGGGTAAAGACGGGTCAACTAAAGTGGACATACGATGCGCAGGCAAAAGAAGCAACAGTAGACGAGATGCTCATGGCAGCGAAAATATAACTGCATAGGGACTCCTGCCTCACCATAAGTGAAGCATAGTACCAGAAAATAAAAAAAACGGAAAAAAAGACGATAAAAATAAAGGGGAATACAGACACTCACATAAACTACAGACACATCTAACAAACAAAACATGGAAAACACAAACAACACACTAAAAATACTCACACTAAACGTAAACGGATTGAAAGGGAAATCCACTCCCTACGGAAACATATTCCGTACAGTGGATTCCGACCTGATCCTCATTTCCGAACATGGTGTAAACACAATAAAAATACCAAATTACACTGGGATCACAAAAAACATACACAAGATCAATACGACGGCGCAGCCATCGCGATCCGAATAAAACATCACATACAAAACACTACCAGACTTAAGAGAATCCTTCGTGGTTGTCGAAATCCCCACCCTGGTGGGAGGCCTATCTGTGGCAGTGGCCTATCAGACGCCCCACCGTAACTACCTGCCGATTCCCAACTTCTTTAACATCTTCGAGCGCGGAAAAATGTCATTGCTGGGTGGAAACTTAAACGCCAGATACACAGCGTCTGGTTACGGTCGCACCGACCGAAGGGAAAGGAATTTGGAACTACCTTTCGAAAGAGACAGACCTCAGAGAGTAGGATCGGATTTCCAGACCTACCTAACACATCGTTCGGCAACCAAACCGGACATAGTGTTAGTGAGCGTTAACTTCCCGTTTAACATTAGCAATGAGCCCGAACCTGTGGTACCGAGCGACCACATCCCGATAATTACAACAATCTCGCTTGCTCCTGTTCTCAAGCCCACCCCATTTAGGAAAAGTTATGTGAAAGCTAACTGGGAGCTATATAGAGAGAGACACTCAGCGAATATCAACCAGCTGACCTAGGAGACGCCAATCTTGAAGAAATAGATGAGGAGATAAACTACATTACTAATTTCCTCATTCAAGCCGATGAGAGATGCGTCCCAAAGATCTCCTATAAAATGCTCTCACAACCTAGGTGGACGAACGAGATGAGGGAAATCGTTAGGAACATAGAGGAATATACGAGGAAATAGGCAGGACATGCGCAAATCGGTAAAGGAGAGCCAGGATGAGACAACTAAGTGAGGAACTAAAACACATAATCATAGAGAAAGAGAAGGAAATATGGAATGACATCATTGGTAGGCTGGACAGGGAGGACAGTCCAGTAAGTTTTTGGAACAGCATCCGAAAACTTAGGGGACTGCATACCAAAACCAAAACAGTTAAAAGACGGAGATGCGATAATTGAGTATCCAGAGTATCTCGAAATAAGATTCAGGACGCACTGGAAAAAGATTTTCGCTATAACCCCTGAGGAGAACGACGACTTCGACCAGGACTTCAAAAACCAACTGCTCGATAACCTCAGCACAGTGATACATAGAACTCACCCACACCCGCAAGTATCTCAGGAAAGAGAGATGATTGGCCACGGGGCCTAATCACCTTCGAAGAGACCATGAACACCATAAGGTCCTTCAAGCAAAGGGCACCAGGCTGGTCTGGGATCACGAGAAACAACCTTGTGAATGCCCCGAGGCAAATCATACAGGGACTAGTTAACACCACGAATGCCACCCTAAATACAGGCTACTTTCCTGACGGGTACAAGATTACTAAAATCATCATCCCGAAAGGAAACAAACCCCAAGACCAGGTGGCTAACTATCGCCCAATCTCTCTTCTGGAGATGCACGGCAAAATCTTTGAAAATATTATAGCTAATAGGCTACAAGCTCAACTGAGCGAGTTAGGAGCGCATAATTCCCGACAACACGGGTTCCGCAGAAAAAGGGGCACATAAAAAGCCCTGGCACTCCTAACAGAAAAGTAGCCTTTTGCCGAGCGAATAGCTACTATGTCGATAAGAGGGAACAAGCACGTGATGGGAGAAATAACGTCGCCTGTAAGCATTGCTTCCACGTGATGGGCCTCGTTGTAGCTTACAAGCAATTTTCGAAGTTCAAAAGCGTGAGAAAGTATAGGAGCGGGCTCATGGAATGCAGCCCTTATCAATCCGAGTATTTAAACAAGACAAGAAGTCTCTCCCCCCCCCTCCTTCCTAACCACGCTGGGAGCGGCTGAGACAAACGCCACCCGGGCCGCGTTCGCCAATACTCAAACGACGGGCGATAGCCCCCCCCCTTCTATGGGGTAAGCTCCCTCACAGGCAGGCGTCTATATGTACTCGTGCGAGGAGGAATCGAGAGATTTGTGCGAGAGAAGCTCACGAGAGTAGACGATCTTACTCCTCCTCGATTCGGGTTGTCATACGCTGAAGGCCTGAAAACGTTGTGGGATAAAACCGAGTATCCCTCCTTGGATAAAACAAATATCCACCCTAGAACTGTTAAGAACTATTCTCCCCGTAAGAATACCCGCCTGACTCCGCGTAACGACGCCATCTCCAAACAAGAACAAAGTCTTATTCCAAAAGGCTTCAGTGAAGATTAATCTTAGCGTAATACCCCTTGATTACGCATAGTCGACCAAACAAACCGTTTGACGTCTTGGAGAAACTCACCCTCCGTTTTCTTCAAAGAAATTTACACCGGAAGAATTCCCAGCCTCCCTTCTCGAAGGCTCTGCTTCCCCTTCCCCCCGTCATCTCACAAAGAATACTTCAACTACAAGCAAGTTCACGCTGGACCCCGTCGAAGTGACCCAACCATCATCTCACCGCTTCGCCGGAAACGACCATCGTCTCCCCCAACCCTTCCATTTTGTACAAGGTATTGTACCGAATATTTTAGCTTCCCCCAAATTTTATAAATGCCGTCTACCGTTCTCCCATTATCATTTGTGTGCTTACCATGTCCCCGTGTAAAGCTCAAATCTTAATTCCATCCAGCCTACCCAATTTTATTGCATTTTAGAATACCTAGTCTTCTTAATAGCCCGTTGATCACTGTAACTATTTGTCTTATATGTCTGTTTATTGTTGTACCATTTAACTTTAATTATTAATATTTATTAAAGTCTATTTTTGCCGACTCCTTTACTTTCCGACCTTTGAGCTTATCATAGACGTGTAAGAATCTGTAAATAAGTGAGATTTGGAACTCTCAGCCAATACCAAGATTTAAAGTATCATCTATTGCCCCCCCCCCCCGCCTCCTTCCCACTTACGAGGATCTGACCTTGTAACCGGGTCTCGGCCTACCCAAAGTTATTAAAGGAAACCCACGCGCACTCTAAAGTCAAATATAATAGATGTATGTATGGTATATAGAGCTATACCACGACATATAGTAATATATATATTTATATATATATATATTAGAAAATCTGGTGTCAAGTGTGTTAGGTGGATTTGAAAGTTTTTTTTAGATCTTTTAGTCCCCTCTAATTAATTTTTGTGTTGAGTGAAAAGGATAAAGATGTGCTCAAAGGTTTAAGGAGAATAATTTCCCATTTAAATTTTAAAGTTCCAGTATTTAAATTGTGTGTACGTGTGTACTTAGATCCCAACAGAGTCGAGCGTAGAATTTCCTAAGCGGATTAGGTAAAGTGACCATTTTTTTTCGTGCATTAAGATTTTCCCAGAGATAGGAACTCGAATAGTTCGTTAGTGTAGGTAAAAGTTTGCGCACACGCTGTAGGTCCACATTTGGCATGATTTTTTTTTTTTTTTAGCACAAACAAAGCTAAGAAAATTTTGAAAAAAATATGGTTTTATTTGAAGTTTTAAAAGCGCAAGGCGAATTTCTTGGCCTGTCTAGAAATTTGGTAGAATATATTCAAAATGAAGAAAGAAGAAGTAAAGAGAAACTAGAACAAGAATAAAGGCAATGTAAACTAGAACAAGAAGAAAGACAACGAGACCAGGAAGAAAAGCAACAAATAGGCCAGCGGAAATGATGCGAGCCCTTCGATAAAATCTGTCTAGAAAGACTTCAATACAAGATCCTGAACCTTCAGCTAGACCCAATCCTGGAAAGGATCCTTTGTGACTTTATCATGGACAGAAGGATTCAGAGGACCTGAATCGAACTCAAGGCGGAGGTTCCCCAGGGAAGATGCCTGAGCCCACTGTTTTATTTGGTCTTTACCACCGACCTCCCAACTCCGATGAACATACACGATGTATCTGCAATTCGCAGATGACGTCACCCAAGTCTTTTCATATCCGGTGAAGAAAGCAAGGGATCAGTCAATGCGCACAATAGCGGAAGTCAATAACATCAACCGGCATGAGAGACGATGGAATATTAAAACAAATAGGGACAAGTTTAAAATCATCCCACTGAGCCGCAGGTTGACGTGGCCCATCATCATCGATGGGAGGAGATACGGCTACTCCGCCGAAGGCAAGGTCCTGGGCCTAAAGATCTCCGACCACGGATACTCGAGACACTACACGGAGAGGCGGAACCTAGCAAAGAGAGAAATCTCCAAGCTATACTGGTTTAGAGATCTTAGCTCGGCCAACATTAGGAAAATATACCTGATGTACATCCGGGATAAGCTCAGCTACCCCACATTAGTGACTCAAGCGGCCAGCAAGAACTCAATGAGAAAACTCCAACGTGTTCAAAACTCCGCATCCCTAATAAATAACAAAGCCAGAATGCGTGACCAACAATGGCAAAGGGATCTTCATAGGAGGAAAAAACTGGACCTATTAACATCATCACCCCAAAATTGGGAAGAAAGGTCTGGTCAACCCTTGCGAATGTTGTCATTCCGGAACTACAGAGAACTGGTGGCAGACTTAATATACCTGCACGACTACGGGAGAAAGTCTCCCGTCGTAGCCAGTTTCTAAGTACTAAGATATGCTCTCAGGAAAAGCTAACATCACTATACACATAACAGAAACACTAGAAACTAACGCAGTACAACCGAAACCAAAACAAAGAAAACAAATATCAATACACTAAAACAGCATACGGTAAATTGCTGAGATAAAAGCTATAAAAGGCTTGAATGCTCAAAAGAAATAAACCCCAAAATAAGTATACAAAATTGAAACACTAACAATAAGAAGAACACGCTAACAACACAAAGAAATAACATATAAAAACACAACTTATCAAAAAACAAGACAAGAAGGAAAAATCTAAAGAAAAGCATAAAGTGATACCCTCCTACTAGGGCAAAATACCTCTCTCGCTTTAGATGTCACCCACCTTTATCTACTACTATCCCACCATCTACTAAATTGAGTATACCATCTTTCATTCACTCTGATTCCGACTCCACATTTCATTGGTAAAGGAAGAAAGAAAACATCAAGACGCTCCGAAGATGATCGAATAAGATCGAGGCTCAGCAATTTAGTTTGTTATTTACCAAACCCATTCATTAAAAAGAGAAGATGATACAGGACAAGTGATCTATCATCTACAAGATGGTATAAAAAAAGACAGTTAGAAGAATAGAAAGTTGCCATAGGAAATTAACTAAGGCGAAATACACCATGGTCTTCAACAAAATTTGCACATATATATATATATATATATATATATATATATATATATATATATATATATATATATATATATATATATATATATGACCCCAACCGACCCTTCTAATACGGATATAATTCTGATATATACTACAAGACCAAGAAAACAAGTAGGTGCATCATGAAGAACACCATGGTCTTCAACAAAATTTGCACATATATATATATATATTTATATATATATATATATATATATATATATATATATATATATATATATATATATATATATATATATATATATATATATATATACATATATATATATATATATATATATATATATATATATATATATATATATATATATATATATATATATATATATATATATATATATATATATATATATATATATATATATATATGACCCCAACAACCGACCCTTCTAATACGGATATAATTCTGATATATACTACAAGACCAAGAAAACAAGTAGGTGCATCATGAAGAACAGCTGTCTCCCTCCGACGAGCGAACGCCAGGAGACTAACGTCGTCTACGAATATTGGTGCAAAGTCGGTGACTGCGAACACCGAAACCATGTCAAGGCGACTGACAGATCGCCTTCAAGATGGTGCGATTAAAAAACACGCCCACTCTCATGGCACTACCATAACCCGTGAAAAGCTCAATAAGGACACTTCCATCATCCTGAGATTCCCAAACCGCAGAAGATTACGGATGGCCGAAGCCGTCATTATTCAAATAATGAAACTGGCAATTAACGTAAAACTCCAGACGTAAACCATACTCCCGACATATCGGCGTCTCCGAGTTGACCACCGTTAAAAGAAGCACGTTTTGAAACTTTTATTTTTTATTTTGCCTCCTTTACCAGAGAACTATATCGCAAGTCAGATTCAAGATTTATTAGAGCGATAAATATACAATAGGTTTTCCTTTTACAAATATTAAAATTAAATACATATATGTAAAAAGAAAGAATAGATAGCTGTAGTGGTGAATTTACATTTTTGTGAAAATTCAGCGGAGAATGAATCAGCGGAATCATCGAGGAAACCATGTTATTAAAACTAAATATTGCTTATGTTATGATAAAATACATGAATTGTTTTCAATTTTAGTTATATAAACTTAGTACAAATTTTTAGGGATAATTTTTCAAAGTTAAATTTTAATATAATCACATTGCATCTAAAACTTTTTATCCCACTTTCCCTTTTATTTTATTTCAATAATTCCATTTCTGTTCATTCCCTGAAGATGACCTAACAAAATCGAAAGACGTCTAGGAATAGAGAATGTCATTCGCGGATGTTTTTATGACGTCAGGTCTGATGACTCCATACCATTGACTGAGTGCAGCGTGCAAATCATTCGATGTCTAGACCCCGTAATAGTCTCATTTCGTCAATTGCTATCTTCACGCCCGCCACCTTAGCAACCTACCTAATGTCGGTAAGTTGATAATCCTCCTTTATTCTATAGTTAAATAGTTCCCCTCTCAATTGCTCTAAGTCTCGTTGACGTAAGATATTGATAAGTTGTTGAAATTCGTCAGTGAAATAGTGAGTGATCAAATATAGACATGCGCCCGGTAAGGGGTAAAATGTCAAAAAGCTGGAGTGATCATATATGAACATTCGCCCGATAAGGGGTAAAATGGCAAAAACTTGAAGTGATTATATATGGACATGTACCCGGTAAAGGGTATATTAATTTTATATGGTAAATTTACATAAAATTATATATAACATTCATGAATGAACCCAAAACACCCATGCCACGTGAGCACGCTTAGGTAGGTATTGTAGAATGTTTCACAGTGCTTTAGTGATTTATTTATTATATATATATATATATATATATATATATATATATATATATAGTTGGGTAGGTCTTTCTTGAATGCAAATTTTGTTGAAGACCATTGTGCATTTTGCCTTAATTAATTTCCTTTGGCAACTTTCTTTTCTTCTAACTATCTTTTTTATTCCATCTTATAGATGGTGGATTACTTGTCCAGTATTCATCTCCTTTTTAAATGAATGTATTTGGTAAAAACAAAACTAAATTGTTAAGCTTTCGATCTTATTCGATCATCTTCGGAGCGTTATGGAATTTCTTGCCTCCTTTACCGATGTACTGAGTGGAGTGAGGATGTGGCAGAGAGTAAAGTGAAAGAAAACGATTTTTAAGGGGTATTTATTCGCCTTGGTTAAACGTAATGTTAGAGGAAATAAGGAACTCTTGTGCGTGGAATTTTTAAAATAGTTTTAATGTACGATTCCAGCTTGTCGCTTTACTGTTGATGGCCGGCTTATCTTCATTTATTAATATGGCTTCTAAGATGTTAAGCCTCGCTTTATTAACCTTTTTTCTTTTAATAATGGTATTATCAACGAGCATCTCTCTTGTTAATATTATGTACACTCTCCATATGTTTTTTTGGCCCTCTGCTTTGTAGATGCATACTTAACCGTCTCGAAATTGTGGTAGTTGTCATGCCAATATATTTAGAGTTATTAATAAAGCTTACAGTCTTTATTGGGGCAGATGAACTCGTAAACTATGTTGGTTGACTTGAGATTCGAGTAGTTAGGGCAGATGTTATTTTTCATCAGAAGGTTGCTGGCTTTTGTTGTTTTATAATAGATGATGAGTTGGATTTTATCCGTTTGATTTTTAACCTTGATGTTACTGTTAATAATCTTCTTGATGTTTTTTCCATCTATTTTATAGGCCGTGAACATCTGGTTTCTGTAATACACTTTGATGTTATTGACTTCTCCATGATTACTTTCAGTTTTATCAGCATGTTTGTAATGGTTATTTAAAAATGATTGGAGTTGTTTATCAATCATGCTGTTTGAGAAACCATTATTCACGAGTATTTGCTTTACTCTTGCAATCTTTTGGTGGAAAGGTTCCTACGTAGAACAGCATTTATAAGCTCGGCGGATTGATGAGCCGATTACGCTTATTTTGTACCTTTCAGGGCATTCACTCTCTGCATTGAGGCATCTTCCCATCTCCGTACTTTTCCTATGTACTTTAGTGATGTAGTTGCCATTGATGTTATGAACCTCAACATCCAAGAAAGGGAGTTTATTGCCCATGCTCAATTCCTAAGTAAATTTTAGCATGGAGTTCTTCTTAAAATGTTGCTTGATGTTAACGAGATGTTATTCGTTTTGGGATTCGTAAACTACTGGTACATACTTTGACAGTACGTATAAAACCTCAAAAGAACGACTTTTACAAGAATAAGTAAAAGTCCAAAGATCCATTGTTTTCGAGACATCGAATCGTAAAGATTGGAGGTCTCTAGGGATATTTCTCACTTTCGGCATTATCCTAGATCCGAAAATATGGCAAAAGTTGTTTACTTTAATGGCCTTCTGCTATCAGTGAACATTGTAAAATAGCTCCGACAATATGAATCGCTTAACAAATTCTGAAATGGCAGATATGCACATGGCATATGGTTCAGGGAATGGCAATGCTAGATTGGCTGCTCGATTGTATGCAAAGCGTTTTCCCAACCGTCATTTGCCTGATCATCGCGTTTTCACCAAGGTGCATCAATGGCTGCGAGACACTGCCAGTTTTCAGGTAAACAGAAGAGAAGTGGGTGGTCGTCGTAGGCGAGTTAGCGCTGAGAACGAAGAGCGGATACTACAACATTTGAATACAAACCCACGTACAAGCACTCGGGCCTCTACCCGTACCATTTCCAGAGAGTGCAAAAACTACTTCCAGCCGACATTAACCCTCGTGAACAATTTGCACGTTGGTTCATGAATAAGACCATTGAACATCATGAGTTTCCAAAGTATGTGCTCTTCACTGATGAAGCTACTTTTACGGGCAGTGGTGTGTTTAACACACACAACTTACACATGTGGCAGAATGAAAACGCCCACGCTGTGCAGAAGAGCCACCACTAACACCGATTCAGTGTTAATGTGTGGGGCTGGTATTATCGGTACCAATTTGGTTGGGCCCTATGTTTCCAACGCATTTAACAGATCACTATGCAGTATTTCTACAGGAGGTATTGCCTGACCTTCTGCACGATGTGCCTTTGGGTATTCGACGTCAAATGTGGTTCCAACATGACGGCGCTCCAGCACATGGCTCAAGGAATGTGCATCAATATCCTGACCGTACTTTTCCCAACAGATGCATAGGACGCTTTGGGCCAGTGCCATGGCTAGCGAGTTCTCCAGATATGACACCTTTGGACTTTTACCTGTGGGGCCACATGAAGAGTTTAATTTATGAAACCCCAGTGGAGACAGAGATGGATCTTGTTGGAAGGATAGTGGACGCTGCAGGACTCATTGCGGATAATCCACAAGTGTTTAGTCGTGTTCGGGAAACGCTTCTGCGTAGGTACCAGACCTGCATTGACGTACAGGCAGGACATTTTGAACATCTGTTGCAATTCCAATTCCATAATAAAGTATGTACTCAAATGTGTTTTTCTCACCTACTAATCTGGAGACTGCCCCCGCTGCAGTTAGTTATACCATACTCAACTTTACGATTCAATATCTCGAAAACGATCGCCTTTTGGACATTTACCTATTCTTGTAAAAGTCGTTCTTTTGGATTTTTATACCTACCTACCATTAGTTTCCGAACACCCAGTATATATATATATATATATATATATATATATATATATGAATTTTTTTTAGGAAACCGTGTTCATAAATAACCTATGCCCTAATTTTTATGAGACCCTGTGTTATAGATAGTCTATGCCCAAATAAGTTCATGAATAGGTTTCTAAATTAATTCTCTTTCTTTTCAGCTGCCTTGTGACAAGGTGATGGTAGGCTACAAGGGAAGGACTGCAGGGAATCTGAGGCAATACATCAAGAATAAACATCATAAGTGGGGGTTCAAGCATCGGAGGATGGGTTCATACATGATAAGGGACTTTATCAGGGCGCAACAACTCTGCAGGCTCACAGCATTACCCTCACCGCAGAGCAAGAAGTCAGATAGTCTCTGTCCTTGCCAGCATCATGAACTACTCCTCTACCACAGCAATATTCGCTGACTTCTATACCAGCTTTGAAATTGTTCGTTACTAGGGGCGGTCAATAAGTTTTGCGAATCGGTAAGGCAAAACAGAGGATGTGGGGGGATCGCTGTGTGTGGGGGTGTTAGGACAAGTTAGGACCTGCAGCCGCATGTTCCTGCCTCGTCTATTTAAGAATCAGTAGCTGAGCGCAGATCATCAGTCACAAATTTTTCAACAATGGAGAAGGTTGAGCACCGCGCAGTGATCAAATTTTTGACCACGAAGGCAAGAATGCAAAAAGAGATCCATGAACGCATGGTTGCAGTGTACACCGACACCACCCCTTCCTATGCAACCATTGCTCACTGGAATAGGGAGTTCCGCCATGGTCACGAGTCCCTTGAAGATGACCCCCGTCCAGGATGCCCGTCAGACGTGACCAACGAGGACAATTTAACCCGTGTGGAGAGGATGATCCTCGAAAATCAACGGTTGAAGGTCGAAGAAATCGAGCGAGAACTTGGAATATCACATGGAAGTGTTATCAACATCATCCCCGACAATTTGGTGATGACCAAGGTCTCTGCTCGTTGTGTCCTTAAAAACCTCACGCCCCATGATCGAGTTCAACGTCGTCAAAGTCCACAAGGCCAGAGTTGCACAAGCTGCCGTGCGCGAATGCGGATTCGAAGAGCTCAACCATCCCCCCTACAGTCCAGATCTGACCCCTAGCGACTACTTTTTATTCCGCCAGTTCAAGGCTAAACTGCGTGGACGCCAGTTTGGGGACGATGAAGATGTCCAGCTCGCCGTAGAATGACCCTTGGCTTTGATCACTCTACGCTTTGACACCCTTTTAGTAGCGGTATGCTTTAAGGGGCGTGAGTTACTTCTATGATGAAGTAGGCTTTGTTCTAAGAGTGCTATTTTTGTGGTTTAGTCCTTAAGGAAGAGCTATTTTTAAACACATAAGGATAAGAGGAAACACCAGAATCTACCAAAAATAAACATGTATTTTAAATTAAATATTACAAACCAACAGTAAAAACATTTCTATATTTGGCCTCAAATGACAAAATATAAACAAGTAGGCTTCCGATAAACAAACCAATTGCCAATTAGTATTTTTATCACGACCCTATTTGTTTAGCCTAAAACATTAAATTGATGTACTGTCATCTACAAACACATATGACCTAGGTTCAAGAATAATGGTTTCTACTCTCCTTTAAAACGTGGGACGTACTAAACTTCTACTATCGTAATAGAGATATAAATGTTATTGTTAACTTACAGGTAGGTATTAGGGATTGCCGGATGTCGCTGGAGGACTTATCTCTCGCTTTGAAGTGTTGCTTCGTCGCTGCTTGAATTTTCGAGGAGGGATTGCTTGTCGCCTGTGCCGGGTGATGATTCTTCAACGTAATTAAAGAACGGGAGCTCGTTGGGGCAGGGTTCTTCTCCTCTCACTCTTTCGGTGCTTGAGATGTGAGATTCACTCGAGTGTGAGCGGCTTTGCTTTTCTTCAGTCGGGCTTCTTTGCAGACGGAAAAGGCTTCTTCAGTATGGCACCGATATAAAACTTGACTAATTAGGTTAATACGGCCCTGAAAGGGGGGGATCGATTTTCTCAATCTGATCCTATCGTTTCTCACGGAAATAGTCTTGTATGGCTGAAGGATCGATCTTTACGAACTAATCTTTCTTCTGGCGAATCGACTTCTAAAAATCTTCTTGTCTAGCTGATGGATCAATCTTCACGACCTAATCCTACTCTGGCGTATCGACTTCAGATAATCCTCTTCTCTTTCTTTGCGGGGCTTATTTATAGGCGGATTGCCGCCCCATCTAAAGGGGGAAGTGACCAGACCACAGATGCAAAAGGGGGGGGGGAGCGAATGGTGAGTTAGCATCTGGGGAGAGCGAGAATTGCTGAGGTGGCACTGGGGTGCCCAAGTCAGCTCGCAAATTATGGGCTCGTAACCGCACCGCTACTTGGCGTGCCTTCTGACTCGCACCGTTTTTTTTTTTCCTAACCACGGGTTTATGGGTCTCGTAGGTCATACGATCGTTAGAGCGTCGTTTAAGGACCTTAGGTGGTCGCCTTCAAACATATGTTAGCTCCAACTGCCCACAGCGGCGAGGCGATCACACATGGTAAGCATTTTCGACGGCTACCTTTCCCACGCTTCTCCTCATGAAGGGAGGGGGGCTTGAATGTACCTATACTCCTCCAGGAGGCTTAATGTAGCCATTTCTCCACACTGCTCGTTGTGTCCTTAAAAACCTCACGCCCCATGATCGAGTTCAACGTCGTCAAAGTCCACAAGGCCAGAGTTGCACAAGCTGCCGTGCGCGAATGCGGATTCGAAGAGCTCAACCATCCCCCCTACAGTCCAGATCTGACCCCTAGCGACTACTTTTTATTCCGCCAGTTCAAGGCTAAACTGCGTGGACGCCAGTTTGGGGACGATGAAGATGTCCAGCTCGCCGTACAGGAGTGGATTGAACAACAGTCGGGAGATTTTCGGTTGTCGGGAATTCGAAGCCTCAGGGACAAATGCCGCAAGTGCATTTGAAAAATAATAAAACACTTTTCCTCATATCTTGTTTCCTTATATCCGAATTGCAAAACTTATTGACCGCCCTCGTATCTACAGACTAGAGACTGCAGATACACAGGCACAGCCAGAGAAAACAGGATTGGTAAACCTCCACTGAAGACAGCCAAAATAATGGACAAGCCAGCCGTAGCTCGAGGGACCTACGATTACACCACAACTGGCGATGGAATCCTGGCCCTTCGGTGAAATAACAAGTTAGTCACCATCCTCTCCACCGAGCTTAGTGTTGAGCTTGTCTCCAAGTGTCTGCGGTACTTGAAGGCTTTCAAAAACAAAAGAGGAAGTAATATGCCTAGAGTTGTGCCGATTCCAAAATTTTTGCCGATGCCAATTCTTATTTATACTTGCTTGCCGATGCCGATGCCGATTCTGGCTAACATTTGTTTCTAGTGTATTATGCTTAATTTATTATATACTTTATAATTAGTTTTAATAACTAATTACTCAACTGTTAGGCTGTTGGAAGCTTGGAACTTGGAAGACAATAGACAAAGTAATGGAGTATTTTTTAGTTTGTTTTTTTTTTTACTTTTCAATAGCCATTGAGTTTATGGAATTTTATGGCTTTTGATGGAAGGTTTTAGGATACAAAATGAATATGGATCTTTACAGAATTTATTTCATTTCCTTTCATATTAGGAATAGCCTATATACCTGTAGAAGTCTAAATACCTCCATGCATTAGTACATACTTAAATACACCGACGCAGCTGCGTTTTCTCCCCTCCCCCACCTTATTCCAAATTCGCCTTTTCGCCTCGAATTCCCTTCACCCCTTTTTGCGCTTTTGAGATAACCAAATTCGCGGCCGGCCACACAGGAAAATGTCTGCCTCAAAAGACACGAGCCAGCCGACGAAGGCCCGAGTTTCTTCACGCCGTCATAAACCTGCGGCTTGAGACGAGGAAAGCTCGGATGGCGCTGGTGTGTGAATGTTCGGCATATCCTGGTGACAGACGAAAGATCTTTTCGCTCGACGATAAGAATTTTATGAGAATCCGGTGCTCTCTCTCGATTTTAGCTCTTGAGTGAAATAAAAGAGGAAATTTTCCCTGGAGTCGGGCAGAAGATCTTGGACCTACTTGTATGTGTAGCTAGTCCCACAAAGGAAACAATTCGCCCGTTGCAAGGAAAAAACTTCGGGGCATTTGTTGTTGCAATCAGGATACTTGTAGTTGTTAAACTTCCTTCACCCCCCCCCTCCCTTCAGAGTCAGATGTTACACAGGACCTCCCTCTATGGATTACCCTAGACGTAGCTAGGTAATCATTTTTGGCTACCAACACCAGGTGCCAATAATTGGAACGGACACTTCGAGGAGAATTCCGATTTGAGTCACAGTTTGACTCGCCTTCGCGATCCGGCCTAGGATAATTATATCAGGACACCGGTCTAGGATTCCCCCACATTCGGTAACCTAGAACGATCGGGCTAAGTGCGAACATCGTCAGAAGAAGAAGAAATTCACCGTCATTCCCCAAATACTTACGATCTCATAGGTATCGTTAAAGTGAATTATCCCCTCCCCTAACTTCACCAGTTTAATCGTTAACTATAATTTCCATCCCGAGCTCATAACCTCGAGTATTACAAGTGATTAATTCAGTGCTTAATTCCGTGATATTATTCAATTCATTCTGTCGGGTGCAATTAAGACGCAAGCATCCTAGTAACTAGATTTCAAGTGTAATCCCCACGACATTATATATACTTCCCAATTCAGTGCGAAGATTAATCCTATTTATACATATACGAGTATTAAGAGCGCATAGTCCGAGCATTGCCAAATTTTTTTATTCCCATCGATAATCGATAATGACGTTACTAACGTTTTGACATAGCATCGTTCGTCTCTCTCATAGGCAAGGAAATCTTTTTAATAATTACGATCAATATTTTTTTTGTATTAGACCAGGTAAGAGTGCTTCAACGGATGACCATTTACTGCCCCAGACTCGAATTTTACTCTTCCGGGTGATCTCATATCTATTATGCAATTCACCAGGCACTCTGGTGGATCTGAGGGGAACGCATAAGGCGCTGACGAAGGGGATGTTTCTTACGGGAGGGGCGCGGTAACATTTTCAACTAATTGATAAGGGGCATACTTAAAGCGAACGGAACTTATACCACCACTAAACACTTAGCGTTCTGCTTAATCTAACCTACCCTAACCGCTCTCTTCAAGTTAACTAGGTTAGCAATCGGCACCAAAACAAAACTTCCTTTTTCACCCCCTGACGGGTTGAATAACTTTAATTAGCCACACACAAAAATTATAACCCGAATTTATCTTTCTATTGTGTTTATCTATACTTGGACGATTTGGCGAAAATTTGTTCTTATTCAACAAGGGTCAAAACGACTAACTAATTTTTTTGGGGGGGGGAGGGTCGTTTATAAACCTCTAAAACCTGACACCAATTTATTATGTAGTAGTTTTATATATATTTTTGACCGATGCTGAGGTTAAAAAATGGTGCCTTGCACCTCGTATGTACTCGATTAAGGCAGTTATTACCGCTTCAAGGGATTAATATCACAAACTAATGTAAAATCTCGAATTATGACTACTAATATTGCCAAAACTTTCGTTTAAGCGATAGATGGAAACATTAACCAAAAATAGTAGTTTATTTTACAACAAACTAATCAATCAAAACAAAAAACTAGTTTCAAAAAATTTACTCGCTAATTAATATAAGGCTTGACTCATAAAATAATTAATTTACACTTCCTTAAATACGCAAATGTTAATCTTCGAAAAAGTTTCAATGCACTGGCTTACTGAAGGAATATTACAACGGGCTACCCAGATAAATTTGGGCCATCGTTCATTTTAACGAATTCAGTAATCGCCCAACAATGCGAACTGTGGATAGATTCAACAAAATACTAAAAAAATGTTTGAGTTACCGCTATTTTTTTCAAGGGTTGGCTAGTTGTGCGTGACGTCAGCGTCTCGGTTGGGTTTTGGGCCTGTGCTAGGCAGATCCCAGCTGACTGGCGTAGATTCTCTCCAGCCAAAAAGGTAGACGTTGGTTAGTTGCGCGTTCGTAGGTGGAAATTCTGAGGTTTCCGGTCGATTCACTTATCTACGGCTCCCGATAGGTATTCCTTTAGATTAAAGAATCTTTCTTCTGGTTGAATAATACTCTTGGCGAGAACGAGAAATTGTCTTCCTTGCTCGGTAGAACTTTGTAGAATTCATCATTTTACTAGTCTCTTCTGGGTACTCTTGGGAACGATCGGCTTCGAAAATGGTTATCTTTTCGGGCTCGTAACTGGGTTATAACGAACGTGGGAACAGAGAACGTTTCCCTGGCGCTAACTCTGTCTGAATTCCTACTTTTCGCTTAGCCTTTCTATATACATATATAGCCATTAACGTGGAAGGAGGATGAGTGATCGCTGCTGCGGGGTGTGCGTGTGGAGGTCAACCTTATTTGAAGACAAATGACTTGCCTGGCTTTTTATTTTTACTTCAGCGTTAGCTCGAGGGGAAACTTTTCGCTGACTTGGTTTTTCGTACTAACAACTTTAGAGGTAAAATTTAGGCCTCTTCAAATCCCTAACGTAAACTACGTAAATTAAAAAGAGCATATGTACCCATTTTAATTAGCGAATTGTGCGTCTCGGGTTGTCAATACTGATTATGCAGCGGGATTAACTTTGTTCTTGGTTAAACCAGGCGTCTCTTCGCCGATGTATTTAGGGCTATGGCCACCTATATTGCTTTTTACATCCTTATTTCGTTACTAAACCTAAGGTTTTTATATTCACTGAGAAGAATTCTGATTAAAAATCACTCTGAAGAGACGTTTGTGTCAGTATGTTAGGTGTGTTAGTTTACTTTTTATAGTTTAGTTGAGTGTTGAAGTATAACCTTTCCAACGGCACCTCCCGAACGACATTTGTTTCAATTTAAATTTTTGACCCCTCTTATTATTATTATTTCTTTTTTCACATTTCTTATATACTAGATATTTGATATGGCTATTGGCCAAAGTTCTTTTATTTTAGTGTTTTTTTTAACTTTCTTTAGCATTTTTGTTTTTATTTTTTCTCAACTCACTGCTTTCCTTTTACTTTTTACTTCGTTTTTTTAAACATTTTGTTAGTATATTTACACTTTTCTTTTTATTAGTTAGTGCTTTATCTCGTTTCGGATTGAAGCCATTCGGATCCAACGTTTTCATCTCTTTTAGTTTCTTTATACATTTTGACACGGGGCCAGTATATCATGATAAATGGACAATGTCCATGGATAAGGAACACCATAAAACGTCCCTGAGTAGGTGAACCGCTATATAGGACTTAAAATTCCTAACAAAATACTAATCATTGAAACCACATTTATTAGAAAAAATCCTATGGTTGAGTATTTTTTTAAACTTTTTAGTAATTATATCACTGTAGCTTGCTACTTTCGTTCAAGCGTCCCTGAAAGCATATACTATAATATGACCGGAATTAAACAATAAAGGTGTTACTTAATAAAGCTGTAGTAACTAGTAACACGAAGTATGTTGTCTGGCCTAATTCAGCCACCAAAACTGTATAAAAAGCTTAAATTTTGATGAAGAATCGGCAAAATTTTGCCGATGCCGATTCTCACAAATTTGGCCGATTCTAGCCGATTCCGGTGCCGATGCCGAGTACTCGGCACATCTCTAAATATGCCCAAATGTAATAAAGTCCTACAATGCTAATATGACGGGTATCGACAAGAGTAATATGCTGGTACACCTTTACCGCACTCCAATGATGAAAGCAAAAAGGCGGTATATGAGGCTCTTCGCCTACTGCCTCGATATCTCCGTTACCAACGCTAGGCTGTGCTACATGCGTGACTGTAAGGCGTTGGGTGACACGAGAGGCTTGAGCCTGAAAGACTTCCGGGATCAATTGTTCCAATTTGCGAGTAACAAGAAGCCTGTGATACCTTGGCGGCCACGAAGCTTGTCAGTGTCCCTCAGAACTAGCTCCAGCCCTAGCACTGCTTGTGAGGTCCCCAAACCCATCAGAGGTCAGCGCAGGCAAACCCCTCATATCTTTGTGCGGTTTGACCACAGTCTGTTCCATGTTCCTATCTACACTACTCGACAGACATGCAAGAACTGCAGCCGGCAGGATAACCTAATCTGCTCCAACTTATTCTGCCATGTCTGCAAAGTTCACCTCTGCCTAAATGCTGAGAGAAATTGCTTTCTGGAGTACCACCAGCCTGTTGCATAGCTCGGAAAGGTGAAGTATTTTTGTAAATATTACATTTCTATTTTTACCATCATGTAATACAATGGAACAACTATCACTGCTGGTGTTATTAACCTTTTATTTCACTTACTTCATTTATACATAAACTCCAGTCGTCTTGGTTTGATGGCGAACTCGTATATCTTGTCGTGCATATCTTTTTTCTTGTCCAAGTCGTTCAAAATGCTTTTCTCGATGGAAATACGAGCCAGTGAAGAGAGCCGTTCTTGAGCTATTGTGCTTCTCAGATATGAGCAGATTCTATCCAACGTTGAGAAACTTGTCTCATTAGCGAATGATGATAAGGGTATGGTCAGCACTAGCTTAATTAGTTTAATAGATTCCGGCAGAGCGGAAGTAAACTCCAATTTATACAGTAATTCTAAAATAGAGTTGATTGACTTGCACTTTTTGAAATCACTGTCAATATACATATATTTTAGCTCGTTCACTAAGCTCTTACAGTCAGAAATACAGAGATACTTGTTTTCTAGAGTCCATATGTTGCATGGGAAATGAGTTAGCAAACTCTTCAAACTTATTTGCGTCTAGTAATTAAAAAAAAAATGCATACTCCTGAATGCCAGAAAATCTCTCTCGTAAGGACATTAGAATGTTATCAATTATTTCAAAATAAGTAATTTTGTAATTAATTTGTGCACCTCTGACTCGTTTTCTAGGAGGAGGATCGGGCTCATCTGCCTGTTCAATGACAGCAGCTGCATCGCGCAGAATATTTTCATAATGTTCGTCCTTACGATAACCTTCAGCACAATGAATGAAGTCATTTAGCTTACTCTGACCAAGCTTTATGTCGAGTAGTTTACATTGTAGGATATCAAAGACTTTTCCAGCCTGAGATTTTTTTTTTTTAAGGAGCTCATCTGGCTTCTGCCTACTTGGGCATTAGTCACTCACGGCATTGGGGGATAGGTCCATGGGAACAGTCGCGGCGCAATGGCACGCAACTTTAAATTCCCTTCGACCGTCTCCCATCTTCTTTGCCAAGCAGTCCGAAGAGCTGCCCGTATTCCTGCCATGTAGTCGGTGTGAGGAAGAGCGAAACGCTGGTCCGGTCGCAGAGTCCTCGCGGACTCTTTGGCGCCCTCATTCCTACATGTCCAGGAACCCAGCATTAGATAATCTCGACATCCGCCCGGCTCGCCAAAACCGTGGCGTCACGGATATCGCGAACCAGGGGATGCGGAGATTCCAATGCCCCGAGAGCACTCAGGGCGCTTTGTGAGTCGCTATAGATCACATTCCGGTCTCCGAACCGGGCACGTCGCGTAATCTCCCGTACCGAGTGGTGTATTGCCACCAGCTCGGCCGTGAAGACAGACGCAGCGCCTGGTAGAGCCCCGCTGACTTCAAACAGAGGGGATACGGCGTGGAAGCCGATATCCTCTTCGGAATTGGAGCCATCCGTATACACTGGCACGGTTCCAGCGTGACACGAGGTGTGCTCCAAAAAGGTCGAACGCAATACTCCCGGCGCTGTACAAGCTTTGGGAGCAGAGGCGTGGCGACAAATAGCAAAATGTGGTACCCTCCAGGGTGGCGTCCTGGGCAGAACCAGGGGCGTCACCGGCCCGAGAGCTATACCTAGCTCTCGAAGGAGTTTCCTGGCCGCCCTAAACTCAAAAGGGCTTAGGGTATGACTGGCGTCGCTAAGGCGGCATAGACACCGTCGAGATCAGCTGCAGGTGCAGTGATAGCTGTTGGCAACTGAGGGAGGCCTGGAAAGTATGTTATGAAAGCAATTGATGAAAAACAATAATGTGAAATCATTCAACTTTGCCAATAGATTGTCTGTTTGACAAAGTGTACCTTCATCCTACTTTTCACTAGAGTCTAGAATACTTGTGAATGCATTTTTCAAGTTTTCATGCAATAGTTTTATGGATGACACAATTTTTTATCTAAGTATAGCACCATCTTGTTTCGCACAGTGATGAAATATTGACATTAAACTTCCGGAAAACGCTTTTCCGCTTGGTACTGGAAGATGTAAATTTACTAAATGAGCGTAAATGAGAAAAAATATTTTTACTCCACTCACCTTCTGGGCACTTTTACTCAAGACTAAGTTATGTTTATGAGCATAGCAATGAATGAAGTGCGCGTGTTTAACTCATTTATCCCTTAGTTTGCTTTGTACTCCGTTTACCGTTCCCGCCATTACAGCTGCTATATCATAAGTCTGGCTCACTAATTTATTCTGTAGCGTCACTGAAGGAGTTCAACGCAGTTGCGATCACATCAGCCAGTCTTGTAGCACTTTTATCATCACTGACTTTATAGAATCCAAGAAATTGTTCTCACATTTTGTCTTTGAATACATATCTTATTATAATCGATAGTCGGGCATGCATTGCAGCCTGTAGTTTCGACGGCTTGTACAGAAATAAATAAACGGAGCTTTATCAACTTCGCTTCTAATTTCATCAAAGATGACATTTCCAATCGCTTGTATTAGGTCGTTTTGTAATGTGCTCGAGACTCCTGAAAACTGTTTCGACCCCTCTTTAGTAGAAAGTCTAGAAGCAAACACGCTGTCGATTTCAGCAAAGCACTGCAATAGTTCACGGTAATTTCCTCTATTAAGGCTGTTACTCCCTTCAGCATGTCTACGTAACTGCTTTAAATATTGTCTATTTTCTTCAGCTGCTTTGTTATGCCGTTCTTTTTTTTCCAATTTAGCAGACTCACTAATAGCTGTCACAATATCGTACAGACCGAAAGTTTTCAAACTTTTATAACTACTTAAATGACTCACTGATTTACCGTGATGCTTACAGTCACTCAGGATGTTTTTATAATTTTTATAGCCTCCATCTGCCCACGACTGATTAGCTTTTGGTTGAAACAACAAACATGGCCAACAGTAGAGTTTCTCTGTGACGCTACTTGCGCAGAGCCAATCAATCTGTTCGTACCATCTTATCTGGAATGTTGGAGTTCCAACTTTAGTTTTCAATGAAGGAGTCGGCCTGGCTTATTTTTTTATATCTAGCACTATGTCTTTCTCCATTTCTAAGTTAAGGGTAAAAATAAAGCAACTTTGCAAAACACAACTGATCTTTACACACAGACAAACAGCAATCAAATAATAACAGCGGCGTGCACAACAAACATTAGCCAGAGACCTCTGATGGTCGCCCAGGGATGACATTGAGATTTAACCAAACAACCTAGATTTAACCTTAACCCGTCCCCGCCTCCCCCCCCCCCTGATTGCTCATTAAAAACCAAAATTAAGTAATATGTTAAGAACACATTGGTATAGCATTTAATTACTTTTGCATAGCATTTAATTATTAAATTCCCTTTTTACCCATTTTCAAATATTTGGATACGCGCGTGACATACCTATGCTTCTTTTTAGTGTTTTGGTTTGTTCATGTTCCTGTTATTTTTTAAAGTTTTTTGTTTTATTTTTAGTTAAACTTTCTACAAATGCATTTACTTACGTTATGCCTGTGGGTAAAGTTTTGCTGCAGCAAACAAGAATTCGTGGAACCGCTGTTTTATACTCGGGTATTTCACAAAGTGACCGCCCTCTCTTTCGTGGATAATTCATATATATTTCTGATTTAGAACAAGTTTGTTAGTTTTTTAATTTAGTGTTTTTTCTTGGGCAAATTCCCCCAAAGTGATTTTGGGTTGTTTTTTTCCAGTTATTGGAATTCCATCATATTGTAATATAGATTTTGAAGGGAATTGAGAAATGGAGGGCTTCATCCCCCTACCACCCTTTAATTGTGAGGGTTGCACTCTCCACTCACTCTCCGCTATTTTTAATAATCTAGTAATGTTCCCAATGCGAAAGCCTAGCATTAGATTCGCAAATTCAAAGGCGATTGCCAGATGTCGTTATAGGCAAGCCTACAAAAACTTAAGGTAATGGAGGGAAAGTAGCTATAAAGGTAGCCAACAAAAATCTCTCAAATATCGTGCGCCAATTACCGGGTCTAGAATACCACTGCTCCTCCCCCAAATTAACCCTCCTTCCTCATATAATCATCCAATCTGTGCTTGAAAACATAAAAGTTTGTACTGTCTACTGTCTCAGGTGGCAAACTATTCCAGTAATCTACCACTGTATTGGTGACAAAATAGTTTCTAACATCCAGCCTGCACCTCTGTTTTTTAATCTTTAAGTGGTGACCCCTAGTCCTATTACCACCTTCCAACTCGAATAACTTGCTGAAATCCAACTTATCCATCCCAGAACAGATTTTAAAAAGCTCAATCATATCTCCCCTCACATCTCTTCTCTCAAATGAGAACATTTTTAGTCCCCTGAGTCTATCTTCATATTCATGGGGCTTCACAGAAGGTATTATTTTTGTTGCCCTCCTTTGTACTGACTCCAGCAGGTTGATATCATGTCTAAAATGTGGTGACCATTTTTGTATCCCCGTCTCTAAATGTGGCCTGACATACAATTGTAGTTTAAGAATAACCTCTTTAATTTTATACTATTAACTGCCTTGCCTGGCAATGAATTGCAAAACTCAACAACTCTATGTATGACTAAAGAAGTATTTATGCTCTCCTTGAAAATTACCGCACTTTCACTAATTAATTAAGGCACGCGAATTTATTAAGAGCAAAAATTAACCCTACGGGCATTTTTTGCAAGGCCTGCGATGCTATTTCACTTCGCTCACAAAATTAGGAAAGTGCGCCAAAGAAAAAGGTTTATTTCACAACACATTCAAAATTGATGTGCAAGAAAAAAAAATATTTAAATGCAGACGGACACACACACACGCTATGTTCATTATAATAATAAATGAGTATATTAGGTATATCACAGTCTGATACACGAGTTTCTGGTATTTATCTCAACACTGTTTTCGCAGACATGAATAAACAGACAATATTTCTTTACAAATGATAATTAACTTCAGCGAACAATCTTGTCATTAAAAATTCATACTGCACTATTCACGCCAGTACTGAAAGTCTGAAACAGTCTGCCTCTCACCAACGCTGTAGCTAGCAAGGCTCGACAAAACGCCGCCAGGACTGCGTTGGAACGGTGTACAAGTAATGAACATGTTCGCGACTCACTCAAATGCGTTTATGTGAACCGTAGAATATTTCAGTAGCTTTTTATTCGTGAATTGATGTCGTTAGGTGATATTAATATATTTTAAAGCAAATAGTGAATAATTCTAATGGTCTTACTTATTGAAAGTACGAAAAACCCAGATTATGCTCTATTACCAAAATAATAACCCATAAACCCAGATATAACCTGATCAACCCAAATCTGGGTGGAAAAAAATAGCAGCGGCAGCCCTGTTGTCGCCTATACTGTACTCTTAACAAGAGATGCCAGTTAGTCTTTTACACCTATCAGGCTCGTTTGTATGAGCTCGAGTTGCTGGATAAATTTTCATTCCTTTAAGAATATTGTAGAACGGAAACCTTTCATAGATTGGAATTTAAATCCTAATCATCATCACTAACTCTATAATTTAAGAAGGGGATTTTTTGAGTATTTAAATAATAATTTCACCTTAGTTTGGTTATGACTTATGTTTTTTTTATCAAATCATCACTAACTCTATAATTTAAGAAGGGGCTTATTTGAGTATATGAATAATAATTTCATCTTAGTTTGGTTATGACGTTTTTTTTATCAAAGTTATCTCCAATAATTCTTTTATAATATCAAAAAGCAAAATGGTGAAGTTCAGAAATAAATATAAGTATCTAAATTTTATGAATTTTTTAAAACCCAAAGATTCAAATAGTGAAGTTCAGAAAATTTATTTTTATATATCTTCTATAACTATATTTTAGCAACGTGATATTTTGAAAGGGGGTAAATTTAGTTTAGAGTTCCTTTTTAAAATTATTATAATTGGCGAAGTTCAGAAAATGTACAAAAATTTAACCATGGCTGCTTTTTTTAGATTTTAAATTTTAATCTTAGTAGCGAAGCCATTGCCTGGAATCTATAGAAATCTATTGTTTCAAGAAAACATTGAATTTTAATTACTTTTAATTTTTACGATTATAGATGGATAAAACTCAATATTCGCACAAATTAAATGACCTCTTAAGTGACAACACTACCTATGAATTTTTAAATTCTAATCCTCTGAACAACAAGACGAAATCGTTTAATGACTCCATCCGAAAATTCTTAGGTTCCAAATCTGAATTAACCCCCAAATTTAAATCAATCAACCCCTCCCTTCCCTACATGTACGGGTTACCGAAAACCCATAAAAAAGGTATCCCATTACACCCAATCACCTCTTGCATTGGCTCCCATAGTTATAAGTTATCCAAATGGCTGGATGGAATCTTATCAAATGGGGTGGGTTAAATCTCTCACTCACATATTATCCACTCATCGGACCTTATTTCCAAAATTTAAAATCTTGACCACAGTGGTAAAAAAAACTGTTAAGCTTTGACGTAAATAGTTTGTTTACAAAAGTCCCGGTCGATGAAGCGCTTGACGTGTTATCGAGATTTCTTCCCAATTTATATATTAACCTACCTTTACCGATCCCTAAAATTATCAAATTAGTGTGCTTATGCGTAACAAATAATGTATTTTCAACTTAAGATAAGTTTTTTTGCCAAAAATATGCGCATCCCCCATCCTATGCAATCTATTTATGGAAAACTATAAAATGACCCTCCTTCCTAAGATCCATTCTCAACGTCGTATCTGGTTCTGATATGTAGACGACATCCTGTCGGCATGGCCCCTAGACAATAACAATTTCAATGAATTTTTAAACAACCTGAATTCGTTACACCCATCGATAAAATTTAAAGTACATAGAATGGGAACAGAATAATTCTCTACCGTTTCTAGACGTAAATATCCACCGTTTAAATAATCATATCCACTGCTCAGTCTATCGAAAGCCTACAAATTCAAATGCTTACATACATTTTTGCTCATTACATGACAAATCCGTTAAGATATCTGTTATTTCTTCTCTCTTTCTCTGAGCCTATAGAACGTGCGACCCAATCTTCCTTCAGGATGAAATTAACCACCTTATCTGCAATTTCAAAGAACTAAAATACCCAATTCATCTCATAAATAAATGCCATTTGAAAAACCTTATATGCCATCTCCACAGCATAAAGGGACGATTTTAAAAAATGTATTAGTTTCCCATATACTCCAGCCTTGGCCCCTCTAAAGTCATATGCGAACGGAAATAACATAAATATTACATTCAAATATTCTAAACCATTGGAAAATCCTTGACTAGACTGCATCCAATAAATCTCGATGCTGGAGTAAACAGCATACCATGCTATAATTCAAAATTAACATACATCGGAGAGTCAGGCCACTTTAATAAGAGGATGAAAGAACATTTAGCTGATATCAAAAGGTGTACGAACTCTTCAAGTCTTTTCACGCACATACAAAAGCACGACTATAAAATTGATTTTAATCATGCAAACATCATTTATGAATCAAATAATTATATTGAGAGGAGAATTGCGGAATCCATCATCATCAACAAAGTTAATAATTTCAATTTATCTGAAGGGCAAAACAAATTTAACAAATATATATCGAAGTAAGGCGCCAATCGTATTTATAAATCCCCGGATGCAATGGGTCTCGGAGATTAGCAACTCTCCAGATTATTTCCGGTTCCATTTCATTTTGTTTAGCTTGCCATTAGCGCCAGTTCCCCTCGAGTTTTTCCCAGATTGTTTCCTGCCGTTTCATTTTGTTTAGGATGTGTCTTACCTTATATATACTGTGTTCCTTGCCTAGTTTCTTCATTATTAGTGGAAAATGGCATCTTGCCAAAACTAGTCGATAGTTATAAATAAAATCTTGATTCAAATATTGTGGTTTACCATTATCTTTCACTGATATACATCACGCCAATGTGATATCTTCCATTATATATGTATATATATATATATATATATATATATATATATATATATATATATATATATATATATATATATATATATAGACGGGGAAACACAGCCTCTAGTCTTTTCACACACACCAATAACTTTAACCACCCGATAGACTTCCCACAGGCCAAACTAATCTATCCGTGTAAGGACTTCCGCAAAGGAAAGGTCATTTAATCCACCCTTACAGACGAAATCCCCAACTTTAACCTTTCGGATGGGCAATACAAATGCAGCCCCTACATCAAAGATCTAATCTTAAAAGATATCCTTAATGAACTTAAATTCACACCCCCTCATTGGGAACTCCAATTGGATCTCTGTAAACTATATATATATATATATATATATATATATATATATATATATATATATATATATATATATATATATATATATATATATATATATATATATATTTTTTGT
The DNA here is from genome assembly GCA_963969495.1 of Ceratothoa steindachneri. Taxonomy (NCBI): domain Eukaryota; kingdom Metazoa; phylum Arthropoda; class Malacostraca; order Isopoda; family Cymothoidae; genus Ceratothoa; species Ceratothoa steindachneri. Next base: position 25,529,220 of record OZ018320.1, on the reverse strand, counting down.
ACGCTTGGTGGGACTGCATGTATTCTTAGTGTTCGACTGAGTATGGTATGACAAACTCCATGCCGAAACTGGTCTCGAGATAATAAATACTACGCTCCTCAACAGTGGCTTTATTAACACACACACACACACACACAGATATATATATATATATATATATATATATATATATATATATATATATATATATATATATATATATATATATATATATATATATATATATATATATATATATATATTGTACGCTTGGTGGGACTGCATGTATTCTTAGTGTTCGACTGAGTATGGTATGACAAACTCCATGCCGAAACTGGTCTCGAGATAATAAATACTACGCTCCTCAACAGTGGCTTTATTAACACACACACACACACACACATATATATATATATATATGACTCTGAAATAATTAATCATAAACATAGCCTCCAATTCTTTCCAGAACCTCATTTAATCTATCAAAAAGTTTATAAATGCCGCGCTTGTAAAAATCCTTTAGGTTTTGATGCAAAATATGAATCTAACACGTTTTCAACCTCTTTTCTTGATGTCAACCTGATACCACCCATATGGTTTTTTAATCTCCTAAACAAGTAATAATCAGAAGGAGCAAGGTCACGAGAATATGGATACGATTGTCTTGGCACTAACATTTTAGCATTTAGGTGTGTGTCCTTTTAGTTGAATTACTTGATCCAATATCCTATTATACCATTCAATTGACTTTTTCGAGTAGTTTGTTGGGATTTTGTCCATTCTTCTTGACAGAAAAGCTCCAATTCTTAAAGATTTCTTAGTTGACGCTTGTAGACCCTTGTCTTTTGCTCATGCCAAAGGCTTTAAATTGGATTAAGATCTGGTGACTGTGATAGCCACTTAATAACCTTAATATGATTAGTTTACAACCAATCCTGCACTAATTTTGAAGTGTGCTCGGGATCGTTGTCATGCTAGAAGGTCCAACGACGCCCAAGTCCCAGAGCAGTGGCATCATTTCGAGCTTTTTTGCACAAAATGTCCACATAATCCTCCTTTATCATCGTGCCATTGATTCAAAGAAGGCTACCTACACCAGATGTACTGTAAAAGCCCCATAACATTATTGACCCTATCTGTGTTTGATAGTTGAGACGGTATTCGGAGGAAGATGCCGGGTTCCGCTTTTACGAAATACGTGGTGGGCACAATTTCGCCCAAAAAACTCTGGCTTGGTCTCATCTGACCAGAGATTACTCTTCCAGCAACTAAAAGGCTTGTCAATATTCTCTCTGGCAAATTGTACTCGAGCTTTTGGATGCGTAAGTCGGTATGCTGTACGCCCAGAAGAACTTAACATTCTTGCTCACCTGTACACCACTGCTTTCTAGTTGAGCCTGGATCTCTCTACGAGTCATGCGTGGATTTTTATCATCTTTTTGAATCAACTTTGGCTTTGTTCTCACCGAAATCTGTGTAGGGCGTCCAGAGCGAACAGCGTTAGAAGTTGATCTGGTGCATCTGAACTTGGAAATTACATTGCAGACGGTAGATTTTGGCACATTTAGTTGTTCAGCAATGTTACTAATCAATAGTTTAGACTTATGTTCCTGAATAATTTGATATTTAATATCACATGATAGCTCTTTTCTGTCCGCCATGATGAAACTGCAAATACGGATAACATCGGCACGTATAGTTTCTAGATGTAAGCTTTTGCCTACTAATTTTCATTAATTTCCTATTCTATATTATTTCAACGTGATTCTTACAAAAAAATAGCAAAATAATGCTAAAAATACAAGTTTTATGAATATTTTACTGATGTGTCCCAAGACTTTCGTACCTGCATGTCTGTAATCTTTGATTTATAGTTCATTTTTTTTTCGATTAATTAACTTGAACATTAAAATATGTGTAGATGCATCAATACGCCGCCAACAACATATCGGAATTTTGTTGGCCTACCTTTAATTCTTTCTGATTTATTAATGAAAAAACACTTAGGATTGAGGTGTCCCAAGACTTTCGATCTATACTGTATACATATGACTATGTTCTCGTAGTTTATGCAAACAAATGCACAAAGGTAATTATAATTAACTTATATGTACAGGGTGGACCAAAAGTCGCGATACATAGGAAAAATAGAAACAAATATAAGTTCCATATTTATTTTTTAAGGTGTTATTTTTTGATTTTCAGATACCCTTAAGATGCCTTTGACAAAAGAACAACGAATTGAGATCATAATGAGGGCCGGATCATGAAGCAGTCGCATGGTTGCAGCAGAATTTAAGAAAAAACATGGAACAAACATAACACACAGTACCGTGGCGAAACTTACATAAATTTTTCCTATGTATCGCGACTTTTGGTCCACCCTGTATTACAAAATGCATCTATTTTTAAGTGAGGCTCGCAGAGCTTTTTTTACATAAGCTTCAATGTTGTCTGCCGCTTAAATTTATTGCCCATCCCTGTTATAAAGCTTCTAAATGAAAATATTTTGGTTAAATGGGTTCGCTCAGATTATATCAATTCTTTTAATTGCAGGACTTAGATATTTGGTGAGAGACGGCTATTAAAGACCGAATCTTTTTACTTACAGAACAAACTAAGTAAATATCAAGGGCGACCGAGTCTTCTTATTACTAAACAAAACCCAATTAACTAGACATGATTCGAAAGCTAATTTTATAGCTATTTTAGGTATCTCGCGCGAATTAGTTCAAATCAATTTTATATAGAAATAGAATGAAAGAAATCTCTAATCGTTATGACATTATAATGACGTTATAGTGCATCGCATTCTTAAAACCTACCCTAACCATAAAAGAGCGATAGAAGTAGCTTAAAGATCGGGCAAATTGTCCCAATTTTAGATTAATATGATGGACTGCGTCATTATGACGTCATAAAAATTATAGATTTCTTTTATTATTTTCTAAATAAAATAGATGCGTTAATTCGCGCGATATCCAAAAAATTGGCTATAAAATTAGCTTTCGAATAATGTATAATTAATTGGGTTTTGTTTAGTAATAAACAAAGACCAGTATTCAGGGTCCTTGTAGTATCTCACCTACTACGGGTCGTCATTCTTCCCCTAGCCCAGTGGTGTTCAACCTTTCTATAATAGTGGCACCCTAATTGCTATCTAGAAGCAGTCGTGGCACCGCGATATAAAATAATTTCCGTATAATTCCCTGTAAAAGTTTAATGGGAAATTTGGGCTTGGTGATTATAACATAATTCTTTAATATTGGGACGTAGAGTTAACAAGGCAATTCTCATTTCTTCATTCACTTTATGCAATTATTCTCCTTTCGTTGTTTTTATGTTGCACGATGCAAAGAAGTTCGTTTCAAGATAGTTTGAAGGGTCGTTAGATTTATTTTATAAATATTTGAAATACATTTGTTTTTCAATCTAGGCATTTTAAAAATTATTTTTTGGCCGCTCCCGTGGCACCCTTAGTTGGCTCTCGCGGCATCCAAAGATACCGGGGCACCCCAGTTGAAAACCAATGCTCTAGACCAGTGGTTGCAAAACTATGACACGCGTCTCAGCAGTGACACGCGCGACACTGAGTACCTTGTACACTGAAAACACGTGCATAGATGCATACGACACCAATTGCGTCTGTCATCTGTTGTCTGTTTATTTCAGAGTGTTAATGTACCAAATTTAGTACTTTTGTATGAAATTAAGCTAAATAAATATCAATTATGTACCAAGTGGCAACTAGTAGTGTTTGAGATGTCACGTGAGTAGGTGTTGTGCAGTGCTTGATAACGTCAGCAATTCTGAGCTGTAAATTTCATTCTTAATTCCTTTCCTTGGGTAAAAAAAAATTATGTCAAGAAGCAAACGGTTCTTTAAAAAATAGATCGCAATCAATATATGTCGTTTTCTTTTATTGAGAGGAGAAATTATTAGCCTCTGACAACTCGTGAAAATAAATTACCCGATGTCGCCAAGTTTATTATTTCCTTTTTTCCAGAACAAGTTCCAGATTAAATTCATTTCACAGTTTTGATCAAACCCATACTTACATAATGAGTACAGCAAAGAAAGATAAATTATCAGAAAATCAGTGCAGTAGCAGAATTTTCCAAAAAATGGTGGACAACTGAATATGGCGTTATAGAACGAAATAATGAAGCTCTTTGCATTTTATGTGATCAACAAGTTACTAGCCGAACTTGGAATGTGAAAAGACACTTTGAGTCAAATCACAAGTGGTTATTAGAAAGAAATGATGAAGAACGTTAAGAATATATCGCCCAAGAGGCAATCGAAAAACGACCCAATCTCAAAGTTTGTTGAAATTTGTAAGTGGCAACTCAGGTGTGAATTTAGTGACAGCAAGTTTCAGTATTTCTCATTCTATTATTGTTCAGCAAGGTAAACCATTTAATAAAGGAGAGTTTCTTAAAAATTGTTTTCTTAACTGTGCACCTTTTCTTTTTGAAGATTTTAGTAACAAGGATAAAATAATTAAGCGTATTAAAGAGCTTCCTATTTCAAGAAACACTGTTAAAAGCCGGATAATGACAATGCATTCAAATATTGAAGAACAAATGCAAAAGGACTTGAACGCGTGTGATTATTTTTCAATTTGCCTTGATGAAACTATTGATATTAGTTGGTCTTCTAGATTGGCAATTTTTGCAAGATATTCTAGTGGTCAGGAAATGTTCGAGGAGTTTCTTAGCGTAGAAAGCCTGCCGTTAAATACTACAAGATTGATAGTTGTGATATTGTAGTCAAAGCGACAGAAACATAGATATATAAAAAATTGTATCAATTACAACAGATGGAGCACCCAATATGGTCGGCCGAAAGCTTGGATTTGTGAAACTTTGCACTGATATCGTCGGACATTCTGTAATTCAGTTTCCCCTTATTGTTCATCAAGAAGCACTGTGTGCTAAAGATGTATTAAAAGAACTGGAAAATATTACAGCATCAGTCACCAAGATAGTTAATTTGATATCAGCACGGGCGTTGCATATACGTGAATTCAGCTCGTTACTGGATGAAGTTGAATCAGCTTATGGCGGTTTATTGATGTACAATAATGTTCGGTGGCTTAGTAGAACGCTTTGTTGAATGCATAATTGAGATACAGCTTTTCTTAGACATGAAAAAAAATGCAGGCTATCCGGAACTACATGATGAATCCTAGATTCGGCGGTTGATATTTTTCACAGATCTCTCATTGCACTTGAATGAACTGAATGCTAAACTCCAAGGTTTTGATAAAACTATTGATATCATGTTTGGACCTATTACTGCATTTGAAACCAAACTTGCCATTTTTGAGCTTGACGTTGAAACTAAAACTTTTAAGTACTTTCCAAGATTGAAAAAAGAACTATGAAGAAGTTAGTTACAAAGATGAGAATGATATCAAACACGATCAAGACTTCTTTTTGTCAGCTTTACGTTCTTTGAAAGATGAATTTTAATCTTTTCTCAGTTTAGAGATCTTGAAGAAATATTGCTTTTCATTAAACAGCCAGACGAAACTAACTTAAAAAAAAAAAATGAAAACGAATCTGTTTGAATGGCTGAAAATGAAGAACTTGAAATGGAATTAGTAGAACTTCCATCCAGTTCTATTTGGAATAAAAAATTCGTCACTCTTAGAGGTAATTTAGAAACACTTGAAAAAGATCGATTGAGGGGCTACGATACAGAATTGTTGGTCATTTGACAAAGCATTCCCGAAACATTTGGTGTTCTTAAACGTCTTGCCAAAGCTGTATAAACATTTTTTACTCGCGTGCGAGTCTAGTCGCAAGCGACTCTACATATCACTATGACGTTGGTCGGTTGGTTCTCGTTTTACTTTTTTATAATAACATCATAACTATTTGGCCGATTCTAACGTAATTTGAAAACCATATCTTGTTTTCCATTCTCTTTCAAATGCTATAATTACCAAAATCCTTCCAAGGTTAGCCCGGGATTTATTTTGTTGTGGCAATAATATCATAACTTCGGCCGATTTTAGCAAAATTTGAAACTCTTATGTTGTTTTACATTCTCTTTCGAATGATATAATTGCCAAAGTCTTCGCAAGGTTAGCCCTGGAATTATTATGTTTTGGCAATAGCATCATAACTATTAGGCAGATACTCTGCACGACTAGACTAGGCTATAATATATTATAATTTGCTAGGTTATTATAGGCTAGGCTATACTATGATAAGCTATGCTAAGATATAATGTATAAGGGTATAATATACTATGCTAATTTAGGGTATAAAATGCTATGCTAGGATAGCATATAGTATATTAGGCTAGACAATACTGTGCTACACTTGGCTAGGGTATAATAGGATAGTATAGGTTATACTTGTCTATGATAGTTAATGCTAGGCTAGGTTATACTATGCTAGGCTATGCTAAGCTATACTAGGCTAAATAGGGCTATACTATCCTATGCTAGGGAAGGCTAAAGTATAATAGGCTAGGGAGGGCTATGCTTTGATATGCTAGGTATAACTATGTTAGGCTACGATAGGCTTAAGCTATGCAAGGTTATTCTAGTCTAGGGTGTGGTATGCTATACTAGTCTAGGATATACTAGGCTATAATATGATACGCTTGGCTATATTATGTTAGAATAAGTGAGTGCACGCGACTTTTTTTGTCAGCAAACCTTGTTTCTTCTACGTATGCGTCTGTTCGCATCTCTTAACTACGCTAAAAACAACAGAAGTCGATTAACTGATGAGGCAAGTGCTGCAAGTTTGCATTTAAAATCAACGAACTATCGGCCCGACATAAAGGAATTTGCTGAAAAAATTCAGGTTCACAAGAGAAATTAAATAAGTAAGTATATTTCTATTTCTTTATTGTACAACATACATATATATTCATATATTTGTTTGTTAAAATCATAATGTAATATACCATTTAACAATATAAATTTAGAAGTGACACACGACGATGTAAAAATGACTAAGATATAAAAGTATTGACACGCCTAGCATCAAAGTTTTGCCACCACTGCTCTAGACTATCCTCACTATGACTCCTATTTGTCTTCCTCCGTTGGCTCAGCATTATAATTTACACTAAGGAATCCTCAAAGCTTATTATTAAATTATCCTAACTCTATATTTTTAGAACTTATTATATATATATATATATATATATATATATATATATATATATATATATATATATATATATATATATATATATATATATATATATATATATATATATTTTAAATAGTTTGTTTATGACCTTCTCCCTCCCCTCTCCCCTCCCCCTTTCTTCTCCTGCTCTCTTTAGCCCTCCTTTTCTCACCCCTGTCTCCCACCTCCACAACTAGCCCCCTCTCTTTCCCCCCCTCTGTTCCTCTACCTCCTCTCTATTCCCCTCCCCCCGCTCTCACTCACTCACAAATTCCCCCTATATATATATCTCTCTCCCTCCTATCCAACTATCTCCTTTACCCCTCACCTTCTTCTCTCTTATGGGCAGAGGGTTGGAGAGAGGGTAGAAGGTGGAGAGAGGGGGGGGGAGAAGAGAGGGAGGGATAGAGAGGGCTAAGTGTATATATTTAGAAAGTGATTTTTTTCATACAGATTTATGTCTTAAATATAATTTAATATTTTAATAACTTGATCAATCTTCATGTCATGTGAATACCCCCTACGTTGATTCGTGATGTTTCATTACTTTTATTTTCGAGTTGCCCATACTACGAGTTGATTTAAAAAAAATTCAGTGTGTTTGGTGGGGGTGGTATAACCCCAACCAAAATGGGCAGTCCCATTGTTTCACAAACTGGTAATTGGAAAATTTAAGAACAAAAAGAAAGAATTAAAAAAAATAAGCAAGAAGGGACGTCATCAACAGAAACAAAAGACAATCGAAAAGCAAGTCACATGATGTATGCATTCGCAAAAAGCGGGATTTTATGTATAGGAAAAACGTGATCATTTTGTTATTATGTCAAACCCAATTAGATATCGGTTCAGAAACTGTTGCCGAATGTAAGTCGATGTGTTTAGAAGTTTGTGAATTATTTGTTAGAATCCAACCAAACATTGATGAAAATGGGATTATTTTAGAGATAGAAGAAAGCAAATTTGGAAAATCTAAATATAATAGAGGTAGGGAAGTTACGGGCGCTTGAGCATTTGGGGGTTTTATACGAGTATCGAAAAGTTATTTGTTTTGCCTGTACTGAACCGCTAGGCAGATACGTTAATACCTTTCAGGGCCCGCCCGAGGCGAACTAAGCGGTGGCTTACGGCCCCCACGAGCGCTTAAAATGTCAAGACATCATGATAAAACATTTTTAAATAAAAGAAAAACATCGAGTAGTAATATAAATGTAATGGTATTACAGAAAAATTGATTTTTATATCATTTGCAGAATGGGTACAATAATTCTCCTGACTGCTGCCACTGTGCAACCAGATGCAACGTCATTTGGGAAGGGGGATGATGTTTAATGATAGAAGTCAGATAGTGGGTGTGTTACACTGATAGTGTAGCCAATGAAATGATCAAGCATCTAGTTTGGCTGTGGTGGTGTGGGGGAAGGGGGGGAATTCTGCTTAGGGCCCCATAAAGGCTTGGGCGGGCCCTGATACCTTTAATTCTACGGTACATTTTTGCCTGGCTTAGTAATTACGAGCGACAAGGAAAAGGCTTACGATTCATTAAGGGATAATGGATATACTCATTTAAGAGTTAATAATTATTATTTAAATTTCGTTGACCTTCAAAGTGGATCCCACGCTCAAAATATTGAGAGACTGTGGAAGGATGTCGAATCTTGGGTACAGCGCGCAGGCAACAAGAAGGAACATTATAATAAATACTTTACGGCTATTTATTTATTCATGACTTTCCATCTAATGGAAGGATGCATAGTTTTTAAAAAGCTATACTCCAGTTATGTCCTCTAGTAAATTAAAGGTAAGTTTCTTGCTTTATTAATTATACAAAAATAGATTTTGTTTGGTTAGGTAAGGTGAGGTTAGGTTAAATAATGATAGGATAGCTTAGTAAAAATACAATTTAATGGTATATTAGAAGTGTTTTACTTAAATCTAGCCACATTTTATCCATATAAACAGAAGTCTAGTAAAATTAGTCTGCATTTTTTTAGATTTCTATGCATTTGCACAAAAAAATAAGGTCAGATTTAAATAGAATGCATCAAATTTACCATTAAATTGTATTTTTTGCTTTCAAACTAGAGTTGATTGAGACCTTTATTAAATAATTACTGATTTTTTATAACATAAATTCCAAACACTTTTGAGGGCAATATTTCTATTGTTCCAATATATTTCTACCAAGCAATGGCTTCGCCACTCACCCCTACGGGGGGAGCTTACGCTTCGCTACTAAGATTAAAATTTAAAATGTAAAAAAAGCAGCCATGGTTATTTTTTTTATCAATTTTCGGAACTTGTCAATTATAATAATTTTAAAAAGGAACTCTAAACTATTTACCCCCTTTCAAAAAATCACGTTGCTGAAATATAGTTATAGATAAAATAAAAAAGCAGCTTTACCTAAATTTTAATAAATTTTCTGAACTTCACCAATTGTAATCCATTTTCTTTTAAAACATTATAAAGCATTTGATAATCATATTTATTTTTCTGAACTAAACTATTTTGGTTTTCAAACTCTAAAGAAATTCTTAGAAATTACCTTGATAAAAATTTCAAATATACTTAAGTCATAACCAAACTGAGATGAAACTATTATTCAAATACTCCAAAAAATCCCGTTCTTAAATTATAGAGTTAGTGATGATGATAAAATAAAACATGAATTAAACCATTACCATCTTATTATGTTTCTCCGCGAACTGTTTGAGTGTCCCACGTTCATCCTATCCAAATGAACTCACAAAATAGAGAAAAAGAAAACATTAGAGAATTTTTTTAGGATTAAAGTTGTTAACGAAAGGTAATCACACTGACTTGGCTCTACATACATATTATTGTACACATCGAGCCATACGCACAGATTAACGAGGAGAGACCCATCCGCTCGGAAGAGGGACTGCCGCTCACAATGGCAGAGTACTTAACAGCAGTCAAATCCTTTAAACAAAGGACTCCAGGATTAAGTGGCATAACAAAGGCGCACCTGACTAATGCACGAAACGACGTGCACGAAGCAATCTTAAGGATCCTCAATGCCTGTCTGAATTCTTGATATTACCCCCAGGCCTTCAAGACGGCAGGGATGATCTTCTTGCCGTAACCGGGTAACCGAAACACCAAATTGAAAGCTACCGCCCAATCTCACTACTCAAGTTTCTCGGGAAACTCCTAGAAAAGCTCTTCAACCAAAGATTAAAAAAACACCTTGAAACAAATAACCTCTATAACAGCAAGAGCACGGGTCTAGGAGCAAGAGAGGGTCGGAAACCGCATTGGCAGTAATAACTGAAAAAATTGCCATCGAAACAACGCGGGATAATAGAGTGGACGTCGTACTCCGCGATGTTGCCAAAGCTTTCGATAAGGTATGGATCCCCGGTTTACAAGCTAAAATCAGCGCCCTGAACATGGAGACCAACTTAACCAGAATATTAGGCCACTACCTAACTGGAAGAAAAGCCATTCTGCAACTAAATGACCAAATGGGTGATGCATTCGCTCTACGGGTGGGGGTGCCACAAGGAGGGTGTCTTCCCCAACCTTATATACTATATATACCCATGATTTACCCCAACCAACGGATGAGTGTGCGATGTACATCCAATTAGCGGATGACACCACATAAATCATCACAAGTAACAGACATAACCTAAGAGATATCGCCCAAAGGACAGCGAGGGAAATCAAAAACATAAACGATTTCGAAAAAAGGAACAAAATTAAAACCAACGCAAACAAATTCAGAATTATTCCAATTAATCGAAGAAAAACAGTCACAATTCGAGTCGAAGGAGAAGGATACCACTACAAAACGGAAGGGAGAGTCCTCCGACTCAAGCTAACCACGAATGGGTATGTCTCCTACCTGGCAAAAAAGGTAAATGAAGCAAAAGCAACAATGTCAACCCTACTACGATTTCATAACCTTTCAGCAACAACAAAAGAAAATTATATACAGCCCTCGTTCGTTCTAAATTATTATATCCGATCATACCTACTCACATTCTGAGTAAAAATCAGCTCCGAAAGGCCCAAAGGATACAAAACTGGGCAACAAGGTCCTGAGGAATGGCATAGAAGAACCGATCTTGAACCCATCAGCACGGTACTCCACGAACGAGCCCCCCCAAATTTGGGAAAAGTTAAATGAAACTTTACCCCAGGACGAATTAAACAAAGTAATCGTTCCAAACAATGAAATCCGCTAGATAAAATACAGGATGAGATTTGACGGGAGCAAGAAAAATACAACGTTTAATGTGAACCCAATTTATAAATAACAACACAAAGTGACCAACCGAACAAAGAACCACCGATATCGACAACCAAAGAAGAATGACACACTAAAGGGAATACGAATAGAAAAGAGCAATGAGAAATTCAAAGAAGGAAATATAAAGAATATATAAATACAGGACTACAAAACCAATGAAAAGTGCAAAAAACAAATCAAAATAAATATAATAATAATACAAATAATATATATATATATATATATATATATATATATATATATATATATATATATATATATATATATATATATATATTTTGGAATATTTTTCACTATAAAGTATTACGGACACCCACCTCTCTTCTTTTCCTATCCGGCTCCTTACCTCTTTGACACGGTGTTTTCATTTAATCTATGTGGAGAGCACCGATACAAAAAGCGGAGGTGAAGACGGAGCCGGCTGGCAGAAGGAAGAAGAACGGAAGATTACGTTGCGTAGTTCAAACGAACATTGAAGGTATTCTAGCGAAAGGAAGAATTCTTCGACAAGCGGCCTATTACATTCTTTTTCTGAGGTGGGTGTCGTTGTTATTCTTTCTTTATATAGCAGTTAACTTCAATTAACCAAATTAAGTCGAAGAATTCAACTTATTGCAGCATCCTATTTCCTTGTTAGGATTAAGATTGCTGCACCATAACCAAACATTCCCCATCAGCAAAGTTTCCATTTTGATTTCTTGGCAGATCCTTTCCCTTGTCCAATTTTTGTGTATTATTTTGTGTGTATAATATTTGTATTTTTGTGCGCTATTATATTTAATATGTCTGTAAAAGTACCAACCAAGGAGGAGTTGAGGTTCATAAAAATTTCCTTAACTAAAATAACTAGGAATGTCCTCAAAAAACCTGAAGAAAGCCTCACCCCTCAATACCTCAAAAATATAATAGCCCTCATTCAGGAAAAGTTTGAGGCTCTTAAGAAAGCCCAAAATGCCCACTATTTGTACATTACTTCATTAGAAGAGCTAGGGGAAGAGGCAATAGATGTTGAGCTGGAAGAATTGTCAGAGCTGGATACTGACTACAATGATGGAATACTATCCTGTATCAGCACTCTAGAATCTAAATTAATGGAACCAAATTCTCCTAGCAGCAGTCATAATAACCCCATCTCCACTTCTCAGTCTATACCAGGTTTTAAAGTTCAGTTGCCTGAACTTAAAATTACCTCCTTTGGAAAAAATGAGCAAGACCCATTTGAGTTTTTTAGATTTAAGGCTTCTTTTTTCAATGCCATTAATAGTGTTGAAGGTTTGAAGAACTCAGTCAAGTTAGTTTACCTCAAGGCATATCTTAAAGATAGGGCTTTGTCATTAATTGAGAATCTTCCCATAGCAGATGAAAACTTTGAAGCTGCTTGGACCATTTTAGAGGAAGAATTCTTTGACCAGGATTTACTGATTAATGAAACCCTAACCCAAATTATTACTTGGAGTCCTTGTACTAATCTTGAAATGAACATGGACCTTATCTCGTATCTTAAAGCAAAAACTCTTGAACTAGAAAAATTTGGTCTAAAATTTACCGAGGAAGGTTCTTCAGGGTCAGTTCTCTTAAGTAATATTGTCAGAGCTAAACTGTTTTCACCTTTCCTTAAAGAATTATGTAGGAAGGTACAAAATAACTTTCCCTCAGCTGCTCTTATTTTTTCACATGCTTCATCTATTTATAAACTGATTAAACCTAGAGAATGTGTAAAATCTTTTGAAACCAAAAGGGATGGTAATGTGGTCAAAAGTGATAGGTCTGTTTCTAACCGACCTGTTGAGTTCACCAAAAAAGATAATAAAACTTATGTGCATTTTGACACTCATGTTAAGAATAAACCACTTGGGTGTAAATTTTGTCAGTTGACTAATCATTCGTCAATACATTGTAAAAAGTATTCCAATTTTGAAAGCAGGTCCAAAAGAGCTGTTGAACTTGGGATGTGTAGCAGATGTTTTAGCCTAAATCATAGAGAGAGTGCTTGTTCAGGTATTAATAGTAGGTTACCTTTTTCATGTAAAAGTTGTCATACCTCAACTCATGTAACCCCAATGTGTCCTTCCATGCTTCTGTCATTTTCTTCTGCAAAAACTGTGAAGGGGGAAGGAGGTGACAAATGACTAACCGTTGGATCAAAGGCGGATATTGCAAATCCAGTGTTATCCTTGTTTTTTCAAACTCCTACAGGTTTTCAGAGAATGCCTTTTCTTCTTGATAGTGGGGCTCAGTTATCAATAATAGATTATAGCCAACTTCAAAAGTATGGTGTAAAAGCTAAAGCAATTGCAAGGCCTATAATTAGCCTGGGCATTAATAAGTCCATCCAAGGTTATTCCTTTGATACTTCCATTATCTTACCCAGCTCGGATAAAGCTCAAGTAAATTTTTTCTGTATACCAAATCTAAATTTAAATCTGACTGTAAAAGGTATCTCTTCAACTTTAGACAAGCTTAAACTTATGGATTTCCCTCTGAGTAAAAATATACCAGATTACCATAATGATTCAATCCATATTTGTGGAATTTTAGGCAATGATATTTTGCAACATTTCAGGGTTTTTGAGTTACAAAATTTGAATGGAGCTAGGATGCTTCGAGTATCAAATGGATTTATACCCATTGGATCTATTGAATCCCTGACTGCTACCATTTCCAATAAGAAATTTCAACATTGTAATAATACCAAGGATCTGCCAAACCATGATTTTTCTTTGCCTATTTCTTATAAAATTAATGTCTCTAACCAAGTAGAATCACCCTATATAAAGGGAGGAAACTTTGGAAATTTTGCTGACTCAAACAATTTATCTAATGTACATAAAAAAGCATCTGCTGATCCCTCTTGTCCTGTCCACCATGATGTCTCTTGTCAGGCTGACATCCCTGAAAAGAGAAAAGTTAAGAGAAAGGTCAGACCTTTAATAAAGTCTTTTCAAAAGTCCTCTTCTGTGAATACAGAAGTTAAAATACCTAAACAGTATAATAATGCAGTTAATTTTGTATTAAATCCTAAATCAAATTATTTCTCCCCTATGTCTGAGGCATTTCCTAATTCAGATGTAGAACTTAATCTGGAAAACTTGTATTCCCTAGAAACCATAGGTATTAGGCAAGAAAATACTTCCCTATATGATGAGAAAGAAGTAGAAAACTTTAAAAATTCAATACAGTTTAAAAATGGGCATTATTATATAGATATACCTTGGCACAGAGATGTGTTGGATAAAGTCCCATCAAATTATAACTTAGCCAAAATTATTGCTAGAAAGGTGTCCAGTAAGAATGGTCCTTTAGATTCAAATTATTTTGAAGTATTCCAGGAACAACTTAAATTAGGTATAATAGAGGAACTTAAGGAACCTTCCAATCCAGATGACCATAAATGGATACCTCACAGACCCATCATAAGGAAAGATCCATTAGTTAACTATACAAAAATTCGCCCAGTCTTTAATGCATCTTTAAAAGTTAAAAACAGTCCTTCACTAAATGAAGCCGTTTATGCAGGTACTGACATGCTGAATGACTTGTTAAGTTTATTGATGTACTTTAGAACCAATGAGTATGTGTTGTTGGCAGATATTGCAAAAGCCTTTCTCAATATTAAATTAAATAAGGATAGTGACAAGAACTGTTTTAGTTTTGTTGTGTATTATAATAATAAATTTCATTATTTCCGTTATTCCACCATTATATTTGGATTGATCTGTTCACCCTTTATATTAAATTATGTCTTATATCATCATGCCCAGAACTGTAATAATGTCATTGTAAGAGACATTATACGACATAAATTTTATGTAGATAACCTTATATTAACTAATAGGGATAAAGATACTCTGATTAAGATTGGACATGCAGTGTCCAGTACCATGTCAGGGGCAGGATTATTACTTAGAGAGTGGTGTAGCAATGCTAATGATGTTGTCAACCAATTTAACACAAGTGAGAAAACTTTAACTACTAACGAATCCAAAGTATTGGGATATGTCTTTAAACCTGAGGAGGATAAAATGTCTCTTAAAGTAAATCATGTAGATCCTAAGTGTAATACCAAGAGACAAATAGTCAGTTCTGTATCATCTGTGTTTGATCCTATAGGATTTATTTCCCCTCTATTAGTTGAAGCAAAACTTTTTATAAGGAAGTTATGCACCAATAAATATTCTTGGGATCAAGAACTTCCAGAAGAAATTTTATCTGAATGGCAGCATTATGCCACTAAATTCAACAAGTATCTTGGTCAGGAAAATATCTCTGTATCCCGCAAAGTTGCCAATGATGATCTACCATGCTCCTTAATTACTTTTACTGATGCCTCAAAACAAGCTTATGGTTTTTCAATTTATTGTGTCCAAAATGGAAATTCTAAGTTGCTCTTCAGTAAATTTAAATTAACTCCATTGCTTAACAAAACATTGCCATCATTAGAATTGTTGGCAATTTTTTTAGCTATAAAGTGTATTGATACAATTGTGAGTGATTCAAATTTCAATCTTAATGTTGAAAATATTACTTTTCTCACTGACAGTCAGGTGGCTCTTGCTTGGACCTTGACTGGAAGAGCTATGAAAAAGAATATTTTTGTAAATAATAGGTTAAAGGATATGGAAATATTCCAAAACAGGCTAGAAAAGAGAAACATTCTCCTGTCCTTTAAGTATGTTCCTTCTGAACATAATATAGCTGATAATTTAACTAGAGTTGTGTCTATTTCCAAGTTTCGCAATCAGGTGTCTATGTGGCTTAATGGTCCTATTTGGATTACCTTACCTGTGAAAGATTGGCCTAAAGGTCAGTTAGGTTGTCTTCCAGCTCCATTTAAGGAGGGAAGTTGTTCTATAGATGAACAGTCTTCTCCTGTCGTACTACCTGTGGCAGAAGATACTCAAGTTATTGACTTAAATAAATTTTCTTCATATACCAAATTAATATCAGTAACTTCAAAGGTGTTAACAGCTGTTAAAATGTTCAAAAAATTGGTAATAAATGTAGCAGAAATTAAAGAATTAAGCTTTGTGTTTCTTATTAAACAAATGCAGAGTGTTTGTTTTGCAGAAGAAATTAAATTTCTTCAAAATTTTCCTACCTCTTATAAAAATGTACCCATTCTTGTTAAAAATCTTAACCTGTTCCTAGATGGTAATGGTATTCTTAGGTCTAAAGGAAGGATGTCCAAGAATTTACTTTTAAGTTATGATGCAGTAAACCCAATCATTCTTAGTGATCAACATCATTTAACAACATTAATCATAAGAAATTCCCATCTTTCCTGCAAGCATTTGGGTGTGGATTCCACTGTTAATGATCTTAGACAAACTGGTTTTTGGGTCCTTAAAGTTAGACAAGCAGTAAAGAAAGTATTGAAAAATTGTATTTTATGCCATAAATACAATTCTAGCCATTTCCATGCCCCAGCTACACCTTCTCTTCCAAAAGATAGAGTTAACTTTGTTAATCCCTTTGAGCATACTGGCATAGATTTTACTGGACATTTCTTCGCTTCTGATTTTTCTGGTAACAAACATAAAATATATATATTACTTTTCACATGTATGAATTCAAGAGCTATTCATTTAGAAGTTGTAAACAATATGTCTGTAGAAGAATTTATTATGGCTTTTATCCGATTTTATAATAGATATGGTCTGCCAAAAGTTTTGTATTCAGATAATGCAAGGTCATTTACTTCAAGCACATCACTTTTATCAAATCTCATTGCTTCAGATATTTTTCAAGAAAAATTTGTTAAATATAACTTAGTGCATAAGACAATCCCAGCATACTCTCCTTGGTTTGGGGCCAGTTGGGAGAGACTCATTAAAACTGTAAAACAATGCATATATAAAACTTTTGGAAGATCAATTGTAAAGGAATCTAATTTTATAACAGCCCTCTCAGATATTCAACTGGCCATAAACAACCGTCCTTTAACATATAGGGATAAAGAGAATAGTATAAAGGTAATCACTCCTAATCATCTCATGTCATGCCGAGTATCTTTCCCATCATTAATTATTTCTGAAGAATTTATTGATAGCAATATTGATTCAGAAGAAATTAGAGACAATTTATTAAACTCTCTTGAGTTAAGAGATGTAATAGTTAACAGATTTCAAAAGGAATGGTATACTGATTATCTTCTTTCTTTAAGAAATAAACATAGTAATTCATTCTCGCTTGTAGATTGTTATAAGGGAAATAATAAATATTTATATGTAGGTTCTGTGGTACTTATTAAAAATCCAATTAAACCTCGCCCATACTGGAGTATTGGCAAAATAGTAGAAGTGCTCCCAGGTGAAGACAATTTACTTCGTGTGGTTAAAGTTTTAAAACATGATAATAATATTGTAACTACTTCAGTAACTAACCTGTATCCGTTGGAATTAGATAGTGGGGACGGTCAGCAGCAGTTAGGTAGTCAAGAAACTCTTTCTGGTGTTGAAGCGGATCCTGATGAAATTATTGCTGGTGAGAATGTTGTTTCAGCTTCTCGACCTAGCAGAAAAGCTGCAGTAAAATTTAAAGAAAGAATGGATGAATGGTTAAAGTCTGATCAACTTTAACTTTCAGAATAACTTAGTTTATTTATGTATGAAACTTTTCAAGATAGCTTTATATTTATAATCTTTAAAAATGTGTTAACATTTAAACTTTATACAGTAAATACTGCAGACACATGAACTTCTAAACAAATAAAAACTTATATGTATTAAGGAAAAAAGATATCCCATAAATTTAATATTTGAAAGACTCTTAAATCTTCTAAAATATATGCACACTATTTGTAAATTTAAAATCAAATATTGTTGATGAAGAAATATTTAAACAAGGGAGAGGGTAGGTCGCTGGGGGACTAAACAAAATTTATCTCCCAGGGAGTTGCTTTTCCTTTGATAAAAATTTATCTGCATATCATAGATATGCTATGTAATATAAAATGTAAATAGTATTAGTATTAAATATTAAACTGTTAAACTGTGTTTATCAGTTTAATTTCCTGAGGGGGAGTGTTTGGAATATTTTTCACTATAAAGTATTACGGACACCCACCTCTCTTCTTTTCCTATCCGGCTCCTTACCTCTTTGACACGGTGTTTTCATTTAATCTATGTGGAGAGCACCGATACAAAAAGCGGAGGTGAAGACGGAGCCGGCTGGCAGAAGGAAGAAGAACGGAAGATTACGTTGCGTAGTTCAAACGAACATTGAAGGTATTCTAGCGAAAGGAAGAATTCTTCGACAAGCGGCCTATTACATTCTTTTTCTGAGGTGGGTGTCGTTGTTATTCTTTCTTTATATAGCAGTTAACTTCAATTAACCAAAATATATATATATATATATATATATATATATATATATATATATATATATATATATATATAAGAAAGAGCTCATATGAACAACTGATAACAAAGGCTCGAATGACTAAACTACAAACCTTATATATATATATATATATATATATATATATATATATATATATATATATATATATATATATATATATATATATATATATATATTAAATAAAATACACTGCAAAACGAAAGCGTTTGCCATGCAACCTCGCATAATTCACCATATCATTATCATGTTCACCAAATCATCGCACTATATCATCTGACACTCATAACCATTTCATAAACACATACACACACATACCACACAATATCTCTACTTTTCTAGCTTTCTCCTACACCTTCACCTCTTATATGATCTCAATCCCAATCCCAATCCCAATTGTACACATAATTTTGAGTTATATTTATAAGTCACTACTTTAGTTACCTTTAAAATTAATAGAAGAAAACGATTTTCAGTGTTATTTAAAGAGAGTAACTAGCTTAATTAAACCTAATTGGAATTTTCTTTAATATGATGTGTATTTAAGTTTAAACATAACACAACATAATTCAACGGATAACAAAAACCACAAGGGCCTATCAAACTGCATCCACAAGGTGCATCCCCAGGATGAGTGAGATCTTTCAACGTAGGATTGAGAAACGACAAAAAAGGAGGAGGGTAGATTAATAAAACTAAAGAAGTAATGAAAAAGGTCAAGGATGGCACATATGAAGAAGACTACGTGAATAAATTTGGGTTATTATTTACTGCACCGTAATCACTTTTTAAGAAACATTCTATTACGTCTTCCTGTAGCGGAGAAATTTCTAGTTATGATGTTATGACGAAAAATAGATTGACCGCCATCTCAGAAGCCACATTGTTAATTGATATCGTATCATAATGTATTATATATAATTTTAAAGTGATTTTTTTCTGAATTAAAATAAGAGATGGGCATTTCACATTAATCAATATGTCTGAAGTCAAGAAACACGGTATAAGACCTAGAAGCCTAACAACATCTAGCAATCCCCTTTGATTTGGAATCTTTCGAATTGTGAATACTACGAGTTTATTTAATAGCAAGTGGTGTGGGAGTGCAAACCCCCACAATTAAAAGGGGACATAGAGAGCGAAGCTCCCCATTTCGAAGTTACCTTAAATTGGTATACAATAAAATCTGATGCGATTGCAATAACTTAACCCCCCCCCAGCACTTTGGGGGGAATTTAACCAATAAAAAGGTGTCTAAATAAAAAAACGCTTGTTTTTAAGTACAAATATATATGAATTATATAAAAAAAATCAAGGGCAGGCATTTTCGAAATTTAACCTTCTTTTTTAACCGATTCGGTCGAAATCGGAGTAAACCTTGATTTTGCCGCAGTTCGCCTTACGACCGACAAAAAAACAAAACAAAAAAAAACAGATGAGAACAATCCCCAGAAAATAACCTGAGTTAATATAAACTAACCTTAGATTTTCAAATTACAATTTTATTAAGCTATACAAACCTTTCGTAGAAATGAGGGGGGGGGGGGGAGCTGGAACCGTTTTTGTGTGTGGGGGGGGGGGGTCGAGTTTCACACCGCCGATTTTTTAATTAATTCGCTCGTAGTATAAACAACTCAAAAGTAAAAAAAAACAAAACAACCAACAGTTTTGTCGTATTTCGCCCAACAACCACCCAAAATGAGAAGCACATCCAGTTCAGATTTAGAGTCACTGTGAAACTTTCACAGCATTCGAAATAGAATTCACATCCATTACAAGTTATGACGTAGAGCTTTTCAATCCAAAATAGAGGCAAATAGGGAAAATGTTCGAAGTTAGCTCAGTTATAATTATGTGGACAATGTGACGCCACTACTACTACTACTACTACTACTTAAAAAAAACTACTTCACTGTAACGTCATCGGAATTAAGGAAGAGAAAATGATTGGAATTCGAACTGTCCTTATATTAATAGTAACATCGACCGCTCAAAATTTTATAGAGTTGGATTTACAAAAAATGTGCTTGCCACCATAGGAGTCATTAAATTTGTTTTAAAGCGATTGTTTTTATTAAATTGTATATTGTAGATGCATAACCTGAGACAGTCCTATGGATGCATTTTGTGGGTGGGCTTTGACAGATGCGGATGACCTTTGATAGGCCCTTGTGGCTTTTGTAATCCGTGAAATTATGTTATGTTATGTAATTGTGCCTGAACTGCCTCTGGCAAAGTTTTCTGGCAAAGGAGGCAAAGTAAAGAGAAGGTAATAAGAACGTGAACTTTTTCACGCAAACTTGCTTTACCCACTTGTTTACGAAGGAATACTCGCCATTATCACCGAGGAAGCTCTATTCGAAGAAATATATGCGCTCACTGGGTTGATTGGAGATTCCCATTGTTCTTTGTGAGCGAGGAAGCTTTCCTAGAAGGGCTACTTTTTCCTTTTACTTTTGGATCTTTTTTTAAACCATCTTTTTACTCCATCTTATCTCTAACTAGCGCTAAATAACTTGGTCGCCGGCAAAGTCTGAGACGAAGTTGGTATTAGGGTATAGTGAACCCCTGCAAGAGACTCCGTTAGGGGGCCAGAAAAGGGGCGTCAATTCTCAACCACGAGCCCGAACCCATCTGCGGACTGCTGCTAGGACTAGGCGAAGCTAGGTAAGGCGACCAAGGAGAGCACGGAAATTGGAAGGTAGGCGAGGAGATAGAAGTACGATAAATAGAGGGCTCCCCCACATGTGCAACAACGCAATTTTTCTTCTAGAGGTAACTATTAGGAGCCCGACAAGAGTGGACATACTAGTTCCAGGATGGACCAACCCGAAGACCTTAAGAGATTGCTCCTACGACTTATACCAAATGGAAGGAAGAGGACACCGCAACTTGTTGCAGTGTCCTCTTTGGATATTTCGTTGATGAATTGCAGCCCCTGAAATCGTGTCCCTCTGTGGCGCACTCATAGCAAATGATTCTACCTTTATGGGGGCAGTTGGCCGAGGTGTGTTCCTCGTAGGGGTAACAATTGGAATCATCATGCTGAAAGGATGTTGTTTATTATTTGCATTATTTACTATTTGTCATGCAGCCTCTTTTATTAAAGTTTTTATGTTTGTTTGTTTGATTATTTTTAGTTTAAAATTTAAACTTTGGGCACTTCCGCTCTTTCTTATTTATGCTTTTAACTTTTGTTGTTTATTTATATTTTATTTACAATTTAACTTGGGTACTTCGCCTCTCTTTATTAATGTTTATTAACTTCTGTTGTTTGTTTATATTATTTCCTTTTTTCTGTCATATTAACTTAGGCACTCTGCCTCTTTTTAATTATCCTTGCTGTCTCTTGTTGTTTGTATTCACTTTCTCTTTTTTATTAATTTATTTTGGGGTTTACATACTTAGGTATAGATTGGTCTTAATTCTTCCCTCGCACAGTTTCTTCCGATTGGAGAATAGTGCTGTTCTTTCAACTTTTTGTTGTCTGTTTTTAGGTATGTCGACATTATTGTTGATATTCGGAAGTATTTCTTCCTCCACCTTTTTCCATGTCTTTCTTCCTCTCCTCTAGATCTCCATATTAATTGGCTTGAGTCCCATTCTTTCGTGTAGGACTTTCTGCTTATACGGTCGATCCTTCTTGCGCCGTCAATAAGTAGTGTAGCTTTATTCTGCGCCCTCTGCATCGTCCTGCGAGTGGTATAGCTGGCCATCTGTGTGATCACTGCTGGGTACACCACGATGGAGCATACCAAGGTAGTGTAGAATTTCTTTTTGTTCGGCACGTTGATGCTTTGGAATCTGTAAATTTTCTTAAGCTCCCTTTTGGCTAGAGAGATCCTGTTGTCAATGTGGGTCTTATGTCCTGATTTGGTGAGTAGTATGCCGAGGATCTTTCCCTCGTTGGAGTACGGGTAGTGTTCGTCTTTAACGAGGATGTCATCTACTTTCCGGCGGTTTATTGGAATGACTTGGAATTTCTGGCGGTTCGTCTTAATTTTCCACCTTTTTTTTCAAATCTGTTCATATTTTCGATCTCTGCGGCTGTTGCCCTTGCTTGAACTCCAGCGTTCCTGATAGGACTTGAAATGATTTATGTGATGTCATCTGCGAACTGCAGATACATCGTATCGTCCCGCACTGGAAGAGGGAGGTCTATTGTGTACACAAGGTACAACAACGGACTCAGAGAGCTGCCTTGTGGAACAGCCGCCTCGAGTTCGAATTCGGGTACTGTGTAGCCCTCAATCGAAATTTGGGCTCTCCTTTCCATTATATAGTCAGAGAGGACTCTTTCCCACATTTGGTTTAGGCCTTTTGAACATCTCGCAGTACTACGTCTACGTATTTCTGCTCAGCTTTGCTGCTTGCGAGTTTTTTCGTTTTGGGGGGCGAGGGCGGTTTCCGTTCCCCGTCTCCTACGGAACCCGTGCTGCTGAGAGTTATGAGCTCCCCTTGCTCGGCTAAATGGTCTTGTAGCCGGTCAGCCTGGAGTTTCTCGTAGATCTTCGCCACAAACTCAAGCAGTAAGATTGGTCTGTAATTAACCAGTTGATCAGGTGGCTTACCTCCCTTAGGTATAAAGATTATTTTAGCCATCTTTAAGCCGTCTGGGAAGTAACTTGTATTCAGGGAAGCATTGAAGATGTTTGTGATTCCCTAAATGATCTGCTCTAGGGCATTTAAGGAGGTGCATTTGGTGATGTACGTCCAGCCTGACGCCCTTTGTTCAAAGGACTTTGCAATGACCATGAACTCTTCAGGTGTTATGGGGCGGCCTTGGTCCTACATCTCCCTGCCTTCGTCTACTTGGTGATGTCAGTGCATTTGATGTATGATCTGATTCAGGTCATTTATCAGTTTGCCTTCGAATTCCTGGTCGAACCCTTCATTGTCTTCTGAAGTGATGCAGAAGATATTTTTCCAGTACGTTCGAAATCTTTCTTCCAGAAACGCCGGTTCTTCTATATAATCCCCGTTCCCTTTAATTTGAACCTTCGCTTTTGCTGTTTATCCTTTTAATTTTCTGATTTTCTGCCAGAATTTAGCCGGGTTCAACTCGCTATCGACTCTGTCTATTAACTTGTTCTATGTAGGGGAATCGATACTCTCCCTTCTCTCTCGGTTGAGCCACGGGACGTTGACCACAATCATCTGGGCAGTGTAGGCGACCAACCCAAACTCGTAACCACCTCTCTCTCGCCCCTTGTTTCGAAAAGAAGCTGAGGGTATTCAATTTCATCTTAGAGGCGAAATTCTAGGAGAGTCGCCGGAAATACAGATGGTCTCATCGGGCCATCTGTACGACGCCACGAGGAAAACAGTTGGAGTAGGAACCTTCATATGGCCTGTCCCCCAACCCCATCTCCTACCCCTACCCCAGTGGGGTGACTATGTATATATCCCCAAAACTTGGGAAAAACGAGGTAGAATACGTGGGTCAGCAGGCTACGGAGTTCTCGGCGAGAGGCCCGGGCTACCAAGAGAAGGGACTAAGAAGCAGCTCACCCTCGAGCTAGTTCCTGGTGATGACACCAAACTTTAAGTTAACTTGATCAAGTTCAACTTATTCTCGTCAGAGAACCCCCCTCCCCTTCCTCTATCCTGGTGTATCCCAAAGAACCGAGATAGGCCTCGCCCTAAAGAAAGACTCCCGAGTGAACTCCCCCAGCACTCCCCTGAGTCAAATGATTCCCGCCTGAATCATCGTTAGCCAGTGCGAATTATTCCCCAGAGTAATCCGAAGAGGAGAAAGGAACATTCTTTCACAATCCAGTGGTGATATCATTTCCTGCCGAAGGCGAGTGGCTCCCCCATCTGCCACACTCGTCAAAGTCCTCTGTGGCTTTAAGAACTATTCCCTCCGCACCAACCATCTGACCGAGGCACGCGTCAACAAAACAACAAGATTCCTGAGGTGAGTTAGCTCATTGAGTTCAAGGTCAGGCTCAAACCCGTCGCAAGAGGGACAAAGGTATTTATACTCCTGTATCCGGTCGGTAAAGGCCGTTAGCATTTTTTTATATTGAAGTGAGCGGTGGGTCAACCATGACTATAATTTCGAGAGGTTAATTTAGAAAGCCTTACTTAAAAATTATTGAAGTCATTTATGTGTATTTAGGGTGTAGTATTTCTTTGGTTCATGTTTAGTTTTTTTTGTTTTAATTAAAGTTTTAGTTTGTTTTAACAAATTTTTATTCTATCCTTGAAACGCTAAGTATGGCACATGGAACCATCCAAGTTTAAATCAGTAATAATTAAGATAATAATAATCAAACATATATAGCACTCTTAGAGAGATATATCGTTAATCACGGATTTTTTTTGTGTAGTACGTAAACAACCCATACGTACGATCCCCTTCCATCACTCGGTCCTTCCTATACCACGACATTATATTTCCTCCTGATGGTGATTGATAGCGTCGTTAAGCTTGGCGCTTAGGCGCCGTAGTAGTGATCTTCCCTCTCGGTTTGGACCTGCCCGTCTTATCTCTTCATACACTCCCCTGTGAACACGAGCGATCACCCTAATCTCCTCTCTCCATCTGAGTTGAGGAGGGGTTTTGTACCCTGTCTTAGGTACACAGTCTGCTTCCAGAATAGACGCAGTTATCTTTTCCTGCTCTTCATCTATCTCTTCCAAGGTCACATCGCTCAAGTCAGCTGGTGCGAATAGATTGCCATTCTCTTGTATCGTTTCCAGTTGGCCGAGGCGTAGTTTTTTTCGGAGAGTGACTGGTAGCTGGATCGGCGCGAGCGAGATTATGGTGAGGATCGCTGTGGTGTCACTGGGGATTGTTGGACCCAGCTCGTCAGGTTTGGTGGCTAATGTGGAAGTGATATAAGTCGGAAAATCCGACGCTATTCTTTGGATGTTTTTTCTTCCCATAATCAATTCCAAGTTTTGGCCTCTTTCGTTGGTTCTACCCTAGTCAGCCGAAGGGCATCTGACGTTGAGGTTGCCCCCTAAGATTGCCATTCTACAATGTACAAACAGTGTGTAGAAGTTGTTTATGGGCAGATAGGCTCGACGAGGGTGTTGATAAGCTGCGGCTATCACGAGATTTTCTACCGATGTGTGGAGTTTAACCGCCACAAAGGATTCGTCCAGTTCTGCAAGGAGCTTGAACGAGATATTCCCCTTGACAGCTATTGCAGCATCGTCATACCTTTCTTGTGAATGATTCCTCATAACCGCTCTGTAGCTTGGTATTTTAATTTGATCAGATGTAGTGTCAATACCATGCTCTGTCTAGCACACGAAATATGTTTCCATATGCCCTTGCTTTTCCCTCCCATCCGTCAACGTTGAGTGTCAGAATCCTCATTCTGTTGCTTACTCTCTTCAAATTGTCATTTTAGTCTTTCTGGGTTTTGTTTTCGTCTTCCCGTTCCTCTTCTTCTTAAATTCGGCATTGGAGACCTGCTCGCACGTATCATCATGTAGAATGACGTTTTGGCCATGCAATACTTCTTCTACTATTTACGTGTCGATGTCAGCTTCGAATTTCCACTTATAAAATTTTTGTTTTAATGCATTGGAAGACTTTTCTTTGCTCCATATCCTTGAAAACTGTTCGCAGATGTAGATATAGAGGTTGATTCTATCTGCGTCCAGCTTATTGTATTTACCTTTCTTTCCCTTGGCTTTCTTGGTTTGAGGAGCGGCTTCTGAGTCCGATGAGTCTGTGGACTCCGAGGAGTCCGATGTAGCCGTTTCTGTTCTTTCATTTTCTGTGCAGGATTTTTCATTTCTGTTGTCTTCTCTTTCTTGTTTTTTCCTCTTTAGAGTTTTTGGTATTGATGCCGTCTTGTTCCACTTCCTCTGCCCTGTCGCTTAGGTGCCATCTGAAGTTGCAGGACTTTCCCGGAAGGGGGGTGACCGGAAACCACATTTGGTCAATTCTGTTTTTCGCGAGCATTTCGTTTAGCTCTTTCGCGAATGTACCCGATCTCGTTAGATTTATGACGTGCGCGTGGAGTATGCACGTCAGAATCTTGGTCGAGTTCTCGTTTTGGATCTTGAGGTAGGTTTTCTTTGAGTCTACTTGTGTAAGTGCCGCCTTTGTGGCTTGGGCATAGGTGGGATTGAACCCACGCGTCTCCTTTTGTTTCTTTTCTTGTTGCTTCTTTTTGATCACCTCTTTCTTGATTGGACATGCCATGGCCATCAATCTATATCCCTGTCCGAAGTTGGTGAATTTTTCTCATGTGTCTCTACATTGTTTCCAATGATGTCCCTTCTCGCTGCACTTGGAGTACGTCTCTAAAGGTTCTTTGCAGTCCTTGGTCGCGTGTTGCTTCATCTTATAGCACCAGAAGCAGAACTGGACTGGAGTAAATTCCTCCCTCTCGATTTTTTCTCCCTCTAATCTTAGCATTGAAAATGAGGAGTCCATGTTCCTTGGCCTTCTGGGCCATTGTTATCTCGGCGAAGACTACTTTGAAGAGATGCGAGTAGTCACTTTTCTCTCTTCTATTTTTTAATTTAATCACTTTGAATACCTTGGCCCAGGATTGTTGAAGTAGAATTTCTTCCTTTTTCTTCTTTGCTATGCTGCTCGATCCATGGATCGAGACGCCGACATACCACGCTCCTGTGAGCAAGGATTTGTGGTGGTATGGCTTGTTGCAGTCCGACTCCACGGATACCTCGACTGCCTCTACTTTAGTGATGGCCTCTATGTCTCTCCTTTTCGCAGATAGCGACATATCCTGAGGTTACATCCAACAGGCTAACCATGGCTATGCTCAGTTTTCCGTACACTACCTCGAAAACCTTTTCTCTGCTGGGCTTGCTCCCGAGTTAAGTTTCGTGCTCCGTCTCTTCAAACGATATTCCTTTAGTATGCGTCCATGAACGTGAACTGTCAAATGGGGTGGATGAAATTATGATGTATGAACCGGGGATTGAGGGTTGGGGGAAGAAGGGTCCCGAGGTGTAATTGCATGGCGGAATTTTGGTTGGTTAGCTTGGAATCAACCATCGCTAACCGGGGATGCCGCCCCTCGAAGCCTTGGGCATCAGAACTGCAGTGGGCTTACATAGAGACGGGTTCTGCTGGGCTCTCGGGGTGTGGAAGTTTGGACGGGCCCCCACTTCCCTCCCCGGAAGTTGCAGTCCTGCCCTTTGTCCGGGTGCTTCAGTGGCCGAGTTCAACAGTAGGCTAGTCCTCAAACCTGCTAGTTTGGTCAAGGCTAGATGATCGGCAGTCCAGTTCATTTCTGCTTCGTTGCTCTGTCGAGGGAGGGGGGCGGGGTAGGTTAGGCTGACATAAAGTCGCCTATGCGCACTTGTATATATTTTTCTTTCTTTAAATCACCGTAAGGAAAGTGAAGAAAGCTTCCACATTTTATGGTCTGGCTCTCCCTTCTGAGTAATGACTGCTAAGATTGTTTGACTCAAATATTCCTCTCTCGTATGTACAGTTCTCGCAAAAGGCGGGAAAGAAAAGTGAAGGTTTAAGGTGGCAGCAAACCAAAGCGGAAATGGGTAAAACGCCAAATTTTCTTTCGCGATTCCCAATCAAACCAAATAAGTTCCTTCGCATGGAAATTCCAATGGAAAGTGAAGTGCAAAAGTGAAACCAAACTTAATGACGGTGACAGTACAAATAACCCCCCGGATTACAACAAGTAAAAAAGAGCGCATAGCTGAGACAAGGTAAAGTGGTATTGGGCATAATAAAAATTTATTCTTCCCTCTTTTCCACTCTCTCACTATAACCCATACTCAGGACAGCCATAGCAACATAACGGGTGACACCTTACGGATAAGTTTAAGGACTATCCCCAAGAGGTCTAAACTTGACAGTGGAGAAGTCTTTGCTAAGGTTTACGGGGACCTGAGCATAGCACTTGTCAGGGTCATAGGCCCCCCATTCGGGTACACATCGATATGCCAGGAAGAAGCAGACGCAGAGCTTCTTGCCTCGTCAAAAGCAACTCAGATGGCTAGCAAAATTTATCTGGCTCCCCAAATACCCCTCAAAATTCAAGCTCACAAAGCATAATTTGTAGACGCTTAGATTCATGGGTGGGACACCACACAACCAACGAAATTGCCGAGGAGATCAAGTGCAACCACAATTGGGCAAAGGTATTCGAGGTAATTAAGTTAAAAGAATACACCCATGTATTCAAAGTCCTTTTCCAGGACACGGGCATGGCACAAAGGGCAAAAGAACTTAGCCTGTTTCTCTTTCACGTAAGGATATGTCCGGAGCATATAGAGAGGGAAGAGTTTAGGGAAATCCAAACTTGCTTCAGATGCTACAAATACAACCAGCATACCATGAAGTCATTTCTGCAAACCCATGACCTTTGCTCGATATGTGGTCAAGCCGGCAACGTATGGCGAGATTGTAGGAGCAGTACACGCAAGTGTGTGAACTGCTGCGCCGAACATGGGGCCATGGCAATATCGTGCCCAGTAAAGAAAGAAACGATAAGGAGGAAGCAACAAGATATTAAAGAACAAGAGAAAGCCAGGTCCAATAGGACCTATGGCAAAGTTGCTAAGGCAACGATCAGTGAAAATGCAGCTTAAAGGACATACTTGAAAGTTGAGAACGAACAGTCGACGAAGATCATGTGCTGCATGTATTATGCGCACATCGCAACCCTTACCAATCCAGGATCTTTCAGGAGAGAGACGAACCACATGTTAGTAAAGAACGGCCTGCAAGAAATGTGGTTCCCAGAGAACCCCTCTTCTGAAGACGTACTAAAGATAAAAATCCAATCTCCTCAAGCAGCCTCGATGGAAACGCAAGAAGTCCCCCCCCGCAAGAGAAGACGACCACCAAACCACCAAACCACCAGCTGAAGAGATTCCCAACCGGCAATAGAGAAAAAGAAAACAACAACAGTAATTTACCGACCCTCCCAACAAGAACCCCGCAGCAGAAAATCTCCCAACAGCAGAAGGTGAGGTCCACCTCAACCTCCAGAGACTCCAAGCATACCTACCATGGCAGAAAGATAAATCTAAAGATCTACACCACGGCTCAAAACTCATTTCCCAATGTTATAACTGACAGAACTATCAGTGAGGTCGTCACAACAAGTACTTACAAATGGGAATATGACGGAGACATCCCGGAGAAGGTGGTTAGGATGGTCCGATTGAACCAAGAAGCCTTCGCTACGATTTCAACCGCTGAATTTAACAAAAAAGATCATAAAAAACTAGATCTTCAACACCTAGCCCCTCCACCAAAGAAGCACGACAAAAGGAACAAATAAACAATAGACAACATAGACAGACTGGCAAAATACTTACAGTAACATAATTAGACAATGTTTCAATCTCCGAGCATGGAGTTGACACAGTGCATAAGAGGATGAAGATCTTCACATACAACGTAATTGCGAAGAATCACAGCTTGGAGTGTTACGATAGCGCTGCTATCACAGTCAAAAGTGGGATATGATTCCAAGAACTCCCTTCTATGGATAAATCGAGGTTCAAACCACCTTGGGACCCCTAGTGGTGTTTACACGGTACCAACCCCCAAGAATAGATTACCTGCCGTTGCACAATTTCCTTCAACTTTGTGCACACGGAAGAACAGTCTTGTTTGGCGGAGACCTCAACGCCAGATGCAAGGAATCCGGATACACCGGTCGTCATAATAAGAAGAAGGGGAATAATTTGAATACCATTTTAGACAGGAACATCGTAGACCACGCTGGGCTAAACTTTCCCACGTACATCATCGATCAGTATGCAAAAAAAGCCGATATAATCTTAACCAGCCGATATTTTCCCTATAACTATTATATACAACCTGGACCTTGGATATCAAGCAACCACATCGCTACATTAATTAGAATATCCTCAATCCCTATTCAGATCACCATTAAGGAGAGGAAATGCTTCTCCCGAACAAACTGGGAGCAGTACAGAACTCTTCTTAGTGAATACACTCCCCAACCACTTGAAGAGGACACACTGGAAGAAATCGACCAGGAGTTGGAAAGATCTACACCACGGCTCATAACTCATTTCCCAATGTCATAACTGACAGAACTATAAGTGAGGGCGTCACAACAGGTACTTACAAATGGGAATGTGACGGAGACATCCCATAACAGACTACATTCAAGACGCTCCCAGCAGCAAGTTGGACCCAAGGATTACATGACCTAACAGGCGGATACAAAAGACTATACGAAGAAATCTTAACCGATGGGTACAGACAGAGTCAAAAGCAGACGACTAATAGCACTAAGGACAGATATGTGTAGGGGTGCGAAGATGTATCAGAGAAAAATTCCTTCCAAATCGATAATATAAATAGCCCATTAAATTACCAACTCAGGACGGACTCCGCCCTACCGTGATGGTTAAGAGCATTGGCGTTTAGATCTAAAGGTACCGCGTTCGAAACTCAAAGTCCACAACCTTTTATGAAGAAATCTCCAGAAGAAAACGAAAATCAAGGAAAACGCTTTAAGGACCAACTCAAGAAGACTCAAGATAAAATGGATCGCCTCAAGAAAGAAAAAAACGGAAGAAAACGACTTCAAGGGCTAACTCATCAAATCATCAAGAAACACGAAGGAATCATCAACTCAAAATAAATGCAATAAAAATGAAGATACATCAAGAAAGAAATCGAAGATCAAGAACTAACCCAGCTAACAATAAGAATATTAAGTCAAGATAAATGGAAGACAATGTTTGAAGGGCCAACTTAAAGATAAAGGAAATTTAGAAAAGTGAATAGATTCGATAAAGATAAAATTCTAGATAAATACATAAACTGAAAATAAGGAATTGCCCCTCCATATATGAAAAAACATATAACAGAACAACGGCAGCACTATGGAATGACCTTAGAAGCAAGCTCGATAAAGAAATGGATCCCAGAACATTTTGGAATACCGTAACAAGGTAAAAGGAAAACTACCAGACAGAGACGGTCACCTAAAAAAGGACGACGATACAAAATTGGACGATGCAATTGAAACTGAAGAAGCGTTCAGAGACTTCTGGAGTAACATATTTGCCATCGCCCCAGAAGAAAACGAACGTTTTGACCATGACTTTGAGGAGTACATCCACGACCAACTAAGACAAGAACTAGAAAAGACATACCCCTTTCAATAATACATCTCCCGACAGAGAAATGACGGGGTACGGAAGAAAATTTACCAGAGAAAAAATCAATAAGACGATAATCACTTTTAGACAGAGAGCACCAGGAAAAACGGAGTTAACCAAAATTAGCTTCACGAACGCCCCTCGCAACATTATGGAAGGGCTCGTCAACGTAATGAATGCGTGCCTAAACATTGGCTAATTTCTGGACGAATGGAAGATCACCAAAATGATCTTCATTCCCAAACTCGCTAAGCCGCTTGACACTCCAGCCAACTTTAGGCCCATTTTCCTCCTCGAAGTTGCAGGCAAGCTCTTCAATAAAGTTCTTGCTAACAGACTCCACGAATTCATGGGGAATAATAACCCCCACAATCAACATCAACATGGATTCAGAAGAAGGAGAGTGACTGACACGAAGCTGGCTACCATCACCGAAAAACTGGCAAAGATTGCTAGCCAAAAAAGGTACGCTGACCTGCTGCTCAGAGACGTCAAAAAGGCATTTGACCAGGTCTGGAGGACGGGACTACAGTAAAAAATAATAAGACTATATGATTGAACCCAAGACCTGAAAAAATACTTTGTGATTACATAACAGACTGGAAGGCATATATACAGATTAAAGACTACCAAGGACCAGACTTCGAGCTTTCAGCAGGCGTACCGCAAGGAGAGTGCCTAAGCCCCCTCTTGTACAACATCTACACCCTTTACATCTCGAATCCGGCCAGGGAAGACTCGCTGTATGTCCAATTCGCAGACGAAATATCCCATATTATTACCGCCCTCTTCAGAAAATCGCCCCCAACATCCAGAAATTCAGGGTGATACCGCTCTACCGTAGGAAACTGGGTCGCATCGAAACAGACGACGCGCGCATTTTCTACAGCACAGAGGGGACTGTGCTGGGGCTGAAGATAGGTAAGAGTGGGTACGGTTACCATGTTGCCCAACAACAGCACGAGCAAAGACCAAGCTTAAAAAACTCTACAGGTTCAAAAACCTGAGAACAGCTAACAAGAAAAAGATCTATAATTCCCCCTCATTAGATCCAAGCTGTTGTACTCACCTCTACCTATTGACACAAGCTCCAAAACACAAATAAGAGATCTACAAGGGATACAAAATAAGGCAATATTTCTAATTACAAACCTCAGGAGAAGGAGACAGAGGGACTTACCCCAGGAGATTCAGATGTTTCCAATTAACAAGCAAGGGCCCCAAAAGTCTGGAAAAAAGCCATGGGACAAAGACGGACGAAATAAAGCAAAGACACATTGACATACCATTGGAGGACAGATATAGAAGGACAAGAAACTTCACTAGTAATAAAGAACAGACTAAAAGACGAGAAGAACCTATCTACAATTAAGACCACGACTATAAGACAACAAAAGGAAAATCACTGCACAAAAATACAATAAAAAGAAGAACACGGAAAGTACAAACATACAGACTACGAGAGAAATGCATACAAAACACCTAAAAAAGCTTGCGTGCCTCAAACAACTACCACAAAACTACACTTTACCCCCCCCCCCAACGAATACAAAACATATACCACTACCACAAAAACTAGATCAACAGATACAAAGTACACGATGCTTGAAAGAAGAACACCAATCTATGGAAAAAAAACTCCTGAGATACCGTTTCACCGGGGATCTTTAAAAACGTAAAGTCTTTTTCACTTTCCCAATGGTGAATTAAAAGGAGAATAATACATTTTCTATTTACATTTCGCTACCCGGTAAATAAAGTAACGGTTTAGAAGTCCGAAAAACGCCTTCGCTCAGTAAAGAACTGTGAGCACCGCTTTACTGTGAACCAATTATAGAACTTTATAGGACTTCAAACTGCTTATCTTTGAGGTGGTTTCGAGTCAGATGGGATTCTATAATGTGGTTCCAGCACCACAAGAGAACCAATTTTATGTTTTGGGGAACCGATTAAATATATAAATTTATTATAAGTGGTTATTAAAAGACCGCATTCGTGTATTCTAGCTGTTGAAGTAAAGAGGGAGATGAAGTGCGTTTAAGGAAGAATTATTTTTATTTACGGGATGGAGAGGGCACCGCCATAAGAGGAAGCTTCTAGTTCGCTGCCATTGGAGAATACCCAAGCTCTAGAAGAAGATGAAGGCCTGTCACCGGTTATTGGGTGCTCCTTCCCCAACGAAGTAAGCACACCCATAACCGGTGACCCCTCTAAAGGATGGTTGAGAAGTAAATGGATTCGCCTACATAGCAAAAGGCTAGTCGTTTTAC
Organism: Ceratothoa steindachneri; assembly: GCA_963969495.1. NCBI lineage: Eukaryota > Metazoa > Arthropoda > Malacostraca > Isopoda > Cymothoidae > Ceratothoa > Ceratothoa steindachneri. The sequence goes on along the minus strand of OZ018320.1, from coordinate 25,495,057 downwards.
TAACATCGAAGAAGACCTAGCGAATTCATCACTATCAGCTTTCGCTCTTCAACGAAGCAACAGTTATGAGCTGGCCAGAATCATTGATTTCTGCTGCCTTGCCACCCGCTACGGTGGATCGAGTTATTAACTTCAACGAAGCAGCCGTTATGGGATGCCCCCAAATCGTGAATCTTTGCTGCTTTACCGCCCGAGACATGGCGCGAATTCCCCCACCATCGAGCCTCCCGTCTTCACCTAAGCAGCCGTGTATTTTTGCTGCTTTGCCGCCTAAGACGGGGGATCGAATTCTATCGACGATCGCTTCATCGCAGAGCTAGAATGATTCGTCGGTCTCCTTTCTACGCGCACTTGACTACTTCAAGAAACCTGGATGAGCTAAGATGAACCGCTACAATTGGACGTGGGTACAGACCTTACCCGGCAAATGTTTGTCCAGTGTCTACTTAAGTACACAGCCCACTTCACCGCAGTTCAAAAGCACAACACTGGATCAAGAATAGAACAACTGACGAACTACGGCATTCATTCGGGCACAGTTTTTCAAATATTAATAATGAGAATAATAGTGCTTAAAAATCCCAGTGCGAATTTGTTTAATAGTGTAAATTCAGTGATTATTTAGTAAAAATGTAAACAGGAAAAATCCAGTGTTCGGTGATATGAATAATAATATAAATTGTAATAGACCAAAGTGTACAAAATCCGTGTAATTATTAATATAGGGTTAACTTCGTATTCTTAAGTTTCGTTTAGTTTAAGAACAGTAGTGTGCTGCAGGCACATATTTTAATGTAAAAAAATGAGGTTTTGTTCGTGGTAAGGAACTGCACCTACTACATGCGAAACGCTCCAATAAATGTCATTAAAACGCTTGACATACCATAGGTTAAACAAAGAATCGCAGGACTGCTGACCCCTCTGAAAACTATGTTTTGCAGTCAAGAATAACAAAAATGATGTGATGCGCGCGCACAAAGCTGTATGCATAGAAAGAATATAAATAATACAAAACCATCAGAAGCACTTAAGAATTTGATTTTATGCTGCAGCCAATAATAAAGTAAAGGATAGGCAAAATAAAAGAAACAATAATAAAGTTGTGGCGTACACACACATACAAACGCAACCATATTTTGTTCTCATTTAAGAGTTGCAGCTCCTGCGTCCGAACGCTCTGAAGAACACCCGAGTACCGTAATATGTGCGCAAAATAATTATTTCTAAATACCTAATCGTGTTTTAAAACTCGCGTTTTCTCGAAGGGGCATTATAGCGTTATGTAGCGTTCTTTTTGCAAGACTGAATGAGACAATCAAAGATACCTCAAAAATGAGCACTTTGGAGTTTCATAAAGTCTTTTTTAATAGAGCAGCTTTAAACAAATAACATTCCATGAATAAGGAATCCGAAAATAATAAGTTCTCTAGAAGGAACACTGTTCACAAAGTGTAAATACTTCTCCTTTGCATTATAATTAAATTATACAGTTTAGTTATATTTCTCCAAATTATTGTTATTCTCTCAATCACTTACTCATTTTTACCACTAACTCAATAATTTTTATTTCCATGATATGAAGAAATTTTAAACGAATTAAAGAAAAGAAAAAATAAACGAAAGAGATGAATATAGCAAATTTTGGTTAATAAATATAAAATTCATGTAAAATTTATAGATAGTACTTTCCATTTTATTGTTTCAATATATTTAATATAAATCAGGTTTGATTGATAAAAACAAAAAGCATTTATAGGTTAGACTGACTAAATAAGAGAAACGGAGACATTTGGCAACAATACAAGGCCTATGAAGCAAGTCATTCTTTTTTCTGATTTTAATTAAATTGTTGTATTAATTCCTTTGATTATTATATAGCAATTATAAGACTTGATAGTTATGTAAGAATTGCTAAAATATGTTAATGGAAGTTGAGAAAACCAATTTTATGTTTTGGGGACCGATTAAATATATAATTTTTTTTATACGTGGTTCTTAAAAGACCGCATTCATGTATTCTAGCTGCTGAAGTAAAGATGGAGATGGAGTGTGTTTAAGGATGAATTCTTTTATCAAGAAAAGACATCTGTAGACGATTCCAAAGTTGCCGCCGAATAAAGAATATTGAATCCAGCTCCAAGATTCCTTTTACTTTTCATGAAATCTCCGATCACCATTTTCCCAGCCTACCATCAAGAAGAAGGTTTTCTACTTTTGGAGCCATAGCCTTGTGAATACAAGGCATTCACAGGGAAAGCAACTAGGCAGCAGCCCAGCCGGATTAAGAAACCCATTTGGCTGCCCCAAGAGTGGTACCAAATTTCAATGGCGATTCACCCTTGTTAATCACACCACTCTCGAAGAGGCTTACTTCTGGCCATTACCTATAGAGCCTCTTCAGTAGCCATTCGGTTTCTTTCCTGCGACTACACATTGTTGATAATGAAAAATCTTCTCTCAGTTGGAAGCAATGTTCCCGGGAGTCTTAAAACAAGAGTCTCCAGCCGGGCCGCATCGACAAGTCCGAGAGGGGCCGAGGGCTGTACCAATTAAAACCTCTCTAAAAATCACATATTATACAAAAAAAAAAAAAAATCAAAGAATTTATTAATGAGACTTCTAGTTGAAAGCATTGAAGTGCTTGAACCTACATGGCTTGGCGACCTTCCATGTTTGTGTTATTTTATAGAAAAATAAATTTTGTGCTACGGAAGTGTTAAATCTTTTGTTCACTCGCTTGAAACCGTTATTTATATTTGTCGCTCGGTTATTTGACTCAAATAATGATTTATAATTTGTACTAGTGAAACCGTTTAGTATTTTAAAAACTTCATTAGGTTGGTCGCTCCTCCAGCGAAAGCAAATTTAAATTCTTCAGTCTCTCTTCATACGATTTATTTCTAAGCTCTGGAATTAATTTCGTCAATCGACGTTGGATACGTTCATAATTTTACAACATACTTCCGCATAGATCGAAACCATAATCGTTCGGCATAATCCAAATGAGGTCTTACAAGCGCTTTATATAAGGAGAAAATGATATCACTTGATTTAAACGCCGTGTCTATATATGTTTCTTAGATCCCTGCATTGTTTTGAAAATTTGAGCTAAGTTGAGGTTAAGACACCTAAATCTCTTTCCATATCAACTTTATTTAAAGTTTGACCACCTAAAAGGTAATCTATTCGGGGATATAAAGCATATATTTCCTAAAAAACGAATGAATTCTTCAAGAAAGGTATCCACTACTTAATTAAACGACGAGATAGCATTGCTAATAATGATGCAAACTACTTTGATAAATAAATGTAATTTTTTTGACTGTATATTAAAAATGATTTTAATTTCCTTTAAAAGAAAGATATTAATTTCTAAAAGAATTTAGAGTTCACTTAATAGGGTTCACTTACGTCTTACAGACCACCCGGACAGTCTGATTATATTGATGAGTTAATGATCAGGGAAATAAGTACAGGATGTGAAGTAGATACAGTTATTCTTAGTGACTTTAATTTAAATTAGTTGGACTGGGAAAATATGATAGGGAAGGATAGAACTAGATGTAAGTTTATAGATTGCTTTGAGGATAATTTTTTGACTCAATTTGTTAATAAGCCAACAAGGGATGCCAATATATTAGATCTGGTTCTTTCAAAGGATGATCACCTGGTTCAGGAATTGACTGTCGGGAAAGCATTGGGAAATAGTGATCATCAGATGGTTCGTTTTAACTTGGGAATAGTGAAAGGTAGAACATCAACAAACTCCACAAAAACTCTAAATTTTTATAGGGAAGATTACAATAAATTACGCAACTTGCTAAATCAAATTAGGTGGGATATAGAATTCAGTGGAAAGAATATTTATGAGATGTGAGACACTTTTAAGACTATATTAAACATAGTCCAGGAGCAGTGTATTCCTATGAAGGCTATTAGGAAAAAATCTAGGAAGCCTTTGTGGTGGAATCAAGAGATAGCTAGGAAAATTCCTGAGAAGAAAAGGGTATACCATAGATTACAGAGTGAAAGTACTTTTGACAATTTAAATCATTATAGGTTGACCAGAAATGAGCTAAATAAGATTATTAAGAAGAGCAAAAGAGCTGCAGAAATTAGTTTACCTCAAAATGATAATAAAGATCCAAGAAAATTCTTCAGCTATTAAAGAATCAAAAACAAATCTAACAGTGATAAAATAGAGCCTATTAGATATGAAGGAGTTTTGAAAGAATCTGATGAGGAAATAGTAGAGGTTCTTAATGATCATTTTTCTTCAGTATTTACAGAAGAGAATCGAGATAGATTAATTGATGATAATTCTAGATCAAGGAAAGTAGTGTTAAATATCATTAATGTGAACAGGAAAATAATTAAAAGGCTTATATTGGAGTTAAATACTAGCAAGGCATCTGGCCCAGACAACATTCATTCTAGGTTACTCAAAGAAGGTATAGATAGTATGCAGTTGCTCTTGAGAAGATATTAACTAGATCACTAGAGTTTGGAGAAATACCTAATGATTGGAAATTATCGAATGTAGTGACAATTTTTAAAAGAGGAAGTAAAGAGGACCCGAATAACTTTAGACCGGTAAGCTTAACTTTTATAGTTTGTCAAATTCTTGAGAAGATAGTTAAAAAGGGAATTTCTGACCATCTAGACAATGGTAGGTTACTAAATGATGCTCAGCATGGGTTGAGAAGAGGTAGATCATGTTTAACAAACTGGATTTTATGGATTATGTAACTATAAAATTAGATTAAGGAGCGAATGTTGATGTAATTTACTTGAATTTTAGTAGAGCTTTTGATAAGGTTCCACATAGGAGACTAGTAGTTCACAAATTAAAAATACATAGGATATGCGTGAAAGTTTCTAAATCGATAGCTGAAAGACATGAATAGAGAGTTGTACTGAATGGGGTCAGGTTACAGCGGAGGGATTTTATCAGTGGCGTACCTCGGGGATCAGTTCTAAGCTCTTAATTATTCATAGTTTATATAAAGGATCTTGGTGAGGCTGTAAATAGCAAAGTGACAATTTTTGCTGATGACACTAAATTGACAGCTGTAGGCAAAGAATTGAGGGTAGCTTTAAGGTCCAGAATGTCTTAAATAAGTTATTATCTTGGGCTCAGAAGTGGCACATGACTTTTAACCTTATAAATGCAAAGTTATGAACATGGGAAGGTAATAGGGAATTTAGCTATGAAATGGATGGGCATTGGCTGAATTCAGTTGATGATGAGAAGGACTTAGGTGTAGTAGTAAATAGGTCACTGAGGTTTTCTAAGCAGTGTATTGAGACAAAAAATAGAGCAAATAGGGTGTTAGGATACATTACGAAGAATGTTAGCTACAAGAGTAAGGAAGTTATCCTTAAACTCTACAACTCGTATGTCAGTTCACACTTAGAGTACTGTATACTCGTATAAGCGTGGTCACCACATTTTAGACATGATATCAATCTCTTAGAGTCAGTACAAAGGAGACCAACAAAAATAATACCTTCCCTGAAGCACCTTGAATATGAAGATAGTCTGAGGGTATTAAATATGTTCTCATTTGAAAGAAGATGTGTGAGGGGAGATATGATTGATTTTTTTAAAAATCTTTTATGGGATGGATGAGTTAGATTTTAGCAAGTTATTTGAGTTGAAAGGTAGTAATAGGACTAGGGGTCACCACTTAAAAATTAAAAAAACAGAGGTGCAGGTTGGATGTTAGAAACTATTTTTTCACCAATACAGTGGTAGATTACTGGAATAGTTTGCCACCTGAGACATAGACAGTCCAAACTTGAATGTTTTCAAACGCAGTTTGGACGGTTAACTTTGGGGGAGGGGGAGGATATTCTGGACTCATTCCTGTTGATGCAGTGTTTTATTATTGTATATTATGGGTGTTGTGGCTTTTGTCATCCGTGTAATTAATTATGTTATGTTTTTAATGTATTCCTGTGGATGGTTCAAATTGTATATAGTAGATGCATGATCTGACACAATCCTATGGATGCATTTTGTGGGTTGGTTTTCACAAATGCGGATGACCTTTGATAGGGCCTTGTGGCTTTTGTCATCAGTGAAATTATGTTATGTTATGTTAGGTGACTTGAGGAAAAATAAAAAGTAAAAAAGTCTTCCCTGCAATTTACACAATATGATTTAGGATAATTATAGAAAATTGCTCTTTCGTTATGTTTGAAGGTAAACTAAAAGACTTCACACTAATATTTAAATACTCGTGTACACGTCCCGTAAAAATAATATCTGTAATATATAAGTAATAATAGGTATTACTATTATTATTATTGAATTGTTGATACTAAAAATTTTAGATTCATTGATTTTCGGAATATCATTCCTTAAAACGAAAATGAGAAAAGACGGTTATTATTATCTTAATCATACTAGCTCATTGTATTCGTATATTTCAGTTTTTAATGCATTTTTTCTAATAAACTTGCAAATCATTATTATCTGAATATCGCCACCTCACGATAAAAGTGTAGTTAAAAAAAGTTGGTATTTCACCTATTAGCATGAATAGCCGGTAGATCACGTTATTGGAAGAGCAATAACGTAATTTGTAATTCTTTTTGTTTAAAAAAATTCCCAGACATCCGTAATCATATTTAATTTTTTTCTGAACTTCCCCATTTGTAATTCCTTTTGTTGTTGTTTTTTGATAAAAAAGATTAGATAATCATATTTATTTTTCTATAATTCCCCATTTGTAATTCTTTTTGTTTTTTAAAATTCCAAAAGATTAGTTAATCATATTGATCTTTTCTGTCTCCATTTGTAATTCTTTTTATTTTAAAAAATCCAAAATTAAAATATACTCATATCGATAAAATAATGTAAAAAAATTGTTCTCAAGCTAGAAATTCAAACTGTTGAGAAAATTGCCCTTCGAAATTAGAGCGTAATAATGGATTAAGTGTTCATTTGTGTTTCGTAGGTTAGGTGGTTTTGGTTTATCGGTTTTATTAGACTATATAAAATGTAGGGAGATTCTGCTTAAGTTGTTTGGGTTTATGCATTTTACTAGAAGATGAAGAGTGTATGTTGCGTTAATGAGTATTTCTTTTTTAAATGTTAGATGAGTAGGTTTTTTTTAAAACTTAACATCCCCCCCACTCTAACCAAGGACTCTGACTAGGTTAGGTTAACATATCCAAATCTGAGCTCTGTTCAATGATCGAAACACACCTGAAGACCCCCTCCCTACCTCCTCACCTTTTCCCCCTGAAGATAAGCTACCCCAGGGAAGCTTGGGGTGGCTTACCTTCAGGTGATCTTTAAATTCTAATAATTTTTGTTATTATTATTCCATCTTTCCTTGTTCTTTCAACCTCGTGCGAAAATGCCCTCGTTATTCTCACCAATTTCCTTTCTTACCTCTACATCTCGTTTTAAGTTTATTAAAGAACTAGGAAATGACAATTTACCAGTGTTTACGTGTTTCTGTGCCTTCAAGTATGACTACAAACGATAACAAATCGTAACTGTTCATTTTTAATTGGAGCCATATTGTTAACTCTAATAAACAATTTGTTAACTTTAACAAACAATTTCACTCTAAAAAATAGTATTAACCCTAAAAGACAATTTATCTCTATTTCTTTTTAACTCTATAAAAATTTTTATCTAGAAATAATTTTGTTAACTCTAGAAAGAATTTAAAACTAAAAAAAACAATTTGCTATCTTTAAATAGACCATTTAACTCTAAAAAAAAATTAATAATGTCGTGGTAGGACATTACATTATATCAATACCATATTATATCTATGGGAGAGGACCACTAGCTTGAAAGCGAACCGACAAAAGGGACGGAAAACCACGCGTTCAGACGGGCTGAGTAACGAGAGAGTGCAACGAGGTCAGGCAAATTATGGACAATGGCAAAGTTCAAGGTTATTTAAAGAGACTTAGAATTTTATTTACACAAAAAAAATTAATAAGAGAATTTAAGGGTAAAATTACCTCAGAGAATTAACGAGCAAAAATCACATTAATAAACGAAGGGGGGAAGATTAACTCAATTGGGTTATTGAAGGGGGAGGGGGGGGGCCTTACGGATGTCTTCTGCTCTTGAGGTGAGGCCGCTCGAACTTCAAAGCGGGAGGTTGGAGTAATGACGGTTCTCCAAAAGCAAGGGGGGGGGGGTAACTTCCGGTCCAGGGGAGAGTATTTCAACTACCCGAAATGAGTTGTTCTTCGACAGGAGTTGATGAAAGAAGTCGGGAAAATCATTCGGGGCGATATTTCAGTGGAATTACCTCCTGGCTGGGGCTAATTCCAAATACACAAAATAGTCCAGCTATCACTTTGCTTTGTTGCTAGCACTTGACTTGGAACCATGGGGAAATCTTCTTGGTTCTGGCGAGACTTCTCAACTATGTGTGTCTTCCGAGGAGTCGAGCGTTATTTATATCCGAGGCATTCCCCGGAGTTGGGGTTTAGCGGGAAACAGCTCTACTCTCGAAGGCCCTCGAATCTTCTAGCAGAGCTATTTTAGCTCGCATAAAGGTGAATCGTTGGGGACTTGATTCGAGGCTACCGCTTGTGGAAGGGGGGGGGGCAGGGGGTAGGCTTACCACTTTAGTCCTAGCCGGGCCTTTTGCTGCCCATGGGAGTTCCTTTCTGCTAAAGATCTTCCACGTGGGGATTCCCTCACAAATAAAAATCGGATTATTAAAGAATTTGAGTGGATCAAAAGGTTTAGACGAACTGAGTCAAAAAATTTTTCGATCGAGTTGAAGAGAGTCAAACATGGCCAAGCAGTGATAAACTAAATCACAGGCAGTTTCAGTCAAGTATGCAGGCGTCTTTTTTAACGTCTAACAGGAGCAGATCTTGGGATGCTCTACTACAGAGGTCAGCGAGTATTTGGGTGTATTTTCCCAAACAAATTTGTGTACAGCGAAATTACCCCAATACATTAAAGTCCATATAATCTGGAAAAAAACAAAGAGCATTTAAATTCAAAATATTTTATTGAATCCATTCCTATGGAAGTTACAGTCGTTCAAGACGAAAATTGTGTATTATACCTGATAAATTATCTTTAAAGATAAAACATAAACATTACAAAATGAAAAATAAATGCGTGAACTAAGAAAATAGTAGCAGACAAATAAATAGAAATCTTATTAGGGAACTAAAGAAAATATTTTTATTTGAAGGATTGTGAAATGGTTTCATTTTTACTACAAAATCAAAATTAAGGTTTTTGATGCCAGACAACTTGGATACTATCTTCGGCGTTCAACCTAATTCTGTACTTTGTTTTTAAGTTAAAAAGAGTGGAAAATCGTTGTTCGGAAAGATAGGTAGGTGAAAACGGCAACATGATTTTTATCACTTCATTATATGCGATTTCGAAACTCTTTGAAGGTTTGACAAAAAAATGTCAAACTTGCGTTGATCTGAAATTGAATGCGTCCGTCATTGTTGGAGCGATGTTAAAGAAGGGCATCCTCCATTCCTTCATATGTTTTGGCACATCACCCATTGCCCAGTTGAACGGATTCACAGCACAACTGACAGAATGTGAATCAAAATCTTGGAGGTAATCGGAGAACCGCTTTCTGAGTTTGGTAAACTGTCCTAAATCTGTACTCTTGATGTTACCGAAAGAAAGATCCTCACAATCTTTCAAACACAGTTAAATTTTGAAAAAAACAGCTATTTTGTTTTGTTATACTTTCTGGATACAATACAGAAGCTTTGAGCCCAACGTTGAAATAATTTCTCTGGCTATAATAACATGATGTTTTCCCTTTGCAATTCTTTGGTCAGTATATTCACATTCACAAAAATACCGACTAAATATGCGAGCTGTAAGTCTCAAGAGGAGTTTGTTAAGTTATCAACTTCACTTTTGACATCTCAAACTCGATTCAAAGCGTCTCCATTTGAAATACTTCACTTTTGTGTCATAAAGGAGGTCTGAATATTCAGCCTCTCCATCTTTACATAATTCCCTACAAAGCAGCGTGTTTAGTGCAAGTCCTTTGACAATATTGACAATATTGATGATATCATGCATGACGGCTTCCAGTACAGGTTCCTAATCCTCCACAATAGGTGTCTAGCGAGTGGTCATACAGTGGGTCACTTCAATTTTTGAATTCTCTTCTCTGGCTAAAGCTGAAAAGCCACTGATATAACCCAAAATGGCTGGGGCTCCATCAACAGATATAGCAATGCAATCTTCCCATTTTAAGTCAACACTTGGTATTTTTAAGTATTCATTAACCTTGTTGAATACATTAATGCCACGAGCTCACACCTCGAGAGGTGAAAAAAACAACAACACAAATTTCATCTTCAATTGTATCATAACCTTTGTAGCAAAGATGCATCATCGATAACCTGCGAATTTCTACTCATACTGTAGTCTCATCGAGCTGAATAGAAAAAACATTTGCTCTTTTTTATTGAAGAAATCACTTGTTGATTCGCATTGTCTGCTAAGATAGAAATTCTCTCATTTTTTAAACTTTTGCAAACAAGAGAACTGAATTTAATCGCATGGCTTGTTTCAGGGCACACGTGACCTTTGCCATTTTCACCCCTGCAGTTTTAACCAATTCCTGACTAATATTTTTTGGTTTCTTGTTTCGGGCAATCAACGAGGTAAGTCTAAAGTTAGTTCTTGAGGCTGAAAAGGGCTCGAATATACCTCTCAAATTACTCTCTAATCGTTGTTTTTTGACCTACCTTTCAAAATCTACAAAGCATTCCCACGGTTGAAAGACAGATCTGAGTGTGTCGTAGGTTTATCCCGCACACCTTAGACCAGATTAATATAAATGTCGTAGGTTAACCATACACACCTTACACCAGTTTAAGATAGATGTCCTTGAATAGGATCAAGTTCACCCCTTCAGCTTTACGAGTGCGTGGGAAGTTTACAATATAAGCAGAGTGCAAATTAACTCAAAGTAGGTTAGCCAATAGTCGACTATCTTAGAGTTCGAGGACAATAGAAAGACGGATACAAAAATAACTTCACTAATATGCAAATAAATATTATGTTACAAGATTAAAAGGAGTTTTAGAATGAGCTATACACATACTAGATTTACAAGGGTTTACGGCAGCTAAGGGAAGGGAAGGGAACGTGGTGAGGACGGTCACCGTACAAACAAACGGACAATATTGACCGAGGGACGCTCGAATGACCTTGAGCGTAAACTAAGCCGATGATGAAGCTTGCACTAGGTGTGTGGGTGGGTCGGGGGCAGAGAGAGAAGTTCACAGGAGAGTTGCGCGTTACTGTTACCTCAAAAATTTGGTTCGAGAGAGTAACCCTTGCCTTGGCGCAAAGTTCAGACAATAGTCTCTGGATAATGAATATTACGAGGGTGAACTTAAATCTTGCTTTCGAGTGACACGAATCGAGATTGAGCGCACTGCGTTCGAGAAGCGTAGGAAGCGGGTCAAGGTAGACTCACGTGAATTAACAAGAATACTGTGAGCTTGAGGAATTCTGCAGAGTCCAACGGGACGCGAATAGCGGTTACCGAATGGTGCGGACAGAGGATACTGACGTGGCGCCGGAGGATTTATAGGGGTCGAATGAGGTTTACTCCCTCCGTCCGAAGGGGATGGTCCTAGGGTCAGACGCATCGGCAGACGAGAATAGACTCGGCCTTTTAGCGCGAGTGCGAGAAGGTTCTTAAGCCGGCGAGGCCAACTTTGTCCGACTTCAGATGGGACCTTCTGGGCTCTCACACTTGTCGCAGCTTTCTGTGATTGACGCATTTCAGGTCATGGCGGCATCTCACAGCGTCTTATGATTTCGCCACTCCATTGGCGCAGACAAAGAGGTTCGCCCAGGTGTCTGTTGTCTCTCTATCTATTAAAGGGCGAGGAGGCGCGTATCGTTTTCTTTCTCCCTCTCTGTGATCTCCTACACTCCTCCATACCCAGATGGAACTTCAGGGAAAGAAGTTACATCAGAGAATGATTGGTGGGGGAGGAATATAATTTAAAGTCGCATGACAATAGCGAATAAAGTTGAGAATACCTAGGACACATTTACAAAATGGATCAAAGATACAAAGTAGTGGAGCTAGTGGAGGGGAGGAGGGTTCTACCATACATATACACAAGGTTATACAATGCCAAGTCATGGTTGCCGAAGGATATTTTTCTCTATGATACTATTAGGTAGGGCTCACTGGCCCAAGGGTAAGTTATCCTACGATTATACAAAAAAAAAGAAGTTAAGGGTTTTAGAAGAATTCATTGTACACATATAAACAAACAAAAACATATATATATATATATATATATATATATATATATATATATATATATATATGTGTGTGTGTGTGTGTAAAGGATACGCGTTTTCTTACTATATGGTTAAATATACAAATTTATTTCATGAACAAAATTAATACATGGATTAAAAAAGGAAATGGCTCGGAATTAGTTTAGAGAAGGATCTAACGGGTTCCTACTTAAACTTTCAGCCATACACTTATCGGTGCCTTTTAATTACAAAATGCGGAATTGGAATGCCTGGAACAACAAACTCCAACGCATCAAGCGACTGCTATTGTTCTTGACGTTACGTAGTTATGATAAGGGTTTGTGGTCAGTTTCCACTACAAATTCTTTGCCTTTATAAATACATTTTAAATTTACAAATTCCCCAAATGATAGTGAGTCCTCTTTCTCAATTACCGCGTAATTTTTATCACGCGCAAGTAATTTTCTGCTTGCGTAAGCGATGGGGAAGCTTTCGCCGTTATCCTCATTTTGGAGGTGGACACACCCTATACCGTTACTACTCTACCAAATAGTTTGTCCGAGTTAGGGAGGCGGAGGATAGGGGCGGATGCCAAATTCGCAAAGTGGGTCGGAAACAGTCTCAAAGTTGGGTATGCAGCGACGATAGAATGATACAGAGCCTATGGAGGATCGCAGCTGCTTTTTATTAGTGGGTGACGGCATGTCCACGATGGCCCGGATCTTTTTTTTGCTGGGGGGCTATATGATTATTCCCGATATGGAAGCCGAGGTAATCGATAGTGCCAAAGGCGAAGTGGCACTGCCGGGGTCAATTGTCAAGTTATGGTCCCGGGGGTGGTTCCCCTCCCACAACTGGGGAGAGGAACCCTTCCTTTATTTTGAATACATAAAAAATTCAAAGAAAAGTAAGTAAACAAAAATTACCTAAAAAAATTTATGTTGGAAAAATAAGGAAAAGCTGTATAAAATTAACTTGAACCAAAAAGGGAGGGAAGGGAGGGCGATGCGGAGAGTAGATTACTTGGTGACACGCTGCTAAAACTGCCGTGCCGCCTCTTTAAGTCACGCTCTTATATACCCCAAGACCGTTGTAACGGTCGAAAAGGCTCAGATGGAACGGATGTGTTCCAGGGTGGTTAGTTGTATATTGTGCTCAAAGTGGGTAGCACAACCGAGTATCTCGGTGATGACGTTATCAAAACGACTCAAGAGCGCTTGCAGTTGGTCCTTTTGACGAGATGGTAACTGGTCGCATATCTTAATTTCCGCAGGCGGGGAATTATTAAAGTCGGGCAAGAAATACAACGGGTATTCCTTGTCTTATTCACGCAGGCGACTTGGATTGCGCAAAAGGGGTCCAGGGGGTAACCAGATTCAATTGGGGATTCTTGGTCGATTGCAACTATCTGGTTGATGCTCGCGCCCCGATGGTACCGCTTGAGCAAATTAATATGGAAACGCTTTCTTACCGAGGGGGTTTCAATAAGGTAATCGACGGAGCCACGCTTCTCGACTATGGGGTAGGGGCCCTTCCACTGGCTCAACAATTTGTTGTTGTCCGTGGGGACGAGAAGCAAAACTTCTTCTCCGGGGATAAATTTCTTTTCTTTGGACGTCTTATACTTGTCAAAATTGACCTGGGCGTTTTGAAATGCAATTTCGGCGCACTTTTCCAGCTTCTTTCTTAAATCCAGTAGGTACGGATAAGCAGTCTGGATATTTTTATCCAATTTCTGATTGGAATATAGTTCCTTTAGGATACTCAGGGGCCTTCTGACGTTTCTACCATATAAAAATTTAAAGGGAGAGAAACCTAAAGTACAGTGGAGAATTTCACGGTAGGCGAAGAGGGCTACTGGAAGGTAGCGGTGCCATTCAGTAGGCTGATCTGCACACAACTTCCTGAGAATAGCCTTGAGGCTTCCATTTAGTCTTCGCACATTCCATTCCCACTCGGGTGAAAAGGAGTGGTAAACAGGGGCTTGAGAATCATAATTTACCAACGTACTCTATTAATTCGGAGGTCAATTGACGACCACGATCCCAGAGTATTTCTTTGGGCAGGCCCACACGGGAAAAGATGGAAATAAGGTCTTCGGCGCAGGAGATGCTATCGATTTTCTTGAGGGGTACGGCCTCTGGAAATCGAGTTGCAAAGTCGACCAGCGTTAAAACGTAACTATAGCCTTTCCTCGACTGGGGGTGGATCGGTCCGAATAGGTCGATAGCTACCCGAGAGAAGAGTTCAGAGATTAGAGATCCCTTATGCAAGGGTGCCGGCCTGACTGTCCTTTTATGGCCGTATTTTGGCAAATGGCGCACGAACGACAATAACGAAGAATTTCGTCGGTCGCGCCAGGCCAATAAATATATTTGAAGATCTTCTGATCGGTCTTTGTGTGAGTAAAATGACCAGCAAATAGGCTATCGTGAGCCGTCTGCAGGATTGAAGAGACGTGAAAACGGGGTACTCATAGTGTGCGGGACTCGGTATCGCTTTCCTGGATGCACACTCAATAGAGGAGGTCGTCCTTGACGAGGAAGGAAAGCCCCTAATTCCCTCTAACGGTTTGGTGGGTCTTATTCTGGGCTTTGGTCCACAGGGGAAGAATAGATTCACATTCCCTCTGGCTTTTGGCAAAGTCATGGGCCATCGCACTGTGGAATTCGGGAGCACACGGGGGTTCCAGAGGTGTAGGGGCTTTCAGTTCCTACTTCGCGTGGAAACGTGTAGTAACGGGTTAAGCCACGGGGGCGGAAGAAACCTAGGGGAACAAACCAATTAGAACATAGCAAAACTTGATGAGGGCTGCCACGACTTCAGTCCAACAAGTAAAATACACGCATTCAATGTAGCAGAGAACAATGGTAATTTATTGGAGCACTCAAAGTAATCATGCAGTGCGGCAAACTTATCTTCGTACGGAGCCACAGGGGAAAGTAGCGCATTAGATACAACAATGCACGTGCACCCTGTATCATGGACGAGGGTGGAGATTCGGCACCCATTCACGGCTCCAGTTTCAAAATTGGAGAGCCCCCAGGGGTACTTTTATCGAACAAAAAGTTCACCTGGTAATCAGACGTATTTGGCGGGTTCGAAGAAGAGGGGGCTTTATTTTATGAAGGTAGGGGCGTAGAAGTGGCACTGACATGGTGTAGTTGGTGAGTTTTAAGGGCAGTTGGATCTCACGTAGCCAGGAACTCAACAGGAATAGCACACGATGGTCATCCTGGGAAACGACGAAGCAGTGGAATTAAGAGAAAAGGGCTTAACATCAAAGTGGTCCGACGAGAAGAGGGGTTTGGGTTTGGCAGGCCCAGTCACCTTCATGAACATATTCCCATTATTAGAAACAAATTTGTTCTTGCTGGTTTTGGATTTAGGAGATGAGGGTTCTGATTTCTTCCCTTCTTCCGGATAGCAGTTGTGGCTAGCCGCGTAGACGTCTGCCTCCTCGATGCATTCCTTAAGAGTATGGCACCTCCGGTCCTTCAGGAAGGATCTAATTTCCGAAGGGAGCGCCGCAAGAAATTGGTCCTTGAGGGCGAAATCTACCAGGGCGTCGTATTCATTAGGCACCTTGGACGCGTCAATCCAAAAATTAAAATGACGCTGTAGGGAGTAGCCAAACTATCGAAAGGTCTGGTTAGGTTGAATGCGACAGTGCCTAAATTTAGCTTGATAGAAGCAGGGGGTCATGTTGTAAGTGGCGAAAAACTCGGCTTTTAACGATGAGTAATCAATTGTTGTTACGTGGGTTAGAATCACCTCGGCGTGAAGATTCGAGGCCATTCGAGAGTAGCGCTGTTTCCCCCACCCCGCAGGAGGGAGCATCGGATATATATAGGGCTCCTCTTCCATGTGGTAGACACAGAGTTGAGGAGTCTCGCCCGGACCCAAGAATTTCCCCTAGTTCCAAGTCAGGTGCTAACGACAAAGCAAAGTGACGGCTGAACTATTTGTGTCTTGGAATTAGCCCCAGCCAGTGAGGTAATTCTATTTGACGATCGCTACCGAGCGATTTTTCCGACTCCAGTCATCAACTCCTGTCGAAGCCCTCTTCGTTCGTTCCTCGTTTTCAGGTGGCCGAAATACTTTCCCCTGGACCGGGCATTACCGCCTCCCCTCCCCTTTTTGGAGAACCGTCATCACTTTAACTTCCTGCTCAGAAGCTCCGAGCGCCCTCGCCCCACGTGCAGAAGACATCCGTGAATAATTACCCCGACGTCTCACCCGGAATCCTCCGTAAGCCAACCCTTCTCCCCCTTCAGTAACCCATTTGAGTTAATTCCCCCATTTGAATAGTCTCCTCCTGTAATACATTAAATTTTAACTTCATAGTCTGATGCATAACTACAATTCACCCCTTCGTTTACCGATGTAATTTTGGCCCATTAATTCTCTGATGTAATTTTGCCTATTTATTCTCTTATTTTTGTAAATAAAATTATATTTTTGTACATGCCTCTTTAAATAACCTTGAGCTTTGCCATTGCCCATATTTTACCTGACCTCGTTGCACTCTTATCTCGCTATTCCGCCCGTCGAAACTCGTGGTGTTCCGTCTCTTTGTCGTTTCGCCTTTAAGTTATTGGTCCCTCCCCTATAGATATAATATTGTATTGATGTAATGTAATGTCATACCAAGACAATGAGCTATACACATACTTGATTTAAACTGGTCTTTAGCAGCTAAGGGGGAGGGGGGAAGACGTGGTGAGTACAGTCACCGTACAAACAAACGGACAATATTGCCTGAGGGACGCTCGAACGAACTTGAGCGAGGCTAACGCTGGGAGGGAAGGGGGGGGGGGCAGAGAAAAACCTTACACACAAGAGTTGTTGCGCGTAGCTGTTACCTCAAAGATTTGGTTCAAGGGAGTAATCCTTGCCTTAGCACAAAGTTCAAACAATAGTCTCTGGATAATGACTACTACGGGGGTGAACTTATATCTTGCTTTCTAACAACACGAATTGAGATTGAGCGCGCTGTGTTCGAGGAGCATGGGAATCGGGTCGAGGTAGACTCACGTGAATTAACGAGAATACTGAGAGTTTGAGGGATTCTGCGAGAATTGTGCAGAGTCCAACGGGACACGAATAACGGGTACCGACGGGAGTGGACGGAGGATACTGGCGTGGTAGGGAGGACGGCAGATACTGCCTTCCAACTCTGGTGCCGGAGTATTTATAGGGGTCAAATGGGGTTTTACCCCCCCTCCCTCCGTTCGAAAGGGATGGTTCTAGGGTCAGACGCATCGGCAGACGAGAATAGACTCGGCCTTTTAGCGCGAGTGCGAGAAGGTTCTTAAGACCACGAGGCGAACTTTGTCCGACTTCAGATGGGACCTTCTGGGCTCTCACACTTGTCGCAGATTTCTGTGATTGCCGCATTTCAGGTCATGTCGGCGTCTCACAGCGTCTAATAATTTCGCACCTCCATTAGCGCAAACAAAATGGGTCGCCCAGGTGTCTGTTGTCTCTTCCTCTATTGAAAGGCGAGGAGGCGCGTATCTTCCTTCTCTCTCTCTCTCTCTCTCTCTCTCTCTCTCTCTCTCTCTATCTCTCTCTCTCTCTCTCTCTCTCTCTCTCTCTCTCTGTGATCTCTGATAGAGTGAAAATTATCCAAATCCTTTATCAGTTGACTCCTTTTGAAAGCCTGTGCGATGAGAACTTTCACACAACATACTGTGGTTTCATCTCTATTTTTTAAAATTATAATTGAGAAACTTTTCATTATATTTTCTTATCCTATTTGATGTTATCCGAAGAGTAAAACTGAAAATTATTGAAAAACAGATAATATGATTTTAGCATATTATAGACTTTAACATTGCTATTTATAAAGAATGTGATGCAAAAAGGAACTCACGAAAAATTGAATAAAATAAAAAAATACTAGAAAATTTATGACAAATCACAAAACACTTCCCTACCTTGGTGGTCGAAAGTTGTAAGCCTACTAACATAAACAATGCACTTCTATTGACCCACAGTAGAGACACTATTGATATGACACCAGGTCAGTCGTTACGTGACGGTGACGGCTTCCATATCAAGGCTGACACTCGTGGTGGGTGTTGCTAGCCGTTGGAATCCTTGCCCGTTGTACACTATTGACAACTTAAGACATGATCTCCAATATTTACATTTTATTGTATATTAAGAAACAAAGTTATTTGTTTAAAAAATATAATTTTCCTTGCTTATCGAATAATAATTTTATTTTTGGGGTGCATTTTTATTTTTGAGCTTGTATTACCCCCGAGATTTTCATTTTTACACTATTTTGGATAATTTACTGCAGTTCACCGACCTCTGCTCTACTACGTCATCAAGAGTGCTTCGGTAAATAAATTTAAATGCAGGAGAGATGACAGTTTATTGGCGTAAATTGTAACTTAAAGTCCTCAAACCTTCAACGAGTGTACGCAAATTAGTAGCACCATACATCAACGCTACCTAACAATACTCCACTCACTCCACACACCTCTTTTGTGCAATATTAAGTACTAAGCTAAACATCATCTTTCTACGCCATTACCCATGGAGTCGATGGGATGCTGTCTCGGCCATTCAGAGGTCTTACCAAGACAGAAGGTCCCAAACACGCTCCCCCCTCTTCATAAACAAATCTATGTAGACCTATCTTGCACGATATCACCCATTTATCTCTCAGTCATCTCCTTTCACAAACATTCACATAATTAACTCACATCATTCCGACGAACTCTGAACCTGCAACTCTACTACTCACCGACCGGTAAAGGAGGAAGGAGTCTACTAAGTTGAAGAGAAATGCCACCGAACTACATCTGTACAATCTATAGCCACCACGAATAGCATTTTTCAGGAATACGGTCACCCCAAGCCCTGCTAGGAGGGCCAACTAGCTCTGTCCAGACCGCCCCAACCACAAAAAAGCACCCCTTTTAGAAAAGTATTTTCTAAAGAGCTTTTTTCCAGGTTTATCATTTTAACCTGACTGCCTAACTCCTCCTATTCCTTGCACTGTCATGATCTGCTCTGTGAATGTGGACTATATATATAACCCCCCCTAGTTACAACTCTATTTCGTTTTGTTGGAGACTTCCGGGAAATGAGATATGAGTCTTAGCCCACTGCAGAACCCGAAGTCGAGAGGCATCTTAGAATGGGACGGAATTACAATATGTGGAGAGGGTATTTTGCCTACCCTGTGGCCTGGCCAGGACAACAGAGGGACAAACAACTCTCTCTGTGCATGCGGGAAGTAATTCTAAATAACAAAAAAAAACATTTAGGGGGTGGTGCCCCTGGGAGAAGGTCGTTGATTCCGCCTTCAACTTAAATTAAATCCGCCATATTTTTACATCTTCCGAGGAGTCCATCCAGGTCTACACTCACGTTTACCCATCACATCCTGAGTTTCGTTCGTAGGGTTGGTCAACGACGAGGTGAAGGTCTTTTTTACGTACAGTCTATTTTAGCTCATCAAACGTTATGGCGACGGATACTACCCTTAGTTTACTCCACATAAACAACAAAATATGCACACGCAGACCTGCCATATTACTATTGAATTCCATCAGCCTACACCCTCTCAACAATAGACTCCGCGTTACAGGCTACCATACCTTCCTTGCACCACAGGCGCCGCAACTGGGATCAGCGATCCTCGTAAAGTACTTTATATATCACACTCTCATAGACACTCAAGACAATTCTTTTCTAGCCTACAAGGTACGCACGAACACTGGCCCTATTCTAGCGGCAACCCACTACAGCCCATGCTGAAAACAACTACACAGCCATCCCACTGAGGGTTCTGTCAAACCACAACCTTCCATTCTTTTTTGGGAGGGACCTGAAAGCATACCGTCCAATACTATTTTCGAACATCATTAATGATGCAGATAGGTATCTGACCGGTGCCTTGCAGCGATTCGGCTGCGAGAACATTGGCCCGGATTTCCCCACATCCTTCCGGCATCGCGAAGAGAC
Organism: Ceratothoa steindachneri; assembly: GCA_963969495.1. Classification (NCBI taxonomy): domain Eukaryota; kingdom Metazoa; phylum Arthropoda; class Malacostraca; order Isopoda; family Cymothoidae; genus Ceratothoa; species Ceratothoa steindachneri. The sequence goes on along the minus strand of OZ018320.1, from coordinate 25,474,791 downwards.
TACATCCCCAGTCATAGTTATCCGCAATGTCCATACCATTCACTTCCACACCCACCTAGCCCCAGGTCCCCACTTTCTACTCGACCACATTCTTATATGCCTTATACTATCCTCTTCACCAATCCAAATAATACCTGCCCTCTACGACTACACTAACCCAAACTGAAAGGAATTCAAATCACAGATAACCCCGAACATGCCACAAAACCTCAAACTCCAGAACATTAACCCTACACATATATCCAACTACTGGAGTACACTCATGGACAACATAAATACTTCACGCAACATACACACACCATGCAAAACATAAATATGCATTAAACACTTTACATTCTCCATAAACACATAAATACTCATTACACAATATAACAACTACTACAACATAGACTAAGGACATTATAACATCAGACTCTTACATACTCGCAACCTACAGCACGTGCAGCTAGATCGATACTGCCAGTGGCGCGAGGTGACCCGTATCGCGAGTAACGCTCGCTGCACTGACCATTCCTTCTTCTGGCGGCGCGTGAAGAGCATTTTGGGCACGGACCCACCTAAACTAATCACCCTCCAACATAATAGCCGCGCACTCACCGACACTATTGATATCCTCGACGACATTATGTCTCACTGAGATACGGTGTACACACACACACACAACTCATTCAAACCACACGCACAAGAGCACTTCTAAGAAGTCCAGGAATGGTGTCCACGCTGATGAGCTTGGGTCGCCTCCCCCTGATACAAATGAAGGTACTCAACAGCACTACAAAAAAATCCAAAACATCCAAACAATTAAAGGCCTATTGCTTTGTTAGAGAACCTAGGCAAGATACTTGAGCGTATGGTCAACATCCGTCTCCGGAATTTTCTGGAGATGAGGGATTGGTTCTCCGCCTGCCAATATGGCTTCAGGAGAGGCCAATCCACCTAAGCGGTTGTGACCATCAATAATTTCATCATACAAAAAGCACGACAAAAGAAAACACTCTCCATCAGTAAGTACATCGTGGAAAAGGCCTTCCATAAGGTGTGATATGAGGGACTTTGTTTGAAACTAACCAGCTTTCTCTCTGCACCAGAAGGTTTCTCTCCCTCACTACCTTGCCGACCAGAGGTGTCACATAAATACAATAACACAACATCATGCCTATTCACACCACTCACAGGCGTACCACAGGGTAGCGTGCTGGCACTCACACTCTACATACTCTACACCAAAGACACCCCACACCCACCCGAAAACTATAGACATACGTACATACTGTCCTACGCCGACAACGAGGTCATTGTCGTTTGTTTGCCAGGGCTCAAACAGAATCGCGCGACATGCACAAATACTCATTGATAAAAAGACATTATGAAGGTAAGTGGCTCATAGCTACGAATCATCAGAATACATAGATACACTCTACGGCGCACGCAATCACTACAGGCACAACATACGAATATACACACACGAGCTCAAACCACTAACACCCAACAAGACTCACATACACACCTCACACAAAAATTCTAGGGGCAGCATTTGACAAGCTACTAAAATTCTACACACCAAAAAAACATACAAACATATGCCAAACACATATATCAATCCTGATATGAATAGACTGAGTACGGGGTGATAAGTAAGATCAGAACTAATCAAGGGATTTCCAGAGACGCCAGGGAATTTAACAATACGATGAGGAAGAACAGAGTGATCTACAGTATCAAAGTCCACCGAGAGATTGATAAGTACTAAAAGGGACAGGCCAGTGGCATCCGCTCGAATAAGACGGTCATTTACATTTAGGATATGATTCAGTGTTGTGTTCAGCCTTGAAGATGAATTGAAACACCTCAACATTGTTCGAGGGGGACTTCTCTTCAAAGTTTCTTGTATCCACTCGGTTCTTCATTTATCTTCTGGGTTTTTTTTTTTTTTACTTTGATCAATTATTCGTGTCACATCTCATTCCGCCTTCTTGCTATACTTTCAGCTGCATCTTCCTCACATGCTTATCTACATTACTAAGTATATGTCACCCCCCCTTCCTCCTCCCATCAAACACATAATCAGCTCTTACAGCATTTATTGAACTATTTTTGCATCTACTCTATTCCTCTGTTCATACTTACTTCTTCTCTCCCATACTGAAGCTTTCTCACCTTAACCCCTTCACTGATTCCGTCCACCTTCATTTTTAGTCTTCCTCCTTTATTTGAAACTTCACCTTTGCTAGTCACCAGCCAATTTAATCTTGCACAACATACATGTTGTTAAAGATTTCTATACTCGTAAATCTCTCACCTTTAACACCAAAACACCCCTCAATTTCTATTTCCACGCCATGGCATTTAAGCCTTTCAATTATAGTCGATGCTATCTCCTTAGGTCTCTATTTTGTGTTTCATTTGACTTATTTTTATTTACCGTACTGGTTTGTGGGCATTTTGCTTCTTTTGTTCTTTTATTATTTGTTTTTCATTGTGGGCACTTTGCCTCCTTTTGTTCTTGTTTAATTGTAATTCTCGTGGGTACTTCGCCTCTTTTTAAAATTATTTTTCATTTTTCCTTTTCAGTGTCTGGTATTTTAATTGTAGATGGGCATTTCGCCTCTTTTGTTCTTGTCTTGTATTTGTTAGTTTTTTTTTTGGTCGTGATCAGGTGAATATTCAATTTGAAATCTCTCGGGGGCATGTTCTTCCACTCGGGAATAGGGCTCTCTTGGTGGCGCGTCCAATTTAAATTCTTGGAATGTCTATGTCGGTGTCCATCTTTGGGAGTATTTCTTGTTTGATTTTGTTCCAGGTCTTTCTCCCTAGCCTCTGGAGTTCCATATGCAATGGCTTCAGTCCTACTCTTGCGTGCAGTTCTGTCTGCCAAATATGGTCCATCCTGTGCGCTCCAGCTATCAGCAGGGCGGCTTTGTTCTGCACTCTCTGCATTTGCCTGGGAGAGTCAGAACTCGCGGCCTGCATTACGACTGCCGGGTACACCAATGTTGAGCAATGTCCAGGAGCAGTGTACAGCCTTTTGATGTTATTTGAGCTGAGGTGTTCAAATTTATATATTTTTCCAAGCTCTCTCTTGGTTAAGGAGATTCTATTTTTAATGTGCGCCTTATGTCCGGTTGAGGTGATGCACGGTTTACTAGTAGAATTTGGAACTTTCGGTGGTTGGTTTTAATCTTCCACTTTCTTTCGTATCGATTGATGTTTTCGATTTCGGTAGCTGTCTCCCTTGCTTGAACTCCAGCCTTCTTATAAGTACTGGGGATGATTTGAGTGATGTCATCTGCAAACTGCAGATACATCACATCCTTCCCAACTAGAGCAGGTAGGTCTAATGTGTACACTAGGTACAGCAGTGGACTCAGACAGTTATTTGTGGAACACCCGCCTCAAGTTCAAATTTGGGCCTTCTGTAGCCCTCGATTGAGATTTGAGCTTTTCTCTCCATGATATAATCGCAGACGACCCTTTCCAGGATCGGGATTAGCTGGAGGCCCAAGATCTTGTATTGTAAACCTCTCAGCCAAACCTTATCGAAGGCCTTTTGAGCATCTCACATTACCACGTCTACGTATTTCCCTTCAGCTTTACAGCGGGCGAGTTTTTCGGTGAGAAGGGCGAGGGCTGTATCAGTCCCCCTACTCTTGCAAAACCCGTGATACTGAGGGTTGCGAGCTTCCAAATCTGTTAGCTGATCTTGTAGCCTGTTTGCTAGAAGCTTCTCGTAGACTTTGCTTATGAACTCGAGGAGGGATATTGGCCTGTAATCCACCAGCCGATTGCTTGTTTATTGCCTGCTTCAGTTCCTCACTCAGGTGACGTAGTAGCGAGCTTCTTTCCCGATTTGTACCTGCTCTTCTGATTTCTTCGTACACCTCTCTGTGTTCCCTAGCGATCTCTTTCATATCCACGGTCCATCTGGGTTGTGTAGGAATTTTGTACCCTTTCATAGGTACACACTCGCGGTCAGCCTCGATGATGCAGGCTGTTATCCTCTCCAGCTCCCCGTTGATCTCTTCTAATATTGCTCCGCTTGGGTTTGCTGGTTTATATCTGCCTAGGATTTCCCTATAGCGTTCACAGTTGGCCGAAGCGTAGTTTTGCGAGAGGGACCAGAAGCTGGATCAGTGCGAGTAAGATGGTAATCAAGTTTGCTATATGTTCGCTGGGTATTGTTGGGCCAGGCTCGCTATGGCAATTGAGTGGAAAGCCGTCACTTGCATTATTTTTGTGGGCTTTGTCGCTGCTCGAGAGGTGATATAGGTCGGAAAATCCGGTCCTATCCTCTGGATGTTCTTTCGACGCATAATCATTTCCAAGTTATGGCCACTGTTGTTCGTGTTCCCATAGTTAGCCGTTCGACATCTTGCATTGAGGTCTTCCCAGAAGAATACCATTCTGCCGTGGTCGAACAGGGTGTAGAAGTTAGTGAGGGGCAAGTACAATCGTTGAGGTGGTTGGTATGCTGCCGCTATCACGAGGTTGCCTACTAGTGTGGGCAACTCCACTGCCACAAAGGACTCGTCCAGTTCTGGAATGTATCTGAACGATATATTCCTTTTGATGTCAACGGCAGCACCAATTATGTCTATCTTAGACAAGACATAGTTGGAACGAGACTAGATGAATGGCAGTCCAGTTCACTTTAGCTCACTTGCCCCGATGAGGGGGGCTGTGGGGTAGGTTTAGGTCGACATAATTCGACTATTAGAGACTATGTGTATTAATCCCTCTCTTAAATCCACGTAGGGGAAAGTAAATGAAGTTTTCTTCCTTTATCGGTGATGAGCTTCTTCAGAGTAGCGTGATTTTTCTAAGTACGAATGTCAGGCATAAGTTAAACTAACCGAGAGGAAAGTCGCCAAAAAGACGACCATATAAGTAACATTTTATTAGTTAATTTTATGGTGGGAGATTAAGCAAGTTCTTTATTTTAAAAATAAAATACAACCATATATGGGCAAGCACTACACGCCTAGTGTTTTAATACAATTCCAAATCATTTTAAAATTGATATTACAATTCTGAAGCAAAATTCCTATTAACTATACTCAAAAATCAGCGTTAATGCACTTATGAGGACTTAAGCTTTCAAGTAGGCCATATCAAAATGCAGTTTACACAATTTTAAGATGTCATTTAGTCTTCGTAAAAATGGAATTTGAGGTTTAGAACTAATATCTCCTTGTGAACCAATTCTAGGATCTTGGCAGGATTACATAAAATAAAACAAACCTAGACCCAAGAAGGGGGCTAATGATAAGAATCCGAAGAAGCCAGTTTAGTTTCTTGACAGGTAGAATAGAAGGCAGAGGAGAAAAAGAGAGAGAATGAGAAATGTATATGGATGGCTAATGAGAGAGAGTGCGGTGGTTTGTGAGCAGGAATATTGTTATAACTCACGATCACCTGAAATGAAATGAATTCCATGGTTGCTAACGCCATTGAAGGCACGGCACATCGGTAAGTTTAAGTCTAGCAATGGCCATTGATAGTAATATTAACCGGATATTACAAAAATCCTGTTACACTTATTACGGCGCTCTCATTGAAGGACACATTAATAGTTTTAATGCCGCTAGACACCTTTTTGATACTGTTTTAACATATAAATCTGTGTTTAAATTGTAATATTAATCAATGTCTCCATCCTTAGTGGCGAGCACCCTAACCTTGGCGGTGCGGGCCGGGGCACCGTTGTACTGAAAGAAAGACGTAGTCCTCCTTCTTCCTAATCTTTTTCGCTCAGAGCAGGACTTTCTTGGCCAAGGTGTTCCTGCACTCAGCCGCGAACTATACCAGTGGCATCTTCTCGCTCTTCTAAGCCACGACGCCGAGCATCATCACGGAAGCCGGGTGTTTGGTCGTGGAGACGTAGCGGAGGACCTCGGAGACTTCCTGGCCGAAGCTTACCACTCGGTCGTTCTGCTTGTTGATGACCGGATCGACCGTGAAAGTTTTTTAATCAGAAAGAAAACGAGAATTTGATTGCCATGACTCTTCAAGTTGTTGAGAAGATGAGGACAGCGCCCTCGACGTTCTTCTCGCATACGGTCAATGGACAAAGGCCTTTCCGCGCACCTTAAGCTCTTGCCGCCCTCCGTATTGCATGCCCTGGACACCGTGGTCTCTGAGATGTTCTTCTTCGCGAGCGCTTTCGAATGCCTTTCTCACAAACAAACGGTTGACAACTTGAGGTCTGTTTGAACGAGGTCGATCTTTGAGATCTTCCCCGTTATTGAGCCTCTCTGCATCACTCTGTGGGCGGTCATCCGTTTGACGTTGAGCCGCTTAACGATGTCGGACTTGTTGTGGCCCACGCGCAGGAGAGCAGAGATCTCGATTCTTTTCACTTCCATCTCGACACACTTGCACACAATGGAAAAGGCGTTTTAATGACACATGCAGGAACATTTTCTATCACCCACGTAACCTCTCGAAAGATAAAATACCTGAGTATAACAGAAGTTTTGCCAAACCCGGTAATCTAGTCCTACAAATTTTCACTTATTTTTGGTCATTTACAAAACGACCTTGTCCTAACTTTCATTTATAAAAAGGTGCAAAATCATTTTAACACAAAACTAAAATGGAGAGAAAGAAGAAACGAAGAAAGTGACACACAACATAGTTTGGCCATCTTCTTAATTCACTAGACGTCATGCTTCAACATAGAAAACATATAAGGGGTGACGAAGACTACGTATTGGCTCGGGGTTGCTATAGATGGTACTATTTCACCCCTATTAATCTAGATTTCTTCCGTTTGATTAAAAACATAGGAGAAATTAAACACTCATCCTTATCAAAAATGCAATCATCCTTCGCTTCCGTGAGGATCGTATGGCCTGTCAACACAGAGCTCTCAAGCGTATATATTGTCTTATTGGCATGTGTGAATGAGTGTTGTGCAGTTATATAATATATTTGGCAATTTCTAGTGTGTTATGCAATTATGTCTGTTTTTCTATGCAATATTCATTAATTCACTAGATGAGTAAACACTAAAATGTTTAGTTAACAAGTTTAGGACTAATATGACTTATTATTTCATTCAAAAAACATAAGAAACATTGTTAAGAAGTGAACATTAAACATTTGTGGCACACAGCAACTAAACCAGTAATTTACAGTAAAATGCTCCAGAGTATATTAGTGTAAAATATACAATAAAATACTGCCAATTTGACGGCACTATTTTACATTGCTCCAAGCTCCAATGCATGCAGTAGGATCGGCGGCTATTTATCTTTCACTATTTACATTTCGTCTGATTTCATTACCTTTTTTCACAGATTTCTACTTAGTAAATCTCTACGTGGTGCGACCTTTGTACTTTAAATTCAGAGGAAAAATCTTGCATTCTTCGGAGATTATAGAGAACAATACATCGACCCGAATAGGTCATGTGTCCTAAGAAGTACAAAATAGGTTAGACGTTAAGATAGTGAGAGACCGAAAATTGTGTATTTCAAATTGACAGATGAATGGGGATAAATTTTGCGATTATTTCAATTTACGTGGAACCGAGATTTAAACCGTGGAGAAAATTAAGTGAATAACGGATGGAGCCCATGACTGGAAGGAATCCCATGGTCAACATCGCATGGCGGGGTACTATTGTGGCAGAATTATTTCTTGATTCCGACGCGGGGTGCGGGAACATTGGTCTAAAATCCTATAAAATACACAACTGAGGACTATTATAATTTCCTTTTTGACCGTACTTGTCAGATTCCATTATATTTAAATTTTATAGCATTCTTTTTCTCTCTTTTGTACAGTGAGTTCGGTGGGGAGGCTAAAATGCAACCGGCAAAGCGTCTGGGAAAGGTGTTTAAGCGATACCCTCAGTGCAATTTTCATTTTATGCCTGTTAACAATTCAACTTCTCAATCACACGGAAAAAAACTCCTCGGAAAACTTCGATCGTCTTTAGTGTACCAATTTCAGTGTGTAGGCTGCCAAGCCAAAACCCCTCTTCAACTCCAATTGAGGACCATCAAACATGGAGGATTCTTCCCCAACACAAATAGGCCCCTAGAAAACCCAGAATATTCATTGATACGAAATCACTTTGGATCTTGTAACCTCATGCATGTATTCCAGACAGAGAGTTCTTCCCTTTGGATTCGTGCTCCAACAATCATGATTTAGATATTTTGGAGTCGTTATATATTTTGAAGTTCTCTCCGAAACTTAATTACCAACACTGCTCAATGACCTTATAAATTTGCTAATATCTGACTAACATTTTTTTTTAAATTATACAACCAACCAACTTCTAATACAGAGTATTTAAGCCCCAATTTCTTAACACTGTCGTTTAATTTAGTGATATCCAAATGGCAAGAGAATTTTATTCGTTTGTTTGTTTTAACTCGTATTTATTTTTTCTCTTCACTTGGATAGGTACACTTATTTATTTAAAGTTTATTATTTCCAATTGATTATAATAATATATTGCTTATTAATTTATTTTATGTATTTGAAATTTTGCCATAATTGCCGAAGAAGTACACAGATGATGTACGAAACCTCGAAATTGAATAAATGTTCCAATTCGTCGTGTTGGTATTAATCTTTATGCTTGGGGTTCCCAAGTAATAGGCCAATCAGCAGAGCTAAGCGTTGCGGCAATTTCTGCGACTTTGCGCCTTTGCCGCACTATGAATTTCGAAGTCGCAAACGTTTTGAAAAAGTCAGACTAAGCAAAGTCGCACCACCAAAAGTTTACAATAAATACCTGGCGCCGCTAGTCCTGCTAGTTTATGCAAGTTTAGCAAAGAAAATTAAAAATTTTATTGCAAAGTTAAAAGTTAATATTTATATATCAGATGCACAGCGACCAGCTCCCTCAGCTCTCTGCCGCCATTGAGGGGCTCAACAAGCACGGCCGCTCCCAGTCAAGGGAGAGTGAGGCCCGCAAGAAGCGCCAGATGTGCTTGGAGGAGAACTTCAGGGCTAAGTTCAACAAGGAGAGGGCCAGGCAGTGTTACAAAAGGTGAAAAAAATTCAGAGAAATAATAGTAGCTATTTTAACTTTAATTTTTTAACTAGTGAAATAGAGTCTTAGAGTCTTGATGTTTTAAAACATTTTTACTAAAAATTTAAAATATATTAATTTACATATTTTATCTTTAGGTGGTTAATTGAGACGACGCCACCGGGTCTAGTTGACCATCCCAGCACCAAGAGGATGTTCTACCTCATTAACCCTGAGTTCCAGCCCACATCCAGGAGGACGGTGGGCAGGGACATTGACAAGCTGCTGGAAAGGGGGAGGACTCGGGTGGTCAACCTGCTCTTCCACCAGAAGTAAGTAGCCACTACTGCCGACAGCTGGACCGACCACAACAGAGCCTTCTTGGGGAGGACAGTCCACCGGATTAACAAGAACACCCTCAAGAGGCGCCATGCAATTCTGGCGTGCAAGGAAGTGAATAGGCTCTCGACGATATACCATATATAACTATTCGTTGAAGGAATTATTCTAATATTTCGAGTGCGTGGTAATTTGATTGACCGAGGTTAGTCCAGGAGGCGGGGGGGGGGGGCTGTAGAGGCTTATTTATCTTCAATATGCTTAAGAAGTAGAACGGAGCACATTATCATTAATAAAATAGAGTTTTATTAATTAAACTATCAACAACACACACAAAAAATGTTTACATAGACGGAGAATGGAAAGGGTCGTGGGAATATCTGACTAATCCGAGTATTAAGATTTAGAGAGATTTAAAAAGGTAAACAAATAAAAATTAAAAGGCGGGGAATGGTTCGCTAAACCATTTAAAGCACAGGGTAGCGTTCACAAAAGGTTAGATGATTAAAGGTAATGCTCAGCTTACGTAATTACAAAGTTTTTGTGTAGAGGAAGACGATGCGAAGGAATCTTCGGTCCACTGGTGATTTCCAGCAGAAGGGTTCTTCGGGGGGTTGTCCTTAGCGAAGGGGAATGACTGTCTTCGAAGAGGGAGAGCGAAGTGGGGCTCGGAAGTATGAGCGATCTTTGTGACAGCAAATCGGGGATGTTCTAGATGAACAATGGAGGTTATTGTTGAAAACAAGCGTTCTCTTGAAGAACGTTAAAAGGGGGGGATTAAATTATCCTGACGTGATGTCTTGGGAACGAGAACCGTTTCTTGACAAACGGGCTTGAAGAACAATGGCTGTTCTAACGTTGTTCTCTTTCTGAACAACAAGGGGATGGGGGGTGAGGACCGTCTCTTGTCAAACGGGCTCAAAGAACAATGGCTGTTCTAATGTTGTTCTCTTTCTGAACAACAGGGGGGGGGGGTTATAACTGTCTCTTGTCAAACGGGCTCAAAGAACAATGGCTGTTCTAACGTTGTCCTCTTTCTGAACAACAGGAGGAGCCTTGTTAACTTGGCGTCTCGAAGGCATGAACCTTGGCACTCAAGGGATATTGTCCCCTTCTGGACAATAAGGTGGTTCTCGAGGTAGAGAGTTCCTATGTGCACAAGGGAGACCGGACCAGCGTGATGCCTCGCGAAGATAATCGGGATCTGATCTGCTTCAATCGGGGAAAGCTATGTATAAGTACCCAGAGCCGTCTCCATGGCGTAGGGGATAATTGAGTGGAGGACTTCGGGGGAATGCTCCGGTCGCGCCTGGGAAAATACCTTATCTGCCCATAAGCCTAACTCAATCTGGCGAGATCGACGTATGGAGGCGAAACGGGGGAATGAACCTCCTTGATTAAATATTGGCTAAGGTGGGCGATAACGCGCTCTGCTTCCTATCGCAGATGCACGTGGGTAGCATGTGTTTCTAAACATGTGATAGCGGCTGAATTTAAGCGTCTCAGACCGTTCTATCCCAAGTAAGGGGAAATTAAAAAGTTAAATTTTGTCATTCTTTACCTTAGGCGCTAAAAGCTATAAGTACCTATGCGTTATAAATTTAATTTATAAACTAAATCAATAATTATTGTCTTAGGGAAAGGCGGACGCACTAACTCCTTGGGAAACATATCACAGAGATTCACCATGACCTTAGCATCCATGGCAAGGTGGCGGCCACCACCACGGACAAAGGTGCCAACTATATGGCCGCTTTCAACGCCTTTCGCGAGGCCAACCAGGACCAAGAGGACCTTCTTGTGGACCCTGAGTACTCTGACCTGCAGGTTGTGGATCTCCAGGTGCGCCTGAGGGCTAGGGGGGACAACCCAAGTTTGCCGCCTCACCACCGCTGCAGGTACTAACAATAGTGGCATATAGCGCTAATATATTAAGAAATAGAGATTAAATTCATTTAACTAATCTTTAAATTTATTGAATATTTAAATATCTTATTGTTTCAGCCCCCACACAGTCAATATGTGGGCGACAACAGATGTTAGAGATGTCCAGTGCTGGAGCAAGTGGGAGTCAGAGTGAATGAGGACCACAACCAAGACCCAGGCCCTGTTGAACCTCCAGAACAGGTCCCCAGTGGCGGCCAACCAGATCAAAGAGGCCGCCAAAAGAAAACTGAAGACTCTAATGACGACTAAATACTACTATAAAATTTAAATTTAGCATAAGAAATTGTTGGCGATTATATAAAATTGGATTTTGTAAATTTACGATAATTATTTAAATAAAATGTTTTATTTCTACAGATGGAACTCCTTCTATGATTGCGTGGTGGTCCTGCTGGAGGTCCTGAGTGTTGGTGACCAGCTGGGTGCCATAAACACCATCCTGATCAACCAGCCCAAAGGGGTTCTCTCATCACAGAGGTGGACATCCAGGTAAGCATAAAGTAGCGCGCTAATAGCGATCACTATTTTAATATTTTTACTTAGAAATGGAATTTTTCTAAGTTTAATTATATGAGCTTAGTTAACTAAACATTATATTCATGTTCATTTTTCAGGTCTCAAAGAGTACAAGCGGGGGATGCAGCCTGTCGCGCTGTGCCTGGGCATGCTTCAGGGGGAGAGAAAGGCCTATATGGGCACCCTCCTCCCCAGCCTCTGGTTGATGAAGGCCAGCCTGGAGGAGCAGAGACAGAATGGCGGCCTGGTGTATGCCAGCCCCCTGCTGCAGGCCCTCCTCAGGGGCTATTAAAAGAGGTTTGGCCACCTCTTTGAGGATGGCGACCTCCTTATGGCCACAGCCGTACACCCAAGCCTCACCTCAAGTCCCTAGAGATCATTGCCCTTTCCAAGGTGGAAGAGATCAGGGACACGATTACCAGGGAGTTAAGGGCCGTCATCAAGCCCAGGGAGGAGAAGTAGCTGCATCGTCAGCCTGGCGAGCCAAAAGTGAAGGAACCCCAGGATTTGGACGCCCTCCTCTTCAACAGATTGTTTGCTAGAGGCTCGGTCAACCAGCAGCAGGATGTGAGGGAGGTCCTGAGGAAGTCCATGGAGGGGTGGGTGCCCTCTTAAGGCGAGCTGACCTGGTTTCTCTTCCCTACCAGCACAGGGAGGTGTGGGTGAACTTATTCATTAAGTACAATACATACTTCCCCTCCCCAGCTCTGCAGCTGTGAAGAGGCTATTCAGCACGGCCGGGGACGTCCTCAAGGCCAAGAGGTCCTCCCTGGATAAGGTCAACTTTGAGGAGCTTGTGTTCCTCAAAGGGAACATAGACCTTCTGGAAGAGAAGATGGGCCAGGAGGACATGGAGGAGGCGAAGGATGACCTGTAGATATTAGATTAGGATGTGTTTTAACTAAAAAAAAAAAAATAATAAATATGTTTTTCTGCCTTATAAAAGCATGTTTCGTTATCGCGCTAAAGTTTACTTTGTAATTTAGCGGAGTCGCACCGCGAAAAAAAGTCGCAGTCGATTAAAATCGCGCCCAACTATGCCTATCAGCACACTCATGAAATAGAAGAATAAAAAACGAAACAAAGTATAAAAAAATATGAATACGAAAAGAGAGAGAGAGGGAGAGAGAGAGAGAGAGAGAGAGAGAGAGAGAGAGAGAGACTGGGGAGAGGATTGGGGTCAATATATATATATATATATATATATATATATATATATATATATATATATATATATATATATATATATATATATATATATTCGACCCCCCGCCCCAAAATTTCCAGTGAGTGATTCCTGTGATATAAAAGTGTTGTTAAACAGAGGCGCTGATGAAAGCCGTTTCAGGGGAGTTCCATAAAGCCATGATTCAACTGTTCTTAAGCTTCAACGGTCCTCATTGAGGTCCTTCGAGTGGAAATTTAAGGGTGACACGTGGATGTCTCCATTTGTGGACTCAGGACAAAAGTCTCTCCAACGGAAAGAGGTCTACAACTCCATTTAAAACTAATTACCATCTGTCTACGTAGGCCTAGTGAGCCATTTGTGTAATATCCGTTCAAAAGATTTCTCGGGCCGTGATTATGCATCCTTCTTTTTTTAAATTGTCGCCATGTACCTCCAAGAAGTATTCGTCAAGGTTACTTTTCAGGGGCAAAGGTATTTTTTAAGGGTGGAGTTAGTGGCAACAAATGTTTCTCCGGGACGTTTTTATTAATGGACCTAACTCTCTCTTCCTTTGACGCCTCATCTCCCGACAGATGGCTTTTTCGCGATTCTTTTGATTTGAAGCTTCCAAGTAATCTAATCAGGTGTAAAATCCTCCCCCATTGAAATGCAATTAATTCCTTAACCAACGAATGTTCCCACTTTGTCCCGTATTCGTATACACTATTTTTTTTTTGAGTAATAGAAATACTTTATCATGGTTATTCGTAAGATTCGACGCTAGAATTGGTATGGCGGCCACAATCTCAATCCATTTACGCATTCCGCTACGTGGGCTGCAATGAAAGGTTGGAGAGAGAACTCTGTGCCTGATTCAGGATTCTTTTCGTACAGTAACCTTTTATATCCCAACATTCCTTCCATTCAAAGCTTCAGCTCTAAAGGATTACGTTGTATTTAGGTGGAGGTAAAGGAGGGCATTGGTTTATAAAATGCATTTTCCTCCGTTACCACTCAATGAAACAAAATGACATTAGGGTAGACAACCACTGTTCATTCTCTAATTCTAATTCGCCCACCCCACCATAACATTCCCATATCGGGATTTAAAATCTAGGGTTCATGGTTGCATCGCAAAAATATACAGGGTGAGGTGTTTTTTAATTTTAAATTGGAGATACATTTGAAAATAGAGGTTAAAATTGTAAGTTAAAAAGTGCAGGTCGAAAGTTGCAGCCGCGGGCAATTGGGAATGGACACTCCATCTCCTTACGAGGTCTCGTGTTTTGAGCTTTTGTGTGAGGGTGAAGGTGGAAGTGGGGGTGGAGGAAGAAAATACCATCTCGGGATTAAAGTACTAAGCATTGGATTCGGTAATTGATGAATTCTAACATGACCATCACTCGTTTTAGGTCGCGTGCACGCGATTCTAGAACTTAGTTTGTCGGTCAGTTGGATGGTAACCATTTTACTTTTCAGTAAGTCTTTTGGCAATAACATCGTAACTATTCGACCAAGTCTAACGAAATTTGAAACCCTCATGTTGCTTTACATTTTCTATCGAATGATATAATTACCAACGTCTTGCCAAGATTACTCCGTGAAGTATTGAAAGTTTTGAAGGTCGTAAGGACATATGATCATAAGTCAGAAAAATTTAGAGCACGCGACTTAGGTCTGTTGACCTTGGTAACGAGTACAATCATATTATTTAGCGAGTATAGAGAAATTGTTGATCATAGAATTAATATATTCCAAAGAAAAAGATAGAATGAGAGGCAAGTTAGAGTGGACGCCTAACGATGGGTAGAGAGACAATTTTTGAAATTGTAAGAAGATGCAATTAACTAGGGCAATTTGCACATAAGATAAATGAAAGGGGGAAGATTTGAATGTTGCCAATGAGCAATGAGGGATGAAAGAGGGAGAAGATTTGAATGTTGCCGATGAGCAAGGAAGGAGGAAAAAAGGGGGAAGATTTGAATGTTGCCGATGAACAAGGAAGAAGTAAAAAAAGGGATAAGATTTGAATGGTGCTGATGACCAAGGAAGGGGGAAAAAGGGGAAGATTTGAATGTTGACGATGCCTACGGAAGGAAGAAAAAAAGGGCAAGATATGAATGTTGCCGATGCAGATGACCAAGGAAGGAAAAAAGGGAAAAGATTTGAATGTTGCCAATGAACAGGAGGAAGGAAAAAGGGGGAAGATTTAAATGTTGCCGATGAAAAAGGAAGGAGGAAAAAAGGCGGAGGATTTGAATGTTGCCGATGACCAAGGGAGGAGTAAAAAAGGGGAAATATTTAAATGTTGCCGATGACCAAGGAAGGAGGAAAAAAGGGGAAGAATTTGAATGTTGCTGATGAGCAAGAAAGGAGTAAAAAACGAGGAAAATTTGAAGGTTGCCGCTGATCAAGAAAGGAAGAAAAAAGGGGGAAGATTTGAATGTTGCCGATGACTAAGGAAAAATAAAAAAGGAGGAAGATTTGAATGTTGCCGATGAAGAAGGAAGGAGGAAAAAGGGGGGAAGAATTGAATGTTGCCGATGAGTAAGGAAGGAGGAAAAAAGGAAAAGGCATGAATGTTGCCAATGATAAAGGATGGATGAAAAAAGGGGAAGATTTGAATGTTGCCGTTGACCAAGGAAGGGTGAAAAGGGAGGGGGAGATATGAATGTTGCCGATGACCAAGGAATGATGGAAAAAGGGCGAAGATTTGAATGTTGATGATGACCAAGGAACGAAGAAAAAAAGAGAAAGATGTGAATGTTGCCGATGACCGAGAAAGGAGGAAAAAGGAGGAAGAATTAAATGTTGCAGATGACCAAAGAAGGAGGAAAATGGGAGAAGATTTGAATGTTGCAAAAGAACAGGAAGAAAGAAAAAAAGGGGGAAGATTTAAGTGTTGCCGATGAAAAAGGAAGGAGGGAAAAAGGGAAAGGATTTTGAATGTTGCCGATGACAAGTAAAGAGTAAATAAGGGGAAAGATTTGAATGTTGCCGATGACCAAGGAAGGAGGAAAAAAGGGGAAGATTTGAATGTTAATGAGGACCAAAGATTGATAAAAACGGGGAAGATATGAATCTTGGAAATGACAAAGTAAGGGTGGAAAAAGGGGAAAGATTTAAATGTTGCGATGACCAAGGAAGGAGGAAAATGAGTATGATTTGAATGTTGCCGATGATCAAGGAACGATGAAAAAAGAAGAAAATTTGAATGTTACCGATGACGAAGGAAGGATGAAAAAAGGGGGAATATTTAAATGTTGCGATGATTAAGGAAGAATAAAAGGGGGGAAGATTTAAATGTTGCCGATGAAGAAGGATGGAGGAAAAAGCAGGAAGAATTAAATGTTGCCAATGAGTAAGGAAATAGGAAAAAAAGGGGGAAGATTTGAATGTTGACAATGACCAAGGAAGGAGGACAAAAACGCGAAGATTTGAATGTTTCAGATGAACAAGGAAGGATGAAAAAGTCAAAGGCATGAATGTTGCTGATGATGAAGGATGGATGAAAAAGGGGGAACATTTGAAGTTGTTGATGACCAAGATGGAGGGAAAAAGGTATAATTTGAATGTTAGCGATGATCAAGGAATGATGAAAAAGGAAAGATTTGAATGTTGCGGATGAGCAAGGAAGAGGACAAAAGGGGAAGATTTGAATATTGCCGATGGATAAGGAAGAATGGAAAAGGGGGGAGATTTTAATGTTGCCGATGAGTAAGGAAGGAGGAAAAAAGGGCGAAGATTTGAATTTTGACGATGACCAAGCAAGGAGGACAAAAGGGCGAAGATTTGAATGTTGCAGATGAACAAGGAAGGATGAAAAACGGGGAAGGCATGAATGTTGCCAATGATGAAGGATGAATGAAAAAAGGGGAAGATTTGAATGTTGCCGTTGACCAAGGAAGGGTGAAAAAAGGAGAAGATTTGAATCTTGCAAATGACCAAGTAAGGGTGGAAAAAGGCGGAAGATTTGAATGTTGCGATGACCAAGGAAGGAGGAAAATAAGTATGATTTAAATGTTGCCGATGAAAAAGGAAGGAGAGAAAAGGGGGAAAAATTGAATGTTGCCGATGAGTAAGGAAGGAGGAAAAAAGGGCGAAGATTTGAATTTTGACGATGACCAAGCAAGGAGGACAAAAGGGCGAATATTTAAATGTTGCAGATGAACAAGCAAGGATGAAAAAAAGGGGAAGGCATGAATGTTGCCAATGATGAAGGATGGATGAAAAAAAGGGAAAGATTTGAATGTTCCTGATGACCAAGGAAGGAGGAAAAAAGGGGAAAATTTGAATGTTGACGTTGACCAAGGAACGAAGAAAAAAAGGGAAAGATGTGAATGTTGCCGATGACCGAGAAAGGAGGAAAAAGGAGGAAGAATTAAATGTTGCAGATGACCAAAGAAGGAGGAAAATGGGAGAAGATTTGAATGTTGCCAAAGAACAGGAAGAAAGAAAAAAGGGGAAAGCTTTGAGTGTTGCCGATGAAAAAGGAAGGAGGGAAAAGGGGAAGGAATTTGAATGTTGCTGATGACCAAGTAAAGAGTAAAAAAAGGGAAAGATTTGAATGTTGCCGATGACCAAGGAAGAAGGAAAAAAAGGGAAAGATGTGAATGTTGCCGATGACCGAGAAAGGAGAAAAAAGGAGGAAGAATTAAATGTTGCAGATGACCAAAGAAGGAGGAAAATGGGAGAAGATTTGAATGTTGCCAAAGAACAGGAAAAAAGAAAAAAAGGGGAAAGATTTGAGTGTTGCCGATGAAAAAGGAAGGAGGGAAAAAGGGGAAGGATTTTAAATGTTGCCGATAACCAAGTAAAGAGTAAAAAAGGGGAAAGATTTGAATGTTGCCGATGACCAAGGAAGAAGGAAAAAAAGGGAAAGATTTGAATGTTGTTGAGGACCAAGGATTGATAAAAACGGGGAAGATTTGAATCTTGCAAATGACCAAGTAAGGGTGGAAAAGGGGGAAGATTTGAATGTTGCGATGACCAAGGAAGGAGGAAAATAAGTATGATTTAAATGTTGCCGATGAAAAAGGAAGGAGAGAAAAGGGGGAAAAATTGAATGTTGCCGATGAGTAAGGAAGGAGGAAAAAAGGGCGAAGATTTGAATTTTGACGATGACCAAGCAAGGAGGACAAAAGGGCGAATATTTAAATGTTGCAGATGAACAATCAAGGATGAAAAAAAGGGAAGGCATGAATGTTGCCAATGATGAAGGATGGATGAAAAAAAGGGAAAGATTTGAATGTTCCTGATGACCAAGGAAGGAGGGAAAAAGGGGAAGATTTGAATGTTGACGTTGACCAAGGAACGAAGAAAAAAAGGGAAAGATGTGAATGTTGCCGATGACCGAGAAAGGAGGAAAAAGGAGGAAGAATTAAATGTTGCAGATGACCAAAGAAGGAGGAAAATGGGAGAAGATTTGAATGTTGCCAAAGAACAGGAAGAAAGAAAAAAGGGGAAAGCTTTGAGTGTTGCCGATGAAAAAGGAAGGAGGGAAAAGGGGAAGGAATTTGAATGTTGCTGATGACCAAGTAAAGAGTAAAAAAAGGGAAAGATTTGAATGTTGCCGATGACCAAGGAAGAAGGAAAAAAAGGGAAAGATGTGAATGTTGCCGATGACCAAGAAAGGAGAAAAAAGGAGGAAGAATTAAATGTTGCAGATGACCAAAGAAGGAGGAAAATGGGAGAAGATTTGAATGTTGCCAAAGAACAGGAAAAAAGAAAAAAAGGGAAAGATTTGAGTGTTGCCGATGAAAAAGGAAGGAGGGAAAAAGGGGAAGGATTTTGAATGTTGCCGATAACCAAGTAAAGAGTAAAAAAGGGGAAAGATTTGAATGTTGCCGATGACCAAGGAAGAAGGGAAAAAACGGGAAAGATTTGAATGTTGTTGAGGACCAAGGATTGATAAAAACGGGGAAGATTTGAATCTTGCAAATGACCAAGTAAGGGTGGAAAAGGGGGAAGATTTGAATGTTGCGATGACCAAGGAAGGAGGAAAATGAGTATGATTTGAATGTTGCCGATGATCAAGGAACGATGAAAAAAGGGGAAGATTTGAATGTTACCGATGACGAGGGAAGGATGAAAAAAGGGGAATATTTGAATGTGGCGATGACTAAGGAAGAATAAAAGGGGGGAAGATTTGAATGTTGCTGATGAAGAAGGATTAAGGAAAAAGGAGGAAGAATTAAATGTTGCCAATGAGTAAGGAAATAGGAAAAAAGGGGGAAGATTTGAATGTTGACAATGACCAAGGAAGGAGGATAAAAGAGCGAAGATTTGAATGTTTCAGATGAACAAGGAAGGATGAAAAAGTCAAAGGCATGAATGCTGCTGATGATGAAGGATGGATGAAAAAGGGGGAACATTTGAAGTTGCTGATGACCAAGATGGAGGGAAAAAGGTATAATTTGAATGTTAGCGATGATCAAGGAATGATGAAAAAGGAAAGATTTGAATGTTGCAGATGAGCAAGGAAGAGGACAAAAGGGGAAGATTTGAATATTGCCGATGGATAAGGAAGAATGGAAAAGGGGGGAGATTTGAAAGTTGCCAATGATGTAGGAAGAAGGTAAAATGGAAAATATTTGAATGTTGCCGATGACCAAGGATGGAAGAAATAGGAAAAATATTTGAATGTTGCCGATGACCAAGGATGGAAGAAATAGGAAAAATATTTGAATGTTGCCGATGATCAAGGAAAGATGGGAAAAGAGAGAAGATTTGAATGTTGCCAATGAACAGAAAGGGACAAAAACGGGGAAGATTTCAATGTTGCCGATGAAGAAGGAAGGAGAGAAAAAAGTGGGAGGATTTGAATGTTGCCGATGACTAAGGAAGGAGTAAAAAGGGGAAGATTTGAATGTTGCCAATGACAAAGGAAGGATGAAATAGGTCGAAGATTTGAATGTTGCCGGTGACCAAGGAAGGAGGAAAAATACTGGGAATATTTGAATGTTTCCAATGACGAAGGAAGGATGAACAAAGGGGGAAGATTTGAATGTTGCCGATGACCAAGCAAGGAGGAAAGAAGGGGGAAGATTTTAATGTTGTCGATTACCAAGGATTGATAAAAAGAGGAAAGATTTGAATCTTGCCAATGACCAAGATGGAGAAAAAGATGGAAGATTTAAATGTTGCCGATGACTAAGGATGAATGAAAAGAGGGCAAAGATTTGACTGTTGCCGATGACCAAGGACGGATAAAAAATAGAGGTAAGATTGGAATGTTGCCGATGACGAAGGAAGGAGTTAATAAAGTGGGGAAGATTTTGATGTTGCCGATGACCAAGGAACGAGGGAAAAAAGGGGAAGATTTGAATGTTGACGATGACCAATGATGGAGTAAATAACGGGCTAGATTTTAATGTTGCCGATGACCAAGGAAGGAGGATAAAACTGAAAGATTTGAATGTTTCCGATGATCAATGAAGGATGGAAGGAGGTGAAGATTTGAATGTTGCCGATGACTAAGAAAGAAGGGAAAAGGGGAAGATTTGAATGTTGCCGATGACAAAGGAAGGATAAAAAGGGTGAAGATTTGAATGTTGCAGATGACCATGAAAGATGTAAAAAGCGGGAAGATTTGAATGTTGCCTCTGAACAAGGAAGGAAGAAAAAACGGTGAAGATTTGAATGTTGCCGATGACCAAGGAAGGATGAAAAAAGTGGAAAGATTTTAATGTTGCCGATGAAAAAGGAAGAAGTAAAAAAGGGATAAGATTTGAATGGTGCTGATGACCAAGGAAGGAGGAAAAAGGGCGAAGATTTGAATATTGCCGATGAGTAAGGAAGGATGGAACAGGGGGAAGATTTAAATGTTGAAGATGACAAGGAAGGATGAAAAATGGGAAGATTTGAATGTTGCCGATGATCAGGAAGGAGGGAAAAGGGGGAAGCTTTAAATGTTGCCGATGAAAAAGGAAGGAGGGAAAAAGTGGGAGGATTTGAATGTTGCCGATGATTAAGAGAAGAGTAAAAAAGGGGGAGGATTCAAAGGTTGCCGATGAAAAAGGAAAGAGGGAAAAAGGGGGAGAATTTGAATGTTGCTGATGACCAAAAAAGGAGTAAAAAACGAGGAAAGTTTAAAGGTTGCCGCTGACCAAGGAGGGAAGAAAAAAGGGGGAAGATTTGAATGTTGCCGATGACTAAGGAAGAATAAAAAAGGGGGAAGATTTGGATGTTGCCGATGTAGAAGAAAGGAGGAAAAAGGGGGAATAATTGAATGTTGCTGATGAGTAAGGAAGGATGAAAAAGGGGGAAGATTTGAATGTTGACGATGACCAAGGAAGGAGGACAAAAGGGCGAAAATTTGAATTTTGCAGATGAACAAGGAAGGATGAAAAAAGGGGAAGGCATGAATGTTGCCGATGATGAAGGATGGATGAAAAAAGGGGAAGATTTAAATGTTGCCGTTGACTAAGGAAGGGTGAAAAGGGGGTGGGGGAGATATGAATGTTGCCGTTGACCAAGGAATGATGGAAAAAGGGCGAAGATTTTAATGTTGCCGATGACTAAGAAAAAATAAAAAAGGGTGAAGATTTGAATGTTGCCAATGATCAATGAAGGATGGAAAAGGGGTGAAGATTTGACTGTTGCCGATGAGCAAGGAAGGATGAAAAAAAGGGTAAGATTTGAATGTTGCCGATCAAAAAGGAAGGAGGAAAAAACTGGGAAGATTTAAATGATTCCGATGATCAATGAAAGACGGAAAAAGGGTGAAGATTTGACTGTTGCCGATGACTAAGAAAGAAGGGAAAAGAGGAAGATTTGAATGTTGCCGATGACCAAGGAAGGATAAAATGGGGAAGATTTGAATGTTGCCGATGACCAAGGAAGGATAAAATGGGGAAGATTTGAATGTTGCCTATGAGCAAGGAAGGATGAAAAAAGGGTGGAAATTTAAATGTTGCCGATGACCAAGGACCGATCAAAAAGTGGGTAAGATTTGAAGGTAGCCCCCGACCAAGGAAGGGTGATAAAATAGCGAAGACTTGAATGTTGCCAATGACCAAGGAAGGAGGAAAAAGTCTGAAGATTTTAATGTTGCCGATGACCAAGAAAGAAGATAAAAAAGTAGGAAGATTTTAATGTTGCCGTTGATCAAAGAAGGAGGAAAAAAGGAGAAAGATTTGAATGTTTCCGATAAACAAAAAAGGAGTAAAAAAGGTTAAGATTTGAATGTTACCGCTGGCCAAGGGAGGAGGGAAAAAGGGGGAAGATTTGAATGTTGCCAATGACCAAGGAAGTTGAAAAATGATGGAGATTTGAATGTTGCCTATGATCAAGGGAGGAGGAAAAAAGGGGGGAAGATTTGGATGTTGTAGATGATCAAGGAAGGAGGGAAAAAAAGGGGGAAGTATTGCATGTGGCCGATGACCAAGGAAAGTATAAAAAAGCGGTAAGATTTGAATGTTACCGATTGCCAAGCAAGAATGAAAAAAAGGCGAAGATTTGAATGTTGCCGATGACCAAAGAAGGACTAAAAAGGATAAGATTTTAATTTTGCCGATGGCCAAGGAAGGAGGAAAAAAAAGCGCAAGATTTGAATGTTGTCGTTGACTAAGGAAGGAGGACAAAAGGTGAAAGGTTTGAATGTTGGCGATGACTAAGGAACTAGATAAAAAGAGTGAAGATTTGAATGTTGTTGATGACCAAGGAAGTATAAAAGGGGGAAGATTTGAATGTTGTCGGTGACTAAGGAAAGAGGACAAAACGTGAAAGGTTTGAATGTTGTTGATGACCAAGGAAGGATAAAAGGGGGAAGATTTAAATGTTGCCGATGACTAAGGAGTCAGGAGTCCCGATGTCCAAGGAAGGAGAGAAAAAGGGGGAAGATTTGAACGTTGCCGATGACCTAGGAAGGATGGAAAAAAATGGCAAGACTTGAATGTTGCCAATGACCATGGAAGGACGAAAAAAGGGGGAAGATTTTAATGTTGCCGATGACCAAAGAAGGAGTAAAAAGGGAGATTATTTAAATGTTGCCGATTAACAAGGACGGAGGAAAAAGGAGAATGTTTGAATCTTGCCGATGACCAAGGAAGGAGTAAATAAAGGGGAGAAGATTTGGATCTTGCCAATGACCAAGGAAGGAGGGACAAAAGGGGGAAGATTTGAATATTGCCGCTGACCAAGGAATGAGTATATAAGGAGGAATATCTGAATGTTGCCGAAGACCAAGGAAGGATGAAAAAAGGCGGAAAATTTGAATTTTGTCGATGACCAAGGAAATATTAAAAAGGTGGAAATATTTGAATGTTGCCTATAACCAAGGAAAGAGGAAAAAAGGGGAAGATTTGAATGTTACCGACCGATGACCAAGGAAGGATAAAAAGGGGGAAGATTTGAATGTTGCCGATGACCAAAGAAGGAGTAAAAAGGGAGATGATTTGAATGTTGCCGATTAACAAGGACGGAGGAAAAAGGAGAATGTTTGAATCTTGCCGATGACCAAGGAAGGAGTAAATAAAGGGGAGAAGATTTGGATCTTGCCAATGACCAAGGAAGGAGGGACAAAAGGGGGAAGATTTGAATATTGCCGCTGACCAAGGAATGAGTATATAAGGAGGAATATCTGAATGTTGCCGAAGACCAAGGAAGGATGAAAAAAGGCGGAAAATTTGAATTTTGTCGATGACCAAGGAAATATTAAAAAGGTGGAAATATTTGAATGTTGCCTATAACCAAGGAAAGAGGAAAAAAGGGGAAGATTTGAATGTTACCGACCGATGACCAAGGAAGGATAAAAAGGGGGAAGATTTGAATGTTGCCGATGACCAAAGAAGGAGTAAAAAGGGAGATGATTTGAATGTTGCCGATTAACAAGGACGGAGGAAAAAGGAGAATGTTTGAATCTTGCCGATGACCAAGGAAGGAGTAAATAAAGGGGAGAAGATTTGGATCTTGCCAATGACCAAGGAAGGAGGGACAAAAGGGGGAAGATTTGAATATTGCCGCTGACCAAGGAATGAGTATATAAGGAGGAATATCTGAATGTTGCCGAAGACCAAGGAAGGATGAAAAAAGGCAGAAAATTTGAATTTTGTCGATGACCAAGGAAATATTAAAAAGGTGGAAATATTTGAATGTTGCCTATAACCAAGGAAAGAGGAAAAAAGGGGAAGATTTGAATGTTACCGACCGATGACCAAGGAAGGATAAAAAGGGGGAAGATTTGAATGTTGTCGATGACTAAGGAATGAGGAAAAAAGGCGGAAGATTTGAATGTTCCTGATGTCCAAGGAATGAGGGAAAAAGGGATGAAGATTTGAATGTTGCCAATGATCAAGTTAATCAGTAAAAAAGTATGAGGTTTGAATGTTGCCGATGACCAAGAAAGGAGGAAAAAGGCAGAAGATTCGAATGTTGTCGATGACTAAGGAATGAGGAAAAAAGGCGAAAGATTTTAATGTTCCTGATGACCAAGGAAGGAGGAAAAAAAGGCGGAAGATTTGAATGTTGCAGATAACCAAGGGAGGAAAAAAAAGGCGGAAGATTTGAATGTTTCCGATGACCAAGGAAGCACGAAAAAAGGGGTAAGATTTGAATGTTGCCGATTACCAAGGAAAGAAAATCACAAATCCTAAAGCCTGCTTCATGAACGTCATGGGGGAAGGAGTCATGTCCTCCAGGAAGCAGAGATTCATATAATGATTCTTAGCGAAAACAAACGAGGGCAGCTTCTACAGAAAGCTTATGAGGAGAGATCTGTTCAGAAGCTTAATATATAGTGAACACATGAGAAAGATATAGAGTCGTAGATCCACTTTCTAGCGTTAGCGCAGTGAAGGCACGAACAAATTTGTATTAGGAGCATAGGCACCCAAAGGTACGAACTTAAACCCAACTGTATGGGTCATATTCATTTAACCTTGCCGCCTTTGCCACCTCCATTTTGTATGGCAAGTTCGTCGGCACCTTTGGGTTCCTTTTGAACCCCTACCCCTACTCCTACCTAGTCTATGGCTACCTTCCACATATTTTCATTTTTCCTAATATCACCAGTTTCGTTAAAAAGCTCTTACCGGTTGACGTGCTCTCGTTGGTTTAAGATTCTTAGAATTAAAAAAGTCATGAAAGCCTTTGATAGTTTTCTTAAAATGATTATTTCTCTATGTAAATAAACTTTCTTTTTGGTTAAACCAGTTTTTCTTTCTCAATGTCACGCGAATGTCCACGATTTCGTCGTGAAGCTTCATTGGACCCTTACGACCGCCTTTGCCGCCTTTGCCCTCCCAGATGATGATGAGACAATGATGCATCCTAGCACCCGGCGAGGCTGCATCATTGGAGAATCAGTACTCTTTAGTCACCGTTTTCTTTTAGTGCGTGGTTTGCCAAAACACTAGTTTGGGTACAGTATACAATAGAACCTAACCTAACTTAATCGAACTTAAGCTAAACTAACTTAACACCCCCCCTCCCCTCTAATCCAATCCCTACCTAACCCAACCTAACAAGCCTAATCTAACCTACCGTAACCTAACCTAGGCTTAACACCCAACCTGACTTAACTTCTCACCTAAGTTTAGTCTATTGAAGATCTACGGTAAGTTTTACATACAAATTGAAGATATCTCCCCCCCACCCACCCAATAAAGCTTGCTGGGGCTGGAGGAAGTTGAAGTTTTTTTCCTCGAGCAATAAAACATTTTGGATGGCATAATTTCGAATAAGCTGGAAGAAGTCATTTTTCTTAGAAAGCAATAATCTTCGACAAATCATTTCTTCGAAAAAATTGTATTCGAAAAATCTATTTTCGAATTAAATTAAATTAAATTAAATTAAATTAAAAAGTTAAAAGTTAAAAATTGTAAACACTTTATTTTAAAAAAAGTTAATTAAAAAAAAGATATAAAAATGTAGGTTATCCGCTACTCCTCGCAAATAATTAACTATATCAGTATTAGGATTGAGAGCATTAACTATTTTTTTAGACGCTCATTTGCTGTTTGTTACTTTTTAAAATTGTATTTTGAATGCCAGCAACAATTTTTTCTAACTTCCTCATTCATATCTTGGTCCTTTCTAAGGGCTGCTAAAAACTTCCAAATAGTTGGATGGTGATCAGATATCTGCTCCAAAAAGCTCCGGTGCCATCCCTCGATGGCGTTATTTGTCTTTGGCAAATCTTGCATAACTCTATCGCAACAAGACCAATTTTCTATTTAAAATTTTGGAGCACGCCGTCTTCCACGTCTGTCAGGACGACCGAGCCAGGTGTCCTCAAAGTAATCGACAATGGATTCTGCTTCGACAGGAAAAAATATTTTGATCGATAAGTAGATTAAATCCATCAACAATTTTATTAGAAGGTAGAAAAGCAAGCGCTGTAAGCATGCGTATAGCAAAGAAAATTCAGCATCAGTATCATAATGTTCTTTAAGCCCGTTTCCGCCTACTTTCCTGTAAAAACACTGGCAAAAATCCAAAAAAACAACCACTCATTGAAACTGTTGGGAATTTTTGATTACTGCCGCAATCCTTCCGATTTCAAAATCAGTCGTAAGAGATGCAATGTTTAGGTTAGGATATTTGTAATAGCTCGACTTGTTTAAAAAATTGGGTGTAGGTCTTTGTTCTTTTATCCGGCAACTTTGCAAAAATTGTTAGAATCGAAAATCCGCTTTTAATTCCATGAATGGTATATAATTGGTTAAAGATTCTCGGTACTGTTTTAAAACTCCCATCAGCATATAAATCAAGACAAGTTGAAATATATTGCATAGTACGTTGCGTGGCAAAAATTAACATTCGTTCATCATCATTGCCGGAGTCGTACATTAAAAAGTGCTCTCCCTTATTTGTTAGAGTTTGTTCTCCAGTAAGGACTAAATCTGTTCTAGTTGACGGATTAACCAGTCCAACATATTCCTTTTCACGAACACGACGAATTGTTCTTTTGATGCTATTAACACTAGGTAGAGCCACTGCCGCAATGAGGACTGTCTCGCGTATCTTTCGCTCGAGGTTTTAGGTTAGCTTTTAACTTAGAAACTTCAACTTCGGCTCCATTCCCACTCTGATTATGCTCACATGAAACTTTCTCCATTTCTTCATTGATTGTTATTGCACGGTTTTTGCACTTACTTTCAAATTCTTGACATTTCCAATAGATTTTATAGCCAACTTTCTTATCTTTCACAAACACATAACCTTCTAATACGAACATTGGTTTATTTTTCGAACTATAAATAAATTCACTCATCGCATACAATTTATGAAGGGTTCTGACCAATGTGAAAGCTTATAGCGCACTGATAATGAAATGAACTTGGGTTTAATTTTTCAGTTTTCGTTTACAACTACATCTCGATTCAACCCAGGTGGGAACGAGTATGCTAGAGGTCGGGGGAGAAAGTATTGGAGATTTTAAAATGTGAACAGTTATTCTGTCACCTCGAAAACAGAGAAGAGTCAAAGGAAGCATCAATATTTCGACCATGAGGGGGGACACATTTAAAGGAGTCAATCATAATCGAGTAGTATAAACAGTAGAGTGAAAGCAAAGGAAGTGCTATTTTAACTGCATGGTTTGTTTTAATTTTGATAGCGTGTCAGAGTGGCAATTTTTTGATAGTGAAGTCACCGTGTACACCGTTGTATCCGGAAAGGACGGTTCGCGTCCTTTTAGTAGACGAATCGACGAGAAACACCTGTCAGAGAGATTTGGTTTGGAGGAGGAGGTAGTGGGGGAACAATGCGAGCCCCAAGACCAAGAATAAGCTGCGTGAAACCCAAATATAGTCGGGTCATGGGTGAAGGTCCCATTACATCGATGTACTTGAAGAGACAAAGTCCGCGAACTAGACAAAAATGAATTAAGGACAACCAATATATTGTGTCTGGGTCTAAAAGGTCGCCATGCTATTGTTCTAGCGGCATGGAGTCGAAAATGACAGTGGGATTTTTGGTTCAAATTCAAACTCTTATATCTGTTTCTTCCAGAAAAAAGGTTCAAATGGTTTTCCCCGCTGCTCCAAGTTCTACTGTTTCTTCTCGATGCCCCAAGTTCTAATGTTAGTTCTCGCAACTCCAACTTTTAGGTTTCTTCCCGATGCCCCAAGTTCTATTCTTATCTCTATCCCAAGTTCTAATTTCCTTCACGCTACCCAAGTTCTGATCTCTACCTGCAGTCCCAAGTTCTATTTTTCTCGCTACCACAAGTTCTAATGTTAGTTGTCGCAATCTCAACTTTTTAGGTTTCTTCCCGATGCCCCAAGATCTAATTTTTTCTCGCTACCTCAAGTTCTAATGGTTCTTACCGCTACCACAAGTGATAATGTTTCCTCCCTCTTCCGCAAACTCTAAGTTTATCTCCTAAAAAAGTTCTATTTTTCTTTTATCAACATCAAGATTTAATGGTTCTTCCAGTTGCCTCGAGTTCTAATGGTTCTTCGCATGGTCATAAGTTCTAATGTTTCTCCACGCTACCCTAAATTCTACCGTTTCTCTCCGCTGCTCCAAGTTCTATTGTTTCTTCTCGCTACCCAAAGTTCTAATTTTCGTTCTCGCAACTCCAACTTTTAAGGTTTCTTCCCGATACAAAAGTTCTAATGTTTACACGCTACCCAAACTTATGTTTCTTCTCGATACCCAAAGTTCTAATGTTAGTTCGCACAACCCCAACTTTTTAGGTTTCTTCCTCCTACCCCAAGTTCTAATTTTCATCGCTATCCAAGTTCTAAAAAATAATAACTACCCCAAGTTCTAATGTATCTTCTCGCTACAGCAAATTTTAAGTTTATTCCACTGAAACAAGTTCGAATTTTATTTTCGCAATCTCAGGTTCTAATGCTTCTTCGAGTTGCCTGAAGTTCTAATGGTTCTTCGTATGTCCTAATGCACGAATGTTTCTTCACGCTACCCCAAGTCCTAATGTTTCCTCTCGCTACCTCAAGTTCTAACGTCTCTCTCCGCTGTCACAAGGTATAAGATTTCTTCTCGCTACACCAAGTTCTAATGTTCATTCCCGCTGGCAAAAGTTCTAATGTTTTCTCACTGACCCGAGTTCTAATGTTTCTTCTCGCTACCGCACGAGCTAATGTCTCCTCCCGCTGCTGCAAACTCTAACTTTATTCTCGCTGAAACAAGTTTTAATTTTCTTTTCGTAACCTCATATTCTAATTGTTCTTCCAGTTGCTTCAAGTTATAATACTTTTTTTTTTTTTTTTTTTTTTTTTTTTGCATAATTCTAAGTTCTAATTTTTCTTCACGCTACCACAAGTTCTAACATTTCTAACCCGCTGCCACAAGTTATACTTTTTCTTATCGTTACACCAAGTTCTAATGTTTTTTCCGCTTATACAAATTCTAATGTTTATTCATGCTGACAAGAGTTTTAAGGTTTCTTCCCGCCGCCACAAGTTTTGATGTTTCTCCCCACTGCCACAAGTTATAAGGTTTCATCTCACTAAAATAAGTTCTAATATTTCTTCATGCTAAGACACGTTCTAATGTTTCTTCATGCTAAGACACGTTCTAATTTTTCTTCATGCTAAGACGTTCTAATGTTTCTTCTCACTAAATCAAGTTATAATGTTTCTTTCCCACGCTCAAAGTTCTTATGTTTCTTTCGGTGCACCAAGTTTAAATGTTTCCTCTCATTACCCCAAGTTCTACTGTTTCTTTTATTTTCCCCAATTTGAATGTTTCTTCCCACTGCCGCAAATTCGGTGTCTTTTCGTTGCTCTAAGTTGTATTGTTTCTTCCCACCGTCCGAAATTATAAGGTTTCTTCTCGTTGATGCAAGTTCTAATTTTTCTTCTCATTGGCCGCAGGTTATAATATTTCTTCCGGCTACCATAAGTTCTAAGGTTTGTTCTCAATGCCCAAATTTTAATTTTTCTTCCTTCTGAGGTAAGTTGTAATGTTTCTTGACGTGCCCCAACTCAATATTTCTTTCCGCTGTCACAAGTTCTAATGTATCTTTTCATTGCCTCATGTTTCTTCACGTACCCCAACTCATAATATTTCTTTCCTCTGCCACAGATGTTTCTTCCCGCTGCCCAAAGTTTAAATGTTTCTTCTCGCTAACCCAAGTTCTAATGTTTCTTTCCAGTGACGAACGTTCTAAAGTTTATTACCGCTGCTACAAGTTCCACTTTTTCTTCTCGCTGCACCAAGTTAGAATGTTTCCTCCCGCTGCCCCAATTCTAGTATTTCTTCTCGCTACCCAAACTCTATTGCTTCTTCCTACTGCTGCAAGTTACAATGTTTCAGCCCGCTACAGCAAGCTATAATGTTTCTTCTAATTACCCCAAGTTCTAATGTTTTTTCCTCCTACCTCAGTCAAATGTTGCTTTCCGCCAGGGTAGTTCTAATTATTCTTCTCTCTGAATTAAGTTTTAATGTTTATTCGGTCCAACATAGTTCTATTTGTCTTCTCTAAGCACCAGGTTCTAATGTTTATTCTCTCCGCCCCAATTTATAACGTTTCTTTCGGCTGCCGCAACTTTTAGTATTTCTTCTCGTTGCCCCAAGTACTAGTGTTTATTTTCACTACACCAAGTTTTTATTTTTCCCGTACCCCATGTCATATTTTTATTTTTGGCGCCAAGTTCTAATGTTTTTTCCTCATTTGCCAGAAGTTCTAATGCTTCTTCTCATTGCCACAATTTCTAATCTTTCTTCTCGTGCCCTACATTCTAATGTTTCTTCCCAATGCACCCAAGTTCTTACGTTTATTCCCGCCGCCTCAAATTATAATGGTTCTTCTCGCAGTGTCAAATTCTAATGTTTTCCCGCTACCCTAAGTTCTAATGTTTCTTCTCGCTGCTCAAAGTTCTAATGTTTCTTCCGGCTACCAAAAGTTCTAAAAATATAGCAACTTCAAAGTTTTAAGGTTTATTCCCGCTGTCCTAAGTTCTAATGCTTCTTCCAGATGCCCTAATCCTAATGTTTCTTCCCACTGCTGTAGGTTCTAATGTTTCTTCTAGCCACCCATACTTCTGATGTTTCTTTTCGATAACCCTAGTTCCTATGTTTTTTCCCCTATCCCAAGTTCTAATATTTCTTAGCACTGATATAAATTCTAATGTTTCTTCTCGCCACCCCAACTTCTGATGTTTCTTCCCGCCACCCCAACTTCAAATGTTTCATTTCGATATCTCTAGTTCTAATGTTTTTTTCCTATCCCAAGTTCTAATATTACTTCTGGCTACCACAAGTTCTTATGTTTCTTCTCGCTGCTCTAAATTCTAGTGTTACTTCCTGCTGCTTCACATTCTAATATTTCTTCCGGCTACCACAAGTCCTAATGTTTCTTTCCACTGCCTCGTGTTAAGTTTTTTTCCCGTTGCCACAATTCTAAAGTTTCTTCCCACTTCCGCGAGTTATAATGTTTCTTCCCCCTCTCCTAAGTTCTGTTTCTTCTCGCTGAAAAAGTTTAAATGTATCTAGCTGGTGCCCCAAGTTCTAATTTCTTACCGCTGCCCCAGGTTCTAATGTTTCTTCCCGTTGTCCTAAGTCGTGAGGTTTCTTCCCGCTGTTCCAGGTTCTAACCTTCCCCCTGCTACCAGTTCTAAATTTTATCCCCATCTACACCAAGTTCTAATGTTTATTCTTGCTAGCACAAGTTCTAATGTTTATTCCTGTCGACATAAATTATAATGTTAGGTATTCCTTCTCAAAAAACTTCAGGTATTCGTTCTCGAAGACGTCGCACATTCCCTCTCAAAGACTTCTGGTATTCTCTTACAAAGATGTCAGGTATTTGCTCTTAAAGACGGCAGGTATTCGCTCTTAAAAATGGCAGGTATTCGCTCTTAGAGACGTCAGGTATCCATTTTCAAAGACATTAGCTATTAGGTCTCAAAGACCCCACAAGGGCGTTCCAGGTGTAGCAAAAAAGCCTGTCTCTAAATAATCTCTGAAAAATGGAGAAAGTCTCTGAATCATTCATTAAGATGGAAAAATCGCTCAATTAGTTTTCAAGATAGGAGCTATTCTGCGAACTAGTTCTGAAGATATAAGTACGTCCCTGAGTTAGTTCTGAGGATGGGACTTAGTCTCTGAGTTCAGAAGATGCGGGCATTCTCTGAAAACTAGTTTTCCAATAAAGGTCTCGCGTTTACTTCCCTCAAGGACACTTGTCACGGGGGAGTAGAAATCATAGAAGACTATTCACTATCTCTCTAAGTTCTGCGTTTCCTCCTACCATCGAAATCATGTTGGTAGCTAGCTACCATTGATAGACCATATCTCGAAAGAGGATTGGTATGAGTTGTGAATAGTCTATAATTTCTACTCCCCCCCCTTCCCCTGACAAACTTCCTGCCACTCGTTGTGTTAGGGGCTGATAGAAACCTTCCTTTGCCCTTCGTATCTATATCAGATCAAATATGACTTAGAGCCCCCCTTTCCCAAACCTTCTAAGTAGTAAAAACGCCTCTTTCTCGCCTTTAAGAGCTAAGAATTCAGGAATTGGCGAATCCGAATCTTATCGAATACTGGCATGAACAGTGCGAACGAATGGCAGTTTTGTGCGATCTTTTTTGTGTTTATTTTTTTGATCGGGGTGAGGGAAGGGGAATACGGTAATGAAAGTCTTTCATTGGTTTCTTTCTTCTGCAATTGGAGAATATTTCCATCCAGAGTTCTCATTTGAGAGCCAAATTCGACCAATTCATCGCTCCCCCCCATCTTTTGCCTACACACTTGCACATAAGCAAAAAAGATGGGTAGCAAACCACAAAAAGCAAGATTTTCGTGGTACGTCGATCTTGTTTACATTATATCTTTTTTCGACGCTTTTATTTGGATTGTCTTGGGTGAAAAGGGGTAAAGCGATGGAGTGAGGGATTTGCGGGTAGGGGAGGCCCGGTGTTTGCATGATTTGCGAAGAAATAAATACGAACAACAATAAAGTATTTTTTACATATATCTAACCAATGACAGTAGTAAAATATCGCCGTACTAAGTATTTTAATGTCAATACATGTGTTAATGAATATTATTAACCGTATGCTTTAATCTGACAACTAATTCTAGCAGCAGAACGTACGCCGTTACGAATTATCGAGGCTAACTCCAGAGTCACTAGCCGTACTAAAAGCACACCGATATTAATACTAGAGCCCTTTAAACATCGCCAAATCCACTCTCGATACCTGGATCTCTGCCAGGGTTATTGTTAATACGAACCAACAAGATATCCTGGATGAAACAATATATGGAATAGAATCATAAATACTTAGGTCTGGAGGGCAGGAAGTTTTGAAATCGGGGATTTAGAAAGACTAAGAGCAGGAAAACAAAAGCACACAAAAAAAACGCAATCAGAATTTGTGTGATTTGATCCATCATGGCTGCCGCCGACGGCCATCGGGAAGAAATGAGCCAAGAATTATCTCTCTAGAAGCTTTTATGGCACCATAAAAGGCGAAAGTTCGCGCAAGAGAACCTTCAAGGCCGGAAACCGACACGTTTAAAGCGGCGGTTTGAGACCGGCCGGAAGAAGGGGGCGAATTGATGCACAAACGAAAGAAGGAGGGGAAGAGGAATAAGAGAAAAGAAGGAAAGAAGAGAAAATGATGCAACGATAAAATCTTTCGCAGTTGCAACACAAAGGAGACTGATATGATAAATATATTGGCTTTATTTCGCTGGTTTAGACCTTTCTTTTATAGCAGTTGGGGTAAAATTGACTGTCATCAGGTAGAAGAGGGTGTTAAGCAAGGGGGCGAGTTAATCTTCATTTTGGTTTTGACTAGGGAGATTTTAGGGCAGGTTTGGCAACTATTCTTTCATTTTTACCCTCCTTGGTTAATGTGGAGTTTAGTTATTTAGTTATATAAAATAGGAATTTATAAAAGGGGTAGCCTTATCTTTGTTTAACCATACATTTTTTAAGTTAGGTTAAAATTTGGCGCAAATTAAAAATAATTTCAACATCGACTCACTTTTTTGGATGATGTTTACTTACGAAAACTTAGAAGAGGATTTTGTAAGGGCTAGTTTAGTAAAAATAAGGGGAGTGGATGCTAGGACGAAGCAAAGTTTAAAATGTTTGTTAAGTACCTTAAAGTGAAGAAGTAAATTATCCTAACCAAGCTGTTGTAAGTGTTATAGCTAAGTGGTTTTAAGTATCTTAAAATGAAGAAGTAAACTATCGTAACCAACTTATTGTATCTTTAATTAAAGAAGTATGTTATCTTAACCCATGGCTTCCAACACGTTCCCGACTCTCATTTTCATCTGCTCGTGCTTGATCCACTCCAAGAAATTGGCTGGTGACAACAAATAAGGCTTTTTAAACACTAAATTAAATATTACGGTGGCCCGAAAAATGAACTGGTTCAAATACTCAAAAGGTCCGGGTTAAGTTAGACCTTAACCTGGAGGATGATATTCAAATGTAAAACTTAGGGACTGGGGGGTAAAATGGCTAAATTTGGGCAGGGGAGATGTTAAAATGGTTACACTAAGCCCGTGATTATATATGTAATTTAGGTAAGGAGGTTAAATCTTTACGCTTTTTAAAAGGTTCATTGAGGCCATATTTTTAATGGAACCCCTGTTCATCCATCTTTTAGGTACCTGTATGTATTCTGATAATTGGGTTAGCTAATGACTGAAGTCAAGATCGTACAATATTTTAAACTTTAGCAGTTCGAGGGTAGGACAGATGTAGTACATGGCGGTATTTAATGATTCTCTTGGTCAGAAAATCTTAGATGGGCATAGAGGCAAAAAGAGGATGAATCTGAGAGAGTAGGGCATTCGATACCCAAGTAAAGGCGGAAATTTATTTTCATCTAAAACAAAAAACAACCAAGGATCGTCCTCAGAAAGTTTGTTCAAAGAGATCGGTAAAGAAAGTGAAGATGAATGAAGTGAAAAAGTGTGAAAGATCTTTGGCCGTGTGGCCGTAGATTTTTTTTGCGAGCATTGGGATGGGGGGGGAGGGGAGGACGCAATATATGCCGGAAATTTCAATAAGTGGCTAAAAGAAGAATGGTTAATCGATTTTTGGTCAAAAAATCTATAATCGCAGTCATTGGAAAATTTTCATTCAGTGGATTTAAAAATCTTCATTCGGTGGATTTGAAAATCTTTATTCGATGGAATTGAAAATTTTCCTTCGGTAGATAGGAAAACTTTCCATCGGTGGATTTAAAAATCTTCAATCAATGGATTCGAAAAGCTTCCTCCAGTTGATTTGAAAATCTTCAGCTGGTGGATTTGAAAATCTTCATTTGAAGGGATTGAAAATCTTCTTTCTGTGGATTTGAAATCTTCCTTTGGTGGATTTGAACATCTCCATTCAGTGGATTTGAAAAGCTTCCTTTGGCGATTTTAAAATCTTCCTTCGGTGTATTTGAAAATCTTAATTCGGTGAATTAGAAAATCTCCATTTGAGGGATTTGAAAATCTTCATTCGGCTTATTTGAAAATCTCTATTCGAAAATCTTCATTCTGTAGTTTGGATAATCGTTCTACGGTGAATTTTAAAATATTCATTTGGTGGATTTGAAAATCACCATTCATTCGATTTGAAAGACTTCATTCGGCGGATTTGAAAAATTTCCTTCGGTGTATTCGAAAATCTTCGTTCGGTGGATTTAAAAATTTTCATTCGGTGGATTTGAAAATCCTTCTTCTGTGGTTTGAAAAGCTTATGTGTGAAATTGAAAATCTTAAGTTAGTGGATTTGCAAATCTTTATTCGGTGGATTTAAAAATTGTCATTTGGTAATTTAAAAATATTTATTCGATAGATTTGAAAATATTCTTTCAGTGGATTTGAACATCTTCATTCGGTGGATTTGAAAATCTTTATTCGGTTGATTTGAAAACTTTCATTCGGTATATTCGAAAATATTCATTAGGTGGATTTGAAAAACTACATTCAATGGATTCCAAAATCTTCCTTCTGTGTATTTAAATATCTTCATTCGGTAAATTTGATAATCTTATTTGGTGGATTTGTAAATCTTCATTCTGATTCGGGGGATTTGAACATCTTCATTCGTTGGATTTACCGACTCGGCCTCATCGCTCCGAAGTCAGAGTTTCCATCCGCTGTCGCAACGGGACCCGATTTCTTAGACTCACCCACCCATACATCCGAAACCAACCACTCTTCGGAACAGGTCGTTTTGTATTATTGGAAAGAAGGGTGAAGTTGCGTGATCCAAAGGGAGGACAGAATAAAAATGAACGGACATGGAAGAATATAAGATAATAGAGCAGCGAGAGTATAAAGATGGGATGTAAGGCAGCAACGAAGCAAAGGTCGTGTCGAAGATGGGACCGGGTGGGCGCACTCAAAGTCTTAAAAAACCGACACAAGAAGGTTTGTGTGCGCTCTTACCATGAACGTACAAGTGAGAAAGGCCACTTGAACGTTGTTACTTGAAACATAGATTGGAAAACCAACCAGAGCATGTTGCCACTATGTTTGTAAAGAGAGATATGTAAACAAAGCGGTGAAGATATAAGGAAATGGAAATGTGTGTAGGTTATATAGCTGAAAATCCATCTCTGGGTCTTGGCGAGAGGGTCAAAATTCTCTAGATGTCAGCTGCAACATGGGTGGCCATGATACACCTGGTAACTCCTTGAGAGGCAGGTCATTGAAGTATATATATATATATATATATATATATATATATATATATATATATATAGCAGGAATATGAAGACCCAGGTGATTACACTAATCATTTATTAGCCGGACGTTTCGGACCTTTACTAGGACCATCTTCAGTGACTATGTCGACTAATGAGAAGGGGAAGGAACATTAATTAATAACAGTCAAAAGAATGCATTAAATAATGGCTAAAAAAGCGGAAGAAGACAAGTTAAAATAATAAAATTTACAATTATTAAAATTAAAGTAAAAACACTAATAACAATATATAAAATTAAATAATACTACCAAATGTGATTAAAAAATAATAATAATATAAAATAGAGAGTGAAATTATAACATAAACTGACTTGAATATCACATATTACAAGTTACTGGAGTAAACAAAAAATAACCTATTATATTAAATTGTAAAAAACAACAAAAAACCCGAAAACAAATCAGAATGAACAAAGTGACTAACCTTTATCGTGGGAGTTGAGAAATCAACTAACTAAACATAGAAAACTACTAACGAAATTTGTTCGGTTGTTCGGTTGGCTAGTTAATCTATTGAAGTGTTGTTTGGTTATATTGTGAATAGTTTAATTGAGGAGGAGTAATTATTTAGGTTTGTATTTATTTTATTGATATACAGTGACTCTAAGATTTTCAAATCGAGAGAAGTTAAGGCTGAAGATAATATAGTAAATGAATTAGAATTAAAAGGATGATGGTGATACTCTGAATGGTGGCTGATGGAAGAGGCTTCAGGTTTAGAAATGGGAATACCAGTCCTATGAGACAAACCCAAGTGCTTCGCGATCCTGCATTTGAGTTGTAAGCCAGTTTGGCCTACATAACGACTGTGGCAGGTCGTAATATATAATTGTAAATTATACAGGATCGCAAGCCCAAAGGGATTGGCTCCTTATGGAGAAAAAAGGAATTTAACGATACAGGGTTGGAATTTATACAAATGAATTGGCATTGAGGGAAATGGTTGTTGAGGGTAGAGAGAAGGAGTTTGTTAAACTCTGATGTTAAATGCTCGAGATAGGGTAGTCTAATGAAAACCTTCTGTTTAGAAACAGTAGTAAGTAAGGGTCGAGGATAATATATTTTGGAGAGAAATTTGGATACTAACTGGTCGAAGATGAAATCGGGGTAATAATTAAATTTGAAGAAATCCTTTAAATAAATCAGTTCTTCATGAAAGGATATCCAGTTAGAGCATATATGGTAGGCTCTAAAAATTTGGCTTTTAATACTGGATAATTTAAACTGACTGGGAGAGCTATTAAAAAAAATGTGTACCTAATCTAGAGGTGGTAGGTTTTCTGTAAATGGATGTATTGTAAGACGAACCTGTTTGGACCACGTTAACATCCAAGAACGAGATTTTGTTGTCCTTTTCTGTTGCCATAGAAAACCTTATGTTAGGATGTTGTTGGTTAATATAATTTAGAAATAAGGGTGCATGATCACTGTGCTTAAAAATTAGAAAACAGTCATCTATAAATCTTTTGAGGACAATAGGCCTGAATTCTAGAGGACACTTGTCCAGCCACCGAGTATCGTGGTGACACAAAAAGCTATTGGCAAAGGAGGGACCCAGTGGGGAACCCATAGCCATGCTTTCGTGTTGTGAATAGAGTTCGTTGTTGAAAAGAAAAATGAGTATCACCATCATCCTCTTAATTCTAATTCATTTACCATATTATCTTCAGCCTTAACTTCTCTCGATTTTAAATCTTAGAGTCACTGTATATCAATAAAATAAATCCAACCTAAATAATTACTCCTCCTCAATTAAACTATTCACAATATAACCGAGCAAAACTTCAATAGATTAACTAGCCAACCGAACAACCGAACAAATTTCGTTAGTAGTTTTCTATGTTTAGTTAGTTGATTTCTCAACTCCCACGATAAAGGTTAATCACTTTGTTAATTCTGATTTGTTTTCGGGTTTTTTGTTGTTTTTTACAATTTAATATAATAGGTTATTTTTTGTTTACTCCAGTAACTTGTAATATGTGATATTCAAGTCAGTTTATGTTATAATTTCACTCTCTATTATTATTATTATTTTTTTTTTTTTAATCATACTTGGTAGTATTATTTAATTTTATATATTGTTATTAGTGTTTTTACTTTTATTTTAATAATTGTAAATTTTATTATTTTAATTTGTCTTCTTCCGCTTTTTTAGCTATTATTTAATGCATTATTTTAACTGTTATTAATTAATGTTCCTTCCCCTTCTCATTAGTCGACATAGTCGCTGAAGATAGTGCTAGTAAAGGTCCGAAACATCCGGACAATAAATGATTAGTGTAATCACCTGGGTCTTCATATTCCTGCTACATATCAGATTCCCAAGGAACAAATCAACTACCAGTATTATATATATATATATATATATATATATATATATATATATATATATATATATATATATATATATATATATATATATATATATACACATATATATATATATATATATATATATATATATATATATATATATATATATATATATATATATATATATTGGCACGAAATTGGGTGATATGACAAAATGGCATAGTGACTGTGTAATATAATGGTCCGAAAGATGGCAGGTGTAATTAAACATGGAAAAGTGCAAGGTAATCAACATATATACAGATAATCTTACGAAGAAAGTGGGTGGCCAAATTATAAACAAGTCAACTAGGATCTGGGTTTCTCAATCTCGTGTGATCTGAAATTTTCGGAACCAATTCCCTGCAGTGTCACTGAAGGCTAATAGGGTTCTAGACACTCAATTAGACATTTTTCCTCTAAATTAAAAGGTATTATTATTCCTGCCTTATTTAAAGCGTTTGTAAGACCTCTTTTAGAGTATATAGGAAATTTATGGTCTCCATGGCAACCCAAAAGACATTGTACTATTGAAACGCGTCCAACATCGAGGGACGAAATTAATTTTTGAATTTAGAAATATATCGTATTGATGAACCTCAATTTACTGTCGACTAGATGAGCGGTATTTGCGCAACCAAAATTATTTAGTATTAGAATTTTTGTGTAAATGCCGGAATTATATGTAAATAGAGCAAACAATAAATGTGGGTAAAATTCATACTTTCCTGTTTAACTATCATGTAAATAGGACGGTGGGCGTTAATGGTTTGAATTTTTACAGAAGATTCATGTTGATATTAACTTTGGAGTGAAGATGGAAATGAAGATATGAGATCGAATTGATATGAAAATACACTTTCACTAAATAGCATTATATCCGTTAAAAAATTGAGGGGATTCGAACATGTGTTATCTAAACTTTTCCTTCTTAGAGCCAATACTTTAACCAATTTAGATACCGTCCACATTCCCAAACCTTCTTTTGGGGAATGGGGAGTGTAACTAAGTGGGTTAAGTTTTAGCTAAAAGAACGAGGAGTGTTTGAGAACACAGGTTTAAATCCTAGACATTTTTAATGGGTATTTTTTTAATATTTTTAAATACTTGTTAGATTAATCTCCTTAAAAGCTCTACAGTGAGGGGATCATAAGTTAGTATTTTTTCTGGACAGACATTCTTAACCCGAAACACGCTTGTGTTCGAAGAGTTCAGCTAATCTTAAACTAACGCCATGAGAGGTGGATATTGGGTCCTGGACACCCCATGGTAACTCACGTTGATCTTCTTTTCTAGATACCCGCGGGCATGATTGGCAAATGAAATGCCACTGAGGTGGGGAGTCCGATTTAGCTTTAGAAACGCTTCCCGGACCCGTAGGAATGGAGAAGGACCCAGTGTGAGGTTACCCCAACAGAAAAAGAATCCCATTATTAAATCGGCCTCACAATGAAAAAAAAAGAAAGATTTGAATTCTTTCTTTCTTCTTCCTTATTGGATTGACAAGGAAAAGTTTCGATAATGAGAATCCGCCTGAGCATTCCAGTTCTATGAGACTGCGGGCTGAGGGGGGGAGGGGAGAGGGGCAAGTGTTTCCCACGAAAAGGTCCATGAATTTGTTCTTTGGTTCGGAAACACAGCTTCCTTTTCTCTCAATAAAGGACAAATAAGAACCGATTCCTATGAGGGGGGGGGGAGGATTGTCCTACTTGGCCCTTGATTAAGGCTACGCCACCCGGAGGCACCCGTCAAAAGAGAGTTCACGAAGTCAAAGAAACGCACACACACAAACTGATATTTTCTCCCTCTCTCTCTCTCTCTATTTTTGTCGATCATTGGGGGTGTCACCTGTTCTCTCTGTTTCTGCTTCGTCTTTGTTTGAATTGGACAAAGGGAGGAAGTCTTTGTTCAATCGCAATTGACATATTTTTAACTGATTTTCTTTTGACAAAAAAGAACGTCGGACTCAAGACGCCATATTGCAATTCAATTGAAAGACCAGAGGGTGTTTTTTAAAATGGTTATTGATTTGATGTAAAATGCTAGTGATAGCGTACACACATGCATACTGACAGTCATGCAAAAATACACTATGTCACAGGCAGGCGCACACAACCACACGGGTAGACAAGGAAAGGAGGAGGGAACGAATCGTGTTAATTTAATTGCATCTGGCGACTGAGCGCGGCGCTGTCTTGCAGAGAAGGGTCCAGGGACACCCAAAGGCCATTCTTTCACTCTTTCTCTCTTTTGAGAGCCGTTTTTCGCCCAGAGCTCTTCCTGAAGTCAAGTGGAAGAGCCAACTTCCACCTCCCGCTAACTCCTTTCAACGCGTGAGAAGAATTACAAAATCCAAAACGCCCAGGAATTCTGCTTCCTCTAAACAAAATGAAAACACTCGAATATGATACTCACTCTCTTTCTGTTATATATATATATATATATATATATATATATATATATATATATATATATATATATATATATATATATATAAGTATGAATGCAATGTCACCCAGGAAAAAAAAATGAAAAGGCGCTTCTAAGTACTTTCGAACTTTATCCGTTCATTCTCAAGGATAACTACAAGAGAAAATAATATAATAAGGGTATATATAAGCTAATAAAAGATAAAGGACCGCCTCTAAGACAAGAAATCACCAATGAGGAAGTAGGAGAGGGACGGGTAAATTCACATTAAGTTTAGCTCTAACAGGTAGCAAGGTCAAACGAGAGGCAGAAAGAGTCAAGAACAGAGCCAAAAGGGTAATATTGCATTGATTTTGTTTTAACATTATTATTTTTTATTTCTCTTCTTCTCCCCCCCCCCCCACTACGTATCTTCTTACTTCTCGTGTCTCTCCTAATCTCCTTCTTTATACTATTGCTTTATCCGTTAATCGTTTTAACCCTTTTAACTGTACTTGACCCTTTCTTGCCTCTCAGTTTGACCTTGCTACCTGATTATAGCTAAACTTAATGTGAATTTACCCGTCCCTCTCCTACTTCCTCATTGGTGATTTCTTATCTTAGAGGCGATCCTTTATCTTTTACTAGCCTATATATACCCTTATTATATTATTTTCTCTTGTAGTTATCCTTGAAAATGAACTGAATAAGGTTCGAAAGTACTTGGAAGCACCTTTTCATGTTTTACCTGCGGGACATTGCATTCATTGCGAACGTGACGTGCTATGTTGTAACTAACTAACAAGCCCTCGGAAGGAGGTCTTTTCACAGTCACGAAAGGATATCGCATAGTCAACCTTTTTAATACAAACCAAAAGATTTTCATATCAATCAGCCATTTTAATTGTTATCCCTGCCTTCGAAGAGAATGGAAAATTTACTTTATCCATTTTAGCTCGAATGAATAAAGTCAATTTTCCATTCCCTTCAAGCTTCATAGGCTAGTTTCAAGGAAATGGAATAATCAAAGGGGATAATTTGATTTTAAAAATTGTTACGTTTATTCTCCATATACACATACGGTAAGTCCTACCTGTAAAGAAAACAATCCACACTATAAAAGAGCGTGGGCGAACTTCTTGCTAACCTCCTTGTGTTTAGGTACCAAAAAATAGTTAAGGAAAATTAGATTCTCGTGGCATTGATCATCGCTTCGCTTGAATTTTTAGGAGGGGAAAAGGAAGACTAACGAAATTCAAACCCATTAGTCGTTATCAGCTATACACAAATTAGTCGTAATAGCCATAACCAACAGACTAACGCAGGCACCCGAATGGAATCAAACACCGGAATATGTAACTTTCAGCAGTAATTATCGCACATATGATCATTGATCATCTACATGCTGTTCAGGACCTGTGGCATATGGAATTATCTAGAGGCTGTGCAGGAACTATGGAACATGGAATCATCTACAGGCTGTCCAGGAACTATGGGACATGGAATCATCTACAAGATGTTCAGGAACTATAGTA
The DNA here is from genome assembly GCA_963969495.1 of Ceratothoa steindachneri. Taxonomy (NCBI): domain Eukaryota; kingdom Metazoa; phylum Arthropoda; class Malacostraca; order Isopoda; family Cymothoidae; genus Ceratothoa; species Ceratothoa steindachneri. The sequence goes on along the minus strand of OZ018320.1, from coordinate 25,431,895 downwards.
CATGGAATCATGTATTAGGTGTACAAGAACTATGGGACATGGAATCATCTATAGTCCATGCAGGAACTATGGGACATGGATTTATCTACATGCTGTGCAGAAACTATGGGATATGGAATCATCTACAGGCCTTTCAGGAACTATGGTACATTAACTCATCTACAGAATGTTGAGGAACTATGTTACATGCGATAAGCTACAGGCTGTTCAGGACCTATGGTACATGTGATCATCTAAAGGCCGTTCAGGAATTATGGGTACACGCGATCATCTACAGGCCATTCAGGAACTATGGGTACACGCGATCATCTACAGGCCGTTCAGGAACTATAAGTACACGCGATCATCTACAGGCCGTTCAGGAACTATTGGTACATGTGATCATCTAAAGGCCGTTCAGGAATTATGGGTACAAGCGATCATCTACAGGACATTCGGGAACTATGGGTACACGCGATCATCTACAGGCCGTTCAGGAACTATAAGTACACGCGATCATCTACAAGCCCTTCAGGAACTATGGGTACATGTCATCATCTACAGGCCGTCCAGGAACTATGGGTACACGCGATCATCTACAAGCCCTTCAGGAACTATAGGTACATGTGATCATGTACAGACCCTGCAGGAACTATCGTTACATGCAATCATCTACAGGCCATTCAGGAACTATAGGCATATGTGATCATCTACAGGCCGTTCATAAACTATGGGTACACGCGATCATCTACAGGCCCTTCAGGAACTATGGTTACACGCAATCATCTACAGGCCATTCATGAACTATAAGTACATGTGATCATCTACAGGCCATTCAGGAACTATGGGTACACGCAATTATCTACAGGCCCTTCAGGAACTATGGTTACACGCAATCATTTAAAGGCCATTCAGGAAATATGGGTACATGTGATCATCTACAGGCCCTTCAGGAACTATGGGTACACTCGATCATCTACAGGCCCTTCAGTAACTATAGGTACATGTGATAATCTACAGGCCCTTCAGGAATTATCGGTACATGTGATCATCTACAGGCAGTTTAGAAACTATGGGTACACGCGATTATCTACAGGCCCTTCAAGAACTATAGGTACATGTGATCATCTACAGGCCCTTCAGGAACTATGGGTACATGTGATCATCTACAGGCCGTTCAGGAACTATGGGGACACGCGATCATCTACAGGTCGTTCAGGAACTATGGGTACACGCAATCATCTACAGGCCATTCAGGAACTATGGGTACATGTGATCATCTACAGGCTGTTCAGGAACTATGGGTACACACGATCATCTACAGACCCTTCAGGAACTATAGGTACATGTGATCATCTACAGGCCATTCAGGAACTATGGGTACATTTTATGATCTACAGACCGTTCAGGAACTATGGGTACACGCGATTATCTACAGGCCCTTCAAGAACTATAGGTACATGTGATCATCTACAGGCCCATTAGGAACTATGGTTACATTTGATCATCTACAGGCCCTTCAGGAACTATGGGTACACGCGATAATCTACAGGCTGTTCAAAATTTATCTCAGATAAATAATGAAAAGCATTCGACTCAGTAACGACCAATTCATTTCTAAAATCAATACAGAAACGGAATTAAAATAACCCCCCACATACTCCTAATCTCATAGCTCCACTCGTAGCTACAGCACTTTTATTTAGGATTCACTCACTCGGTCAAGGAAAAATGAAAGACTGAGGCAGGAGGTTCCCATTACTTCTAGATCGTTTGCAGAAGTGCTTCAGAAGATTTTCAGAATCATTTCAAAATTATTGTGCATTATTTAAGTCGCCTTCACTTTACTAACGAAATAATATTATTCTCATTGAATCCAGAGAATCGCAGCTGAAGATAATTGATATACTATCACATCACCGTCTCAAAAGTGGAATGAAAATGAACTTTACAAAGACATTCATAGGCGGGTATTTAAGCAATAAGTAGTCTCCTCCACACTGCTTCGGGAACACCGAGGGAGGCTTCTCACCCATGTCAAGCCTCTGTATCCAATATACTGATCTACAGCCCTAAAAAGAACTGTATCAATTGGTTATTATAACCTTTACTTTCTTCGTCGCAGTACACGGGATGGTTTTCATCCATCCGTGCGGGTACGCGCTATCTTCAATGGTAAGGAAAACTGCAATGGACGCAGTAAATTGCAGTTTATCTTAAATATTTTAAAATTATTTTATAAATAATGGAGCTATAAGAATGGCGACCAAATGTTAGAATAGTTACAAGAATAGTTATACTTAAGGTAGCTAGTGACTTCTACTGAGAGCGTGGAATAGAAAGTCAATAGACCATAAATAGGCTTGGGTGATAGGGAAGCTTATCTACATCTTCAGAAGCGACCTGCCTCTATGCTTAAAATGTAAACTCTATACAGAAGCATCCAAAGAGAGCAAAATACCCAACTCTACTTTTTTGAAACTGTCTAATTTCCATGAAAATTGCATGGAATATTATTTTTCAATTTGCATTTTAGATTTTTCATGTTTTATTTCATATAGCAGCAGATAAAAACAAGTTATGAGGAAACTAATGGACATTTGAATAAATTAGTCGTCCAAAAATAGAGAACGACAACATAACTCTGTTTACATGTGGAAGTCCGTAACTTACAGTAGGTATGGTAATAATGCCCCTTGAGTATTGTAGACGGTTGTTGATGCAATTATTTTTTTGTCAGGATGTCGAGACGATTTAAGGTAGAAAAATCCTTCAAAAAGCAGGTTGTCCAGTGGATGAAAGGATGAAGGAGACTGTCTGATGTTTCGAGGCATTTGGAATCGGTCAAAACGTGTGATTTCATGCATAATATAGGTCCATGAGGATACCGGTTCGTGCGAGTCGACGTAGAAAAAGGGTCGCCATCGAAAAATCACGCACAGGAAAAATTGCACAATGCAACGGATATTGATGAAGCCGGTATTTCATGTCAAGTTGACGAGAACCTCAACCTGAATGTGTTTGGCCAGACTCTCTTACGTCACTTGAGAGAGATAGAACTCAAGATACCCCCCCCCCCCTCCTTGCTAAAGAAACTACTCATACGAGGAGCGGTCAATAAGTTTTGCAATTCGGATATAAGGAAACGAGATATGAGGAAAAGTGTTTTATTATTTTTCAATATAACTACCCTCGACTTCAATGCACTTGCGCCACTTGTCCTTGAGGCTTCGAATTCCCGACAACCAGAAATCTTCGACTGCTGTTCAATCCACTCGTGGACGGCGAGCTGGACATCTTCATCGTCCTCAAATTGGCGTCCACGCAGTGCAGCCTTGAGTTGGCGGAATAAAAAGTAGTCGCTAGGGGCCAGATCTGGACTGTAGGGGGGACGGTTGAGCTCCTCGAATCCGCACTCGCGCAGGGCAGCTTGTGCAACTCTGGCCTTGTGGACAGGGGCATTGTCGTGGAGGAGCAGGACACCGCGTGTCAACTTGCCGCGCCGCTTCTGACGGAAGCACTTCTTCAACCCAGCCAGTTCTTCGGCGTAATATTGGCCTGTGATGGTCCTTCCACGAGGCGCATAGTCCACCATCAACACTCCCTCAGAATCCTAGAAGATAATGGCCATGATCTTCCCGGCTGAGGGTTGGGTCCGGAACTTGATGGGGGTCGGAGAGCCCCTGTGCTTCCAGGCCGTGCTTTCGAGCTTGGTCTCGGAATCCCAGTGATGGACCCACGTTTCATCACCTGTCACTATGCGTGACTCGAATCCCTCCGAGTCTTGGTTGTACAGGAGCAGCAGCTCCTCCGAACTTTGACGACGTTGAAGTCGATCATGGGGCGTGAGGTTTCGTGAGGTTTCTAGGGACCCAACAAGCAGAGAACTTGGTCATGGCCAAATTGTCGTGGATGATGTTAATAACACTTCCATGTGATATTCCAAGTTCTCGATCGATTTCTTCGACCTTCACCCGTCGATTTTCGAGGATCATCCTCTCCACATGGGCCACATTGTTCTCGTTGGTCACGTCTGACGGGCGTCCTGGATGGGCGTCATTTTCAAGGGACTCACGACCATGGCGGAACTCCCTATTCCAGCGAGCAATGGTTGCATAGGAAGGGGCGGTGTCGGTGTACACTGCAACCATGCGTTCATGGATCTCTTTTGCATACTTGCCTTCCTGCGGCTGCAGGTCCTGACTTGTCATAACTTGTCCTAACACCCTCACAAACAGCCATCCCGCTTCCTCTCTTTTGCCCTACCGATTCGCAAAACTTATTGACCGCCTCTCGTAAGTAAGAAAAATAAAGCGGCTAAGTTGGCCTTCGCTCCTGAGCATATCCTGTAGAGTGCTGAAAATTAGGAAAGTTTTTTTCAGCGATGAAATCAAATTTAATTTGTTCAGAGAAATGGAATGGACAATGAAAACATTTTTACGGCAATTCAAACCAAAACTATTTGGGCAGATCATAATTAAGAGGAGAGATTACCGGCAAGGTGGTGCCAACTAATCGATCATCATGCCCCCAATCCAATGCCCACAAATGGATCTACTGCTTTATAGCTCCCACACAATTTCACTTCCCCTCTCTTCACCACTTTCTGCGGGAGATGTTTACGTTAGTTTTCGACTTAAAGTTATTAAAAACAAGAGGAGAGATTAAGAACATATAAAAACACGGCTGAATGAAATTCCTCTAAGAATTAACGAGTGGAATTAGCAGTAGCAATAAAATAATATTCAGTTTGCCACATCCATACCCAATTACAACATTACTCTCTCTTCCATATTCCCTTCTTTCGCATAGCGAACATTCACTAAAGACCCATTCGATTCTAAGAACTCTACAAAACTAAGAACTTAACGAGATCTATATTGACATAGTATTTTATATATGCATACGAGTATATAGGAGTACAATCACTTAAAGTCGTCATTAGGTTTCCCTCTGAGTAGAAAATAGATCGGGTGGCCAAAAAGTAGTTGACTAAGTTCAAAGTTGAATAACCGAAACAATTCAAAATTTTGACATGTGATATTTTGTACACAATAACTCACACATATTCTTTGTAAATATTGCAAATTTCATTGATTTTACTATTAGAGTTTCGTCACAATGAAAAGTTTAAAATCATGTGTCAAAAATTACTTTGCAGTTAGTGGTGCCTGGCGTAGGGATAGCGTGAGTACGATAAGATCAGACTAAGTAGGGTGACGCAATTTTCTTTTAGTTTTCTGTTAAAAAACCTATATCATGGTGCTGAGTGAAAGTGACCAAATCATTATTGACTCATGCTTCAAGGAGAAAGGTTAGGATGGAAATTTCCTTCTAAGAACTGAAGTCGTCAAAGTGTTTCTTAGTTAATTAAAAAAGATGAAAGCTACCGGTTCAATAACCAGAAAACAAGGTAGTAGTATGTCTAAAAGTGCTGCAACAAAAAAATGACAAGGTTGCGAGTATGGAATTACCTCCAACTTGCCAAGATCTGCTGCTCCTCGCCAGATTAACGATCGGTCTCGATGTTACATGCTTCGAAAGCTAAATAATAATCCTATGATTACCATGGAAGATCTACAAAGCGATCTGGAATTGTCAGGGACTAAAATGAGTAAAAGTACTATTACGAGTAGTAGAGAGCTCCGTCGTAATTATTTGTATTCTTTCCCCCCCCCCCCCCCCCCCCCCCCGCTAAACTCCACTTCTTAATAATAAGCATGTTACGAACCGTTTAGAGTTTGCCAAAGAGCATCTTGAAAAGGGACGTAAATTTGGGAGCAATTTTCTATGGTCAGATGAGACTAAAATAAAACATTTCGGCCAAAATGATGCTCATCACGTTTGGACGGCAGAAGGAACTGCCTAGGATCCTAAGCACACCATCCCAAACGTAAAACACGGTAGATGTAGTCTGATGGTTTGCAGCTACTTTACTGCATATGGCACAGGAGCACTCCACATCATTGAGGAAAAAATGGATGGTGCCACGTATCGAAAGATATTGGAAGAAAAGTTGTTCCCAAATGCGAAAAAAATATACGGTCGACCTCAATGGAAATTACAGCAGGACAAAGATCCGGATCGAACGGCCAAATTAACTCAATAATGGTTTAAGAAGAAAAAAATAAACTTCCTTGGATGACCAAGTCAATCGCAAGACCTTCATCTTTTTGAGCATTTGTGGCGAATACTGAAGGCTGTAGAGCGGAACAAAATATTATGAAAAGATTGTGAAAAGCTGATATCAACCTATGAGAATCGTCTTCATGCTGTTATTGCAAACAAAGGTTATGCCACCAAATATTAAATGACTGAAATTATTATTTGTTAAATGCTTTTGTCACCTGCTAAATTTTGTTTTATTAGCAAGTGTTGTTATATACAAAGAAAATCCTTCTTATTTGTATTTCTTCTCTAAAATATGTTTACTGAGTTTCCTGTTAGAATTTTAACCAAACTAAAGCACGAAATATTGAAAATTTAACTGTGAAATACTTGTGTCACCTCACAAATCACATGACACGTGATATACAAATGGATGCAGTTAATAGTCCAAGAAAAAGAAAACTGGTATCACAACATGGTATTAGGTAATATATTCCACACAGTTTTACAGAGTTGTGATACCAGTTTTCCTTTCCTTGGGATTTTTTATTTATATATATATATATATATATATATATATATATATATATATATATATATATATATATATATATATATATATATATATATATATATATATATATATATATATATATATATATATATATATATATATATATATATATATATATATATATATATATATATATATATATATATATATATATATATATATATATATATATATATATTAAGAAGTCCTTAATCCGCTAAAAAAGCTAAAAAAGTCTCGTGGAGTTCCTCAAATCTCTTTCAAGAAGTCTTTTGTAAGAGATAGCGTCGTTGCCCAGTCGTATTAATGTGCAGGCTGGCGCGGGAAGTCATTTTGGATCATAGGTCGGATGATTGTTCTGCTTATCAAGGAAATTAGTGTTGAACTGACCATCGGATGAATTGAAGTTGGAAATCTTCTTTATGAGAGTCCATTAGGCGTAGATTGATATAAATGTTAGAATTATTAATTATTTTTGCATTATCAAATTCAATTGCATGGTCTTCACGAGACACATGTAAGGACAAACTAGAAGATAAGTTTCCCCGAGGTATATCGCCTTTGTCTTCCTTCACTCTCTTCGGGAATCTCCCTGATTTTGCCAATGTACTATATTCTATCGCAACTTTGACATGGAAAATAATAAACGCCTTGTTCTTTATCAGTAGATCTATTTTTGGACAGATTACCACTTATGGTATTTTCGTACTGAAAGGTAACATCATAGCTGTTGGGCCCCTGCTAGCTAACACAGTCATAGGGGCAAAGGCCTTCCCGAATGGAAACACTGTTTCCGATCTTAGCGACGAAAGGGGTCTCGATTCGGGCCGACTTCTCGAACGCTGCCATGATGGCACACCCTGTAACGTGCCATCGTTTGGACGGCACATAAGCTTGTAGGTTCCACTGAGAAATAAAAGGTCACAAATCTACTGCACATGAGAAACTTTCGAATTAAATGGATATTAAACAATATTAATAATGTTAAAGTTACCCAATTAAAAATTAATTTAGCATAAATATAAATTAATTTATTATGGGATCTTATTATTGTGAGTCAAACCAACTTCTTTTATTTTGGAGGCGAATTTTTGACAAATTTGCGTCAAAACAATTCATTTCGTTGTTCAATGTTGGCATATTTACATGGCAATGAGATTTATACTTCTGTCATTCCGACAGTTATAGCTGCTATGTTATTTAATTTTAATAATTACACATTTCGTATTTAGTCCAATGTACAGTTGCTCCAATTAGTCATGTCACAATTATAAAAATGTTTCGGAAAAAAGTACTTTAAACCTCGAATAGCTTTGCCTAGCTGTCGCTAGGCTTTGCTGTGCTTTGCCAGCTCTTAGTTTTCGTCACACGTTAGGTTGGAAAATTAATTATAGCGATACAAGCAATAGCCACTGTTAATGTGAATATTTTAATGATATCCATAATTAAAAGTTATATATATATATATAAATATATATGACAATAAGGGAGATAAGAGATTACCCATAGCCATACCAAACACTTGTTCATAGAATTTGCCGTTGAAACTAAATTTACATTTTTTAATACATAAACAAATAAGCTCAATGATCGTATTGGTTGGTAAAACACACAAATCAATTATGGACTCTGTTTCTTCTAGTGGCTCTTCTTTACCCTATTTGTATGGCCTAATAAAAACCCATAAACCAGGAAACCCAATAAGACCAATCATAAGTGCCACTGGTTCAATCCAATATAAACTTTCAAAATACTTAGTAAATTTACTTTCTCCTATCTTAGGGACTATATCCCCCTCGCATCTAAAAAATTCCCTTGACCTTTGTAATAAATTAAACAATATGAGGGTAACATCAGATCTGAGACTAGTCAGTTTTGATGTCACCTCATTATTCACTAAAGTGCCCATTGATGACTTATTAAACTTCCTAGCCTCTATTCTAAATGCTTATGACCTCCCTTTACCAACCAATACGATCATTGAGCTTATTTGTTTATGTATTAAAAAATGTAAATTTAGTTTCAACGGCAAATTCTATGAACAAGTGTTTGGTATGGCTATGGGTAATCTCTTATCTCCCTTATTGCCAAATTTATATATGGAATTTTTCGAAAATAGGTTGATCCCCCCCTTTTTGGTCTACTCATATATATATATATATATATATATATATATATATATATATATATATATATATATATATATATATATATATATATATATATATATATACATATATATATATATATATATATATATATATATATATATATATATATATATATATATATATATATATATATATATATATATATATCTCTTTGAGAAGTCCATTAGGGTCCATGATGACGGATGCCCTCTTGAGGGCATCAACCTGAACTAGGTTATAACGGATAGGAGGAATGTGTGCAGTCTTCGGACCCGTATCTTGATCGACGGGAGAAGGACCCTGGTGGCAGGAGAGACTCGAGACGACCAGGCATCATCCTCGGTTGCAAGGAGCTACCGAGACACCGGTCTGTTGGTGCTTGCCTATACTCGTATGTATTCCTGTTCCTGCTTTGTGATCGATGTATCCTACCACTAGCCTTTGCCTAAAAAGGCAGTGGGGGGGGGGGGGTGCAGTGGTTGGTAGGCTCCAGGGCGTGTCCACACAACGGTGGGCCTTCACTTTAGTGTTAAGTGCCTGCTTCGCTTGGCTAATCGCTTGCAGCTTCTTCCTTGTGATTAAACCGTGATTAATAGTATCAATAGTTTATAGTATTAAAAGGCATTTATAATATCCTATTTCATTGAAAATATAATTATGGTGAATTTTCTTTCAAGCCTTCTGAAGTGGCGGAACATCCAAAATTATCTCGTCATTTAGTGATTCCCGAGACTGAGCAGGAATTGGCCGAAATATGTATTTGTCCGAGGAGGACTCGACGTCTGAAAATCAAAAGTCTCTAGCATTTACGTCGAGTCTGTCTTCTCGGATATGTTTCATTGTTTCTATCAGACAGTCCATCATATCTTGGAGCTCAATAAGACGCTCTTGTTTAGTATTCTCGTCCTCCACTGTATGAATGTAACATATATCATCATTTTTCTTTGCCACTCCGACAGTAGGAGCCTGCGCTTCGCTGGCAGGCCGCTCTATGGCCCAGGCGATTTTTCGGAAATTTGGCAACTTTGTTTTGAAACAAAACAGTTCAAAAATGTTTCGACAGTAATGCTTTAAATACCGTAATACCTTTAAAAAATCACTAAATTTAATTTATTTTATTGGTAAATAAATATACCACAAACACTCCATCTCTCATCAATTAAATTGTCACTATCTGAGCAAAATGCAAAAACTCGACATCATGCAGACAATTCGTAATTGAGAATATTTTGAAATATCGGTACTGCAGAATATAGTATTTAATATGTGCAATCATTGGGATTTGGGGGGCAGCTGCTGATTGCAGGAAAGTCCCCTTTATTCCCTTTACGATTTCTAATTGTGTACCACTGTAGGAGAATAAAAAAGAACTTTAACAAAACAACAAATAAATGCCAGAAATTCCAGGTAAAATAAACAGAAAACGAACTGGAAAGAATTATGGGAAGGAAGCTTCTGCTATGGTTCTGCCGTGGAGCAAGGCACCAATAGACATGGGTAAAATCAGAGACAAAGTACGGCTCTTGTCTTACAGGAGTTCAAGCTATGGCCATACCTTCCCCTCTCCTTTCCCCTATGGTGTTCATGCGACATCGCTCCTCTGCCATAATCATGGTAGGAATAAAGCGGACTGGGGTGCATACATTAGCGTCCTTCATCCTCGACCTAAAGGGTCTCCACTTCAGCGTCACTAATCCGCGTCGATGGCAACCGAGATAGAAATAGCCCTTGATGACGTCAAACCAACCATCAATTAAGGGCAGTGGCTCACTGGTTTGAGCACACTTAGTGATAGGCGAGAAGAGAAAGAAGTTTAGACAACGAGACCATTTCCACTCAGCGAATTTTAAAACAAATGAACGAGAGGGATATATATGTGCAGAAAAATAAATGATTAAATACAGGATGTATACAGTTTTGTCCAGTGAATAAACTCAGATATTTATATAACGCTATGTGTATGTGGTCTTTATGGCAAAGGAAATTATATGGTCTAAGGAATCCAGTTGATTTATATAACGCTATGCATAGGCTATGTGGTCTCTATGGCAACTGAAATTCGGTGGATAAGCTATGCGTAGGCTAGAAATTGCATATATGGACTTTCTACTACTGAATATTTGTTGTTTGGTTTTCTTGATTAGATGTTATTTATAGGAAAACAAATAATATTAATAATAATGGTACAGCCTGGAATGCCAAACATCGACGATCTTAAACACTTGACACTTGTCAAAAGGTAAACAAAAGATGACTATTTCTTTTTCTTATATATACTAGAAGGCACCCGTAAGGGGATGGCATCTGGAGGCCTGCATGCCCTCCCTGCCCCAACACTCACAGTTCGCTTACATGAATCCAATGCCTAGAGGAAGATCTGCGGCTGTACATCTTCTGCACAATTTCACTTCTTAAATCTTCACCTCTTTCTTGGTCAGATCTCTCATTACAAACTTTCGACTAACGGCTTCGTTGCAATTGCGATTTTAATTCGAGAAAATTCATTAGAAAATTTATAAAATACACTACGATTTATGTACCCGTATATAGTCGGGTAAAATCTTTTGAGTCAGGCAGTCGTCGTGGGAAAAAGCGAGCGCGCTCGGTCTTAAAACGTCAAAGTAGGGATAAAAAAAGATCTGATTGGAGGTTTGATGGAGATCTAAAACCTTCAAAAGGTTCAGACGGCGACCGCAACGCCACCTACCACCTCACTTAGTCACATGATTCATCTTCTTTGTACTCGAACAAAGGGTTGAAATATGCGATATGGCAATCAGTCTTGACTGTATATACACCGTGAACCACGCTAATAACCTGGTAGGAAAAGATAGGATTTCTTGGTTCTCTGTCAATCAATTTTGACCAAACTTTTCCCAGCTGGTCTTCACAATATGGCAACACTAATGTTATTTTTTTTATTATGCTGTGTTACGTCCGTCTACTTTTATCTCAGATTCGTTGTTTGGGGGGGGGGGGCTGAACCACGTTAGTAGCTTTTGAATGAAAGTACTCCATCTAGACATATTTTGGAAAAAAACGAAAGATAATTATGAATATTAAATACCTTGCCTCTATTTTTAACAGAAAACCATAATTATAATACACTATTGATGGACATAATGAATTATTTGCCCACATGAGCGCCATTTCGAGGGATGACTTTAAAACCATATCCTGCATGGAATCTGTAAATTTATTAATAGTAGCAGGTTGGACTGCATCTGATGTAGCTTTGATGGTCGCTCATAAGGCTTCTAATTGACGTTTATCGGCATTAAGATCTTGTTAATGATGGACGACAAGTTTTCGATTGGGTTAAGATCCGGAGAGGATGGCGGCCACACAATCATCTTGTCACCTTGTATGCCATAAGAGCCTCGGAACGCATGAGTTGCGCGTTGTCATGCATGAAAACTAATCATTAGAAGTGGCAACGGTATGTCATTGAACCAGGGATCCAAGGCCTCCTTCAAGAGATTGCAATAGAGGGCTGTGGTCAAATTAACCCTATCAGACACCCTGCCGGATCCAACAAGTCTGTGTCCAAATTATACCTGCCCACAACATGACTCCTTCTCCATGCTGTTGACTTTGCAAACGTTCGTAATGCTAATCTCTGAAATAGACCCAACCATTTTCCCACCCGTCAGGTCCGTCAAGGGTTGCCCTGGTCTCGTCAGTGAAGAGAACGCAACTCATGCCCAACGTTATGTAATCACGGGCCCATTTAAGCCTCAAAGTCTTGGGACGGCGTGTCGAAAGAGGCACTTTTAGAGGAGCTCGCATGGAAGCCATGATGCCTAGGATACGGTTCTTAGCCGTCTTCGGTGCATGGAGACGACCAGTGTCGATGAAAGTGACTTTGTTTGGCCAGATTTCCCACATAACTAGCCGACAATATTTCTCAAATCTCTATCTGTCACAGTCTTGCAGGTCCTTTCTTAGCGAAGGGTCCCTCAGAAGTCGTCTAACCATGTCAACATGGCGAGATAACTTCTCCGCAATAACATGAATAGAGGTGCTTTCATCAATTTCCTTGAGGATAAAAGAGTCATCTTCATTGTTGAGGCCTCTGTGACGTGTCATTATTTTTAAAGATGACAGATGCTATTAGGGTGGTTCACGGTAAAAAACGATGAATCTGGAATAAAAATTGAAGGACGTAACACAGCATAATGAAAATATAACATTAGTGTTGCCATATTTTGAAGACCAGCTTGGAAAAGTTTCAATAAAATTGATTCACAGAAAACCAAGAAATCTTAACGTTTCCTAGCCTGCTATTAGCGCTGTTCAAGGTGTAGTCTGACAAAGGGCTGAAATATGTGATATGGTCATCATCTTTCACTGTAGTCGGTTAGAGGGCCATTCAAATATATATGTGAATTTAATCAACCGGTCAGAGAGTATCTGAACTTAATATCCCTTGCTTTCTCTTTATCCATCTTACGTCTTCTCTGTGTTTTTATATCAATCTTTCTAATTTATATTTGATTCACCACATAGGATAGATGATTTTTTGTGGAACTGTGGTGCATTTTAGAGAGCTTCGACTCGGAGTGTGCCCTATCCCACTGAGTAATTTGCGCTTGGGGTATGAATCTTCCGCACATTTTCTATTTCTATAATTTCTTCACCCATATGAATTTCTTTATCGAAACCTCTATAAAGAATATGCCTGTGTCGGTTTTTAATTCATTAATTTAACATATACAAAATCTCCCCCATTTACCTTCAACAACCGTTGTACAGTTGATTACAGAACTGTTAATTCATTAGGTTCTAAGCGGACTGACCAGAGCAAAGATTGCTCTATTTAACCTATTTATTGCCGGAGGAGCAAAATTGCCCTACTCTACCAGACGAGCAGAACGATGACGCCATCGCAAACTTACTTGAGCTCCTCGGAGCAGTCAAAATTGAGGTCACATTTGACTTAGGGATTGTCAAGGCGTACATTATCGTAGCCATGCGAGGCGAGTGTTTATGCTTACTTGCATTCGCTTTTCTCGTCCAGACATTAAAGCTTCCCCCAAAGCGCTTGTATTGCGTTTCCTCTGGCCGAGGACGTTCGTCGCTCGGTACACACCTGCGTACATTGCAAGAGGTCAAAAGTAAGACGACACAAATTTACCCATGCCCAACGCTCCATTGCAACCTGTAACAGGGGCCTAGCCTATTTTTTTAACGATGGTGGATCGTTATATTCGTTATGTGTAAACCATTACCTATAAAAGCACGACCTGTCGGCCAGGTTTTCATAACCACTCATGTAGCAAAGTTTGAGATCATTTCAACTATTACCATGGACAACGTCCAGCAGTTAGAGTCACGTCTATGGAGGGAATTTACTCATGTCTTCAGCAAAAAGGTAGATATAAACGATCGCCTGGTATGCCGAGAGTAAAGGGCCAATTAAACGTAGTCACCGCCATTTGATGGGTAAAATCATTCGCGCTTGTCTTTCTGGGCCTTAGAAGTTCATTGAAAGAAGAATTTATCGCATCTCCTGCCGATCTCGTCAATGGCACTGGGCTGCTAATCACCGGAAATTTCATCAGGAACAACTCGCTCCCTATCTTCCCATCCGATTTAGTCATAACCTTTCGACGCACTAAGTGGAGAACAGGGCAACATCTACGTCAAAGGCCAAAGAGAGTTCACCTGGTTAAAGTCTTACTTGGAATCTCCGTTTTTGTTCGGGTAAACGGCGTTAAAGAGACGTTGCAACATCCATATTCCGGGCCTTTCCAAGTCTTTATATGTACAACCAAATGTAACGTAACTTTGATGAATGACAAAGAGGATACCGCCGCTTTTATTTGCAGTTACCCAAGGCTGGGCATCCCACACCAAAAGGACAGTGTGATCCTTTCGAGGCAAGCGAAAATACTGCCAGTCTCTGTTCGCACCTAAATTTTCTCTTTTCTTTGGGAATCTAAGTACTGGGGGCTCTTGTAAGGGGGTTAGTTCTTTACCCTCCACCGACTTGCACGCACACGCACATGTACAATTCGCAAGCAGGAAAAACTCTGTTCCAGTTTCAGTCTTGTCCCAGGTCGGATAAGGAGGCATTCGGTCTGTGATTCATCTTTCTACCTGTTCCCCGATCTTGGCCGAACCATCGGGTTGAGATCATGTCCGGAGCAGAAGACCTGTGCGGAAGGAAGACTAATCTGTCTCATTCTTTTCCACCAGCCTCAATATTCATAAGGAAAAGTTCCCGAAAGCAGGGTGAGGCGTCCAGTTCCTCCAACTGGGCAGGAATAATATTCGCTCCAAACGTTGAGACGCAAAATATTCGTACGATAAAGACGAATTCCATGCTCTAGAGAGAATGAGAAATTTCCTCTCTACCTCGATATAATCGCTTCGTTCCAATTACCGAGCCAGTTCTCTTTCAACAGTAAAAGCCTGAGCACTAAACTCTCCTATGCACCCAACTTCCTAATTTCTAAGCAATGAAAGTGAATCGTTGGCGTATTTCAATAATAATTCGTGTCTACATTATTTGCCCCACCGTTGTTGTGGCAACTTTGTACAAATTGATAACTATAATTATCTCGAATTGCAACTTTCATTAAATTATGCATGCGTTATAAGCCTCGCTTAATTAATCAATACTATTCAGTGTATAATAATCAAGCGCCCAAATTCTCTCTCTTCTCTAGCATTTTCCAGAGGGTAGAGTATACATTCAACGTCCTCTTTTCCTCCTGAGTTAGTTAATGCGGAATGCCCTTGTTGGATTTGGCGTCGAATCAAACTCAACAAGTGGTGCCAGCAACCGACAATTAGTGTTAAAATTTGGGGCCATCAGTCTCACTTTGATTAACATTTTACTGCTTATGTGCCAAGCCTGTTTGATCAACAGTTTACTGCGCTTGGGCCTGGCTTGTTTGTTCAACAGTTTACTGCGTATGTGCCTGGTCTGTTTTATCAAAGGTTTACTGCGCTTGTGATTGGCCCGTTTGATCAACAGTTTACTGCACCTGTGCTTGGCCTATTTGATCAACAGTATACTGCGCTTGTGCCTGGCCTGCTTGATCAACAGCTTAGAGGTGAACCCTCAAGAGTTAATAAGAGTCAGATGAACTAAATTAGTTGCAGAGAAGGTCAAGGGGGAAAGTAAATGAAGCCTAAATAAGTTAGGCATAATGGGGCCTATTTTAACAGAGCCTATTAAATTATCTTCGTCCTTTTCCAGTTTATATGCAGTAGGGTACGACGCATAGCTCTCTAGGGAAAAGGTTTAACTGCATTGGCAATGGTAGTCGCGTGATGGGAGTCCAATACTGTCTAATTAATGGCGGTGCCATATGGCAGTTTAAATTGCAGGCCCTCCCCTCTAGGCCCAATAAATTGAAGTGATCGAAGCGGACCAAAGAAAGGAGGAAGCAAAATTTCAAGACCTCAGAGCTGGTCTCTCTTAAAGAATTTTCTTCATAGAGAAAATAAAGGAAACTGATCTAACCATCGAGTAAATTTCCACTCACGCGATAATGAACGAGGAGAGGCGAAGATACAACAATGAAAAGGAGAATAAATACAAGAACAGGAATAGACCCAAGGGTAAAGAATGAAAAAAACCCCCGAAACTGCAAACCTTATTAAGTGAAATTAATGGCCAGAAAGGGCATTTCAGTCTCCCGTCCCTCAGAACAAGTTCGTTCAAAGTGTACTGGCGCTCATAAGTTCCAACTTAAACCCCTTTGCGTGTGTGAATGAGCGAGAGAAAACCTTGTGAGAATTGAGGTTGACCTTGACTCACACAGAATTGTTTTTTGCTTTATTTCTCCTCGGATTTTTAGTTCCTATAGGTCAGTGAGTAATAGCACAGCTGAATTAATGCAGTGAGGAATAGCACATAACAATGAGTAATAACACATACGAATTAATGCAGTGAGTAATAGCCAAGAATAATTAGTACAGCCATTAATAGCAGATAGCAGTGAGACATAGTGTATATCAGTGATTAGAAGCACCTGGGAATTAATGCAGTGAGCAATAACCAGTATAGCACATAGAAGTGAGAAATATCCCATGCGAATTAAAATTAAAATCAGTAATGGCAAATTACATTAAGTAATAGCACATGCGAATTAATTAATCATCTATTCAAGTGCAATATAGGACTTAGAGAGAAGAAAACCGGTGCCACTATATTGTAGACAGAGATGGGCAGTATTTAAATACTTTGTATTTAAATAATGTATGTAAATACATTTATGTATTTAAAATTGTATTCGTAAATACATTTGAAATCACGTATTTAAATACTTTTTGCAAATACTTCACTGATAACAGGTTTATATAGCTGTTGAGAACGTGTAATGCATGTTTTAGCTTGTCGCAACTTGTATGACACAAACGGTTGACTGCGCGAGTTGGTGAGGGAAAATTGCTTGCATCAGTTCAAATTCAGTTAACAGATGGTCACAGTTGTGTTTGGTTGTATAGTGAGAGCGCTCAGCCTTATTTCAACTGTTGCATGGCAACTTCAGCTTCTTCGAAAGGGTGTGAAATGGAGAGATTAGACAATAATAAATACGAGGAAGATAAAGAAACATGTAATTATAGTCATCCTTTACTAGATGGTATTTTTTTTAGAGTGAAATCTTCCGACGGAACAAAAGTGAAGTGTGTATGTACATCATGCAATGGTGAAATCTCTGCGGCGAGCAATGCTACTTTCAATCTACGCATTTATTTGAAGGTAAGAATTTATTAAAGCTAATTATATGATACTTAGTTAAAATTGATAAGTTTCACTATTTCTTATTTTAAAAAATGGCAAAATTGCTAGTAGCTCACGATAATGTTAAGTAGTATAGGTTTTCCATGCACGAACCTAACTACTTCCTTTTGCAACACCTTTATTTATAGCATATGCTGATTGAATTTAACGTGAATTATGGCAACGTGAAACAAATTTCCTTCACGTATCTGATCATGTAGATTTATCAACAGAGAAAGCATCCTGCTTTGGTGCAAAAAGCGGATAACTACGTGACATCTCAAAGAAAATATCTAAAAAGAAAATGTTCAGTATTAGAGGATGGTCCTTCATGCAGCGGTATTAAAGTAAAGGCATTAACGTAGTGTTTTGCGGTGAATACTAAGAAGGTCAAACAATCTGTTGTTTATAAGCTGATTGCAGATTTTATCATACAAGGTTTGCATCCCCTATCAACCATGGAACAACCAGCTTTTGTGAGATTAATTAAAGGAAGTTAAATAAAGGAAGACATATACAAACAACAGAGGTTAATATATTGCAATAATTTCATTAGAATCCACATGCATATATTCTTAAAGCGCGTTATCATTTAATTGAAGATATTATTGAATAAATTTTTTTCATGAATAATTAAAGAATTATTGATCGATTATATGTAGTTATTAGATGACTTTCTATAACGATGCATTTCTTTATAGTAGCAATACCTTTATATCATTATGTCAAAACTAGCGTGCTTATCATTAAAAAATACTTATTACTATCATAATTGAGGATGTGGTACGAAATAAGAACATAAAATAAGTAATCTGAAAAAGGCTAATCAATATCCTATACGAGGAGGCTCTTCTTTCCATCCCTAAGTTCAGTCCCACCTCACAGCATCCCTATCCATTAATCTAACCAGTCAATTCTTAAAACTCCCCAGGTAGGACCTTCTATCAGTGATCCCATTCCATTCATATACCACTCGATTTGTAAACCAATTTCTACTAATCTATTTCCTAAATTTAAACTTCTCTAACTTCAACCCATTGATACGTGTTTGTTATTATTATAGCATTAATTAACATCTTTATTAGTCTCCTTTATTTCATCACCTTCACTGATTTGAGGATCAGAAATTGAGTCATTATGATTCAGCGGTGCAAATGCGGAGCTAGTAGGGCAATGAATAGAGTGGCACTGAATATAGTATGCATTTAATTGTTTGAGGTTTCTTATTATTCTCCAGGTGAGAGAGAAACGTATACGGAATAAATGTTGGAAAGTAATATTACCCGAGAGTTGAGTTCTCGACATAAAAATTCATACAAGCATTACCACTTTTGTATTCCTACCCATAGACAATTAAGTTACCCCATTTAAGTCATCTTACTACAACTAACCTAGTTGACAGAGCACGCCACACCAGTCGTTCTCAATCTCGTAGCCCTCAGCCTCTCTTAGAACTCCAAGCTACCCCGCGACGCCCAGGCCAACCCAATTCACCACCCTGCCCTGAAATCGACACTGAGGAGCTTACGGCGACAGCAGCCTTTTTTATTTACACTTGTAATCCGGTCGGTGAATGCGGCTCGCGGGAGACCAGATCCCAGGCGGCCGGCGAGGGGCGGGAATCGAGGGAGAAAAGGTCTTTGTCGGGCGGAAACTTACGCCGTCATTACTGGGCACCTCCCGCCGGGATGTATCGACGACCCTCTGACGACCTCTAAAGGACCCCCTTCAGTAGGCCCAGAGGGGGGCCGTCCATACACCCGGGTGAACTTTCATTGACGCTGAGCTTGGAAATAAAAAGAGATATTGGGGCCGAAAATGCACAAATCCCTTTAATACGACAAGGCCTGGGGGTGCTCGTAGGGACTTTCGAGTCCTCTCTGGCCTTTCAGACTGGGACTCTTTTGTAGGAGCTCGTAGTCACTGGAAGAGAAACAATACGTTTGCATTTAAAAAGGAATCCGCACCCATCAGCCAAGGAAAAGGGCAAAGCGGATGCAACGTAGAAGAGAGGGCGTCGCTGAGACGACTGCTGGTGGAAGCTACTCGTTACTCTTGAGTCTGTTAAAATGGGCTGGTTTCAGTCAATTGGAATGGGCTTCAGTCATTTGAAAATGAGCTTGTTTCAGCCAAGTGAAAATCGATTGGTTTCAGTCAAATGAAATGGGCTTATTTCAGTCAATTGGAATAGTCTTGTTTCAGTCAATTGGAAATAGGCTTGTTTCAGTTAATTGGAATGGGTTTGTTTCAGCCAAGTGAAAATGGGCTTGTAACGGCAAATTTAAATTGCCTTTTTCGGGTAATTTGAAAATGGGCTTGTTTCAGTCATTTGAAATGTGCTTGTTTCAGTCATTTGGAACGAGCTTGTTTCATTCAATTGAAAATGGGCTTGGTTCAGTTAATTAGAATGGGTTTGTTTCAGTCAATTGAGTTGGGCTTGTTTCTGTCAATGGAAATGGGCTTATCTCAGTCAATTGAAAATGGGCTTGTTTCAGTCAATTTAAATGGGCTTGTAACGGTCAATTTAAATTGCCTTTTTCGGGTAACTGAAAAATGGGCTTTCTTTCGGCAGAGTGAAAATGAGCTTGTTTCAGTCAATTAGAATAGGCTTGTTTCAGTCCATTGGAATGGGGCTTGTTTCAGTCAATTGAAATGGGCTTATTTCAGTCAATTGAAATAAGCTTGTTTCAGTCCATTAAAAATGAGCTTCTTTTAGGTAATTGGAATGTGTTTGTTTCAATCAATTGAAAATGGGCTTGTTTCAACCAAGTAAAAATGGCTTGTTTCAGTCAATTGGAATGGTCTTGTTTCGCCACTTGAAATGGACTTGTAACGGTCAATTTAAATTGACTTTGGGGGTAATTGGAAAATGGGGTTGTTTCAGCAAAGTGAGAATGAGCTTGTTTCAATCAATTGAAATGGACTTGTTTTAGTTAATTGGAATGAGTTTGTTTCAGTAATTTGAAATGGGCTTATTTCAGTCAATTTGAACTAGCAATTCATGCCCTCTCTATTCTTACTCATTCTACTCTTTACCTTTTCTAATCTTTCTGTTACTACCCATTTCACTCCATACCCTTTGTAATATCTTTATTCCTACCCATTCAACTCCATGGCCTTTGCTCTTTCTTTCTCTCTCTCTCTCTCTTTCTCTCTCTCTCTCTCTCTCTCTCTCTCTCTATGTATATATATATATATATATATATATATATATATATATATATATATATATATATATGCAGCCGTCGCTCGCTGCCTCAATGTGCACGGTTCGAATCCCATCCCAGCTCAGATTTTTTCGAAGTAAGAAATAAATATTTCCGAATAAAAATGATTCCGTTTTATCTTTCCTGCGGTGAAGTTGGATTTATTTCATCATTCTCTCGCGCTCATGACATATATATATATATATATATATATATATATATATATATATATATATATATATATATATATATATATATATATATATATATATATATATATATATTAACAGGGCAATTTCCCATTCATCCCCGTGGACGGCTGTTGATCACGAACTTAAGAGGGTTTGCTCGAGTTCTTGTTAACAACGGCTACCCACCATGAAAAAGAAAATGAACTTGGCTGCTGTCCTGGCGTCAGGTCTACTCCGAAGAAGAATAATATCGACATTTATTACAAAGCTAATATGAACACCGGCTACCGTGAAGACAAAAAGGCTCTCAAAGTCATTTTCCATCGTAATGTGACCCCAACCGACCCTAATACGGATATAAATCTGATTATATACTACAAGACCAAGAAAACAAGTAGTTGCATCATGAAGAACAGTTGGGCCCTCCGACGAGCGAACTCCAGGAGACTAACGTCGTGTACGAATATTCGTGCAAACTCGGTGACTGCGAACACCGCAATTAAAAGTACATCGAGGTAACCTTCACAACCCTGTCAAGGCCACTGACAGCTCACCCTTAAGATGGCGCGATTAAAAAACACGCCCACTCTCATGGCACTACCCTAACCCGTGAAAAACTGAATAAAGACACCTCCATCACCCTGAGACTCCAAAACCGCAGAAGATTGCGGATGGCCGAAGCCGTCATTATTCAAATGAAAAACCGGCAATTAACGTGCAATTTCAGCCGGAACCCATACTCCCGACATTTCGGCGTCTCCGAGTTGACCACCGTTAAAAGAAGCACGTTTTCAAACTTTAATTTTCCTTTGCTAGAAAACTAGATCGGAGCGACAAATAGTCAGATTTAAGATTCAAACAATGAATTATGTAAGTGGATAGGTGTGTGTAGGGGACAAAGAAAGGGTGTGTGGACAGATAGTTGAAAATAGACAAATGGTGAAAAGAGAAAGAAGTGTGGTAGGGTACAAAGAGATGCTAAGTTCCTATCGCTTTGAAATATTTTCTTGTAATGTGGTTTTTGTTTTCTTTGGGATAGTTTATATTATTATGGCGTTCAAGCCATTTGTCTTCTATAAAATTAATGTTCTTGGATACGTTATGCGCATTTGCTGTTGTAGTAATAAATTATTTTAATCACTTTAGTATTATGCTTAGTGTCTGTTTTTTTTTGTATATCTTGTAGTGAGTGTAAATCGTGTCTTTTGTTTTTTCTTTGCTGTCTTCTTCGTTATAGTTGGGTCTTCATCGGTGAATTTGCTGTCGATATTCGGTGAATTCTTATAAAAATTGGTAAGGTTTCGTAATTAGGGTTTCTTTTCTTGATCAGGTTTATTTGTCAAGGGTTTGAGTAAAAAACATTCTTTTACTCATGCATAGAACGGCACTTCTGCTCCGCCAGCTAAAAGCCCAGCGGAGCTGGGAAATCTGGCGCGACTTATGCCTCTTCTGTTCTGGTTAATCATTTGGACGATATCATCGTTCAATTCTCGATTAACCAGTTCCTGCATATTCCTTGTCCGTTCTTCTATGACAACGTTAATGGGACTTAACCCCACCTCCCGGTGCAGCTCTTCCTGGCATCTTCTTTCTCGCCTGAGTGTACCTGTAATTAGGTACACACATTTGTTCTGCACCACTTGTAGTTTCCTCTTTTGTGTCTTAGAAACACACTAGAGGGCAGAAGCGGGATATAGCAGCGTCGATCTTACAAGTTTCAATGATCAATGATGTTTAAAGATAGAAATTGGTGTGGAGATAGTTGGAGGAAAGATAGACAGAAGTATGTGTAATTAAGAGAGAAAGAGTTGCATGTGCCGGGTCGTCTGGCAAGCTCAGTAATTTTAAATATTTATATCGATTCTTGCGATGAAAAATGCTTTAGCTTTCAAGCCTTTGTTTTCGTTTTTGGTATATCAGTTCAATTAATCTTGGATAATTGCCAATGCAGTTACTCTTCTCGATTCTTTATATTTATGTTAATGATTATTTAAATAACTTATTAATATGTCCACTACGGATCTTTTTATATTGCTTTATTTAATTGTTTAAACTTTGTAATTTACTCATTTTTATGTATTAGAGATTTTCTATTTTTGTGTCCACTTCGGATCCTTCTTTCTTTTTTTTTTTAAATTAATGCATGTCCTCTTCGGAATTTTTCTTGAGTTATACTTGTCTTGATCTTTATTTTTCATTATTGTCTAGTTAAATTATGTTTTATCTTATTTTTTATTATTTCTTAGGTATATATTGGTATTATTTCCGTCTGAATCTTTAACTGGCTGCTTTTGAACGCCTGCTTAAAGTGCATGTTCGAGTATTCATCATCAGGTAGTCTTAATTGGTTCGTGATTTCTTCTGGTATAATTTGATGTATTTTATCCAACAGAGTGACTGCACGCTTGTGTAAAGTCACGTTAATCGAATCTACATCGTTTACTGTATGTAGCAACGCCGAGGGAAGACGGTCCCAAAGAGTTACATTCGACATAAATCTCAGCGCCGTGTTCTGTACCGTCTGCGCTTCCCTTAGCACTGTATCACTCAAGGTGTGTGTGGGGATGACGGAGTACAGGAGCAGCGGTCTCACGAGCGCTAGATATAGTTTCCTTTTGTTGGAGGGTGGCATTAATCTAAAACGGAAGAGAGATCGGAACGCATCTTTGGCTCCGGCGATATTCTCCTTGAGATGTGTTTTATATCCATTCGCTGTTATTTTTAGGCCTAGTGACTTGCCGTCTGTGGAGTACCGGTAACGTACACCCTCCGCCACAACTTCCCTCGTTCGTCTACGCCCCCATCGGAATTATTTTGAACTTGCCGATGTTCGTCTTGATTTTATTCCTCCTTTCATAGTTGTTGACTATAGCAATTTCTCCTCCTGTCCTGTTGGCCGCATCTCTCGCATTAAGGTAGTCATTCGTCACGATCTGTGTTACATCGTCTGACAGTTGTATGTATTGGGAAAATCGTAGACAGGATGTGGGAGGTCGCTGGTAAATATCGCGTATAACGTGAGGTTCAAACATCCACCTTGTGGCACCCCTGCTTCCATGCTAAAGAGCTCTCCTTCGATGCCGATTATCGAGGTAGCTGCACAGGATCTTTGTCATGCCGTCCTCCATACCAAGGTCATAGATTTTATTTTTTAGGCTTGGCACCCAGACCTTGTCAAAGGCCAAGGCCACGTCTCTAAGTACGACATCTACATTATTGCCTCTGGCCTTTGCAACAGCGATGTTCTCTGTTATGAAGGCTAATGCGGTTTCGGTTCCGAATTTTTTTCTAAAACCGTGTTGTTGATCGTTATATAGGCCATTAATCTCAAAATAGTTCTTAAGTCTAGTGTTCAGGAGCTTTTCGAATATTTTACCGATGAATCCCAATAGGGAGATCGGTTTATAGCTACTTATCGCTTTTTTAGGCTTCCCAGGTTTCAACAAAAATATCATCTTAGCCTTTTTCAATGACTCGGGAAAGTGGCCAATATTCATGTAAGCGTTTAAGATGTTTAAAATTGCTTGATTTAAGTTGGGGGGGGGGGTTATTAGGTGAATCTTCGTAATTCCGGTCATCTCCAGAGCCTTTTGTTTAAAACTCTTCAAGGCAGTTTCATATTATTCGTAGGTGAATGGCCTACACTCCTCCTGAGCACGGCGCGAACGGTCAACTAAAGATGAGGTGTGAGTTCTTCACTCAGCTCTCTCAACCTTGTATCAACTTCATCTTCGTAGTCCCCATCAAATTTTGCGTTATCCGCGTCGCTGCTACTAAATCTGTGCTTTCAATAGTCTCTGAAGTAATGCTCCACGTCCTCATATCTGTTAATTTCGACTACGTTGGTCGCTATATTTTTTCTTTCCCTTGGAGGGGTTCCTATTAATCTTTTAACTTGACCCCAAATTTTTTTCGGATCACTTTCAGTCTCTAGGTTCCCAAATATGCTGTCCCATGTCTCCTTGGATTTCTCTATGATGAGAAGTTTGATTGTTTCTCTCAGTTCTTGTAGCTCTCTATACCGTTGGGCTGTGTTACCGTACAAGTTTATTTCATTGATAAGGAGATCTAATCGGTCCATTCTTCCGATAATTATTCTATCCCACCTCGTGGCTGGGAAAGTTTTAAATCCGGTCCATGGGATAGCATGACGGTCGGCCTCCTTGGATTTCTCCACTATATTGCTAAGATAATGGTCTATCTCCTCAATAGAGGCGCCTTCCAGTCTATTTACATGTATGTTGCTCAAGTGGTCTTTATAAGCTTCCTAATCAGCCCTGTTCAGGCATCTCCGTTTGGGTATTTGGAGCTGTATTGGTGAGGTTGACAAGGTAGTCACCATGCTGATATGGTCCGATGGTATGTAAAGGCCCTGCACTGTTACTTGGTTGAGAGCAAAGTTGGTGTTAGTCAATACAATATCAAGTGTTGTCGAAGATCTTCCTGCTAAGAATGTGGTGAAATCTGGACCTACTCTCTGCATTATGTTCCCACTAATTAGAAGTCTCAGTGAGTTCCCAGCTCCATTAAAAGCCGTAGTATATCCTGCTTCTTTGCAGTGGGCATTGAGATCTCCGATTAAAATTGTTGAAGCGTTTCTACAGAATAGGCGGATGGAATTGAAAACTAGAAAATATGAGCGTCTAGGTGGTTGATAACCGACTGCCACCCCAACGTCGCCATAGGTCATCTTGATCTTCACAGCCAGGTAAGAATCTTCCAAACCTTGAATTTCCTGCAATTTTATGCCTTCCCTGACTGCAATTGCGACGCCATCGAATCTCTCATTAGAGTGGTTGGCCATCAGAACCTCATAATTGTATATTTTAATATACTCTGTTCGCATATCGACGCCATGCTCAGAAATCAGGATGATGTATGGGTCCAGGTTCGTTATAATCTCGTTGTATATATATTTTTTTATTTGTCCATCAGTTAACATTGAGGGAGAAGATTTTCAATTTTCTGATATATCTTATTTGGCTGTCCATAATTTTTAATTCTTATGTGGTTGTTTAGGCTTATTCCCGTTTTCTCGTGCTGGGGATCTTTTCCTTCCGTTTCTCTTCTTTTTTAAAATCTCATGTGCGAGATAAAAGCAAGATTCCTCGGTTATCTCGATTATTCTTTGTTTCAGAGCCGCTAACAAGTTATTTTCATTTATGTCCGTTCATACTCGTATTTATACTTCCCTTTCATGATCCCTGAGATGATGTCAGCTGATTTCGAGATTTTAGGTAATAGTGCAGACGGCGAACCGTATATCCTCATGCATATTTCATCAGTTGTTTTGTTTTAGATGTTACAGTATTGTCCATTGGTACGGTCTCGTCTCTATTCTCAATTTGCCTTGAAGCAGTGGTGATTCCTGCTTCATAAGTGGAGCGTCATTCCGTCTGAGAGACACTAGGTGTCGGCGTTTTAGGTCTATTGAGGCGGGGGTCTCTAGATGAGGAGCGAGATCTTGGGATAGCGTCTTTCATTGTTTTAATTTGGGCCTAGAACAACTCCCCTGATGGAGGATTGTCCGGAAACCACATCGGTTTGAGCCCGTTGTGAATTAGCATTTTGTTCAGTTCAGTAGTGTAGCTACCTGGTTTGATAACATTTGCAAAGTGCGCGTGAAGGATGCACATTTACTAAATCAGGTCTCATTTTCGGGTCTATGTTCAAGAGCGTCCTACTTTGATTATATGTTTTAACTGCTTGTGCGTATGTTGTAGTAGCCTTCTTGTTTCTGTGCTCTATAGCCTGCTTTTTCTTGTCGGCCACTATGGACTTCTTTAGCGGACAGACTATGGATAGGATACGGTGTTGGTTTCCACAATTTATACATTTTTTTCTGAGGACTCTGACACTCTTTCCATGTATGATCCTTGCCGGCGCATTCAAAACATACTTCACCCTTAAAGGGGCACTCCTTTGTAGGGTATTTCTCTAGGGCGTAACACGAGAAGCACACTTCAACCGGAACAAACACCTCCCACTCTATGCAGGGCGCAGAGACTTCTGAATTAAACATCACTAATCCATTTTTGCAAGCTTTGTTCGCCATCTCGGTTGTTTGAAATGTCACCTTTAAAACGTGACTATACTACTCTCCTTCGCGCTTCTTAAATTTGTACACCTCGTCGATTTTGGCCCAATCTTGCCTGGACTCAATTTCACCTTGCATTTCTTGAATAGAGTGCGAACCGACGTAAGGTTCTATGCGTCGACAGACGATCGATTGCTGAGCTTTAACTTGAGGCGCACCTTAGGAGTGAGGCCGATCTTATCGAATTCTTCTTTCGACTTTGTACTCAGTATCTTGTCAATATCCTGGGTCGTTTCGCATATGGCTAGGTAACCATACGTCTGTTCCTTAACTCGACAAAACGCAATTCCAAGCTTCAAAAAGGCGAGTTCAAGCACTTTTTCTCCTGTAGGCTTCTGACAGTGCGCAATCACCCTAAGTGGAATGCCCTTTTCGCCATAGGGGTCGTCCATGACGGCCCCAATGCGGTGGTTTCCTCTGCGAACCTAACATGCCCTTATTGCTAGGCGTTGTCCTAATGCTATTCGCCGAGTTGTCCTTTATCTGATCTACCTATAATCGTGTCTAACAGGGTCCAACGACCTGTCTTGACCACTCCACCCCAGACTGGGATCCCTTTCTTCGCGCCAACTGTAGGGCTTCCTTCCGGGGTTCGGACACTCAGAGGACAGGCGGTTTCTACAGACCTTAACTAGCAGAAAAGTTATCCGAACTCGGGATGTGCTGCTGTGGTAAGAAAAAGATCAAATTCGTCCGCCGTTGGTCTGAGTGCGTTTGCGCGCGCGCATAATTTGAGGCTCCGAGGAAAGCAGGTTCGAGGTTCATCACACTGTGGAACTCGGGGTCATAGGCTCCTGGTCAATGGGACTACTCCGCAAGCCACGGGGTGTTCCAAAAGTACCCCCGGGGGTGCCCGGCCAAGACCATAGAGGGACTTGAAACCGTCTCTATGTATGTTGAACGCAGAGTAAAATATCCAAAACCCTGAGTGGGCGGCACCCCGGCTGATGAAAGTTGATTCGACCGCAATCCACCAAAAAGTCCGCCATATTTCACCCTCTGAAGATCCCACCCAGGTTCATCTATCCATCCATTCATCCCATTTTCATCCAAGGCAGCAACTCTTATCCGGAATAACATTCCATTTAAGGCAGGGGATATCATATCCACTACTCATAAAAAGGCAAAATTAAGTAATTTTTCCAAGCAAATCGGAATATAAACTGAATATAATCGTAAACTTCAAAAGTGAGGAAGAAACCGACAGAACTGAGGAGAGGCTCCCCCCTTGTAGGGCTAATGGATAACGCCGAAAGGGCAAAGAAGGTCTCCCTTAGGGTCCTTGAAGGGCACACAAAACCGGATAGAGAAAAGACCCTTCATACAATCTTCACAGAAATAGGAGTTATTGTACTCAGACTTAAAGACCAGTACAATGGATATGTGGCTCTTTGTGACATGGAGAAAGATCTTAACAACCTACTAAGTGAAAACGCCGCGAAAAAACTTTTAAAAATAAGACTAGTTACCAGAGTACCACCTGATGTTGCAACAAAAAGATCAGTCATCTGCAGGAGACTAGATCCCTGGGTAGGAGAACAAAACAAGAATGAAAAAAAACAAGAATAAGCCAAGCTTGAAAAAGTTATGAAATTCAAGAGTCAAAACGGAGAAGAGCACAATTATGTGTTCAAAGCTACGAGGGGCGGTCAATAAGTTTTGCAAATCGGTAGGGCAAAACAGAGGAAGGGGGATGGCTGTTTGTGAGGGTGTTACGACAAGTTATGGCAAGTCAGGATCTGCAGCCGCACGCTCTTACCTCGTCTATTTAAGAAGCAGTAGCTGATCGCAGATCGTCAGTCAAAATTTTTTCAATAATGGAGAAGGTTGAGCACCGCGCACTGATCAAATTTTTGACCAAGGAAGGCAAGAATGCAAAAGAGATCCATGAACGCATGGTTGCAGTGTACACCGACACCGCCCCTTCCTATGCAACCATTGCTCGCTGGAATAGGGAGTTCCGTCATGATCGTGAGTCCCTTGAAGATGACCCCGTCCAGGACGCCCGTCAGACGTGGCCATCGAGGAAAATGTAGCCTGTGTGGAGAGGATGATTCTCGAAAATCGACGGGTGAAGGTCGAAGAAATCGAGCGAGAACTTAGAATATCACATGAAAGTGTTATCAACATCATCCACCACAATTTGGCCATAAACAAGGTCTCTGCCTGTTGGGTCCCTAGAAACCTCACGCCCCATGATCGACTTCAATGTCGTCAAAGTCCACAAGGCCAGAGTTGCACAAGCTGCCCTGCGCAAGTGCGGATTCGAGGAGCTCAACCATCCCCCTACAGTACAGATCTGGCCCCCAGCGACTACTTTTTATTCCGCCAGCTCAAGGCTGCACTGCGTGGACGTCGGTTTGGGGACGATGAAGATGTCCAGCTCGCCGTCCAGGAGTGGATTGAACAGCAGTCGCGAGATTTCTGGTTGTCGGGAATTCGAAGTCTCAGGGACAAGTGGCGCAAGTGCATTGAAGTTGAGGGTAGTTATATTGAAAAATAATAAAACACTTCTCATATCTCGTTTCCTTATATCCGAATTGCAAAACTTATTGACTGCCTCTCGTATTCTCAAGGAAACTGACAAAGCAGCAAAAGCAGCAGAGAATGGCCTCCTAGCCTTCTACACAAAAATAACACCTGATCAAATATAGAGGGAAGCCTTTATCTTGGTGCTGGTCTGCTTAAAATGCTGCGCCTTGGAGGAACAACCTACAAGAGACTGCACTCTCCAAGGTATAATATGCTCTGAGTGCTCTAGCACTGAACACAGGTGGGAACATTGTAAGAACCCAATAAAAAGTGTGCTAACTGTGGAAACGCACACCGCACTCTCTCAATGGCCTGCCCAATCAAAAGGGAGAAGATAAGAAATAAGAAAACTGCCATGATCGAAGAAAGATAGAGGAAAAGAACCACAACATATGCGGCGGCCACAGCAGCAAAACCACCCCAAGAACAAAAAACCATGGTAAACATATATAGAAATAAGTGACCAGACCTTGTCTTGTGTATACTACTTGCACACTTCGTAAATATTGCTAAACCAGGAACATACTCAGAAAAGCTAAACAAGATGCTTATAAAATATGGGTTAAATCCTATGTGGTTCCCCGATCCCCTCTCTCCTCCTGGGGGACCTGAATCCAAGATGCAGATCCTCGGGATATACCGCAGAGTTCAACGATAATGGTTAAACCTTAGAACTCCTCCTGAAGCGGCAAATAGTGCAGATAGGAGGTCCTAACTTACCCACATACATCACGGAGCGGTCTTCAACCACTCCGGATATAATATTAACAAATCCGAACTTTGCCTTCAACACCCATACCACTCCCAGTCCGGCAACACTATCTGCACATATCGGATTTGTCACAAAAATCTCCACCTCGCCCATACAAATAGAAATTCCCCGAAGGAAGGCACTAGCCAAGACCAAGTGGACCGCTTATAAAAACCATCTAGAGGATTTTAACTTCGAAATCGTTGAAGACAGCCCCTTGGAGGAAATAGACAATCAATTAAAGAAAATCACTGACCTCATTATTGAGGCAGACAGACTATATACACCCAAAACCCGCTATAAAACACTCTTAGCCCCACATTGGACCCAAGAAATCAAAAACAAAATGCAAGAAGTTCATCGCATTTACAAAGACATTCGTCAACACGGAAGTAATTGGGAAAGATTTGTTCGACTAAGAACCCTTAGGAACCAATCGAATGACCTAATTACAAGAAGCACAAGCACCACTTGGGATAACTTAATCAGGAAAATGGATAGAGACAGGGACCCCAAAAGGTTCTTGAACCAGTATAATAAACTAAAAGGTTCCGTTCCAAAAGAAAAAAATACACATAAAACAAGGAGCAGTAGAAATAAAAAAAAAATCAAATAGAAATTGAGGAGCGCTTCAAAGAACATTGGTCTAAGATATTTTCTATTAAACCAGAGGAGAACCTTAACTACGATGTGACACACGTAAAACTTATAATAAATGAACTAATAGAAAGGGGACCCGAACTCTCACCTTCCATACGGGTCGACGAAACCCAGGAACAGAGGAGCGAGGGAAGACACTTTACCCTAATAAAGTTCACATCGGCCCTTGAGTCATTCAAACATAGAACCCCTGACTTAGTTACAGACCAATTTCACTGTTGGAGTTCATAGGAAAGCTTTGGAGAAACTAACCAACGAGAGTCTACAACACCATCTAGAGGAGAACCATATGCAAAAACAGCAGCAACATGGATTCAGGAAACAGCTAGGAACAGAGATAGCATTGGCACTCATCACAGAGAAGATTGCGGTCAACCTTGCAAAAGACAACAGAGTGGACCTAACACTCCGCGATGTTGCTAAGGCTTTTGACAAAGTATGGGTGGCTGGGCTAGAAATAAAAATAGCTCAGCTTGGTCTCGAACCTAATCTGACCAGAATCCTTTGTAGCTATATTAGCTGGAGAAAAGCAAAAATAAGTCGAAACAATCTCACTACGATGCCTTTACCCTTAATGCAGGGGTCCCCCAAGGGGAATGCCTCAGTCCCACGTTATATACTGTGTACACGAGAGACCTTCCCCAGCCATTGGACGAAAATACACTCTATATCAAACTAGCAGACGATGTCTCTCAAATCATCGCGAGTGTATGGAAAAACCCAAGGGATATTGGACAACGCACCGCTAGGGAAATTACAGATGTGAATGATTTTGAGAGAAACCACAAAATTATGACCAACAAACCAAATTCCAAAACATCCCCATAAGTAAGAGAAAGACGTATCGTGTCACTGCTAACAACATCGATTACGCATATACCTATGGAGGCAAGGCCCTTGGCCTGAAAATCACATGCAATAGGTACAGCACACACGTAGAAGAAAAAATTGCCCGGACAAAGAACACCCTTTTTTCCCTCCACAGATTTAGGAACCTATCCCTAAATAATAAGAAGTTTGTAGAGGGATCCACTAAAATAGTAGTATTTCCCCAGCTTCTAAGATATTACTTTGGGAGAGAAAGCGAGCCGTTACTCCCCCGTCCTCCCACCACACGACTTCACCCTTTTTGGACTTGCTACCAGGTCATTGAAAAATTCACACCGAGGCATGACGCTAAAATTGAAGGCTACCTCACCGCCGTCTTAATCTTCCCTTTTTCCCCGGGTCACGAGATTACTCATCTATTTTGTAGGTTTGCCTCGAACAACTTTTATGGCTCCAGCCGCTGGTCGTTCCGTCAGACCCGCTGATCCCGGCCTCTTACACTTTCCCGTAAGGATACGCTCAGTTGTCCCGGCCGATAATGAGGGTTCGAGAAGGCCCCTTTCTCTCTCCCTGTTTTGGAGAAATCCGGGTATATATGCACCCTCTCAAAGATTACCCATCAGATTCGGTTAGACGACGCTTTCCCGAACAGAGGTGGATTCAACGACGCTCTCTCCCGAGAAGTGTTTAGTGACGGTCGCAGGCCACGGAAGAGCTGGACATCACACTCCTATATTCCCGTACACTGGGTCATACTTCCACATACTTCTACATATATATATATATATATATATATATATATATATATATATATATATATATATAATTTGGCGTCAGGCTTTGTGTCTTCTTAAGAATCCTGCCCACCTGATTTTGAAGCATTAAGTTCAATTAATAGCAGCTGCTTTACCAAGAATATCTGAACACCAATATATTAGGACAACTTTCTTTTTGATTAACGGGTAACAGCCAATTTTTGAGTCCATTCTTGTGTGGTATGTTCACAGTTTTCATAGTTCCTTAAAAGAGGGTACTAGCTAAGCTGTAATAGTAACCGCCATTTTTTTCGTGTCGTGAGACAGATTCTCTCGTTTTTTAGTTAATTTTGTGTGTGTGAGTTCGCTCAATTTTTACTATGAATTTTGAATCATTTTGTTGTTATTATAATTTATATTTGTTTTGGGGTAAAGCTTCAATAGCTCTGGTAGCTTTTTTGTCTGCAAAGGCCGAGAGTAGCATATCCGGGATGTCTTCATTCGATCGCTTTCATAAGCAAGGGCAGATCCTAGGCTTATCTGTGAAAGATTTAATCGCTTACGTCCAGGAAAAGGAACGTTACAAACGTGCGGAAAGAAAAGCACAGAAAGAAGACGAAGAAAGAAAAGCACAGAGAGAAGCACAAGCCAAGAAAGGAAAACACAGAAAAAATAAAAAGAGAGGCAAGCGCAGAGAGAAGCAGAAGAGAGAGAAAGAATTAGGCAGCACGAGAGAGAGATAAGCCGTGACCAAGTCAAGATAAACTCCGTAAGATCTCGAAATGAACAGGCTCAAGTGCCCTCACTAAAACTCCCCGCATACAAGGATGGAGAAGACTTTTGCTCTTATTTAACGCACTTCGAGAAGATCTTCGAAGTCAACAATTGGGACTTAGAATCAGATGGTGTCACCCAGCTACTTCCACTCATGAACCCTCGTCTTCGTGACATATTCATTTCGCTTCCTTCAGAGGCCCCCCTTGATTATTCAAGCCTAAAGGCAGAACTTCTTTCTGTTATTAACATGAATCCAGAATTTCATAGGGTTAGATTCCGCTCCGCGCGGATAAACCAGGCTAAACCTACATACAATTTGGATTCACGCTTCGGCGTAACTTGCAATTCTGGCTAGATTCCGCCCAAGTATCAAATGAGTATAAGTCGCTAATTGACTTGATTCTAATGGATTAACTGATGTCGACCCTTCCTCGCGAACTAAGGGCCTTCATAGCAGACAGAAAAGCGTCCATTTTCAAGGAGTGTGTAGAAAAAGCCGACCTGCATGCTTACAGTCACAATCTTTTCTCCAAGGAGGTCAAGAAGAACCATCCCCCCTCACCCAAACACAAGTTTGGGTTTAACCAAAGCCAATACAAGGGCAACAACGGCTTCGTAAAAGTGCAAGCGCCGAGCAAGGATGTGAAGCCTCCAGTACTCCCCTACACGCCTAACAACTACCCAGGTACACCAATTGTATGCTTTACGTTTGGCACCCTTGAACACTTAAGTTACAATTACCCCCTAAATTCTCAACTGAGGACCTCGTCGAGTCACCAGGTCCACGAAATCTTAACTGCCCTCTCACCTAATCCGCCAGCCGCATCGCCAGTGGCCTCTGCTCCCTCTTCCCCGGATCAACAGGTAAATTTCCTGTTCAACACGAGTTCCCCCGGTGGGCTTCAGTTTGAAAATCGCGCAGTAAATGGTTTCTGAGTGTCAACCTTGGTTCGAGATACTAGTTGCACCTGTATAGTAGTATCCAACAAACTACTACACCCCGTAAGCCTCTAGCATAACAGGTTTGCGTTGGTGCATGACTTTTTAGGTCATGTCACCAGGTTCCCAGTTGTACGGTGCCATATCCAGTGCCAGTACTTCACCAGATGGGCCGATGCAGTCGCGGCCCCGATAAAATTCTTCTCCGTCCTTATCGGACAGCGCACAGCTCTCTCAAAACCCAATATCTCAGCCGGTCGTTACCAGGGCCCAGGCCGAGAAAGAAGTATCGCTTTCGCTATCCAGTGCCAGTACTTCACCGGATGGGCCGATGTAGTCGCGGCCCCGATAAAATTCTTCTCCGTCCTTATCGGACAGAGCGCACAGCTCTCCCAAAACCCAATATCTCTGCCGGTCGTTACCAGGGTCCAGGCCGAAAAAGAAGTATCCCTTCGGGTACCCCTATCGTCCCCAGACGTTGAACTCGCCTCCGATGTTTAATTTGCTGAGGCGCAGAAGAATTGCCCCACATTACAACCCCTGTGGGAAAAAGCAAGGGAGAAGGAGATTGAAACGGTGCGAGGCAATCGGAATATCAAATACACCGTGAAGGACGCGTTATTATACCGTTCTTCTGTTAAACCAGAGAGTCCCCCGACCAACGCGTTGTGTGTGCCGATATCGAATTCTTTCTAAAGATGGCCCATGAAGGCCTAATGGCCGGAAATTTCGGTCATAACAAAACGGCACAGCGAGTTTTCAAATATTTCTTATGGCTAGGCGCGGCTAAAAAAATTATAGACTTCTGCAAGTCCTGTGACCTTTGCTAGAAGGTCACCTCCAAAGGGCGTGTAGCCCCCGCTCCCTTTCAAAAGACCCCGAGATTGGCCGAGCCCTTCGCCCAGGTTTCAACTCAATCGACCTAATGGGCCCTATTCGTCCCCCGTCAAGCGAGGGACACTCCTATATTTTAACCCTCGTTGATTGCGCCACCCGTTTTCCAGAGGCTATCCCCATGAAGAAGATTGACAGCATTTCTTGTGTAGAGGCTTTAATCTCAATCTTTTCCCAGGTAGGAATCTCGAAGGAGATCTTATCCGACAGAGGACGTCAATTCACCTCTGGATTGATGGAATATGTCGGTAAACTCCTTCTCATCAAGCCCCTCTCCACGATGCCCTGGCACCCTTCCGCTAACGGGATGTGCGAAAAGTTAAACGACACCCTCAAGATGGTACTCAAGAAGGTGTACCACGACCAGCCACAAGAGTGGCACCGCTACCTTTCTGTAGCGTTATTTGCTTGTCACAAAGTCCCCCATAGGACTTTGGGGTTCGCTCCCTTTGAGTTGTTATATAGACGTAACGTCCGAGGACCGATGAGCATTTTAAAAGAATTGTAGTCCAATCCTAGAATGGATGAGAAAATTAAATTATCTTACGCCTACGTTTTAGACTTGCGTACGTGGTTAGAAAAATGTGCAAACATAGCTCTCTGGGATGCCGATGTAAACTTGGAGAAATACCGCACCTACTTCAGCTTAAAATCAAAGACGCGCTCGTTCAAACCAGGTGACGAAGTATTGCTCTTGCTTCCCTCCAAAGCAAATAAGCTCCTCTCCCACTGGAAAGGACCTTTCCCCGTTTTAGAGCCCCACGGCCCGGTGGATTACCTAATCAAAACCCCTTCCGGTTATAAGATTTACCACATCAGCCTCCTAAAAATATACCACCGCCAAACTTGCCTAAATAACATAATCACCCTAGACGAAGAACCCGTCCTCGAAGCCGCCTATCCCGTTGAACCCTTGTGTCTGGTCCAAACGGTGTGCGTAGAAGCAGACGATGAGTATCCCCTGCCGGCTTTTCCTTTCCCCCAAGCGGAGCCTAACTAGAACTTGGGCGTAAACCCCAATCTCACCAATAATGAGAGGGCTCAATTGCTTGCCTTATTGGAAGGCTTTCCCGACGTCATTTTAGAATTCCCTGGTTGCTCAACCCAATTTACACATGAGATTATCCTCACTACTCAAGATGCGATAAGGACCAAGCCTTATCCCATACCCGTACATTTACAGCCGACTTTCAATGCAGAGAGAGAGAATTTATTAAAATTAGGAATAATAGAACCCTCGTCGTCCGATTTTTGCTTCCCCATTGTCATGGTTAGGAAGCCTGACAAGTCGTTTAGGATGTGCGTCGATTTTCACAAATTAAACGCAGTTATACAGTTTGACGCGGAACCGATACCCCTTTTCGACCAAAGTCTTCATGCATTCGAAGAATCGAAATTCATCTCCGAGATCGACCTCTGCAAAGCCTACCACCAAGTGCCGCTTTCAAAGCAATCAAAACGCTTTACCGCTTTCGCTACTGAAAGAAAAAGGGTTATTTCAGTTTACTCGGCTTCCTTTTGGGTTGGTAACTGCTTGCGGAAGTTATAACCGGATCATGCACCGCTTGTTAGATGGCATATCGAATGTGACGTTTTATTTCGATAACGTGTACATCGCTACTCGTACCTAGGTCCAACACGTCCAATCTCTGTGCGCGCTTCTATCCCGGTTACGCGTACACGGGTTCACGGTAGGCCCGATAAAGTGTTACTTCGCCTATGACACTATTAACTACCTTGGCTTCCAAGTCAGTAGGAACCAAATGCCTTCCCAGGACGACAAGGTAAAGCTATTTCAGAAATGTTGCTCCCCCGAACGAAGAAACAATATCGTTTCTTTTGGGGATCCGTGTCATTATATCGTCGTTTTGTGCCGAATTTTGCTGGCATAGCCTCGCCCCTTAACGACATGCTTAAGAGAACGGCCCCCGATCCAGTTAATTGCACCCCTTCCGCAGAAGATCGCTTCCACCAGTTAAAGGACAAACTAATTTCTGCACCTATTTTGAGATTACGGAATCCTAATAAAACATTTGGGGTTTGTGCCGATGCCTCCTAGGATGACCTAGGTTGTGCTCTCGTCCAATATGATGATGATGGAGTTGGATATCCTGTAGGATATGCTAGTAGGAAGCTGTCCCTTCGCGAAAAAGCGTATGCCACCATAGAGCTTGAAACTTTAGCCATAGTGTGGTCTATTCGTAAGTTTAGGATGTATCTCATAGGTAAAGAATTTATTGTCAAAAGTGATCACAAACCCCTGGTGTACCTAAAAAAAGTGTAAGAGCCAAAATGGTCGTTTAATGCGTTGGAGCCTACTACTGATGGAGTACCAATTTCGGATCATGTATGTTAAAGACACCGACAACAACCTAGCCGATAGCTTGAGTAGGAATCCAATAGAAGACTCCCTCTCCAACAACCTGAGTGTATATTAAAATTCGTGTTTGACTCATTTTGTAAATATTAGTTTCTTTTTTTTTGTCTTGTTGATGTTGTGTGTGCGTATGTATAGATTAAGTTATCTGTGGTTACACATAAGTAAATCTCGTGTAGTGTTATATGTTTTTTTTCTCTGTTGGTAAACGTTAAAATTGTAGTTTTATAAGTTCCCCTCTTGATGAAATTAGTTGTAGACATTTTTTTTCGCCCCAAAGTGTTCTGTACTGTAAAAATGTCTTTAAATAAGGAGAAGTGTAGAGGGATCCACTAAAATAGTAGTATTTCCCCACCTTCTAAGATATTACTTCGGGAGAGAAAGCGAGCCGTTACTCCCCCCCTCCATCCGAATTCACCCTTTTTGGACTTGACACCAGGTCACTGAAAAATTCACACCGATGCATGACGTTAAAATTGAAGGCTCTATCCCCGCCGTCTTAATTCCCCTCCCCCCCTGGGTCGGGAGATTACTCATCTATTTTGTAGGTTTGCCTCAAACAACTTTTATGGCTCCAGCCGCTGGTCGTTCCGTTAGACCCGCTGATCCCAGCCTCTTACACGTTCCCGTAAGGATACGCTCGGTTGTCCCGGCCGATAATAAGGGTTCGAGAAGGCCCCTCTCTCTCTCCCTGTTTTGGAGAAATCGGGTATATATGCACCCTCCCAAAGATTACCCACAGTTCGGTTAGACGACGCTTCCCCGAACAGAGGTTCGATTCAACGATACTCTCTCCCGAGAAGTGTTTAGTGACGGTCGCAGGCCACGGAAGAGCTGGACATCATACTCATATCTTCGGGTCAGGGAGAAAAGTCTCTTGAGGCAACGTCAGCCTTTCTCAACCACCTTCGGATTAAGGATAGGAAAAGCCGTCCTCCGAAGTTCTTCTGGTGACCTCTTGAGGATAAGAGGCCCGCATCTCGCTAAATCAGAGTTTGCAGAAAGTAGCACCCCCCTCCTTGGGTTTCCGGCTACACTTGTGAGTAACCAAGGTCACCAAGACCCCACCCCACACCCCAAGTTCGCCCCGATTTACTCTCGAGGTTCAAAGGAACTAAATCACTCACTACCCTAAATCTCCCATTATAACCATTTAATAACCCTGGTTATCCATTTACTATTCGGAACCTAATTCCGTCTTATTCATGTACCTATATATCCATATTTATTGTGTACCTTTTATTTAGTGTGTATTAAAATCTATTTTTGTCGTTGTGTTTGGAATATTCCTTGGTCACGCAGCTGCAGCTAACTATTCAAATCGCACTCTTAGAACAATAACATTTGTTGCCTTGCTTAGCCTACCTTAGAGCCCGTGTGCGTATATTCCCGTACACTGGGCCATACTTCAACAAAGTTATACCTGTCTCTAGTACGCCCTATTTTAACATATCCCATCATACCGATCCACCCTCTAACCAAGTGTAAAATGCGACAAATCCAAAGGCTTCAAAACCCAGCAACCCGATACATTATGAACACTTCCAGAACAGAAGGAATCCAATTCATCGAACTCCACAATAGAACAAATCTCAAACTAATTAATCAATACCTACACAACCATTCTCCCCAAATATGGCAGAAACTAGAAGAAAAACCCCCGGGTGACACACTAGAAAAAATTAGACTCACCGAACGTGAAAGAAGGACATTACATTTCAGACAACAATTTCAAAGTAGCAGAAAGAAAACACAAAAAGTATTAATACCAATATACAGCTAAACAATGGAAGAACGATTCCATGGGATGAGAAAAAAATGAAATAGGTTAAGATAAATATATAATATTTACTTAGTATTAGATTTAAGAGAAAAAAATAAATGAAGTATAAGTAAAAAATCTATATATACACACTTATAAGCTGTTACTAGGTTATTTTATGTCGACTTAACCCGCCCGCCCGACTGCCTCCACGGAGTTACGAAGCTGAAATAAACTGGACTGAAATAAACTATGATGTCCTTTGTGAAAGGCATAATTAGGGGCGCCAAGGAAAGCTGGTTTGAAGGGTAGCCCACAGTGAAACTCGGCGTCAGAGGCACCCGAACCAGGGGCAGAACTGCAACTCCAGGGAAAGGACGTGGCGGCCCGTCCCCACTCCTCCATCCCGTGAGAACTGCCAGGACCATAGAGGGAAGTACACCCGTCTCTATGGTATGTCGGATGCAGTTCTGATACCCAAACCCGCGAGGGGCGGCACCCCCGGTAACCGATGGTTGATTCCGCGCTAAACAACAAAAAGTCCGCCATACAATCACACCTCGTGAGCGCCCCCCCGTCCTCCGGGTTCACCCATCATCATTCATCCACCCCATTTGGCAGTTCACGTTCATGGAAGCTAAGTTACGAAGAAGAGGGACTCACCCCAAACGAGCACAGAGTACCACCGCAAGAAAAAAGGGAGCACGAATCATTTCCTCTCGAATCAAGTTACCACAACCAAAAGATTAAAGAGCATAAGAAAATTATAGCCCAAAGGGGCCACTCTCTCGAAAAGATGGCCCAAGATAACACGACCAGAATCCCTCTGCGGGCAATCGACGAACGACCCAAGCCCAACAGAGAAAAAGTATTCGAGGTTGCATATGGCAAATTAAGCATTGCCATGGTAAGACTGCTGGAGGTGGCCTATGGATATGTTGCTATCTGCGAGAAAGAAAAGGACATCGAGGCCATCACCAAAGAAATGGCAGTTGAGGTCCTACGGGGAATTAGTCTGCAGCCCGCCGTACTACCTCAGATCCTAGCCCACAGGAGCGTGGTATGCCGGCGACTCGACCCGTGGATCGGGCAACACTCAAAAGAGGAGATCAAGGCGGAAATCCAGCTTCGACAAATCTGGGCTAAGGTAGCCGAAGTGATTAAATTTAAGAACAGGAGGGATAACAGTGGCTACACTCACGTGTTTAAGGTAGTCTTTGCAGAAACCACTATGGCCCAAAAGGCAAAATGGGAATACGACTTTGAAATCGACACTGAAACGGTAAAACAAGCTTTTCCCTGTCAAAACGTGGTTCTACATCACAACACTTGCGGGCAAATTTCTAACGCTGAGTTCAGGAAGAAGAGAAACGTGAGGAAGAAGAAAATAACCCCAAAACAGTAAAGAGCCAACATGGAAAGAGTAAACACCAGAATGAGGATCCTGACACTCAACGTAGACGGATGGGAGGAGAAAGCAACGGCATATGGAAACATATTCCGGGTGCTTGACCCCGATATCATTCTTATAACAGAGCACGGCATCGGACTACAGAGTGGTTATGAAGAACCATTCTCAGGAAAGATTTGATGGTGCTGCAATAGCTATCAAGGGAAACATCTCATTCAAAAATCTACCAGAACTGGACGAATCCTTTGTAGCGGTCGAACTCCAAACATTGGTAGGAAACCTCGTGATAGCGGCAGCCTATCAACCCCCTCGTCGAGCCTATCGCCCAATAAATAACTTTTACACACTGTTTGGGCACCGCAGAATGGCAATCTTAGGGGGCGACCTCACTGCTAGATGCCGTGCGGCGGGCTATGGTAGAACCAACGAAAGAAGCCGAAACTTGGAATTGATTATGGGAAGAAGAAACATCCAAACAATAGAGCCGGATTTTCCGACCTATATCACTTCCCCAGCAGCCACCACACCTGACATAATCTCAACAAGTGAAGGCTTCCTCTTCAACTACCATAGTGAGCCGGGCCCATCAGTCCGAAGTGATCACATAGCGATCCTCTCCACAATATCTCTCGTTCCGATCCATCTTCCAGTCTCTCTCCGCAAAAACTACGCCTTAGCCAACTGGAAACGTTACAAGAGACGAATCAGTCAATACGCCCCAGCTGACCTAAGCGATACAACCTTGGAGGAGATAGACAAAGAAATGGAGAGGATAACCACGTCCATATTAGAAGGGAACCGCGAGTGCATACCCAAGACTGGGTACAAAATACCTCCTCAGCCCAGATAGACAGAGGAGATGAGGGGGCTCGCTTTTGATCACAGGTAAGTGTACGGAGATATAAGACTGGAAGTTCCTAACCAGGAGGAAATATGGAACAACCTGATAGCCAAAATCGATAGCGAGCTGAACCCTGCTAAATTCTGGCGGCAAGTCAAGAGTCTAAATGGACTAACAGGAAGAACTAAGGCTCGAATAAAAGAGAACGGATATTATATAGAGGACCCGGTGGTTCTAGAAGACAGATTTAGGAATTATTGGAAAAACGTCTTCAGTATCACCCCAGAAGACAATGAAGAGTTCGACCAGGAATTCAAAGGCCAACTGATAGAAGATCTGAATCAGATTATACACCGCACGCACCCACAACTTCAAGTAGACGAAGGCAGGGAGAGGGCGGGCCATGACCGTCCTATAACACCAGAGGAGGTCATGGTTACTGTGGGATTCTTTGAGCAAAGGGCACCAGGCTGGTCGGGCATCACCAAAAACAACTTGGTAAATGCCCCGCAGCAGATCATTCAGGGAATCACAAATGTTTATAACGCTTCCCTGAACATAGGTTTCTCCCCTGATGGTTTTAAGATTGCTAAAATAATCTTCATACCTAAGGGAGGTAAACCCCCTGTTCAACAGGTCAATTACAGGCCAATCGCCCTGCTGGAATTTGTTGCGAAAGTCTACGAGAA
The DNA here is from genome assembly GCA_963969495.1 of Ceratothoa steindachneri. Classification (NCBI taxonomy): domain Eukaryota; kingdom Metazoa; phylum Arthropoda; class Malacostraca; order Isopoda; family Cymothoidae; genus Ceratothoa; species Ceratothoa steindachneri. The sequence goes on along the minus strand of OZ018320.1, from coordinate 25,389,655 downwards.
GCTAATGGCTGACAGGCTTAAAGAACAACTAGCCTGGGACCGCCCTCGCCCTCCTAACGGAAAAACTCGCATCCGCAAAGCTGAGCGAAAATACGTAGACGTGGTGCTACAGGGTGTAAAAAAGGCCTTCGATAAGGTCTGGCTGAGAGAGCTACAATTCAAGATCCTCAACCTCCAGCTAAACTAAATCGGGGAAAGGGTCCCTTGTGACTATATCATGGAGAAGAGAGCACAAATCACGATCGAAGGCTACGAAGGACCCGAATTCGAACTCGAGGCGGGAGTCCCAAAAGGCAGCTTTCTGAGTCCATTGCTGTACCTCCTGTACACAATAGACATCCCTGCTCCAGTCAGGGACGATTCGATGTATATGCAATATACAGATGACATCACACAAATCGTTCCAAGTCCAATCAGAAATGATGGAGTTCAAGCAAGGGCGACAGCTGCCGAGATTGATAAGATCAATCGTTACGAAAAAAGGTGGAAAATAAAAACTAACCGTCAGAAGTTCCTGATAATTCCGATGAACCGCCGAAAATTAGACGACGTCCTCGTTGAGGATGGAATTTATCCGTACTCTAACGAGGGAAAAGTCCTGGGTTTACGTCTCTACAAATCAGGATACAAAGCTCACTTAAAAAACAGTCTCCCTAGCCAAAAGAGAGCTAAATAAACTACCGTTTCCTAAGCCTCAACGTGTCAAGTAAGAGAAAAGTCTACACGGCCTTGGTACACCCCGTTCAGGTGTACCCGGCCCTGATCACGCAGATGGCAAGTTATACTTCTCACAGAACGATGCAGAGGGTACAGAATCAAGCCACACTGCTTATAACTAGCACGAAAAGGATCGGCCGTAAATAGGAAGAAAATAAAGAATTAATAAATAATAAAGTACAAATAAAAGAGGCAAAAATGCCCATATGAAACTGGAGAATAGTTAGCAAAAAACTACTTGAAGGGCTTTAAAGCCACAAAGGAGGAACCTATTAATAGAATAATATATATATATATATATATATATATATATATATATATATATATATATATATATATATATATATATATATATATATATATATATATATATATATATAACACAATGGAAGAACCTGACCCTCATCGACGGTCAGCAACATTATTGACGGAGGAAAAATAATTTTTAAACAAACAAGAAAAAGAAAGTATGCTAGTGATGCACTTAACACCAAGGTAAACTAGTAAACAATTTCACACGTATGAAAACCTACCAAATATTTCATCACTTTCATTAACTTGAACTTGAAATTGAATAATTCCATTTCTGTTCATTCCTTGAAGATGATCTAATACGGTCGAAAGACGTAGAGGAATAAAGAATGTCATTCGCGGATGTATTTTCTCGCCTCGAAGAAAGACCCTGTTAAAAAACTTGTAAGAAATATTAAGAAAATACGAGTTAAAATTAATAACGCTGCCACAGCTGTAGACTTTAATACTACATGCATACAACATGATCTTTTATCTAATTATACATATATATATATATATATATATATATATATATATATATATATATATATATATATATATATATATATATATATACATACGAGGGGCAGTCAATAAGTTTTGCGAATCGGTAGGGCAAAACAGAGGAAGTTGGATGGCTGTTTGTGGGGGTGTTACGACAAGTTATGACAAGTCAGGACATGCAGCCGCACGCTCCTGCCTCGTCTATTTAAGAAGCAGTAGCTGATCGCAGATCGTCAGTCACAAATATTTCAACAATGGAGAAGGTTGAGCACCACGCACTGATAAAATTTTTGTCCAAGGAAGGCAAGAATGCAAAAGAGATCCATGAACGCATGGTTGCAGTGTACACCGACACCGCCCCTTCTTATGCAACCATTGCTCGCTGGAATAGGGAGTTCCACCATAGGCGTGAGTCCCTTGAAGATGACCCCCATCCAGGACGCCCGTCAGACGTGACCAACGAGACAATGTGGCCCGTGTGGAGAGGATCATCCTCGAAAATCGACGGGTGAAGGTTGAAGAAATCGAGCGAGAACTTAGAATATCAAATAGAAGTGTTATCAACATCATCCCCAACAATTTGGCCATGCATAAGGTCTCTGCTCGTTGGGTCCCTAGAAACCTCACGAAACCTCACGCCCCATGATCGACTTCAACTACGTCAAAGTCCACAAGGCTAGAGTTGCACAAGCTGCCCTGCGCGAGTGCGGATTTGAGGAGCTCAACCATCCCCCCTACAGTGCAGATCTGCCCCCTAGCGACTACATTTTATTCCGGCAGCTCAAGGGTGCACTGCGTGGACGCCGGTTTGGGGACGATGAAGATGTCCAGCTCGCCGTCCAGGAGTGAATTGAACAGCAGTCGGGAGATTTCTAGTTGTCGGCAATTCGAAGCCTCAGGGACAAGTGGCGCAAGTGTATTGAAGTCGAGGGTAGTTATATTGAAAAATAATAAAAGACTTATCCTCTCTCGTTTCCTTATATCCGAATTGCACAACTTATTGACCACCCCTCGTTTTATATATATATATATATATATATATATATATATATATATATATATATATATATATATATATATATCACGAAAGATTTCTAGCTCAGGAAATATGTTGAGGGGAAGAAAATGCATGACTGAGCTTCGAGGATTTATTCTGAGCTGTATTAGCAGCTGTGCTTTAGGTACCCCTCCGAACCTAAAGCATTCCTAGTTTGGGCTGACTCCGCTCTACTCACTTCTCTGAAGAAGGACCGTAGCTTGGGTTTGAAAGCTTAGAATAAACCCTCGAGGCTCAATCATTCATTTTATTCATCTCTCTCTTTATTTATATATATATATATATATATATATATATATATATATATATATATATATATATATATAATAATCCAATCATTTTTTTCAGTTCGTGTGATTTTAAATACAAAATTTCAGCCATAAAAACTTGGTTATACCGACTTTATGCATCATGATTTCATAGAATTAAAAACGTACTTTCCTAATAATAACTATCCGTCGTTATACCTTGATAAAATGATGTGAATATTTCTAAACAAAATTTATTCACCCAAACTAAATATACCTACACTCCCTAAGCAGATCCATTATTTTAAGTTTCCAGAAATGGGAACTATAAATAAATTGTGCAGACGAAAATTCTCATTACTTGTTAAACGATATTTCCTTCAAATTGAATGTAGATTCGTATTTGTAAATGATAAATCAATACAAATTTTTTTCCCTGTCAAGGATCAAACACCTGATTGTTTGCGCAGTGGTGTTGTCTACAAATTTATTTGTCCAGGTTGTTCCTCGGCTTCATATATCGGCAGCACTGTGCGATCATTGGGGGGCTCGTTATTCTTCGCATATGGAATTAGCCTTCGAACAGGATCTGTTCTTTCGACAAAAGAACATTCACCTGTAAGAGAATACATAATAAATTGTAAAACTTCAATAACAATAAATAACTTTAAAATCATAACCAGATTTAACTTGTTCGACAACACTCAGGATCGCAGAATCGATATATATTAAATCTTTAAAACTGTAGATGTCTAAATACCGCATACATAAGTGTACGCAGAAACCCTCCGACACAAAGCTGCGCGCCTTCACGTATCCCTAAACGCACCTCTCGCCTCGAATTCTCCGTCCCCCTTTTTCCCACCGCCATAAAATCCGAGATGGCTCGAAGCCGTGAATGACGATACGGATTTTACGAGAATTCGATTCTCTCTCTTGATTCTGCTCGTGAGAGAAATAAAAGGAAGCCTTCTCACTGGAATCAGGCAGAAGCCCTTGGACCTACGTCGAGTTTGTGTGAAACTCGATCCACATAAGAAACTGTTCGCCGGCTGCAAGGAAGGAACTTCTCGTGGAATTGGTTGTTGCCGCCACGGTACTTGTGTAGCAACTGTCACAGCCCATGTGTTCCCCATTTTCATGTGACCGTTCTACAAAGTTACGTACATGTACAAATCTCAAAGAATACAAAAAGACGTTTTGTTTATTAGACAATGCCTCCTACGCACGTTTCAAAGAGATCGTGTGATTTCTCTGAACCAATAGCAGAGCTCAAATATTTTAAACCGATCTTGAGGCGTCTCAACGGTTTCTCAAACGAATTGTTCCATGCCCGGCAATTCTAGACTCATAGTGCTTTGAGACCTTCAACTGGGCAGGTGCGTAAAATAAGTGTTTTTCAAATTAATAACTTTTTACCCCAAATACTAACTGCAGGTAAACTTACCAACTTCATTTTTGTACTTGCAGTTCCCCCAACCATTCGTGAACTTTATATAACCTTGTATAACCTTCTATAACTTATATAATCTTATTTATACTTAGTTGCATTACATATATCTGTATTTACATCAACCTAACCTCTTTAATTCAATATATTCTTATTTAGATAAATAGTTCAATATATATATATATATATATATATATATATATATATATATATATATATATATATATATATATATATATATATATATATCTTCTTATGAGATCCGATTCCACATATTGCGTTCAGTCATTGTTATAAATTTCCTAATCAGTCAATAACCCCTTGTTATTCAATTAGGATTATTCTAAACTTTGCATTCAAGGTAAATGTTAAAGATTAATAAATTTATTTTTAGGAGCCTCGGCGTTATTGTACTTTTTCCCTTAACGTATTTACAACTCTATTTACGCCGAGTAGGTTAGCTATCCAGGCAAAGTTTACTTCATTAATACTCTGACGTAAAACTTGTAGGTGCCAAACTTTTCGCAGTCCTCCTCCCTTCAGAGTCTGAGGTTACACAGGACCTCCCTATGCGGATTACCCTAGACGTAGCTAGGTAATCAGTTTTGGCTACCCTATCCAGGAGCCGAATAATCGGACAGGTACTTTGAGGAAGAAGTCCCATTGAGTCACCATTTGGCTCACCTCCGTGATCCGGCATAGGATCAGCATATCACCGGTCTAGGATTACCCTCTCATTCGGTAACCTCGGACGGCCGGTCTAGGTGCGATCATCGTCACCAGAAGAAGATCTTCACCACCCCCCCCTTCAAAAAATACTTACGAACTCAAAGGTATCGTTAATTGAATTATCCCCTCCCCTAACTTTACCAGTTTTTTTTGTGAACTAGAATTCTCATCTTGAGCCCATACCCTCGAATATTAGAAGTGCTTACTTAATTCAGTGTTTAACTCAATAATAATATTCCCTTCGTTCTGTCTGGCCTTATTACGACGCAAACATCCGAGGGAGTAATCTGAAAGTAATCCCCACGACATTTTGTAGACTTATTTATTCAGTGCAAGATCAATCCTATTTATTATTATATACGCTGTTGCTTATTTCAAATTCATGTACATTAAAGATTATTTTTGTATCTGTGTGTTTAACTAATTTGGACAATCCTTTGGCAATTATTAAGCAATCCACTCGGCTTAAATCTCATTATTCCACCGACCCACCCATGGTTGGCTTTTACTGAGTGGAGAGCACACTCAGGAGATCATCATCTTAGTTTTGATCAATAGGGTACGCACCGGGGTTATTCTTATTCACCGGAAGTGGCTCAGGTAGGTGTATTGAATACACTTCACCTCCGCTTCACCTCGGTGCGGTAATAAAATATATGTCGAGGAAGTGGGACTGGCATTACCCACTCACTAAACCCTCGACAAAAACCTACTCTTAATTGAGATAATTCGTCAGCTCTTCTTCATGTTCTGTAAAAACCCTACCCTACCAAACCATACTCAATAATATTCAAATATTCGTCAGTCTGAAATATTTCACCGCTTAGTGTTAAGGTGTGTTCTTCACTATAGTTACCAAAAACCTTCTGTATATCATAACTTCCAGTATTATTTATTTAAATTGCATAGAGTGAATTAAGCATTCACCCTAATTTCCACAGTTATAACAATCAATAATCTAAAGATATATTTCTCATTATTGTTAAATTACTAATAAATTGTCATATATTCCTAAGAACCAGAAGATGAGCGCACAAGCTCGAAACATTGTTTTGAATAAATGGATTTAGAGAAATGATTGGATTATTTTTCGTCATTGGCTTTATATTGAAAATTAAGTTGCGCCTCGCCAGCAAATCGCCTAATATATATATATATATATATATATATATATATATATATATATATATATATATATATATATATATATATATATATATATATATATATATATATATATATATATATATATATTCTAGCTTATACCTTTTTCAATCTCTCTATTTATACCCATTCCTTTCCATCTCAGTTGCAATCTCTCTTTTGTTATTTATTCACTTCCATGTCCTTTTTTAATCTCTTTATTCCTATCCATTCCATTTCTTTTTAATTTTCCTATTCTTACCTATTCCATATCCTTTTCTGGAGTGAGTCGTGTTTGACCCGTAGACTTGTTCGCCTCCGGAGGATTCGGTCGTGACGGCCAAACATGAATATTTCATAAGCGCCGTTCGGGTGATTTTCATTCTCATCATAAACAGGTTTCCCTCAATTGGGTTGACGCGCGTCAACGCGACTAATTGTATGACTGTGATATCCTTGCTCACGCCGTCAATGCCTATGTCGCTGGCTGGAACAAACTTGGTGGGAGGGGGCTGGTTCCACCAAGCGTAGGTCAGCAGCAACAATAAAAACAAGATGTCCACATAAAAGTTTGTTCTCAGAGCGACTTCTCTACGATCTTAAACCCCTGAAGAATATGAGTATAATGAGGTTTTTCGTTCTTGAATGGGATCTTGGAACCAGGATATGCCATCTTTGAAAGCATTTGGGGGAAATGCCTCAGTCTTTAGATCCCAAAGGAGCAATCTTCAAGGGGGCCAGTGCTCCGTTTCTCCACTTGAGTTCGTTATCAGTGCCGGTACGCCAGTGCCCTCACCTATAAATAGTGGAATACTGGCCCAAATTCCAGTCCCTCAGACCTAACTATCCTGAGAGATCATAGATAAGACCTCTGTACACCGATGGAGCATGCCATGTTCTGGGTTCCCTGCGAAGTTAGCGTGGACTCTAATGCTGGAATCAAGGTGGCTTCGCTTAGTGAGGCAAAAACTTCACCTAAAGGGATCTTGGCTTTGAGAAAATGTTAACCACTCCTAACCCCTAACCAACTATCGGCAGAGTCCTTCTAAGGAGTATGAGCCACCAAAAAGAAGAGAAAGAAGAAGGGAAAGACAAATGAAGTACGGTGGGTGAGGTGGAGGGGCAGGACACCAGTGGGTCCGTCTTTTGTCATTTTGGCAACAGAAGAACTCAAGATAAGTCTGTCTGGCCTCGAGGTCCCTAAGAGAGGGCGATAGCGGAGGGTAACACCTTCCACTACCTACCCTAAAAGATTTAAAAACAGATAGCGGAGCCTCAGAGGTGTATGGGGGCCTTTTCCTATTTAGAGGTTGCTGGGTGTCTCCAAACCCGCCGGTTTTAAACGTTTCAATGTGATCTGCTTCACTGAAGGAATAAGGATGTCCAATGGACACATTCTCCGTCAGCGTCAGAGTATAGGTTAGTTTTTTCGTAGAGAATCTAAAGACTCTCGTTTAATGAAGGTAACCTTTTGGTTAGTGTGGCCGATGACGCCTTGAGTGCCAAACTGAGAGATATTTTGGCATTCAATATAAAACCTGTTCGGATAACCCAATAGTCTAAACATTTTGAAAGGGTAATCTATGACAGGGGACCACTAGACCTCTCCATCGATGACATTACTGAAGAGTTGACCTAGACAGACTTGAGGAATGGTACTTCACTCTGGCCCCAATGCGTACTCTATAAAGAGATGTCAACCATAGCATTGGCCAACGATTCTAGTTTTCATCTGGAGGATTGCGTGTCTTCCAAGTCTCACTGACTACAGAGGATAAGATATATATCTTCAATAAATTTTCCCTTCCTGAATCTTCGTTGGTTTTCCCTTTATTTTGTAAAGAACTAGACATGCTTCTATAGTTGACCCGTACTGGTTAGTAGTGCTACCGTGTGAAAACATTCCTGTCATTAATGTGGAGGTGTAATTACCGCCACCGTTTTGGTTATCCAAGTAAAGTATGTTGGCTTGCAAAGAAGGGGCAACCATAAATCTGTTTAACTTCCTCCAATGTTCTATGATAAATCTGGTACATTCGCAAACAAGTGCCTGAATTTTGGCAGATTGCATCCTGTTTACTACCTCTAAATATTGAAATTCATATATGTTCGAAAAAGCGTCCTATCCAATTTCCAGGCTACGGACTATATTTAGTAGAGAGAGGTTGATGAAATAGTATTCTTGTCTTCTGTGCCACTAATCACCTCATATGGTCTCAGACGACACAAGAATCCTCCGCTCCTGTGTCTTCGAAGACTACGAACGGGGTAGCTTCCGCGTCCATTAGAAACCTTTCAGTGGGTTCTTCTTTCCCGGGTGCCTCGCCCGTCCAGCTAACAGCCATATGGGCTAGAGCCCTGTTCCGATCACTAATTAGCGCCACCTACATAATTCCACCCTTCCCTGTAAACCCCGGGCAAAAACTAAATGGCTACATTCCTTCACAAATTAGGTTGACTCTGAAAAGGTAAATCTTAGGGAAATGGCAGTAGAGTCACGCCTAGCCAATTCGAATGCTACCCAATAGAAGATGGCTCTCTCTATAGGAACTTCTGCTTTTTCGCCCCTGTCCAAAGTTTGGCAAGGTACGATGAGAGGTTGAGCCCTCAAAAAGAAGAGAGAGCGACGATTCCAAATGCTCCCCACCAGTTGAAGAAAGAGACTTGAATAGTAGATGGCTTCAATGTGAAAACTACAAGGTAAGTGCCTAGGCAGAGTCCTAGCGAAACCAGGCGAAGAATTGGAGAGTGGGGTGCTTCCACCTCTCCAATCTTTGCCTGTAGGGTCGCCACCTCTCGAGAGACCACCTCGTTTATGCTAGAAATAAACACGGTGGTCAGCATCCGAGGAAATGACTGACATCTCTATATCATTCGAGGATGTTAGGTCGGTTGATGAGGCCGTTAAGTTTTATCTGGCACCTTAATCAACGCGGGCCTAACTTTTATTCATCAAGCATGTTTCCGTTTTACACGCTTACCGATTGTTTGTTGGTCAGCCCAGTATGAGACGGACATAAAAAAGAACCGATATACCTATATGTGCAATCCCTGAATTTCGTCGGACGAGGGCCAGATTCCTTTACGTTTCAAAGCCTACTCACCGCACTTCATGGCAGCATTTGAGAAAGTGCTAAGTAGATTCGAGGAACGTCTACCCAAAACCACCCTTCTGTTGATCAGGAAGGCAGGACCAGCATCTTGGACCCTGTATCCATGGCAGAATCGTTCGCGACCACTCTCTCCTCTAACAAGGATACTGCCTTACCAGCATTTAAGCACGTTGCACGCTCAATGAGGCCCCGCGACAGGCGATTACATACAGAGGTGGGAAGCCTCTCAATGGCTTGTTTTCGTTGAGAGAATTGTGTTGCGCCCTCACTTATTTTACTCATACGGACCAGGTCCTGTCGATATCTTGTGTGCCCGGTTTCGACAAGTGGGTTAGCAAGGCTTAGCCTTCTGCTTAACTTTACTCAACAGGATATGGTTGGAGGGTATTTTCCAAAATTTCTGGTGAATGGTTAACGTGCTTGTTTTTCGAAATCCGGGATGGATCGATCCACCACGGCTGGTCTCCATGCAATCTAAATTCGTGGGTAACAAGTTGGTGGAGAGGCTTCCGTAAATTTCCGTCCATGTCGGATGGCTCCGGCTGTAAAATGCTATCTGCTGGGATTTCCTTCCCGGGCACCATTTCAGCTCGGTATTTTTTTATCTTTCTCTTTGAGATTAACTTAGACCGAAATCGCCTCACAACCTTGTTCAACTTAGCAGTTCTCCGCGCTCTATACTCATAACTATGATTAATCATAATTTAAGAAAATATTTTACCTATTAAATCTCCTTTGAAACTGAACGTGTTTCTCTTCCTTGCCATGAAATTGGTTATCGAAGTCGAATCCAAACGACCGAGACCTTCTCTACAAGTTTGGTTACTTCCCTGAAGTGACCCTACATACATATATGAATAGATACATAATCAGTCCTTTATTTAAGTTGATTAATCGACGATAGTTTTAGGTATGCTGCCAGGTCTGATGATCTTTTTGCGCAAATATATTGCTATATTGGGAAGCGTTCAAAGCATTTAATAAAAACTTATTACAAAACATTTCTAATGTGCCATACTAGGAAAAACCTAATAGTTAAACTTGCTTTAGCGTGTTCAGCTGATTGAGGTATTTAAAATCATAAAAAATTGTTCGACAATATTAATTCTGAACTACTGTTCGAACGAGCGTTTGAAAGAAATGAGAGAACAAATAGTTTTAAACTCAAACGATTGCAATCAATAGTTGGCAAATTTTTCCACTTATAAGATAACCTAAAAATGGAATTCTCATACAGCGATTATATAGTTGAAAGTACTTTTGTAAACTTTTTAAAGTAAAAATGAGATAAACACGTCTTTAATCACTAGAATGAAGAGCAAGTACATAGAGAGAAAAGTATGTTAATGTAGCAATCGCAGGCTACAAAGCTGCTAAGTAACTTCTAATAAAATTAATAAGCAAAAATGTTTCTTCCGTAGGTTGAAATTTTAATGCTACAAACGTAGGACACGGAGACGTGAGGTAGCTATTAATAAGGATTTTTAAAAAACAAAATAGCGTGAGAGTAGTCCTGCCTAGGATTTAATAATCTAAATCACTTGCTCGATAAACAACTTAATATAGGAGAATCCTATTGAGTACTTGCATAGGTACCCGGCATTGCTCGGGCTAAAAAGTCCTGTCGCAAGTAAATACAGATCCATATTGTTGGAAATTCTTATATTGTGGCACACAAATATCTTTAATTGCTGATTATTATTATTATTTGTTGGGTGAAGGCAGACTCAGGAGAGTTGCGCACTCTTATAATATACTTACAATGGGCAAACATTTCACATCGTACACCCGGCAGTTTACGCGCGCGCGTGAATGACCCTTAGTTATGAGCGAACAAGTTTGTGTCCGCAGAAACAGATCGAGCGATCGAGCGTCTTTTAGATGCAGAAAATAATTTCCAATTCTCAGCTCAATATAATTAATAACAAAATAATAAATAACTCTGACTACAACACTGAGGATCGTGTTATTTTACCTCTATATGAATATATTAGGATTCCGTCAATTTACATTTTCTACAAGTAAAAGAATCGTGCAAGTGTAAAGTTTGCCAAGCTTATGTGGGTAAATCTGTATCTATAAGACACTCAATCTGTTCCTACGACCACAACGTTGTTCGCTCATAACTAACGATCATTCACGCGCGCGCGTAAACTGCCGGGTGCACAATGTGAAACGTTTACTCATTGAAGGAATACTATATGATATTATATGATAGACAGAGTGCGCAACTCTCATGAATCTGCCTTCACCCTCCAAATAATAATAATAACAACCAGAAAGTAAAGATATTTTTATTTCACAATATAAGAATTTCCAACAATATGGATCTGTATTTACTTGCGACAGGACTTTTTAGCCCGAGCAACTCCGAGTATCTATGCAAGTTATTAAATAAAAGAAGTGCGGATGTGGCGATGATACTTCAAAATGCAACTGAAGTTAGGAAATGTTTATATGGTAAATACGAGTATTAAAAAGTGTATGATTAGTCGAATATGTAAATAAGTGTATCTGCTTCACCTCTGCTTCATCTTCTCATTCTTCCACTACTAAACTTAAGGGTGGATCTGTAACTCTGTAAGTTTTCCCTTTCCTCTGCTTCTTCTATTTCTTCTTCCTTCCTTTAGTCTTCTTCTTCCCTTTACTCTTTTCTTTACTTTTTCCTTTCTTTCTTTTATTCTTCCCTTTCTTCTTATTCTTCTTCAGTTTCCTCTTTTCTTTTCTCTTTCCTCTTGTTCTTGCCTTTTTTATGTCTCCTCTTTTGTCTTCCTTTCTTCTTCTCCTAATTTTCTTCTTCTTATTCTTCCCTTTCCTCTCTTTTCTTCCCTTTTTCTTTTTCCCTTCCTTCTCCTCCTCATATTCTTCTTACCTTTCTTGTTCTCCTTTTTCTTCTTCTTCTTCTCCCTCTTCCTCACCCCTTTCGTCTTCTTTTATTCTTCTACTATTACCCCAACTGAGAACGGTTTCCTATTTCCCACCTCCACATTATTCTCGCTCTTTACTCCACTTCCCCGTCCTCCACCCTGTCCGCCTCCGGGGTCCAAATCTTCATTTAATCCCAGTTACAACGAACGAAGCGACGAGGCTGACAGCATCTTCTTCACCTCTTTACTTCAACGTCCTTCGAACTCCTTTCAACCGGGACCACTTCAAGAAGTTTTCTCCTACAACCAAACCATCCACCAACCATAAATCCTCCGGCGTGTCAATCCAATCGATAAATCCAATGATTTATCAAACAAGTAATCATGAATCAATTCGCCAAAGGGCCAATAAATGCCCAAAACAAAAGCATTTTCAAGGTAGATTCCCCCCCCCCCCCTCCGCACACAATTCTTCCCTCCCGGGTGCTATAAAGGCAGACGCCTCCTCCCTCCCCTGTTCCCCACAAAGGGGGTTCTTACTTTTGAGTTTCTGTGTTCTTTGTACAAGCCTGTTCCCAGAGGTTTACAATGCACCCTCTAATTATTGCATTCATCGTCACAATTCTTTTTAATTATTCATCTTTCTTTGATTTGCCTTTTTTTTAGTTCTCTTTCCTTCTTTCCTGAGCAAAAATTACTTCGTTGATTACATGACTTTTGGAATTTAAAAAAAATAAAATCCCCCTCCCCCCTTTCTTATATTTAGGAATCTAAAATCTATTAAGAGCAAACATACACAGGTACACATATATTCATACCCAAACAGATGCCATAACACCACATATCTAATCCACAAGAAAGTCTTTACAAATTGATTTGGGGTCTCTTTTCACACATCCCTCGTCCTTACCTTCCTCGGTCGCTTTCTAAAGAAAATTGAAAGAAAAGAGGTAAAAACGACAAGAAAGACCAAATTCCCTCCAAGTTTGAACTATTCCTGGAATGCATCGTTGCTAAGGGCCAGTACCCGTTGCTAACGGACGTCACTGTCGCAGCCGATTAAGATCAAGGATTATTTCACATTTCTCGATGAACTGAGGTTAAAAGAGGGGAATTCTTACCCTTTAAACATGTGGACGTTTGATATTGAGAATAAAATGGTGTGAAAGAGGGGAAAGTCATAGTATAAGATTTCAGTTTAATGTGGGGTCCGATTGACGCGGTATGTGGTATATGGGAGCCCCAGTAAGAAGACCTAGTTCAAGGAATTATGTGTAAAGAATATAAGAATACGTTAAAATTTATCTTATGATAGAATGAAATTATTTAATAAACTTTTAAAATGAGTAAATAAGTAACTAAAATAATTATAATTACAAAAATAAGAGTGTTTAATTGCCACATATTTAAAATGATTCAATCATAAAAGTTAAAAGGGGAATTTGAAATGAAATAGAAAACTGATCGTATAGGAAGATTAATTTACCTTAGATTGTGTAGTCCATTATAAGAGTTTGCATGTTTTTTCTATTTAATGTGCGTGAATACATAGGGTCATAAGCACACTCGTTATATGAGTGAAAGAATAGGTGTGAAACAATTTAAAGTGAGTTTCGTCTGTTGTTGTGTAAGACAATATAGAGTGGGCACGTGATCAGTCTAAGTGAAGGTTTGGTTTTCTTAAAGTAAAGAGATTCTAATATTTTAAGCTAAAGTACAGAAGAGGGAAGAAGATAAGATAGAAAATTGATCCATTGAGATTGAGTAACCAGTGCTATGCGAATGATTTCGTATACTAGAAAATTCTATAGTAGATAGTGGTTTTGGGTTCTATAAGATATTGCCAGATGTTTATAGATGCTCTGTTTAACATGTAGGCCAATTTGATCCACGTGGTAGGAATTGAAGTCTGCATACTTTGTATTGATCCACGACAGATGATCTTAACATCATAGGAATATGGTCTTTATATGGCAAGGAAGAACCTATAGTATTAATGTATATAAAATTAAACTTGACTTGTAGTAGAATGTTGCGTTAAATATCCTTTAAAGGGAAGTAAATGGGTCAATAAATGGGAGTTTTATAAGAAATGTTCTCTTTTGGAAATGTAGGGTATACAGGATTGGATTTATATAATATCTTGAGGAATTAAGGTAATTATTGAAACAATGGATTGAATACATATTATATCTTGATATAAATATTTCTTTATGCAATTCTATCCAGTTAGAGGTAATTTTGTAGGCCTTAAATAGTTTGGTCTTTATACAAGCTATTTTGAATGTAATTCGAATTGAGCTAAAGAAGTTGTCCCTAAAAGGGTAGCTGTTGTGTTTTTTTGTTTTTTTTGCATACAGATGTTTTTAATCCCCTCTAAGCACTGAATAGTCAACGAACTTTAAGCCTGTTGTTTATCTCTGTTTCTTTCGGGAACTTTATATTTGGGTGTTGGAAATTCAAATACTGTAAAAATAAGGCAACGAGATCTTTGTTAGGGAAAAGGAAGAAACAGTCATTACCAAATCTTTTATAGGCCACGGGAATAAAAGGCGGCAGTTATCAAGCCTATCGAGCCAGAGAGTCTCGTAATGCCAGGAATGAATTGGCAAAGGTGGGTGCGATAGGGAATCCCATTGCAATTTCATCCACCTGTTTGTAATGTTATTATAGAAAATTAGGGTATTTTCTACTCCCCCAATTTAAAGAATTTCAGTTTTATCCAAACCATGAATTACTGAAATGGAGCTAAAAAGTGAGGTATATTAATAAAAGTGGACTCGATATCAAAAGAGGTTATATAATACAATGTGGTTAACCCTTGATAAAGTTTACATATTCGAACAAGTCTAAATACCGCGTACATAAGTGTACGCAGAAACACTCCAACACAAAGCTGCGCGCCTTCTCGTATCCCCAAACGCACCTCTCGCCTGCCTCAAATTCTCCGTCGCCCTTTTTCGCACCGCCGTAAAATCTGAGATGGCTCGAAGCCGTGAATGATATATCGTCAGCCCAAAGATGAAAAAGAGTCTTTCGCGTGACGGTACGGATTTTACGAGAATTCGATTCTCTCTCTCGATTTTGCTCGTGGGCGAAATTCAAGAAAGACTTCTCCCTGGAATCAGGTAGAAGCCCTTGGACCTACGTCGAGTTTGTGTGAAACTCGATCCACAAAAGAAACCGTTCGCCCGCTGCAAGGAGGAACTTCTCGGCAAATTGGTTGTTGCCGTCACGGTACTTGTAGGTGCCAAACTTCTCGCAAATCCCCCCTTCCCTTCAGAGTATGAGGTTACACAGGGCCTCCCTCTGCGGATTACTCTAGACGTAGCTAGATAATCAGTTTTGGCTACCCACTCCAGGAGCCGAATAATCAGACAGGTAGTTCGAGGAAGAAGTCCGATTGAGTCACCGCTTGGCTCACCTTCGTGTTCCGGCATAGGATCAGCATATCACCGGTCTAGGATTACCCTCTCATTCGGTAACCTCGGACGGCCGGACTAGGTGTGATCATCGTCGCCAGAAGATCTTCACCGCACCCTTTCAAAAATACTTACGAACTCAAAGGTATCGTTAATTGAATTACCCCCTTCCCTATCTTCACCAGTTATTTGTGAACTAGAATTCTCATCCCGAGCCCATACCCTCGAATATTAGTAGTGCTTACTTAATTCAGTGTTTAACTCAATAATAATAATATTCCCTTTGCTCTGTCTGGTGTCATTTAGACGCAAACATCCGAGTGAGTAATCTGAAAGTAATCCCCACGACATTTTGTAGACTTATTTATTCAGTGCAAGATTAATCCTATTTATATTTATATACGTTGCTGCTTATTTCAAATTCATGTACATTAAAGATTATTTTGGTATCTGTGTGTTTAACTATTTTGCACTATCCTTTGGCAATTATTAAGCAATCCACTCGGCTTAAATCTCAGTATTACACCGATCCATCCATGATTGGCTTTTACTGAGTGGGGACACACTTAGGGGGATCACCATCTTAGTTTTGATCAAAGGTACGCGCCGGGGTTATTCTTATTCACCGGAAGTGGCTAAGGTAGGTGTATTGGATACGCTTTACCTCCGCTTCACCTCTGTGCGGTAATAAAATATACGTCCAGGAAGTGGGACTGGGATAACCCACTCACTAAACCTCGACATATATAAGTGGTGTCAGCTATGTGGGGTTATCATAAAACCTCTCGCCCTATATAAGTGGTGTCAGGTGTGTGGGGTTATCATAAAACCTCTCGACCTATACAAATGATATCAGGTGTGTGAGGTTATCATTAAAAGCAACATCTCAAAACTTTAATCAAACATTGCCAACGTCCAAATTAGTACAAATACTCCAACGTTAACAGCAATTCTTGTTATGGGCTCCAAAAGTTAGTTAGGTTAGGGTGATTATCTAATCTTGTTTTTTTTCCCACGTTTTCGTAGGGAACTTTAATAACCCCTTTTTCTCAAAGCACGTTACGCAAAAGCAACTCACCCAGTGCATACTCTTATCTTTGGATCGATAAGATGGCTTCCACATCGTTCGAAACATTCCTTCAGCAAGGACAAGCATTCGGACTGGAAGGTAAGGAACTCATGGAGTACGTCCACAATGAACAAAAACGGAAGTAAGATTTAGAAAGGGAAAAACTAGAAGCAAAGAGAGAAGAACAAAAACGGAAGGACGATTTAGAAAGGGAAAAGCTACAACTAGAAGCAGAAAGAGAAGAACAAAAACGGAAGGACGATCCCTTGGCAATTATTAAGCAATCCACTCGGCTTAAAACTCATTATTCCACCGACCCGCCCATGGTTGAGTTATACTGGGTGGAGCACATACTCAGGGGATCATCATCTTAGTTTTGATCAAAAGGGTCCACACCGGGGTTATTCTTATTCACCGGAAGTGGCTAAGGTAGGTGTATTGGATACGCTTCACCTCCACTTCACCTCCGCTTCACCTCGGTGCGGTAATAAAATATATGTCGAGGAAGTGGGACTGGGATTACCCACTCACTAAACCTCGACAGTTTGTTATATAAGAACGCGAGACTTAGACTATAACTATTGTAGGTATGGTCATTGATCGCAGAAAGGATGGGACGCAACGAGAAATTGACCTTACGGATCTTGGAAGTCTGTCAAGAACACCGGTCGCGATCCAGAGACATAATCATACAAATCTGTAAGAATATTCCGTAATTCAAAGAAACTAAGATGTTTGATTGACACTTCCAATGTTTACCCCCCCCCCCACATATATATATATATATATATATATATATATATATATATATATATATATATATATATATATATATATATATATATATATGCAGGAAAGAAACCACAGTGATAGATCGGATCAATTTATTGGCGAAACTAGGTTTCGACGAGGTTTTTGTAGAAATCTGGTTTCGCGAATAAATTGATCCTATCACTGTGGTTTCTTTCCTGCATTTACATGTAGGTTACTGTACTTCTTTGGATATATATATATATATATATATATATATATATATATATATATATATATATATATATATATAAATATATATATATATATATATATATATATATATATATATATATATATATATAAATATATATATATATATATATATATATATATATATATATATATTTATATATATATATATATATATATATATATATATATATATATATATATATATATATATATATATATATATATATATATATATTACTCACCAAAGCTATAACCAACAGAGAAATACAAACACTGGGCTTCAACCAGCTACCAGAACAGTCAGGTTTTAGAAGTAACTGTAATCTATAGTTACTCTTAAAACCTGACTGTTTATAGCACTTACGATCATCTACAAACTGCTTATCATTTATTGTATATAACAAATGGTTATGTAAAACCTATCTACATGGCATTTGTAGACTACAAATAATCCTTAGATTCAGGAGACACTTCATTTCTAAGAGCCCTACAGAAGCAAGGAAGTACCAAAAACTACATTGTCATGTGACATACTCTTGATATATACAATGATGCAACATCGTCATTTTGACAGCGCCACGTCTCTAATAAGATACGAATAAAAATGAGATACGAAGATCTCATCTTCCCTAAACTGTTTACAACAGTGATTGAGGAGATTTTCAGGGCTTTGGAGTGGTAAATAAAGGGAATAGAAATTAATAATCAATATTTAATCATATTTAGTTTGCTGACGAAAGTATTATGAATGCATATTAGTAAGTCTGTGGGTATTCGTATTTCCTTGTGTACACATGTGTGTGCGTATTTCCATATCATTATATTTTGGATTCTTGCATAATTCTTGGAGTTAGGCGATGAGAGTCTTCTGTGGGTTCCCGGGCCTCTTCCTTAGTCCAGCAGGACTCCAATTTGTTCCAGACCTCGTCCCATCATGCACCCTAAACACTGCACTCACTCGTGCGATCGTATATGTATGTATTGATTTGAAGATGGACGTGATTGTTTGTATACCCCGCGTTGTGTAAGATTTTACTCCTCTTTCACGCTCTTCCGGCACTTTTCGAACTCTGATGTTCCTAGAGAGAGCGAGAGAGAGAGAGGGGAGGGAAGGAAGGAGGGAGACAAATATAAACAGCATAAATGGATACAATTCCAAGCACGTTTTGCCAACTCTTCCTCTGTACCCCCCCCCCCTTTCCCCCTTCCAGCTCTTCGTCCCTTCGAAGCCGACAGAAACCCAATTCCTAAACCCCTGTCAATCCTCACTTCTTCCTCTCGTATCCTCCTTTGGCTGTGGTCATCTAAGCCCATTTTTAGTTGGTTGCATCGCTCACACTCGACCACGAGATTGCGAGCTCCTAATTATCATTCCGAGTTGGTTTTAAGCTGGGAATAAGCGAATTACATTCGTCGTCAGCGCTCGTTTACATTTATTGCCAATTTGCCCTCTAATGCGACTTAAGTTCATATTGATGGGGACCTTTGGGCCAGATGTTCGCCGCAGAAAGGAACAAATCAAGTGAAAATAGACGCCGGTACGAATCAAAAACACGACATTCACACGAAGGGCTTTCCTGTCACCACGATCGCGTCCCAATCACTTCAACTGGCTTCGTGGCTTCGACCAATCAGCTTCACCCCCCCCCCCCTCCTCACTCACACTCTGGCTAAAGGTATTTACATCTAATAAATTCGCTCTTGAGAATTATTATTTTTTATATACTTTAGATGTAATGTCCCTTTAATCACTAAAATTCAAATTATGTAACTTTTGATGGTTGTAATTTTTGGATCTGGAAAGTAGCCAAAAGAGAGGTAATTCTCCCCCTCCCCCTCGTCTCTTCAGCTTCGATGTTAATGAAGTTTTAGAGTCAGTTCATTTCGCCATGGGCGCCGTATGAGCATTTATCATTGTATCCTTTTGCCTTATCGTCCCATCTGCTCGTGGTGTGTCGTTTCATTAATGGTATTGGTCATGGCAGTTTTATTACTGAATTAACATTGCAAAATGCTCTTCTATTTTATTTCAAAACGATCTCAACTTTGTGTTGTTTTAGGAACAATGAAAATGATGTTAATTATGGTGATCTGATCACTGCATTAATCTCCCATATATTTATGGACATAAAAGGCCTTATTTGTGTTTTTATTCATGTTTAATCCAAGCATTCAGTTCGGTTGATATAAAAATGTTATTCATATTCATTTAATCTATTCTTCGGATTAATTTCATAAATTTCTTTTTAACTTTCATGATCTATGCACGTTTTAAAATATATATTTAACCATCAAACGTAAAACAATTAATTTGTTAGAAAGTGTCTTAACATTTCAGCATTTTTTAAAGAGTCTTTTCAATATTTACAATTCACATAGCCCAAACAAAATAAAAAAGGCTATAAAATAAATATACACATGAGCATAATTCATACAACAATGACCTAATACTAACAGATTCGATCTTGGCCAAAAATGTGTAAGAGAGGATACCGTACACTATAACTAGTCAATTCACCTTTTATGTTTTTTAATGAAAAGATAAAATAAACCCGTAATTTTTATCATGAAAAAAATAAAAGGTTAGTTCGCTCTCAAATTGACCATACAAGCGTCCTTAAGAGACTCTATGGTATCGAAATACACAGATGCCACCCCTAATCCGTTTCGTTTAAAGACTTCCGTCATCAAACCAATCACTATTTAGTGACGTCAAGCACGCCGGCTTCTCGCGACCGAGCGGCAAAGGCGGAAAGAGAAAAGGAGGTGGTCCGTGGCAGCTACAGGCGAGCGATGATCTGTAAGCGGCAATCCGCGTCATCTTGTCCTATGACGGGCAATAGTGTGAAGAGGACTATTTTGGGCTCATTCTGTCTGGGCGTCAGGGACGGTCTGGGAGAGGGCCTTGTGGGTACGCTATTTGTAAACACAGCGGGCGCAGAAAAGACCTTGTTATTGACGCTATTAAGATCCCGTCACACCGAGTTACCGGACAACAAGCCAATAATAAGGAGACCCGATTCCGCATTTTCATCTTACATGTATGTATGAGAGGCGTTCGCGCACGTAGGTATAACGAGCTTAGATATGTACATAAACGAAACACGAAACGCAGATAATTAGGTATGGTGCACAACTTCTCTAAACAGACATACTGTTCAGTCGTATGTGCGTACGTGACATACCAACGCACACGGCTTTGTATGTTCCAGATCTTTTATTATTTACTCTAGCCAAAGTTTTCATCCCCATCTGCCTGGTTCCGATGTTATATCCTTTGATTGTAATCGCCCTAATTCTCAATTAAACATTGGTTCGTTGTAACCCTGTTCGTACTGTTGAATACTTTATTTGTCTTTATTTACCAATTTTATGTAATTTAAAAATGTCTCATGAACCTAGGTCTCTTCAAAGTCTAGTAGTCGTAAAATTGTGCTGTTAGATTCCTAATTATTTTTTATCGCATTTTCCACCGTTGATTCTTTTATTTTTTCTTTTAATTTTATTAAAAACTGATTATATATATTTGGTTTTGTGTTAATGACTAGCGGATTAGATACAGGCTAAAAATTTCGGAAAATTGGCAACGGAATTGACCTCACCTTTTCCTCGGTTTTCATTTAATCTAACCTAACTTAACCTTGAATGTTTCGTTCCATTAGACTGCTTAAGAAACCAAATAAATCGTCTGTGTGAAATGCCTTGACATAAATAATGCATGTAAATATGTTATACATTGTCAGTTAATACATTTTTAAAATAGTTTTCTATTACTTTGTATAGTGTGATTTATTTCCAGTGATCTTTTTTCGAGCAATAAATAAATGGGATTTTTTAATCTTTTTTTTAATGATTGCGGTGGTCCTAACGGTTTCTCCCTTCTCGTAAATGCCATTATTTAAGATATTTTCTGACCTGATTAATGGTTCACCCATTATAGTCAATTATAGGTCATCATCTTACTATTTAAGAGTAATTTTTTTGCTTAAATAGTGGCTGAACTAGCATTGCTGTCACAATGCCCCCCCCCCCACACACATTACCAGTTAAGGCTGATCAGAGTTTGGCGATTTGAAGTTCCAGAGTTTTGTGCATCCATTCCCACTTCCAACAGTGGAATGATCTTCCAGTTCTTATGACCCTGAATCTATTGTTCAATCTTTCAAACGCTCCAAATATCTATATTCTTTTCTTCCTTGTTCTTGCTTTAAACCTCTGTGGTACAGATGAAAGTTATAGACTTGGCGGCATCGTTTCCGACCCTGGAGATGTGTCTAGAATAACTTTATCGGGAAAAGAGATGCAAGCGGTAAGTAACGAATGCGGGGGCTTGGTGGGGAAAAGAATAAGAGGAAGATGAGACATAAGAGAAAGAGATAGAAGAACTAAAAATGAAGGTTAGTTTTTGAACACTAAATATGTACAGGATGACACCTAAAACTCTATGATTATGAGGTCATATACCCTTCAAAATTGGAAATATGAAATTTGAAGTATTTGTAAATAGGGAATTTTGAAGGTTTAGATCGACTAAGGAAACACTTTCTTGTTTGTTGACATTATGAGTCCTGCACCAGCCCTCTTACAGTAGGGATCAATAACTCTTATCCAACGAATTCTGATCATGATGAGCAAACAAAATTTCCAAACTTGGCAACTGATAAACCTAGAGAGAGTTAAAATAAAAGAAGAAACCCATCAAATTCCCCATAGATAACTGTTGAACGTAAAAACAGGCGTAAGGGCAGACTAAGAAAAGGATAAATTGACAATATGTAACTTTTCAGTGAAGTTCTATAAACGCGTCTTGAGAAGTTGGATACTGTTGGGACATGCATTAATATGTTCCATGATGTGTTGGACGATGTTAAAATACCTAATGAATGGTTTCAGGAAGGTGATGCGACTTTACTAACACCCTCAGTGTTCATGGTGTGGATGAAAGATCGGTTTCCCGAGACTAATATCTCAAAGATCAATGTTTCTTTGACCAAAAAGATCACTAGACTTGTCTCAGCTTTACTTTTTCGTCCTAGATGCACCATCTTGTATCGACGAGCTGAAAAATGTTTGTGATCACCCTCCATAAGGGATTGCCAAAATATACCTGAATTCTAAAACCCGCAAGACAGCTTGGATGAGGCATATTAAACATTTTAGAACCACTGCGTACTGTGATTCAAATATACAAGCTTAGAACTGGTACATTGAATCCTGAATTTATAGCGGTTGTTAAAACACTCAGTACTTAACTCTGCATCATTGTTGACTTTAGTCTAAAGTGGTGGGTAGAAGAAATGCCTAAATAAAAATAATCATGGAAGCAGTCTCGAGGAGCGAGTCGCCGACCGCACGTTTTGCCGAGAGAAGACAGATGAGGTGCTTAACCCACTCGGCCATTATCGAGTCAAAGAAAACTTTAAAGTGTCTCGTGTTTTTCACTCCAGGCAACCCCTAAAAGAGCTATTCAAGAGAAGGCTACTATATTTCTCATTACATCATGAAAACTCGATCGATTTCACCCGCTACATCAGTCACTTAATTAGTTATGCTATAGTGTATTTCGAGGGTCGATGCGACATGGAGATCGAAGAATACACAGAAAGAAAAGATCAGAAAAGAAAGTAGGAAACTGCAATGAAGACGAACTTATCTCTCCGAAGCTTCAATGAAGACGAACTTAACTCTCCGAAGCTTCAATGAAAACGAACTTATCTTTCCGAAGCTTCAATGAAAACGAACTTATCTTCCCGAAGCTTCAATGAAGACGAGCTTATCTTTCTGAAGCTTCAATTACTACATTATATAAATATTCTAGTGCCCCCCAAACGGATAGTTTTTGTTTTAATAGTAATGCATTAAAACCCCAAATTTAAGAACAAATAATTGAAGATTTGGGTTTGCTCTAATTTGGCAAAGTTCTGATGACTTAAATGAATCCATATGAAAATCAGCGGAGGGAACAATAAAGGACCTTTCTTTTCAAGTCATCCTCTGCATATTAAACACTTCGAGATGAGTTATTCTTCCGGCTGAAATAACAAAGGTTTGAGATCCCAACTGTGGTCTCAGGATCGACCAGAGGAAACAGCACAAAACACTTTTGTATCGGTGACATTGTAAGGCAAAGAACACAACTGAAGCCCGAAAAGTGCTCTGAAAAGGCAAAACAGAACAATGGACGTGGAAAATGCGAAGTTTTCTTGTTTGAGTGTTGAACATTAGGGTCCGCATCTGTATTTATTACTATGCTTGTTTTTCCTGGAGGAAATATAACGACTTATGATCATTCGATGTCACAACTAGGTCCTGAAAACAATAGGTAAAGAATAGTGAAAACAGCGTCACTAAAACAGAAAACCCCTCACCGAACTATGAAATTAAGCTCTCGAAAGACAGTATTCAGAATTTACCTTGGAAAGTAGTTCGTTATTGCTTGTCGATGCTTTTGTTTGAGCCACCTTTTGAGTTCGCTCATTCCTCCAGAGATATAAAAGGTCAAGAGGTCATTCCCAAGCTCAAGATGCCTCTCCCATTACTCCAGGCGTTGTTTACGAGCTCAGGGCGTCTTTCTCATTCCTTCAGAGATTATAGACGAGCTCAGGATAACTTCCACATTCTTTCAGGGGTTGTTTCTGAGCTCAGGACGTCTCTTGCATTTTTCTAGAGGTTGTCCCCAAGCTCAGGGCGTCTTTCTCATTCCTTCAGAGGTTGTTCCAAAGGTCAGGACGCTTTTCACATTCATCAAGGGGTTATTTTCGAACTCAGGACATCTCTCCCTTTCCTCCAATGCTACTCTCGAGCTCAGAACACCTCTACCATTTGCCCAGAGGCTGTTCACGAGCTCAGGTCGACTTTATTTTGCTTTAGGGGTTGTTTCTGAGTTTAAGCTGTATCTTATATTCGTCCCTAGGTTAATTGCGAGCTTACGACGTTTCTCCTATTTCTCCAGAAGTTGTTCCTGAGTATAAAACAACTTCTCTATTTCTTTATGCGTTGTACCTAAGCCCAGGACGACTTTTCAATTGCACCAGGTGTTGTACCCAAGCGCAGTACGACTTTTCAATTGCACCAGGTGTTGTACGCAAGCCCAAGACGACTTTTCAATTTGACCAGGGGTTATCTCTGAGCTCAGGACGTATCTCCCATTCGTCAAGGGGTTGTTTCCGAGCACACGATCTCTCTTCTATTCTTCCAGAGGTTATTTTCGAGTTCAAGACATCTCTCATATTCCTCCAGAGGGTTCAACTACTGAAGATTAAATATAAAAAACCCAATATTATCATTATTGCCATTGTTGTTCATTTTTACTATTATTCATCGTTGTACTTTACATTTTCGATCAACTCGCTTACTTTAAATTGTACAACATTAAACATCAACCATTCAAAACAAGTTTTCAAAGGACGTCATGTTGATTTAATCTGGTTTTGTCGAAGTTTTAATTTTATAAATAAAACCTTGTGGTAAGACTGTGTTTTTCTTCGACTGTCGCAGAATATTAAGATTTGGGTAGAGGCTGTCATACGACGTGAAGTCACTAGTATCGATATATATATATATATATATATATATATATATATATATATATATATATATATATATATATATATATATATATATATTAGTGTAGTTGGGTAGCAGTCTATCCTGAATGCAAATTTTGTTGAAGACCATTGTGTATTTTGGCTTAATTAATTTCCTTTGGCAACTTTCTCTTTTTATAACTATTTTTTTTTATTCCATCTTGTAGATGGGGGATTACTTGTCCAGTATTCATCTCTTTTTTAAATGAATACTGGACAAGTAATCCCCCATCTACAAGATGGAATGAAAAAATAGTTATAAGAAGAGAAAGTTGCCAAAGGAAATTAATTAAGCCAAAATACACAATGGTCTTCAACAAAATTTGCATTCAGGATAGACTGCTACCCAACTACACTAATATATATATATATATATATATATATATATATATATATATATATATATATATATATATATATATATATGCGTTGGGCTGCTCTTACAGAGCTTTAATTTAAGATGGATGAAAGAAATGACGGAAACATTTTCCGTTCCATTTATTTAACAAACGACGTTTCGGATAATCACACTTCTTCAGGAAGTGAAATACGTGATACACTTGTAATTAAAGGATAATGAATACATACACTACATTTGGGTAAAATGGGTTGTGAAGAAATTAATGTGATATTTTTTAAACAAAAGTAAAATCACTTTTAATATAAAACCCCTCCATTTATTCGGCGGTTTCCATTATTATTGACAATGCTCTAAAGTAGTGGTGGGACTCATTATTGCCAATGCTCGACAATTGTTTAACTAAATAGTGGATACAGTTATTGAAGAATTCATTCGGTTTTGATGAAATAGGTGATTTGATATCCTTTGCCACCTCCTTCATAGCTGAGTAAACTTTGCCATTTATCGTTGTTGTAATGACTTAAAGAAGATGAAGATGAAGGATGAGGAACAACTTCCCAACCTAACGCAATATTTTTTTCCCGAGTTAAACTTGCGAGGTGTAGGCCTGCATTGTTAGGGAGGAGCTAAACCCCCTTTCTGCTGACCATTGAAGGTTTTTTTTGTTCAAGAGATTCATTTAATTAAAAATTGAACAGTTAGGTCTGTCATAATTTTGGTGATTATTAAGGAACTCATAATTAATAACTCCTTTCGGATCCCACCAAATGCAAAGTATAGTCATCTGCCATAACAGAAAGTAGTGCGCCCTTCCGGGGCCCTCTTTTGAACCTCCTAAATCTTTAACTATCTTTTTTGCGCCTCCGTAGCAATTCTGTCCAGAAATGGCCTACGGTCATTTCGAGTTGAGAAATGAAGCAATTTTCACACGTTGTAAACGTTGTCCTTTAAACACTTCATGTCCCACCACGGCATTTTGTGTTAACCTCCCCCACCCCCGCAAGGTATGCTAGTAAAAACAAAAGGTCAACAGACCTAAGTCGTGTGCTCTCAATTACTCTGACTTATGACCATATGACCTTCAAAACTTTCAATACTTCCAGGACTAACCTTGGGAGGACCTTGGCAATTCTATCATTGGAAAGAGAATGTAAAATTCAAATTTCGTTAGAATCGGCCGAATAGTTACGATGTTATTGTTTAAAAACTAATTGAAAAGTAAAATGGTTACAATCCAACCGACCGACATTAACTTATACAGTCGCGCGCATGCAACTAAAAAGTTCACTGTACTAATACAGTTATCTTTAAACACATTGCAGAAACTTTGCACCAAATTTAAACCACTCTAAGATGCACTTTTATAAATCTGATATTTAACTATAGTATATATATATATATATATATATATATATATATATATATATATATATATATATATATATATATATATATATGGTTGTCTGTATACATTCCTGTGTTTTAGAAAGAACAGTAAATTTCTGACGAAAATTAGGTGTAATAGTTCCATTTGTAAAAGCAAAGCGTCTGAAAGTTCTTTTATTTGATTTTCTTTGAGTTGGAAAGAGGCCTGGAAGCCTCTTAGTCATTCCTCGCTTTACCTGGATACTTGTATTATTCGAGCCCTTTTGTGGCGCCCAGAGTACCTGGATCAGACTGAGTTGTTACACGTCATTTTCAAAGAACGACACGAACAGGCTTCTATCCCCCATTCCAAACGCCGGCCCCTTCTCCAGGTCTGACTTGTACCCCAACGGTCCTCGAATGCTTTCTGTGTTAGTTCGCTCTCCAGCCCAGATGGCCTCTTCTGGCTCCTCTGGCTTTGTTGGCGTGTTACCCTGGCGGGGTATAGACGCCTTGGTATGGAAGGTACCCTGAGGAAGAAGCGGTAGTCAAAGGATACGTAGAAACAAGGCCGATTTTGAGGGCTCTCTTAACGTATCGCTTGCGAGAGATAAGGGGTCTCAGGCCCTCATTTCCTCGTTCGAACCCACTTTTTGCGCAAGTTCTCAGATTTAAGTACCACTTACAGAGAAGGGGGAGTGGGGGAGACAGACAAACATATAGATCTATCAATGGGTTATCAATCGAAGGATTCGCGAGGTGAACGCAACTTTTGGGAGATCAGTCCAAGCGCCTTTATTCGAGCGCGGCCATTTTCAATGCAAGCGGATTTGAATCATAAGTACCCTTTTCACAAGGTCCATTTAAGGGTACTCACTTCCAAATAAAAGCCCAACTCAAAAGGCAGGCTATGAAATGGGCCAACAATGGCATTTAGAGTGTGTCCCTTATACACAAGTATACCATGTAACTGAATCTTTACGTTCAATGGAATTATACTCCCCTTAACATTTTTCAGTGATTTTTTTTGGGGGGGGCCATTATCCGTCCGTCATGTCACTCACTGAAAGGTGGCGTTCGGAGCTTTTCTTCTCAGTTTCCGGACACCATTTAGATCCATTGGATCAATAATGCCCCGGTGTAAACCACAAGTAACAGGTATGTAATTTTTATTCACGAACTATTAGGGACCATCGCGAATTAGTCGAACTCGAGAGCGAATTTGACGCTGGTTTAGGCAGATTATTCACCTCAGGCGACAAGAGGAGTTAAGGTGATTTCGAAGCCTTTGTTATTACTCTGCTTGTTCCTAGGGATGCAATTTCCTCTCCTGATTTTCGGAGTTTTGGGGCTGATATATTTTGTTGCTGTAGCTACGAGCACACATTCATTTTCAGCTTTTTTTTTCAATATTCTTTATTTTCTTCTCGTCCCTTTTCATTCTTCTGTGTATTTTTGTCGTAACTTTCTTTATTGGTTAGGTTAGGGTAGGCAAGCTTAGCTTATGCTAAGTTAAGTTAGGTTGGGTGACGTTAGACTAGGTAAGGCTAAGTTAAGTTAAAGTAGTCTCAGTAAGGTTGGGTTAGGTCTCGTTAGGCTAGGTTAAGCTAGCTTTGGTTAGGCTAAGTTAGATTAGTCTAGGTAGAGTTGGGTTAGGCTAGGTTAGGCTAGGTTAAGTTAGGTTATTCTAGGTTGGGGTATGCTAGATTATGTTAAGCTAGGTTTGGTTAGGCAGGGTTAAGTTGGCTTATCCTAAGTTAGTCTAGGTTAGCAAGGTGACTAGATTAAATTAGCCTAGATTAGAATAGGTTAGTTTAGTGTAGGTTAGGTTAGGGTACGCTAGGTTAGACTAAGTTAGCCTGTTGTTAGGTTGTTAGGCTAGGTTAACTTATGCTAAATTGTTATGTTAGCCTAGGTTACGCTTTGTTGACGGGGTTAGGTTAAGCTAGCTTAGTTTAGGCTAAGTTAAGTTAGCTTAAGGTAAGTTATACTAGAGTGGGATAAGTTAGATTAGGTTGGGTTAGCTATTTTAAGTTAGGTTAGGCTAGGGTAGGTTAGATTAGGCTAGCTAGGTTAAGTTAGGTTACCCTAGATTATGCTAAACTACACTAGGTTAGATCAGGTTAAGTTGGGTTACACTAGGCTAGGTTCTATCGCAATGAAACCAGTCTTCATCGTGGGAAGAGTTGCGCGCCTCTACCTATGGTATCTAGTTCAAGTAATCTTCTTCGTAGTCAGCCTGAATACCTCTCCCTAAATTGTCACTTCTTCCAACCTCACCACTTAGAAAACGTCTTCGAAAACCTTCTAACGAAATTCCCTCGTTATTTTCTTTTAGTTTTGAAGGAATAACAATAATAAGTGGGTTAATTAGCCGTTGCTCTTCACTATTGTAGCCTCGTTGGGAGACCCTGTTTTAAATAGGAATTGTTCTTACTCAAGAGTAAGAAGCGTAATCCAACGAGGGCATCTCCTGCAGAAAGTATCTCAGGAGAGATCTGTAAATGTGGTGAAGTGTTGGGAGTGAAATTGTGTGCAAGATATATATATATATATATATATATATATATATATATATATATATATATATATATATATATATATATATATATATATATATATATATATACAGGTATACCTGCGAGCTATACCCAGCAGGGGGCACTCTACTGGGTGTGTCGGTGCCGAAAGGGCACACAATCGTCCAGATGATAGCTACAGCAAGGAGGAATCTGAGGGTGATTCTCAATATTATTATATTTTAATAGTTAATAAGGAGAAGAAGACAATTGAGGTGGGGGTCTTTTGAAACTTTTTTGCAATATATTTGCAAAGGATGTTGCAGTGTAGTAAAGCAAGAAGTATGGAAGATTGTCAAGGCAGAGGCGAAGAGTGTGCTAGTAATCAGGAGAGGCAGCACTCCTCCTTAATACGGGCCCCTTCTACGACGAAGAAAGGTCTTGTTGGGAAGGAAACTGGCAGATGTATCTGTAATTTTGTCTGTCAAATTGAACGAACCAACTTGAGCTTAAAAACATACTCAAAGGAATGGTAGAAAGGTCCTAGCTCGGAAACAACCACTGGAGGAATGTGAAATACTTCCTGAGTTCGAAAACAACATCTAGATGAAGATAAGCGACTTTCTGAGTTCGGAAAGAATCATTGCATGAATAGGAGAGCCGTCCTTAGTTCGGATAAAACCTTTTAAGAATGGAAGAGACGTCCTGACCTTGGAAATAACCTCTGGATGAATAAGAAAGACGACATGAGCTAGAAAACAATCTCAGGAAGAATCAGAGCTACATCTCGAGAGGTTCTGAGCTAGGAAACAACCTTTAAGGAATAGAAGAGACCTCTTGAGCTTGGATATAATTTCTTGATAAATGAAAGAGACGGTATGAGCACGCAAATAACCTCTAGAAGAATTGGAGAGCCCTATTGACATTGGAAACAACCTCGGAGTACTGGGAGAGACCTGCTGATTTCATAAACAACCTCTTAAGAAGGGTAGAGAAGTCCCGAGCTCAAAAACAACATTTGAAAGAATGTGAAAGACGTCTTGATCTCTAAAACAACGTCTGATGGCAAAGATCCTGATCTTGGATACAATCTATGGATAAATAGGATAGACATTCTGAGCTCGGAAACAACCTGGGGGGGGGGGGTGAGATTGGTCGTGATCTCATACACAACCTGTGGAGGAAGTAGAAAGAGATCCTGAAATCGGATACAATCTCTGAATGAATGGAATTGACGTCTTGAGCTCGAAAACAACATCTTGGAGTATGAGAGAGAAATCTTAAACATGAAAATAACCCCTGGAGGAAAGTTAGCCACGTCCTGATTTCGGAAACAACTTCTAGAGGAATGAGATAGGGAGAGAGAGAGAGAGAGAGAGAGAGAGAGAGAGAGAGAGAGAGAGAGAGAGGTAGAGAGAGAGTTTCTGAGCTCTCAAACAACCTCTGTAAAAATATTAGAGACGTTCTGAGCTCCGAAACAACTTTTTTAGGAATGTGAGAGACATCCTGAGCTCGAAAACAACCTTTCAATTAATGGGAAAGAAATCCTGAGCTCGGAAACAACCTCTGAGGAATGGACGAGACATCCGGTTTTTGAAAACAACCCCTGAAGAAATGTGAAAGACGTGTTAAGCTCGGAAACAACCTCTATAGGAATATGTGAGAGGTCCTGCGCTCGGAAACAACCTCTATGGGAATAGGTGAGACGTTCTGAGTAGGGAAACAACCTCTGGGGGAATGGGAGAGACATCCTGAGCTCAGAATCATCTTCTGGGTGAATGTAATAGACATTTTTACCTAGGAAACAACTTCTGTGTGAATAACATAAGGTTATTGAACTCCGAAACTACGTCTGAAGGAATGGGAGAAATCTCTTGGGCTCAGAATCCTCTTCTGGATGAATGTAAGATACGTTTTGACCTAGGAAAAAACTTATGGGTGAATAACATTTGATTGTTGAGCTCAGAAACTACTTTTGAAGGAACGGGAGAAAACTCCTGAACTCGGAATGAATCTCTGGAAGAATGGGGGAGACGTCCTGAGCTCGGAAACAGCTTTAGAAGGAATGAAAGAGACGTACTGAGCTCTGAAACAACCTATGATGAGTGAGACAGAGGTCCTGAGTTCTAAACAAGCTCTTTACGAATTCGAAAATCGTCCTGAGTTCGAAAACAACCTCTGGGGGAATGAGAGAGACATCCTGAGCTCAGAAATAAACTTTGGGTTAATGGGAGAGAGGTCATGATCTCTAAAATAAGCTAAGAGGGATGTGAGAGACGTCCTGAGCTCGGAAACAACCTCTGGTGTAATGAGAGAGCCGCCCTAATTTTGGTAACAACCTCTGAATAATGAGAGAGAGCTCCTGAGCTCTCAAGCAACCTCTGAGTGATCGAAGAGACATATTGAGCTAGTAAGCACCCTCTGAGGAGATATAAATGACGTCCTGAGCTCCGAAACAACGATTTGAGGAATGGAAGAGACGCACTGAACTCGGAAACAACCTCTGCGGGAATTATAGAGACGTTCTGAGCTTGTAAATGGTATTTGGAAGAATAGAGATACGTCAGGAGCTTGTAATAAATTCATATAAAATTTCCAGCGAAAAGAAGGACATAATGCTGCATCATTAAACACGTGGCTCTTCAATAGTAGGAATAGAAGAGATGGAATATAATATTCACTATGACAATGTTATTTGTATCATAATAACAAAATGATAGTACAAAGAAATAAATATGAATAATAAAATGATATTCAACGCCAGCTGTTCATTTCTATCAAAAGACATTTTAAACAAATTAAAATTAAATTCCAAGTCAATATTTCGTAAACTGGAGATTAAATCTACAAAATAATGATA
This sequence comes from Ceratothoa steindachneri, assembly GCA_963969495.1. Taxonomy (NCBI): domain Eukaryota; kingdom Metazoa; phylum Arthropoda; class Malacostraca; order Isopoda; family Cymothoidae; genus Ceratothoa; species Ceratothoa steindachneri. The sequence goes on along the minus strand of OZ018320.1, from coordinate 25,357,346 downwards.
ATAATATCATGGTTTACTGAGTATTCCTTATTATTTGAGAAAAAGTCGCTAGCCTTTCATAATATAAAGTTGGATTGGTCTATAAAACATGACTCCAAGTAATTTCATCCAATTAAGCTTGAAGAATTTATTGTGGGCAGGTCCCTGAGAAGTAGGAGGTTTACAAATAAAATGCACACATATATGTACGTATGTATATATGAAGTTTTTTGTGAATTGTTTATTCGACGTATTTGAGCGATTAGATACAGAATTGTATTTTTTACAAAGACTTATTTCGAAACGAGCTCTTGTTTTCATTTGGATCTGGTATAGTCAGAATAGAGTGTTTATATTTACATTATATCAAGAATTACAATTTTAATACATACGTTCTTTGATGCTTTGAAACACTTAATTTATTCTACGAAAGATTGCACAGACTCAGAAATATGTCGACTAAAGAGAGGAGTAAGAAAGGGACATCCCCCAAATTTGTCAGCATTATGAGAACTAGCAACTAAATTCGAATCCTTCTCTACTAGTAGGACTTCTGCCTCATTCATTGAGAAGATGCCCTCTGTCGCATGATGGCCACTGCATTCAATAGTTCCTGATATAATTCTTCAGGTCTTTCAATATTTTTTTATCTGAAAGATCAAAAAATCTGCTAATTGTTACGTGTTGTTTCATTTGCTTTGATGATTTGTTTAAAACAAGTTTATCAGTATATTTTTATTATATGTTCTAACATGAGTTATTTTTAATAGCGTAGTTTTGTTGATTTGAGTATGTTTGTAATATTTTTATCGAAATTATTCCAACGCATCTCATTTTTTGCTTTGTGTCTTAAAGTCTTTTAGTCGCCTCACTTATTTTTGTATTAAATGATCTTGTCTCATTATTTTCTCGAGTTCGACATTTCTAATGATCGTTCTGTCATTTCACCATTAATTTGACAAAACTTGTCTGCTAATGTAATTATGCAGTTATTTTATTTTACTTTGAGTATCATAAAATGTTATTAGTTCTATCTTTTAATTCTTTAAAGTCCCCATTTTTAAGGAATGTTGTCTATTTGTATTTTGCTTGTGTATTTTATCCCCACAATTTTGACTGATTTTCTATATTTCAACCCTTTTTAATATAAAAGTTTATGAAAACCTAATCCCTAGTGTGTTTTGTTGCAAAATTGCAATTAGTGACCAAGTGTGGTAATCTGTCCTTAGCATCCAACGGAATCTTGGCTGAATAGTGCAAAGTATGAATCATTCTTGTGCAATAATTGTCTCATATTCCTGATCTACTCAAATCCTCTCTACTTAAGGGTAATCTTTTCCCTCTACTGCTCCCATTGACCTCTCATTTCCTGACCTGACCTCACTCGTAGGTCCCCAAACAAGTTTCCAGGTACCTTCTGTGCAATGATTCTCTTAGCGGGCCCTCAAGAATTCTCGGATTACTTACTGTCCTTTCCATTCTCAATATTTTAATAGTTGCTGCCCTTCCCTTTTCTGCTACAAGGGTAAAAAAGCAGAAAGGTGTAAGGGAGAATTAGACTAGTATGAACAGAGAAAAGTGCTGGAGCGGAATCGAAAGGCAAACACTGACACCGCCTCGTTGCGATCAGTGGATGGACACTTAACCGCTCGGCCATAACAACCTAAATATCTGAGTTCCAACTGAGCCTTTAAGCCAGATGATGTACTATACAACCTGTTGCCTTTAGTCATTAGCTATTCTTTCAGTTTTGGGCCGAGAAATATATTTTTTATAGGAAGTTACCGGTTATCGTTTACCATATATTCAAAACTGTAGTTGAATCGATTATTTTGATTATTGATAAAATTATCACCCCACTGATATACTAGGTGGGGTTCACGATTTATTAGTTGAACAGCCTCGATTCAAAAAGTATAAGTTGCCCTAGGGGTGACAATAAAGTGGTCTCGTGTTTAGCTTGCGTATACGAAACCTTAAATAAAAGGAGTGTGTGTTTTAATCTAATGTCCCTAACCTGTCTATTAAATCCTAACAAAATAAAAAAATATTTTTTTCACAAAAAAATGAATTTTCCGCAAGACTTAACAGCTTCTAGTCAAATTTATGGTCCCTATTTTTTGAAGATTGGTGTGCTACAGGTACATGGAAAGGGATGTAAAAAGAATATTCTGGTTCCATTACTAAAAGAAATAAGGGAAAATCCTTTAATGAGACGCTGCTAAGGTGAATTTGCATTAATGATTTATAAACGAGAGGTTTCAAAATCAATGGAGGTTTCGAAAAATGTGAAATTATCTTTCCGATTTAGTTTCCTAAAATTTATTTCTGGGATTCATTGTAGAAACTTAAATTGTAAAAACGTAAAAAATATATTGGAAATCCTGAAAAAATCTTTATTTTGGAGAGTCCTTACAGAATTCGAAAGTAAATTTGGTTATTGGAATTTTTTTAAATTGAAAAACATTAGTAATTATATTAAAAATAGAAATGGATTCCGAGATATGAAGCATAGTCAAGCGGTAATATCTACCTTTTATTTAACTGCATAGACCAGAGGTTCTTATTTATTTTTTGGGGGGGAGTTACGGCCCCTTCAAGAATTTGATGAAAGCTATGGCCCTCTCTCCTTCGAAAAATGTTCACAAACAGATTTTATTTGAAAAGAAATATATTTCTCACTCATTAAAATGCAAAAATTAATGGCCACGTCAAGAAAATAAAATGAAAAATATCCATGTCTAAATTATACAAAAGGGAGCTGCAATTGTGGACCAAAGTTCATTTCAATGAGAGGCTTGTAATTGTTTGACCTCTTTATCTGACCTTTACGGACCCCATAAAGCCCAGGTTAAGCTAAAGTGAGACCAAAGAAAGCAGATTAAATTGCCCTACCAACAATGATATAGAAGACCTTGATGTGATGCCGATTTGACATGCTTAAATAGTAATTTTATTGTGATTTTAAAAGTTTATATATATTTTCTAAGAATATAGGAACAAGATAGCGAGACTTTAAAAAGTTATAGTTTATTTCTTTACTTGGCAGTAAAAACTTGATGATTATTGGATAAAAATGTGAAGTTCTCAGTTGATTTTAACAATTCCAGTAATAAGAATTCCATTCAAAAGATCTTTTTTCGCTTTTAAAACAAGTCAAACTTTTACGAACAAGAATTCAACTAGCCATAGGGACTCATCTTACCGGCAATTGAAGAGGAAAGTCTCGTTAAGTGGGAGTAGAATTAAAATACGAAACATTTATGAAGTTTCGGAAAAGAATTTGAGTTCTAAAGAAAGAGGAATGGAGTTCATATAGCAATAAAAAGGTAAGTTAACATTTTTAATATGCACTGCTTTTCTCTTTTCTTTTATTTATATATTTTACAAATCTCATACGTCGATTCAAATGTCGCAAAATAGAAAATACACATAGAAACTCACCATGCTAACGAGGACGTTGATTACCAAGGTTTTATATTTATCAGGACATGCGGAAAATACTCTTTGGGTCGCAGTTGATGACAGTTTCAAAAGAGAATCTTAGCTGTTCGTCAAAAATGGCTACCCACAAAAGTCCATGGACCATACAACTCCAGCTTGAAACCAGCTTGCCCATCAGTCGAAGTCTTAATATCAACTGCATTAACTTTCAATTTTCATTGCCTCCTTTACCGATTGCAAAATGTAATGAAGTTAAAAGGGAAGGAAAGTTGGTAGATGAGAGCCATCGAAAGATTGCCAAGCCGTCATCCTCCCAACCTCTTCCCCCTCCCTCAGAGTCCCCAACGGGCTACGAATGGAGCGTTAAGGAAGCCAGGGGACAGAGAAGGTGGTGAAGAGTAAAGAGTAGAGATAGCAAAGCTTGAAGTAAAGTAGTAGAATTGACAGTCGAGCTAGTTGGTCGGTGGACCTACACACTTACATGTTTTCCAAACCACAGCATGTCTTATATCCTTTACTTTTTCATTCTTCTATTGTGCCCCTATCCCACATATAAAGTGTTCAGCCCGTAAGTGTGGAGGATAGAAGATAAATTGTAGTATCTGTGTATTTGCCTTATATTGTGTCAATATGAACTTTAATAAATTGTTTTGAAGTTTATTGCCTGTGCTTGGTCGAAATCATAGTCCTATGTTCTGCATAAATAATAACCATTTTTGTAATTTTCTACTCACGATCGGTAAAAAGGGTTAAAACAGGAAAAGAAAAAAACCCCGGAGCATATGCTGGCGTGACCAAAGCTACACTTCAAAAGATGATGGAAGCAAAGGCCCACCAATTAAAAAGATGTTCCAGGAGAGACTCCCCTCTTCGGAAATACTTAAAATAAGTGTGGCCAATACCATTGCGCAAACTCCACATAAGTAAAAGAATCATTCAACGACGGCAAATGAAAAGAGGATAAGATTCAACAATAAGAAAAGGAATCATCTAACGACGGCAAACGAAAAGAGGATAAGATTCAACAATAAGAAAAAGAATCATCCAACGAAGGCAACCAATGGAGGACAACTAAAAGTAAAAAGAAAACAAGACGACCATTAAATGCAACACAAACAGGATCGAAGCCGCAGAGCTCAGCCCTAGAGTTTACATAAGAGATTAATATCCCCTGGCAAGAAGGACGAAGCAAAAAAATATAATAAAAACTCTACGCGTAAAAACATGCAAATGGGCCTTTAAAGGAAAAACAGGAGATGAAGATGAACGAGAGATCGAAAAGTGACTACTTTAGGACAAGATTAGAAGCTATCTTGGTGACTGTACAACCCTCTATAAAGCCACATTTAAGGAAATAAGATGTGGAAAGTTTAGAGGTGGTACCGATTCATCCAAACGGTTCACCAGAAAAACTATGATGGAGAACTGATAATGAATCATAGTACGCAATGGGAAATAGAAGAATAAGATGTTCAGTATTCAGTAAAACACTACTGATGGCTGGATCGGCAAAACATCTACTATGATAAACATCTTCAGCAGAAAATGATCCAGAAGTAATTCTAATATAAAAGCATAGAGTAAATCTGGAACGTAGAAAAATGAAAATCTCAGACTATTGCATCTTAAATGCAAACCCAACAATGGCCTTTTGACGTAGCGGCCATATCTTTAAGAAGAGGCATTGATTTCAACGATCTCAACAACATCAATGAAGCCCTATTTACCTTTTGGAGATAAAACATAGACATCGCCGGTAATAATAGTCACAGGCTATCAACCGCTGTGCAAGAACGAAACTCAATACGCCGTTTTCACACAGAATTTCTCTTGTCAAGACAAATCAACGCAGCTGTGTTTAAGTTGGGATGCTTTATCACCACCTTTCCTCCAGTTTGATAACGCTGCACCACTTCCTGGTGGCAGCCGTGTCCATCTAACCCCCTCATGGGGTAGAAGGGAATCCCTCTTATTTTCCGTTCGCTTCGTCGATGCCCAATAGGATCAAGGTTGATGTTTGTTTAAGCCGTGTCCGATATCCCTTGGGAATCTCGCTTAATTCCCTTCATTTCGTTGATACTCAAAATTATCAAGGTCCATGTTTGCTTAAGCCGTGTCCGGTGTCCCCTTGGGAGGCCATCGTGCGCGAAGCTCTCTCTCGATCATGGCTGTGACTCCTATTTAAGGTGATACCTGAAAATCATCAGCAGATAGAGAGAACTCGAGCTTCTTGCCGTCCAAACCTTAGTATGTCTCCCGTGAATTGATCCTTTGGCCCTTGTGATCTCGTCAGCAGATCGTCTTCGTGTAATCCGTCCTGATCAGAGAAAGATTACGGCAACTCGTTTATACCCCGGAAGATTGTCCTCGGTTTCTCTCGTCTCACTAGATTGATTAAGACTAGTGGGAATTCCACGTGGAATTTCTTTTCCAGAACGGAAGTTCCATGCGCTGGAGAAGGTTCTGTTAGGCCTAAATTGGTAAGTGTAATCCCCGCCTTCCACAAGCGGTAGCCTCGAACCGCGTCCACCACGGTCCACCTTTACACGGGTTAGAATTTCCTCGGCAAGAAGATTTGAGGCCATTCGAGAGTAGAGCTGTTTCTCACTCAACCCCGCGGGGAGAGCCTTGGACATATATAGTGCTCGTCCTTCATGAGGCAAACACAGAGTTGAAAATTCTCGCTCGGACCCAAGAAGATTCCTCTAGTTCCAAATCAGGTGCTAACAGCGAAGCAAAGTGACAGCTGAACTATTTGTGTATTGGAATTAGCCACAGCCAGTGAGGTAATTCCATTTAACGATCTCTACCAAGCGATTTTTTTCCAACTTCACTCATAACGCTTGTCGAAGCCCTCCTCGTTCGCCCCTCGTTTTCGAGTGGCCGAATTACTCTCCCCGGGACCGGACGTTACCCCCCCATCCTTTTTGGAGAACCGTCATCACTTTAAGTTCCTGCTCAGAAGCTCTGAGCGCCCTCGCCTCACGTGCAGAAGACATCCGTGAAACCTTACCGCGACGTCTCACCCGGAATCCTCCGCAGAAAACCCCTCTCCCCCTTCAGTAACCCATTTGAGTTAATTCCTCTCAATTTGAATAGTCACCTCCTGTAATACATTAAATTTTAACTTCATAGTCTGATGCATAACTACAATTTCCCCCTCGATTACCGATGTAATTTTACCCTTTAATTCTCTGATGTAATTTTGCCCATCATTTCTCTCATTTTTATGTAAATAAAATTATATTTTTGTACATGCCTCTTAAAATAACCTTGAGCTTTGCCCTTGCCTATATGATACCTGACCTCGTTGCACTCTTATTTCGCTATTCCGCCCGTCTAAACTCGTTGTGTTCCGTCCCTTTGTCGGTTCGCCATTAATTTATTGGTCCCTCCCTCATAGATATAATATGGTATTGATGTAATATAATGTCATAGCACGACAGAGACTTCCTGCCGTCCGTAGACGAATCTCGATTTCGTGATTACTTCTCCTTGGAGCCGAAATAATCTCAACCCCCTTCGGAGTCTCTCTGGACAAATTCACATCGAGACCCCATCGGCGAAGACCTGGCCATTGGTCTTCCACATCACCAGTTCATCCTCCAGAAGTAACCAGAAGTCCTTCCCTCGTAAGTTCCACCTCTTATTCCTAGTCCTAAGAAGAATTCCCCATCTGGTGTAACGCCAATAGACTTGCTAAATCTTTCATTCAATCCAACTTATTGGATCACTTATATATTTTCCCGGACCTAGTTTCCTTAATTTTTTGCCTGTCATAATATTCTTTTGTCGTGCTGATTATTATTTAGATTTCCATATTTATATGTGCCCTTGTTCTTATTAATTGTATTAAAGTATATTTTTGTAGAGGTGTTTATATTTCGAATAACCCTTGAGACGAATCCGGCAAACGTATTCCATTTTAAAGAGCAAACCTATAATATCACAATCTGAGTAGAAGGTCCTTACCTTTTTCCCAATTCAATAGTCCTCGAGAGCAACGCTAAAAGTGGTTGTTTGACGTACAGTAGTGTGTACTTCTAGTGACTTTTTGTTCACACGCCTTCGTCCCTCAACATATATATATATGTATATATATATATATATATATATATATATATATATATATATATATATATATATATATATATATTATATATCATTATATTAAAAACTGGTGTCAGGTATAGTTGGGCTATATTTATTTTTATTTATTTATTATTTTTTACTTAAGAACCCGTTAAATTTCAATTTTCCCCATTTAATTATTCTTACCGAGTTTGCTTAAGTTCGCTCAAAGTTATTCAAAGATTGTGGAACTAATTATCAACTTTTTTTTAACTATTTAATTGTGCGTTCGCGAGTTCATAAGTTTCCTTTTTTTGGTGATAACCCTCGACCAAATCCCGAGGTGGATTAAGAGGACGGAAAACTTTGAATCCGATACGGATTAAATTTTCGCTGTTGTGTTTCATATTTCTTCTTTTTGGTGTGCATTTTTTTAGGGGGGGGGGGGGTAAATCTTAGTAGAATAAAAAAAATTAAAAAAATAAAACTTCCGTCAGAGCCCATATTCTATGCCGTGCGTTTCGTGTACGTTCGAGCTGTTAGACGCAGACATACTGTCAAGGGTGTCCTTTGATAGATTCCACAAACAAGGTTAAATCTTGGGATTAACATGCAAGGATTTAATTGCCTATATCTAGAACGAAGAAAGAAATGAAAGAGAAGAAAGAAGAGAGCAAATAGTAGTAGAAGAAAGAAGAGAGCAAAGAGAAGCAGAAGAAAGAAGATAAAGAGAGCAAAGAGAAGCAGAAGAACGAAGATAAAGAGAGCAAAAAGAAGCAGAAGAAATAAGAAAAAGAGAGCAAATTGAAGGAGAAGAAAGACGAGAAAGAGAGCAAAGAGAAGGAGAAGAAAGACGAGAAAGAGAGCAAAGAGAAGCAGAAGAAAGGGGAGGAAACCGTGACTATGAGCGAGAGCTAAATAGAGATAATTTTGAAACCCTTTCCATTAGTTCAAGGAATGAGGCCCATCAAATCCCTTCGGTTAAGTTAACCATATTCAAGGATGGCGATGACTTCAGATGCCTCCCTCACCCACTTCGTAAAGATTTTCGAAGTGAATTCGTGGGACATCGAGGAGAATGGAGTCGCATGCTTACTTCCTTTGCTCAACAGTCTTCTTCGGGCAATTTTTATGTCTTCCTGCTGAGGGCACCCTTGATTATTCGACTCTCAAGGCCGAATTGCTATTGGCAATCAATATGAATCCCGATTTCTATCGGGCTAAGTTTCGCCAGGCAAGAATATTACCTGGCCAAACCTACCGCCAGTTTGGCTTCATCCTTCAGAGAAGCCTACAATTCTGGCTAACTCAGCTCAAGTGGGACGCTAATACGAGTCTCTGTTCGATTTCGTCTTACGTGATCAGTTAATGGCTGCGCTGCGATCTGAGATCCATGCATTCGAAAAGATAGACGAGCGTCTACCTTTAAGTAGTGCCTGGAAGAGGCGGACATACACGCGTCCAGCCATAATCTGTATCCGAAGGACCCCAAGAAATCGCATCCCCCATTTCTCAAGAGTAAGAGTAATTTCTCTAAGTCCTCCCATAAAAATTCGCCCCATTTTGTCAAACTGGCTGGTCCGCCCCAAACCTAGATCCCCCCCCTCCCTGCAAGAACCGAGGGATATTAAGCTCCTACTAAATAATCCCTCACCATTCAATTACCCCCGGTGGCCCATCGTGCGTTTCACGTGCAGCGTTCCCGGACGTGTAAAAAACAACTGCCCCCAAAACTCTTACCTTCGCTCTTCCCCCATCCAACAAGTCCATCAAGTCAATGCTTCTCTGTCAACCACCTGCTAGCCCAATAACTCCAGCTTCTGCCTCGACTAACGGTTCCCCAGGACATCACGTCAACTTTTTATTTAATAAAAGCTCCCTCGGGGTCAACTTGAATTTGAAGAAAGAACTGTGAACGGGTGCCGGGTGTCAACCTTTGTGAGAGACACCGGGCGCACTCGCGTCGTAGTGTCTGAAAAATTGCTTCTCCCAGTAAGTTCCGACCACGATAGGCATGCAGTAGTCCACGACTACTTGGGGCGCGCCAACCGGTTCCCCGTGGTTCGCTGCTACCTAGAATGCAAATACTTTACCGGTTGGGTGGAGGCCGTTGCAGCCCCCGTTAAGTTCTGCGCCGTGTTTGTCGGCCAAAACTCCCAGATCTCCCCAAATCTTGTCGTCCAGCCCGTCCTTACGAGGGCTCAGGACTTAAAAGAGATTGCAACCCACGTGCCATTAGAAACTCCTTATGCCCCTGAATTTGCATCCATTCATAACAAGGAGTTCCCAAGTGGGAAAAAGTCCAGCAGGACAATCAAGTTTCTGATTGTGGCCCAATGAAGGTTATATATCTCGTTAAAGATGACCTCCTTTACCGTTCTACCTCGACTGAGGACGGTGCTAAGACCGGCTCCCTTTGCATCCCCCGTTCTCGCGTTTCCCAGGTTCGTGCCTTGCCCATGATGGGTTATTGGCTGGCCATTTCAGCCGCAATAAAACGGCCCAGAGAATCTTTTTATATTTCTTTGGGCCCGGCGCTGCCAAACAGATTGCAGAATTTTGTCGATCTTGTGATATTTGCCCAAAAAACGACGGCAAAAGTACGGATCGCCCCTGCCCCCCTTAAAAGTCCCCATATTATTTCTGAACCCATTTTGAGAGTGGCTATCGACTTGATTGGCCTAATTCACCCCCCGTCGAGCGAAGGACACTCTTATATCCTTACTCTTGTTGACTTCGCTACGGGGTTCCCTGATGCAGTTCCCCTAAAAAGAATCGATAGCATTAATAGCTATCTTTTCTCGAGTCGGCATCCCTAAAGAGATATTGTCTGACCGAGGCAGAAAATTTAAGTCTGAACTCATGCAATACGTCGGAAAACTTCTCCTAATAAAACCTCTCTTCACAACTCTTTTCCACCCTGCGGCTAACGGAGTCTGCGAAAAATCAAACGGGACTCTGAAGACCGTTCTGAAGAAGCTGTGCCACGATCAGTTTCAAGAGTGGCATCGGTATCTGCTAATCGCTCTCTTTGCGTGCTGTGAGATTCCTCATAGGACTTTGTGGTTCGCCCCGTTCGAACTCCTTTACGGGCAAAACGTCCAAGACCCCATGAGTATTCTCAACGAATTATTCGCAAAATCCCCACCTCGATGAAGAAATTAAAATTTCGTATTCGTACGTATTGGACCTGAGAAACCGCTTAAAGGAATGTGCCGAGATCGCGTATAAAAATACGGATCTTAATTTAGAGAAATACCGGACTTATTTCGACCTAAAGGCAAAAGATCGACGTATCCGACTTGGTGATGAGGTACTACTCCTCCTCCCCACTGAATCTAATAAGCTCCTTTCATAGTGGAAAGGCCCGTTCCCTGTTTTAGAACACTAGGCACCGTGGGCTACCTCATAAAAACCCATTCCGGTATGGTTACTGCTTGCAGTAACTATATATATATATATATATATATATATATATATATATATATATATATATATATATATATATATATATATATATATATATTACCTTTAATCATTTTTTATTTTGTAATTAATTGTAATGGTCACCCTGTTTAATTTTTTTTTTGGAGGTATTATTATTACTTATCGTTAACCCCTAAGTTCCACGACCTCATATTAATTGATTTTTTTTATGTTCGCGGCTATGTAGGCCTTGAAGATTCCCCTATTAGCTTGTATCCAATCAGGTAAATTGTTTTCTCCAATCACTATCTCTCCAATTTGTAGGGAAAAACATTTTCCATCCCCTACGTGTCTGTGAAATCTCATCTTAGGAAGGCAGGCGTATGGAGGCATGAAACTCAATACGCCGTTTCCACACAGAATTTCTCTTGTTAAGACAAATCAACGCAGCTGTGTTTAAGTTGGGTTGCTTCCATGTGGCAGCCGTGTCCATCTTCTCCCTCTTGGGGTAGAAAGGAATCCCTCTTATTTTCCGTTCGTCTCATCGATGCCCAATATGATCAAGGTTCATGTTTGTTTAAGCCGTGCCCGATATCCCTTGGGAATCTCGCTTAATTCCCTTCATTTCGTCAATACCCCAAATTAGCAAGGTCCATGTTTGCTTAAGCCGTGTCCGGTGTCCCCTTGGGAGGCCATCGTGCGCGATGCCCTCTTTCGACCATGGCTGTGGCTCCTATTTAAGGTGATACCTGCAAATCCTAAGCAGATAGAGAGAATTCGAGCTTATTGCCGTCCAGACCTTAGTATGTCTCCCGTGAATTGATCCCCTCGCCCTTGTGATCTCGTCAGCAGATCGTCTTCGTATAATCCGCCCTGATCAGAGGAAGATTACGGAAACTCGTTTATACCCCAGAAGATTGTCCTCGGTTTCTCTCGTCTCACTACATTGATTGAGACTTCCTGCCGTCCGTAGACGAATCTCGATTTCGTGATTACTTCTCCTTGGAGCCGAAGTAATCTTAACCCCCTTTGGAGTCTCTCTGGACGCCTTCGCATCGAGACCCCATCGGCGAAGACCTGGCCATTGGTCTTCCACATCCCCAGTTCATCCTCCAGAAGTAACCAGGAGTCCTTCCCTCGTAAGTTCCACCTCTTAGTTCCTAGTCCTAAGAAGAATTCCCCATTTGGTGTAACGCCAATAGACTTGCTAAATAATTCATTCAATCCAACTTATTGGATCACATATATTTTCCCGGACCTGGTTTCCTTAATTTTTTGCCTGCCATAATATTCTTTTGTCGTGCTGATTACACTGTGCAACAATGATTTTGTGACAAAATGAGAGGGTAGTTTTATATTGTAGTTTTCTTGCGTAGATTACGAAAATGACCTTTATTTTTAATGAAATTACATCAATTTTTTTTAATCTGCACATTTCATTTTTTATTAATATTAAATTATTCAGTATATAGAGGTATGAAATATTTGTTATTATTTTTATTTAATTTGACAAACGTACAAAAATAAGTGGAAACAAAAAGCTTATTCATCAAAAGAAATTAATAAGTCATTTTAATACATTTCAGAGTGTGGTATTTTAAAAATATATTTAAAAAAAATAATAGGATTTAAGATTTCTTCAAAATTGCTGAAATCTATACAATAGTCATCTATTTTTAGAATATTTAGGCTTTTTTTTATGTACATCTTGTCTGTCTTTGTGAAGGGTCCAGCAGAAGTCAGCAAGCATTGCAGGACTCCATTTTCGTTTATAGCGATTTTCTATAGTAGCAATATCTTAGTGGGATCTTTCACCATGCTCATCGCAGACGTCTGTTGGATTCTCTTGAAAGAAAGATAGATGGGAATGCCAAAAATATACCTTTCGTGACATATTATATCCCAACTCATTATAAGACCTAATCAAATTCTGACAAGAATGTGATAATTTTCTGATTTGTGCCTTCCAAGGAGACCATTACATACACCTTTGAAACTATGCCAGGCCTCAAATTCTGGCTTGCGCAATTTTGCCTCAAACTCACTATCTACCATAAGTTTTCGAATCTGAGGCCCTCAAAAGTTTTCTTCTTTAATTTTAGCATCACTAATCTTAACAAATTTTGTTTTTAAATATAAGAAGGATGGCTGGTCATGCTTTAAGGCTTTAACAAATTGTTTCATTAAACCTAATTTTATGTGAAGTAGTGGCAAAATTATATTTTCCTTAGGAACTAATTGTTCACGTATGACATTATGACAACCTACTTTTTTTTTCTTCTCTTAAAGGCCATTCTGAGCATATATAATGTTCTCCCTGAGGTCTACTATCCAACTGGCTCTAAAAACACATGCATTTTCTGTAGACTGACTGCAAGCCAATTAAAATGGCTACTAACTTAAGGTCAGCACAAATCAACCATTTATGTTCACTGTATTTAATGCTTTTTTAAAATGAAATTTAAATAGTGTATATGCTAATAAAGTAAAAAAAAAATCAAATCTATTTCTTTTAAATCTTCCAGAGTATAGGGTATACATTCAACCTCCTCGAAATTCACTCCGTTCACTCAAAGCCCTCGTTGGTTTTGGAGGTGAATCGAAGCAAAAGCAAATGGGTCCTACTGGCCTAATATTTAGTGCTAATAGTACCAGGGGTATCAACAAAATTATCACGAAGTGAGCACAAAAAAACACCTTATTTATCCCTTATCGCATTCACTTCTCGCCCTCCTCTACAATCTCTTCATTCCCCTTTACGTTAGTAGTAGTATTGTAGGTGAAGGGTCGAGTGCACACAAACTCGGCCTCATATATGCGTATCCAGATACGTACACACGCACATGGATTCACACTCAAGTCTCACCCCCCACCCCCTTCCTAGCATTGGTCATTACCAGCCTTGGTAACATGCAAGTGTTCGCTCCCCCCACCCTCTCAATACTTTGGTCAGTGACATTTTTTCGAAGGATTCACAGTCTACACACACACACACACATACACACACTGGAGCTTCCTAAGGCATGGACTCGCACTCAAGTCTCCTTACCCACATCCCTTACGGTTAAGATTTTTCTAAGGATTCAACTCCACATCCTATGAGCGTATCCAGATACTTACACACACACACATTTGAAAGCGTATTCAATTTTCAGGATTTTTTCTTGTATTAACATAACCGTGCAGTTGCTATTTAACCTTTTACAATTCTTTGATTGGTCTGTCTAGTTGCCATCTGTTTAAATCATTTGTCGTTAAACCTCTTTGTGTGTCACACGTTCTAAGATGATCATCCATCCACACCGTGCCACACCAAGACTTAGTAAATATTTTGCAACTGAAGATGTGTATGGATCGGATTATAAATTTAGTCCAGACTATTCATCTACGGTTGATTTCTTCGATCATCTTCGGCGACTTATTCATGAACACCCAATTGATCAGATTGAATTTCTCTATAGTAGGTCAGTCAAACCACCTTTCAACTATAATAACGGAAAAGAAGTGATTAAAAATCTTTTAATCATCGGTGAAAAATTAAAAACGAGATATGGACCACTTTTTCTTTGTAGGAGGTCTATCCGATTGTCACAATACATGGATGGATAGATTTTTCTTCATATCTCATTCTAACATTATGAATGATGGGGAGAAATTAGTGAACATCGCTATATTTGAAACAAGGCCCTTGTTATTTCGATTTCTCTCATGGTATTCCTATTAGCTCACCCATACGATGAAAACCAAGATTGAAGAGGCAAGAGAATGTGATGAGTTATTTTTTAGACAAAATAAAACATTGGTAGCATAACGCATATTATGTCATCTTTATTTTATTCATATAAATAAGAGAATATTATTAATAATTGAAAAATATATATGCATATATAGAAGGCGCTAATAATAGCCTGCAGGTATTCAATGGACTTTTTTAAAAATATCTTGTAAGATTCCTTTGAAACCGAAAGGTATTGTTCGGTAACTCCCTGGGAGCTCAACACGTTTCAGAAACGTCTTTCTCAAAACCTTTTTCCCTTTCATCTCTTTCACTCCACCGTGTTCCTCGACTCTGAAACCCATAAATGGTACAAGGATATGACTAGCATCATTCTCTCTATCATCATCGGCTCCGACTATGCGTTTCATAGTATCGTATGTTATTATATCTTTCGTGTAAGTGTTAATGGTTAATCCTCTAGCACGAAGTATATACTTCACCACACTCGGTTTTTGGATACGTACCGAATAGGATTTGGGACTTGTAGAGCAGAATGAATCTCCATACGCATCAATACCGCACACATCCTTGATCTCATCGGTGAGATCACCTAGGAATTCTCCGAGTTAAGGCTGTGGATCATCTTTCCTAGTAATGAAGATGGCACTGTCTGTGTCACAGTACAACAACCTTTCACCAAACGAGTCTAAGAGCTTGATTCGAGTATAAGCGCTGATGAATGCTGCAATTGGAAGATTCGTGACGTGGAAGTCAACTTCTACATATTCAGCATTCTCCACTTTCGCAATGTATGCATTGCCAACTACATCTAACGAGTTCACAATGTAATCGTCGTTTTTGATCAGGTCGATTACATCATGGTCAGAACAACAGGTGACTGTTTGCATTCCGCAAATCCTCTGAGCGAATTTTCCCCAGAGACTGTAAAAGAAATAAATATGATCAGGATCAATGGGATGATTTTTGATTTATTATTATAGTAGTATTATCGACTTTAAGTTTAGAAATTATAAACTTTATATTAGCTGTAATTATGTGTTAACATTTCTAAATCACATCTTGAAAGTAATATATCAAGACAGAAAAAAATACCTAATTGCAGGAAGAAATCCTTACCTATTTAGGTAGAGCTTCGCTCTAAAACGCTTTCCAGGATTCCTTTCGATGTTGTTTATTTGGATGTTTATCCCCTCAACATGATTCAACCTCTTCACATATTCTATTTTTTCATCTTCACCAATTACTCCACGTGGGAAGCCAGAAGCTTCTATTTTTCATTCTAGAAAAATTTTTATATACTCTGCGAACAAACCATCTCTTTTTTCAAACTCCCAAAACTCGTAGATTTTCTTGATCTTATAGATTTTTTCAGTGCAAGTTTTAGTTCAGGGGTTGTGTACACGCTGGAAATCATACGTTGCTTTACAGAGTGCTCACATTCGTGTGAGTTTTACTGAACGCATGTGATGCAGACTGTATAAGTAAGTTTACCATCTACGGATTGAGGGAGAACTGGAATATACAGATCATTAGGAGAGAGAACATCAACTTTGACGATAACGAAATATGCCTAATTGACACCCTGAGTGAATTCTTGAATAGACGGAATTTCCCGCACAGATACGCCACGTCTAGGTGATCCTACAGGATAGGAATTGTTTTTCATACAGTACGGATATAAGGAGCAAAAATCGACATAATGAATTTTCACACCTTCGGTTGGTGGGTAGTATAATATAAATTGGTTACATCTGCCACCAGAAAGTGCACTCCCTACATCCAATACACCATTAATTAAATCGGCAGATATTCTATTAACCTCCTCACGGCGCCTTGGAATGGTTTGCATCATGGTTTCGAATTCACACTCCCAGGAATGATAACCTTGTATTTACTACTAAGGATTCGATCACTCTCTACTGTCTGATAATATCGTCGGTCCAACGACCCATGTCCACCAATAGAAACATCCTGTTTTAGATCACAGTTTTCTTTCTGGCACCCATGCCAATAACATTCATGAAAGAGAAACACAGTTCCTCCTCCTGATGGTGAAAACCCGTCCGGAAAAAATACTATTCCACCAACAGAAAGGCTTCGCTCACCACCGTTTCTTGCATGGAAAATCGGGATTCCTCTAACATGTTCTACAAACATAAGCCAACGTATAGCCTTATTAGAAAAAGCTTTAGATTTCTTCCTGTCGATGACTGCAATAGAATTTTCTGGTAAGAAGACATCTTTATAAACCTTGTAACACAATGAGGCTATTGTGATACAAGACTGCATCGGTTCAATGTTAAATCTTCTTATGAACGATCACCTAAACTTCTAAAAACACAGGCGAAGGATAGAAACATCTTGAATGCAATACTTAATCATTCTGTAAGAATATTATATACTTCTTTCTGGAAATTGGAATAAAATTACTGTCAAAGTGTAATTTTTCCTCGTTGTTTATTTTTTTATATTTAAAATAACTTTTTTTCAGGAACGGGCCCAGTATAATTCAAAGTTTCCTCTGAAAGAAAATCGTAAGGAATATAACCTTTTACCATTTCTGGGATTCCCATTGTTTTGGGCAGTTTTTTTACCAAAGAAGGCATGAATAGGAGTGGGTCCTTAAAATGTATGTCCTAAACGAGTTCTCTCTTAAAAATCTTTCGTCCCCGCTTCATTGGATGCGAAGTAAAGATATTAGGATTAAAATATTGAAGCAGTTCGTCATAGATAAATTGGGCATCGAATTTGGCATTGTTATGTGCCATCACATATGTTTTCACATTTTCTTTCGATCCTTTTATTCGTATTAGCTCTTCTATAAAGAGTTTACAAGGGGAGTTTTCACCATCTCTTTGAAAAATGTTTGTTCGTGTACCACTGTTCTTACATTTGTCATATGTTTCATCCTCATTATCAAAACAGAGTTCGCAGATTATTTGCATAACCAATATATAAGGAAAAAGTATAAATGATCCTACTTCCTTATATGTTTCAATATCATAATTTACGGCATTCCATTTCTTAACCATCGACTTCTTCGATCTCTTCATCCAGCACGTATACTCTTCTCCATCCAATTTATAGTATGTATAACATTTAGAGCAGAACAACTTCTCACACTCATGCCGTCTCATGCCGTTTGCATGCTGCAGGATTATAGAAGGGTGAACCACCCTTCTAAACCCCGACCAAGTAGGAATGGACGAAAGCTGGTCGACGACTAACCTTCGAGATTAGCCGCTGGCCAAAAAATAGGTGAGAAGAGGCTTGTAATTAAAGTGGCGAAAAAAGGGGGGAAATTGAAATGATTGGAAAGAATAAAGCCCAGGTAGCTTCAATCTAGTTGAGGTAAGGAGGGCATGCCGCACCTCCAGGCACCAGGTAAAACAGGCTACGCGGCGCATTCCCTTGCGGGATGAGTTTCAGGAACATCTCTGCCCCTTACTGCTACTGTATATTGCGCTCGTAGGAAGGAAACCAGAACGCGTGGTTTCCTAAACCAGTGGTCCCCTATCCAGATTTAGTCACATTTTACGACATGCCGGGGAAGACGGTAAGGGTATTCTTCCTTATCTAGATTCACGCAAAGTATAGGTATTCTACCATATAGAGACACACCAGGTATGGGCAGAATTTCATTGCCGAGATACAGTCAAAGTATGGGTATTCTTCCTTACTGAGGTACCTGTAATGCAAGAGCTGTTTCCTTTAACTCTTTTACTCAAGTCCAAATAAGTCATGTCATATTTTTTTAAATGTTAATTATAATAGAATTATTTATGTCTTATAAATCGTCGAATAGTCTTGCATGACTGCCGCTATGGTTTGTTGTGCTATGTTTCCTATTAATACTCTTCCTCACACGTTAGGTTGGAAAATTAATTGTAGCAATAATTTCTTTTCAAAAATTGTCACTTGTCAATGGGAATATTTTGTGATATTGATGATTAAAAATTAAATAAAACTAAAAAGTTAATTAAGCTGTAAAAAAGGAATAATTGGAGAAAGTTTTTTAAAAAAATTACTAACTTTAATTTATAGTATTAGTAAATATCTAGAATAGTTCATTTATAACTAAATGCCCCCCTAACACTCCATCTCTCATCAAATGATAATATAGCGTCACTCGGAAAGTAATTCAGCGAGAAATGCGACATAAATTATTGGAGGCAATTGTACATTAAACTGTAGACAAAAGCAGGATTAGGGCTTCTATGGAAAAGTTTGTTCGAAGATGAAAACTGTTCTCTAAAAAAAGGTTATATATCCTGTAAATAGGATTTAACTTCACTGGACCTCCTAATCACATCTTGAAAGTAATATATCAAGACAGAAAAAAATACCTAATTGCAGGAAGAAATCCTTACCTATTTAGGTAGAGCTTCGCTCTAAAACGCTTTCCAGGATTCCTTTCGATGTTGTTTATTTGGATGTTTATCCCCTCAACATGATTCAACCTCTTCACATATTCTATTTTTTCATCTTCACCAATTACTCCACGTGGGAAGCCAGAAGCTTCTATTTTTCATTCTAGAAAAAATTTTATATACTCTGCAAACAAACCATCTCTTTTTTCAAACTCCCAAAACTCGTAGATTTTCTTGATCTTATAGATTTTTTCAGTGCAAGTTTTAGTTCAGGGGTTGTGTACACGCTGGAAATCATACGTTGCTTTACAGAGTGCTCACATTCGTGTGAGTTTTACTGAACGCATGTGATGCAGACTGTATAAGTAAGTTTACCATCTACTAAATAGTTTTGAACTTTATCAGGCTCATGCAAACCATCATTACACGATTCCTTGCAAACCATTCTTTCCCATCTTTCTCCACCATTCCCTAATTTATCGCCTACAAACTCATAAAAACACCTCACTCAAACTCCTAATTACTGACCAGAGAACAAGTATACATATACATGATTGCAAGTACGATTGCGAATGCGTTTTCGGAAGTATACATGTGACTGTAGATGTGTGAATTCCTTTTTCCTCGCGTGCAAAAGTGAGACGTCCAATTTAAGGGTAGAAACTGCTACGTTAAACAAGATTGTCCCTTTTATGTGTGTATGCATTAGTGCAATTTTACTTGGATGCAGTCATCTGTATGTACGCACCTGGATACAAATGCATTCATTGATGACATCTGCCTTTTAAACTAATGCCCGACATCGGTTTTCGGTAGTAACGTCGAGACGTCGGTGTGTGTGTGGGGGGGGGTATTGTTAGATGCTTAAAATGTCCCCCCCTCCATCCGTCAGTGTCCCCACGGCCTCGCCGGAGAAAACGTCCTAAAGGTAAAAACGGCAGAGCGCAAAGAGACTCGGGCCGCCTTTGTAAGCCATTTCCTGTTCTTGGGCCGAAGACGAACGCCGAAACGAGGGAGGTGAGATGATTCGAGACGTGTCACTCGCTGTAGCAGAGAACATTCTTGATTTTCGGAATTTTCAGACAAGTTTCCTATGTTATTTAAGCAAGGTCAACAGACTTAAGTCGCGTACTCTCAATTATTCTCACTTCCGACTATATGACCGTATAAACTTCAAAACTTATAATAATTCCCAGAATAACATTGGAAGGACCTTGTCAATCATATCATTCGAAAGAGAATGTAAAACAAGATGATGGTTTCAAATTTCGTTAGACTCGGCCGAATAGTTACGATGTTATTGTCAAAACACCCATTGAAAAGTAAAACGGTTACCATACAAGAGAACAACCTACGAACCGACATAGTAACTTATAGAGTCACACGCGACTAAAAAATATACAAAAACTAGTTTTAAGAATGGTTCCAGATCCTTAACCACTCACTTTCTTTACTCTTCACGTAAGGTTAGAGTAATTATTTAAGCGAGACGAAGTTGCCTCACCAAATTGATACCTCACGAGACGCAAAAATAGCGCGATAAAAATGATAAAGGGACCGGCATTTACTAGCAATTGCGAGCGGTAGTAATTCAGGTGTTTAGAATCATGGCCACTCACAACACAAGACCAAACAATGGAAGAGAATGCGCAATAGCAACGAAGCCATATCACGCAAAATGCTTTTAAGAAGAAGTCTTTAAAGAAATTATTAAAGGCATAGCAAGTAAAAATGTGCGATATATATATATATATATATATATATATATATATATATATATATATATATATATATGCGGTTAAGTAAGGATAATGATAAGGTACCTTGATCCTCTAGAGAAGTCTCCTGGAGTTCCTCAACCCTCCCCAGGAGCGTTACATATACGACAAGGCAACCATCCACTTCCCCCAAAGGGAAGTTTTAAGAAGCCTTTTGTATAAGCTAACGTTTAACTTCAAAAGAAAACAGAGAAAACGTAAATTTTAGCCGTGATCTTCGCACCTTTTTCTATCTTTTTATTTTTTTCTAACGAGAACGTTATTGTTCCTTTATCAATATATATATATATATATATATATATATATATATATATATATATATATATATATATATATATATATATATATATTGTATAATGAAACCACTTTTTGAGCACAAAGTTTATTGAACCGGAACTAGTTTCGGTATGAAGTTTTCCATAACATCTTCAGCCGTTAACTGAGAGAAATTGAGAAAGAAAACAGAAATACTAAAATATACAGAAACCGGCAACTGACCTAAATCAGGAGGCGATAGTTTTAGGTGATTAACAATATTTTTTTAAAATGAGGTCTGATACATAGCGATTATATTTGTGTTGACCTTCTAACAGATTAAAGTTTTGGATTTCTTTGATTAAAATAGATTCGATAATTTTTCCTTTATTAAAATCGTTACATTGGTAAATTACTTGGGCACTAGGGAAATCAATTATGTGGTTGGTGTTTTCCACATGAGTGAAAATACTAGAAGCATTGCTTGCTCTACGTCTACCCCCCTTATGTTCATAAATACGTTTATTTAATGACCTCCCAGTCTCTCCCACATAGAAGGAGGGGCAATTTGGAGTTTTACTTGGGATCAGGTAAATGACTGTATCTATATTAGGTGATTCAGGTTTAGTGGACCGAAATGATTTTTTAATAGTTGAGGGATATTTGAAGGTGTTTAAGTTGGGAGATACTATGGGGTTTAATCCTTTGAGCAAGGGGGAATATGGAAGAGCGAAGCAATTCTTTTACATATAGGATTTTTCTTTTGAGAACGGTAGAATATTAACCTAGCTTTAGATAGTCTTTCATCTATATGGTAGAGGGGGTATTTCAATTATATCTTGAAGGAATTAGGTAAAGAAAAAGCTTCTCTGCAAATTTCAAAAGATTTGGGAAAAAAATAGTAGAAAATGGCATTCAGCCAACAAAAAAATGGTTCAAACAGAATTTTATGCTCTAGCCCCTAAAAATATTTTTTTAAATCAAAAGAAAAGTGGTTAAAAAGTCTCATGGTACTAGCAAAGCGATTTTCAAATTGCTGGAGCTCCTACCCTCTAAAGACAGACAATGGCCTAAGGCTCTCAAGAAATTTTCTACCGTTAGGAATAGGATCTAATGTTATTTTTAACTCCCCTCCCCCGCAACACAAATTAAGGCTGTTATGGGTCCAGACACATGACACCTGACTTTAGCAAAATTATCTTTACATACGAATCAAGAGTCACTCTGAGTTGGCTATGTGGTTGGACAACAGGGTGAGCAAGAAGATGTGCCTTCAGTTGACGTCAGGTAAAGCAGTTCTCCACATGACAAAAAAGAAGATTGATGATTTGGTCTGAATTGTTAGAAACAAGCTAGTAGGACCTTCCAAAGTTGCTGAAAGTGTATGAGGGGGGGGGGGGGGAGTCGAAGGCGTATTGCGACTTCGTGAAGAAAAACTTCCTAACTTGGTTCAAGAGAACAGCCAATGAGGATACTGAAGTCCTTATCTCCCTGCAGGATGATACTCCTAATCATAATTCCAATTTATCTAAGAATTGGTTAGAGTCGGAAGAATCTGTCGGATACTCAATCATGGACTGGCCTCTTAACATTTCAGACCTAAATCCAATAGAAAACTTGTAGACGATCCGGAAGAGAGACATTTATGAAAATGGCAGGCAATTTAACAAGATGGCAGGGAATTTAACAACAAAATAATCTTTGGGAAGCCATCTAAGATGTTGCAAAGAATGTTTCTGCTAATTGCATCAAAATATTAAATTCATCAGCAGACAACAGACTCAGAAGAAAGGTTTCTTTGTCCAGTAGCTGTTAAACAGTTCTTATTCAAAATTATATTTTAGATAATTTCCCTTTATTGTATTTCTTACATTTATTTCATGTTATTTAAATTTGTTATACTTTGTTAATATAATTTTTTCTATATAAGGTCGAAAAATATATTAATTCCTACTAATATAAACGTTGCAAATGATCTCGTAACAGTAAGAAAATAGTCAATCCAACACTAATTTGCCTATTTTCCTCTCAATATGGCATTTGGATTCAATATAATCATAACCAGGCAATAGCTTCGCTTCACCCCTCCCCCCCTACGGGGGAGCTTGCGCTTCGCTATTAAGATTAAGATTTAAAATCTAAATAAAGCAGCCATGGTTAAATTTTTATAAATTTTCTGAACTTCGCCAATTATAATAATTTTAAAAAGGAAACTCTAAACAAAATTTCCCCCCCTTTCAAAATATCACGTTGCTAAAATATAGTTATAGAAGAAAATATATAAAAATAAATTTTCTGAACTTCACCATTTGTAATTCTATGGGTTTTAAAAAATTCACAAAATTTCGATACTTATATTTATTTCTGAACTTCACCATTTTGTTTTTTTTTTATATTATAAAAGAATTATTAGAAATAACTTTGATAAAAAAACATAAGTCATAACCAAACTAAGATGAAATTATCATTCAAATACTCAAAAAATCCCCTTCTTAAATCATAGTTAATGATGATGATGATGATGATATATTTTCTGCTCATGATTGTCTTAACACCATGGACAGAATACACCAAAATTCCTCTATTCTAAGAGAGCGAAATTTATCCACATCAGGGGCAGCGAGTCGCCAGATGTAGTCCCTATTCGTTGGACTTCACGGGGGTTGCCATGGTTCGGATCCTACGTTAAAAGGTCCCAATTTCTAAACGAAACCCATATTAAATGAGTGAAGATTGGCTCTAAAGACTTAACGAACTTATTTATCTGTAATTACAAGAAAGGACTAGGCCGGGCAACCTCGGCTGAGTGAAGCCTGCCGTAGAGTGAGCCCGAAGCGCCCACCAAAAGACGCTACGAACGGTCTCAAAATTTGCATCGGAGGGGCTCATAAAAGTCTTGAAATTGTGGTCCTTTCGCTCATAAAGAATCCCCCTGTTCTCATTTCCATGGAGATAATATGCATAGATGATGCATACATAATGCGTTGTCTGCATTAATGCCTCCCTGTCTTATATTATGATCGGAATTGTGAGAAGGCAAAATGCACTTTAGGCCTTCCCTTTTTACTTCATAGATGTATACATAGTCATAAGTACATACAAGTGTTAAACATACACAATGACATACGGGGTCATTTCTTCTGATAGACCTCAGTCTATAATGTGAAACTAAGGATATATATATATATATATATATATATATATATATATATATATATATATATATATATATATATATATATATATATATATATATATATATATATATATATATATATATATATATATATATATACAGGGTGCGGTAGAACCGATTGAGCAGTTTTGAAGAGTCAATGCTCGGGGGAGGGAGGTGACCCCTTGCCGGTTTCCGAGGAGTGGCTCGCTCCCCTGGGCAAAGCCCCCCAGGGCTCTCCTCGGGAATGTACCTCCAAAATATGGCGTACCGTCTCTATATACCCTCCTTACTTTTTTATAACTCTTTAAACTACTCAATCGGTTCTGCCGCATCCTATATATATATACAAAGAAAGCAACTACAGGATCTGCGGGTGATAATACAACCACCACAGGGCTATGCCATTTATATTTTCTGCCTTTCAAATAAATTTGAAGACAGAAAGAAAGATGCAGAAACCTGGTGTAGCTGACGATAAATACATATAGTACAAGAGAAAGAAGAATTGGACGCGAATGAGCAAATGAGACAAGAGACCGGAGTTTTTTAAAGGCAAGAGAGAGGGACATTAGAAGAATCCAGAATCAAAGGGAGCAGAGGGTGGCACAGTGAAGGCGATCCTTTATCGAGAAGACAAAAATAACGCCAAGGGAAAAAAGTTTTGAATTCCTGGCCGGGACTCGAACCCGGATCTGCTGATTGACGGTCAGATGCTTTACCGCTAAGCTACCAGGAGCAGGAACTATATTTCGCCCAAAGCGTTACCCCATCAAACCCAGTATCTCCCTAAGCTAGGAACTTCCAAGGAACATCTGACCGGCAATCAGCAGACCCGGGTTCGAGTCCCGGCCAGGAATTCAAAACTTTTTTTCCCTGGCGTTATTTCTGTCTTCTCAGTAAAGGATTGCCTTCACTGTGCCGCCCTCTGCTCCCTTTGATTCTGGATTCTTCTAATGTCCCTCTCTCTTGCCTTTAAAAAACTCCGGTCTCTTGTCTCATTTGCTCATTCGCGTCCAATTCTTATTTTCTCTTGTACAATATATATATATATATATATATATATATATATATATATATATATATATATATATATATATATATATAGAGAGAGAGAGAGAGAGAGAGAGAGAGAATGTTTAGATTTCACTCTTTTGCAACGGTTTGACACCAATCTCAGTTGAGATTCGAACCACGGGTCCCTAAAACAAATTACAGCCACCGCAAAGATTAACAGGGATTCGACCTAGCGACCTCTCGTACGAGATGCGTGAGCTTTACCGATGAACCACGATCTATCTTCTTAATTATCGTAGCCCAGTGATGAGGCGAAAAATGTCGCCGGTTCGAATTTCTCCGATAGAGGCAGATGATATTGATTTTTCGTTTTTTTATTTATAAAATGACCTAATTTAGGATTTCTTTCTCATACTTGTTGTCTTTATTCTACTAATGCGTCAACTCAATTTCAGAACTTTTATTTTTTATACCATATCTGTCACTCGTGTTTGCGGTGTTATTTAATTGTATCTCTTATATTCCATCCCGGTTAATCTTATTTCATTCTATTTTCTCGGATCGTTCCCAGTTTTTGCTGGGGTGGGGGTGGGGGTGGGGGTGGGGGTGAGGGTGGGGGTGGGGGTGTTTCATTTCCTTATCTTAGAACTGGTAAGATTTTATTAAGAATGGTTAGTGCCTTCTTTCCCTCTTTATTTTGGGACTATACAGACGCGGAAAAGATTAGGAGATTTAAAATAAGGTGTCGTAGAATAGGCTATCGACGATATGCCATATATAACTATTCGTTGAGGGAATTTTTCTAATATTTCGAGTGCGTGGTAATCTGATTGACCGAGGTTAGTCAAAAGGGAGGGGGGGGGCTGGAGCGGCTTATTTATCTTCAATATGATTAAGAAGTGGAACGGGGCACAAAGATAAATAATATGGCTACCATTAATAAAATAGAGTTTTATTAATTAAACTATCAACAACACACAAAGAAAATGTTTAAAAAAACGGGGAATGAAAAAGGGTCGTGGGAATATCTGACTAATCTGAGGATTAAGATTTGGAGAGATTTAAAAAGGTAAACGAATAAAAATTAAAGGGGGGGGAATGGTTTGCTAAACCATTTAAAGCACAGGGTTGCGTTGACAAAAGGTTAAATGATTAAAGGTAATGCTCAGCTTACGTAATTACAAAGTTGTTGTTCTTCGGGGGGTTGTCCTTAACGAGGGGGAAGGACTGTCTTCGAGGAGTGAGAGCGAAGTGGGGCTCGGAAGTACGAGCGATCTTTGTGACAGCAAATCGGAGATGTTCTAGATGAACAATGGAGGTTATTGTTGAAACCGAGCGTTCTCTTGAAGAACGTTAAAAAGGGGGAAATTAAATTATCCTGACGTGATGTTTTGGGAACGAGAACCGTTTCTTGACGAACGGGCTTGAAGAACAATGGCTGTTCTAACGTTGTTCTCTTTCTGAACAACGGGGAGGGGTGAGAACCGTCTCTTGTCAAACGGGCTCAAAGAACAATACCTGTTCTAACGTTGTTCTCTTTCTGAACAACAGGGAGGCCTCGTTGACTTGGCGTATGGAAGGGACGAACCTTGGCACTCAAGGGATATTGTCCTCTTCTGGACAAATATTGTGACTCTCTGAACGAAATTTAGCGTAAAGTGCGACATAACTACTTGTGGAAATTACCTACTTCCTTAGCCGACGATGCCCGAGTGAAAAATGACTTTTGAAATCTATAGATAAATATTTTTATTCGGGAAATTATTCATTGAATAGAATAATACAAAAAAAGGTAAACCTGAAGATCGGCGGCGCGAACGATGAGATGCAAAATATTTCGTCCCTGTTCCAATATGTTTCACCTTTTTGGAGTAAATTCAAGGGGACTGCTCGTGGGGGGTTTATTACAGCCCTTCAGTATATAATCATAATTGTTATAGAATAATGTTCTAACGTTTTTTTTTAGCGTTTTTATTTTACCAAACGCGCATGAATATTTATGCGCGAGGGAACGAAACATACACGCCAAAAAAATACACTTTTTCGGGCGCGCCGCCGATCTTCATGTTAACCAAAGAAAATAATATCTAATTAAACAAACCTATATTTGAAATTAGTATATTTTTTTAAATACAATATTGCTTGAATTTTCAAAAGGAGAATACACATAAACATTGTATTCATCCTACATACAATTGACTTCTATACTAGCCTCCCGACTAGTTTTTGGTTAGACTCCAGTCTATTATAGTGGTTAGCGCGCTTGCCCGGCAATCGTTGGGTCGGCACTTCGAATCTCCGTCCCTATTCTTTTTTTTAAGCTGACACTATTTACTAGGGAACTAGGGAGGTTACCTCCGTGGCTGGGCATCACTGTGGGGACGGGTAGGTAGAGCTCGTAGCCATGGCAGGCAGTCCAACTAAGAGAAGGGTACCTGATTACAAAACCCTGGAGCCACAGTAATAATTTGCCTCTTCCAGAAGATCCTCTGTGAGTATCTCTGAGAAATTCTTCTTGTAATTGTATCTCATTTTTTTAAAGGACAGGATTCCAAACATCGGAGTTGTTAGAGAGAAAATGTTTACCCACCACCCCTAGAGCCCAGCGTCTACCTGTGGTGCCTGAGGAGATACACATGCACGGCCAGACAGCCCCAAGGTAACCGCGAGATTTTCGCGGGACCGCGTAATCCGTTTGGGTCCCATTCCTCGCTGTCGCACCGTCTGATCGGCGCAAGACCCACGGCGCTAAGGACCTTTGCACAAAGCTGTGTGGCCGCCGAAACTATCTCCCCCATCCCCTTCCGGCGCGCCAAGTCTAATGAGATCCTTGTTCCCCTTTTGGAGTCCCCTGGCGACTCTCTTCCGCCCAGGCAGTATAAATACTTCAAAAAAGCTTTAAGAAACCAGTACCATACAGCCCTGTCTTGGTTAGCAACCACGTACAGTCTCGTACACCCTGCTTCGCCTCCCAACAGCTTTCAGCTACGAACGCGACGAGTCACCTCTACTCGGCCTTGTTAGTATCTAAGGCCAGAGTTCCCGCCGACAGACAATAGACACAGACAGGGATCTATCACTCAGTTATCGACTTCGTTCAACGACTGGAGTACTCCTTCGGTGCTTTCTCAGCGAGGTAAAAGAAGAAAGAATCTTGCAAGTTCAACTTGGCAGCGTCCCGTTTACGTGAGTCTCCCCTATAATTGCATTCTCCCATTTTCTCCGGAAGCAATCACCGTGCATCCTCTCTCGGACTCTCGTACCCATCGAGTCATTTGTATTCCCCCTTCCCACGTTTGATACCCCGTGTCAAGTTTTATTCATTCTCATTTATTTATTTGTGCTATTAATATTTTCTTTGTATATAGTAAAGTTATATAATTTTCTACCATTAGTTTCTCTAATCCCAGAACCTCTAAGAATTGATTATTTAAGCCAACCG
The DNA here is from genome assembly GCA_963969495.1 of Ceratothoa steindachneri. Lineage (NCBI taxonomy): Eukaryota > Metazoa > Arthropoda > Malacostraca > Isopoda > Cymothoidae > Ceratothoa > Ceratothoa steindachneri. The sequence continues at coordinate 25,328,650 of OZ018320.1, read as the reverse complement.
CACTCTACCCTGTTTATTTAACCCTCGCACTGAGATCTGTATCCCGATTCTCTGTCGTGCCCTCTTCACGGTCACCCTACGACAGTAGTATTATATGATTAAATTATATTTAATGTAACGTAGCGGTGTTTTATTTTTATTGTTGATATTGTTATTGTTGTTTTTATTATTATTATAACTAGGTTTCAAAGAATTTTACTATCAAATTTCCTGGTTGTATCTTTTACTTCAACTTAACCAGGTATCTTTTCATTTTTCCGTGCCAGTGAAGCGGGCGGGCGAGGAAGATGGGAAAATCCATCATCTTTACTCTCCACATATCTCTCAACTTAGAAAATAAAATGTATAGATATTAGGCTAGGGGCCTTACGCAAACAAATCGGGAAAGATTCAAAGGTCCTTTAAGGCGCTTGCTTTCCTTGTAACTCCTTGATTGTGCCTCTATTTTTTTGTTATCGTACATCATGATGGTTCTCTGATACTTGATCTCTGGAAGCTTAATTGTTGTGATTGAAGTCTGGTTTGACCATGTTCAGAAGTTTCTTGTCTATATCCAAATACCTAGATGAAGCTGCCTGATCTCTGTGGTTGGGTCTTTTCCAAAGTACTTTCTGCCTTTGAGTAGCCTGTCTCTCAGCTTTATCTCGAAATCTAGATTTTCGTTCTTCCAGGCTCTTTTTGTCTTCGAGTAGCCTGTCTTTCAGTTTTATCTCTAAATCTAGCTTTACGTTCTTCCACGCATTTTCTCTCTTTGAGTAGCCTGTCTCTCAGCTTTATCTCGAAATCTAGCTTTGCGTTCTTCCACGCTCTTTTTGTCTTTGAGTAGCCTGTGTTTCAGCTTTATCTCAAAATCTAGCTTTACGTCTTTCCACGCTTTTTCTGTCTTTGAGTAGCCTGAAGTTAATTGTCTTTTTCTATCATACATTTTACCTCTGACAACCAAGTTTTGGGGATGCTATGGTGACAAAAGGTTTGTTGTCCACAAGATATCTTAAAAGACTATTTACAGATTTCGATGAAATATAGTGGAGGGGTATAACTTAGACCAGAGAGAAGGTCATTAGATTCCGGTGCGGATCCAAATACTGATACGAATGTTTGGATCAGTTATTCACTTTCTTTAACATTATTTTATAAGTATTAACACCTTTCATCTTTTAATAGTTCTATATAGATGCATGAAAAGAAAATGGGGGGGGGGTAAAGGGTGTAAAAAATGACTCGAGAGAGGGCATCGAGTTTCTTTCGGGGCACTGGAGCCAGAGGAGCGCGCTGCTCCTCCAGGTTTCCATTGTAGCAGGGGCATTAGTCCCACCACCTACCCCATTGGACGATAGATTATCTTCCCACATTAGCGAGGGCATGAACTCCCTTTGTTTACTTTGTTTATTTATTCAAAATATTTCAAATTTTAGCTGAGGGGAGGGAAGGGGCTATGGGTACTTTTGTAGGATAGTTTCTATAAAATATACGAGACTAGTTTCGGTAGTCTCTTTCTGCAATCATCCTAGAAATATTTAGACAAGATTTGCTCTTTAAATACTCGGATATTTTAAAAATAAAATTAATTTCATTTCGTCTCATTGACCCTTCCATATATGTATGGATGTCATCTCCGCCCCCCTCCCGAAACTGTCCTTCCTATTCTTCCTTATTCTGCTTGTTTTTATACTTCTGACTTCCAATTATTATAACTTCTTATATATTTAATCTCATTTGATTTAGTTTGGAAGTCACTTTAATTAATTTTTTTTTTTTCCTATCTAAAAAATTCTAGTATTTAAAGAGCGTTCCGATGGAATCTTGTCTCATTACTCCGCCATAGTCAGTGCCAAGCCCGGCTGGGAAAAGGGGCGCTGAAACCTTGACCAAACCAAGGGTTGACTGATGGGTGCCGAGACCTTGCAAAAACCAAGGGTTAGCTGAGGGGCACTGAGACCTTGACCAAATCAATGGTTGACTGAGGGGTGCTGAGAACTTGACCAAACCAAGGGTTGACTGAGGGGTGCCAAGATCTTGACCAAACCAAGGGTTGACTGAAGAGTGCCGAGATCTAGAGCAATCCAAGGATTGACTGAGGGGCGCCGAGAACTTGACCAAACAAAGGGTTGACTGAGGGGAGCCGAGACCCTGAGCAAACCAAGGGTTGACTCATGGGTGCCGAGACCTTTAAAGAATCAATGGTTAGCTGAGGGGCGCTGAGACCTTGACCAAACCAAGGGTTGGATGGGAAGAGCCGAGACTTTGAATAAACCAATGGTTGACTGAGGGGTGCCGAGACATTGACCAAACCAAGGGTTGACTGAGGGGTGCCGAGATCTTGACCAAACCAAGGGTTGACTGAAGGGTGCCAAGGTCTCGATCAAACCAAGGATTGACTGAGGGGCGCCGAGAACTTGACCAAACCAAAGGGTTAACTGAGAGGAGCCGAGACCTTGACCAAACCAAGGGTTGACTAAGGGGTGTCGAGACCTTGACCAAACTAAGGGTTGACTGAGGGGTGCCGAGACCTTGACCAAACCAAGGGTTGACTGAGGGGTGCCGATGTCTTGACCAAACCAAGGATTGACTGAGGGGCTCAGAGAACTTGACCAAATTCAGGGTTGACTGAGGAGTGCCGAGATCTTGAGCAAACCAAGAATTGACTAAGGGGCGCCGAGAACTTGACCAAACCAAGGGTTGGATGATGGGAGCCGAGAATTTGACCAAACCAAAGGTTGACTGAGGGGTACCGAAACCTTAACCAAACCAAGGGTTGAGTGAGGGGTGCCGAGACCTTGAAAAACCCAAAGGTAAGCTGAGGAGCGCTGAGACCTTGACCAAACCAAGGGTTGACGGGGTGCCTAGATCTTGACCAAACCAAGGGTTGACTGAGAGGAGCCGAGACCTTGACCAAACCAAGGGTTGACTGAGGGGTGTCGAGACCTTGACCAAACCAAGGATTGGATGAGGGGTGCCGAGACCTTGACCAAACCAAGGGTTGGCTGAGAGGTTGTGCAGTGGCCCCAACCATATAACCAAATAAAATCAAAAGTAAACTTTTACAGGGTTCTTTATTCTATATCCCTTTGCTAATATGTCTCTGTTCTTAGCACCTCCCCCAGCCCCACCCTATTAAAAATATGTTCACTCTCTTGGGACCTGTTTTGGGCCTCTTTTAAATTTCACACTAACTTTTATCTACCCTTGTTTAGACCTAACGAAGGGTGAAAGAAGGTGTTTAGCTTCCTTATAATGGGTGGCCGAAAAGTTACTTCACATATTTAAAAATTAATAACACAAAAACAAATTAATTATAAAAGTGGGAGATATATATAATTAAAGAAGAGATCTTGGAGTTTTATTATTTGAATATAATATCCTTCAAATGTTCTCCATTATTGTTAAAACAAAGGCAGATTCTTTGCACCATATTTTCCATGACATTTTCCGAAACATCAGGAGTGATTTTGTCGATTTTTTCAATGATGTTTTGTCTCAATTCTTGAAGATTATTAGGTTTATTTAGGTATACCTTTTCTTTAAGGTATCCGAAAAGGAAAAGTTCTGGAGGGGTAAAATCAGGTGATCGTGGTGGCCAAGAAACGTCACCTAAACGTGCAATTAACTGACCAGATAAGGCTGTTTATCTTTTATGATTCCCTTTAGCCTCAATTACAGCCGAAAAGAGTTTCTTATAGTCATATATATGATTCGTACACGTTTCAGTAGGAATTTTATTTCACCATCGATGTTCGATTGGAATCACATATGGGCTTTGAAAGGCCACTTGATTACAATAATGTTGTTTTGTGCTATGTATACCTGAATAGATTTGCTAGTATCTTTGGGATCGTTGTTTTGTTAAAGGTGAAATGCCTTCCAAGTACCAGTTTCTTTACTGTTTGCTCCACGTTTCCTTCATGTATCGGCTTATAGTTTTCAGAAAAATAGTATTATTTTTCGTTTTGCTGTGCTAGGAGTTCTATAACTCTCGTCTCAATTACAGAGTAATCTCGACCGCAAAAGCTCCCTTGCGAGTGTTTCGCCCTCCCCCCCTCCTTTGTTGTTCGTGTTTTCGTTTGTTAGCAAAACCATTCGCACTCCCGTTCGTGCGTAAATGAACCCATAATTCTGGCATATTTTTTGTCGTTCGTTAATTAAATTCTTGTTGTTGTGCACATCGCGTAAACTAGCAGCATGTCGCCGTTTGAAATTTTCAAGGCCTAAGGTGAGTCACTCGGACAAAGTGGCAAAGATATGATGGCCTACATCCAGGAAGAAGAAAGAAGAGAAAGCCGAAGAAAGAGAAAAAGAACGAGAAGAAAGAGAAAGATAGAGGACACGAGGAGAAAGAGGAAAAGGACGAGAAGAAAGAGAACAGGAACAAGAAGAAAGAGAACAGGAACAAGAAGAAAGAGAGAGAATTTGCTCTCACGAATTGGAAATGAACAGAGCGAGGAACGAGACGCTCTCAATAAACTCCTCAAGTGCTAGACTAGACGCACCGCAGTCTCGACCATAAAACTCCCGTATTTAAAGAAGGCGAAGATTTAGGGTCTTATCTCACCCACTTCGAAAAGATTTTTGAGGCGAACCAGTGGGACATCGAGACGGACGGCGAAGCGCAATTATTGCCCCTATTGAGTTCTCAACTCAGGGATATTTTTATCTGCCTCCCATCAGAGGCAAAAATTGATTACTCATCGTTAAAAGCTGAGTTGCTTGCCGCTTACAACATGACCCCGGATTTCCAAAGAGCTAAATTTTGGCACTGTCGCATTCAACCAAAGCAGACCTTCCGACTGTTCGGCTACTCCCTTCAGCGTCATTTTAATTTTTGGACTAACGCGTCCAAGGTGCCTCGTGAATACGACGCCCTGGTTGATTTCGTCCTTAAGGACCAATTTCTTGCATAGCTCCCTTCGGAAATCAGATCCTTCGTGAGGATCGGAAGTAACGTACTCTCAATGTATGCATCGAGGAAGCAGACGTCTACGCGGCTAGCCACAACCGCTATCCGAAGGAAGGGAAGAAATCAGAACCCCCATCTCGTAAATCCAAACCGGGAATAACAAATTTATTCCAAATTATGGGAATAAGTTCGTTAAGGTGACTGGGCCCTTCAAATCCAAACTCTCTTCTCGTCGGACCACCGTGATGTTAAGCCCTTTTCTCCCAATCGCCCTGCCTTGTCGTTCCCAAGGAGGACCATCATGTGCTATTCCTGTTGAGTTCCTGACCACGTGAGGTCCAACTGCCCTTAAAACTCGCAGTTTAGAAGTACCCCTCCTTCTCACCACGTACACCAGGTCAGTGCCACTCCCCCCCCCCCTCACCGTCGCAAAATATAGCGCCGTCTTCTTCACACCCGCCAAATAAAGCTGGTCAGCAGGTGAACTTTGATACAGGGTGCACGTGCATTGTTATATCCAATGCAATACTCCCCCCTTGGCTCCGGACCATTGCTCACTGATACATTGAATGCGTGTATTTTACTGGTTGGACTGAAGTCGTGGCATCCCCATCAAGTTTTGCTCTACCCTAATTGTTCAGTCCCCCCTGGTTTCTTCCGCCCCCGTGGCTCAACCCGTTACTACCCGTTCCTGACCAGAGAAGGAACTGAAAGCCCTTACACCTCTGGAACTCCCGTGTTCTGCCGAATTCCACAGTGCGATGACCCATGACTTTACCAAAAGCAAGAGGCAATGCGAATCTCTTCGTCCCTTGTGGTCCAAAGCCCAGAACAAAACGCAATACCGTCAGAGGGCATAAGATGATTTCCTTCCTCATCAAGGACGAACTCCTCTTTTGAGTGTGCACCGAGGAAAATGACATCTAGTCCCGCACACTATGGGTATCTCGCTCCCACGTCCCTCCAATCCTGCAAACAGCTCACGATAGCCTATTTGCTGGTCACTTTAGTTACACGAAGACCACTCACAGGTTCTTCAAATATTTTTGGGGGCCTGGCGTGACCGACGAAATTCTGCGATATTGTCTTTCGTGCGATATTTGCCAAAATACGGCAATAAAAGGACGAGTCAGACATGCGCCTTTGCAGAAAGGACTACTAATCTTTGAACCCTTCTCTCGAGTAGCTATCGACCCAATCGGGCAGATTTTCCCCTCGTTGAACGAAGGCCATAGTTACGTTGTAACGATGGTCGACTTGGCCACTCGATTCCCTGAGGTTGTACCCCTCAAGAAAATCGATAGCATCTCCTGCACGGAAGCTTTTATTCCATCTTTTTCCGTGTGGGCCTGCCCAAAGAATTTTTCTCGGATAGTGCTCGTCAATTCACCTTCGAATTAATGGAGTACGTTAGTAACTTTTTGATGATAAAGCCCCTGTTTACTATTCCTTTTCACCCGAGTGGGAATTAAATGTGCGAGAGGCTAAATGTAATCTTCGAGGCCATTCTCAGGAAGTTGTGTGCAGATCAACCCACTGAATGGCAGCGCTTCCTTCCGGTAGACGTCTTTGCTTACCGTGAAATTTTCCATCGTCATTAGGATTCGCCCCCTTTGAACTTTTATATGGAAGAGATGTCAGAGGCCCCTGAGTATCGTAAAGGAACTTTATTCCAATCATAAATTGGATCAAAATATCCAGACTTCTCATTCGTATCTACTGGATTTAAGAAGGAGGCTTGAAAAGTCCGCCGAAATTGCGTTACAGAACACCGACGTCAATTTTGAAAAATATAAGACACTTTGATTGCAAGTCCATGAAAGGAAATTTAACCCCAGAGAAGAAGTTTTGCTTCTCCCCACGGACAAAAACAAATTGTTGAACTAGTAGAAGGGCCCCTACCACATAGTCGAGAAGCGTGGCCCCGTCGATTACCTTATTGAAACCCCCTCGGGAAGAAAGCTTTTCCATATTAGTATGGTCGAGCGGTACCACCGGCGTGTGAGCATCAACCAGATAGTTGCAATTGACCAATAATCCCCCATGGAATCTGATTTCCTCCTGGACCCCTTTTGCGTAATCCAAGTCGCCTGCGTGGAGCAAGACAAGGAATACCTGTTACATGTTCTGCCCGACTTAAATAATTTCCAGCCTGCGAAAATTGAGATATGAGACCAGCTACCATCTCTTCAAAAGGATCAACTGAAAGCGCTCCTGGGTCATTTTGATGACGTCATCACCGAGATCCCCGGTTGTGCTACCAACTTTAAGCACAATATCCAACTAACCACCCTGGAACCCATCTGGTCCAAACCATACCCAGCGCCTATACACCTCCGGGAAGCATTCACTAACGAAGGGGATAAACTTGTAACGCTGGAGATCATCGAACCTTCTGAGTCAAGCTACTGTTCCCCGGTTGTCATGGTAAGGAAGGCAGATGGTTCTTATCGAATGTGCATCGATTTTAGAAAGCGAAATTCGTTTACTGTATCCGATGCCGAACCAACCCCCACTGACAAGGGGCTTATGCAGTTCCGACGGCTCGCTTTTGGTCTGGTGATGGCTTACAGTAATTATAACCAAATGATGATGAGGATATTAGAACGTTTACCCAACGTCACCTTCTATTTCGATAATGTTTATATGACCACCCAAGATTGGGATTATCACTTGACCACCCTTCAAACGTTTCTGAATCGACTCCGAGAACACAATTTGACAATTGGCCCCGGAAAGTCCCACTTCGCTTTTGGCACTATCTATTACCTCGGCTTCCATATCGGGAATAATCGATTAGCCCCATAGCAAAAAAGATCCGAGCCATCGTTGACATACCATTGCCCACTAATAAAAATCAGCTGCGATCCTTCTTAGGCTCTGCATCGTTCTATCGTCACTCCATACCCAACTTTGCGACTGTCTACGCCCCCCCCGCCCTCTGCGAGCTATTAAAAAAGAAGGCCTCCGAACGCCTCGAATGGACGCCAGTTTCAACTCACACCTTCAACAAACTCAAGGAGAAGTTGGCATCCACCTCCCTTACTCAGACAAACTGTTTGGCATTCGCACCGACACGAGTAATGACGGTATAGGATGTGTCCTCCTCCAGTATGAGAATAACGGTAAAAGTTTTCCAATTGTTTACGCAATCAGAAAATTACTCGCGAGTGAGAAAATTTATGCGGTAATTAAGAAAGAGAGGCTATCGCTATCATTTGGAGAATTTGTAAATTTAGAATGTTTTTTTTAGGCAAAGAATTTGTAGTGGAAACAGATCACAAACTCCTATCATGTCTACGTAGCGTCAAGAATATTAACGGTCGTTTGATGCATTAGAGCTTGTTCCTCCAGAAATTCCAATTCCGCATTTTGTATGTAAAAGGCACCAATAACTGTATGGCTGATAGTTTAAGTAGGGACCCGTTAGATCCTTCTCCAAACTAATTCCGAAGCCATTTACCTTTCATGATCTATGTATTAATTTTTGTTGCTAAAATAAATTTGTATATTTAACCATATAATAAGAAAACGCGTATCCTTTATGTATATATATATTTTTTTGTTTGTTTGTTTTTATGTGTACAATGAATTCCTTTTTATCCTTAATTTTTTGTTTTTATTTTGTATAATCGTAGGATAACTCACCCTCACGCTAGTGAGCCCCATTTAATGATATCATAGAAAAAATATCCTTCGGCAACCATGCCGTAGCATTATATAAACTTGTGTATGTGTATGGTACAACCCACCACCCCACTAACTCCACTCTTTTGTACTTTGGCTCTATTTTGAAAATTTGTCCTAGGTATTCGTAACTTTATCTGCTATTGTCATGCGACTTTAAGTTATTTTCCTCCACCAATAATCAATCCCCGATGTCACCTCTTGCCCTGAAGTTTCATCTAGGGATGGGGGAGTGTCAGAGATAAGAGAGAGAGAGAGAGAGAGAGAGAGAGAGAGAGAGAGAGAGAAGAGAGAGAAAGAGAGAGAACAGATACCTGGGCGACCCTTTTTGTCTGCGATAATGGAGCTGCGAAAATGTGAGACGCGTGTGAGACGCCCGTTAATAGTCAATACCAAGAGACTATTATTTGAACTTTGCGCCAAGGCAATGATTACTTCCTCGAACCAAATATTCGAGGTAGCAGCAACACGCAGCTCTCCTGTGCCTGTGCAAATGCTCTCTCTACCCCTCCCCCCCTACCCCAGTGTAAGCCTCACCATTGGCTTCTTATACGCTCAAGGTCATTCGAGCGACCCTTGGTCAATATTGTTCGTTTGTTTGTATGGTGACCGTCCCCACTAAGTCTCCCCCTATTTAGCCGCTGAGACCCGTGTACATCTAATGTGTATATAGCTTGTTTTAAAATTCCTTTAAACCTTGTAAAATAATATTAATTTGCATATTAGTAAAGTTATTTTTGTACCCGTTTTCTGTTATCCCGGAACCCCTAAGATAGTCGACTATTTGCCAACCTACATTCTGTTAATTTGCACTTTGCTTATATAATAAAACTCCCTTGCACTCGAAACGCAGTAATTTCATCAGACAAGAAACATGGGTGATGAAATTACTTTCAACACCTGTACATTTATAGAACTATAATATCCCCTCCATATCATTAATGAATGCTTATCCAAGGCCAAGTCAAACTTCTATTGCTCTAAAAGTAGGAATCCAGATACTAAAAGAAACTGCCTCTTCCTTTCATTTTCTCCATTACTGGAAGGTTTAAATAGTATCCTTTCACCTAACTGCACCACTTTTAAATACCCTTCGACCATTAAAAAATCATTCCCTACCACCAAACCTATAGAAGAAACCAACGAAACAGGAGTCTATTTAATCCCCTGTAAAGAAATTAACTGCCCTATATTTTACATAGGCAAAACAGGAAGAAACCTGGATAAGAGAATGTACGAACACAAAGGAGACATTAGACTGGGAAACAGAGCCTCTAGTCTTTTCACGCACAGTAACAACTTTAATCACCCAAAAGGCTTCCCACAGGCCAAACTAATCTACCTGTGTAAGGACTTCCTTAAAAGAAAGGTCATTGAATCCACCTTTATAGATGAAATCCCCAACTTTAACCTTTCGGATGGGCAATCTAAATGCAGCCCCTACGTCAAAGATCTAATCTTAAAAGATATCCTTAATGAACTTAAATTCACGCCCCCTCATTAGGAACTCTAATTGGATCTCTGTAAACTATATATATATTTATATGTTTGGTGTGACTGCATGTATTCTTAGTGTTCGACTGAGGCTGGCATGTCAAACTCCATGCCGAAACTGGTCTCGAGATAATAAACTACTATGCTACTCCACAGTGGTTTTATATATATATATATATATATATATATATATATATATATATATATATATATATATATATATATATATATATATATATATATATATATATATATATATATATATCGTAACTACATAATTCAACTACACGCCCATAAAAACAAACTTTACTGCACGGTCTTTTCCCAGACTCAAATCTTCTCACTGACTATATAAAGATTTCCTTGTTTTCCTCCTGTCAAATTCTTCTTCCTAAATCAACAGCATCGGTTGCTCGATACTGTCATTTTTCTCCCGACTTATTATCAATCATTTTCTCACCAGTTATGTCTACTCTCATATAAATTATTTGATAATAATTCTTATATATTCTACACCCTCTACCCTATGAGAAAACACAAATAAACATTCACTGTCAGACAAATCTCCTCACCCGAGAAAACTGATTGTTGATCAAAACTGGTCACTCCCACTTTCTTTTCACATAAATACTCAAGACATTATAGTACATATACTAGAGTCGGTCCTATCACTTCAGAGATCACAAGTTTCTTCCATTTGTATTCGCATTGTGCTCCATCCACCGAGGAAAGACTTTTTACTGAGCTAAAATCCACTCATTCACTTCCTCAAGCAGTCCTCGGTGTAGGACATCACAGTTCACAACTCGGATCACATCAGGAAAAACATATATATATATATATATATATCCTATTATCTCGAATGAGGAGGCTCGTCGTACTACTCCTTATACTTCCTTCGGCCCGTGCCCTAAATGGGTTTATTGACTCAGAGTGCCTAGAGGTTGGCTACGGAGGGATTGGAATGAACTTTGCCAGCAAGCGACCCTTTAGGAAGTTAGATACACAACAATGTGAAAATAAAGTTTTAATAAACACTAAACAGGGAAAAAAATTATATATATATATATATATATACAAATAGGGTGCTTTAAGAGATAAATCAATAAGTGAATCTCGGATATCTCACTTAGCTTGTAAATAACTATTCACTATGTGAATCCCTATACACTTGTAATGTTGGTAAGCTTCGCGGTGAAGTTGAAGAATATGAAAGGAAAGGGTTACCTTTGGAACCTGATGTTCAAGTGGCGCTGGTGATTGAAGATGGTGAGATAAGGGGTGGAAACGACGAGGTAGGTTCTTCAGGGACCGACCTGATCCCACAATTCCGTCACGATTCTGCTGGAAGAAGGCGGTGACGGGAGCTTCTTGTTAAAAAGGGCCCCACGCTCGTGAACTCCAAGGAATCTTGAGTGCCTATGTGAGGGGGAGGCGGAGTGATCTATCGACGCGTAGGGTCACGGAGAAAAGCCGAGATGTAGTTTTCTCGCTTAGGGAACCAGAGTGAAGCTGTTTGTAGCTTCGGCTCTGACACGTGAGTACGAGCTTGGGTCCGCACTGCCTTGAAAACAAACGGGAAAAGGAACCTTCCTAACTGGAACCGATCTCCTCTCTGAAGACTTGGTGCTTCGACGATTTACCACTACACCGAGATAGATGGCAATTCATGCCCCGCCAGACGCTGTGCAAGCTCTACTCCCGAGGGTTAAAAGAATTCATCTTTTATAGTCAAACTCGGAAGAGGTTCACACGGCTCCGGAAGATTTGATATCAAGCACCCTTCTTCGGGTGAGAGAAGCTAGATTATCTCTTCCATTTCGTCCTTTGCAAACTTCCGGGAACGACCGGAAGCCAAGATGGGCCTCCCATCTATCGATAACCAGTCGAAGAAGGAACGCGGTGGTTAGCTAAAATGGTGTGCGGGTTCTTCCGGCGAAAGACTATTAGATATCGGGCCGAAAGGGAAAGTTTGATAACCGGCCCGCCCGGAAGGGAGGTGGGGAAATGTAGGTGCATTATGCCATTCTCCTACACACATTATTAATTTCCCTTTATATCATTTGGATTCATTTTAACTTGCAAATAGAATTTATATTTTCTTATGTTTATCTTTCATTAACCTGAACGTCACTCTGGGCCTCGTTATTCAAATCTCGCCAACCTCGAACTCGATCTGATTACTTAAGTGAATTGACCCCACATCTCACTGACCTTTATAATCTACGCATTAACGTAGCGTTTAGTCTTTGGATGGTTTGCTTGATAGCCTGAGTTCTCCTCGTTAATACTAATAATAGATATTGTATTGGATAGTCGGCTATACCACGACATATATTATATATATATATATATATATATATATATATATATATATATATATATATATATATGTATATTACTAATATAAACTGGTGTCATAGGTGTTGGGCTACCCTTAAGTTCATTTATCTGATACCTTTAAAATCCTTAGTAAGTTCCCTCCTATTATTCGTGTTTCCCTTTTGTTATTGTTCTTTATTCTGGCCGAAAGTGCGTTCAGCTTAATTCGAGAATATTTTGTATGTGTGTGGGACTGATTAATTTGTGTGCGAAATTTCTCGGAATCAGCGCCGCTGAATCAAAGCTAATTCCCCGAACGGATTAAGTCACGAAGGACCGTCTATTCTAAATCGAACCACAATTTAGTTATTTGTGCAGTTATTTCTTTTTTTTAGTGTACCAGCTAGCCTCTAGGAATATTACTTAGACCTTTTTTGCGCACGCACATAGACCAACTCACTCGCGTGCCACATTTTTCCAAGCTAACCCTTAAGACGATGTCTTCGTTTAAACAATATAAAAGCCAAGGTGAGTCGTTAGGCCTCACTGGAAAAGACCTCCTATCTTATGTACAGGAAGAGGAGATAAATGAGAGGGAGGAATAAAGAGCATTAGAAAAAGAGCAACGAGAAGGAGATATAACAGAACGAAGAGAGAAAGAGAGAGCAGAGTTAGAAGAACGGAAGGCACAAAGAAAGATGAAAGAACGCGAGAGGATAAAACAACACGAGCTCGAACTAAGCCAAAATCGATTGGAAACAATGTCCTTAACTCCCGTACTAAAGTTCCACAGTCCCCATCGGTTAAGCTTCCAGCTTTCAAGAAAGGATAGAACTTCGGATCCTTCCTCACATATTTCGAAAAGATCTTCGAAATTAATAATTGGGATATCGAGTCAGATGGTGTCGCCAGATTACTTTCTCTTCTTAGTACCCCGCTGCGCGATATCTTCATTTCCCTTCCGTCCGAAGCCACAGCGGATTATTCCATCCTCAAGTCCAAACTCCTGGCTGCCGTAAATATGGGACCAGACTTTTACCGTGGTCGTTTCCGTCAAGAGAGAATCCGCCCTGGACAAACCTTCAATCAGTTTGGCTTTATCCTTCAAAAGAACCTCCAATTTTTGCTTGAATCATGTAAAGTCTCCACAGAATACGAGTCCCTTCTAGACTTTGTATAAAAAGACCAACTTTTGGCTTCCTTGGCCCGCGAAATACGCTCGTTTGTGAAGAACAAGCGCTGTTCCGCATTCAAACAGTGCTTGAAACAAGCAGACGTGTACGCATCTAACCATAATATATACTCTTAAGGACAACAATAAGCCTCCCCCCCGTCGTCCCCCAACTCCAAGTTCGGTAATTCCAGATTCCCTCCAAAGAATAACCCCAAATTCGTAAAGATCCCTGCCCCCTCTAAGCCCAGAAATCTCCCTCCATCGGAACCCAGGGATATCAAGCCCCTGATTACGACGCCCCCTTCGTCATCGTATCCCCGAAGGCCAATAGTTTGTTTCTCCTGTGGAATTCCGGGGCATGTGCGTACAAAATGGCCCCACAATTGACAATTCAGAAGTGCACCCTCTCACCAGGTACACCAAATTAGTGCCGCTCCTGCTCCCCCATCGCCTCTCCCGGAAACCCCCGCTCATCTCTCCCCACCAGCAACCCCGATTACCACGTTAATTTTCTTTTCAAGTCTTTGGATGGTTCGCTTTAATAGTCTGAGTTATCCCCCTTAATACTAATAATAGATAATGTATTGGATAGTCGGCTATATCAAGACATATATAAACCCTCAGAATCGAACTCGAATCCCGAATTTAGATTCATACGCAAGAGAAGCTATTTTTTCCAATACGGAACTAGTGAACCCGCCCAATCGAAGAGAAGAGAACTGCCTTCTCTCACCACAAGTACCTTCTCTCGATATATATATATATATATATATATTTGTGTATTTCTGAAGGATGGAAATAAACTAAATTTATTACAATATTTTTTATTCATCAAAGTACACTCCATTTTTGTTAATAACTTCAGTCCATCTATTCGGCAGTTATCCATCGGGTTTTTGACAGCATCTAAATCAATAAACGATTATCCCCCCCAAGGAGTTTTGCAGGAACCTAAACAAATAAAAGTCAGATAGTGCATTGTAGGGAGAGTACGGTGGATGCTGTAAGAGCTCCCACCCAAGCCCATGCAACTTTGTGGCGATAGCCAAACACACAAGAAGTCTTGCGTTGTCTTGCGTTCATCATAGCAGGAAATGATCAGTACTTTGTGGGGCTTCAAATATCTCCGCAGGCCCCATAGTTGTGATTTTGGGGGGTTGGCTTCAATGTTTACCTTCAAAAGATCGTCGTCTAACTCTGAAGGTCTTCCAGAGAGACTCATTTAATAAGCTGAAATCTCGGGGTTTGAATTTTGCAAACCATCTCAGAACCTTTATCATAAACCTAATTTTTTTAAGGCAAGAGAAAGGGACATTGGAGACACAAAGATCAAGGAGAGCAAATGAGAGCACAATGAAGGCAATCCATACTGAGAAGACGGAAATAACAACGCTAAGGGAAATAAATGAAAAATACAACTTGGCCGGAGTTCAAACCTTCTTAGGCTCCCGACTGCTATTCCGATACTCTTCCACTGAGCTGCCAGGTACAGGAATTCAAGCTTTCCCAAAGCACACCCTATCAAACCCAGTATCTCCCCATGATAGAAGGAACTCCCAAAGGGATTTTTACACACTATCTCTGAGCCGCTCACAATTCAAAGCCTCACTATCCATATGCCATAGAAAAAGCGAATACAGGGCTTCTACAGGGCTTTCGCCCTATTTAATTTCTGCTTTTCAAAAACCTGTTGCGAGCAAAAAAAGGCTGAAACCGTGAATTGCATACTGTATACCAACATGTTCTCATACGGGATAATAAGACCAACATAAACATGAGAATGGTAATAAGTAGAGAGTTCTCGGTAGCAAGAGACACTCCTTGGTTTGTGCGGAAGGTGGGAGGGCGGTAGAATATATTTTAGCCCCCATTCAGCGAGGGTTCGGACCACTTCGTGAGTCAAAGAACTGCCGCAAGTTCCACACCAGGTGAGGGTGGAAAGAAACAACTTAAAACCAAATTATTATATCAAAAGTGTCCAAATATTTTATATCTCTTTAGACGTAAAATTTGTGGATACCTGGAGATCCGAAATATCCCACAAATTATTATAACTGAAGTATCCTATAAATTGTTATATTAAACCAAATTATTATATCCAGAGTATCTAAAAAATTAATACCTTAAATGCCAACTAATCCAACTTGGATTTAAATGTATCAAATGAGTCACTGCTAACGACTACTTTGGCTAAACTATTCAAAAATATTTACCTTTGATTGAAATGATTCTTACGAATACTCATCCAAAACTTGTATAAACTTCTTTAACACCAAATTCCTATCAAAATCCGTTGCCCCCCCCCCCTCCGATGCAGCAAAGCAGCAAAGAATTATAACCACGTGCCGTGAGGATCTGATTTACTGAATTGCTAAGTACGTGTACATAGATACAATACCCATACCATTCTTATCATACCCATAGTTTCAGTCCTCATATTACTTAAATAAATTTTAAACATTGCGAAAAAGAGACTAACTTTATTTATACTTTGAGAATTTTAAGGAAAGCTATCACGAAATTTTAATAAAAGATAATAAAAAAAAAATCAGCAAAAAATTGCTCAATATAGATAATGTCTTAGGAATTAAAACGGATGATAGAGTAAATAAACCTATAAAAGATAAATAAATTTAATCGTTTGATTAGACATTATATATAAAAATAGTTAAAATATCCAGAGAAAAAAGTAAACAAACGGGAAGCTTTTCCTCGACCAATGTCTCCTCCGTTCAGGCTGAACGAAGAGAGGCTGCGGTCGCTTGAAAGATGTTTTTATTTAACTTGTATTATTTAGTTTATTCGGGATCTTTAACTGCGTGGGACAGAAAAAAGAAGAGAAAGCGAGAGACACAGATATATATATATATATATATATATATATATATATATATATATATATATATATATATATATATATATATATATATATATATATGGAGAGAGAGAAAGGGGAAGGAGGGAGTAAGAGTTGTAGAAGGAGAGAGTGAGTGAGAAACTGAGAGAAGAGACGAGTGAGAGAGAGAAAGAGAGAATGTCAGACGGAGAAATAGAGATACTGAGAGAGCGAGAATGAATTAGAGAGAGTAAGAGAGAGAGAGAGAGAGAGAGAGAGAGAGAGAGAGAGAGAGAGAGAGAGAGAGAGAGAGAGAGTTACAAGGAGTTACAAGGATAGTAAGTACCTCAAAAGAACATTCGTTCCATTTCAATGGAGGTACTGGAGGTACTTATTTTTTTTTGCATTTATTTGCTACATCCAAACTTTTTATTATGCTACTTGTGCTACATTATGCAAGAGTTAACTCTTTTTTGTCAATTTGCTGTTCTCTCATAACTTACTTATTCTATATAATATTTTACATGCTAATATATATATATATATATATACATACATACACACATACATACATACATATATATATATATATATATATATATATACATATATACATATATATATATATATATATATATATATATATATATATATATATATATATATATATATATATATATATATATATATATTCAACTTAGATTAGGGTTTCTCGTCCAATATTAGAACATAAACTCGTTCTTTGTCTTTGGCTAATGATTCTTAGCTATAAGGAATATTTACAACATATTCGTGTCAAAAAGCATTTTATTATGATTGCATACAATAAATATATTTTATAATAAATACAATTAATATTTTGTAAATCTTAAAATTAGCATACAAATTTTATTTTAACTTATTAGTCACGTCACATATTATGTTAGATTTCTTAAAATTTTGTCTAATTTCTTTTTAAAATTTTGTACTGTATTACATTTCACTACATCCTCTGGTAATTGATTCCACTTGTTCACAATTTTATACGCAAATGAGTTCCCACATATATTTGTGCGAAAATTCTTGGGTTTTATTTTCATTCCGTTTGATCGCGTAGTAGATGTGCTAAACTGAAACCAAATATTAGAGTCGACATTTTCTATTCCTTTTAGTATTTTAAACATTTCTATTAATTGACCTCTCAATCTTCTTGTTTCAAGGCTGAATAAATTTAATCTTTCTAATCTTGTTTCATAATTATAATTCCTTAGTTCTGGAATCAATTTCGTGGCTCTGGCTTGTACTTTTTCTAACTTCTCAATATCTTTTCTTAAGTAAGGAGACCAGGCTTGGGAACAATATTCTAATTGTGGCCTTACTAGTGCATTGTACATATTCAGAATTGTAATCTTATTTTTGAAAGTGATTTGGCGTTTTATATATCCAAGAATCCTTTGCGCTTTCTTTTCGACTTCGATGCACTGCCGTGAAAACTTTAGATCGTTTGTTTTGTAGACACCTAGGTCTTTTTCATTTTCAGTTTCTTTGATCTCATTGTCAAACAGTTTGTATTCTCTCCTTGGATTATTATAACCAATATGCATTATTTTGCACTTTTCAAGATTTAAGGGCAATTCCCATTTTTCCGTCCATCTTACTATTTCATCAATATCATTTTGAAATTCTTGAACGTCCTGTTCAGTAATTATCCCTTTTCCTAATTTACAATCATCAGCAAACTTAGAAATTTTCGATAGTAGGCCATCATCTATATCATTAACGTACATAATGAATAGCAACGGGCCAAGGACAGAGCCTTGCGGGACGCCACTACAAACGGAAACCCATTCTGACGCTTGTCCGTTTATAACTACTCGCTGTTTTCTATCCGTAAGCCAATTTTCTATCCATTTTGCAATTTCGCCTTTTATTCCAAAAGCTCTTACTTTACACATCAACTTCTTATGCGGAACTTTATCAAATGCCTTTCGGAAGTCTAGATACAAGATGTCAACCGATCTATTATTGTCGTACAAGGTATTTATATAGTGAAAAAACTCTAGTAAATTTGTGAGGCAAGATCTCTTTCTCCTGAAGCCATGCTGAGAATCATTTAGGAGTTTATTCTTTTCTAAATGCTCTACAATTGTATTGGAAATGTGAGTTTCAAGGAGTTTCCCAACTACGGAAGTTAAACTTATAGGGCGAAAATTGCTGGCAGTCTCTTTACATCCATTCTTAAATATTGGCGTTACATTTGCCATCTTCCAGTCTTGAGGAACAATTCCACTCTCTAGGGATAAATTGAAAATTTGCGTAAGATGTTCTGCTACTTGATTTATGACTTCTTTTAAAACTCTTGGGTATATTTTATCCGGTCCCGGGGATTTAAATTTATTCATCTTCTCTATTAGTTTCTTTGTGTTGTCGACACTGCATCGAACCGATTCGAGTGGTATAATATTAGCCATTTCACGTGTTTCTGTATAGTCATACGAGTTACACTCTTTTGTGAAAACAGATACAAAATATTCGTTGAGAGTGTTTGCTATTCCAATATCATCGAACTGCAAATTATTGTACTTATCTCTTATTGGGCCAATATTGTTCTTTATGGGTTTTCTGCTGTTTACTAAGGCAAAGAACTCTTTAGGATTATTTTTGCAATTTTGAGCTGCTCTTATTTCTTCATTTCGTTTTGCTCTTGTAATCTCGGCTTTAACTTTTCTTCTTAATTCCAAATAATGATTCCCGTTTTCTATGTTATGGTTGTATTTTAGCCTTTTATATGTTTTATCTCTGTTTCTAATGAGTTTCATAATTTCTTGAAATAGCCATTTCGGTTTATTAACATTTTTATCTTTAATAACAGCCAGTGGTATGAAGTGAAACTGTTTGTTGAGAAGATTGTTTTTAAATTCATGCCATGCTACGTTTATTTATTCATTATTTATCCTAAAAGTGCTCAAACTCTTTCTTAGTTCAAAAGGGCAAATTATGCTGAACTAAGAAAGAGTTTGAGCACTTTTAGGATAAATAATGAAGAAATAAACGTAGCATGGCATGAATTTAAAAACAATCTTCTCAACAAACAGTTTCAATTCATACCACTGGCTGTTATTAAAGATAAAAATGTTAATAAACCGAAATGGCTATCTCAAGAAATTATGAAACTCATAGAGAGAGAGAGAGAGAGAGAGAGAGAGAGAGAGAGAGAGAGAGAGAGAGAGAGAATCGGTGAATGAATGAAAATGCTCGTTTTAATTTTTCGACTATTTCAATGTGGCTTCAGTATTTAAAATATCTCATGCTCTGCTTCACTATACGATTGTGCAGGTATATGTGCGTATATGAGTGTGCTGCGTGTTTTTGTGGTGTCTAGTTGTGTCCCTTTCATTCACAATTCGTTCCAGCACACTCATAACAAGGAAATCCATCCGACTCAAAGAGAACAGTGCTACACATTCAATACATCTCGAGTCGGGGAGAGCAAAACAACATTCTTAAACTTCCAACATACAACGACGCGGAACTGAAACGGAACAAAAGGGGACAAAGAGTCAGGATGATGGAGAAGGGTGTCCACTGCGATCCCCCCTCAGAAGAAAAGAGAAAAAGATTGATGTCAGGAATTGGCGCCGTCATCGGGCGATTACTCCGAAGGGATTCTGGTCTTAAATATACACCTGCAATAATTAAGTCTCTCCGTTGGAGAAAACCACATTTTTGCTTGTGGTTTTCTTGGGGTGAAAATTTGTTTATATATTTGTCTATTATTCTCCTTCTCTCCCTTTATCTCTCTCTCTCTCTCTTATCTCATTCTCTTTATATGTGTTCTCATTATCTCTCTCTCTCTCTCTCTCTGTCTCTCTATTCTCATTCTCTCCCACTCTCTCATACTCACTAACTCTCTATTATCATTCTCTCCCTCCCTTTCTCCTTCTTTCCCCCCTCCCCCCCTCTCTCTCTCTGAGACTCAGTCTCTCGCTCTCCTGCTCACTTGTTCTCATTATCTCAGTCTCACTCTCTCTCTCAATCGAGAAATCGGGCAACTGCTTAGGGAGAAGAGAAATGTGTACCGGCAATCGAAGATCTCGGGTGACTTTGACGAATACCGGAGGCTAGCCAGGAGAGTGAAGTCCAGTATAAGGGCGACTAAGCGGTCTGAGGAACTCCGAGTGGCGAGACTCTGTAAAGATAATCCCAAGGAGTTTTTTGGATATGTGAACAGCCGTAAACCAATCCGCCGAACGATTGGCCTTTTGAGGAATGAGGAGGGGACATTAAAGCATTCAGATGCAGAAAATGCTAACCTCCTCAACGACTACTTCTCTTCAGTGTTTACTGAAGAGTGTGGTCCCATTCCCCAGCCAACGGATTCCTACTCGGGGGAAAAGCTGGAGGCAATGGACTTCACCGAAGGAGAAATAGAGAAAAAGATCGCTGACCTAAAGACGAATAAGTCCCCTGGACCGGACGGGTTTCTACCTAAAGTGTTGAAGGAAGTGTGCGATGAAGTATCACGACATCTGTGCGCTATCTTTAACATGTCAATCCGGACCAAATGCGTTTCTAGAGACTAGCGTGAGGCGGAGGTGACTCCTATCTTCAAGAAAGAAGACCGTAACTAACCGTCGAACTACCGACCTATCAGTCTGACTTCGATAGTCGGTAAACTCATGGAAAGCATCATGGTGGACAAAGTGACGTCGTATTTAGAGTCAAACCTGCTACTGAGGAGTTCCCAGCACGGCTTCCGAAGGCAAAGGTCATGCCTGATGAACCTTGTGGAATTCTTCCACTTCGTTTTCAGTGAGCACGATCGGGACAAGGCGGTGGATGTGGTCTACCTAGACTTTCAGAAAGCCTTTGATAAGGTACCACACCGCCGCCTTCTCCGGAAAGTGCGAGCGCTTGGCATAGACGGAAAGGTAGCCGGCTGGATCGAGAACTGGCTAAGTGGCAGACGGCAACGGGTGGTCGTGAATGGACAGTCTTCTGAGTGGGTGCCCGTTACTACCGGGGTGCCTCAAGGTTCTGTCCTGGGACCACTACTATTCATCATCTACGTCAATGACATGGACGGTGACATGGTTGCCAAGATTTCCAAATTTGCCGACGATACCAAGCTTGGTATGAACGTTGCAAAGGATGGAAATACTGCCCACCTGCAGGAAGATCTTGGGAAGATTGGGGAGTGGTCGGACACGTGCCAAATGCCTTTTAACGTGGGGAAATGCAAAGTGATACATATCGGCCACAGAAACCTCCAATCTCAGTATATCCTTAAGGGCACTGCTATGGAATCCACCGACACTGAGAAGGACTTGGGTGTAACAATCACTAGTGACCTCAAGTTCTCGAAACAGTGCATTGAGGCGGAGAAAAAGGCCCAAAGGATGCTAGGCTATATTAAGCGCCAGTTTGGTTATCGGAACCAGGAGATTGTACTGTGCCTGTACAACTCACTTGTCTTACCGCACCTGGAGTATGCCGTAGAATTTTGAAATCCTTCATTGCGAAAGGACATCGCGAGATTGGAACGCGTACAAACTAGGGCAACCAAACTGATTCCCTCTATCCGACATAAAAGTTATGAGGATAGACTAAGGGAGTTAGATCTGTTCTCGCTGGAAACCCGTAGACTGCGTGGTCAGCTCATCGAGGTCTTCAAAATACTTCGAGGGTTCGACAATGTTGACTACCGGGATATTTTCATACTGAGTGAGAACAGAACGCGCAATCACGGCTTCAAACTTGAACTGAAGCGTTACAACCGCAATCTGTGTGGAAACTTTTTCACCTACAGTATCTGCGGTAAGTGGAACGCACTTCCAGTGAAAGTTGTCAACAGTGAATCTGTTGACCAGTTCAAGTCAAGACTAGACAAAATCTTGAAAAGTGGCCGTTTAGGGACGCAAAACAATTGAGCAGCCATGTGCCCGCTCGATTGCTAGCCTAAAGGTACCCTCTTTCAATGGACCGTAAGGTCTCCTAGGGTACTTACTTTCCTTGTTACTCCTTGTTACTTGTTACTCTCACTTTTTTTTCCTCTCTCTATCTATATCTCTTTTCCTGTGCCGATGGCATCTTAACGCGTTGAAGTAGGGTCCATCACGGAGTCGTGGATTAGCTCTGAAACATGTGACCTTGAGGGTGAATTTAATCTTCAGGGATACTTAATGTTCCACGAGGATCACGTTGGCTGAAATGGAGGCGGGGTGCTAGCCCACATACGTCATAACATAACATAATTTCACGGATGACAAAAGCCACAAGGGCCTATCAAAGGTCATCCGCATCCGTCAAAACCCACCCACAAAAAGCACCATCACCAGGGGAAGACAAAATCAAAGTCCCCCACAATATAATATAACAGATGACAAAAGCCACAAGGGCTCATCATAGGTCATCCGAGTCAAACGGCCTCTTTTTTAAGGCACCCAAACTCCCAGGAAAACTACATCCAGAGGATTGCGTCCAGAAACAAGGGTATCACCAATCAAGGCTTGTCAAGAACTAAATCATGCAGCTATAGATATATACAAACAATATTAATATATTCAAAACTTAGGAACAATCACAACCTTCCCTCCCCATAAACTCATCCAACCTACTCTTAAATACATTTAAATTTGGACTACCTACTACCCTCCGCGGCAATTTGTTCCAGAAGTCTACCACTCTATTGGTGAAAAAATATTTTCTTAAATCCAACCTACACCCTTGCTTTTTAATTTTCAAGCGGTGACCTCTAGTCCGATTTCCATCATCTAACTCAAAAAACTTGCTAACATCCAATTTATCTATCCCATAAAAATTTTTAAAGAGCTCAATCATATCCCCTCTCACACACCTCCTTTCGAACGAGAACATATTTAATACTCTCAGTCTATCTATATATTCAAGGTGTCTCAGGGAAGGAATAATCTTTGTTGCCCTCCGTTGCACTGACTCGAGAAAGTTAATATCGTGTCTAAAATGTGGGGACCATGCCTGTATACAGTACTCTAGATGTGGCCTAACATAAAAGTTATAGAGTTTAAGAATAACCTCCTTACTTTTGTAACTGACGCTTCTCTTAATGAAACCCAGCACTCTATTTGCCCTATTTCTTGCTTCAATACACTGCTTAGAAAACCTTAATGACTTATCTATTACTACTCCTAGATCTTTCTCATCTTCTACTGAGCTCAGCCAATGCCCATCCATTTCATAGTTAAATTCTCTATTATCTTTTCCCATGTTAATATGTTGTGTCCTTCATCCTGCAACTTAGGCAGCGAGCATGATATGTAAGTTGTAAATATCAAGGTCTTTAAGTGCGAATACAGCTGTCCAAATGCACAAATGAACCCTCACCATCGTGATGAGCGACTTTAAAAACCAGGTAGAGTGGGCAGGTAGCACAGGCGACGTATGTGGTTGTGGATCGTGGACTTCGCTGATGATAACTACTTAACTCAGTCTGTTCATGAGCCAACGAGAAAGAACAATACCCTGGATTTACTCTGCACGAGCGATGAAAACCTCATCTGTGGAGTGATCGTAGATGAATGTCTGGGGAGCAGTGACCACAACATAGTCAAGTTTTGTCTAAAAATCTCTTTACCCGAGCCGTAAGGTACTAGGACCAGGAAATTGAACTTCAGACAAGCAAACTTCAACCGAGTAAGGGGTGCGCTTTCTGAATCATCCCTGATCGACAGTGAAGAAGCTGGAACTAAATGGCAAAGCTTCAAATTCTGGTTAATAGATCGACATGACAAGTTTGTGCCAATGAAGTCACCAAGCCTAGCCAAATGGCACAATGATGAAATAGGGAAAGAAATTAGAGTTAGGAAAGCTGCGTATAGGGAGTGGAGGAAAGTCAGTTTCCAACACCTAGAAGCCTACAGTGCGTCATGGTGCCGGTTGAAGGTGCTTGTCCGGAAGGCAAAGCGCGACAAGGAAGTTCGTGTAGGGTCTGTTTGCAAAGAAAATCTAAAGGTGTTTTTTACCTACGTGAATAACCGTAAGCAAGTGCGCCAGCGTATCTGCCCTCTAAAGGCCACGATAAGATTCTAAGAGACTCAAACCTTGCAATTGCTAATGTTCTCAATGATTACATTTCATCGGTACTTATAGAGGAGAGGGATGGCAAGGTTCCATCTCCTAACATTATGTTTGAAGCAAGAGCCGCCACTTTAGAGGAACTGAAAACCATTACTGAAGATGTTTAAACTAGGCTGGAAAAGCTAAACAATACCAAGTCATCGGGACTGGATGGCTTTTCCCCAAAGGTCCTGTGTGAAGTTAAGGCAAAAGTAGCCCATCCCCTCGCTGAGATATCCAACGTCCCTCTCAAACGCAGTGAAGTACCGTTGGACTCTTCTTGTGGCTGACGTGACTCCCAGCCACAAGAAAGGAGACCGCACCCAAGCGGAAAACTACCGACCCATAACTCTGATCTCTCTAGTTGGGGAACTACTAGAGAGGATGGAATTATTGACCTCCTGGACTTAAATAACATGATCAGTGACCCCACCGCAAAATTCGTGTTGGGATGAACAGCAGAATTGCCGATTTGCGGACGACAGGAAAATAGGTGGAAGCATAGCGTCGCCTGAAGATGTGGAAATGATCTAAGATCACCTACTCCGAGCAGGCGAATGGTTGGAGGTGTGGCAAATGCATTCCGACTTGAATAAGTGCATGGTAGTGCACATCGGGTACGCGAATCCCAAATCCGATTGTACGTTAAAAGGGAAAATACTACATTCGACCGACATGGGAAGGACTTTGGAGGGCTGATTAACAAATATTTTAAATTTTCGAAGCAAGGAGTTGAGGTTAAAAAGAAAGCTCAAACCAGTTAGGCTATATAAAGTGACAATTCACCTTCCGGAATAGAAAGGTTGTTTTGAAATTTTACAACTCGTGGTTAGACCTCAATTGGAATGCGTGGTACAGTTCTGGTCCCCATGCTTTCGAAAAGACATCCACCGCTTGGGAAGGGTACAAGCCAGGGAAACAAAACTAATTCCAACGATAAGACAAAGTAAGTAATGGACACATCGGCGAGAGCTGGGCCTCTTCTCTCTAGGGATCTGGAGACTGCGTGGATAACTGATAGAAGTATTCAAAATTCTTCAAGGTACCGAGGAAATTGATCTTACGAAGTTGTTCACTCTAAATCAGAATAGTACTCGGAACCATCGGTGGAAGTTAAAGTTACACGGGTTTCGTAGTAGACTGGTGGGAAACTATTTCACGTACAGTATAGTAGAATACTTGAATTGGCTTACTTACTCTTGCTGTAGTAAATAGCGATACTATTGACGAGTTCAAGAGGCAACTGGATAATTTATTGATAGATGAGAAAAATTAGCGACAGGAATTAATCAAAATCTTAGAAATACTTCAGCTTTTCTTTTAAAATTCTTTGGTATGCAATTTTTTTACCATGCCTAAGTCGTTCTACAATTTTCCATAACCGCCAATTGCGAGGGGAGAGGTGACTGTGAATGCCTTCATTTTTGGCTATGATTTCTCTCATACTATTTATGTTAGGCCTTCCTAAACGGTACCTCATTAGTGGGGTTCTCTAAACTTTTGAGGTACTCCTTTTTCTTATAACCTCTTTGTAGAACACACACATGTTCTCTCTGTCTCTCTCTGTTCTTATTATGTCCCTGATTCACTTTCAATCTTACTCAATCAATCTCTCTGCCACTCTCCTTTGTCTGTCTGTTAGTTTTTCTCTCTGTTCTCATTCGCACTATCGCTTTGTTGTCATTCTCTTTCACTCTCATTCTACTACCTAAATCTCGCTCGTTCTCTCACTCAGATGTTATCTCTCACTCAGTCCATCAGTCAGCCTCTCTCTTTCTCTCTCTTTTATCTTTCGCTAACTCTCACTCACTCTCTAAGTCACTCTCACTCTCTATCACTCTCATTTTCTCTCTAAATCAACCTCTGTCACTCACTCTCTCTGCTTCCCATCCCTGCGGAAGGACATTGAACGGCTGGAAAGGGTACAGGCCAGAGACACACAATTGATCCCTTCCCTTAGACATAAAAGTTATCAGCATCGATTACGAGAACTGGGGATGTTCTCCCTGGAGACGCGCCGGTTAAGAGGTCAGCTGATTGATACTTTTAAGATAATTCGAGGAGTTGAAACGTAGATCAAAGGAGGCTGTTCACGTTTAACGCAAATGCTACACGTAACCAAAGGTTACAAACTGGAATTACCGCAATTCCATACTAGCATTTGCGGCAGCTTCTTCTCTTACAAAATCTACGGAACGTGGAACCTGTCTACCGCCAGAAGTGGTGAACAGTTCGTCTGTCGAACAGTTCAAATCTCGAAGTGACGAGGTGAACAGCCGAACATGCCCTGTACTAAACTACTACTAGTTCCATTCAGGGCGGCCAGGATCTCAGCGTAGCGTTCAATGGATATCCCGCCACACCAAGAGACTCGACCCAAGGCTTTTTGTTGGCCTGGCAACCAATCTGGGAACAAGGCCCGTCACCTCGGACAGTTGCTACCAGAAGCACCCTTCAATGGTCACTAGGAATGGTCAGGAATTATACGCCAGGGAAGGGGTTAACGATCCGATTCATCGCGCCCCAGCGCCTAGGACCCCTCTAGTCCCAGTCTCTCGCAACCAGTGAGCGTCGATTGGCGTTGTTTTTAGAGATTCCAAAGCATCCCTGCTTTGTTTGCAGAGGCAAACAAAACAGTCAGGATTTTTTTCCAGAAAAGCGAAAACCTATCGATAAAATTTTGACCCGTTCTTTCTCTTTGTTCTTAACTCGAGGTCTCTCTAGCACAAGAGCGTACCGATAGACAAAACCAATTATATTTAATATTCCTTATCACCTCCTCTAACCTTCTTTTAAATGTATCTACGGTATGAGAGAAAGAGTAAGAGACAGAGTATGAGAGAGAGAGAGAGTAAGATAGAAGAGTATCAGAGAAAGTATCATAGAGAGAGAAATAAAGAGAGAGGGAGACAGACAACATACACACAGATAGAGCGAGAGAAAGTATGACAGAGTGAGAGAGAGTATGGGAGAGCGAGAATGAAAAAGGAGAGTATGATTGGGGGAGTATGAAAGAGAGAGGGAGGGAGGGTGTGAGAGAGAGAGTGTACGAAAAAGAGATAGTATGAGAGATATAAAGAGAGAGGGAGACAGAGAGGGTATGAGAGTATGAGATAGAGTACGAGAGAGAGTATGAGAAAGAGAGTATGATAGACAGAGGGTATGAAAGCAAGAGAGTGTATGAAAGATAGAGAATGGGAGGAGGGTTATCACATCCCCATCATTCGCTTATGAACAAACTAATTAAGCGTTTAATCGGCCCTGGTACAAGTCCTCGTCCTCGAATAACTTGTCTCTTTATCCGCATTCATCTTCTCCTTAAGGATGATTTACAAGCGCCCTCAACGTTTGTTTGGACGCCAAGTGTGTAAAAGCGCTCGTTTTTCGTGTTCAGGTGACGACCGACGCTGAAGAGCCTTCGACACGTGGGCTCCTTCCCATTTTGTCTAACCGACTCTACAGAAACAAGAGTCAAAAGTTTTCGCAAATTATTTATTGCTTTTATCTTAAGGTAGTTTGTCCAACGGCTGAATTTGACAGTTGGGACACATACAGTGTCATTCAGGTTATTTCTCAAATCCCAACAATGCAAATACGACTCAAAAAGAATGCGAGAAAATCTTCTTTTTTTTTCTTAGAGATGCCAAATCTTTCCAAATTAAACCCCTCCTTTGCACGCCATTGCATTTCAGTGACGTAATAGATCAGTGGAGCGAATCGCCATTTGATTGGTTCATTACTCGCAGTCAAGCGTCCTAATTGGCTGTGGGCGGTCTTCCAGTCAAGCTTGGTTAAGTCAAGCCAATGATCAAAACACGGGCCTGTGAAAACGTCTGGGGGAGCAGAAACTGACAAAACCCCTTCAAAGTAATCTATATAAACTACCACACTACCGCTAGATCCTTTATCGTCACTTTACGCATCCACTCTTTTCGATGGGAAGGCTAAAAATACTTCCTAAATACCACCCCAAAATACTAATTGGCAACTCGTGAGTTAAAAGTCGCGTGTCGATTTTTGAAAGAATATACGAAATCTGGATGTTGTCCCTTAAGAGCATTTAGTTGTGTCGAGTAACTCTCGGGTAACAGACCGTGGCCTGTCGTTACACAAAGGCGCTTAATCACGCAATCGAACGCGCCACGAGTACTTTAGTAGCGCCAATCCCCCAAGCGACTCTTAGAACCCGAATTTGCGCGGAGAGCAGAAAATGCGCTTGAATTGAACGGTGATTTGATTTTAGGGTGTGTAGTTAGTGGAAATGCGGATAATTTAATTACACTCGAATGTGTTTGATTAACTGAGATCTTTGTAGGATGGATATTTGAAAACAATACCTGGCTTAAACTTAAAATCTGGTTCGGGGAAATGTTTTAAATTTTGGGGGAGGTCAGTGCTCTTTCAAACGGGAATAAATATTAGATAATGCCAATCTGGATTCATTAAATTATTTATCGTTTGTCATTCGCATCCATGGAATGGGGTTATTTTTAACGTCACTCCTTAGCAATCGATAATTTCTAATATCTACTTTCTTTATTTTTCATTATCAAACCTCTAAAGAAAATAAGGTTTAAACGCTTCGCATTAATTCTATTCATTTATACGATCTTAAATATATCCAATGCACACATTCACCCTTTGTATTTATTTTTCTTACTACATTTAGATATATTCATATCACGGTATATTTTAACAACTTGAACCTTCCTACGATAGCAATAATGAAATTACCACAAAAACTAGAGGATTATTTTTGATCGTTGCCTTGGCACCATCGCTTGATTCTCGGCGTTTCCTTGTTTATGTAAAGGATTTACTACGGTTAAGGGATTATCAAAAAAACATTTGTTAAAATGAATTCTACCCTTCAGTGATTAAAAAAGAATCAAATCATCCATGAGACTTGTTATACATTCAAGCGATGAATCGTTTACTGACAAACCGTTGACGAGGTTTTTTATTTACATAATAAATTAATGAGATTATTGAATATTTATATAGTAATTTGTGAAACATAAGATCTCATTCTAAGCATTAAATCACCCCTTAGGTTTCCAAACTAGACTCGAACACTGGAAACGGTAACAACATGGTAATTTCCAGTTGGTTAAAATATTAAAGTACTCTGAAGGTAAACCGAAAAAAAATTGAAGTGCTGAACATTAATGAGACGTGTTTTTTAAAAATTGTTTTATATGGTTCCCCCCCCCCCCCTTCCCAACTCAAAACCGATTTTCGTGTCGCCAAGATTCCATCATTATAATCCAACGAGGCCGAAGTGATGTTCTAGGACTGAAGGAACCAAATTTGCTACTCCACAAGATGAGACAGTTCTAAGAAGGGATCTTTGGCTATACTTTTGGATCTTGTTTGATCTCATGATCTTAGCCGGACAGTAGAGCTTCACATGATATCCCCCGTGGACACAGGGGGTACTAATCCCCACACGGGACATCCCGTTTCTCACCATTCCTGGGCGGCTACAGTCACTTCTTTGGACGACCTATCCCATAAAGGTATGTCAGACGCATGAAATGTGCATGAAGCTATGTGAATTACCCGCAGAAACAAGAAAAAGATTACCCGCTTTTGTTCTATTAAACGGAATCTTTTCTTTTTCCCACGAATTTACATCTTTGGTTTTACGCGATTAATGCCAGCTTTTTACCACCATGAAGTTATATTTTACCACTTTAATACACCGAAAGCTGCATAAATTATCCCACGACAAAAATACTTAAAAAATAACTAACTTCATCATCGGGAATTATTAGCGGGAAATCTCAACCAAGCAAAGATTAAACTCATATTTTTCCATTTCATTCACATTTTTCCCCCCAACTGCACATTAACTAATAACCAGAACTTCTCAACATTCCGGTGATACATTTTTTTTTTAAATCCAATTTTACCCCCATCACTTTTTAATTTAAAGTTTTCCTCGTCTCCAAGGGTTAATAAGCTGCCGCGGGATCTCAGCGAGAAAGGGAACTCTGAAGAGGGCTCTTTGCCCCTCCCCCCGCTTCAAGGCATTAGTGGAATTTATGAATGTAAATTAAAAGGCTCGAGTTTGTTTCCATTGCTCAAATTATGTTGGTAGGAGTCCTCGCCCGGGCGTGGCATTGGCTGAAAAATGGGGAATATTGAGAAATTTTCTTTTTTAGTGAGGCTAATTTGACGCTGTAGCGAGTTCGGTCGCGCTGTAGAAGGGATTCTATAAAATGATGAGTGTTTGAGTGAAGTAATAAGAATAATTCAATTATTTTTTTTTAATATGTGTAGTTATCCATAACACTATATTTTAGGAACGGGATGCTTTAGAGGATTTTAATTATAATAGATCTTTTTTTTTCTCTTAGTTCAGTTATGACCTTCAACTTATTTCAAAAAGTTCCTTTAGAGTTTGAAAAAACAAAATGGAGAAGTTCAGAATAAATTAATATAATCATCGAATGTTTTGAAGTTTTTATAACAAATAAAATATTCTTGAGGATAGATTTATCATCATCATTAACTCTATAATTTAAGAAGGGGATTTTTTGGAGTATTTGAATAATAATTTCATCTTAGTTTGGTTATGACTTATGTTTTTTATCAAAGTTATTTCTAATAATTCTTTCATAATATCAAAAAAAATGGTGAAGTTCAGAAATAAATATAAGTATCAAAATTTTATGAATTTTTTAAAACCCAAAGAATTACAAATAGTGACGTTCATAAAATTTATTTTTATATATCTTCTTATAACTATATTTTAGCAACGTGATATTTTGAAAGGAGGGAAATTTAGTTTAGAGTTCCTTTTTAAAATTATTATAATTGGCGAAGTTCAGAAAGTTTATAAAAATGTAACTATGACTGCCTTTTTTTACATTTTCACTTTTAATCTTAGTAGCGAAGCGCAAGCTTCCCCCGTAGGGAGGAGTGGCGAAGCCATTGCCTGGTTCGTATTTAAAAAGAATTCCAATCGAAAAATTTACTGGTCTTTAGGCCTAGAAAATAGACATCGATGTGAAAAATTAGACTAAGAATAAATTATTAGGATTTATGTATTTGAAACTTTATAATTTTTTTAAAAATAAAAGGCCGTTGCCAAAGCTGGATAGGCCGTAGGCAACAGACTGAAGGTCTGTCTGCGAAGCGCAAGCTACTTCTGTATTTACTATATTTTTGGATTAATATTTCGTATAAATATTTACTAGATTTCCGTATTGATATTAGTATCAACTGTTCAAATATCGGAGGCGCAGACAGCGTGTTATTTTGCTGTCAAAAGGGGGCTGTTTATATACTTCAAACGTAGAAGTTTTCGAATTAGGGGAGGGGGAATTAAATGATACTATATATTTTTAAGCTAATATTTTTCCCTCTTGGGTAATTTTATACATGATCATTTTTAAATTTCGAAATTTGAACCGTTTAAAAAAAGGTTATAATACAGGGTGCCCACCCCCCCAAAAAACACCAAACAAACCGGGACTTCCACCTTTGGTCGGCTTCATAATTCGACAAAACATCAAGAAATGAAGCCTTCGAAATTCGGGACCCGTTGGGGATGTGGCGATTACCTTGTATTTTTAATCCGTTTGGTTTATTTCTTCAAAACATCCAAAAAGGGATGTTATGCGGCTTCAAATTCGAAGCTTTTTTACAATTAAAATGAAGTCGGTTATTTCCTCTTCCTATTTTTTTTCGTAAATGAAATCGAATGGAAAGTGAGAGACCGAGGAACCGAGGGACCTTATATACGAGTACTAACTGGAACAAGATTGTCTCCTCCGTGTAATTCCGCGTACTACTTTGGTCTAAACATAAATATCGTTGAAGGGGGGAACTCACCAGGGAAAGGACCTTCGATAGGGTGTTGTTGAACAAGAATAACACCCTATTGAGGGTCATTTCCCTTGTTTTTATTTTAGTCATGTCGGATATGGGTTTCTCTTAGCAAAGGTCGAATGAAAAAAAAAAACACCCCATAAAAGTAGATTTTATTCGATCCCTACCAGCAGTCACCACCAGCACACAACAAGGCATGAAGCGGAGCCGAATACTCAAACATTTTCCCGCCACCAGGGTGATTTCTAAGTACAAGGGTTGCCGATTTAAAGCGATAAATTGAAGTCGAGGTCTTAGGGAACCCTAAAGTGAGTCTGGTGGTTATTCCGAATGAGCGATGGTATTTATACTATTTCTAGTACCCCAAAAAAATCCATTATCTATTCTAACACCCTTGTAACATACCTAAAATCACCATACCAAACACTCATTCATGTCGATTTTCTCGGTTGTCATCAATCAACATCCTTTAAATTACACTACAAAGAGATCGAATTCGAATAACTCTCAAATCAGACTCCTTTTCAACGTTTTGTGTTTTGGACGGATCGAATTGGTAGAAATATTAACCATCAAAATGCAAAAGAAATTGAATGATCCAAGTCAATTTTAAACGATGTGTTTCAATTTCTATATGATTTTCCTTCAATTTGATCTTTAGAAATTAATTAAAAGCGGTGAGAACTGATCAAACAGATTAAGTGAATAATGATGGTCACTAAAGAACTGTAAAATGATTGCTCAAAAATAGTTATTGTAAATTCGGCAATCATCTACGTATTTATATAAATAGAGGTGGGGTTCGTGAGTAAATCCGGGATGAGAGGGATTTAATTCAGTGGTTTTTGCATCTGTTGTCTAAAAATCTCTAAATCGCTTCGAAATAATTTTTTGGATCTAGAGTTTCAAATGATAGCTCATGTCTAGTATAGCGAACCACGTACAATCGAGTTCCCTTATTCTTAGTATAGGTAATTTTGGATTAGCTAGTCTTGGAAGGGTATCTTTGAGTGATAACACGTTCTAGACTCGATCATCATCTGGTTGTGGGCAATTAGGCATCAATTGTGCTGACAAAATGAATGGTTCCCAAAACAAAAATCGCCAACGCTTTAACGATGAACGTTGGACCGTACGATTTCGAATCCTTATCAAATTTCAACGTGGATAATAATTTTAAGTTAAAATTAATCCATTATCATTTTTAGTTAAAAACTAATTCATGATATTTAAATTTGGTTTGCTATTCCTCTTATAGTAAATTGGGTTTGCTCTTCTTCACATAATCCCAATTCACTAAATACTAATAAACAACAATCAAAATCCCATTTAAAAACTAGTAAGTATTAGCCTTTCAATCGATATAGACTCGAAAATCTCGTTCATATTCATAGAAACTTAATTCATCTTCGGTTTTCATTACAACCGAACATTTATATATATATATATATATATATATATATATATATATATATATATATATATATATATATATATATATATATATATATATATATATATATATAATAATAATAATAATTATAATAATAATAATAATAATAATATAATAATAATACTTCCTCATCGACAATCAATCTAATCCGCTCAGAGATGTGCAACCAATATTCTCTCACTCTCCTCTCTGCCGGGACCAAGGAAATTCTTTACATAGTTTGGAAAAATTCCATGAGTAAAATAGTGTTTTTATTTAAAACCATAAATAGGTTAAAAACTCAATAACTACAGGGGAGCTCAGAACAAAAATAATATTCACTTTTATTCTTTTGTAGTCCAGAATTATTTTGTTCTACTAATTTTTGAAAGTTCGGTTGAGTTGCTCGCTT
Organism: Ceratothoa steindachneri; assembly: GCA_963969495.1. Lineage (NCBI taxonomy): Eukaryota > Metazoa > Arthropoda > Malacostraca > Isopoda > Cymothoidae > Ceratothoa > Ceratothoa steindachneri. The sequence goes on along the minus strand of OZ018320.1, from coordinate 25,294,487 downwards.
GTCTTTTACAATATGCCCTCATCGATAAAAATAATGAAATAAACTTCTAACGCAAAGTTTTATTGGCGAAGAATGACACATAATTCAAAACATTGATTCTATATGCATTTTAATACAGGATCGTATACAAAATCTCAACCGAAAATCATTTTTATTAAAGAAACAAAAACATAATTTATTTGAACTGGTAGAACTACCATATATTCAGTGTCTAGACTACGCGTAGTGTCAAATAAGTAATCAAATTTCAGTAGCCAGAGAAACTACAGCCTACGCGTAGCATTAAATAAGGCAACAAAATTTCTGTACCTACAGAAACCACATAGCCTACGCGTAGTGTTAAATAAAGCAACCAAATTTCCGTACCTACATAAACCACATGGCCTACGGGTAGCGTTAAATAAAGAAACCAAATTTCCGTACGCATAGAGACCACAGCTTACACGCATAGGTGGGCGTTATCGCGATAACGATATCGGGTCATCGGTTATCCGATATTTTTTCCACGTTATCGATTCATCGGTATCGCCGATACTTTTGGTTCCAAAACTAGCGATAATCAATAATTTCAGTTTTTTATTCTAGTTTAGCACAGGTGCGAGCCGCTCGTGGCTTGGAGGCAGAAATAGGTAGGTCCGAGCTGGGAACCAGCTGTTGGACGAGAGGTCACGAGGTGTTGCTCCTGTGCGCTATCGGTTTTACGCGTTCTTTGATGATTTTTTTCCCTATGTTCCCGTGCTTCTTCCGTTCTAATTTTTTGTGCACGTGTATATAAATGCATGTACTATTCGGTGCTACTCTTTAATATCCGTTTATTAACGTTTTGAACACATACGAAGTTAATCCCCTATTCTAAACTGATCCTATTTTGATTGTAATTTGGTAATGCAGTGCTTTGCTATTTTATAGTATTGAATTAGTGATGGCGTCGCAAGAGACTGTGCCCGCATCAAGCCAAAGAGACTCAGCGGTGTCTATTGACTCTGAGCTTACTGAGGCTAAGCCTCAGTTACCATGGCGATTCCTTGGCAAGTGGGTGAAGTACAAGAATATGGTTAGCAACAGTTACATCTTCCAGTGCTTGTTCTGCCTCCCCAAGATCACTGAGGTGAAGGAGAACAAGGGCACGAAGGCCAACCCGAAGAGCCACTTCAACAAGATTCATCCTGACAAGGCAAAACAAGTTAATGAAGCTTACAAGGCCAACGTTGGGACTGGCGGCCGCAACAGGAGCCGGTCCGGTCAGTCAGACAACGGCGAGTCAACCAGCAAGAAGCATCGGCAGATGTCCATCGCCGAAACCTTTTGCATCATGGCCCAGGGCAGAGCCGTCCTGCAGTCCACCGTCGACAAGACAATTGTCAGGTTTGTGGTGGAAAACATGCTGCCGCTGCTGATTGTGGACAGTCAGAGCTTCAGGGACATGGTCCATACCCTCAACCCTAATAAAGAGGTACCCTCCTCCAGGAGGACGCTGGGGAGGAAGATCCTCAAAACCTATGAGGAGATGAAGGAGAGCCTCACCAGGTAAGAAACTAAGAAACAGTATTCAAATATTCTTACTATTGTATTATAAAATAAGGCTGCTATATATAGTCAATAATCAATATTGTATTATAATTTTAGATTTATCGATTTATCGGTTATCACCTTATCGGGCGATAAATCTTTAGCCAGTTATCGATTATCGGTTATCGCCGATAAGGTAATCGTTATCGATTTATCGGTTATCGTGTTACATTTTTTAGTTATCGCACCCACCACTGCTTACGCGTAGTATCAAATAAAGCAACCAAATTTGTGTACACATAAAACCAAATAGCTTACGCGTAGCGTTAAATAAAGCAACCAAATTTCCGTACCCATAGAAACCACATAGCCTCGCGTAGCTTCATAAAAATCAAACGAATTTTCGTAGCTATAGCGATTTCAATCATTACGCATATCATTAAATAGACAAATTGAATTTCCGTAGCTAGAGCCTCATAATCACAAGAGTATCTGCCAATAATCATCCAACAAAAACTTTGTATACAATCCTGCATTTGTGTTTGCTTTTAGATCCGCATCTGATTGCCCCTCCCGGCTCAAGGTGGTTAGAAGCTTTTTAAGGGAGTTAACGCTTTCTTTTACTTAAGTTTGTATCTTGGCATGTACAGGGATAACAGAATGAACAGAAACAAAGAAAAAGTAAGAATTTGGTACACGACTTAGAATCCTACAGAAATAAAACCTTAGAGTGATCACAGATATTACCAGAACTTTGGGATCTCGTTCGAAATGAATGATAAAGGAGGGGCCAATTAAATGACCAACATTACTCAGAAATATCGCCTCCTTCCGCAGAAGTCAATAACCCTATTCCTCCTTTATTCCGATGCTTACTCTCTACTCTAACCGATAAATGCCTGAGGTTTCTATAGATCTACAGCAGAATGATAGCCGTCTAAGATCTTATTTGGAATCTTTAGTGGGTTAAATGTTTTGGTTTGTATTGAAAGGGTCCATCATTTGGGGGTATAACTTGGGTTTAGGAAGAGAGGCCACGCTAATGCCGGGGAATCGGACCCAGACATTCCCATTTCAAACTTAGGGTCCAACATCTAGCAGGTTAGCTTCACCGAATTTGCCAATTCCCATTAGCTTCACCGAGTCGACCCATTTTCATTTATTTCACTCAGTCGACCAAATCCCATTAGCTTCATCGAGTCGACGCATTCCCATTAGCTTCCCCGAATCGACCCATTCTCATTAATTAGCCTCCTCAAATCAAACTATTCACATTAGCTTCACCGAGTTGACCCATTCCAATTAGCTCCCCCAACTCAATCCATTCCCACATTCCCATTAGCTTCACTGAATTGACCCATTCCCATTAGCTTCCCCGAATCTACCCATTCTCATTAATTAGCTTCCTCAAGTCGAACTATTCCCATTAGCTTCACATAGTCGTCGTATTCCCGTTAGTTTCCCCGAATTGATCCATTCCCATTAGAATAGTTTCCAAAATTGCGTGTCCTCTCCCTTCCCCCAAATCGCCCCCACCCATCCCTTACCAAGGGCGAAATGTGAAGAAAGGAGGTGATTTAATAGATTTGATGTGATTGGGAAGAAGTGATTGACTCAATGACAACCAACTCAAACCCGATTCTTGCGCTCGTGTACAAAAGTGCTCTTGATTTGTACTCCCCCGAGTGATCTTTTGTGCTTCCCTTCTATAGTAGCCCCGTTAAAGGATCTTGCGCTCGTGCACTTGAGTTCTCGAGGACGACTTGAAGCGTGGTCCTCCGAGACCCAGGATTGCGGACTCGTGAGGGTTTCTTTGACACTTCTCGAGAGGCTCGATGGATCTTCGTTATTTGCAGGGTTTTGCCTTTTCCGCTTCATTTTGTTTTGCATTCTCCTCTTTATGATTTTGTTTTCTCCTCTTCATTATTTTGCCATATTCGCTTCATTACTTTTGCCGTATTCGCTTTATTATTATTTTTGCCTTATCCACTTCATTCTTACGCACCCCCCATTTCATTCTTTTGCCTTTTCCCCTCAATACTTTGCCATATTCGCCTTATTATTTTTGCTTTATTCGCTTTAGTATTTTTGCCTTATCCACTTTATTCTTTTGCATTCCCCATTTTATTCTTTTGCCTTTCCGCTTCAATATTTTGCTATATTCACATCATTATTTTTGCTTTATTCGCTCTCTATTTTTTTTTTTGCCTTATCCACTTCATTCTATTTCATGCCAAATTTCATTCTTTTGCCTTCTTCGATCCATTCTTTTTACAGTCTTCGCTTCATTCTTTGACATTCCTCGCTTCATTCTTTTACCTTCTTTGATTCATTTTTTTTACATTTTTCGCTTCATTCTTTGTCATTCCTCCCTTCATTCTTTTGCCTTCTTCGATGCATTCTGTTTTCTTCCGCTTCATTCTTTTTCCCTCTTCGATTCATTATTTGACCTTCATTATTTTACTTAATTGCTTCAGTATTTTTACCTTTACGACTCGTTCGTTTTGCCTTCTATTCCCAGTTTTTTTTTCTCGGTTAATGAAACCTACATAAAAATCAGTATGAAATTTGCTGGTGAGTTCGAGAGCACAGAGGAAGGTCTTAGTTGGCAGGGGGGTATTTTTTTTTTTTACATAACCAGCGGAGAAGGGAGACCCTTTCCACGGGAAGAATATATAATACCCATCAGCAGGATTCCTTGTGAAGACGAGAGAGAAAAGACAGCAGTGTTGCGATAAGCTATGTATGTGATGAGATGTTTAAGGTTTTCCTACCCCTGCGGGGGTCAACACATCGCGTCCACCAATGTGTAACCAGATATCGGCGTGCTCCAGGTTCGAACTCCGTACCTCGACTTTAGAAGATCAACGTCGTATACGATGTAAACTCGCAAGAACAGGAATCAAATCCTATGACTTTTTAAAGTGACTTTTCCTGACGTTCCTCTTGGAGTTTCAATGTGACTTTTATGGGACTTTTCCTGACTTTTATGAGACTTTTTATGTAGCTTTTATGGGACATTTCCGATGATTTTTTCTGGAACTTTTCCTGTGACTTTTCATCTGACTTTTCGGACTTCCCTGGGACTTTTCTGGGACCTTTTCCAGTAGAATTTTATTAGATTAGATTCAGCCACATGTATTGGCTGGACGTTAATTACTTTAAACTCTTGAAAACAAAGTTGTTGCCTGATTGTCGTCGCCTGTATCAAGAAAATGACTATTTTGCAACAAGATGGAGCACCTTCGCATACAAGCCACGCCACACAGTCGTTTCTAATTCGCAACACACCAAGATTAATAACAAAAGATGAGCGGCCACCGCAAATTCCAGATTGTAATCTCATGGATTACTCGATTTGGGAGTTACTCAAAGAAAAGGTTTACTGACCTCGGAGAGTAAAACTTCACTGAACCAGAATTGAAAAGCAAAATACGTAAATCTTGGCAAGAAATTGGCATTAATGAAGTAAGAAAATGTTGGTGTGTGTATGTGTGTATGTATGTGTGTGTCTGTGTCTGTGGAAAAAGACTCAGATTAGTTATTCATCAAAGTGGTGGTCCAATCGATCATTTACTGTAGGTAAGTTAAATTTCTGATTATTTATTTCTTTACACTCGATGTTCGTTTTTTTTACCAATGTTGTTATTTTTTTCTGAAGCTCAAGAAAACTATAAAAGGTATCTAAATTCCGTTTTTTGTATTCGAAAACGGAAGATTGAAAGTATCTTGTATATGAAAATTGCCACGAAAGGGTAGGAGGTTACTGATATATATATATATATATATATATATATATATATATATATATATATATATATATGAGGAATTAAACCACATTCTCCGAAGACAATTTAATTCAGAACAGTTTCGGTGTATCTCACACCCTTTTTCAACTGACACTGGGCAGAAAATATAAGATAAAAGCATAATCTAGCCTTTAAATATAATAATTCCTTAAACCAATTGATGATGGCCAGATGATGAAACCCAAAGAACATCATAACATAGGAGTATATGCAGTACCATGCAACGATTGCCATAAAGTTTATATAGGGGAAACGGGGAGAAATCTAGACAAGAGATTGTACGAACACAAAAGAGATATTAGAGTGGGCAGAGAAAGTAGTGGAATATTTTGCCATGTTAGAGACAAGAATCATACGATGGATTTCAATGGAAGTAAAATGTTATTTAAATCGGCTAACTATGTTAAGAGAAGAATCGTAGAATCGAGCTTGATATCGTCAGTTCCTAATTTAAATCTATCTGAGGGTCAATTTTCTTTTAATCCTGTAATAAGATCGCAAATAAATAAAATAGTAAAATGTCAGCCCTTCAATATGTTTAGCCCCCCCCCCCTCAGATTAGCCACAAGTAGGGGATTAGGGAGAAAAAGAGGGGATCTTGTGTTATGCTTTTCTCTTATATTTTCTGCCCAGTGTCAGTTGAAAAAGGGTGTGAGATACACCGAAACTGTTCTGAATTAAATTGTCTTCGGAGAATGTGGTTTAATTCCCCATATATATATATATATATATATATATATATATATATATATATATATATATATATATATATATATATATATATATATATATATATATATATATATATATATATATATATATATATATATATATTTATTTGGGTAGGGGTGGGTTGCACCCGATATATTTGTTTTGAATTTCAATGTTTCTTTTTAGTCGCGTGTGACTCTATATCTCACTATGTGGGTCGGTCCCCATTTTGCTTTTTTTTTGTTCTGGTAATAAGATTGTAACTATTCCGCCGATTCTAACGAAATTGAATCCCATATGTTGTTTTACATTCTCTTTCGAATGATATAATTGTTAAGGTCCTCCCATGGTTATCCCGGGAATTATTTTGTTTTTGGTAATAACATTCTAACTATTCGGCCGATTCTAACGAAATTTGAAACCCTTATGTTGTTTTACATTCTCCTTCGAATGATATAATTGCCAAAGTCGTCCCAAGGTTAACCGTTGAGTTAATTGGCAATAATATCATAACTATTCGGCCGATTCTAACCAAATTTAAAACCCTTATGTTGTTTGACATCCCTTTTCGAGTGGTATAATTGCCTAGGTTCTCCCAAGGTTAGTCCTAGAATTATTGAAAGTTTTAAAGCTCGTAAGGTCATAAATCAGAATAAGTGAGAGCACGCGACTTTGGTCAAGAGACCTTATTGACAATTATACTTCTATTTATCAATAGTTCCCGACACTTTTTTTTTACTTTCCTTTCAAGAAAATGATCTGATTCGTTTCGTTATGTAGCGGCCGTTATTGGTTCATGTCAGTGTAAGTTTTAAGTTGTACGAGTTGGTCACGCACGGAATCAGAGGCCTCTCGATGGTTGGTAGAATAGCGCTCTGTGAAATATCCTTATTGCCACGATAGTTTTCCTTTACAGACCCAAATATATAACAAATTTTAGAATTTACCTAATTTATGGAGAAGAAAGACCTTCGCCGACGGAATCAAGAATGGAAGAAAGCACAGAAGCAGATCAAGTGAAATAATAAATAGAAAATGGTAGTGATAAGATAATAATACTAAAAGAACCTTGAGGAATCTCGGGATGATTAAAGAAAACTAGACCACAACTCGGCGACGGACGTAGCCGAGTGGAAACGCAACCTTCGGGCGAAGCAAACTCACATTGGATGCGTTTAGTCGCCAGATGGAACCCCTTTTGGGGGTCGACTTTGTGGCGGCTGTTACACGCTATAGGGGTCTATGGTTGGAATCCTATTTTAAACTGTAGGTGATTGATAAAACACTAAGCAGTGTAAATCAGTGGTGCGAAGGCCTTGACCCACTCCAAAATAATCCTCAGTGTTTCGGTGAGACATTTCCAGACCTCGAGCAACAACTAGAACACGAGTATGTACTAGGAGTGGGGGGGCTAGGAAGAACCATATAATGAAATCGTGAGATCGGTCCTAAATTTCAGGTCTGAATCCTTGGTACTCTGTTGACTTCTGAAGTTGTGGAATTGGTCCTTTGTACTCACAGTGTTCCCGGAGTATCTCCGTAAATGTTTAATAAGTATCAAGGTGTTTGGTAAGAAAGAGACCCCTCCTCTCTGTCTACACGTTCCTGGGTGTTTGGAAATCCGTCTTTTTATCTCATAATCACTTTATTTAATATTTGTTATTTTAATAATTATTACCTTTTTTACTTTTCCTCTCCCGATATTTCTCTACTCGTTTCTTTTTTTTAATCTTCCCATCGTTCTTTCCAAACCTTCAATCATGTTTATCTATCGTTCACCTGTTTAGTCACTAAGTCTATCTATCTTGGGTAATATTACGGCGGGATTCTTTGAAATTAAGAATTCAAGTGAGGTGAAAGAGACGCGAAATATTCAACAGAACGGTTAATTTTCAACGATTCTGAGACGGAAACTCAGCGTCAGTGAAACTGGAACTCAAATGCGTCTAGCCCGAGATCACAAATAACCTTCCTGGCGTCTACGATTCAACATAGCGAGATTATTACTACGTGTTGGGGAACGAGGGTGCGGGGGCGTTTCAAAATCATGCAAAATAAACAGATACCAACTTATAAGATGTAAAGAGTTGCTTACAGTGTTTTTCCCGGTGAATGCACACAGATATTCTTGTAAATATATTTGTGGCTACGGAATTTCAGTTGATTTATTTATTCGTAGGCTGTTTAGTTCCTGACTATGGAAATCAGGCTCGTTTTTATAACGCTGTGTCGGCTGTGTTGTCTCTATGGGTACGGACATTTTATTGAGTTATTTAAAGCTCTGTGTAGACTATGTGGTCTCTATGGCTACCGAAATTATCTTGAATAATTTAACGTTACGCGTAAACTATGTAGTCTCTATGGCTACCGAAATTCTCTTGATTTATTTAACGCTATGCGTAGGCTCTCTATGCACACGAAAATTCGACAGATTTTAATTATGTTTGTTTTCTTGAATAAATTGCATGCGTCCTGCGAGAAACATAGAAACAAGCAGATTTTGGTATAACATTAGGAATTAAAAACTTTTCTTTTCAAATAATTCAAGTTTATCTATTATTTTCCTCGCTTTAAATGCCTTAGAGTGTTATATCTGCAAAAAACCCCCGAAAATAAACTGGGTCATTCTCCCTCAGAAAGTTTTTATAAAAAAGAGGTCCATAAAGAAGCGAAGGAGGAAAATGCAAACTTTATGAAAGATACAGCCCAATGGCTGAAAACGAAGGACCATTTAATTCATTGCTTCCTTAAATAACAACTAAACATTGCTTTTAAAGAATAGAGATTCCACTTCACCCATTTGAACTATAAGCCTCCCTATTTTGCCCATTTGGAAAAACAGGATCTCCTGTTTATACATATTTGAAGAATACACGAAACATCAAATATATGAAAGAAAAAGTCGTAAAAATAAATTGATTTTGTAGGTTATGTTGTTCTTAAAGATATACGATCTTTGGAATTACCTGAACTTGGCCCACTTAATAAAATTACTCGTAAGATTTCAAAATTTCTAAGGAAAATACCATTTTCACACAAATTGTTTTTGTATATAAATTCAAGCTAGGCGGGTTTTTAGATATAAGGACAGTCCCCTACCCGAGACGCGTAGCATGGTTGTTATATAATTTTAATTGCTCTTAGTGTAGCCATGGTACCTATATAGGAAGAACCGTGTTCTTTTTGAGGGATATCGTCTCTTCTATGGCGGTATTATTCTAAGGCAAAAAAATAAAAATCCTCAATTCGGCAGCACTCTTTTGGTTGTATCATTCAACAATTTTAAAATACTGGGCTCAACCCAATACCATAGTTAGAATTCTAGAATCCTTTAATATTAAAGAACATAGTCATCTCTCAGTTGGTACGCAACTTTTAACTCTAATAATTACGTGACTGCTACCAACTATATTTTGCCCTTCATCTATAAATCAATTTTACTTCTTTGCTTTTTTTCTTACTCTTTCTTCTGACTCTTCGTGTCACCAGATGAGTCATTGTATATTTTAATTGTTTACTTTGTTTACATGTGAAGTACGAGGGGCGGTCAATATGTTTTGCGAATCGGAAGGGCAAAACAGAGGAACGAGGATGGCTGTTTGTGGAGGTGTTAGGACAAGTTATGTCAAGTAAGGACCTGCAGCCGCACGCTCCTGCCTCCTCTATTTAAGAAGCAGTAGCTGATCGCAGATCGTCAGTCACAAATTTTTCAACAATGGAGAAGGTTGAGCACCGCGCAGTGATCAAATTTTTGACCAAGGAAGGCAAGAATGCAAAAGAAATCCATGAAGGCATGATTGCAGTGTACACTGACACCGCCCCTTCCTATGCAACCATTGCTCGCTGGAATAGGGAGTTCCGCCATGGTCGTTAGTCCCTTGAAGATGACCCCCATCCAGGACGCCCGTCAGACGTGACCAACGAGAACAATGTGGCCCGTGTGGAGAGGATGATCCTCGAAAATCGACGGGTGAAGGTCGAAGAAATCGAGCGAGAACTTGGAATATCACATGGAAGTGTTATGAACATCATCCACGACAATTAGGCCATGACCAAGTTCTCTGCCCGTTGGGTCCCTAGAAATCTCACGAAACCTCACGCCCCATGGTCGACTTCAACGTCGCCAAAGTTCGGAGGAGCTGCTGCTCCTGTACAACCAAAACCCAGCGGGATTCGAGTCACGCATAGTGACAGGTGATAAAACGTGGGTCCATCACTGGGATCCCGAGATCAAGCTCGAAAGCACGGCCTGGAAGCACAGGGGCTCTCCGACCCCCATCAAGTTCCAGACCCAACCCTCAGCCGGGAAGATCATGGCCACCATCTTCTGAAATTCTGAGGGAGTGTTGATGGTGGAATACGCGCCTCGTGGAAGGACCATCACAGGCCAATATTACGCTGAGGAACTGGCTAGGTTGAAGAAGTGCATCCGTCAGAAGCGGCGCGGCAAGTTGACACGCGGTGTCCTGCTCCTCAACGACAATGCCCCTGTCCACAAGGCCAGAGCTGCACAAGCTGCCCTGCGCGAGTGCGGATTCGAGGAGCTCAACCATCCTCCCTACAGTCCAGATCTGGCCCCTAGCGACTACTTTTTATTCCGCCAGCTCAAGGCTGCACTGCGTGGACGCCGGTTTGGGGACGATGAAGATGTCCAGCTCGCCGTCCGTGAGTGGATTGAACAGCAGTCGAGAGATTTCTGGTTGTCGGCAATTTAAAGCCTCAGGGACAAGTGGCGCAAGTGCATTGAAGTCGAGGGTAGTTATATTAAAAAATAATAAAACACTTTTCTTTATATACGAATTGCAAAACTTATTGACCACCCCTCGTATATATTAATTCATATTTAGTTAGTTCAGGTATTTCAGTTAGGTATAAAGTACCCTTATGGTATCATCCATATAATGTAATTAGACAGTTGTGGTAAATGAATACCGATTTTTCACAAATTTATGACGCTGTTTTTCCCCACTGATCTTATAATTTTTATTACAGTTCTGTTTCATTTTTTCTTGTGGTGCTTCCTATGTATTTTCAAGAACTCTCCACAAGTTTTCCATTGTATTTAAATCTGGCTACTGTAATGGCTACTCCATAGGGCTGATCCCCATTTCTCCGAACCATTTCTTGGTGTGGATGGATGTATGGCATTGGGGCATTTTCCTGCTGAAATCTAACTTCATTTATTGGTGTTGTGGGATCAAATTTTTAGGTAGATGGCTCTAAAACTTGTGAAAAAAAGGGTGGTATAAGTTGTGGAGTTCATTCCTCCCTGGCATGAAAAATATCTCCCTTCGTCCTGATGAAGACATGCAACCGCATACCATGATAGAAACCCATTCTATGCTTCACAGTTGGTACCACACGAGCAGGGTGAAATCCGTCTCCAACTCTTCGTCTGGCAAAGTTACCCCCAAAAGTGGTGAAAATCTGCAAAATTGTTACAAAAGTAATAAATTTGTAAATATTTTTTCAAAGATATATTTAAATGGAATTACATAAATTGCATGTCAAAAAAATACAATAATCTTTCTCACATACTTGATAATTACTTTCATCTGACCAAATAACTTTAGACTATTGTTCATATGTCCAATGCTTGTTATCTTTTGCCCAATGACAACTTTTTTTTCTGAACCTCAGATATCCGTGGCTTCTTTCTCGCCTTGCATCCTTTTAGCTTTTGATCTTTAAGTCTTCTGCTAACTGTTCCAGGTGATATATATATATATATATATATATATATATATATATATATATATATATATATATATATATATATATATATATATATATATATATAAATTGAAGCTTCATTGAACTTCGCAGCATTTTCTGAAGAGGTTTTTCGGCTATTCTTTACTTAAGCCCGAGTGATCTGTCTTCTCTATGGGTTGTAAGAGGTTTTCTGCCACTTCTCTTCTTGGATAGAAAGCCCTTAAAGTGTTTTGGAAGGCATAGATTGAATATTTTATTTTGGTAGCAATTTCTACTCGTGATAACTCTTGACTATGGAGAAGTCAGATTTGTGCTCTTTGTGTTTTTGTAAGTTGATTAGTTTTAATGATATTACTTATTTAGAACATTATTATACAAACAATAGTCATAAATTAAAGCTGAAACGTAAGAAAAATTGGTTCAATTCTCATTTTAGAAAATATTTTTTTTACTCAATTGCTAAGTAATTCAAAGATATTAAGGAAAATAGACATTATTATCCTACATATGGATAATATGATCAATCCTAAATAGTTTTATTATAGATGTTAAAAATATAAATCTAAGAGGGGTACCCTATATAAGGTTGTTTTCTCCATTTTCATGCTATTCCTTGAAAATGAAGTTGCAAATATAGTTCGCAAGTGCTTGGACTCATCTTTTCATTTTCCTGTGGGTTAATTTTCATAATATATATATATATATATATATATATATATATATATATATATATATATATATATATATATATATATATATATATATATATATATAACCCCTGTTCCCTCGTTCTAAATGTGTAAAGGAAGCGTTTTGGGTCTCTTCATTTAAATGTTGGGTGAGAGAAGCCCCTTGGGCTGCTCCCCCTCGCCGAGCGGTGGCGAGGGGGGAGAAGGGATCCGTGATTCATTTCGGCGTGAATCGAGTCCCGTCATTTGCAGTGCGTCTTCATTTAATTGATTAGAAAAACCCGGGCGTCGTGGCTCGACGGCGCGTCAAAGTGCGGCACGTTTTAAACTCCTCACTTAAACGCACACCCGTGCACATGGAGTTGTCTTCGCGCGTATGCATACATGGACGTATAGTCTTTGGTTTCACTGATAGCTTCTTTCTCCACTCGTCTCTCTGTATCATGGCTTAGTAGTATCTTTTTCTAACTGACTCTTTTATTATTTGGATGGTAAATTCCCAGGTTCCTGCCAGACGAAAGGTTTGTCCCCCGCCAAGGGGGAGGGGGGGATGTCAAGTGCAACATGGGCAACCATGCTGCAGCTGACATATGTAAGATTGTTGCCCTACCTGCCCAATGCACGTAGTCAAGTAGCCTCCGAGCCCCAAATTTTCTGCGGGAATGCTCACGTTGGTTTTCGCTATAAATAACAAAAATATTATCTCAGCTTTTGTCGTCATGTCTGTTTCCGTTTTCCGCACACATAAATCTTACGACACACATAAACAAACATCGAGATGAACAACTTATCGTGGTTTGTACCCGTATACATTTGGTTCTTTGAGGCTTCGTGCCCTCGGCCATCCCCGAACTTAAAAAGGCAGTTCAAACAAACTATTAATCATCTTTTCATGACCCCTTCACGCATGCTTGTTCGTGGAAACTTTATATTCTATCACCCCTCCTTCCCTACCTGTCGTTCTCTATATTACGTTTATTTTATTTTGTCTTTTAGCGTGGAAGGGGCAAATAAGGTTGCTTAATAGCGTCTGCTTGAACTGAGTCTTTTTAAGTTTGCGGATGACCGAGTGGATAAGCTTTCGTCCACTGACCTCAGCAGAGTAGGAGGTTCAAAAACTCGCTCCCGACCAGACGATACTTTCTTTTCTTTTCCTTAATTTACACATTACTGTTTTGTTTTACTTTTCTTTTCTCCTCAGGTATTTTGCATTTTTCCACTAGACCGGCGCAGAATAGTTGGCATTTTCCACACATTTTTACTTGGTCCATTACCACATTAATATATATATATTTATTTAGTATTCTAATCATATAATTTAAATTATTAACTAGAATTTTCCGAAAAAGCAATCATAGTATACAAAAAATAGATGTGTCCTATATTTAGGACATCGAGCAAATGTAGGTGAAATTCTACACATTAATTTTTTTAACTGTCCTATTTAGGGGCCGATAGGACTTCCTTTTTAAACTTTTTTTCAAAAACTTTCTATCGTCAATGTCCCCGATGGTTGTTTTTATATAAAGAATAATTAAAAAGCCACATCAGAGAATATAGTCGGCATGACAGTGGTATTGTAATAGTATGGTCATGGTCACTGTTTTAAACCTTGAATTCTCAACCGTGGCCACGGAAGTCTCGACTAACTGTTACTAATTTAATAGCCTCATTGTATGTATGTGTGTTTCATGTCCATTAAATTAAAACAAAATTCACAAGGTGTTCGGACTATATTTAGCGATTTTTAATGTGTTTTTTTAACGAAAAATTTGATGCATCGGTGAAAAGTCAACGGCGTTGGATAACATACAGAGGTAAAATTCAGTTGAGAAAATGTTAGCTCACTTGGGCGACTGGAAGCCATCAGAATATTAGAAAAGATTTATCTGAATCATCATGATTCGCGCCGTGTATCAAAATGCCGACATCGTGACTGGTGTTCGCTGCTCCGTTGACATGGTAAAGATTGTAAGACGTGACATGGGCATCTTCAACGGAGACTACGAAGCCGTGGACGGCATAAAGGAACACAACAGCCGTTCTGACTGTGTCTGCACGTTGGAATTCATCCAACAACTGCAGGACAAAGTGGTGGAAGATCCGAGCAAAGGGAATCCGGACCATGGCAAAAGAGATGAGTATTAGAAGCACTACCAAGAAGGTGGACCTGAACGAAGACCTTCGCTACCACTCGTACAAGATGTGCAAGGGACAAATTATGACAGCCAAGGTCAAGGAGAACCGCTGGACGAAGGCAAAGAAGCTCCAGGATAAGCTGAAGCATCCCGTTGAGCCGGAGACAATCCGATTCTTTTCAAATGAGAATAATTTCTGTCAGGTCCAGTTGCACAACATCCAGAACAACAGATTGCGACGTTCCATGCGTCCTGAAGACCAAGTGCCCCAAAGTTGTGATGGTACGTCGGTGTTTCCCCGGTGAAGGTTGCTGCTGGAAGGCCATACCTCCGGAAAGAGTCAGATGTGGTTGTCGGAGAATTTATACTACTTCACCAGCCCCACTTTCTGGCCTCCTTGATCCTCCGATTGTAATCCTACGAATTATTATGTGTGGGCGCGGTTGAGAATTACAGCAGCCGCTCTGCCTGCAACCCCAACGCCGAGCTGGAGAGCAAGATCGAGGAGTTCGAAGATCTTCCCAAGGACACAGTGAAGAACGAATGCGCCAGGACGACATGTGGTCGTGTTATGTGATTTTATGGCAGAATTGTTTGTATAGAGTTGTGTTTTGTTCGTTGCATTCGTCTCTGCTTTAAATCTTCCTTGGACAATCGTGGATTTTGGTGTTTTTAAGGTTGAAAAACACATCTGTGGCCGCCGATGTAGCCATGAGTGTGTTTCACGCTGTTATCTCGCTCGATTAAAATATTAGGGTTACAATATGTGGCTAGTATAATATTCATGTGTTTCGTTTTAATTTAAAGACATGATGCACACCTAACCTAAATACAATAAGACTATTTAATTAGTAACACTTGGTCGGGACTTCCATGACCACAGAAGAGAATTCCAGCCTCACATGTAAGGCATTTCTTGGAAACGGCGACCATACTACGATTATAACACGACCAAAATCGACAATATTCTTTAAAAATACTTCTAAAATCTACTTCCATGAGGAAAAGTACAGATTAAAAGAAAGAGTATCGATGTGATGGCTGAGCTCTCTTTGCTGGGGAGAGGGTAATTTGGGCTTGGTGTGTCAGTCATTGCAGGAGGGAGAAGAAGGACAGCAATATGGGGGGAGGGGGATCTCATTGGGTGACATATTCCAAATTTTCCGGAAAACCCTCTTTGCTGTTTTGCATTTTTATTTCCTCAATTCGTTCTTTTCTTTCTTCTTTCTACATTTGGCAGAGGTACGTTGGTGTCATGAGTTGGGATTTTGACTACGAGTCTTCATTCGCCTCAGTTGAGCCAAATTATAATATGAATGTCATTACTGAGGTTTCTCAAGGCGGAATCTTGGCGCCTCTTCTTATTTGCATTTCTGCTCTTTGTTTTTTTGCCTTTATTCAAGTATTTGCCTACCTCACGACTTGAATCGGGGGAGGGGGAGTAGAATCTAAGCTGTGTGTACGTACGTTCGAAAATATATATTTTTTTTACTTACTCATTTGTCGTGGATTTCAAATGTACCGAATTCAATTCCACACACCTAAGGTAACTAATTCTCTTCCATTCACTAAATACTATTTATATAGTCCGGGTTTTTTTTTTATTCCTTTTACACCTTCCTTTCTCCTCTTATAACTAGGGTTTTTTTTCTAGTACAAAGGCCCTCTAAACCCCAGCATATGGATTCATAAAGGGGTGAAAAAAAAAGATCAAAAGAAATATAAATCTAGAAATAAAGGATTAGAACATCGAGGCCCCTAAAGGGAGGGGGGGGGGCATACTTTATATCATTGAATTATAAATCACTACTAACTTACTGAATCGGTGGTACCTTATTTTTCTATGGGTAATGCAACAACAAGTGCAACCCCCCCCCCCCATCCTATAGCGGTCTTCCTTAAAAGTTTTGAGGGATTTAGATTCTATCCATTAAATGTCCATTAAATTGTCAATTAAATTAATGTTCTACACTTTACCCGACAAAATCATTTCACCAAAAATTGTTGACTTATTTCTTTATAATAAAATTAAGCTGAGATGCTCAGGGGAGGCGACAGCCAAGAGTAAAATGATGCCGGGGATATCCGGGTTAAGCCATGGCGAAACCCTTAAATATAGGATGTCTCTACTCTTTTTCAATGGTTGATGGTATCATACATAACACCAATAGTTCCTCCTGAGCAGTTTGACATTGTTGTTCCTCTTACTTAAAGACGTCCTCTCCACGATTCCTGAGAGGAACCATTCGACCTCCCGAACATTATGATAACTTTATACTCAGCTGACTCTACTGAATTCATGTGCAAGCGTTGAAATGGTTATAGGTTTCATGAAAAGGGGGACGCTGGGGTTCCATAAAGGTGGAAGAGGAACCATAAGTTAGGGAATTTGGATTGTAGAAATAGATGAGCACCCTTCGAATCCCACCATTTCATTACTTTCAAATGACGAGGATTAATGTAAAATTCCGACTGGGAAGAACACGCGCGTTCATTGTCTATTGCTGCCTGCGTCTTCCTCTACAGGTAGCGTATTCAAGAACCATTTAACTTCAATTCAATTAAAGGGATGCCAATTATATATTTCGATAGCAAATTTATGTAATTTGATCATGTTTCAGTGGCCGCAAATAAAGGCACTGTTCGCATCTTCGAATCCAGCGCAAATAACATTCAATATCTTATAAATCGGATCATCAATCATTGTCGTTCAACTGATATTTTTGTTGGTTGCTTTACTCAAAAGCCCCCCCCCCCTCCCTAGAAAAAGGTATCCGGTATAGAATGAGCAACCATGCTCAAGCTTCCATCTTGAGGATTACATGCCCTTCGAACCCCAACGCACACAGTCGCTTGCCCGCCAAGCCCCAATGCCTGCATGAGGATCTGCGGCTATCTTCCATACAATTCCCCTCCATCTACCTTTAACGCTTTCTTGACATATCTCTCCTTACAAAATTTAAGTGAAGATGCCCTCACTGGTTTTTGCTTTATATATAAAAAAAGATCAAAAGCAGCCCAAGGATCGTCAATTGCGACGGAAAGGTTGTTTTCAATTACGTGCATCGATAATTTACATAAAATTGTCCTTTAAAACTAGACTTTCTTACTCTTTGATCATACCCTAATTAAGATCGATTTTTAATAATGATAATAATTATAAGTATATGCACTAAATACTAATGTACTAACTATGTAATAAATATGTACCTAATAATAATGTACTAAATATGTAATAAATATTTACTAAATATGTACTGAATAATAATGTACTACTAATAATATATGTACTAAATCTCCACATAATCAGTATGTCCCTTGTTACCAATAAAGTGTTTATAGTTATTGAGAAGAGAGAATAAAAGAGGGCGAGATTGGTTTATCGGATAGTCACTCGCTTGGCGTGGCTGTGGAGCGTCCCGCAGTCGTGTCCGATGGAGTGGATAGGGGGTTACTCATTGCTATAGCAACCGAATACCTTGGTTGGGTACATTGCTGTTTAACTCACAATAGAAACTGTTAGGGTGATTGAACCATTATGTGACGTGGGTCAGTAGCTTTGACTCCTCGTTTGATCTCGTTAAAATCTGTTTAGAAGCGATTGAAAGCATTTTAGGTCGCTGGTAGCTACCCTCTTCAACCAGTGACAGGAATCTACGTCTTCTCGTACCTTAAAATCGCACTTTTGAAAGCCTCGATCTACTAGTTATTGTCACCTAGTAAACTATACTGTAGGGGAGTAAGCCGATAACATAACTAATTTTACGTTTTTATAATGTTTCGTTTAATTTATTTTGTCGTCTTGTAGCTTCAATGTTTATTTATCATTTATATATTTGATAATTATGTTCGATGCAGCCATTTTGGATTTTATGTGTCCTATCCACTGGAGATTAGCCCAGTTTAAATTTAAGAATTTAAAGAATTTGAACCTTTTACAAGTAATATTTAGTAAATCTTTTCTCAAATGTACATGATGCTGCGAAAGTCTTGTCTCCCCCTACCGAAAAGTAATAAGAACAATAGAGGAACAATATAATAATATCAAACACATGTACTGGTTTTAGTGTATTCACTTTCATTGAGGTCTGTATGAACACCATCATTTTCGTGGCACAAAATGATGCGGGGTCCAAATCCTATTCACAGGGTGTGACGAGACTTTCGGTCATCTGAAATATAAAATTAAAACAATATTTGCAGGGGAAGACAAGACTTTCGGACCACCCTTTATGTTTTATGAAAAAGTAAGTTTTAATGATGTTATATAATTTTCTCACAGCGAAAAAAATTAAAAGCGTATTTAATAATTGCATGCCAGGAAGCAAATTATAATTTTGAAAATAATTTAGAAAAATCAGCACTTTGACCACCACCTAAATGACTCTATATTCTATGCATTCACTTTTTCCACGAAGAGATGCACTTTTAAATTTCATTTAATGTAATATCTGTCCATGTTCTGCTGATATTTTCCTTAAATTTATTTTTGCTTTTTTTATATACCTTAATCTAT
This sequence comes from Ceratothoa steindachneri, assembly GCA_963969495.1. Classification (NCBI taxonomy): domain Eukaryota; kingdom Metazoa; phylum Arthropoda; class Malacostraca; order Isopoda; family Cymothoidae; genus Ceratothoa; species Ceratothoa steindachneri. The sequence continues at coordinate 25,275,400 of OZ018320.1, read as the reverse complement.
ATCTCCTTCTTCCAAGCCTCGTTTGCTGAGACCTAGAAACATACCATCTGATAATAATATCAGCAATGAATGGTTCTCTCACAACTTTCTGAAATCAAACCACAACAAAACTGAGGTATTATTGTGAAGTGTTAGATTTCCGAGAATAAGATAGAAGTAAATTTGACACGTTTTTGATATAGTAAATTTATTCTTTTAGGGAGAATTTTGTAACAGAAAAATCAAATAATTTTAATAATAATTTCTTTTAGAAATATTTTTTAGAGGAAGGGTTGCTAAATCGAAGATGTGAACTCCAACAGAGTTCACATTCAATCTATTTTACATGTTCTTAGAAATATATATCACAATCTTAAAAGACCAAAGAATATTAGCTAAAATAGTAGCAGAAATAATATAAACATTTTATTTAAAAAAAATTGTGCCTCTATTTTCTTCTTGTATCTCTGTATTAAGACTTGGTAAATAATAAATGGACTTACTCGATTTATACTCAACCTAACACTACAATTTGAATTTACAGTGTAGATGTGGCATTGATGTGAAATGTATTTATACTCAATAGAGGGGAGAAAAATGAATTATAACGGTCATGGAAGTCATTCCCATTTAACTAAAGGAAAGACAAGGCTGGTATATGTCTGTGTGAGTGAATGAAGATTCATCTTTATTGAAAAAAGGACGAACAGATGCGCAGAATAGGTTTAGTGAGAGACGTGTGTATGAGAGCGACCATGGTGTGACAGAGGAGAGCGATTGTGGAGGTTGAAGTGGCCTGTTTTATTGAAGGGATCCGTAAAAGAGGGGGGAGGTTCGAAGCGCGGATTTAGGTTTCGCAGGCGGGGAAAGGGATATAGGAGTGTAGTTGTGAGAGAGAATCAGGGGACTCTTTAGCTAAGGCTCTCTTAGGGCAGGGGCCCTAAAACCGACTTTACTAAGGGACAAATGAATAGTGGAAGATAAAAAGGGAGACATAGTTACATAAGGGGACGAATAACGATATAAAATGAGAGAAAATACAGAAAAGGAAATAAGTGAATTGATTATCTTATACAAATGTTCAAAAGAAAAGTGGCATGGCTTAAACAGTGGTTATAGTTGGAAGCAAAAGAATATGTAACTATTCAATGAACAAAATAGATCGGGATATTTCCACATATATCTGTCAGTCCAAACCATTGGGTCAAACAGAATGAAAAGCGAAGTTGGCGTAGTGGAGTTCCAAGGTGAAATAGTCGAACATCAACACCTCCTAAATGTTTATTAGTCAGCTGTGGCCTGTATAAAGACACACGCATGCGTACAAATGGAAATTTCACCTGAAAGAATTGATAGCGCGAAGTGAACGAGAATGAAGATGGCTCGCGCTCGGATCACTGACACTTAAGTTGCCGCTTCGTTAATTAGGGCGAGTACAGAATTGCTACAAAGTTTAAAATTAATATCTTGTTTTGTCAAAACGAATTTGGTGGTAAATAAAAGAGGTTCAGGGCAAAAGGCCGCCGTCAATTTGATGTAGACAGTTAGTTGACTAAGGCTAGGTAGTTACTATAATATAACCTGACCTAACTTAACCTATTTTAATGGAAAGGAAAAAATAAAAGTATAAAATCTGGTCAATTAGTTACGGCGAGTTGGTGGTTGTCAGTTGTCGGTCACTAAGTTAAAGGTCTTGTCGTGCAGAATTAAAACTAGAAGACATAACTATTATGTTGTTTCAGATGACGTATGTTTTTATACATCACGAAGGAAATCACATAATGAATGCTATTGCATCATTTTCAGATTCAATGCAATTAGAGTGAAACTGAATGTTTTTCTTCTCCTCAACAATGATATCTACCCAAGAAAATAAAGTAATTTACAAGTATGAATTTAAATTGCGACATACTGCTGTTCAGGCTTCTAATGACATCAACCAAGCATTTGGGATGGCACCACTACACTGAGAACTGCTCAGAGTTAGTTCAATAAGTTTAGATCTCAAGGCGTGTTGAAGTCTGTTAATCGCATGTTATGGGATTTAATAGAGATCGATTTTGGAAGAATTGTGAGCACTGGTGAAAAATAGATGTTATGTACATTATACCATAGCAGTAAGGAGTCTGGTGAATAACCAGACAAAAATGAAAAAAAAACAAATCTCATGACAAAAATTTTGTTTCACCCCTAAGGTTTATAGTTACAGTTTGGGTGAGAAGTGGTATCATTAATTTTTCATTCTTGGAAGCAGATGAAACCAATAACAGTCCCCATTGTATTGTTTACAGATTGCTGAGATACATTCAAGATTGCTTATCAAACACCAACATTGGTCAATAGACGGGTTAATACTTCTTCATAACACTCAGTACTTACACTTCTTAGCTGTTCGTGTGCTAACTTAGAGAATTAGGATATGAAGTTTTGTATCCTCTTCTACATTCACCTGTACCATCAATTCTAGTACTTTGAACTATTCTCAATAAAATGGTATAGAATATGGAAGATATAATCCGTGTTTTTTACGGAATTTGTGATCAAGAGATCTTAAAGAATTTTTAAAAATCCGATAGTGATTCAAATGGATCATATTTAGATTAAGTATTTATAGGTTTTTTGCCATGTTTATTTTACTTTTCAAAAACATCTCAAGTGAAATAACCCAATCAAAAGAAAATAAATGAATAGAAGGGAATAGAATAGTGTAAATGACTCTCGAATGATTAAAATTGCTACAAAAACTTTATTGACTAGAATTTCTGGGAGGCTGCATAAAAACTAACTAAAAAACAAAACAAATAAAAACTTAAAAATAGCCAATTACTTTTATTTTGTAAACAATATCTGAGACGATTCTTGTAGATATCATACGCTGTAAAATCTCGTGGTTCGGATTCCACGTTAATCATATGTCCCCTAAAATAAATAAAAGACATCTTAAATGAGTGCAGGTCTGAGAAGGGGGTAGGGGGGGGGGTGAAACCGATACTAATTTCTTTTTCCAACCTTTATATAGTTACAAATCAACCTACCTGTATTCATTTGAAACTTTATCTTGGAGTTTCCTTAATCATATCTGTAGAACGGAGAAACGGAAAAAGCGTGATTTGGTGCATTTTACTTGACATAATCGATTTGTTTTCAAGAAATCCATTAAACATATTAAATTTCTTCGTGAACATGGGTTTTCTTTCTCAGAATACAGCAATACCACCATAAAAAAAACTCCTTAGTGGAGATTAAAAAAATCGCAAACCCAATTATAGCCTCACAAGAAGAACGAATCAAAATTACTCAGGTTAAGAATAGCGAATCAAAGGATTTGCTATTTTCACGATCCCAATAAAGTTCATCATCGTAGACAACGAATTGCGCGAGAGTATTTACACGAAATGTTTCGCCCTAATTAAAAGGTTGAAGAAACAAAATTACATGGATATCAAGAAATTTAAATCTTTATATTTTAAAGTTTTAGTTAATTTTCTCACCAATTCTAAAGCCAAATCAAGCCAAATTACGACCTTCATGATCTCAAATCCCCCCCCCCCCCAAATCGGACTCATCGCTTCATTTGCCCCGAAAATCTCCAACCATGGTACCTACCAGCTTTTATTGAGGGATTTATCGTACGTGCGCGTAGGTCATGGGAAGCGGAAAGCCTACTCTCGAGATACGCCGATTATACCCATTTGAAATGCGGGTTCTCCACTTTTACGCAACTACAAAGTTGTTTTAAAGCGATACTTGGCCGTATCCACTTCAACGACTCTTCGTCTTCAGCGTTTATCAAGTGGCGCGTAAGAACAAACTCAAGCGTGAATACATCGTTCTCTTATTTCATGACGCTTTAATCAAACGTCGAGTTTTAAGCACAAGTGCCGTAAAGCTCGGTAAAAATCACCTGATTTTCGACGTAAGCGTTCGTATTTCGATCGGATTTTGCGCTAGAGTTGATCGCCATTATTCAAGACCTGTTTGCCTTCGCCACGTGTGAGTGGGCAACCGTTTTCTCATGCAACGCGAACTGAACGTTGAATTTTAATTAGGATCCTGTTTATGGCACGAATAACTGTTATATTTAATTTTTAATTAATATTTTCAATGGAGTTCTGTACTTCAGGGGGAGGGGGACGCTTGGAGGATCCTTCTGGTTATTCATTAGGCTACTTGCCTTATTTTTTATCATTATTCATTTTCATCCTCGAATGCCTCTGCTCTCATACATTCTTAGTTTCCGCCTTTCTTTTCCTTTTTAGCGAACAGTAAGAGGGGAGGGCATGTGTTTTATGGGCAACCATTTAGCAGCTTACATCTGTAAGGATGTGTGCCCCCTGACCTCAATACTCGCGAATGCATTTGCTACTATATATTTTCACACATTTTCACTTCTTCCACTTCATCCTTTCTAAATCTTACAAACATGCTGCAACTGACATCTGCAGGATTGTGTACCCTTCCAGCCCCACCGCCTACAGATCTTACATACTTTCTGCAAAGCGATTCCCTCGTTGGTTGTCGCTTTAAATTACCCCACCTTTAATAGGCCCCTTAACCTAAAAGTCTTTGTTAACGCAGCTCTTGCCCAATCCCTCCCAATGAAAACGAAAAGGGAAATGATAGCGGTGTTGTGTTTGGCTATATGCATTATGATGCGTAAGGGCTACTTCCCCCTGCCAGGGTGAGTATCAGCGTATCCACCCAATGGGAGGGGGTCAGGTCATGACACCATTGAAAGTTTTGTCTCGGCGTTCGCTGGGATCGATCCCACGCCTTGACGTTAGAAATCCAACGCCGTTTCCTTGCTATGGGGAATCGCCACCCTTTTCTATATTGCTCTTGCTATGGGGTATCGCCCCATTCTTTATATTCCTTGCTATGGGGAGTCTCCCCCTTCTCTATATTGCTCTTGCTATGGGGTGTCACCCCCTTCTTTATATTCCTTGCTATGGGGAATCTCCCTCCTTTAATAAGTTTGTGTCTAATCCCAAGGAAACCACCCCAATCCCTGACCCCCCCCCGTCCAATCCCCCAATCTATCCCTAGAAGAAAGGACACAAGGTAGAAACCCTAAACTGGACTCTTTTAGACATAAAGAAACCCGGAAGACGCCCTCGTATCAGGTGGGAGGATGAAATCCCCTCATTGGATTAATGTGGCAGACTCCATGTACGGAAGAGATCCTTGGAATGCTTTGGGAGATTGCCCAATAACCGTGAAAATATTTTAAATAAATCCGATAATGGTGGGGAATCGAACCCGCCCTATCGAGCTTTCCTTGTTTCTCTGGTTGTGCTCTAACCACTCAGCTACCCCCATCCCCACCACACCCTAAATAGTATCTAAACCGAATGAGAGCCTAATATGAATTTGAGAAATATAAAAATAATAAACGAGATAATAATCCAAAGAGGGAAAGATATTGACTTTTTATCGCGATAAAATAATTATTTTAGCTCTATTTTAAAGAATAATTTGGGTGGCTCCAAAAATATTACTAATTTAGGTCAAAATTTAGGTCAAGTCGTTCAAAATTGACATTAGTATATACATTCTTACAAATGGAGATTTATTTTTCATAAATTAAAAGTATAGGAAATGGGTTAGTTTTAAGGAAATTTTGTTTATAGCCCCCTTTTCGTCCTCATGTTAAGGGGTCGTTGCTCTCACAAACGTATCATAATTCTAAGCGAGAATTAACCCAAGACGTCTAGGGAGATTTTAGCCCAAAGGGAAGATACAACCCAATTTCCTGTTTTCATTAGATGAGAAAAGGTGTGACCAGTTTCCTTTACTTTATTGGGCGCAAGAAAGTCCTTAGAACATTATCTTTTGCATCCACCAATCAAAGACAAGGAAAATGGACTCTATTTTTTCAACCAATCACGGGAATCGCTTTAAAGACTAAAATTGAGATCTCAATTAGGGAAATATTTTTGAATTGTTATATATGTTTTCTATTTTATATTAGTTTTCTTGTTTTTTATTTAATACTTATGTATTAATTTGTTTTATATCTTAATATTCTATTGATAATATCGCAATTTTAGAAAAAATTTAGCGAAATGGTGAATAAAATGTGAAATCTTTATTATAGGCATAGTTGGCAACTTAAAAAAGAGGCGGAGCTTGCTTGAATTGTGGCAACTATCTGTGGCTATATCTTAAAGTTTGGTTCTCAGCTTAGACTGGGAACGAAAATTGTGCCTTTAGTACGAAGTATCTCCTTTTTATATATTTTAAAGGTCGTCTAATAACTTTTAAATACACACGACTTATTTTTTTAGGCTGAAGCATCAATTTTCACCCGCAATTATATTATACACATATATACAGCCATACATAGTCCTTCGGAGGAGTAAATTGAAAAAAGGGATGAAGTTCTTCCCAATAGCTTGAGGAATAGCGGAAGAAAAATGTATCTAAAGTGACAACACAGATTCTGTCAGTGACTGCAATGTGAAGGCGAATAAAAAATGTATACAAAACTTAAAGTCCATCGTAAAAACTCACTTTATCTTTGGTTGAATCTTTAATTGCTCTCCTAACGACAGATAGTTCGTATGTGTACGGCATTTTCGTATTTTTATTTTTATTGTTTGTGATTTAAATTTATCAACTTTGGTTTTAGCATTCATACACGTTCTTATTCATTTGTTGTTGTTGTTTTTTTTTCTACCCATATTTGTCTATTCTTGGATGTTCTTCAATATCTGAGGTCATAGACATGTTAGTCCAATTCGACTTAACTTTGTTTTGAATCAGTTGTATGCAGGGAGTCATTCAGATTCGAAAAGTCGAGTGCTCCTCCTAACCTGTACAAGTTTGACATCGCCCAATAATAGAGGTATTACAAGCTTTCCGATCGCCCAATGACAGAAGTATTACAAGCGTATCGATCGGTCAATAACGGAGACATTACATGGCTTAAAAACGGAGATATTATAAACTTACTGATTGTCTAATAATGAAAATATTATAAGCTTATCAATCTCCCAATAACGGAAATATTACAAGCTCGCCGATCGGCCAATAACGGAGTATTTCAAGTGTAACGATCGATCGACCAATAACGAGATGGTACGAGCTTATCGCCCCCCAATAACGGAGATATAACAAACAAGCTTATTGATCGCCCAATAACGGAGATATTACAAGCTTATCGATCGCCTAATAACGGAGATGTTACAAGCTTACCAATCACCCAATATCGGACATATTACAAACTTATCGATCGCCTAATGACGGATATATTACAAGCTTATCCACTGCCCAATAACAGAGATATCAAAAGGTTACCCATCACCCAATAACTGAGATATTGTAAGAATATCGATCGCCCAATAACCCATATATTGTAAGCTTATCGATTGCCCAATAACGGAGATATTACAAGCTTATTGACCACCCAATAACGGAGATGTTACAAGCTTATTGATCGCCCAACAACGGAGATATTACAAGCTTACATATCTCCCAATAATGGAGATATTACAAGCTTACCACCGGGCAAAAGTGAAATTATGCAAGCTTACCGATCTTCCAATAACGGAGATAATAAGAGCTTAGTCCTATCGATCGCCAAACACCAGGGATATGGCAAGCTTACCGCTTGCTCAACAACTGAGAAATTAAAAGCTCACCGATCGCCCAATAACAAAGATATTGCAAGCTTAATGATCTCCCAATAGCGGAGATATTGCAAGCTTACCGATTGCCCAATAATGGGTATATTACAAGCTTACCTATCGCCCAATAAAGGAGATATTACAAGCGAACCGATCGGCCAATAACGGAAACGTTACAAACTTACCAATCACCAAATAACGGAAATATTACAAGCTCATCAATCGTCTAATGAGGGATATATTACAAGCTTATTTACTGCCAAATAACAGAGATATCACAAGGTTACAGATCGCCCAATAATGGAGATATTGCATGCTTATCCATTGCTCAATAACAAAGATATTGCAAGCTTATTGACAGGGCAATAACGAAGCTATTACAAGCTTACCGATCTCACAATAATGGTCACATTACGAGCTTACCGACGCCCAACACCGAAGATATTACAAGCTTACCAATCGCCTAATAACGGAGAGAGTACAAGCTTACGGATTGCCTAATAACAAAGATATTACGAGCTTACGGATTACGCAATAAGGGAGATGTCACACACCTCGGATTGACCAATAACTTAAATGTCAAAAGTGTATAGATTCCCAATAAAGGAGATGTCACAACCTTACGAATTGTCCAATAACGAAGAGATTACATATCGCTTAATAATGGAAATATTACAAGCTTACCGATAGCTTAATTACTGAGATATTACAAGCTCACCGATTGCCTAATAACAGAGATATTACAAGGGTACCGATGGGCCAATAACGGAGATGTTACAAGCTTACCAATCACCCAATAACGGAAATATTACAAGCTTATCAATCGCCTAATGACGGAGATATTGCAAGCTTATTCCCCACCCAATAACGGAGATATAAAATTTTACTGATCGCCCAATAACGGATATATTGTAAGCTTATCGATTGCCCAATAACGGTGATATACAAGCTAATTGACGCACCAATAACGGAAATGTTACAAGTTTTTCGATGACACAACAACGGAGATATTACAAGCTTACCGATCTCCCAATTATAGAGACATTACAAGCTTACCGATCCCTTAATATGAAATATTGAAAGCTTACCAATCTCCTAATAATGGAGATATTACAAGCTTGCCGATCGCTTGATAAATAAATATTGCAAGCTGACCGATCGCCCAATAACGGAGGTATTAGAAGCTTACCGATGGCCTCACATCGGAGATATTACAAGCTTACTGATCGCCCAACAAGGGTAATATTACAAGCTTACTGATCACCCAACAAGGGAGATATTACAAGCTTACTGATCACCCAATAATATAGAGATTGCAAGTTTACTGATATCCCAATAACGGAGATATTTCAAGATTACAGATCGCCCAATAACAGAGATATTGCAAGCTTACCGATCGCCCAATAACGGAGATATTACCAACTTACTGACAGCCCAATGATGGGTATTACAAACTGACCGATAACCCAATAACGGAAATATAGCAAGCTTACTGATCTTGCAAAAAGGAGATATTACAAGCTTACTGATCTTCCATAACCGAGATATAGTAAACTTACAGATCGCCCCAAACGGAGATATTGTAAGCTTATCGATCGCCAAATAGCGGAGATATTACAAGCTTATTGACCGCTCAATAACCGACATATTGCAAGCGTACGGATCGGCCGATAACGGAAATGTCACAAGCTTTTCTATCTCCCAATAATGGAGATATTACAAGCTTACCGATCCCCCAATAAGGAGATATTGCAAGCTTACCGATCTCTCAATGACGTTGATAATTAATAGAAGCTTACCGATCGCCCAACACCGGTGATATTACAAGCTTACCGATCGCCCCCAAAGTGAGATATTACATCTTACAGATCACCCAATAACGGAAATATTGCAAGCTTACTGATCTACCAATAACGGAGACATTACAATCTTACCAATCACCCAGTAATGGAGATATTACAAATTTACTGATAGCCCATTAGCGGAGAAAAACCAAGCTTACCGATCTTTCAATGACGGAGATATTACAAGCTTACTGATCTTCAAATAACGGAGATATTACAAGCTCACTAATCGCTCAATAACGGAGATATAGCAAGCTTACCGATCTCCCAATAACTGAGATATTGCAAGCTTACTGATCTCCAATAACGGAGATATTACAAGCTTACCGATCTCCCAATAACGGATATATTACCAAATTACCCATCGCCCAATAACGGAGATATTGCAAGCTTACGAATTGCCCAATAACCTCTGTCCCATGAAATTTGGGTATGTTGCAGGGATGGGAGGCATTTTGAAGATTCTTCACTTCTTGTATTTTTATTTACACATTTATCAATCTGTCCTATTTCTCCATTTAACTTGTTTTCGTTACTTTCTAAACAAGCTCATTTTCACCTTTCTTGGTTAGTGTCTAATTTTGTAGGCTAGTCGCCAACATGCTTTCATTCACTAATCCATGGCTAGGGCCGGGAGAGAGAGAGTTGGCGTCATCCCATCCCTCTTGGCGTCGGTTGAGGGTTTTTTAACATTTCTACCCCCATCTTTTATCATGACTACCCCCCGCAAGGGGGAAGGTGTAGCAATGGAAACCATGCTGCAGCTGACATATATAAGATTGAATGCCCTCCCTTCCCCAAAAGAAAACAGATGCGTTTCCTGATGGCACTAATCCCTTCAGGTAGATCTGCAGCTAGAAATCTTGCACGCATTTTCACTTCCAGGCGGTTGTTTAATAAAAGTAAAAGCGCTTGGATTTTTTCTTCTTTTTCTTACAGGCAATTTACATTCCATGCAGACAAGCAGTGACATCTGAGGACGGAGCTGTAGGGGTGAGTGGCAGAGAGAAAGAGAGACTATGAATGCACTACACATGGGTCACATCACACTTCACATTCTGACAATAAATAGAGTTTTACTGTACAACGTATAAAACACGGCAAATTACTTCTATATATTTATGTAAACATGTGTGCAGGCATATTTGCACTTCTAGTATATAGTAACCAACGCCTAAGGTGTGTCCGTCATTATTTACCTACTAGATTTGCTGGCATAGAGGTGTGTAAAATAAAATAAAAACAAACCTTGCACTCGTTTCGAGCCATTTTATCTCTTTTTAGTAGACCTAATGTCTAACGTGTCCTCCGAACCACGGATATCAACGGCGTATAACAACTACATGATGGCCCGAGTAGAGGTTCCATCCTGTGATTAACCCCACACCGTGTAGCTTAACTTCCCTGTAATGCGCAGTGGTGTTTCCACTCGGCTAAGCCGTAGCGCTTGTACATGACAGGGGGTTTGTATCCAATAGGTGCGCGTAGTGGTGCGTCCTCATGTGTGAAGTATCGATTGTTTCGCGAGCGGGTGAATGGCCGTGGTGGCCTCTCTCGCGTCCTCTGGCCCTCCCTCAGACCCCGACTCATTTGCCCATGAGTAACTGAAAATCAATTTTATTGCTCGCAACAGCTTGCGGGACCCGCGTCCCTTCACACTTCACCTCCATTTCCCCTGCGGACTCCCTACGGCCCCATATCCCTTGAATTTAAAGCAAAAACCAACGATGGCGTATCCCTAAGTATGTTTGTAAGGAGAGATCAGTAATGAAAGTAAAAATATGTGTGTGTGGGGGAGGGGGGGTATACAGACGCAAATCGTCCTGCAAGGCATTGGGGCCGGGAGGGTAAAATGCGGAGCCTATGCAATGTGATAGTACTATTTACCGGTGTTGGTCGAATGTACAAATGACTGGCTTATTGTTATGGTTAATTTTGCAGTCTATCTTCTATTTTTTGGTTGAATTTGCGGTCTATCCTCTATTTTTCTGGCTAACTTTGCGGTTTTTCCTCTTTTTTGTAGCTGATTTCGCGGTTTATCCTCTATTTTTATGGTCAATTTTGCAGTATACCCTCTATATGGTTTGTTAACTTTGCTATCTACCGTCTACTTTTCTGGTTAACTTTGTAGGATACCATCTGGTTTTCTTATTAATTTGGCGTTCTGTACCATCTAGTTCTAGTTAACTGAGGTTCACCTTTTAGTTTTTAGTTAATTACGGGTTAGGCTACGCTATGAGAAATAAAATAAAAAATTAAACATACCAAACAAAACTTAACCTAACGTAACCTAAGCCTAATTCTAACCGAACCTCACCTGGAAAGTAGACGGTCGACCTCAAACCTCACGGTACACTACATAGTTAACCAGTTCCCTCTTCATCACACTCCTCTGTTTTGGGGTCAATCCTAGACAACAACTCCCGAGAACCTCATTTCTAATTAATGGCCTCCAAGAAATTTCAATCCTAGAAGATGATCCCCCTCCCCCCAAAACACCAAAATATCAATCATAGTTGATGGCCCCCAAGAAACTTATTGGTGAAAAAAATACACACACAAATTAAACAAACCCAATTAAACTAATAAAAAAGTAAAATACTAATCCAAGATGTAAAATTCCCTCAACCCGAATCGATCCTGCCACATAGGTTAGGTTAGGTCAGGTTAGGTTAGGCTAGATTAGGTTAGATTAGATTAAGTTAGGTTAGGTCAGGTCAGGTTAGGTTAAGTTAGATTAAGTTAGGTTATTTGAACCTAACCTAACCTTATCTAACCCATATTATCTTAACAAAATTAAATCCTAAGTATCATTTTAACTTTATCATTTTATCTTAATCTTATTATCACTTATTCAAAAAATTCAAAAGATCATTCCTATATACTGACCTCCAAAAGGTCTCACTCCTAGATAATGACCCCTCCTGACATAGGCTGGGGGTCGTTGTCTAGGATCGATCCATGTTTTCTGCCTCTGCCATCTTTCTATTAGAGCCCCTGCACGGGCGTTTTCTCTTCACTAACCTTTGTGGAAAGCCGCACTAGAAGGTAAATTAGATTGTTTGGGTGGAGTTAGAACACCTATTTGGTTATTTCAGCCCTACCCTCACCGCTATGCCCTCTTTTCCAACAGAGCTCACGCCGGGAATTGAGCCCCCTTCCCACACTCCAGCCCCCTCGTGTGATAAACACTTATCATTATACAACGCGGTTGAGAGGTGATAAATGACTCCTATTCTGGCTTCCTATTTCCCTCCTGTCCTCTGAGGAGATTTGTCGTTGGAGGTTTTCGACGAATGATGTTTCCTCCGAGGAATTTTTTGAGCAGCGATATTCCCTCAATGTTTTTTTTTTTAAGCGATTCCGACAGAGTAGGCTTTTAAAGAATTATATTCTTCCAAAAAAGTTTTTAATGTGATATTCCTCTAAGGTGGTTCTTAAGAAACGAATCCTCCCAGGTTTTTGAGAGGCGATTGCTCCAAGAAACGTTCAATTTACTGTCACTGCCAAATTTGCATCTTTGCGGCCAATTTATTGAAATATTTAAAATAATAATCGTTTATAAATCTAAATTATGACCGATATTTGAGCTAAATAAGAGAGTGGCAGCGAGAAATAACGGTTTCATCAAATCACTTCCTGTTTGCATACATCATAACACAGTCGTAGGTGTTTAGGAAAATTAGTTTGTAAATAAGGACGAAAGTGCTCGGAATTGGGTATCCTTTTACTCGAGTAAAGTAAACTGCAATGTACGAAGTGATGGTATGAAATTACTATAGCAACGAGTATCTCCCTTCACACTGGATGGGGCACGACTGGGCTACGATCCCCATCCAACCCAAAAGACTAATCTAATACCCCTGAAAAGAATTGTATCACTTGGGTATTTTAACATTCACTTTTGCCGTGCTACAGTTCTTTGTAGGGCTGTAGATTGGCCTATGAGCTACAGTCTCTCGGTTGACGTAGATCAAGAGTGGCCCCTAGGTGTGCCCGAGGCCGTGTGATGGTGGCTACCCATTGCTATAGCAACCATTTTCCTTGGTTCTGCCTGCATTCGCCCAGAACCAGAGGTTCGTAAAATAGCAGAAGAGGGTAATGATTTGAGGGCAGTGAGGGCACTCGTGTGGTCTTATTTCATGCACACTAACACATGCAATGCCGACACGTCAACACTTCCACATACACATAATATAATGGAAGCCATTTTGTTATCCATTTTTGCACCTAACCACATACAAAAGCGCAGATGCGAATACCAACTCACTCCTATTCCCACAATTAAACTTAAACTCTTGTCTCTTTTCACACATGTATTCTTATTGTCATAATCATGCTTACGATTTCAATCTTACATTTCACCTCTCACTTTTATTCTCTCTTTCTCTATATCTTTCTCTCTATCTAGGTCTCTCTTTCTATATTTTTTCTTTCTAACTTTTTCTCTTTATATTTCTCTCTCCGTCTCTCTTCTTTCTCTCTTTCTCTTTTTCAGTCTCCTCTCCCTCTCCCCTCCCCCCTCTCTTTCTTTCTCTGTTTCTTTTTCTCCCTTTCTCTCTCTCTCTCTAAGTTTCTCTTTTCTCTATCTCATTCTCCTCTTCCTTTCTTTTTTCTCTCTCTCTCAGTCTCTCTTTTTCGTTCCTTTTCTCTATCTCATTCTCATCTTCCTTTCTTTTTTCTCTCTCTCTCAGTCTCTCTTTTTCGTTCCTTTTCTCTCTCTCTCTCTTTAGTTTTACTCGCTCTCTCTACTTGAACATCCTTAAGCCAGTGCGCCATCATCTTGTCCCACTGAAGACCGCAATGGGGTCCTAAATGACCCATACCTCGGAATGTACAAGGACTACATCTTATCGGTATTCACAGACGCGTGGGCAGCCGAGGTTCGAAGAAGGGACCAACCTCCTCCAAGGAATTCACATCTGACTCCGGAAGAGGTTTCAGGAAAGTTAGCAGAGCTAAACGCGCCCTAGTGACCGGGGGTGGGGTTTTCCTCGTGGGTGTTTTCTGTATGGTTTAAAATGAGGCAGTTCCCCCCCCCCACTAGATCTTGACTTGACCTGACAAAGCAGTGAAGTTTCGTTGTACTGGCGATCGACTGAAGCGATTCCAATCCTCAAGTTGACCTACGTCGAGTGCTCAAGTGGTCAATGTCCTTCAACTTGAGCTAATGCACATCACGAGTTCGATTTCACACTCAAAGGCAAAAGTTAGAATCGATCTAGGTGGAAGACTTGGGAGCCATGATTGGCCTAACTTGAAGTAGTCCAAGCAGTATCTTGAGGATGAGGTGATGGCTTCACACCTGCTAGGATGGCTCAGGGAAGCAGCGTGTATATGTTCGAGGTGCTACTTCACCCTTTAACACCCTGTAGGTGTATGTGGCTGCGTATATGTGTGAGCTGCCACTTCTCCTTCTAACTCCACCCCTGTGTATGTGATTGTGTGTGTGCGATGTACTACTTCTTGTAACATTTTCCCTTTCTCTTTGTGTGTATGCAACTATGTGTGTGCTCGCGTGTAACCCCCCCCCCTCACCCCGCAACCTGCCTTTTCCTTTCGGCAAATTTACACTCGAGGGCAGACTGGAGGCCGCTACGGTCAGTGATTTAAGGCCGTTTTAAAGCAACCCCCCTCCTGCCGCAAAGGCACTCTCCTTCCCCGCCAAGGCCCTGCCTTCGGTCGGAGCGAAGACTCTGGAGGGGATCGAACCCTGCTAATGCCTTGCCCACTCTGTGTTTCTGAACAGATTTTCCACCCCTGCCTTTATTATTAACAGCCTTCCCAAAAGTAAAGTTGGCGCGCTTGAAGGAAAAAAAAAGATCGGGTCTGCGCCTTCCCAGGTCATCGTGCCCATACCAGGGTTTAGACGCCTTTTGAGACACGTGCCCAAAGACAATATCTCTCTGCTACACACACACACACACACACACACATATATATATATATATATATATATATATATATATATATATATATATATATATCTCAAAAAATGTACAGTAGCGAAACCTGGTTTCGCATATAAAATTAGTCCTATTACTATGGTTTTAACCCCATATATATATATATATATATATATATATATATATATATATATATATATATATATATATATATATATATATATATATATATATATATATATATATATATATATATTAGGGTGGTCCCAAAATATATGCCAAAAATTCAAATTAGTTGGAAATGTTCTCCACATAGCTAAAATTATGCTATAAGATGTTAAAAGAGCTGATTCAAAATATTGACTAAATTGGTGAATATTTAGAGGTCGCTGTGTCTCCATTTTTTTTAAAAATTTCAGTCAAAATATTGGAACTTTTTAATAGTAGGCATTTATTGGTTGTTACTTATATACTATCATATATTTGTCATTGATAACTCATTCCTTATGAATTACAATAATTCACAAAAAAATAAAGATATTGCATTATTTGAAGAGTGGAATGACATTCACATACTCGGCGTATGATGCAATAATAATTTTTGTTTCAGCTTGTTGATTTCTGAGCCCATTTGTAAAGTGATGACGCAATAACGCCCCCTCGTTTCAAATGATGATGCAATCGCACCATTTCCTATATAAATCAGCGAGAATTGATTAATTGTTAATTTGTAGTTTGAAGTTCAACAGTGACGTAATGCAAGTGAATACAAGTGCTGGTTTATGCAAGTGTATATATATATATATATATATATATATATATATATATATATATATATATATATATATATATATATATATATATATATATATATATAATTATTTAGGTAAGTAATATATTTTGTTTATTCAGTGCATATATAATTTGCAGTTTTTTATCAATATCAGACTTACTTAAAGAATATTAGAATTATATGTTAACACACTTTATGTTCATATTTTAATTCACAATATATATATATATATATATATATATTTATATATATATATATATATATATATATATATATATATATATATATATATATATATATATATATATATATATATATATATACATATATATTTTTTTAATTAAGCATGACTGCCGTAATTTTTTACATACACAGGAGCCTATTTATTTATGACAAATGAAAGCTCATTCTTTCATGAATATTGAATATTTAGATATTTTAGAGTATAAAAAAATATCATCTAAGTTTAATTAAATGGAGGGGAACCGTGAGCTCACTCAGTTACAATAAATTTTTATTTCTGTTGTTTCAGATTATGGCTGGAAGTACTCGTTCATTTGCGGCAGTCTGGCTTTTAGGCCATCCTACTAGTGAGCTTTCATATGCAAGACTACCAGCATGTGGTGATGTGCTTCGTATTGTTCAGTACCACCATCAAGTGGAGTCAATGACTTTGACACAAAGTTACAACCTCGCTTGAAAAAAAGTCATAAAAGTATGGGACAGAGCCTGAATTCCCACACAGTGAATAGACTCTTGCGTTAGGAAACTCTCAAAGTTGTATGAAGAATACCTTTCTTTGAAGAAGAACCGCAAAACCGAACTGTACTCATGTAGAATGAATGAGCGTGGTTTTGAATCTACTCTTTCAAAACTTTTTGACATAGCCTCAAAAAATGCTTTAAATGTGGTAAAAAATGAAGAAGACCGCCAATTTCTGTTGATGCAGAGAGAGAAAATTTTCTCTTGCTGTATGTCGTGCCGTGCCGTGATAAAATTACTTCAGCCAAGGAATCCCGAAAAAGATATCGACATGAGAAGGCTTTACAATACAAAGAAAAAGTATATACTTCTAAATATCAAGCAGAGGCTGCTGCTCATGCAGATTTCAAGTCATCATCATTTGAAGGAGAAAGTTTAATTGCGGCAGACAAAAAGTTTTGTCCACCTTCTTCAACTATAAAAAGAATGCACAATGTAGTCCTTTAAATTCAAAAATATCTTTACAACTTAGGTGTGGCTGCTGTTCTTGATCGTGCAAATATTACGGATAGAAAAGCAACAATGGTTCCTGGATCAATAGCATAAGCCTTGGGTCAGGATATTGCAGCTATGACACTTTCCAGGAGTTCTATACGACGTTCCAGAAAGCAAGTAAGAGAGGCAACATACAATGAAGACAAAGCTTCATTGTCTGTTGAAGGACCGATCCTTCTTCACTGGGATGGAAAACTACTACCTGCTATTGATGGGGCAAAGGAAACAATAGCGCGAATTGCAATAATAGTTTCTGTAAATGGAATGGAAAAACTTCTTGGTGTGCCAGAAATAACACGAGCAACAGGAGAAGAACAGGCTATGGCATGCATTTCATCAATTAATGACTGGAATCTTCGTGACGAAATTTAAGGCCTTGCATTTGACACAACTGCGTTAAATACAGGCCTACAAAAAAGGAGATTGTACCATCATTGAGAAAGTATTAGGAAGGGAGCTTGTTTGGATTGCGTGTCGTCATCATATTTTCGAAATTATGTTGTCATGTGCTTGCAATATTATACTTGGGCCTACAAGTGATCTAAAGAGGAGTCTCTTTGAACGTTTTAAAGAACAATGGCCGTCACTTAAAAAGGATTCTTTTTTAGAGGCGGATAGCAGTTTATTCGTCAATCCAGTTATGCATAATCTTCGAGGAAAAGGGTCCCATATTTTTAGGAAGCTTTGAAATCTTGTCAGTTGCGTAACGATTATGAAGAATTGCTGCGACTCAGTCTCATCTTTCTTGGGGGCATTGATACGCTGGATGGCTAAGGCTATATATGTCCTGAAAATGTACTTGTTTAAGCATCAACTAAAACTAATGGAACGTGAAAAGGCCAATATTACAGAGTGCTCTCTTTTTATTGCTTTGGTCTATTCGCGTTTTTGGAATGAAGCCCATTTTGAAATTAATGCTCCTTTAAATGACATTCTGCTTCTTAAAACTTTTCAAAAGTACCCAAATCAGACAATATCTAAAGAAGCAACCACAGCCCTTCACAGACACCTTTGGTATCTTGGAGAACATCTTGTTGGTCTTGCATTTTTCGATCATAGAATTAATGCTGAGCCCAGACAGAAGATGGTCTCCAATCTCCAACGTAATGAAAACACCAAAGTTGTTCACCGATTGAATCTTACAAAAAACATCGAGGATTCAGACTTGCATGAACTAGTAACTCAAAAAACTGAGATAATGTTCAGTCTCCTAATGAAAGATGGATACAAGTTAACAGAGGATACATTCCTGAAGACTAACCCAAGTTCTTGGGAAGAGAATACGTGCTTTCAAGAATTTCAACGTCGAGCGATTAACTTAATGATTGTTAACGATCCAGCAGAAAGAGGTATTGCACTTATCAAATCGTATAATGCATCTCTAACAAAAGATGAAGAACAGAAACAGTTGCTTCTCAGACTTGTGGCAAAACATCACCACACTTTCCCTTATGCTCAAAAGGATCATTGTTTAATCAGCAATTTTAGTTATAATTTGTGTCAAAGAGAAATCATTTGCCATTTAACTATTTTCTTTTCACTTTAATATAAATATTTTTTGAAAAATTGTCTTTCAACACCAAGATCTGTTTCAAATAAACTAGTATTTGCAAAGACTATTCATTTATATCCTCCAAATTTATTTACCAGCAGACTAATAAGTTAAGATCCATATAGCGACCAGTAAAAATTGTTCGATTTTGATGAAATTGAGTATGTGACCTACTGTTCAATATGGTAATACAATCAGTCATGTGGAGATAATTTTGTTTTTTGGGGGGGATAACCACCCTAATATATATATATATATATATATATATATATATATATATATATATATATATATATATATGTATATCAGAGGCGACTCCAGGTCATTAGCTTCACTCGTGCTCATCACAGATTTCGCATAAAACACATGTATAAAAGAAGGCAATAGACGTAATGGACACCGCAGACTTATATGTATGTATGTGCACTGATAATTTAACAATAAGACAGAAATATAATTTTGATATTCCAATTACTCACTTCATTTATACATGAACTCCAGTCCTGAAGGAGTCGGTCTGCCTGCTCGAAGAATTTCACGTTTTTCCGCAATATTTCTAGCCCCAAATGGTTTATTTCTTTCTCTATTTCTAAGTAAGGGGTAAAAATAAAGCAACCCTGCAAAAAACAATTTATTTTTACACACAGAGGTACAGAATAACAAAAATCAAATAATGACAGCAGCGTGCACACAAACATTAACTAGAGACCGAGCTGACTGTCGCCTGTACTGTACTCTTGACAAGAGATGCCAGTTAGTCTTTTACACGTACTAAGCTCGTTCGTATTAGCTCGAGTTGCTGGATAATTTTTCGTACCTCTAAGAATATTGTAAAACGGTTTCCTTTCATAGATTGGAATTTAAATACTAATTTCTCTATAAATCTATTGTTTCAAAAAAACATTGAATTTTAATTACTTTTAATTTTCACGATTATAGATAAAAACTCGGGCTGTAACTTCTAAGCGCGAGTCAAACGCGGGTGAACTATTGGCGAGAGAACGTCTGCTACGAACGATATCTTTTGACACAGGCACCTCTAAGACGACCGCCAGACGCCAAAGGAAAATATATGAACTGCGACCAGGCTCAATAAAAGGAGCCCGAGTTATTGGCTGCAATTTCTAACTTGAAGTCAGTGTTGGCAGAAATTAAATCAGCTTGCAAATACACGTTCACTTTACTAAATTTATACTCGGGCTAAGCCCGAACAGCACGAGTGCCGGAGTCGTCACTGATATATATAAATAACGCCTTCTTGTCATTGGTTCTCTCATCACCCTCCAGCCTTCCTCTGTACAGTTGTCCCTAGTAGTGATGTCACACTTTACGCTACAATTTAATATATTATTATTATTTGATGAAGATGTAGTCTTTACGATATATTTAGTTATGAATATGATGTTTCCCAATAAATTCAATTTAGTGATAGTTTTTACGTTATTATGGTATTACAAGCACTACTATCGAAACATTTTGAAACGTGTTTGTTGCAACACAGTGTTGCCAAATTTTGAAAAGGCTTTGTTTGAACACGGTGTTGCCAATTTTTTAAACAGTTTTGTCTTAACACAGTGGTGCCAAATTTTGAAAAAGTTTAGTTTGAACACAATGTTGCCAAATTTGGAAACGGTTTTGTCTTAACTCAGGGTTGCCAAATTTTGAAACGGTTATGTCAACACAGTGTTGCCAAATTTAAAAAAGGTTTGGTTTGAACACAGTGTTGCCAAATTTGGAAACGGTTTTGTCTTAACTCAGGCTTGCCAAATTTGATGACCTGATAGAATAGTGTCAGTCTTGAATTGAATGCAAAGACGGAAGACGGACAAATATTAATGTATAGTTTAGAGCAAAAGAATGAAATTCATTGAACGAAAAGGTTCCCACATTGGCGATTCTGTAGCATTACGTTTCCATAAGACTAAGAACCACAAACCAACGAGGGCCTCTCTTCCTGAAATATGTAAGGAGAGAACTATAAAAAAGTGCTGCATAGTAGGGAAGTGCAAATGTGGTGTGGCATACCATCCGCCGGGTGTAGGGGCCTGCGATGACACGCACTCCTCCAAATGTCAGCTGCAGCATACTTGCCCACGCTACAGCTGAGTACTTCTTGTATGTGCGCTGCCGAAGTCGTTTGAGTTAGTATTTTTAGCCTCCATTTTCTATCTCGCTCTAGAATTTAGGTCTATCGATGCAGTTCTCGCAATTGCACTTTCCTTCCCGGCCCCCAACCTCCTAAAGGGGTTAAGAAACATAAAATACCTACCATTTGAAGACAGAAGAAGTAGAAATGCTCCGAGAAAATGATTTCAAACTAATTATTTTATTTGTTTTATAAGAAATTCAAAATCGGGAACGGAAAGACAAACAATATGTGTGTGTGGGGGGGGGGGAGGGGGAGCTACAAAGACTCAGTAGATTGGGGTACTGAGGACCAAGAGGGGGTGGGGGTAGACAATTCCTGCTCTTGATCTGCTATGAGGGAAAGTTCTTTGGCTGGGCGGGGGAGGGGGGTCCTCCCTCTGTCAGGAGGGCAGTAGTCCATTGGCTCTTCCCCCAAATACCTCAGTCTCCATTTAAACTGTATAGAGGCTGTGCTAATTTCGAGGTTAGAGGGGTTGGGTGGGAGGGACGAAATACCTATTGGGAATACTTACGGCCTCCCTAAAGCCTTCATCGACTCGATGAAGTCGTCGGTGATTATATGTCCTAGCCAAACCTTCTGGGCGAAGTCAACCGTCCTAATAACCTCTGTCCGGATGACACGTTTACGACAGAAGCCAGAGCCTCTTTTCTGATCTTGACCTCGAAGAATCTGACTACCTTCAAAAAGGTGACAATTTTTAAGTTACCGTGGTTGGTGGTCAAGACAATGAGGGCGAGAGGTGCCTTTACATTTCCTGATCAGATAGGAAGATGAAAAGTCTAGACTTAAATAATATATATATATATATATATATATATATATATATATATATATATATATATATATATATATATATATATATATATATATATATATATATATATATATATCAATATGGTGCAGTAGTTAGGGTGGGAATGAGCGTCTGTTCGTCATCGAAGCGCTGCATGGCTGCCTGCGTTGTGAGTGCAGCGAAATGTCTGGAAGGAGCTAGATGTTGACCCCCGATTTGTCGTGGTAAATTAACACTGCCTTAGCCATCCTCAGACGGGACAGGTGGGGCTCATGGAAGATAATTTCGGTGTTACCGTCCAAGTTGGCTCTGGTCAGAGGCAGAGTGTGTTCTTCTATTGAGTGGCGTCTTATTGCCCCACTCTCCAGAAGTGCTGACAGTCTTTTGGAGAGGGTAGTCGAGGTCACGCCTATGTACTTAAATTTGCGGTGCGTACAGTCACCGACAGGACATGAATATTGGTAAACGACGTTGACCTCTTGTAGTTTGGTCGTTTTGGGAAGACAGCTATTTTTCATGATCAGGGAGGACGTTTTATATATGTAGCATTAGACCTATACTCACCGCCGCTTTGTCGATGATACATACCTCATGTTCAATTCCGTAGACTCCTGTGACAAATTCCTACAATACACCAACCACATACATCCCAATATTAGATTTACCAGTGCAAAATGAGCTCAATGGTTCCCTCTTAATTTTGGATATTCACATTTCCAATTATCCAATAGGATTTGTAACCAAAGTCTTTCGTAAGAAAACCTTAACTAGTCAAGGCCTCAACGTTTTCAGATTTTGCGATTTTTCGTATAAAATCAATGCCATAAAAACACTAATATATCGTGCATATAATATGTGTTCACCCTACCCTGGGTTTCATAAAGAAGTTGAATTTTTGTCTGAATATTTCAAAAGAAACGGGTTTCCTGTGTCTCTGGTGGAGAAAATTACGGTAAAATCTTTGAACAACATTTATTAACCCAAATTAAAATTCCCAACTGTTTGTTAAGATCTTACGTAGTCTTTCAGGATATGGGCTAAAAAAAAATCAAAATAAATTACAACACTATTAAAGAAATTGTTTTACCATACCAATTTTAAGATCATTTTTGAGAAATAAACACCACTTAAGACAATACTTCAATTGTAAGGATAGAATCTCGACAGAAGCGAAGTGCTCCATCATATATGAATTTACTTGCCCCGGATCTAATCTGGGGAAATATATTGGCAATATTCTTCTCCTTCTCTAAATTCAGATTCCTCTTCCTTTCCATTACTTTTGCTTTAAAATATAAACCAACCTCCTCATCTTCTCCTCGCACTTTCCCACCACCCTTCCTTTAACAACTAATTGTACAAGGTGGGTGTTTTCTCAAAGTGCATCTTGTGTTTTCTCAAATTTATATAGCTAAATGTTACTAATTAAATTCTCCATCATTAAAAACAACCCAATAACCTGTAAGTTCTGAATTGACCCCATATTAACGGTCTGATATTCCATTACATTCATAATTTAAATGAGTAAATTTTAACTTTAACTATTAGTCTTTTCACGAATTGGTAATTTCCAGTACCAGAAAATGGGTTAAATTGACATCCGAAAAGTCGTTGGTATCAAGAAATGAAATAAGCTGCCCGGCGCAATTGTGTCCCTTCAATCTCTTCGGGAATCTCCCTGATTTCGCAAATTTGACATGGGATAAAATAAACGCCTTGTTCTTTATCAGTGTATCTATTTTGGGACAGATTACCACTTAATCCAGAGGATTAATCAACCTTATTATTACCCTTAACCTAACCGCATATATATATATATATATATATATATATATATATATATATATATATATATATATATATATATATATATATATATATATATATATATATATATGTGGAAAACTCACAAAGTATCGCGTGAGTAAGCAATAAATGTAACAAAGCCAACAGGGAAAATTAATACATCGGCCATAAACTGTTCTAACCTTTTCATTTCATTGATAAATGCCTTCAGTTAGCTAAAAAGTCGTTTTATCGATTTGAACCTCGCGCACCTTTTAATAACAAGAATACTCTTGTACTTCCTTTTAATTTATCCTTTGCTTCTCTCCCTCATATTTTAAAATCTATAGTCATTTGTGTAGTAATTAACTATAATAATACTATCGTTAAACTATTAGTCAAGAACGCTCCTTAACCTATTAGAAATGCATATTGCGTATGCATCGATTGCTCTAAACATTACTTCGGCCAATCAGGTAAATGTTTAAAAAAACGAATTTCTCAGCATAAATATAATGTCCGTCGTAGCGGAGAAAGCAGCTCATTTTATGTTCATATGTTCATAATAATGATGGAACACTTTGCTTCTGCCAGGATTCTGTCTTTACAATTGAAGTATTGTCTTAATCCCAATATTAATTGGGATTCTGCTAGAATCAGCTCTCATAATAACGATACAATTTCCCGAAATATCATTGAATCAACCGTTATTAGTAAATTCCCAAATTTTAATTTAAGTCCTGACTTATATAAACTTGATGGTTATTTTTTAAATTATAGTCACAATGTACTGTCGAAACTTTTAATTTTAGACCCAATATTTATATTAATCTTAATAAACAATTTAAGTTTATTTTGTGTGCATCTATGTAAATTATGTTTTTGTCTGTATTTATTTTCACTTGAGTCAAGTCTTTGGAACATTTGTACTTATTTTACCTTGGTTTTTAGATCCTGACCCCTGAGGTTAATCTCTCGTTAAGATTTTCTCCCTCCTTAACTGCCTAGGCGGTATTTTAATCCTCTTGTCAACCTTTAGTCTTTTGAATTTACCTGATTTAATGATCTTAGTTTGTATTTATCTCCGCTCCTCCTAAGGTTTTCATTTCATATTAATTCATTTGCTGATTGGTTTTTTGCTATTTTGTGGGCGTTCTCTCTCCTCTGTATCATCCTTAGAAATATTACAATTTTCAAAAAATCTGTTATTCCTTGATAAAGTACTCGAAATAAAGTTTGAAAGTACTTGGAATCCTCGTATTAATTTTCCCTGTTGGCTTTGTTGCATATATATATATATATATATATATATATATATATATATATATATATATATATATATATATATATATATATATATATATATATATATATATATATATATATATATATATATATATATATATATATATATATATATATATATATATATATATATATATATATATATATATATATGTGTGTGTGTGTGTGTGTGTGGGTGTAGAGAGAGAGAGAGGAAAGAAAAAAGAAAGATGAGAAATTAAGGCTCTAAGAGTTTGAGGACGCGACATAAAAAAAATTGGTTCATTCGTGCCATTTTTGTCTCTTGACCCCTTAATCATATTTCCTCTTCCCTCCAGTGCAAGTCAAATTCGTTTGCATATCTTGATCCCTCGGTCTTCATCACGCACACACACACACATACACACATATGTTGTATGCAGGTACTATTGAAGTCCACAGCTGTGGCAGCGTTATTAATTTTATCTTGTGTTTTCTTAATATTTCTTACAAGTTTTTTAACGGGGTCTTCGAGGCGAGAAAAAACATCAGCGAATGACATTCTTTATTCCTAGACGTCTTTTGACCATGTTAGGTCATCTTCAGGTAATGAACTTCCTTTAGCACTTCACGACCACCCTACCTAAATAGGCCTAAGCTAAGAAGCGCCTCCACAGAATTTCGAGCTCGTGGTCTTAAGGACCCCCCTTCTTCGCGCCTGCTATTGGAGCTTTCTTATAGGGTTCACTATACCTTACTTTAAGTGGTCCTTGGCGCAGCGGTGCTCGTGTTATGTTGCTTTTAATCAGTTAAATAAGCGGAAGTCAAAGCGTGGATAAGGATGAATTAAGGATGAATTTCTCCTTTAGGGTAAGCACCCCGCCCACTGGAAACAGGAGGAATCTCCAATCAGTCCAGAGGGCGCATATATTTCGTCTTTCTTGAAGTTAACGTTAACTTTAATGAAAAAGGGACTTTTCCTTACGCGCGCTCACAGCTCTCCATTGTAAAATAAAGAATCCAAATATGGTCCGTCAATGGAATTATTCACAATTTGCTACATTATATATATTATTTCTACGCGAACATAAGTATCACAAAAATTGGCCAATCATGGCGCGGGAAATTTTTAAGGGGAAACTAAGCGCGACGAGAAACATATAAAATTGGAAGGCTCAGATTGTCTGACTATTGGAGCTATAAGACCTAACGGATGAATACAAAAGATTATTTGAAGGAATTAGACTGACTGGCACAGACAGAGTTAAAAGCAGACGGTTAAGAACACTTAGGAATGAAATGAAGACACATAACAGAACAACAAACAACACTTTGTAATTACCTCGTAGACAAACTGGACAAAGAAGTGGGATAGATTATCAAGATTAAAGGGTAAACCACCGCACAGAAACATACTCCTTAACAAAGACGACGGGACAAAAATGGACGCAACAGAAACGGAAGAAGAGTTCAGAGAGTACTGGAAGAATGTATTTACCATTAGACCAGAAGAGAACTAACACTCTGACTTAGACTTTAAGGAACACATTCACAACCAACTAAGACAAGAATTAGACAGGATATACCCCTTCAACAATATACCTGATGACAGAGAGATGACTGGTTATGGACGGAAGATTACGAAAGAAGAAATCTTAATGACTCTAGGTACCTTCAAACATAGAGCACCAGGTAAAACGGAGTTGACCAAACTTAACTTCTTGAACGTCCCCCGTAACATCGTAGAGGGGCTGGTCAATATAATAAATGTGTGCCTAAACGTTGGCTATTTTCCGGATGAATGCAAGATCGCTAAAATGATCTTCATTCCAAAAGCCGGAAAACCGCCGGACACACCAGCAAACTTCAGGCCCACTTCCCTCCTCAAAGTGGCAGACAAGGTCTTCTAAAAGGTGCTTGCTAATAGAGTCCAAGAATTTATGGAGGAAAACAACCTCCATAACCAACACCAGCATGAATTCAGAAGAGGGAGAGGGCCTGATACGACGCTAGCAATCATCACAGAAAAAATGGCGAAGATTGCTAGCCCAAAAAGGTATGCTGACCTGGTGCTCAGAGACGTTAAGAAGGCATTTGACAAAGTATAAAGGACTGGGCTTCAGTACGAAATATTAAGACTAGGACTAAACCCAAGACTAGAGAAAATTCTATGTTACTACGTGACAGACAGGATAGCGTATATACAAATATACGACCACACGGGACCAGACTTCGAGCTAACTGCAGAAGTACCGAAAGGAGGGTGCCGAAGCCCCCTCCTATACGATATATACACCCTCAATCTACCCGATCCGGTCAGGGAAGACTCGGTGTACGTCCAGTTCACAGACGACATCTCCCAGATCATCACTGCCCCATTCAAGAATCCTGAACTCATGGCACAAATAACAGACAGAGAAATCGACCATGTCAACAGGTACGAAAGAAGGTGGAAAATCGCCACTAACACTCAGAAATTTAAGGTAATACCACTCTTCCGTAGAAAACGGGCCCATAAGGAAACAGACGAAGCCCGCATTCCATACAGCACTGATTGGACAGTACTAGGACTAAAGATAGGTGAAAATGGGTACGGAAGCCACGTTGCTCAGACAAAAGCGCGAGCGAAGGTCGAGCTCACCAAGCTATTCAGGTTTCAAAACCTGAACATGACCAAAAAAAGAAGATATACAACGCACTCATAAGATCAAAGCTACTGTATACACCTATACCTATCAACACTAGTTCCAAAAAGAAATTACGACTCCTGCAAAGGGTACAAAATAAAGGAGTAAGTACTCTTAATCACCAACGTTAGGAGAAGAGAAAGAAAGAGACAGAGGGACCTACATAAGGTGACCCAGATGACTCCAATTAACTTGGAACTGCAAAGAAGAGCCCGAAAAATCTGAGAGAAAGTCCCACGACACATGACGGACGAAATCAGACAGACACATTGACATCCCGTTGGAGGACATACACAGAAGAACGCTAAACTTCACTAGCAGTAAAGCACAAACTGAGAGACAAGAGGAACAAATCTACACATATGCATATGAAACAACGAAAAACAATAAACTACACAAAGAATATACAATAAGAAGAGCACTAAAAATACAAAAACGAACAACGAGCGAAATAAAAAATACAGAAAACACCTCCAAAGGCTGGAACTCCACAAGAAACTACCATAATCTACATAAGAACAAAATGAAAACACACAATCAAACATGCAATACCATCACAATCCAATAAAAAACCACAAAAAGCAGAAAAAAGGTACGGAAAATAACATGAATATAAGACCAAAAATAATGAGAAGAACACCAATCTCAGATAAACGCCTGCGATTCCATATCACCAGGGATTTTCTACCTTTCGATCTCCCTTCCACCAGAGAAATCTATCCTTATCTATCCATCTCCTACTATTATATATATATATATATATATATATATATATATATATATATATATATATATATATATATATATATATGAGAGCAATTGTAATCTTATATGTGTGTATATACTTTCCTTTCACAACTTATTATATTCATTGTCCATTATCTGACTATTTGTCGCTCCGATCTAGTTCTCTGGCAAAGGAGGAGGCTAAGGAAAATGAGAGTTTGAAAACGTACTTCTTTTAACGGTGGTTAACTCGGAGACGCCGAGATGTCGGGAGTATGGTTTCCGGTTGAAGTTGCACGTTAATTGCGGATGGCCGAAGCCGTCATTATCCAAATAAAGAAACCGGCAATTAACATGCAACTTCAGCCTGAAACCATACTCTCGACATCTCCGAGTTGACCGCCGTTAAAAAAAGCACGTTTTCAAACTTTTATTTTCCTTTGCCTCCTTTGCCAGAGAACTAGATCAGAGCGACAAATAGTCAGACATTGGACATATAAAGTGAGGAATATAGTAGTAGAGGGTTTTAGTAGGAGAAATAGTGGGGAAAATAGGGAAATTGATAGAAAAGTGAAAATGAAAAGTAGAATGAAAGGCAGGTCGCTAGTAATAGGGTATCTCTGGCTTTCTTTGCGTTTTAGTATATATTCTTTGTTATATATATAAATATATAAAAGGCATTCAAGCCTTTGTAGGAAAGGGTATTTTTTTTATCCCTACTGCTTTTGGTGAAGGATTTTTATGTTTTTATCTGGGTTGTTTACACCCTGATTTTGAGTTGTGTTTTTATTATTTTTGGATGTTTATTATATTTTTGGCGAGTTAATCGCGCTAAAATCTTTGGGGAAAATTAGAAAATTAGCACTTGACTAATTTAGTGAAAAGGGATTTTGTTTGGCTTTGTGTTGGTTGATGTGATAGAATTGCCTGGATGCCGCGCCTCGCTTCTATCACATATTGAAACTCATGCTTCCCACGTGTATCCTGCGAGAAGAGAGTAACATGGCGTTCTTATCGCCCTAAACATTTCCCGAGTATTATCTTCCCCCGCTCCAAGTTTAATCAAGGAGGTTTAATTCCCCGTTTGCCTGCGTCGATTTGGCCAGATTGAATTAGGCTTATGGAAAGATAAGATTGTTCGAGTCGCCAACGGGACATTCCATGGAATTCCCCCATTGTCCCCTACCCCGAGGGGATGGCTCCAGCTATTTATGCGATGGAGTTTCGCATTTGAATCAGACCCAGAATATCTTCGTCAGGCATCACGCCGATCCGGTCTCCCTTGTGCACCTAGGAACTCTCTACCCCGAGAACCCCCTATTGTTCAGAAGAGGACAATATCTTTGAGTGCCAAGGTTCGTGCCCCTCGAGACGCCAAGTCAACAGGGCCCCCCCCCTGTTGTTCAATTGTTCAGAAGAGAACAACTCTAGAACAGTCATTGTTCTTCGAGCCCGTTCGACAAGAAACGGTGCTCGCCCCCCTGATATCACGTCAGTGGTAAGTTAATTCACCCTTTTGAGATCCCGATTATCTTCGCCAGGCATCACGCCGATCCGGTCTCCCTTGTGCACCTAGGAACTCTACCTCGAGAACCCCCTTATTGTCCAGAAGAGGACAATATCCTTGAGTGCCAAGGTTCGTGCCCCTCGAGACACCAAGTCAACAGGGCCCCCCTGTTGTTCAATTGTTCAGAAGAGAACAACTCTAGAACAGTCATTGTTCTTCAAGCCCGTTCGACAAGAAACGGATCACGCTCCCCTGATATCACGTCAGTGGTAATTTACAATTGTTCAGAAGAGAAAAACTTTAGAACAGTCATTGATCTTCGAGCCCGTTTGACAAGAAACGGTTCTCGCTTCCCTGATATCGCGTCACTGGTAATTTAATTCCCCCCTTTTAACGTTCTTCAAGAGAACGCTTGGTTACCCCGATAACTTCAATTGTTCATCCAGAACATCTCCGATATCCTGTCTCAAGGATCGCTCGTACTTACGAGCCCCACTTCGCTCCCACTCCTCGAAGTCAGTCCTTTCCCCCTCGTTAAGGACAACCTCCCTAAAAGCCCTCCTCCTTGGAAGGAAATCGCCAGTCGGACCGAAGCCATTCCTTCAAATCGCCTTCATCTGCACGACGACCTTATGAATACGTAAGTTACGAATTGCATTTAACTATTTAACTTTGCGCCAAAGTAACTCCGTGCTTTAACCCGGATTTAGACGACCCTTTCCCTTCTTGTTTGTTTTGTCATTTAAATCCCTCCAAATCTTAATCCACCGCTTAGTCAAATTTATCCTATGACCTTTTTCATTTCATGTGTATCTCCCATTTTAATCCCCGGTCATGTAAATATTTTCCATGTGTTGTTTTTGTTAGATTAATTAATTTAATTATATTTTATTAATGCTTGCAATATTATTTATCCTTGGGCTCCGTTCCACTTCTTAAGTATATTGAAGATAAATAAGCACTCTCCAAGCCTATTTATTAACATAGAGTAATACTTGGCCATCTGATAAAAACCCTGCACTTGAATATAGAATAATCCCCACAAAGAATAGATATATAGTATATCGTCGAAAGCCTTTTATACGACAGTTGGGTATTGTGAAAATCTAAGTGAACATTGGGTCTACGTCGTCGTCAATGACTAGTTTGCTGCTTTTAAAAGAATTCGCTTGTCCTATGTCATCAAAGTCCATGTGCTCGAGTACAAACTCGGGAAGGAAGTGCCGGTGTACTTTGTCCCAGATCTTGCTTGCTCTCAGGTTAAGCTCCACGTTTATGGGGGTTATCCACAGTTCACCATGGAGCTCACTCTGCATTCTCCGATCTCTCCTTCGGGTTCTCTTATAATATAGACAGCCTTATTTGGGACCTTTTTCAGTTTAGGGACTTGGGTCTTGGGAATCGCGTTTATAGGGACCGGCGAATACAAGAGGTTGGATCGAATGCATGCATTATAGATCTTTAGTTTGTTGTTGATACTCAAGTTTAAGAATCTGAACAATTCCTCCAGGTCCCTCCGTGCATTCGATGTAGTTTTAGCTATATGACTCCCATATCTACGGAGTCCCAGAACCGTGCCCTACGTGCGGTATGGGATGAGAGCCCCTCCAACCCCCCCACGGATGTCTGCGAGGGTACGTCGGAATAGTGGAATTACACGGAACCTTTGGGCAATGGTAGATATCTTCCATCTTCTCTCGAAGGAGTTGATGTTTTCGATTTCTACCGCCATACGCTGTGCCATGTAATTCACATTCCAATCATCGTTATATCCTCAGCAAATTGGACGCATAACGAGCCTTCAGTCAGAGGTTGGGGAAGGTCGATGGTGTATATATTGTATAGCAAGGGACTTATACACCCGCCTTGTGACACACCCGCCTCGAGCTCGAACTCGGGGCCATTGAAGTTTTTATTATTTACAAACGCCCCCTTCTCCATTACGTAGCCGCATAGAATCCTTTCAAGTATGGGATTTAGGCTAAGTTGTAAGATTTTGTATTGCAGGACTCTCCTCCATCCTTTGTCAAAGGGATTTTTCTTATCGCAGAGTACCAGATTTGCATGGCGTCTTTCAACTTTTACGTTTGCCAACTTCTCGGTGATCACGGCTAGCGCCGTGTCCCTTCCTCGCTTCCTTGGGAAGCCATGTTGTTGGTTGTTGTGAGAATTTTTTTCCTCGAGGAACGTATTCAGCCTGTTGGCTAATATTTTCTCCAAGACTTTCCTTGCAAATTTAGCTGGATTGTCTGGTGGCTTACCGGCTTTGGGAAGGAATATCATTTTTGATACCTTCCAGTGGTCAGCGAAGTAACCCATGTTCAGGCACGCATTCATGATATTCACGAGCGACAAAAGGATGTTAGGTGGGGCTCGAATAAAATTCGTCCTTGTCAGTCCTGTACGCCCTGGTGCTCGTTGACGAAAGGATTTTAAGGTTTCCGAGAGTTCTTCGGCAGTAATTCTACCCACGAGTCTCTACATGTCCCTTTCCTGCGATACATAATGGTAAGGATGGGTTATGTGTATCTGGTCGTTTAAATCGTTTATTATTCTGTCTTCGAAGTCTAAATCAAAATTATCACTCTCTTCCAGGGATATCTTAAATATAGATGCCCAGAATAGTCTGAATTCCTCTTTGATTTCTCCCGCGTCCGTAATTTCGGTATTGTCACGTGTAAGTTTTATGGTTTTTTGTGTCTAGCCGCCTCTTAGTATTTTTACTGTTTGCTAGAATGTACGTGAGTCGTTTTCTATATTTAGTCCGTCTATCAAATTGTCCCAGAGTACATTCTGTTGGTCCCTATAAGAGTCATTAATTCGTCGCGTATCTGTCGTGTTGGTCTGCACGTAGTGATGTTGGGGCCATTGAGGTTTACTTCATTTATCTGTTCCCCGTATTCCCTTGCAAGGGATTTAATTCTAGGGGTCCAAGAAAGGGCAGGAAGAGTTTTATATTTAACTCGGGTAATGGCTTCCTTATTGGCTTTTAATAGATTATCATTAATTTTATTCAACTCCTCGTCAATCTCTTCTAGAGTGGTATTAATTAAGGGGTGTGGGCTGTAATTTTCGAGAAGTCGTTTATAGGTATCCAAGTTGGATCGAGCGTAGCTCTTGCATCCTGGAAGAGGGACTTGAATAGGGGAGGTTGAGATAATAATAAGGATACCCTGGTGGTCGCTGGGAATAGGAAGGACGGTTCAATGAAGTAGTTGTAAGGAAACACAGTGCCAGTGAGCACTATATCTGGTTTTGTGGCTGCTCTGTGTGTAATGTATGTGGGGAAGTTTGGTCCAATTCTTGTCATAATTTGCCTTTCAATAAGTGTCTCAAGATTCCTGCTTGCTGGGTTTGTCGACGTGTAATCTGAGGCAGCACTCCTCGCATTTAGGTCGCCGGTAAAAAAGAACGGTTCTACCGTGACCACAAAGTTTCAGGAAGTTGTAAAGGGGCAATTACCCTCTCCTTGAGGGCTGGTACCCTGTTGCCAGGACCAGGAAGCCCACTGCCGTAGGGACATCAACAGCGAGGTATGACTCATCGAGTCCACTTATTGATCTGAAGTCAAGACCTCTTTTCACAGCTATCGCGCATCCGTCGAAACGTTCTCTGCTGTGATCTTTGGTTAAGACTTCGTAGGGGAAAATTTTTATCCTGTCTGTGTAATCTATCCCATGTTCTGAGATAAATATAACGTCTGGGTCACATTGTCGTATTACGTTACTTGTATAGTATTTTGTTGTTGAGCCAACCGTCTGAGTTAAAATGTAATATTTTTAACGTCTCCATTGTCTTGTTCACTAAATATTCTTTAGGGTGGTCGTGTTGCTTTTTAGACTTATTCTCTTACTAGCTTAGGTCCTTGTGGAGTGTTTAGTGGCGTGATTTGTTTTTCCTGTACGTTTTTTTCTGTATTCGCCGTCCGTTAGAATAATATAGGTTTCGGGTGCCAGTTTGATCAAGCTTTGGAGTAAAGCCTCCTTGACTTGTTTTTCGCTGTAGTCGTCCAAGGTGAATTCCCATTTGTATCTTCCAAATATTACTCCTTCTGATACATCAAGGACATTCATCTTCTTGGGGAAAGAAGACCTTTCGGCAGCGAATACCTTCAAGTTAATTATTCTCTTACAAGAAGAGGACGATCTCGGACGTCTCTGAGGCTGTGAGGTTTCCCGTGAGCGGGGCAAGCGTGCCCCCCCCCCTTCCTCAGGTCTCACTGTCTCAGTCATCGTAACTTCATTATCCTTTTCTGTATGTGTGATTGAGTTTGTTTGTTGTGTAGTTTGTGTGTCGTTCTGCTTCACTTGCGTGTTTTTGCCTCCTTTGCTGCCTGAGCCTGGCTCTTAGGATCCCTGGAGAGAGCTGGGGCGCTGCTGAGGATGGGGAGCTTCTGACAACTAGTCTCGCACTGGGGTTTCAAAATAACCTTAAGAATCTCCTAGGACCGTGGATTTGGGGAAAACCACATCTTCTCCATTCCATTATGCGTCAACATTCTACATATTTAGTTCATCTTCAAAACACCCCGGGGAAGAGAGATTTGCGATTTGAACGTAATAGATGCAACACATAATTTTTGTCGAGTTTTCGTACTCGACGTGGAGGTATGTTAAACTTCCCCGAGACTCAGCAACAGCAGCTTTATCAACGTTGGCGTAGGTATTGTTCACCTTGTTTTCATCTTCCTGTTTCTTTTGACTAGTTTTTCTCTTCAAAAGCTATTTTTTGACGGGGCAAGCTTTGGAGAGCATCTTATGTTCTCCTGCACAGTTCAGGCACTTCATATAGGTGTTATTACAGCTTCTCCAAGAATGTGCCTCTGACGAGCAAATAGAGCACAAAAGAACCTTTCCCCTGGGGCAGGTGGTCGTGGTGGGCTCCTCGTACTTATAGCACTTGAAACACATCTGTAGGTGGATAAACTCCTCAGGTTCGATCTGCTCAGGGTAGACAGGACGTTAAAGAGGAGAATACCTCCCTCCGTAGCCTTAACCGCCATTTTTGTATCACAAAATACTATTTTAAATACGTGTGTGTGCTCTTTAAATTTTATAATTTCAGCTACCTTCGCCCAGGTGTTGCTTTTTTTCACCTCCGCATGAATCGCTTCAATGGTGTGCCTCCCAACCCATGGGTCGAGGCGGCGAAGGATAATGCTTCTGTGTATCTTAATTTGCGTTGGTGTGTGAAGATTTAGGTTAAGTGTCTTTAGGCATTATGCTGCTTTAGGAGAGGTGAGTGCTTCGCAATCACTCTCCTTGGAGCAAATAGCTGCGTATCTATTATGAATATCGATTGGTCTCACGAGCGAAATTCCTAGATCCCAATAAATTTGAGCGAAGACCCTTCCCCGATCAGGCTTGGGGCCATTGGAGAGGGTCTCCAGCGGTATCCGCCGGGTCTTCCTCATTGATCCTTCCATATCCTCATATGTGAGGATTGGAAAAAATAAACTTTAATGGAAATTCCCTACGGAGTAATTGTGTGTGTTTGTATGTGTGCTTGTGTGTAGTTTGAGAGAGACTTTATCACCAGGATTTAGAGAAAAGAGAGTTTCCAAGAAAGGTGTCCTAGTTCCCCCAAATATAGCTTTTCTAATGGCACTTTACCTTCCGTGTAGGACGCTTTTCGAATGCCTACAGGTTGTTGTCCGACTCGATGAAGAGCTGGGAGGGGGGGGGGCGAGTTCACTCCTCACCATGGGTGCCCGAAAGCGAGTGAAAAATTTCACAATTTTAAATGCAAAAAATTCGTAAATTAATTTCTTAACACCACTGCCAAAGCTTATCCAAAAGGATTCACCAAACTAGATGCGTTAAAAAATTAGGCACTAGCACAGTCTTCACGAGAGCAATGGGAATTTGACGAGCTAAAGCAACCAAAGAAGTCAAATAGTCAGACAATCTGATCCTTCCAATTTTATATGTTTCTTGTAGCGCTTAGTTTACACTTAAAAATTTGCCGCGCCATGATTTGCCAATTTTTGTAATACTTATGTTCGCGTAGAAATACTATATATAATATAACAATTTGTGAATACATCGATACGGAAGAAGGAAGAATTCAAGAGCTATTCCGAAGTTATTGGGAAAAAGTCTTCAGTTTAACTGAGGAGGAAAACAAGGACTGTGACCTAGCATTTGAAAACAACATCATAAACGAGCTTAACGAACAAATACACAGGACGCACCCTCACCACCAGGTGAATAGACAGCGCAACGGAGACGCTGAAATTACCGAAGAAGAACTACTCGGCGCGCTCCGCTCATTCCGATAAAAAGTCTTGGGACAATCGGGGCTTACAAAGTTAAACTTTGAAAAGGCACCAGCCAATCTCATTGAAGGGATGAAAAGAATATTTAACGCCTGTCTGAACACGGAATACTTTCCAGATGCTTATAAAATGGCTAAGATGATTTTCTTGCCTGAGCATGGCAAGGACCCAACGTTGAAGGAGAGCTACCGGCCAATTTCACTTCTGGAATTTGGCGAGAAGCTCTTCGAGAAGAACCTCAACCGAAGACTGGTTTCTCACCTGGAGGAGAACTTCCTCTTCAACCGACATCAATTCGGGTTTAGAAGGAAGCGAACTAGGGAGATGGCAATTAATGTCATCACAGAAAAACTAGCCCGAGCAAAACGGGAAAGAAGTTACGTGGACATTGTTTGTCGGGATATATCAAAGGCGTTTGATAAGGTGTGGCAACGGGGAATGCAGTACAAGATCTTACGACTAGGCCTAAGTTAAAACTTAGAAAGAACTCTGTGACTATGCCATGGTGAGAGCAGCATACATCAGTTTAGGGTGCACGGATGGACCAAAGTTTCTGCTCATCGCGGGCCTCCCACAGGAGGGGGGGCTGTCCCCCACTCTCTACTTGATTTACACCGCTGATGTCCCAGCCTATGTAAGCCCCACTTGCTTCAACATTCGATTCGTCCATTATTTCACCCAGATAATCACTTGTCCATCGAGGAATGCGCCTTGGCAAGATCGTATGACAGCAGCAGAAATTGTAAACCTTAATACCCACGAGGCCCGGTGGAAGATACGCACCAACCAGAAAAAGTTCAAAGTAGTCCCCATAGGCAGAAGACTACTTTACGACGACAGGGTGTGAAATAGACGTTTTCCCTACGCCACGGAGTGCAATGTACTCGGAATGAAGATTACTTCAACCGGGTACAAGAAGCACGTCCAAGAGAGAATCACCAAGGCCGCTGCAGCAGTTAAAACTCTATACATGTTCAGAAATCTTCGTGAAAGCAGTAAAAAAAAGATCTACAATGCACTTGTAAGATCGACGCTTCTATACCCAGCTTCCGCCCTCTCATGTGTTTCGAAGACACAAAAGTTGAACCTACAAGTGGTGCAGAATAAATGTATGTACCTAATTACAGGTACATACAGGCAAGAAAGAAGACGCTAGGAAGAGCTGGACTGGGAGGCAGGGATAAGTCCCATTAACGTTGTCATAGAAGAACGGACCAGGAATATGCAAGAACTGGTTAATCGAGAATTGGATGATGATATCGTCCAAATGATTAACCAGAACAGAAGAGGCATAAGTCGCGCCAGATTTCCGAGCTCCGCTGGGCTTTTAGCTGGCGGAGCAGAAGTGCCGTTCTACGCATGAAAATAAGAATGTTTTACCCAGACTAAAAAAAAACGACCAAGAAAAAGATTACCTAATTATGAAACGTCACCGATTTCTACAAGAATTCACTGATGAAGAGCCAAAAATACCTAAGACATCCAAGAAAAAAACAAAGGACACGATTTACACTCACTGCAAGATATACAAAACACAAAGACACTAAGCACAACACTAAAGTGATTAAAGTAATTTATTACCTCAACAGCAAATGCGCATATCATATCTAAGAACATTATTTTTTCTAAAACAAATGGCTTAAAGGCCATATTATATAAACTATCTCAAAGACAACAAAGGAACCACAAAACAAAAAAATATTTAAAAGCGATAGGCCTGATCATCAGGCACTTAGCCTCTCTTTGCGCCCTCAACACTTCTTTCTCTTTTCACCACTTGTCTATTTTCCGCTATCTGTCCTCACACCAATTATTTGTCCCCTACCCACACCTACACACTTACATCAATTGTAATTGTAATTGAATAATTACAATTCCATGACATAACATGGTCGAAAGACGTCTAAGAATAAAGAATGTCATTCGCGGATGTTTTTTCTCGCCTCGAAGATCCCGTTAAAAAACCTGTTAGAAATATTAATAAAATACAAGTTAAAATTAATAACGCTGCCACAGCTGTGGACTTCAATATATATATATATATATATATATATATATATATATATATATATATATATACGAGTATATATTTTATGCGTTATCTTCTCGTGTATGTGAGAAGAGCTTCTCCGAGGGCTTCGATGAAGAGCTAGTTAGCCCCAAAATTGCCTTCTTAACTGCATAATTACGAGTATGATTGCGCTTTTGCCAAAATTCTCGATATTACAAGGCGAGGCTAGACTGGATAAAACAAATTTTCCCATTCTCTTCGACAAGTTTGGATGACAATTAAAAAAGGCGATCGAAAGGCAGTTATTTGGCTGTCTTAGGAAAGCTTATTTTATGCGTTATCTTCTCGTCTATGTGAGAAGAGCTCCTTCCGAGGGCTTCGATGAAGAGCTAGTTAGTCGAAAAATTGCCTTCTTAACCGCATAATTATGATTGCGCTATTGCAAATAATTCTTGATATATATATATATATATATATATATATATATATATATATATATATATATATATATATATATACTGTTTTTGCTTCTGTCTCAGGAGTTGAATAGATTCTTGGGTCCCCTTAGAATACGGCGACCATCCAATCGCTCTATTTATTCTCTTCTATTTTCGTCTTTAAAATGTTCCTTTTCATTTCAAGGGACGCAATGGCACGTTGCATTTCTTTTTGTTGAAATGGAATTTTGTGGAGTTTAAGCAAATAATACACATAATATGACGATGTGGCTTAAATAATGCATATGCTCCTTAAGAACTATCAGATTTCATCCTTTTGTCATCTAGTCTCGAGCAGTGGTGGGTTTTGTTTTTGAAATTTAAAGCGCAATAACGTCGAGGCCGGATCAGGCAGAATGTCAGGGTAGATCTGCAAAAAAAATGGTGAGGTTAGAGCAATTGAAAAGTATGGGAAAATATATGTCTGCATGCATATGGGCTGGGAGGGTGCACATCCTCGGGTATTGGGGCAAAGAGGGACTGCCGTTCTGCCAGATTTTAATTGTAGCGGGGGCATTACCCACCTATAACCTTCTCTATTTTAAAATATGTTTGCATAAATTTTATTCACCACTTTAACATAAACCCTCGTTGGTTTCTTCACCTTAGTTACAATCGTCACGAATTTAATCAAAACACAAGAGCAAAAAATATTTACCTAATGCCCCTTAGTCTCGCCCAACCAGCTTCAAGTCAGATAAGCAATCCCCCCCTCCCTCTTCCACTTATAAATTCTTTTAAACGCCTCATTTCCAGAAGTCTTTGATAATAAAGATGAAAGTGCTCGGAAGAATTTTCTTTCTTTTAGTGGGTCTTCGTGATGATGTGTCAACAAACATAATATCATGAGAAATTTATTATATGCATCAATCTTTTGTTCTGCCCGTATATAGTCGGGTAAATTATTTAAGTCTGAGATTCTATTCCTATGCGAGAAGACTCGATCAATGGTTAATTACAATAGCCCAGGAAACATATATGAAAATTAGGTACATCTTATTCTGGTGTTTGTACGAACCTGGAACTTGTACAATCCGCTCTCCTAGTTCTCAAGAACTCTAAGAGGTAGTGGAATTTCCCGTCTAGCCCACTCCTACTCGTTTTCCTCTCTCTCTCTCTCTCTCTCCATCTATCTTTCCTTTTCCTCCAACCATTGTTCTCTTCCTCCCGAGTGCCATCACTCCCTATGTAGTGATTCTTCTTTTACAAGTGTAAGTCATTAGGGTGATGACATCTATACCTACAGGGTGAAAACACTAAGTGTACAGGGGTATTCATTCAATTATTTTCAGAACACAATGTAATATTACGTAATGCTTAGACTAAAACGAAAGAAAAATTTATACGCTGTAAGATGATCTAACTACTAATCAATGGGATTTCTTTTTGCGTCGATGACACGACGAAGTTTAGGTATGACCTGAGCGCAAGAGGTACGCAGGATTTGAGCTAGTATTTTCTCGCAGCATTTTTCTAGTTTGCACTGCAGGATTTTGCACTATGATGAAATTTGGTAGTCAACTTCTGCTCAATCATCGACCACACTCCAAAGTCCATGGAGTTCAAATTTGGCGAACTGGGAAGCCAAATTCCTTTGACCAAAACTCTTTAAAGTTTACCTGGCACCAGATAATAACTTTTTTTTTTGCTGGTTGTGAGTTTGCTTCATCTTGTTGAATGGTTATACCGGCATTTTATATGGGGCATCCACCAGTAGAATGACTCTCTCCTTCAACAATTTTAAATAAACATGTTGATTGAGTAGTGTTCGGAGACGGACGTGTCCTACAGAGCTCCCAATTTAAGTCATTAAACGAAAAGTTAAAAGTGACCCCGCCCCTTACTACCTGAGTTCACTCATATTCCGAATATGTCTCTCCATTGCAACGAGTGCAAAAGAGATTTGCCATTATCTCTTTTCGATATTAAAAATCCTAAAGACGCTGTTTGTATTGTATACTGTTCAAACATCATAGCCGACACTGAAATAAAGGAATTACGCAAGTTCAAGATCTTAAAGAAATCGTAAACAAACTCTTAAAGCACACTCCAAATTAAGATATTACGACTATAGTAAAAGAGGACAAAATTCTACCACCACTGCCCTCCAACAATCTAGAGGACGAATTTAGACCCCCAAAGAGATACAAAAAGACTCTCAATGTTATAAATCTGATCTCCGGCTCCACCGTCCCTCTACACAACAAATTTGCTGCTTTGGCAGAGGAAGCTGATGATGACGAGACCCAAATCGCACTTTACGGAGACTTATTTCAAAGACACTTGGATGAAGAGTTCTGCGCTAGAAGACATCGTAAGAGAAGACGGACTTTCATTCCGGGAGGTGACATAGACGATATTGCGGCAGCCGTTCATGCTGAAACAACCGGTAACGAAGAGAAAAAAATCATTATAATGGCTAGCGGAAACGATATAAGAGTGCAGAAACCGTCTGAAATCTTTAGTAAGTACAAATGCTACTAAAAAAATATAATAGATAAGCGTATGTCAGCAGTCTGTGTTGGGATAGTGACTAGAATACGATGGACGGACTACGAAACAGAGCAAGCAGTGAAAGTAAACAAAGTTTTACACAACTTATGTTCATCATTAAATATAATATTTATTAACGTCTGGGACAGTTTTATAAATCAAAGATATCTCTATGGAAGGGATGGTGTTAATCCCAATGGTATACGGATGGTATGCTTTTAGATAAATCTGTTATAAACCCTCCCTCAAATGTTCGCAATGCCGCAGTTCAAGGAAAAAATTCTTAATTCATGGCCGCACAACCGGAATAAAAAAGCTCACGATAATAACAGCTCTCCACATAGTAGTGTAACTAATAATAACGGTAGAAAAGTAGATAATGTAAACAGAATGAAAAATCGCGAAGACAAAAAAGATGCACCCCCCCCCCCGTATATTAAGGTGTACTATTGCAATGCTTGGAGCATCCGAAATAAATTTAATGAACTAAACTTAATTAGTAGTAAATATCATTACTACATTCTAGCCATTACTGAAACGTGGTTACAGACAGCAAACCGGGACTCTCTATCGTCATCTCAAATTCCGGGTTACACACTCATAAACAAGGATAGACCTGTAAGAGAAGGAGGTGTTGTCTTGTTTTACTTAAAAAGCGAAATAAAATACGAGGTTCTAAATCGACAACACAACGAGTCAATCTCGATAAAAATTAGCAAGAAATCATTTTCTTTAGTTATGCGGCTAGTATACAGAACACCGAGTAGTTCATATGAAGAGGACCTTACACTAATTAATGATACTAATTTAACCAATAATTACAAAAAATGTATGCATTGTAGGAGATTTCAATGGCCCGGAAATTGATTGGTGTACGATGTGTTCAGATACGGTAAACCATATCTTAAACGCATTTTTAGCTAATTATCTGCATCAATATGTCGAACACCCTACAAGAGAAAACAAGACACTTGATTTAGTTCTAAGTAACAAAGAAACCTTAATTGATAGGCTTGAAGTTCAGGAACCACTTGGAAATTTTGGATCACAACTCATTGGTATTTAACATCAAATATGATTTCATTAATCAGAAGAGAGCGCAAAAAGTACCTGTATATAAATTATCAAACTTTAAAGCGATTTAGAGATGAATTTAAAGAATGGGATTGGCATAGAGAATTCAATAACAAAACACCTGGTTCGGCTTACAGATTGATCGCATTAAGGGTCTTCAGACTAGATATATTCCTCTTAAAAACGGTTTAAAATATACAAAGGACAAACCTTCGATTGACCAATATCTTAAGACTCTGATAGGAGTCTTAACTTCACTTATATGTAAACTAATGGAGTCATTTATTGATTTAAATTTTCGCAATCATCTGGAGAGAAATCAACTCTTAGTAAATAGTCAGCATGGTTTCAGGAAAGGAAGGGCTTGTGTCCTTAGTCTGATCACATTTTATGAACATGTAGCAAAAGCTGTCGATGCAGGTTCTAGTTACGATGTGGTGTATCTAGATTTTTCTCAAGCCTTTGATGAACTCCCGTTCAATATCCTCCTTTCAAAGCTGAAGGCTATGCATATCCATGAGGAAACGATAACTTAGATTAAAAATTGGTTGACAGATCGTAAGCAGAGGGTAATTTTGAATGGGGTGACACCCGATTGGCTGCCGATAACTAGTGGAGTTCCTCAAGGTTTCGTTTTGGGACCCCTACTCTTTATAATTTTCGTAAACACCTAAGGTTCTGGAATGAATTGCCAAGTATATTCATTTGCAGACGATACTAAGCTTGGGAAGATAAAGGATAAGGAAGACTCAAGCTGTTTACAAAACTGCCTGAATATGTTAACTAAATGGTGCAACGAATCTGGCATGAAGCTTAATGCTTCCAAATGCGGCGTTTTACACTTTAGAAAAAATAATCCTAAATTTAAATATTATCTCTAAGACACCGAGATTATAAAAACAAAAGAACAGGTCGATCTAGGAGTTAAAATAGATAATAAATTAAATTTCTCCAGTCAATGCGTTGCAATTAGAAATAAAGCAACAAGAATTGTATCTTTTATCAGGCAATCCGTCTCAACGCGTAATTCAGAGACGATGTTGGAACTATACACGTCATTAGTCAAACCTATATTAAATTATGCTGCTCCCTTCTAGTCTCCACTTAA
The DNA here is from genome assembly GCA_963969495.1 of Ceratothoa steindachneri. Lineage (NCBI taxonomy): Eukaryota > Metazoa > Arthropoda > Malacostraca > Isopoda > Cymothoidae > Ceratothoa > Ceratothoa steindachneri. The sequence goes on along the minus strand of OZ018320.1, from coordinate 25,232,071 downwards.
CTAGAGATGCAAATATAATAGAACAAGTACAGCATCGCTATACGAAAATGGTAAGGGGAATTAAACATCTTAGCTACAATGATAGGCTTAAAAACCTCAATCTCTTTCCCCTCGAACATAGAAAGAAAAGGGGTGAACAAATAGAAACATATAAATTACTGATAAACATTCCCGATACTGCAGAAAATCTTTTTAATTTGACAGGCGTGTCAGCGACGCGACGACACGACAATAAGAGGAAAAAGTGGAAATTCAAAACATCAATGGGAAAATTTGCCTTCAGCAACCGCATCGTTCAAGTCTGGAACAATCTACCACAAGAAGTAGTCAGCGCTCCAAACACAGAATTTATGAAGACGAAATTTGATCAATACTTAAAAGAAAATAAAGTTAAAATAGCTTCCAATTATTAGGGGGGTTCCACCTAAATTAGCCTTATTCTTAATAGGGCCTACCATGTATGAGCTCTTATGGCCCTCTGTAGGTGCCAATAAATTGTTTGTGTGTTTTTGTTTGATCTTTACCCCTTTTCAAAGAAGATAAGTTTTTGCAGCCCGCTGATGTTCGCCCGCCGCCACCATCACCAAAGCTAGCTTCTGTCTCCCGAAAAATGTCCCTTGTTCAATTGGGATCTTATCTTTCTTTTGTGCCCAAACACGACCATTCTGTGTGTTGTGTATGGGTGGCCTGGATAGTGAACCACTTCTCATCCGTCCCCAGAACTGAAAACTGCGAGTCCTCAAGGGGCCGTTGAAGGAGAAGCTGGCTCTTTCGACACTCTTCTTGTTGGTGGATTTAAAGAGCATATGTTTTTTAGCCATCTTAAATGGTCGAAGTATCAGCTCATTATTCAACAATTTTTTCATGGTCGCATGGTTCACTTGTGAATTCAAAGCAACTTGTCTGACACTCCTTCTTGTAACATGGTGGTCCTCAAATAAAGGGTCGCAAGTTATAGGTTTGGCGTAAGTAGGCCTTGTTTTGATTGTAAGTCGATCCTATAACGGTTTGGTAAAGTAGCTTGCTTACAGGTTTCTTAACCTACGGTCCGAGGGGTATTAACCGATCAAGGTTTGTAAGTAAAAGGCTCCTTTGTGCAAGGAATTAAACACTTGTATTTTTAAACCACTTTGAAATATTTACACTTACGGTAAAGATTTAATTTGCGCAACGGAATATTTTAAATCGAGTTATAATGGCAAGAACAAGAATAATGGAGATTCGTAGAGCGGTGAATTAAGAGTATAATAATCAATCAATGAATGAGTCAATAATAATCTATAATAATAATAATAATTTTGATAATAATCTTTGAATGAAAATATTCTCTTATTTATACCGGGTATCATTTTGGAGGCGACGCGTAGCTCCGACTTCCTTTGGTCGGAGAGGTGGTGCTTAGCGACCTGTCAGCCCAGTGGAGCCTGTGATTGGTTGGAATCTAGCCTGTAATCGGCTGAAATTTTCCACTTCGTATCTTACTTTGGGGGTCTTTCCCCTGCGAGGGTATCACAGAAACTCCTTTTGCTTGAAGCTAAGATGACCTTATCAAATTTTACATTAAAGCGAAACATAATTTGTCGCCAATTCTGTTCCGATTCCAGACAGCTCTAATTACTCTGTTTGCCTATCTGCTCTCACACACGGGTGCGATAGCCTTACATTGTGGTCAGGTTTCAAACTAGACGATCTAATCAGATTCCGCTGATTCACAAACTGTCTCCAAACAACCTTATTTTATTGCTCCTACCATTCCATCTTTGATACTTCGACCTGGCAAAATGTGTCTTTGTCCTTTCTCTCTCTCTCTCCCTCTCTCTTTGTGTGTATGTAGTTATTGTACACTACATCTCTTTAAACCGCATGATAGCTTTGAAAAAACAAACCTGGTCACAATAGAGTTCAACATTTTGAAAATATTGCTGCTGTTTGCCTTTTCTATACAAGTACTCGAATGTTTCGCATTTTTCAGTCATACTTGTAAACGGGTGTTGTTTTTTATGAATTTACACTTTTATTCGTGAAATTCAAACTATCCTGAAAGAACTCGAAAGTAATTCATTAATGGTCTGTCTACTTATATAAAATGATTGGTAAAAAGCAATCTACACTTCGTGTTTCCAGTCTGTAGTTCTTTCCACCTGCGATTAGTGCAATTTTGCATTAAAGAGGTGATAGCAGGCTCTCTCGCTGATACGCTTAGTTCTTTAATATCCAAACACGTATATATGCACATTTACGTAATTCAGTAACCTTTTGAGCTATATATATATATATATATATATATATATATATCAGTTATAGAATAGGTTATAAAGAGGTTGCCAACTAGGCATAATAAAGGTAGCAGGTAGGTGTCTCTCAATAGTCCTAACTAGAACCTCCCAGCAGAGTGCTGAGGAAGGCATTGCTTCTGGGGACAGGGAGGGGAGTGGGGACATGCATACAGGTTAAGCAATTGCGAAATGGCTAATTAAATTTTTTTTAGGTATGCTTCTGAAATCCATAGTCTTCCTATGTGCTCTTAGAACAAGTAACAATTTTTGCCTTGTATCCACTGAGGTCGAATCCATTCACAAAATCGTACGAATACTCGAGATATTTCTATCCAAATAGCATTCAAGGAGGCGTATCGAACAATTACCAATGGACCTAAAAACACTTAACAGTTTTACCACTATTAGCCGTAAATAGAGGCGTGGCAGGTGCGCCTACAAACGCTCTCGACCTAAACTCGAAACAATAAATAGAAAACAATGGGCCATTAAAATTAATTAGATCTAAAACACATTTCCCCGCGATACCTCAATGAAGTTCCCCAAACGAGATTGGTTTCGGTATATATATATATATATATATATATATATATATATATATATATATATATATATATATATATATATATATATATATATTAAAATTCACGTTGGTAGGAGAAAAGGAAAAATAACACTACCAGGGTCTCGACGTGAACGAGAGTAAAGGTTGGGTTGGGGGATGTTTTGTTCAAGTACGAGTACGTCCGGAACGCGCGCTGAATAAGCCTGGAAAACGCACCAAATAGGAGAGAACACTCTCTCAATTCTTCCGCTTGAGATGATCCCAGGAACGAGGCAGCGAATGGTGGTTGAGGGCTCGTACGATCTCCTGATTAAAGTTGCGATTTCGAGATCTTTGGCCCCGCCAATGGCGCGAGGGGAAAGAAGATATGAAAAGAGTGAGATAAAGAAAAAAATATGAATAAAAAGAAAAGCGACGGAGAAAGAGGAGAGGAAGAATATAAAGAACTTTGAGTTGAAAAGAAAGCTCAGACGTGGATCTAAGAAACCTTGTCAATAACGGAAGGAAAATCGCTCGACTAAGAATTGTCTCGATGTCGCTTCAAGAATGAACGAAAAGGATTAGATTTGTTCACAGAATCCAGTGGAGGAATTCATTTACGTCAGAATTGCTTAAGATTACATACTGTGACCTTTTAAATGTTTCATGGTGAACAATCAAGTGAGACAAAGGAAATTGACTTGCATTCTTCCTTTGCATTTGCCGACTTATCGTTCCAATTCTACCGGAGGAATAACAATTTTCTTTAGACAACACTACTTACTTCAAGGTTATGTTATATTATGTTGCTGTAAAGCAAAGGGAAAAGATTGAAAAGAATTATGACATGGCAAAAAAATATCTCCAGATCTCTCTCTAACTAGTGAGCGAGGAATTTGAGAGATTAAGGCACATTACTCCATTAAAATGAGCCACCAGTTATTTTGCCTTTTGTAAAATGACCAAGTTATGGTGTCCCCAAATCATGAATAAATTGAAAGAAACTATAACAGACCAACCTTTTAACAAATTCAGATTATTTTTATTTATTTTTGTAGCCTAGGGAGATGTGTACAATCTCGGAATTAGTGATAACCTTGCCTGCCCGCAGTAAACAAGAAGAATGCAAGTATGCGCTTATCATATGGGCAACGAAAGGTCGTGTTTTAAAGTTGAGAAGATATCAAAGGTTCAACAACAGTGGAGAGACAATTTTGGAACTAATCCTTGAACTAGATTTACCATTTCACGTATCTGTGAGAAATATGAAGTATACGGTAAAGTGCATCACGTGTACAAGTAAGCGACTGGGCGTCCAGAGACATCAACAGATGCCAGCACTTCTAATGAAGTGCTACAGGTATTCAACCGATCACCTAAATAATGTGAGAATGTGCTCGTGAAACAAAGAAAAAGTAAGACAAGTATCTACATACTTCTAAAGAATGTTAAATGGACACATTTTATCCTGAGATTATTACATACCTTGAAGGAAAGTGATCTGGAGTGTAGAAACCAGTTTCTCGAATGGTTTCGAGCATAAGCAGATGGCCAAACTACGGACAAAATTGTGTGGTCCGAAGAGGCTACATTGAAGTTTAATGGTATAATTAATTATCATAATTGTACATACAGGTCATGAGAAAATCTACGTATTTGTGTGGAATGACATATAAATCTAGCGGATATGTGTCTGGTATGTTTTTTCTTTCATAGATTTGGTTAGTCCATTTTTTTCTATGGTAGTTATCCGGAGGCTTGGTTGGTTCTTTTTCGATGGTACAGTAACCAATCATAGCTACCTCAACAGGCTTTGGGGAAAAGGTTCTATCCTGCAATTCAAGAGTAATATGTAGATTAGGACATTTACTTTCAACACGATGGAGTACCTCTCATTACAACCACGATTTTCAGGAACCACCTTGATGAAATAGTTCATAATTGGTGGATCGGACGACGAGGTAGTATCTAGTATCTACCACATTCACCAGATTTGAACCCCCTTGACTTTTTTATAGGGTCATTTGAAAATGAACTACACAGTAGTAGATCAACATCACTTGAACAATCAAAGAGAACATTTAAAGGAACATTTAGAAATAGCTCCAACATTTTTGTTCAAGTGTCTGCCAATCAGTGAATCAAAGATGTCAATGGTTGACATTTCGAACACTTACGTGTTTAAAACAAATTAAACTTTCTATCATCTCGATGATATAAATTTTATCAATAAAATAAATAAAAATCATCTAAATCCGTTAGTAGGTTTGCCTGTTATAAGGTAAAGATATGTATACATGATTTTGGAACACTCGATTCTTAAATCTTTCTTGACAATGACAAGGATATTAGGATAAAACGAAGTTAAGCCAAAAAGAGCGTAGTTAGTGACAGGATGGGATTTCCATTCGAGTCAAATTTGCTTGCGTGAGGGGGAGAGAGGTTGCCATATATTAGATCATGTTTCTGATATCTGCTTGAGCATGACGCCCCACACTGGGGAAGGCCCCCAATAAGCAAAAAAAAAAATCGGTTTTTAAATCCAAAGCAAAGATTTGATTTCCATCCACAACTTCAATTGTTCCTCCTGAAACCATAGCTTTACCCAAATCTTCTCGAGGGATATATATATACATGCAACAAAGCCCACAGGGAAAATTAATACGAGGATTGCAAGTACTTTCAAACTTTATTTCGAGTTCTTTATCAAGAAATAACAAAAGTATTGAAAATTGTAATATATATAAGGATGATACAGAGGAGAGGGAACGCCCACAAAAAACAAAAAAACAATTAACAAAATGAATTAATATGAAATGAAAACCTTAGGAGGAGCGGAGATAAATACAAACTAAGATCATTAAATCAGGTAAATTCAAAAGACTAAAGGTTGCCAAGAGGATTAAAATACCGCCTAGGCAATTAAGCGGTATCAGAGCAGATTCCAGGTCATCAGCGTCACTCGGGCTCATCACAGATTTCGCATAAGACAGATGTATAAGGAAGATAAGAGACGTAATGCACACCGCAGACTTATATGTGCACTAATTATAACTTAACAAGACAGAAATATAGTTTTAATATAAAAATTACTCACTTAATTTATGCATGAACTCCAGTCGTCTTGGTTTGAAGGCTGTTCCTTCCTTCACCATGTCTACGTAAAGGCAACTCTTGTTTACACAGGTACAACACTGAATTTATTAACTGCTTTAAATATTGTCTATTTTCTTCGGCTGCTTTGTTATGCCATTCTGTTTCCAGTTTAGCAGAGTCACTAAAAGCTGTCACAATATCGTACAGTCCGAAAGTTTTCAAACTTTTATAACTACTTAAATGACTCACTGATATACTGTGATGCTTACAGTCACTCAGGATGTTTTATGATTATTATAGCCTCCATCTGCCCACGGCTGATTAGCTTTGGGTTGAAACAAAAAACATGGCCAACAGTAGAGTTTATATGTGACTCGACTTGCACAAAGCCAATCAATCTGTTCATACCATCTTATCTGGAATGTTGAAGTTCCAACTTTAGTTTTCAATGAAGGAATCGGCCTGGCTGCTCGAAGAAGTTCACGTTTTTTCCCAATATTTAGAGCCCCGAATGGCTTATTTTTTATATCTAGCGCTATGTCTTTCTACATTTCTAAGTTAAGGGTAAAAATAAAGTGCAAAACACAACTGATCTTTACACACAGAGGCACAGAATAACAGTAATCAAATAACGAAAGCGGCGTGCACAACAAACATCAGCCAAAGACCAATCTGACTGTCGCCTGTACTGTACTCCTGACAAGAGATGCCAGTTAGTCTTTTACTCTTACCAAGCTCGTTCGTATTAGCCCGAGTTGCTGGATAATATTTCGTTCCATTAAGAATATTATAGAACGGAAACCTTTCATAGATTGGAATTTAAATCCTAATCCCTATAGAAATCTATTGTTTCAAGAAAACATTAAATTTTAATTACTTTTATTTTTTACGATTATAGAAAACAACTCGGGCTGTAACTTCTAAGCCCGAGTCAAGCGCGTGTGAACGATGTGAAGAGAACGTCTGCTAAGAATGATATTTTTTAACACAGGGAACCTCTAAGACGATCACCAGACGCTGAACAAAAATATGTGAACTGCGACCAGGCTCAATAAAAGGAGCCCGAGTTATTGGCTGCAATTACTAACTTGAAGTCAGTGTTGGCAGAAATTAAATCAGCTTGCAAATACACGTTCCCTTTACTAACTGTATACTCGGGCTAAGCCCGAACAGCCCGAGTGCCTTAGTTGCTACTGATATATATATATATATATATATATATATATATATATATATATATATATATATATATATATATATATATATATATATATATATATATATTTATATATATATATATAATTTTATCTCTCAGGCACAATCCAGTAGATATTTTAAAAATAATAAAAATACATTTATTTTTGGCTGAGCTATTACGTTTTTTTTTATGCAAATCTTTAAATTAACATAAACCATCACTATATATATATATATATATATATATATATATATATATATATATATATATATATATATATATATATATATATATATATATATATATATATATATATATTGGAAGGAAGTGTTATAAGCGCCGATTGATCGAAGTGCCTCTTATTCAGCTATTATATATACTTCTGAAGGTAAGTCAAAGAGCCCCTATAAAATTTAAACAAAAGATGTTTTTTATACACACCCAACTTATTTCTCTACATACCCTCTACATCATGATATACACTTCTGTGGGCGGTATACCCACTACTCTATCCTCTCCTTTAGAATTGTGTATTCTTTTCTCTAGACCGCGTCCTATTTGACAGAATCCAAAGAGTCAAACCGGATTCCTTTGAGATGTGCTTCAATTGACGTGAGCCTCCAAAGGTTCTAAGTAGAAAGGTGTGGTCTGGAAGGACTTTCCAGTGAAATTCTAGGAAAAGGAGCAAGGATTTTGCGATGGAACAGGATTCCAACTTCCATCGACAATTTTGGGGGAACTTTATGGTAAGGAACTTATTCAAAATACTACGATTGAAATCCCAATCCCAAGCATTCTAGCTGGTATGTGAGATTTGTGGTTACTTCAATCAAAGCCAGCACTAACAAACATCACAAACGCCATTACTTTTTCAAAACCAAATTATAAAGGTTACCGAGCAAACCAGATTTGTCGACAAACTCAGGCAATGGCTTAATAGAAGCTCATAAATCTATGATAATAATGCTGTAATCGAGAATGAGCTCTTCTTTTAATGATATTGGTTAGGTGAAAATTGGAAGTAACACCACCAGCTTAAGACTTGAGGTTGATGTTGTGAAAGAAAGCAATATCGGGAACAGCTCCGTTCTTCCTAATAGCTCTAAGTATTAGATGATGGATGGAAGAAGCCAACCACGTTCACACTTATGCTGTAACAAGAACTCCCCACTCAGCTAGACTATCAAAACGATTGTCACTTCAATTACTCATATCATTGATATAATTATAATTTGTTCACATCCAAGAAACAGTAGCAAAATCTAGAGTTTCAATACCGCGATATTAGTTCTATAAATATATTTTTCTTTCAGTGCGATTTTATTAAAATCCCGATTGAAAACTAAAGGGAATCTTGTATTATATTAATAGAGAGGAATGCTGCAGCGATCGATGCTCAAGATGAACAATAACAACTCTCTACCTATATGTTTCAAGCCAGTCTACAATTCATTTTTCAAGCTTCCCCTACATATGCATCTTTATCCTGGTCAAAAGTTGTGATAATTTTGTGTTGTGTCATTTATTAGGATATTTACTTCAAGATGCTCAATGACCGTATCTCTAAAAATGGCCTCAAAGGGTTTACCAACGACCGAAATAAGGGAAATGGGGTAATAATTTACAGGATCAATCTTTATGTATTTTTTGAAAATTGTTGTTACATTTGCCTCTTTGATAACTAGGAAATATTACCTTGCCAATAGTCTTAATGAATAATGTGCAAAGGGGTTTTAACAGTCCAGCTTCCTAATACTTTAAGATAGATGGAGGTAGATCTTACGGATCCTGGAAATAAAAATCATTTGCAAAATGTTCATTTATTTTTATCCCCTTCCGGCACCGATCAGGGAAGAGTGGACGAATGCTGGTCGTTTACTTGCCAGCAAAATCAGCATATATTCAAGAGAAGAGATGAGAATAAGCATGTGGATAATGAAATAAAAGGTAAAATTGAAATATTTAGAAAATAAAGCCCATGTAACCTCAATCTAGTTTAGACAAGGGAAGCACGATTTCCTTGTTGTCGAAAACTGAACTGCATCTTAATCCAATAGTCACTGACTGGGCCCTTTACTTTGCCTCGATGCCCTGGTAGAAGACCTTAAGTCACTACTAATCGGCCGACTTGCCCCTATCCACGTCGGCGCATTTGACCCTGCACTTGTAGACAGTAGTTCAACCAGAAAGAGATACTCTTTGATTTAGTGACATTGATTGAGGCAATAAGAGATAGAGAGAGCATTTGATTTAGAGACCCTGATTGAGACAGAAAGAGAAATTCTCCTTGATTTAAAGACATTGGTTGGGGCAGAAAAATAGAGATTCTTTGATTTAGAGACATTGATCGAGGCAGCAAGAGAGAGAATCTTTGAGTTATAGACATTAATTGCGGCATCAAGGGAGAGAGAGAGAGAGAGAGAGAGTCTTTGATTTAGAGATTTTGATTGAGGCAGTAAGAAAGAGAGAGAGAGAGAGTCTGATCTAGAGACATTGATTGAGGCATCAATGACTAAATGGTCACTCGTGATATGCTTTGCAAAGAGGGTGACAATTGAAAAGACAAGTTTCGGCGAAATAATGCGCGGCAGAGATGCAACGGCGCAATTGTAGGCTAGAATTATTGTTGGAGCAAAGGCCTCGACATTGCCAAGGACAGACAGGAGAAGAAAGTCATTCTGAAACTCCTCCGTGACCTTTATTTTTTAGGAATTTTAAAGCGAATTGGCAACGAGGCCATATCACGCAGAAAGTTATTTAAGAGAGAAATGTAACGAAGGTATTGGGGACAGGGTAGTGCACAAGTGCGTTAAATGGGGTTATAATGGGGTGCTCTCCCTACAGGTTTGATTGTAGCAGGGGCATTGCCATCGTTACACTATCTGGCCCTTTGTGCGAGATATCAAATGATGTACAAAAGAATAAAAAGAAGTGTGGGAGATTTAAAAGAAGTGCAAAGGATGTCCCGTCAAAGAGCACCTGTTTCACTAGGTCAGGAAGGTATGACGCCCCGACTGTGCCGCGATTTTTTTGCAAATGGATAAAAAAACAGCAACCAGAAATCAACAGTCGTAAAGAAAGGACGACGATAGGCGACCAACCGAGGGAAATGAGTGCGTCGCTTTCACTATGATCTGTCATTGGTGTACAGAGATGCTTTCAGTCAATTGAACCGCGTTGAATTGCTTCAGTTACTCCTGCTTTATCGTGAAGCAGGAGGCTTCACGGTGAATTGATTTATTGTTTCATCTTTGTACGTGTTGTCTCTCTTTTCTCCCTTTCCCCTGTGTAAGTTTTATTTGTGTGGAAGAAACATAAACTAGATACCTGAATGGTTTCTTGTTTTGTTTTTTTGTTATGGCGTTTTCAGCGATCTCATCTGGCCATCAAAGAGGGCCAAACCTCCGAAAACAGAAATAAAAGCCTATCTTCAGGCTAATAATAATAACAAAAAACAAGAACAACAAGATCAATAACAACCAGGGTTGATGTGTGCACACTCAACTTGTATCCCAGAGTCCGTGGATAGAACGACGTAGGACGTCGACCAGGACAACATACGAAGGTGCTACAGGGGAGTAGGAAATGTGGAAGATTCCGGTCTTCCCAGCCAGAGCACGGCACTTAAGAGGAAGAGAGCCACAAAAGGCACAGCAACATTAAAGCGGACTAACAATTAGATGGTCACTCGTCCCACGTTACTACTCCAATTGGTTGAACTTCTTCTACCCCTTTGAAGTTGTCTTGGGTTATTTTTACCTATAAAGGTGTTCATTTTAAGATTGATTTCATACAGCTTCCATCATTTCTTCTGCTATTCTATCCTAGTCAAATTTTATCATCCTTCTATTTTAGACCAAAGATGCGAGCTTCTGAACTAAAAGGACATGAATGCCACGACATCCTTGTTGCCATGACCACTAACCACGGTGACTTATAGAATGCCACCCTCTTAAACTTAAGTCAGTTCCTTCGAGTTCATGGTTAGAAATAAAGGTTCTGGTTTTTTTTTAGTAAACGTGTCACCCATAGCCAAGAGAAAGAATCATCATCAGTGGAGAGACGTCATTAGGACGGCCAACTTCCCCCGTAGCAGATTCAGGAGATAATCGACGACCTCAGCAAGTTGATAAGAACCCCTTGCTATCTCTAGGTTAACCATACATGTTCCAGTAGGACACTGGTCCCTCAACAATGATCATGGGACATTTTACACGTGTCCTAGTTTTCCAGAGTTGACCTCCTTGCACTATCAAGTCTAGGAAGTGTTGAGAAAGAGGGCAGACGACCGCCCCATAATACCAAGGACTCGTTAAAAGCCGCATTCGTGGACCTTAACGTCCTGATGAGAACCAACATGACTTGTAATCGTTTCCAGGCCCATAACAAAGCCCCCCTAGAAACTGAAGGCGAGTTTACTACATAAAATTTATTATTCGCATGTAAAAAAAAACATGTATACGGATTTCTATGGACATACATTGTTGTTGTTTTTCTTATCGAATGTTTAATTTTCCTCAGGTGGAAATATATTCTCAAATACCTGACTCACTCTGTACTTATGATGAATTAGGTCCTTACGGGTGGGAAACTAGAAGCTGTTAGAGGTAAGGGAATAACAGGAATAGAGGGCAGGTGTAGGAAATGGAAGGGATGCAGAGATAGAGGAATAGCTAAGGGAGAGGGCATACTGATGCGTTATAGGGGGACTAATGCACAAGTGAATGAGCAGATAACTAGGAATAGAAAAGCACGATGCAATGAAGATGGGAATAATAAAAAAACTTAAAAATATACTACACAAATGGTCGGAGTATAAGGAATAAGATAGATCTCTTAAGAGCGTTAGCGAGTGAAGAGAATTTTGATATAATTGCGATAACAGAGTCATGGCTTGATTTGGCAGGAAATCACTTTAAACCTGAGGTTGAGATTGAGGGCTTTAACATGTTCCATACAGATAGGAATAGGAGGAGAGGAGGAGGGGTTATTATTTATATTAAAGATAATCTCCAGTGTTGTGTAAACAGTACAATTAAATTAGATGATAACACAGAGTCATTATGGCTAAATGTAAAGGAAGGTAAAAACAAGCTTGTCATAGGATTATTATACAGACCACCAAATCTTAGTAAAAAAGCTTCAAATCTTCTGTGGCAGGAGATTGAACGGGCATGTAGAAGTAAGCATGTGTGTATAATGGGCGATTTTAATTACAGAAATATAGACTGGGAAGCTCTTGTGGGTGATCAGGAGACTGAGGAATTTTTGAATGTTGTCCAAGATAATTTTCTGAGGCAGATTATTAACGAACCCACTAGAGGTAATAATATACTGGATTTAGTTCTGACAAATAGGGAAGAAGTTATTAAGGATACTAAGATTGGAGGAAATTTGGGTAATAGTGACCATTGTGAAATTAGATTCAAGATGAAATGGAATGGTATTGATAGTAGCATGAACAATGTTGAAATTCCTGACTTTAGAAGAGCAAATTATAATGGGCTAAGGACTTACCTGGAGGCAGTTGTACAGAAACCAGGCAATGAAATTAATTCAGGAATAGATTCAATGATATCAGTTAGTGGAGACAATAATCACCAGGAGGAAGAGATTACAATTGAAGAGGAGTATGAAAGAATAATTGAGCAATTAATTACAGGTCAGATGATTAACATTCCTTATAAGGAGATTAGGACTAAAAATAATGACCCAAAATGGATGACAGATAAAATTAAGCATTATATTGGCATTAAAAAGGGCATTTATAGGAAAATAAAAAATGGAGAGGATCACTTAAGGCAGAGATATAATGAACTAGCAAGAGATGTTAAAAAGTTAGTTAGAGTAGCAAGGAGAAATTATGAAATTAAAGTGGCAAATAGGGCAAAGGAAGATCCTAAAAGTTTTTATCAATTATACCAAACTAAGGTTAGAGATAAAATAGGCCCACTTATAGATTCCAATGGAGAATTAGTGAGTGATAGGGACTCAATGGCTGGAATGCTAAATGACTTTTTTCTCTCAGTATTTACACAGGAGGATACTCTAAATATACCTGAGGTGTCAATGATCTTTCGGGGTAATGATGAAAAGAAATTAAAGGATATCTTGATCACAAAGGAGATAGTGACAAAGGAAATTGATAAAATCAAAAGTAGTAAAGCACCCGGTCCTGATGAGCTCTTTCCTAGAATTTTGAAAGAATGTAAGGCTGTGTTAAGTGAGCCCCTAGCATGCATCTTTAGAAAATCATTGGAGAGTGGCATTGTGCCAGTGGCATGGAAGAAAGCCAATGTGATACCTATATTTAAGAAAGAGGATAAAACAAATATGTCTCATTACAGACCAGTAAGTTTGACATCAGTGGTAGGGAAAATGATGGAATCTATTATAGCAAGGAATATTAGAGATCACTTGGATAAGCATAAGTTGATAAAAGAATCACAGCATGGCTTTAGTAAGGGTAAATCCTGTCTCACTAATTTGCTGTCTTTTTATAGTAAGGTGTATGAAGCAGCAGATAATGATGAAAACTATGATATTTTATACTTGGACTTTAGTAAGGCTTTTGATCGAGTGCCACACTTACGGCTTCTGAGCAAAGTTAAAGCACACGGGATCGATGGCAGTATATTTAGGTGGATTCAGTCATGGCTTGGTGACAGACAGCAAAGAGTTAGTATAGATGGAGTTAAATCTGAGTGGGTGTGTGTTAGCAGTGGAGTTCCGCAAGGATCTGTTTTGGGTCCCTTGCTATTCTTAATTTATATTAATGATCTTGACATAGGTATAAGTAGTGACCTGAGTAAATTTGCTGATGATACTAAGCTAGGTAGGGCCATTAGGGCTGATTCTGATGCTGTTGTAATGCAGGAGGAATTGACCGTTCTGTCCAATTGGGCTGAGAAATGGCAAATGAAGTTTAACATAGACAAATGTAGTGTACTTAGTATAGGTAGAAATAATCCACTGAATAGTTATAAATTAAATGGGAGAAATTTAGGGAGGACCGATTGTGAGAGGAACTTGGGTATTTTGGTAAGTTCAGACCTTCGTCCTAGAAAGCAATGCCTAAATGCTAAGAATAAAGCTAATAGGATATTGGGATTCATTAGGAGGAGTGTAAGCAATAAGAGTGCTGAAGTCATTCTAAAACTGTATCTGGCGCTAGTTAGGCCTCATCTAGACTATGCAGTACAATTTTGGTCACCATATTATAGGAAGGATATTGATTTGCTTGAGTCTGTGCAGAGAAGGATGACAAAGATGATTGGTGGGCTAAGGAACTTACCTTATGGTGAAAGGCTCAGAAAACTAAATCTACATACATTGGAAAGGAGAAGAGTCAGAGGGGAATTGATTGAAGTCTTCAAATGGGTAAAAGGATATAATAAAGGGGATCTGGGTAAGGTTCTTATACTTAGTGAACATGACAGGACACGTAGCAATGGGTTTAAGCTTGATAAGTATAGGTTTAGGAAGGAGATTGGGAGGAATGTGTTTACAAATCGTGTGGTAGATGAATGGAATAGGCTCACTAGACATGTGATAGAAGCCTCCTCTCTGGGTAGTTTTAAGAATAGATTAGATAAATATATGAATGAAGCTGCTAGATGGGACTGACTTTTTTATGTACATATGTATATATTTTTCTAAGGAGTGGGGAGATTATTTTGCGGTTGCATGAATGGACATAATCCTCTGGATGCATTTTATGTATATTGTAGATTAGATCTGACAAACTCCTGTAAAGGATGACAATGTTGATGACTTTTCTCTGGTAAGAAATCTTTTGTGTGTTGACTGGAACAGGAGCTGCCAAGTGTAGGCCATGAATGGTCTTTTGCAGTCTCCTTCTTTTCTTATGTTCTTATGTTCTTAATTTAAATGTTTTTTTACACCCATATAAAAAAAGGACATCTTATACAAAGACACTGGAATGTGTGATTGTTTGGAAAGGGGAAGGGGGTGAAAGGAAACCAAAACAACCTCACATTTAATTACACGAGTACAGTGATGGAGTATGGTAAACCTAGGGATCAATTGTCGCTCGACTTTAGTCCTTTTCTTTTAAACTCCTATTTTCCCTCACTGACCCTCCCCCATTGCCTTTGAAAAGGCGGGGGGGGGGGGGGCTAGAGATCCCTGTGCCCCTTTCAATTAATGACCAAATAGCGACCTTACCTCATCCTCGCCTCATCCCATCATCCAATTTCCTTCTTCACGCTCCTTCGTGGCTTGAGACTCACGTAAAGTGGAATTGATTGGGCCTCTGAATGGAATAACCTGATAAGATCGAATGCCGATCAACCACGGAATTCTCGGAGCTCCATACCATCGCGGGGCACTTGTTTAGCGCAATCCTGAAGAGGAAACCGAGTCCTTCGCCATCGCAGTCTCAGTCCAAACGCGTTTCCTATCCGTAGAGAGACGAGGGATTCGAACCGCTGAAATTTCCTAGTGGGGATATCTAAGGAGGCAACACTTTGGATACTGGTCAGATAAGACAAAGAGAGGATGAATTATACCAGTACTAATAATATACTATTAATAATAATAATAATCCTTAAAATAATGCTAATAATACTTACGATAATAATGATAATTATAATAATGATAATAATAATTATTATTATAATAATAATCATTTGAGGAAAGCGCTCTTCAAGGCAATGGGTGTTTATAGAGCGCCCTTCACCTCACCAATGAAAGGCAGGAGGGAAGAAGTGGGTCTTCAAAGCTACGCTTGAAGATACCGATGTAGGAGGAGCAGCGTTTCACAATCGGCAACTCATTCCACATTCTTGGAGCAAATATCGAGAATGGCCGATCCTTCATTGCAGCAGAGATGACTACGACGAATAATCAGTAAGACAGCAGAGCCAGAGTGTAGAGGGTCAGTGAGGAAGACAGGTAGGTAGGTACTGCGGTGTTTAACAATCCCATATGTAGGGAGGATGTCCTTGAAGGTGATTTGAGTAGGGGGGATGAATGATAGAAACGCCATTAACAAGGTTAAACATGACCATGGAGAAATTTAGAAGTGAAGCCTAAACATGGTCAATTCTGCTCTGAAACTGAAGCAAGCACGAAAGATCTGATCTAAGATTTAACTATGGGTGAGAGAGATTGATTTGCACTCATATGCAAGCGCACTATGCTAATAAATCTAAACGTACATTTTAATTTATTCATTTTAACGAATTTGCCCGTATATATTCGGGAATCGCAGGTTCTCTAAATGGTTTACCAGGTATATACGGGTAAATCAAATCAATGATGTCGTTTAGTTTTCCAGATTTATTTCGTTTCTTTTATTTTTGCTCTATTTCACTTTCTTTATCTGTATCTGTGTCACTCTAGCTCTCTCCTTCTTTCTTTCTCTCTCTCTTTCTTTCTCTCTTCTCTCTCTTTCTGATGTTCTGTATGTGTGAGTGTCGGTCTGTCTGTCTGTCTGTCTGACTCTCTCTGACTCTATCTCCCTCCCTCTCTCTTACTTACTCTCTCTCTTAATCTCGTTGAAAAGCTTCACCCATTCATGGGTGACCCGATAATTTATATAATCCGATACCAAGAAATCTTTAGGTTTGTAATCAATGATATGAGCAATTTGACCGAGGCTTCTCTCTCTCCTTTATGGTTTCATCAACTCGTGGTTTACATAAATTGAGATCCGCAAAACGAAGGGATTTCGGTCTTCTGCGAGGGTATATAAAGGTCATCCCTTAATGATCATGTAAGCTATGTAATTATGACCACCAATTTATGATTATCAATTATGACTATAAATTATGATTACAATTTATGACTATCAATTATGACTACAATTTATAACTACCAATTTAAGACTATCAATTATGGCTACCTTTATGACTACTATTTATGACTACAATTTATGACTACCAATTTATGACTATCAATTATGACTACCAATTTATGACTATCAATTATGACTACAATTTATGACTATCAATTATGATTACAATTTATAACTACTAATTTAAGACTATCAATTATGACTACCTTTATGACTACTATTTATGACTACATTTTATGACTACCAATTTATGACTATCAATTATGACAACCAATGTATGACTATTAATTATGACTACCAATTTATGACTACTATTCATGACTAGGAATTTATCGTTACAATTTATAACTACGAATTTATGACTACCATTCATGACTACCAAATATAGCTACTATTCATGACTACCAATTTATGGCGCTACATTTTATAACTACCAATTATGACTATCATTTATGACTACCAGTAACACTATTAGTGGTAAAATACCCAAGCTACCAAGGGCTGCGACCTATTGAACCCTATTAACTCGAATGAACTAGCGGAGACTTGAAATTTAAATCCTTTTCGGAGCAAAACTCCTTAAAGGAAATTCCCTCGACTTCGTTTAACCCGAAATTCGTGGCCTTAGCGAAACCTCCAACCCCTTCTCAGTTCCGCCCCTTCAGGGCCACATTATAGGTACAAAAGAGCAGGTGAAGCTAAATAGGAATCAAAACAGGAACAAATCCTGCATCATTTAACTGATTCCTAAAAACTCAATCCTAAAACATGAGGAAAACTTATTTCAAGGATGACTCCGAAGACGGGACAGATGAATGAAGGATAGCCGTGCAAAGGAGAGGTTTAAAACACCACTTTGGTTAGAGAATTATTTTATTATTATTATTTATTTATTATTATTATTACTTAATATTTATATTTTCTTTTCAATATTCCCCAAAGTGATCTTCCTCTTCCTATACATTCGTTTAAAAATATTGATTGTGTTTACTGAAATTTATTAAAGGACAAATAATAATATATAGTGCGTATAGCGCTGTTCAAGGACACGAGCCTTCACAGAGCGCTCTTTTACCAACTAAGAAAAAACTCGAGAAGTGGGTCTTCAAAGCGAAGGGCCTGTATAGAAGCAGGTATGTCATTCCACATACTAGGAGCAAATATATAAAAGGCTCGATCCCTCATCCAACACATACGACTACGAGGAAGAGCAGTAAGGGGGCAAAACCAGAAAGTAGGTGCCCAGAGACTTTGAAGGCGATTCTGCATCGATTTGGCTGCTATTGCAGTTCGAAGAACAGGGGAGGGGGCAAACGCCCCCCTCCAGAGATAAGTGATTTTGAGTAAAGAAAGTGTGACTGACAATCGCCAAAATATTGTGATATAAGTGAAAGCGTTTACGGTTGAAATTTAGGGAAAATCAGATATACGAATGGCGGTCAATAAGTTATGCGAATCGGTAGGGCAAAACAGAGGAAGGGAGATGACGGTTTGTGGGAGTGTTACGACAAGTTATGACAAGTCAGGACCTGCAGCCGCACACTCCTGCCTCGTCTATTTAAGAAGCAGTAGCTGATCGCAGATCGTCATTCATAAATCTTTCAACAATGGAGAAGGTTGAGCACCGCGCAGTGATCAAATTTTTGACCAAGGAAGGCAAGAATGCAAAAGAGATCCATGAACGCATGGTTGCAGTGTACACCGACACCGCCCCTTCTTATGCAACCATTGCTCGCTGGAATAGGAAGTTCCGCCATGGTCGTGAGTCCCTTGAAGATGACCCCCGTCCAGGACGCCCGTCAGACGTGACCACCAACGAGGACAATGTTGCCCGTGTGGAGAGGATCATCCTCGAAAATCGACGGGTGAAGGTCGAAGAAATCGAGCGAGAACTTGGAATATCACATGGAAGTGTTATCAACATCATCCACGACAATTTGGCCATGACTAAGGTCTCTGCCCGTTGGGTCCCTAGAAACCTCACACCCCATGATCGACTTCAACGTTGTCAAAGTCCACAAGGCCAGAGTTGCATAAGGTGCCCTGCGTGAGTGCGGATTCGAGGAGCTCAACAATCCCCCTTACAGTCCAGATCTGGCCCCTAGCGACTACTTTTTATTCCACCAGCTCAAGGCTGCATTGCGTGGACGCCGGTTTGGGGACGATGAAGATGTCCAGCTCGCCTTCCAGGAGTGGATTGAACAGCAGTCGGGAGATTTGTGGTTGTCGGGAATTCGAAGCCTCAGGGACAAGTGGCGCAAGTGCATTGCAGTCGAGGGTAGTTATATTGAAAAATAATAAAACACTTTTCCTCATATCTCGTTTCCTTATATCCGAATTGCAAAACTTATTGACCGCCTCTCTTAGCAGTGACACTTTTGGTTCCTTTATTACGTCCACGCTTTTTAAATTATTTATTTAATTGGTCCATATTCATGACTAATATACATGGACATTATGCTTAGTAATTTATTATGCATAATTTCAAAATTTCTCGACGATAAGAAAATTTTAAGATATAGGGTACGGCACGGATGTTTCTGAACAAAACGCGGTTACTACAGAATAAGTTTTGAATGTCTCAATATCGAACGCTTCCTCCCCTCCCAAATTTCAAAATAATGCATTGTAGCATTAAAACAAATGGAACAAACTGGACTACCTAGCCATTATTTTTGCATCTAAATTGAATTAACTTCCTCGATTATGTAGAAAGCTTTTCAGATCTCCCTTAGACAATGTAGTTCAATTTTGTTCTCTTCATATGTATGACATCGTGACCTTAGAAGAGGTTCAAAGTTGTGTTACTAAATTCATCCCCAAACTTACAAATAAATATAAAACCATAACGAGTGATGTTAATTTAATTACACTCTAAAATGGTCGTTTAGGGGTTAAGTCCAGGTTAGCTTGGTTTTATCTAGGTATTTAACCATAGTCAATTTACTTAACTTAGGTAACCTCTAAAATACAAACAGGAAAAAGCTATAATTTGCGAGGAGACTCGTAAAAGTCAACTGATTCTATAATATTAAATAGTTTCACTAATATTAAGTATGTTTACCTGAATTAGATAACCAAGCGGTGATTAGTAATACTAGCTTTAAGCTAGTTAACAAAAGATAGAACGCTATGATAGAAGAGAATTTTGTCTCTTATAAAATAATTGGAATATGGAATACTTTACCCTTCCAAATCGATGAAAATCCCTGTTAAGATGAATAAGAATTTAATTGACAAATATCTCTTTAAAATAAAAAAAAAATGAAAATGAATACTGCAAATAACTGATACTTGATTTATATTAACTTTTCATCTTTTCCCTTCGTCTACGCCTATCTCTTTTCCCATCCTGACCGGTCTCGAATAGTCTCAACTGGTCTCGACTGATCTCGACTGTCTTTTACGTTCGTTCGCTGGTCTGTAGTTTTAATAATAATTAACTTTGGATTTTGTTCCCTTGCACTTTCGCGTGACTGGAATTCACCTGGGTTTGCCCCCTCCCCCCGTCCTACCTGAGCGAAGAATATAGATTTTTTTTTTAAACTCCATTGTTCAAGGTTTCCTCCATCCTGTCTATGTTCTTTTAAGCAAAGACCCTGATTTGAATGTGGTTGTGTCCGAAAAGTTTCCGAGCATAGGAAAAAAAATATTTACTGGACATTCTGACCTATAAATAATCTCTACAAGTACAAATCAAGTGGTCAGTGATCTATGAATATCATCATTGACACCTCTCTGGGGACTATTGTAGCGTGACTTTGGGGATACCCGGTTTAAAGTCCCAGGAGACTTGTTTCTCTTGTTAAAACTATTACTGATCAATGGGGGATTACCAATTGAGCAACTTGAACGCGGTGAGTAGTAGTTTATTAATAGGATTTTTATAAACATTTAACGCCATTTGTCAACCTTTGTCGGGTCTAAACTGGTGTGGAAAAGTGTTAGACTTGAAAGAGGGACAAAAGACGACCTATGGTCGGGAGGGCGTGAGGCTCTTCCAGGTTTCAGTTGAATCAAGGGCTTCCCCCCCCCCTTACGGTGACCAAAGGAAGAATCTATGGGAAGCCTTTGACCAACGATGGAATAATGATATACGAATGCTTCCGATCACACGTCCGTACACATAATCATACCCCCCCCCTCCCATCCCGCCCCACAAGCATGAGCGCACACCCATTTCATAGCCTTTGTCTCTAATGAAAAAACACAACTCAAAATGTGGATTCAAACCCGAGACCTCCCGAATACGAACCCCGAGCCCATTGGGTCTCCGATAGCTCGACGGTAACCCGCAGGGGGGAGGGGGCTCCTTTGTAGACTGTTACACCTGCTACTTGGAGGGGCAGAACCGCCCTTAGTCCCAGTGTACACCGCAATTTTGAACCTGATTGAGACTATCTATGCTCTATCGCTTCTAGAATTTCCATTTTACCTTTTTTTATCACTTTCCTTACAAACTTCTTCCCAACTATTTTATTGGCCGGCGGCTAATATCGCAGGCTAGTCGACAACCAGCTTTCGTCCATTTATCGCTGGTCACTATTTTCTTGACCGGCGACCAGCTTTTGTCCATTCATCACTGGTCATTATTTTCTTGACCTGAGACCAGCTTTCGTCCATTCATCGCTGGTCACTATTTTCTTGATCGTCGACCAGCTTTCGTCCATTCCTCGCTGGTCGGGGCCGAGATGGGGAAGGGGCATGTTTACCCTTTCCTCTTATCTCCAGTTGGGTGAGTTAACATGTGTTATTCTTATAACATTTTCTACTCTCCCCATCTTTCTTTTCCATAGCAAGTTAATTTCAAGTAACATCTGGAGGCTTGTGTGGCCTCTCAGCCCCAATACCTGCCGTTTGCCCTCTATGCTCCAATACCAGCAGGTGGATATGGGGCTATATAATGTCCAGGAATTTTTACTTCTATCTACTCTACTCTCTTTGCAAATCCCTCCTTGCAAATATGTATTCTGGATGATACGCCCTCGTTGCTATTGTGCTTTAAATTGGAGTAAAAAAAGAAGCGACACTACAAGAGGGAATTAGTCATTGTCGTTCACGAAAGGAGCTCTGTGGGGGCAGCCGACGACTACAATTAAACAAGTGCTCAACTTTTGGTCTCGAAGGACAGGGTGTGTGTTTTTGCGCGCGTGTGTGTGTTTTTTTTAAAGAGAGAGAATAAAAGAGAGTAAGGGAGAGAGAAAATAGAGAGAGTAAAAGAGAGGAAGAGAGTAAAGAGAGAGAGAATAAGAGAAAGTGAAATAAAGAGTCAGAGAGAGAGTAAGAGATAAAGTAAAAGAGAGTAAGAGGGAGATCAAGAGAGAGATTAAGAGATAAAATGCGAGAGAGAGTAGGGTAGTGAGGAAGAGAGGGAGTAAGATAGAGGGTAAAATAAAGTCAGAGAGAGAGAGAGAGTCGTGGAACCATCAGGCTGGGAACAGGTGAGACGTGCGAGTTGACAGTCTCATTGAGATTCAGTCTAGCGGAACGGCCGACGGATAATCAACGGGGGCCAAGCCGCGGTCGCCGTCAACGCTGCCGCGTCTACCTACCGGACGCTCCCCCCCCCCCCCCCCGCCTCCTTTTAAGAGTAAAGGGAAAAGAACGAGGTTAGTCCTGAGGTGGGGGGGGGGGAGCGGATTAGGGCTCCAAACAGGCCATTTACTGACGTATTTGTCTCTTCAAGTAGCCCATTCTTAGGACATGATATGCTAAATAGACGGATAGAAAGATAAACACACAAACCCAGGAGGAGATGGAAATAAACGACAGACAGACGAATTAATAGCCTGATGAAAATTGAATGAGGTTGATAGATAACAGAGATAGACAGGTAAATAGACGAACAAATGATTGGTACATTATCAGGAATTGCGGTACAGCAGACGCCTTTCGGTTTGTAAAGGCAACCAGAGCAATAAATCTTCATTTACGATCTATCTGTTGTATCGCGGGGCCTTATCTACGTAGATACCGGGGAAAACACCACAAAATACTACAGGTTTACACCCCGAGGTGTGTGTTGGTAGGTAACAGTGCATACCCTCTTGCTCTGTTTATAGTCGCGTGCGACTCTATATCTTACTATGTCGGTCGGTTCCCGTTTTGCTTTTTGTTTTTGTTTTTGTTTTTGGTAATAACACCCTAACTATTCGGTCGATTCTAACGAAGTTTGAAACTCTTATTTTGTTTTACATTCTCTTTCAAATGATATAATTGCCAAGGTCCTCCCAAGGTTAGTCCGGGAATTATTGAAAGTTTTGAAGGTCGTAAGGTCATAAATCAGAATAAGTGAGAGCACGCGACTTTGGTCAGCAGACCTTGTTCTTCTACACTCATCCATTTTAATCGTTTGTCATTTCTTCTTTACCTGAAGTTAGTCTTCCATAATATTCAGATCCAAACTAACAACTCTGTCAAGCAATTTTGACAATTCCAGCTCCGTTTCATGAACCTAAAACGATTTAAAATTGTCATTCAAATAATTCTTAATCTCATTTAAGATCTCTATCGGTAATTCTAATATGGGTTTCTTGTTCTTTTATGCGTACGTTCGGGCTTTCATCTTTCGAAAAATGTCTCTCAGGTGGATAATTTGTATACGTTGCCAGCTTCTTAAGGGTTTGCTCTTCCTCCAAAGTCTTCTTATTTGCAAACTTCCATGCACCCCAAACCGCACCAGACCGTTCACGGTTGTGGTGGCGTGTTTTACCTTGTCTGCATTCTCCCTACCCTTTCCCCTCCCCCTTCGCTTCAATGCCTGCAGGCGGATCTGCAGCTATTTCTCTACTATACAGTTTCACTTCTTCTACCCTCACTACTTTTTTTATTGATCTCTCCTTACTTTTTGCGTGTAACGTCCTCGTTGCTAGTGCGCTGCAAATTCGAGACCAATATGGAATTATTTAATTGCCGCCAAGTTTCAATAAGGATTTAATATTATTAATAAGATCTGATGATATAAAATCATCTATTATTATCCAATTAAAGAATTAAATTAAGTATTAGTATTTTTATGGTCAGAAAGTGATTATTATGTCCTTAATTTAGAACGGTCTTGACCTTATTTGTCCTTAATTTAGAACGATATTGACCTGATTTTTCTTTCAATGTCCTTAATTTAGAATGACCTTGACCTTATTTCTCCTGTATTGTCCTTAATTTAGAACGATCATAAGCTTAATTTTCCTTTACCGTCCTTAGTTTAGAACGATCATAAGCTTAAATTTCCTTTACCGTCCTTAATTTAGAACGTCCTTGACCCTATATGTCCTATACTATCCTTAATTCTGAACTTCCTTGAAAATATATGTCCTGTATCGTCCTTAATTTAAAAGGACCTTGAGCTTATTTGCCCTTTACTGTCCTTAATTTAAAAGGACCTTGAGCTTAGTTGCCCTTTACTGTCCTTAATTTAGAACGATCTTGACCTTAATTTCCACGTACTGTCCTTAATTTAGAAGGAAATTGACCTTATATGTTTTGTACTGTCCTTAATTTAGAAGGAAATTGACCTTATATGTCCTGTACTGTCCTTGATTTCGAATGACCTTATTTGATGCTGATGCTTCAATGGGAGAGTGCGTCTCCTCTTGCGAGAGTCTCGCATCACTGAATAACACATGTGGTGGGTTCTTAATATTCAGCCCCAGCTCGTTCCCCAACCCAACCTCGGTTTGGGTTTTTTTTTGGTGCAGGGTCCGAATGCGTCCTGGATTATGTCATCGCTCGATGACATAATGGTGGGGGGGGAGGGTCCCACGTTACCATTAATACAAGAACTCACCCCTCCAGCCTTGATTATCTTTTGGATAGCCTGAGTCAGTCAGGTCCGAGAGATGGGTAATATTGGCGGCCACTCTGGTGCAATTCGTCTACCTCTTTTCTGTCTATCTTCCCCCCCTTCGTCCGATAGACATCCCGTTCAGAATGCCAGATGGGACGGTGAACCGCCTCATCGAGATGGTGGCCCGATAGCGCCAACTTCCTTCTCTTGTTACTAATTGCGAACGGGGTTCGAACAGTTCTGTCTTTGGAGCCTCATTTCCATGTAAATACAAACTTATTCGTAACCCGAGTCGATGAATCGAAGTCCCCAAGGGGCCCGGAGGCTTCATAGAGCCAAGGACCCACCCGGCTTTCGAGGATTGTGTCATCGTTCGGGATAAGTTTTCGGCCAAAATTTGGTTTGAGCCGAACTCCACCGCCTACGGCATCTCAACACGGAGCACACAAATGTATTCAAGCATATACCCATCCTCAAACATTGACACAAACGTACATATGTACATGCATGTCCACAAAACCGCACGGAGAGTGGTTCCTCTTTGTGGCACCGGCCAAATGAGCGCGCATCCCAAGAGAGAGCAAAGAGAGAGGGAGAAGAGAACCCCGGAGTGAAGTCTACAAAAGACTGGAAATGGCCAAAGACACCGGGACCATGATATCACCACTTCTTTCATCCTCAGAGCTGTGATGGAAGATACCCGGAACAAAGAGACGCCAAAGACCGCAAGCGAGAATTCAGGTCTTTCAATGGCCTAATATCACCGCGTTTCCTTAAACTGGATGCGAAAATCGCTCTATAATACAGGGTTGTAAACACATTTTTGTCAGGTAAATACACGCAAATATTATTGTAATTATGAAGTCTCCATGGTTACGGATATTCGGTTGATTTATATTACATTATACGTAGGCTGAGTGTCTATGGTTACAGATATTCAGTTATTTATATAACTTTATTTGAAAGCTATGAAGTCTCTATGACAACGGAAAGTTGGTTGATTTATATAACGCTCTCCGTAAGCTATGTGGTCTTTATGGCTATGGAAATTTTGTTGATTTATATAACTCTAGGTGGTCTCTATGACTACGAAATTTCGGTTGGTTTCTTCAATATATAACGCTATGCGCAAGCGAGGCAATGACACCTAGCCTCCTACCAAACCGTCAGCCGTCGTAATTTTCTCTTTATTCATTTCTCGTTGCCTTTATCATTTATTGCGTATTTTCAGAGCTTGGAGTTTTATTGAACACAAAAGATTATATTCTATCGTGTAATTTTAAAAAGAATAAATTTTCTTTAACGTATTTAAAATGATTTTGTTTGTTAAATTATTTAGATAATTAATAGATGAAGGAATGGGAAATTTTATAAAACTACAAGTAAAAAGCGGACACAAATACGAGTATGTTTTCCATTAGAACCGAGTACACAAATAGGCCTCGACCCTGAACTTTTATTATTTTTAAAGATGATTGAAGGCGGGAGTTGTATGTTTTAATTTTATAACATGTTCAATGGTATAGAAATTAGAATCCTATTTATTTAGACAAAGGAAACATGAATAGAGGAGATAGTTTAAAAAGTTAAAAAAGAGGAGGTGTAGGTTCGATGTGCTATACTTATAGTTGTAGAACTTTTCAATGAATTACCTGAAGAGGTTGTCAATAGTTCTTGTTTTACTGTATTTAAGATCAAATTGGATAACTATATGAAAGAAGTTATATAAGATTTATGGAGAGTTAGGAAATTGTACATAAGTATTGCTAGAAGAAAAACACTGCATTAGTAGGCCATTATAGCATGATACATGAAAATATTTGAATTTGGCAAGTGTATGGTAGTAAAATGGCTCCATTGTACTTGTCATGTGTTGGTGTTTTCCTTGACCTGAAATTGTTATACATATATGGTTAAGGATTTTACTTGATGTTCAAACAATTATTCTTCCCGTGGCTTAACACTTTCATCACTACTTCTAGAATAGCTTCTTGATCCCATCCCAATCAGCATTCATCTTCCTTCAATATATTTCATTTGATGCTTTCTTACTCAATTACTTATTCGTTTCACTTCCCCTTTCGTCTCATATTATGCATTCATCCCCATCTCTCACAATTTTTCATCTGCTCTATTAAACATCTACAAGTAAGCCACGCATTTCTTCTCTACAATACGACACTACGCTTGACATCGTCATTTAATCATTAAACATTCCACTTCCAACATGTCTGCATGCACTCTAAGCAATACGCATGCGAATCTTTTTCACTACAGAAACCTTGCAACATCTTTACATTCACTGCAGGTTTAACATAAGCCCAATTTATCTTTATACAGATTTGTACATTCATATTGTGTACAATTAATCAATGCACATTACTAATTCCATCCTCACACTCATCGCCTCATTACAGAACCTCTTTTTCTCAGCAATACTTATTTCATTACAAGGTCTATTCAATACAATCTCGCACAACTTTACATTTGCAAACTTCAACTTCACCCGCATAATTCTCGAGCTGACATATCAATACCCACCCATTGCATCATGCCATTCCTCATCCAAACCAAGTTCACAGCCGTATCATCATGATTCTCACCTGATAATACTTCATTTCTTTTCATGATCATCTTATATAACGCAAGCATCGGCATTCTTCCGTTTTTAAATACATTTCCCTCGATATTCCTTATCACATACTTCCTTTTTACACTCCTATTCGATTTATACAATGATGAAGATTAAACGACAAGAAAAAGTCAGTCAATTTGGGAAGGCGGCTTCAAGATTAGGGGGGCCACTAAATGGTTTAGCAGTCTTTGACAACACATACCGGAAGGCGGTACGAGTATTATTTCTGTCCCACATCAGACAGTTACCCCAACTTATAAGGAAAAGATCCCCATGATAACATTCAGTCAAGGACACAGCCAGCATTGGAGAAGGTCAAGCAGGATTTAATCTTGACCTATGGACTTCGAAATCAGAACTAGGTACTGAGTGGTACATGATAAAATTAAGACTAAACGGTGACGGCAACAAGGAGGGGGCAACGTTCTCGATCCCATGTATTTCAAGAAGCAACGCTGGGATGTGACTCGAAAATAGTCCCTGAAGTACGAATTGGAATCTGAGTACAATTTCTTAGGAAAGAGAATAAAAAAATAAAGCTAAAACCGTCCCCAGATCGTCAATCTGTAGTATCACCAGGTTCATCCGCGATTAAAATCTCGATTTTTATTGATTAAAAAAATAATAATGCGCAGGAAAAGTAAGACTTGATAATGTGAGGAAATTTGCAATGAAGTAGTGAGGAAACTTAGAAAGAGATAATAAAGAAAGTTACAATAAGGCAGTGAGGAAATTTACAATGAAATAGTGAGGAAACTTACCATGATTTAGTGAATAGACTTACAATGTGGTAGTGAAGAAACATATGATGTGGTAGTGAGGAAATTTGCAATGAATTAGAGAGGAAAATTACAATGTGGTAGTGAGGAAAATTACAATGTGGTAGTGAGAAAAGTTACACTGATGTAGTGAGGAAACTTACAATGTGGTAGCGAGGAAACTTACAATAAGGAGTAAGGAAACTTACAATGAGAATGTTTGAGGAAAAATAGTGAGAAACTTACAATGAGGTAGTGATGAAACTTACAATGAGTTAGTGAGGAAAAATACAATGAGGTAGTTAAGAAACTTACTATGTGGTAGTGAGAAAACTCCCAATGTGGTAGTGAGGAAATTTGCAATAATGTAGTGAGGAAACTTACGATTGAGGTAGTGAGAAAACATACAATGAGGTAGTGAGGAAACTTAAAATGACGTAGTGAGGAAACTTACAAAGAGGTAGTGAGGAAACTTATAACGTGTTAGTGAGGAAACTTACAATGAGGTCGTGAGGATGGTTAAGCAAGAGAGATCTTAAATTGTTTTTGTAGTCAAGTTCTTGTTTTTTTCGTTCTTAGACCACGGACCTTCACTAAGTGCCCTCCTATCAACTACAGGAGAGCTAGAGAGAAGAGGTGGGTCTTTAAGGTTTAAGGTATACTTTTGAAAGCACCAAGGGAGGGCGAAGAGCGTATCTAGCAGGAAGTTCATTCCACATTCTCGGAACAAGAGAAAGTGTAGCACAAACGACTACGAGGAACTATCATTACGGGGGAGAGAGGGCAGATCGGAGGGTGCTCAGGGCGTGGGATGGGGTCATTGAGGAACATGAGTAAGAAGAAGACCTTAAAGGTGATTCTGTATTGAATTGGTAGCCAGCGCAGATGAGTTGCACAAGAGAATCGTCTCTGGTGGACAAAAGCCCCATCGGCTGTAAAGTTGTGAACCAGTGCCAAACATTAAAGAATGGATGACTATGATCCAGCGAGAAGGGAATGGCAGTAGTCAAGGCGAAGGTGACAAAAACACAAAGGACAATCTTAAAGCCTACTGTCTTTAATAAGCCCTTATGAGGAATGAGATCACATTGAGGAGATCTTATCATATAAAATAAACAAACAAAAAAGGGAGAACGGCGAATTAGAAAAAGGTAAATGAGGGGAAGGAAGAGAGGGCCTCATATGAACCAAGATAGAAGAAAGTCTACTTTACTTTTAATTTCTATATGACCTGATTCATAAATTCGCCAAAGAAGAACAAATTTCTGCTTAATTTGAAGTTTAAGATGCTTTTTAAAAAAATATGCACTCACGCATATTCATTTCTACAGTGTTATTATTTAGAGTTAATGCTGTAGCCACTGGCAGACCTAGGTGGGAGAAGGGCGACACGAGCGGTCCGACCCGAGTGCCACGTGTTTTGTTTTTGTGTGTTGGGGGGGGGGGTATTTGTGGAATTGTTTGTTTAGAGGGGCATCAGATTCTACGACCGACCAGGGCGGCACAAACGCTAGTTACGCCTCTGGCTGTGTCAATTTCCCAGTTTGATGATTTAGGAAGGACATATATAATGCGGCGAAGCGGGCAAGTCTATGGGTCATGCGAATCTCGTGTTGTGTTCATCTTCTGTCAGCAACGAGGCGTTGGCTCAATGTAGCCAGCTAAAAACAATGCTACCAAAGGTAATTGAGGTCAATGAGTTCAAATATGATATAAGTTGACTTCCAGGTGGGACCACCTAGTGGCTAGAGATGCTAAATCGGCCATTTTCGCCGCAGGTCTACTAGATCATGTCCCTCTAATTAAGTCCTAGTCTTACATTGTTTTTATGTTGTTTGACAAAATACTTAAATAGATCTTTAAAAGATTGTTTTATGTAATGCTTATTACAGCCTTTACAATTAATTAAATATACAACGGTTTTGAGTCCCTTATTGGTAATTAATTCGCCTAAAGAGTTCTGATATGTGAATATATGGAATCGGTTTAGTATAATAACTGGTTGAAAATAATAAAGGGTTTTTTAGTTCCTTTTTTTTTTTTTTAGCCAACGAAGATGTGAGAAGATTCGTGCTCACCCAGTTTGGAAGATTTTCGCGCACGTTACCTGTCCCGGTACCGGGACGAACGGGGTCGCTACTCCTTGTACTCACGACGAGTTCGTGCACAACTAGTCGTAGCCTAATAGACTTTTAAGAGTTCGCTGGTTCTTTTATTGTATATTGCTTTGGGGCCTCCCTCCCGCGCTGGAGCATGCATTTTTATTTGTTTTAATCGTTATTTCTTTGTTTTTTTGTTGTTTTTCTTGATTTTATTTTATTATTGCCTAATTAATAGGGTGATTTGATTTAGACAATATGCCTTTTGGTAGTAGTCGCCAGATAAGTCTATTTAAAAAAAATCGTGATGGTTCATTACAACCATGCAAAAAAAATGGTTTATGTAACCCAGCTTAAGTCCAATATTATAAACTTTACTAACTTCTATGTCAAAGAATTCTGGACTAACTCCAACACGTTCCAAAAACTAGAGGACAAAAGACTAACTATACCACAGTATTCGGTGTAATTTTCATAGAAATTAGAGAATTTCAAGAAAATATAGATTTCGTTTTTTTGTTCTCTAGTTTTGAACGTTCATTTAAATCACGAAATAACAAAGTAATTCAAGCCCTTCTTTACCACTTATACATATGATTATTGGAGAAGTAGTGAATAGATCGATACAAGTAGGTTTCAACTTTTGTTTCTTGGATGATCTTAGGTGGTTCCTAGGGTATTTGCTGGTCTCAGTTCAGTAGGTCTAGCGTATTTGAATCCATTTGGGGTTCTGTGATTTTACATATCAAGAAAAGGAAGAATAGCGTTTCGCTCAACTTTGTTAGTTAATTTGAGAGAACTAACATTCATTCGCAATAATAAAGTGTTAAATCCATCTTTTTAGTCTAGAATTACGTTATTATTATATTTAAACCAAGTGGGGGTGTTTGTGGAATGCTGGTAAAAGATGAATTTCGAAGTATCCCATAAAGAAATTTGCTAAAAGTAGAGGGAAAGAGTTGTTTAGCCATACCAGCAAGTTTTCCATCCTATTTGCTATTTTTCAGACAATTCCCAATGCTCTGATTTTAGCCATTAACCCTTTTTTGTGGCACTTTATAGAGATTAGAAAAATTCTAAGAGATTAGTTAGACATGATCTATGTTTCCTGAAACCATGTTGTGAATCACGGAATAATCCGTTGAGTTGTACATGTTTAACTATTTTCCCTGCAAATGAGGCTTTCGACCGTTTTCTTTGCAACATATGTCAATCATATGGGCCACTAATTGTTGGCTATCTCTTAGCAACGTTTTTTTTATATATTGTCTTTTCATTAGCTAGCTTCTAATCATCAGAGACTATTCCAGTTTCTAGAGAGGAATTAATGATTTTCTTTAGTTGTTAGCCTATTGAACCTGTAACTATTTTTAGAACTCTTGGGGTTATCCTTTCGGGGCCAGGTGATTTATATTTGTTCATTTTATCGATAATCCTCTCAACACCAAAGGATTATTGCCTGAGTACCCGGTATTGAGTGCAGGTTAGAATCCCATTTTCTTTAGTGATGACTGTTGCAAAATACTCATTTAATGTACGGGCTATATCTCTATCTTTGAATTGTAAAACATTTTTTTTTTAAATGGTCCAATACTACCATTGATTGGTTTCTTACTGTTTACTACTGCAAAAAGTTCTTTTGGATTTGATTTACATTTAAGAAAACTCTAATTTCCTTATTGCACTTGTCTCTTTTAATTTCCGTTTTAACTTTTCTCTTTAGCAGAAGATATTTCTTTTTTTGTTTTTACACTTGTTATATTTATCTTTTTTGTTAACTATTTGAGATGTTTAGTAATACTAATGTCACACGATTATGACGGAAGGAATTGAGTATCTGTTGTAAAACCTTTTCTTTAAAATTAATCCAAGGTTTATTTTATATAATCTCTCTCTCTCTCTCTCTCTCTCTCTCTCTCTCTCTCTCTCTCTCTCTCTATATATATATATATATATATATATATATATATATAATATATATATATATATATATATATATATATATATATATATATATATATATATATATATATATATATATATATATATATATATATATATATATATGTATATATATACATATATATAGGGAGAGGAAGTATATGAGAGAGGGAGAGAGAGTGGAAGAGCGGGAGATAGAGAGAAGAGAAGTGTTAGAGTGAGAGTCTGAGGGAGTGGGACAGAGAAAGACCAACCAACGGCCCAACAATATCAAGGACTCGTTGAAGGCCACCTTCGTGAACGTTATGATAAATACCTGATCCGGGAACGCAGTTCTTTCCTAAGGCTCCATAGAAGCTAAAGGATATTTTATTCAGCAATCTATTATACCTATGTAAACACATTTATACCAATTAATAAAGATATATATTTTTTTCTGTTGAATATTCTTTTTTTCCTGAAATTATAATTTGTTCTCAAGGGATGGAGAGAGAAAGGAAGGGAAGGGGGTAGGGGAATGAAGCAAAAGAAATGGGCTACATAGATTATAGGATAACTAATCCTTACGCATCCATTTTCTACCTTCACAGGACACTCTGGAGTAAATCAGCTTGGCGGTGTGTTCGTCTCGGGCCGCCCACTGCCGGACACAACCCGGCAGAAAATCATCGAGCTGGCTCATTCGGGGGCGCGGCCATGCGACATTTCTCGCATCCTACAGGTATCCAACGGCTGCGTCTCTAAGATACTCGGAAGGTGAGCAATCGACACGGCCGATTGAGCCCTTTATTCATCCAAGATCGGGCAGGGGTGTGAATTAGAGGGTTTATGGTCGACGTCGCTTAAGAGACTCGATGGATCCAGATTCCATTAAAGGAATTAGGTGACGATAATTTACTATATATATCATAAAAAGGCTTTGACGTAATCCCCCTAATTACACAGTAGAAGATGAGAGTGAGAAACCATCGCAACCTAAAGGCTCCGCATTCTTCGCATTCCACGTCGAGGGATCTAATTTTCGAAAACTTAAATCCATATTTTTTCATTACCTAATCACTGACGTTGACACGATTCTACACAAATATACCCACATTTACACTTAGAATGAACCACTGAAGCATATAACACGATTATTTACATTCGAGTTACTGCGGTACTTTGGGTGCATTTGTTTCTGGCGTTGTGAAAGGCTCCCTCTTGTGAATCTCCTTCAAGTCAATTTCAATCATCTTTCTTGTTTACTTTATTTTCCGGTTTATCGTTGTATGTATTCTTACATCATTAAAGGGTATGCCCTTGATAGCTGTTGGTAGTTTGATATTCAGTCGCAACCAAGTTAATAAAGTTACATCTTGAGTAAATAAGTAGGCTGTGGGTGAACTTTTACACATACACGCATCAAAATTTGTCTTGTGCTCAATTCCACAAAACGTGGATTAAAAAGAAGTCTAAGCCTACACCGAGGCTCTAGGGCTATATTGGACTAGCATTTACATATCGGGAGCGAACAACCAGACCTGACCGTGTCAAAATCGGCATGTTTGGATATAATGTCCCTTAAATTCAGCTCTGGTTTCGAGATAAATTCAAGTTAAACCAGCTCTGGTTGAAAATAATCTCAATCAAAGGTAGTTCTGGTTGAGAATAATTTAAATTAAATCCAGTTTTGGTTTGGAGATAATCTCACTTAAAGTTAGCTCTGGTCTGGAGATAAATTCATTTAAAGCCAGTGCTAATGGGGAATAATCTCAATTAAAGCCAGTTCTGGTTCAAAAATAATCTGGAGAAAACTCATTTGAAGCTAGCTCTGCTCTAGTTTGGAGATAAATTCAATTTAAGCTAGTTCTGGGTGACAATAATATCAGTTTAGGCCAGTGTTGGTTAAGAATAATCTAATTTAAATCCAGCTATGGTTTGGAGATAAATAAACTTAAAACCAGTGCTGTTGGGGAATAATCTAAATAAAAGCCAGTTCTGGTTGAAAATAATCTCACTTAAATTAATTTATGTTTTGGAGATAATATCACTTAAAGCTAGCTCTGGTTTGGAGATAAATTCAAATAAAGCCTGTTCTGGTTTAAGATAATATCATTTAAAGCCAGCTTTGGTTTGGATATAATTTTACTTATAGTTTGGTCTAGTTGGCAAATGATCTCAATTAAAGCTACTTGGTGAGAATACTTTCGATTAAAGCCAGCTCTGTTTGGGGAATGATCTTAATTAAAGCCAGTGCTGGTTAGGGAACAATCTCAATTAAATCCAGTTTTGGTTTGAGATAATCTCAGTTAAAGCCAGCTCTGGTTTAGATATAACTTTACTTAAATCATGTTCTAGTTGTGAGATAATCTCAATTAAAGCCGCCTCTGATTGGGGGATAATCTTAATTAAAGCTACTTGTGGTTTGGAGATAATCTCACCTAAAATCTCTTTTTGTTTAGCGATAATTTCACCTATCTGCTCTCGATATGGGCTTAAAACGCCCTAATATTGTTACTCTAGCAACCTTCGGAAAGAAATCCGGCAAAACTGAGCGATCAAACCCTTGACAAAAGGACAAAGGGGAACGCAACATTGGTGCTTAGAGCAGAGGGGAAAATCCTTTAGTTCAAACTGTAATATGGCGAATTGAATACGCAAACCCTATCCCTTGTGAGCCATAAACCAATTATCCTCTATAATGCACTCCTTGAGCCACTAGATATGTCAATGAGCGAGGATGGGCAACCAAGCTACAGCTGGTACCTGAAGGTTTGCATCACTTCAAGGAACAAGGTCAAACTTGAGCATAGTTAATCGATCCGATTTCTCCCCTTCCATAAAAGGGCCCTCTAAATAAGGAAGACCCATAAAAGTAAATCTCCCCGTGCAGAGTCCCGTCGCTACAGTGCAGAACCCTGCTCCTAAAGACCCCCAGACCCCTGTCGCTACAGTGCAGATCCTTGCTCCTAAGGTTCCAAGCCCTTGTCGCTACAGTACAGAGACTCATGTCACTAAAATTTAGAGCCCCAAGTTCCTTAGCAGCAGAACCCACTGTTGATATAGTTAATAGCTCACTGACGCTATAAATGCAGAGACTCATGCCACCACATGCCGAGTTCCAGTCGCTATGGTACAGAACTTACTGTCGCTAGAGTGCATAAACCCATATCTCTACAGTGCATAAGCCCATGTGGCTACAACACATAAACTCATGGAGCTACAGTGCACAGTTCCCTGTATGTATTGCAGATTTCATTGTCGCTACAGTAGAGAGTTCTATGGCGGTGATAGAGTGCAGACTTTTCTAGCGGCGTTAAGGTGCAGATGTCTCCCCCTCGCTACAGTGAAGCCTCCTCTCGTGACAGACCTGTCGCTACCTGACACAGTCTTCTTATTACTACAGTGCCGAGCTCACTGTCACTATAGTGCAGATACCTCTGTCACAACAGTGCAGATACCTCTGTCACAACAGTGTAGAGTCCCGTGTTCCTAAAGTTCAGAACCTTATTTCGTAAAGTGCATAGCTCCCTGTCGCAAGAGTGTAGATCCTCTGTCGCTAAAGTGCAGAGCCCCGCGTTCATAACGCACAGAGTCTGTTTCCTTGTAGTTTCAACTTAATTTCCGAATACAGGAATACCGGGACCAAAGGGGCTGTGAATTTGACCCTTCCCAACAAATGGCAGGCGTAAAAGTTTGCACGCGTCCCCCCGTAAGTTCCTTCCTACTCAAAATATACGCTTGAACATACACAGAGTCCTATCTCTTTCTCGTGTTAAAATACGCTTGGAATTATAGTATAACGTGTCTCTTTCTCGTCTTAAAATACGCTTGAAATTACAGTATAAAGTGTATCGTTCTCGTCTTAAAATACGCTTGCAATTACATTAAAAAGACTTTCTTGTCTTAAAATACGCTTGAAGTTATCAAGAAACCCGTCTCTTTCTCATCTTAAAATACACCTGGAATTACATAGAACCGTATCTCTTTCTCGTTTTAAAATATGTTTGAAATTACAGTAAAATTCGTCTCTTTCTCGTCTTAAAATACGCTTGAAATTACAAATGTGTCTCGTTCCTGTCTTATACACTTCAAATTTCATAGAAACCCGTCTTTTTCTCGTCTTAAAATACGCTTGAAATTAAGAGTAAATGGTCTTTCTTGCCTCATCTTTGGTGCCGTCTGAATGTTCTCATTGTCTCCTATCAATGAGAAAATCTGAAGTCGCATCAAGAAGCACATAAACAGCCTTGTAGGAGGAATCCACGAGACATCCAGATCTGCTGCAAGGGTGTCTTTGTGTAAATCCATTCTTCGATAGCCGGTTGCGAAAATGCCACCATTTCGATTCTGTTTAACCCTGACTTTAGGCAAAGCGCTCTGGTTTGAATATATACAGTTCTTCAGGGGGCTGCATTTCAAACCATCTAGAATAAGCATGTACAAAAGAAGATTGTGACATTAAGGTCCATTTTACTTCCTTGAAGGGACATAATGAATAATAAAAAAGCCGCGTGGCGATAAGTGGTGAACTAATTCAAGGTTAATCTCAATTCCAGGTATTACGAAACGGGTTCGATCCGACCTCGAGCGATCGGTGGCTCCAAACCGCGTGTGGCGACCGACGAAGTCGTGAAGAAGATTTCTCAGTTCAAGCGAGAGTGTCCCTCCATCTTCGCCTGGGAGATCCGAGATCGTCTCATCTCGGACGGAGTCTGCAGCAACGACAACATCCCCAGTGTAAGTCGCCTAAGGATCGCGTAGTGCCAACTGAAGGAGATAAGGAGGGGGAGGGGAGGGAGGAGAAGGGGGAGGGAATGATGTGGAGAAGATTCGAATGATGCTGAATGTATGCCAGAAACGTCGATTCTCTCCGACTCCCCTTCCCCCTGCATGCAATTGAATGTCCTGTGTCTTCACCTTCGTCCGCAAGAGGGGATGGGGGGAGGATGAATCATGTGCTGGCATATTGCAGCTGTCATCTGGACTAATTGCGTGCTCTCACGGCCTCAATGCCCGCAGAAGGATCTGCGACAATATATATTTGACACATTTTCACTTCTATCTTCATGACTTTCCTTACGAGATGCCCTTCCTGGTTTTGGCTTTAAATAAAACAAGGTCTGCTGACAAAAGTCGCGTGTTCTCACTTGTTCTGATTTATGACTTTACGACCTTCAAAACTTTCAATAATTCCCGGATTAACCTACCTTGGGAGGACCTTGCAATTATATCATTCGAAAGAGAATGTAAAACAACATAAGGGTCTCAAATTTCGTTAGAATCGACCGAATAGTTATGATGTTATTGCCAAATAATTCCCCGGCTAACCTTGAGAGTACCGTCTCTATGATATAATTCGAAAGAAGATGTAAAACAACATAAGAATTTCAAATTCCGTTAGAATCTGTCGAATAGTTAGAATGTTATTACCAAAACAAAATAATTCCCGGGCTACTCTTGGGAGAACCTTGTCAATTATATTATTCGAAATAGAATGTAAAATAACATAAAGGTTTCAAATTTCGCTAGGATCGGCCGAATAGTTATGAAGTTATTGCCAAATAATTCTCCGGCTAACCTTGAGGGGACCTTCGCAATGGTATCACTCGAAGGAAAATATATAACAACATAAGGGTTTCAAATTATAATATAATCGGCTGAATAGTTATGATGTTATTGCCAAAACAAAATAATTTGCGGCGCTAAACTTGGGAGGACCTTGCAATTATATAATTCGAAAGAGAATGTAAAATAACATAATGGTTTTAAATTTCGTTAGAATCGGCCGAATAGTTACAATGTTATTTAAAAAATGCAAAACAGGGACGGACTATATAGTGAGATATAGAGTCACGCGACTAAAAACATTTCATAATTTTCATTAATATTTCGTGCTAAATTTGACAGTTTGCATACTAGACCCCCCCCCCCCGCCTTAGCAACATCTTTGTAAAAATTAAATGTTGTTTTTTTTTAAATAACAAATATCAACTAGATTCTGGCTGGGAGGTAACAGTTTACTCAAGCTAGCCACCCTCAGTTTCCACCACAGCCCTAAGATGACTCCGGAGCCTAGAGCATGGGTTCCTCATTGTGTCCCTGGGAAGATTTTTGAACACTTTCTTGATCTCATGCCCAACTCCCCACCCCACAAATAGTAATCTATGGGATTACAATTGGGGGATCTATGAGGCAAGAAAGTTGGGCTGGTGAAGTCGTAGAAATTCTTTGACAAACAGTTCTGATTCTTTCCGTAAGTATAGCCTTCCAACAGCAACCAGCTCCAGCAAGGTTCTTACAAAAGTTTCCAGTAGTTCAACATAACCATCTGAATTGAGCCTAAGACCCTGTTCAAAGATGTGGGGCGGCATGGCGTCACACTCAGTGGAGACAATCCCACAAACCATCGCAGTTTGAGGGAACTTGGTCTTTATGATACATGAACCTCACATAACTTATAGGCAATCCACCTGTTGTTCTGGATGTTGTACAACTGGTCTTGGTAGAAGTTTTTTTTTCATCTGAGAAGAACCAAATAGTCCCCGGCTCAACACGATGCTTCAGCTTGTTGAAGAGCTTCTTTGCCCACATAAGACGGTTTTCCTTGGTCTTGGCTGGTAGAATTTGTCCCTTGTGTCTCTTGTTCGAGTGGTAGCGAAGGTCCTCATTCAGGGTCATCTTCATGGTGGCAACTCAAACACCCATCTCTCTCGCAAAAGCCGGGATTCATTTGATTGAGTCTGCCATCTCCTTGTTCTGCAGTTGTTGGATAAATTCCAGCTAACCATATCAGGTCTTACAGCCTTTACAATGTTAACAGAGTATTGAGCATAATTCATGATGTCGGTCGGCTTCTTTATACCCGGCGCGAATTATCATGATGCAGGTAACCTTTTCCAATATTCAGATGGCTTCCATTCCTCCATGGCAGCTAACTTTTTCTCAACTAAGAATATAATCTGTACCCTCTCCAACGCCGTTGACCATTCACCGATACATCAACATAGAAAAGGAGACATTAAAATCGTCAAATTTATCCCAAACATCTTGCATATATACGAGGGGCGGTCAATAAGTTTTGCGAATCGGCAGGGCAACACAGAGGAAGGGGGATGGCTGTTTGTGGGAGTGTTAGGACAACTTATGACAAGTCAGGACCTGCAGCCGCACGCTCCTGCCTCGTCTATTTAAGAAGCAGTAGCTGATCGCAGATCATCAGTCACAAATTTTTAAACAACGGAGAAGGTTGAGCACCGCGCAGTGATCAAATTTTTGACCAAGGAAGGCAAGAATGCAAAAGAGATCCATGAACGCATGGTTGCAGTGTGCACCGACGCCGCCCCTTCCTATGCAACCATTGCTCACTGGAATAGGGAGTTCCGCCATGGTCGTGAGTCCATTGAAGATGACCCCCTTCCAAGACGCTCGTCAGACGTGACCAACGAGGACAATGTGGCCCGAAGGAGAGGAAATCGAGCGAGAACTTGGAACATCGCATGGAAGTGTTATGAACATCATCCACGACAATTAGGCCGTGACCTATGTCTCTGCACGATGGGTCCCTAGAAATCTCACGCCCCATGAATGACTTCAACGTCGTAAAGTCCACAAGGCCAGAGTTGCACAAGGTGCCCTGCCCGAGTGCTGATTTGAGGAACTAAACCATCTCCCCTACAGTCCAGATCTGGCCCCTAGCGACTACCTTTTATTCCGCTAGCTCAAGGCTGCACTGCGTGGACGCCGGTTTGGGGACGATGAAGATGTCCAGCTCGCCGTCCACGAGTGGATTGAACAGCAGTCGGGAGATTTCTGGTTGTCGGAAATTCGAAGCCTCAGAGACAAGTGGCGCAAGTGCATTGAAGTCGAGGGTAGTTATATTGAAAAATAATAAAACACTTTTCCTCATATCTCGTTTCCTTATATCCGAATTGCAAAACTTATTGACCGCCCCTCGTATATCTATATCTATCTATCTATATATATATATATATATATATATATATATATATATATATATATATATATATATATATATATATATATATATCGTAACAAGTTTTGTTAAAAAGGGACGGCTAATTTCGCATTTGTGATTTTCTTTCACATCTTTCAATTTTCCGTATATTTGCTTTTACATCTGGGAAGATGCCATGGATAAGTTCTCCGAAATTCACTAAAACTTAGATTTTAAAGTTTATGGGAGAAGAATCCTTTAGAAAAACACTTTATTTATCTGACGGGTTACGATACCCTCGTATCATCTTCAGAAATAAAATAAAAATACAA
This sequence comes from Ceratothoa steindachneri, assembly GCA_963969495.1. Taxonomy (NCBI): domain Eukaryota; kingdom Metazoa; phylum Arthropoda; class Malacostraca; order Isopoda; family Cymothoidae; genus Ceratothoa; species Ceratothoa steindachneri. The sequence continues at coordinate 25,191,650 of OZ018320.1, read as the reverse complement.
ATAAAAAGAGTAGAACATTGGTTTATATGTCAATGGATGAACACACTTATATAAAAACAAACAAAGAGGTTAGCAAGTGCAAACGTAATGACAAATTTGTGAGCATGTTAAGACAAGGTCGAAATTGGTTAGGCTTAGGAACAAAGGTCAATTTGGCGGTCACCTCCAAAGAGGTGATGGGCCTTCCAAAGGGAAAGGATTAAGCATACTTCATAGTTCGGCTCCAAATTCTACCGCTTGGAGGTATTCCATTCGAATTGAATAGAATGTTAATCCTAGGTTATTTTCTTGTATATTGGTGGTTTCTAGGAAAAGTAGTTTTCGGCGATCTGGTGCAAGGTCACTAATTGTCGTGTTTTCCTCTAACATTTTTCTCTTGGGAATGGTTACACGGTTTTGACTTGTGTAGGATTGTTTGGCTCCCTTACTTAGGTAGTATTTCATTCTTCTTGACAATTTGGTTTCCGTCATTCCAATATATGAGTGGGGGAAAAGCTGACAGTCTCTTAGGTTGCATTTGTACTCATATATCAGATAAGTCCTTTGTTTAGGTTCGGGTATGGGTTTCTGATTGTTTTTCATCATGAGTCTGGTGGTGTGTCTAGTTTGCTACCATATAGTTAACGATATTTTTTATTCTGAATTTGTAGGATTTATAGATTGGTTGATTATTTCCTTAATTACCATTCCGTCAGTTCGGTACGCAGTGTTCACCGTGTTCTTGTAAAAGAGTTTTATGTTATTTTCTATGTTATTGTTTACATTGCTCTGTTGATCTTTGAAGTAAAATTGGTCCATTTTCTTCTTGATGGCTACCTGTACATCGTGGTTGCTGAATTCATTAATTACACTGGTCTGCACTTTGGAATTTTTTAATTTTTATTTTTATTCATGGATGTGATCTTACATATTCTTGGGTTGCTGATTTTAAATATCTAAACCATTTTTTTCTATCACGTAAGGATTTTGAATAAAATAAAAATTAATGATAACAATAAATGTGCATTTTTAATATATTGTTACTTATTTAAAATAAATAAGTAATCATGGAAAAGCACATTATTTTATTTTTAAGAACATATGTACACCAAATCAACATGAAATAAATCACGGTTATCATGAAATGAATCAAAATCATCAACATCAAATCAAATGAATGTAAACAAAAACATGCTCTCATGGTTAGCCTACATACCGATTCAAAGAAATGCGTACAGCTGTGATTTCCGCTTGTGCTGTGCATCGGGACCATCACGTTTTAATGACCAGCAGTAATCCGTTATCATGCTGACATTCCATTTGCCCTGTTATCGAGTTTCCATGGTGAAAATATCCTGAAGGAAACGCTCTCCTTGTTCCTCACTGTAGTTCCCACAATACGTGGGAAAACAGTCAAGATGTGAGTGCAAAAAGTACATCTTCACACTCATCCTAGACCCAAGTTTCTGGAAGCTTGAAATCAGATCTTGGATCATTTTTTCATATTCTGGGTAGTGGTTTGTTTCCCAAGAAGTTATGGAGAAACTGCTTGAAGGAAAACCAGGCATTCACCTCGACACCTGCTAATGCTTCCTTTAAAATGCTTGTCTTTCATCAATTCCCGAATCTTAGGGCCAAGAAAGATTCCTGCCTTTAGCTTGCCTTCACTTAGACAAGGAAACTTTGACTCCAGGTATTTGAAAGCAGCTCCATTTTTGTTCAAGGCCTTCACAAAATTTTCCCAAGCCCTAATTTGATGTGGAGTGGTGGTAGCAGAATTTTCTTGGGGTCAACTAGTGGCATAGCTCTCACGTTGTGATTTCCGGGTAAAAAGCTGGTTCTTGGTGGCCAGTCCTTTTTTCATAGTGCTGGCTGTCAGCCCTACTATCTCAGAGACACAAAAACATGAGTACTTGGGGTATCCCCCTTGAAGACTTAGTAGGAGAGCAATAACTTTTAAATCACCACAAATGACAAAAATTGTGCTGACGGTACTTGATTGCAGTTATAAGTGTTTTCAACTTTCGTAGGTTTCGAAAATTTGGATACTATGGCCAATTGACACATATGTAGTTGTGTTGCCATTGTAGAGAAGAACAGCCTTTAAATATTTGAACAGAAAACTAAAGAATCTTCTTTCTTAAAAAACTGAATGAATTCCGCTTCACGATGACTGTACCAAGCAAATGTTGCTACAGAAGCTAGAAGCCTGTGTTCCTTCAGTCTAGAGCCAAATAACTGTGCACTTCCTTTTGGGAGGTTAAGGTCTCACATCAGGTCGTTGAGCTCAGCTTAGTTGAAGAGTTTGGGATCGTCATTTGTTGGTGGTTCATAGTCTAGTAGTATCACTAGTATCTGACTCTGATGAAATTTCCCATATCTCAGGTGGCACAGGCACAGGTGTATCATCTGAGTGTGGAACAGTCCTTGTTGCTAAAGGAATATTTGGGTATATTATGCGATCTTTAGTCTTCTTGTTGAATCCAGCTACTTTAGTCATACAAAAGTAGCAGTCATCATGGTGATTCTTCTGCTCTCGCCATACCATTGGTACTCCAAGTTTTCCAACTAACCACATTTGGAACTTACTGATGCAACTCTTGCAAGCTTTGTGTAGGGCAAATTGCTTGTCTTAGTCTCCTAATATGCAGACAAAATAAGCTAAATAACAGCGCTTCAACAAGGGAGTAATATTGTTCGGGGAATCTAAGGGGTGAATTGCCCGCGAACATAGCAAAATATGTCTGCTGAATTTATACAGCCTCTAGACATATTCACGATCTGAAAATAAAGAAAAATATATTAGCAATATTATAAATATATCTATAATATATATATATATATATTATATAATGTAAACATATATATTATATATAAATTATTTAAATATATATATATTATAATATATATATATATATATATAAATATTTACTTCTGCTATACAAAAAGAGAAAAGTAACGTCTCCGTATAACTCGACAACGTGATGTGATAGAGATGAATAAAGAACAAAGTAAATCACCATTTTTCATATATATTTTGAAAAAGATGTCATACAGTCAATAAAAAAAATCATGCAGACCAGTGTTATTGACGAGTACTTGTATCCCATTTCGACCTCATTGTGTATATCCTTCAAAGTTTGGCAGTGGGTTAAGGCACGGTTGATATAAGCGTTAATTACACTTTTCTTGGATCGTTCTGAGCATCTACTTTCTGCATTCATGTCGAGGCCGGGATTCGTAGTTTTAACGTATACTTTGGTCGTAATCTTCTCATTCTGTTGAGTAGTTAAAGTATCGAGAAATGAAAGTTGGTTTTCTTGGCTTCGTGCAACTGTAAAATTGAGGGACGAACATTCTTTAAACACTCGTAGGAGTGTGGGTATTTATTCTTCATTCCGATTGTACATTTATGTAAATTTCGTCTATGTATCAGCAGCTAATATGGGGTGTTGGTAATTTTTTTTGCGAATAGGACTCTAAGAGGAGAGCCAATATATATATATATATATATATATATATATATATATATATATATATATATATATATAGTTTGTTTTTACACATAAACGACGTTTCGAGCATATCGCCCATCTTCAGCTTCTACAAATCAAATATTAGTAATTAAGTTATGTTCATAAGTAAAAATAGAACATTATAGTTAAGGTTAAATTGATAATTAAAACTGAAATGATAATGAGAATCAGTTTATAGGTAGTCAATAATATAAAAGTCAATAAAAGTAATTTCATAGAATCCTGCATTACAAACTTAGAGTGACAAACCCACGAAAAAAATACTAAATACAGTAAATAATGTAATGTGACAAAGCTATTAAAATTTAAAATACTAAAAGAATATTTGCATTAAAGCATTAATGCAGCAAAACAAAAACTATGATTTCAACTACCTTTCTCACTAACCAACATAGTCTCATCAACCAGCACAAATCTTTAATACTCCTTCTGGTAAGCTACCTTATTTTTTAATTTTATTACTCTGTTTTCCTTTGGTTTACTTATTTTTAATGTAATATTCTTTCATTATTGTTAAATTTTAATATTTTTATTCAGTCATACAATATTCACTGTACTTTTAGTCGAGGGGAGGTTATGTGTATTTGTCATTTTAAGTATTTAATGTTAGCTTTGAGTTTATTGTGTTTTTCTGTTAATTTCATTTTATTTGCCCCCCCAAAGAATTATAAAGCCTGCCCCAATTCCTCATCTTATATTTTAAATATTTTATCCTTTACCTGTGTTTATAATCTTAAGTGTTTATTTGATAGTCCCTGCGTTTTAACATAGATGGATATAACGTTCTCTATTTCTTTGACATCCTAAATTTTTTAATGTTTTTTCCATTTTTGAATGTGGTTTCTCTGTGTTCATGGTTCATTACCGTTTGTCTCAACGACAAAGATGATTTTCTGGTCTTGATCAATGAATTTAGAGAATGAGAAAAAGTCGGAAGGTGGTAACTTAAGACTATAGGGCTCATTTATGTCTTAGGATTTTTCCTCGTAAATTCCGTAAAATAATTTTTGTGGGTGTTCGAAGAAAGAATAGGTGCCATTACTTGGCCAGATGACTTCTCTACTTTGATTTTAACGGGTGCTCTTGATTCTTTAGAAAGCAATTATTTTGATTTCACTTGTCACTTCAGATGTTTTGATGGATCCAGATTTTGTCTCGACTTATCTGAATAAAATAATCTTCATAAGCCTGAACTCGATCTACACCTTTTAAAAGAGGACTAGAGGCAACGTTTTGTGGACAAACCTAGCAGAAAATGTGTTGAGCCCAGTTTCATTCTAAGGAAAATCATCTGAGATGCCTATTTATTGTCAATCTCATAGGTAATCCTTTTTCAAAAATAGATTATGTCGAAGGAATATTTAGTCATTATTCAAGGTAAATTGTCTCTGATGAATTAATTATAATGAACATCAATTTGCTCCTGATCAAATTTTTAAACTACATATACATAAGAGACTTTTAAGAGCATCCTATTCCTAAACGTTTTGTAATAAATAGATCATTTTCTGTCTTTAAATGGTGTTAAAGGCTTAAAATTAGCATTTTCAAAGTAATGATGTGACTGAAAATGAATTAGAAATGTCGTTGTATGAAATTAAATGCTAATATAAACATTAATTTTATGAATCTGCATGTTATGTATGTTCAAGGTAAATTCGACAGCATTAAATGCATGGTTTAAGTGAACAACAGCTTCCCTTTCTTGAATGTGTAGATGTTATAAGAATGCTTCTGTTCTTATATTCGACGCGTCGGTGATGAAGCGTAGAGGTAATCCTTTTATGTGATGTAGCAAAAAGGTGGCTCCAGCTGAAGTAGCTTTAAATTTTAGTGCAGACATCTTCTGCATGTTTGTCCCACGTCTTGGTGTGAACTTGGGCAATGTGTGTTAGCGTACTTGATAAACTTAGGGAATATGATTTTGCTAGCATATTTTGAAAATCACCTAAGGATAGTAAGGAAACCGAGAAACTGCTTCAACTCCTGTAGCTTTGGTGGCCGTGGATAGCGCCTAATCGCGATTACTTTGCAAGTGTCTAGTGTAATCCTATGAATTTACCTCACACTCCAAATGATTCACAAGGTCAGTTTCAAAAACACTTTATACAGTTTATTTTCAAACCATACAATCTCAACCGTGCAAAAATCTGACTTAGGTGTTGTATTCCTCTTTGTTTTTGTTCGCTATTAGAACGTCGCATATGTTTATTAGAACGCTAGAATAATGGGAACTGTTACATAACCCTTGAGACATATCTAGCCATTCAAATTAACTTAAAGGGGTAATCATGGCGATTTTCCCCCTAACCTGGTTCCAATGGAGTCTAGCAAAACGCACCCTTCAAATCTAACTTTGATAAAATATTGAAACTTTACAAATTGGCATTGAAAGTTGTCATCAGATTAGACAAGGGGTAATGGTTACAAACTGTAATTGAATTCAATAACCGGTAGTCACAATTGGCTCTATATGTTTTATCTGACTTCTGGAGTAAAATAATGTGAACAGGCATAAGGGGATTTGCTGGGAAGTATTTTTCCTTCATTCAGCAAAGCCTGAAAATAGGATTTGGAAAGTTCGAATTTTTCACTACTACAAAGTCAATATTTTTATTATAGGACTTATAGAGGTCGCTAAACTCCAAGAAGATGGAAGTAAGAAGTGATTTATCCGATAGCGACAAAGACACTTGTGGAACTTACTCTTAATTAACGATTGAATTAGTTGAGATTTTAGTCTCACTGTCAATTAATTGTACTTTTTTGAGATTGACTATGAAAGTTATAGGAAAAAAGTCAACTTCCTGCATAACCTGAGTGAAACTTTAATAATTGCCTCATCGTAAGTTCCTATTGGGATCCTGTTGCCACGTAAAAGAGGGTGTAAGATTCCTCGCTTTGCTGATCCTTCGCTGAAGCCGGTATGATGGAGATCACCGATTCATTGTCGTTGATGTGCAAGCAGAATTTACCAGGAGGGCTAATTTTGACCGGTTGTTGATTTGGCTCTAGGTTTAATGTGGACACCTCTATGAGGCATGCGTGGATTTCTAATACTTCATCTCCGATCTCCGCCTGGTCTCAATCCCCATATAAGACTGAAGAAGGCGAAGGTTTCTTCGTAAAAAGGAGTTTCTTCCATAAAACGTCACTCAATTTCAAAATCGGACATTAGCCTTGAACATTTAAAAAATGTGAAAACCACCCTTGAACTTGTATATTTCTGTATTTAGTTATCTAAATATACCCTTAAACTTGTATATTTATGTATTTAGTAATCTAACAATACCATTAAACTTGTATATTTATGTATTTAGTAATCTAACAATACCAGTAAACTTGTATATTTATGTATTTAGTAATCTAAAAATACCATTAAACTTGTATATTTATGTATTTAGTAATCTAAATATACCCTTAAACTTGTATATTTATGTATTTAGTAATCTAACAATACCATTAAACTTGTATAATTATGTATTTAGTAATCTAAATATACCCTTAAACTTGTATATTTATGTATTTAGTAATCTAAATATAAGATGATCGCCAGACGAGATTCGTTGAATTCCTACCAACTATTTTTCCCTTTAGCTGCTTTATTTATTGTTTCATTCCTGGGGCCAGAAAGAATTAAGTTGCCATTTCTACCTGCATAAATGAAATAACTTGTTTATATGAACCAAAACATCCCCAAACCATGATTAAATTTGTTGGTATCACACCGTGATTATTGAGATATTGTTAGCCAAATAGATAATGCGTTGGATTTATAACGTTTAGGTTTCGGGTTCAATCAAAGCGGGAGCGGTTACAGAACGTCGGCGTCTGTCGAGGAGTGGCCAACTATTGGCGGATGCGCTGTACCTCTCTCTATCGGGAATAGGTAGCTCCTACACACGTCATAACGCACATAAACAATCAGACGAGCGCTGTCTTCCCTTCCTATCTTTCCAGCACATGTCCACTCTTTCATCCGCCCTGGCGCCTTCAGATGAGGTACTTATTCCACATACTCGTAAGGCAAGATTGGTACCCCTTCCCCTGTTACTAATGGTCCAAATCGATTGCTGGCTGGCTCCTTAGTGCCTTCAGGCTTACCAGTGATTGTCATACTGATCTTTATGTAAATTTAATGATATGATCGAGAGATCACGTCCTCGATGCGAGGAAAGAATGCCGTTAATTATGTACCTATCTTCTTATAAACTTGGACATGTTTGCGTGAACGTTTTGAACTGCTCACGTATTTAGGCATATGCACACACAGGAAATATATGCAAGGCGTCTTTAATATAACGACAGGTTTCAAAAGATCACTCATCTCGGACCATTAAACCATATAACTTTTACCATGGTTTCAAAAGATCACTCATCTCGGACCATTAAACCATATAACTTTTACCATGGTTTCAAAAGATCACTCATCTCGGACCATTAAACCATATAACTTTTACCATGGTTTCAAAAGATCACTCATCTCGGACCATTAAACCATATAACTTTTACCATGGTTTCAAAAGATCACTCATCTCGGACCATTAAACCATATAACTTTTACCATGGTTTCAAAAGATCACTCATCTCGGACCATTAAACCATATAACTTTTACCATGGTTTCAAAAGATCACTCATCTCGGACCATTAAACCATATAACTTTTACCATGGTTTCAAAAGATCACTCATCTCGGACCATTAAACCATATAGCTTTTCATCCTTTTCGCTATCATTTTCTAATATTTGCCTCTACATTTAATTATATCAAAACAAATCAAGTTCTCCCATTTGACAAAAGGTGTAAAAGTGCTCGGAAGAGTTCTTCGTTCTGCCAACACATTGAAACTTAGCGATAGAGACAAATGATATGGGAAACAAGGTCAACAGACCTAAGTCGCGTGCTCTCACTTATCTGATTTATGACCTTACGACCTTCAAATCTTTCAATAATTCCCGGACTAACTTGGGAGGACCTTGGCAATCTTATCCTCGAAAGAGAATGTAAAACAACATAAGGGTTTCAAATTTCGCAAGACCTGGCCGAATAGTTACGATGTTATTACCAAGACAAAAAAAGCGAAACGGGGACCGAGGAACGATCGACCAACATAGGGAGATATAGAGTCGCACGGGACTAAAACTGAGAGAATGTAACCTACATTCATCTAAAACAAGACGATTGAGAAACTTTTTTTACAATTCAGAAAGGTTTCAATGAAGAAAACATTTCAACTTAATACACCATGCCAAAATATTTCAACTCAAAACACCACACCAAAACAAAGTTGTAAACCATTAAAATGGTCTCATCATAATTGGTTCTAAAACCTCTTTTATGGTAATTTTAGAATGTAATTTATTACGTAAATATGCCCGACCTTGACAGTTGATTTCTATTGGCGTGAATTCCCTTGAGACTTATCCTTGGCTTTTGCTAAACAGCGACCTTTGCACCACACGAGAAATCGGAACTGTTTATGCCGGTACAATGTGACATCAACTTCCACCATATGTAATGGTGAAGAGATTTCAACTTCATTAAAATAGTTATCCGATTCGATATTATTAAGGTAACAATGACGGAAACCCAACACCAAAAACTAGAGAATAATTCCTTTAAATGAATATTATGTGACGCTTGAGAGAAACTAGCGAAGTTGAAGGTGGAAGAAATGACAAGATGACGAAAAGAGATAACAGATACGCGTATAGAATGTATCCAAAAAGAATGAAGATAACGAAGTTCTTGGAATCATTTTATTCCCCACAAAAGTCTCGGCTTTCTGCATCATCTCGTTCTCACAGCTCTGATGGAAACATGAGAAACCCAATTAGAGGTTTGAGAGGGATGGAAAGGACGGTGAGATTACAGGCCTGTATTTCATGCTTATCCAAGGCATTACTATAGGTAATTATGAGTTAATCCTAATTTAATAGTTGCTGCCTTAAGTGATACAAGTGATGAAAAGTTTAACTTGATGCTCAGTTACAGATAATGGGTATCTTCACTTGATGCTCAGTTAGAGATAATGGCAAGTACTTTCACTTCCCTTCAATTGATGCTCAGTTAGAGATAATGGCAAGTACCTTCACTTGCCTTCACTTGATGCTTAGTTAGAGATAATGGCAAGCAACTTCACTTTATGCTCAGTTAGAAATAATGGCAAGTACCTTCACTTGATGCTCAGTTAGAGATAATGGCAAGTACCTTCACTTGATTCTCAGTTTCATATAATGGCAAGTACCTTCAATTACCTCCACTTGATGCTTAGTTAGAGATATGGCAAGCACCTTCACTTGATGCTTAGTTAGAGATAATGGCAAGTACCTTCACTTACCTTCACTTTATGCTCAGTTATAAATAATAGTAAGTACCTTTACTTATCTTCATTTGATGGTCAGTTAGAGATAATGGCAAATACCTTCACCTGATGCTCAGTTAGAGATAATGGCAAGCACCTTCAATTACCTCCACTTGAAGCTTAGTTAGAGATAGTGGCAAGTACCTTCACTTACCTCCACTTGAAGGTCAGTTAGAGATAATGGCAAGTACCTTCACTTACCTCCACTTGAAGCTTAGTTAGAGATAGTGGCAAGTACCTTCACTTACCTTCACTTGAAGCTCAGTTAGAGATAATGGCAAGTACCTTTACTTACCTTCACTTGATGCTCAGTTAGAGATTATGGCAAGTACCTTCACTTACCTTCACTTGAAGCTCAGTTAGAGATAATGGCAAGTACCTTCACTTACCTTCACTTGATGCTCAGTTAGAGATAATGGCAAGTACCTTAACTTACCTTCACTTGATTCTCAGTTAGAGATAATGGCAAGTACCTTTACTTACCTTCACTTAATGCTCAGTTAGAAATAATGGCAAGTACCTTCCCTCACCCTTCACTTGATGGTAAGTTATAGATAATGGCAAGTACCTTCACTTGATGCTCAGTTAGAGATAATGGCAAGTACCTTCACTCACCTTCACTTGATGCTCAGTTAGAGATAATGGCAAGTACCTTCACTTACCTTCACTTGATGCTCAGTTAGAGATAATGGCAAGTACCTTCACTTACCTTGACTTGATGGTCAGTTACAGATAATGGCAAGTAATTTCACTTACCTTCACTTGTTGGTCAGTTAGAGATAATGGCTAGTACCTTCACTTGATGCTCTCTTATTAATGATGGAAAATACCTTCAAACCCAACTAAAATATATCTAGGCTATTTTCATGCAGCGGTAGATGCCAAGGCGTGAATATACAGTTTGGAAAAACAGTACAAAATACATTTTTTATTAAAGGGGTTAGATCTGGTACGAATTATGTCGATTACAAGGTGCTAAAGAATATAATGGCATAATTACACGACCTCAAGAAGCCTTTTGTAGGATTAAAAGCACTGGAAAAGAGGTGTGTAAAGTAAAGTATAAGGGAGAAAATTGAGTGTAAAGTACTCTTCCTAGTTTTTAAACGTTTTTAGTCTTCATGGTAACTTCCTAAGGACGAACACTAGTCTTTGAACACTTGCAGTGGCCAAGAAGTTGTGGCTTAACTTTTGAGGCTGTGTTTTAAGGGTTAACGATGTTTGTTATTGGCATCTTTGTATTGTATAACTAGATGAGTATCGTAGCTCTTTCGGCATTGAATTTAAATTCACTCATTAATTATAAACAATATATTTCCTTTATTGAAAAATAAATATTGCTGTTTTTTATATTCATTGTTTTTAGTTGCGAGGACACGACTCTATAAGTTAGTATGTTAGTCGGTAGGTGGTTCCATCGTATGGTAACCATTTTGCTTTTCAATTATTTTTTGAAAGTTTTGAAGGTCGTAAGGTCATATGGTCATAAAGTCATAAGTCAGAATAAATGAGAGCACGCGACTTAGGTCTGTTGACCTTGTTCTTCTTCCCTTTTCACATCAGACAAGCTGCTCTTGTTAGATTGCAGGCTTTCATGGTCTATACACACATCTTTAGCTAAACATATTCATGCTCGCACAAATCCATACATATTTACAAGTCCGCGTATATATATACAATATCTTCCCAAAAGATCAGAACCCTTGTATTTCTATCACAACATCTTCCATACAATTTGCCAGAGAAAATCCAAGCTTTACAAAATTTGCGTAAGATACTCTACAAGTATAAACAACGTATGGACGTAGTTTATATAAATTTGGATAAATAAAACGAAATTTATCCGGGGATTAGCGATTTACTTGAACAAAAAATGACGTGCCTAAAATGATTCCGATCTCTTAGGTTTCTTGTATGAGAGAAGCGGCATTGTTTGCATAGCAACCAATTTCAATTCAATCTCACATTTACAGTTGTGGGCCAGGTTACCTGCTTAAGAAATCTGCCACGCCTCATAAAGCTGGGTCACCAAGATGATTTTCTATTGGAACCAATGCAGAGACTGTCAAGCGCTCCAAATGTGTAGTCCATAATATTCTGTCAACCCATAAAATAACAGGTTTATGCAACGTTGGCAAATCAACTGGTAGGCCAAAGCAAACCTTAAAAATGGAATACTGAGTCATTATCCTAATTGTGAAGATTGACCGTTTCAAGAAGGTTGCAGCAGTTTCTCAAGAGATTATTGAGTGTTTCGCTATCAAGATTACTAGGCAGACTTTCATGCCAGCTAGAGGAAGACAATCATTACGCTGCCACAACGCGTTAAAGCTAATGATTAGTCCGAAGAACTTTTGTCTTGCATTCGCTGCTGAGCACATTACATGGACGGCTGGCCAATGGAACCAAGTCCACTTGAGTGACGAATCTAAGTTCAATTTCTTCGGATCCGATGGTTAAGAAGTTCGTTCGCCGCAGAGAAGGCGAAAGATTGTCAGTCAATTACACCATAAAGAGTGTAAAGTTTGGAGGAGGAAGTGATTTCTGGGGCGTGATTAAGGTAGAAGGAACTGGCCCACTTGTACGTTTATGGGGTACAGTGAATACAGAAGTTTGCAAAGAATTGCTGCGACAGCAGTTTTGTCCCATCTGTGAGCCTGCAATTTTCATGTAAGATAATACCCCCTGTCACACGGTCAAGTTGGTTAAGACCTTCCTAGATAAAAAGCATATGACTGTTATGAGTTGGTCGGCACAAAGTTCGGACTTTATTTGTAGTCTTGCCAATCTTAGTAATGCAATGAAAAGGTATAATTTGACATAACATCATCTTGTTATTTTTATTAATACAGTAAAAATGTATAATTTGAGATCACATCACCCTTCTCTTCTTAGTAATACAGAGATAATGTATACATTGGCAGGACATCACCTTACTCTTCTTAGTTATACAGTGAAAATGTATAATTTAATATAATATAACATAATTTCAGGGATGATAAAAGCCAAAAGGGCCTAGCAAAGGTCATCCGCATCTGTCAAAACCCACCCAAAAATGCATCCGTAGGATTGTGCCAGATCATGCATCTACAATTGGAACCATACACAGGAATGTGTCTAAAACAAAAAGCATCATCATCAAAACTCGTCAAAATCCGAATCAATCGTAATATACAATAATAAAACACTGCATCCACAGGAATGAGTCCGGAATACCCCCCTCCAAAAAAGGTTGACCCTCACTCCCCATATCATCATCTAATCTGCATTTAAAAACATTTAAGTTTGGACTATCTACTGTCTCAGGTGGAAAACTATTCCAGTAATCTACCACTCTATTGGTAAAAAAATATTTTCTAGCATCCAACCTGCACCTCTGTTTTTTAATTTTTAGGTGGTGAACCATAGTCCTATTGCTACCTTCCAACTCAAATAACTTGCTAAAATCCAATTTATCTATCCCAGAACAGATTTTTAAAACCTCAATCATATCTCCCCTCACACATCTTCTTTCAAATGAAAACATATTTAGTACCCTCAGTCTATCTTGACATTCAAGGTGCTTCAGGGAATGTATTATATTTATTGACCTCCTTTTGACTCTAGCATGGTTGATATCGTGTCTAAAATGTGGTGCCCATGCATGTATACAGTACTCTAAATGTGGCCTGACAAACGAGTTGTAGAGTTTAAGGATAACCTCTTTACTCTTGTAGCTAACATTCCTCTTAATGTATCCTAGCACCCTATTTGCTCTATTTTTTGCCTTAATACGCTGCTTCGAAAACTTCAGTGGCCTATCTACTACTACGCCTAAGTCCTTTTAATCCTCAACTGAATTCAGCTAATGCCCATCCATTTCATAGCTAAGTTCCCTATTATCCCTTCCCATGTTAATAACTTTGCATTTTTTATAGTTAAAAGTCATCTGCCACTTCTGAGCCCAATCTATTAACTTATTTAAGTCACTCTGCACTTTAAAGCTACCCTCCACCTCTTTGACTACAGTTGTCAATTTAGTGTCATCAGCAAAGATTTCCACTTTGCTATTTACAGCCTCCCCAAAATCATTTATATAAACTATGAATAATAAAGGGCCTAGAACTGATCCCTGAGGTACGCCACTGATAACATCCCTCCACTGTGAGCTCACCCCCATTCAGGACAACTCTCTGTTTTCTGTCTTTCAGTTATCCAATTCAAAACTTTACCACATATCCCATGCATTTTTAATTTGTGAACGAATCTCCTATGTGGAACCTTATCAAAAGCCTTGCTAAAATCTAAGTAAATTACATCAACATTCTCTCCCTTATCTAATTATTTAGTTACATAATCCATAAAATCAAGTTAATTTGTTAAACAAGATCTACCTCTTCTAAATCCATGATGAACATCATTTATTAACCTACCGCTCTCTAGATGGTCATAAATTTGAAATGTATCACCTTGCTCTTCTTAGAAACGCAGTGAAAATGTATAATTTGACATGAAATCACCTTGCTATTCTTAATAATACAGTGAAAATGTATAATTTCGCATGACATCACCTTTCTCTTTTTAATAATTGCAAATTTCTTTCTTTTTTTTAACCACAATTTAGTTTAGATGAGTTTCATCTAAAATCTTCTAACATTTTCGGCTAGCCATCGCACGGACTACTTGGTCTTTGCTGGTCGATCTTTATGAAATTCTTTAATTCTTTCATTTTAAGGGATGCAAAAGATGAACACATGGGATATTTTTATTCTTATCACGTATTTTCAAATATGTAATCCACACTTAAAAAGCGCCAAGCTTGAGGGACCCAGGATATTTCATATCAATTCCATATAATTATTATATTTACTTTGTTCCAAACTTTGCCTACTCATTTTTCAGCCCATTCGAGTTCAGGACGGAGGGGGGGGGGAACCTTTTAATTACCATTCCCTTTTTCCTCCACTAACTAGACTGTAGACAATCTTTAAAAATAGAAGGAAAAAATATCTCAATGTGATTCAATCCACCGGAGCGAAACTCGACCTGCGTGGGCGGTGTCGATGAACGGAGTAGTTCTCGAGCTGGGAAAGTCGCAGGAGGGAGTCTTAGGAGAGGGGAGAGCTCCTCGGGAGGGACCCTTCAATACGAACGACGCCAGTGGGAAGTGATAAAATATGTCTTTCCAGGTTGCCGATTTGTCTCTCGCTTCCGTCTTTTTGTTTTCTCTCCGAAATCAAAAGAAGGTTTTGACTTATTGAAGTTAACAAGTTGTGCTGAGCAACGCGAGTACAAGGTAAACAGAAAGAAAGAGATTGAAAAGGAAGGGACAGTGGTAACAAGCTGTACTGGGCAACGGGAGTACAAATGTCCATTTCGGAAGGTAAACAGAAGGGAAGAGATTGAAAAGGAAGGGACAGTGGTAACAAGCTGTACTGGGCAACGGGAGTACAAATGTCCATTTTGGAAGGTAAACAGAAGGGAAGAGATTGAAAAGGAAGGGACAGTGGTAACAAGCTGTACTGAGCAACGGGAGTACAAATGTCCATTTAAGAAGGTAAACAGAAGGGGAGAGATTGAAAGGCAGTGGAAGTCAGGTTCATTGTACTCATCCGTTCCGCTTTAGTTCGGAGTTCGTGTATTTCCGCTTTGTAGGAAACTTTACGGGAATCTTTGTGAGGCAGCTTCTATTTACCCCACTGCAGCTTTTCTCATTTTTTTTCTTTTCTTGCTTTTCTCTCCTTCCTGTTCTTTCTTCTTTTATATTTAATTTCCTTCGGGATTTTTTGCTGTCTTTCTATCTTATCTGTCCTCACCTTTTCTAACCCTTTTGTTCTTTTTTTTCCTATTACAATTCTTCTTTCTGCTTATTTATTTTGTTTAGCTTTGGATATTGATAAATTACGTTTCCGTCCTTTTTTCCATTATATCCAACCACATCAAAAACAAATCCCAGCCGAAGAAGACGAAAGTATTAATCCAAGAGCCAAGCAAAGCGTATCAATTCTTCGTTTTTTGTTTTGTTTTCAAAAACCAAAGCAATCTTTTTCTACGACCGCCTTACCCAAAATAAAAAAAAAGTATTATATAAATTAATCTTGCATAACAATAGCTCCTAGTGATGAAAATCTCATATAATTTAATAAATTCGATTGAATTCACACTAGGTTAGGTTTTCATTAAGGGGATTTTGATTTAGAGTAATAATAAGATTAAAAATACCTAAAAGGCGATTGAAACAATTGTAAGAAATAGGAGGATTGATTAGATCGTCTTTCAGTTATTGGCATGAAATGTTTTTGTGTACATGATCAGGCATCAAAGTAATTGGTTTAATATCTAATATTTGTTTTCAAGGTATAGGTTAGGCATGGAGGTAGGTGGAAATCTCAAAATGCATGTATGTATGAAAGAACACAAAGCGTCTGAAGGATACTAACAAAAATATTACAATATGAATGCACATTACCGTACAAAAAGATCAGAACATCTATATTTCTATCACATCTTCTTAAACTTTTGCCAGTAAAAATACAAGATATTCAAAATTGGTGTACGATACCTATGTGTATAAACTACATATCAGTAAAAGGTGTTACCATAATTGTTGCGCTCATGTACCCACGTACTTGTTACAAGACACTCTTCAAGTGTAAATGAACTTTCATCTGCCATATTTTCTCTGAAAAAGAAGAAAAAGATTATTAATACCTGCATAGCTAACTAGAACATAATAATTTATGGATGGGTAGGGACTTCCAGGCCAGCCTGTATATCAAAAGTAAAGAGACAATCCTCATTACATCGTTTTATCTGTGAAACTCCTTTAATCTGATCCAATTTGTTAATATACTATTATTTTTCATTTCAGATTACAGTATATTAATGGTTTATAGCAACCAGTGATGCCGCAAACACCAGAGGCAAAAGAGTTTTCTTCTTATTTTCAAAAGGGGCGTATTTTGGGTGAATCTGAGGGTTAAATTAGCCACCGTCATATTGATATTGCACAAAACCTTGTGATTCCTCTTACTACACGCAACAGAGTTGTTGTAAAATTCACAAGCAAAGGCAAGGAAACAACCGCATCCTGCACAAATCAACCTGGGCCCTCTGACAGGTGACTTCATGATATAAAGAGGATTGTTCAAAATAATCCCACGGAAGGCAGCTGATATTGCAGAGTCAAGTGAGTCAGAATACTGCTGCTGGGTATCTTTTTTTTCATGGTGGTAGCCCGTCTGGCGACTGCCTACTTGGGCATAAGTCGCCGTACACAATGCTGTTTGGGATCTCCATCAACTTGGTTTATATAGCAGAGCAACTAGAAGGAAACCTACTCTTCAACCAGCAAATATCCAAAGAAGAAAGAAGTGGGCAAATGAGAGGGTAAAGAGACCCATATGGTTCTGGCAGACTCATATTCTCGTACGAATTAAGAATTGTACAATTTTCTGACGGTGGACGTGTGTAGGTGTGTAAACTGCATCCTCAAAAGTGAGATTTTTAATTGGCTGAGAACAATTGTGAAACGAGTCGTTTTTTCAGTAATGGTGTGGAGAGCAATCTAGAGCACTTGTCATTTAGAACTGATGAAATGTATTCACAACATAACCTTGGAATAATACACCTCAATGTTTCGGAAAGGACCTCTCCCCATGTTTTCTCAAGTGGTCAGTTGGTAAAATATGACACCTTATTTATGAAGAATGGTGCTCCATGGTAAAAAGACCCCTTTGGGGTATACTGGACAGAATAGTTAAAATAGCCATGAAAACCAATATCAAAGGCAGATTTGTTGAACATATGTGCAGCCTGGACATGCAGTCCATCTGAGATCATTTCTAAACTCATTAGTATGGTGCCAGGAGGGTTAATAGTGGATTAATATGTATTTAAATGCAACAAATGCCATTATTTTGTTTCTAGAAATAAATCTTTAAAAATGATAGTTCTTTTGAGATTGTGTCCAGTATATTTTAGTATGGTTGATTCCGAAATGTTTCCTTCAATAAAGTTGTTTTCCTTTAACAAGATTCCTGCATTGCTCTCATCGATTCGGCGGCAATATTCCGAGCAATGAACGAAAAGGGCGTTGGGTTCTTGGCCTCTTCTTACGCTCTATCTGTGTGCATTTGTAGAGGCAGATTGTTCACGCCGATCAAGTTAGGCAAAACGCAATGGGATAAAAGTTTGGAGGGGGTAACCTGCATTCTTCCCTCTGAGGAGTCTGAGAAAAGGGCATTGATCATTAATAATGTTTATTTTGCATAACATTGGTAATAAATAACATCATCTCATAAAGGAGTGAGCACTAACTCTCTAAGATCCGATCGTTTTCCACACATCAGAAAATTATGAATTGTGGTTTCTTGTAGTTTTTGGACGTCATCTAAAATATAATAATGAATTTAATAATTATTATTGAGATTTTCCTGTATTTCAGACATGTATCATATAAGGTACATTTGATCGCAACGGTTCAAAGAACTGTTTTTAAATATATTCAATATTATTGCATAACTCTTTCTGAATATCAGAATACGAGTACAAGTATGGCTTAAAAATCAAATATAAACATAAACGGGTCTGAATTTTTTTAGGGAGGGGGGCAGGAGCTTCAGCTACTTAGACCCCCTTGAATCTACACCTGATTTTGACCTACAGTATACTAGTTTCAAGGCTTTTCGCTTTACCTTTCAACTGTAAATATGTTTTAGAATTAATTTCGTTGCTCTCATTCTCAGGTGGATTCTCTTACTACACCTTTTCACCCTCAAATAAAAAAAAAATGAATTTCATATTAAAAAAAATTGACTTTCATATTTAAAAAGTTGACTTGTAAATTAAAAAGTTGAAGTTCAAATTAAAATAGTTTGACATTCAAATTTAAAAAGTTGACTTTCAAATTAAAATACTTGGATTTCATGTAAAATATTGACCAAAATATATCTTTGGAAACACCACTTGGGATTGCAGCGAAGTTAAGCCGCTTTGGGTATGGTGAGTGGCTGAATGGATCTCTTATTCACGTCGACTTCTATATGTGTAGCAATCCGGGGTTAGAATTCCACGTCAAACGGCAGTTTTACACTGAGTATTGCATGTTTGTATTGATGCCAAGACGTTTGAGTCGGAGGTTTAGGAGGAAATGGAGAGACTTGTTGGTGTTTGTGAGGTTGTGCGCCTTTTTGTGCGTCCTTGACCTTGTTTACCAAAATAAGGCTTCTTACCCCTCTTTCGTTCAGTGATACTAAGTTAAGGTTGAATTTAAAGACCATTGTTCCTCTCTCACTCTCTCTCTCTCTTTCTTTTAGTCTCTCTCACTTTTTTTACTCTCACACTCATTCACTTTCTCTCTTTTAATTGCTCTTTCACCCTCACTCTCTCTTCCCCTTTCTCTCCTTCCTACTCTCTTTTACTATTCTTACTCTCTCCCCCTCTCTTACTATCATACTCTCTCTCACTCTATTTTACTATTTTTTCTCTTACTCCCTCTTACTCTCTTATTTTTTTTCATACGTCTCTTTCGTACTCTCTTTCTTTGTCTTTCTTCCTCTCTCTCTTTCTCGCTCCCTCTTACTCTCTCCAACTCTCTATCTCTTCTTTTACTCTCCATTTCTCTCTCTAAATTTACATTCAACGCTTTATGTCCTTTTTAAACGGTGCCTTTATCTGTAGCTCCTCCCCCCCCTCCTCCCTCAGCATTTAAAACTGTCGAAGACCCAAATTACATGATCTCAAATTTGTCATAGTTACAATATAGGTTTTATCTTTTTAACTCCTCCTACCACTCTTTAGTTCTCCCTCAACACATTTGCCCAACCCACCCTCAAGTTCCACCACGCCACCAGCGCCACTACACAATTTCCTAACCCACAAACTTCCTCCGAAACCCACACAGTTCCCCCAAACGCACACAGTTCTCCCCAAACCCGCACAGTTCCCTCCAAATCCACACAGTTCCCTCCAAACCCACACAGTTCTTCCCAAACCCCCAAAGTTCCTCCCAAACCCATTTTTTGCCTCTGTCTTTCAGGTGTCTTCCATAAACCGAGTTCTGAGAAACATTTCGTCGCAGAAAGACGCCAACGTGGGGTCCCCCGTATCCAACGCTTCCTCCCCCGGGGTCGCCTCGGGCACCCATGTCACCCACTCCCCCTCCCAGACGCCCCTGTCCATCGTCCCGTCGCACATGGGGTCCACGCCGACTCCCACCTCCATAGCGGCCGTGCCCATCTCCGGCTCAAACACAACCTCTACGAACTCTATCGCGGAGCCTTTGTATGGCAAGCTGCGCGTCCTCAACGGCCAGAACTCGTGGACTCGTCCCCACTGGTGAGTTCCCACTACCAACTAGTTTCACCCATAACAAATGCACGGAACCACGGATATAAACATGCCTTATGTTTATTATTATTATTATTGTAAACTCATCATTATTATATTTTAGTGGTTATTATTAATTTCATTATTATCATATTAGCATTTTTATTGTATTATTAATATCATCATTATTATATTCCCATCATTATTATTATTATTATTCAGGGCTGTAATTGAACAGAGGAATAATAGACCCAGGCTGATAATTGTAACGAAAATATAAGAATAAAAATGCCACCGCGTAAAATAGCCCCAGGGGAAAGCATAAACCCCGTACCCTTTAAATTTGAAGTTTACACAAAGAACATGTATAAGACCCCACCCCCCTTCCTTATTTGACTCGATAGAAAAAAAATAGCGGAGAAAACCGTTAAATGAGGGGGTAAAAAGGGCATAATTAATAGGCAAAAGAAATTAATAAAAAAATGACGAGGTAAATTGGGATTCAGGTTGGCAAGGACTCCTACAGGTAGCCTTGCTAATCCTAAATGTGGTTCCTTTTTCAGTCGTTGACTTTCTTCTTCTCTCGGTCCTCTCCGCATTGCTCTTTCCTCTCGATGAAAGCGAAGCGACTTCGGTCACTGGCAGACTCCGATTCCTTATCAATAAGTCGACTCTGACTGTGTGTATGTTTCTCTTTCTTTCTCTTCCAAAAGCATACATACGCATACATACATGGTGCCCGTTTTAATTAATGCAAACGGGCGGCAGCAAAATATTGCATTTATTTGTTTTGGTAGAGCGCGAATTACGCGACAACAAAGTGAGGAAGGGATCGACCTCTAGAAACAGCGAGAGCCAGTAGGCCCCCTGTGGCTGACCCCATGGGAGGTCCAGGAGTCGCTCACAAAGGTGGCCGATGAAGGACAAAGGGCACTGGCCTACACCCCTTCTTGAAATCGAAATAAAGTGGAGTGGACGGAGACAAGGAAACAATTGATGGCAAGCAGTGTTAACATTGTCCCGCTCGTCGCCATTGAGCCCCATCAAAAGTGAGGAAAAATAGCCGGGTATTGGGGAAGCAGTAGGAGTAGGTATCAAGGGATAGAATTAACTCGCAGCGTCTTCCCCTCGGCACAAGCGACTCCACACCCCTTTTTCCACGTTTTCGTTGAGGTCAGCAAATCTGCCCCACGAGAGACCAATTAACTGAATAAGAGAACTCTACGAATATTAAGTTAAAATGGCTTAGTCATAGAGGTCCGCATTTTTCCCCATCACTAAACCGCATAAAACAATATATAACAAAAAGATAAAGAGTTGTTTTAGAACTTAAGAATCCAAATGTGGTGTGTAGAACTTTTATCCACCATAATCAGAAATCCGAAAGCAACATTCTGGAGTCTGAAGCAATTCTGAACTCACAAATAACGAAGCGGCAACCCAAGTTGCCCCTATATCATGACGGTCATTGATTCTGATATGCTACGTCTCTCTCTCCGTCTTTGCACACCACAAGCGACCCTTTTAATTAATTATGTCGGGTTGGTAGTCCAGCTAATCAACCTTGTTAATATCTGGCATCAACGTCATGAAATGAAATATTGAAAAAAAAATTCAAAATGTGGACCCGCTTTTTCCCCCTGAATGGACCCCTGTCCTTTGGGGAGGGGGGGGGGGTATAATACGCAGAGTTTCATTTTTGCACCGCATTTTTTGCGGCCATTTTTTTTTTTTAAATTCATAATATTGGGGGACACTTGGTTTTTTCGCCTTTTCAGCTTAATAAAAAAAAATGGAGCCAACAAATAGGCTATTTATCATTATTATTATTATTTTCTTCTATTATTATTATATATTTATTATCAGTATTATTATGATTATTATTATAAGTATTATTATTTTTAGTATTATGATTATTATTATCAGTAATATTATTATTATCAGTATTATTATTATCAATATTATTATTATTATCAGTATTATTAATATTATTACTATTATTATTTATCTAAAACTAAGAAGCGAAAACTAAAGAAGGGTTCTCCCCCCAGCCAACTTGTAAGGAGAGATGTGTAAAGAAAGTGGAGAAGATAGATATGGCGGATATGTGTGGAAGATATATAGCCGCAGATCCATCTGATGGTGGTGGGGCTTGGAGGGTACGAAGCCCTCCAGATATCAACTGTAGTACCATTACCTGGAGAAGTCCTGAGATTGATCAAACGCGAGCTCAATTTCTGCAGGTTTGGGGCAACGTTTCGAGTTAGTAGAGTCATCAACCATCGAGGGGGGGACCAATTTACCACTCTTGACATAAAATAAGGGGGGGGGACGTTTAGTGGTATGTGGATATAAGTTTCTCCCTCCCCCTCGGGCACAATATTACCCCATTGGTTAGGCTTCGGAATAGAGAAGAATGTTGCGCTTTAAATACAGAGAGGAAACGCTAGCGGTGTTGTGAATTGCTATGGACATCTTGATGTGTGAAGAGGTACTTACCCCCGAGGGTGTGACTATCAGTGTATCCGCCAATGGGCAATCAGATCAGGACGCCGCTGATAATTAAGTGTCCTCGCTTGCCATATCAACCAGGCTAACGAGAGCGCCAATGCGGTCAGGTTGTTAGTCTCTCTACCTTTAATAACTTTAATAATTCTTTGAATGCTACTGATTCCTCGTGCCTCTCTTGGTCATATACTTAAAAGTTGCAACCATCCGAAACATAATTAGCACTTGGTTGCTCCATTCCCTTCATCCAAAGGTGCTCTTGTGAATGGTTGAATACAAAGAAAAGGCTTGCAACAACAGATCATTCAATTCTCACGAAGTTGGATGCAGACACGTAGCTAAGTCTACTAAGCATCGCTGCCTTGTTCAGTGATGTTCGCTAATGTGATGGAGGGCGATACAAGAAAATATTATTCCCTTACAAACGTAGTCATTCTTGGGTAGTGTTTGTCTGGTTGACATTCGGTTGAAGAATGGATGGTAGAATGGTGTTCTGCGACATGTTTAAGTGAGTGAAATGGGATTCTGCAGGATGCCACTTGTAAGATTAATTGATTCACCATTATTTCTTTCGACGGAATAGTGAAGTTTCCATAAAGATCAGAATATTATATAGACATTGTTATCAGTAAATTCAAGCCCCAATACCAGGTAATAAGTACCACGTAACTAAGCATACATAAAATACTAAAACGTAAAAATACCGGGTTCTCCATTACTAAATCTGCCTTAGTAGAGAAAGCTAGAAAAATACAGTTTTCTCAATGCTAATTAAAGAATACGAAGGTAATTATCCTTCATTAGTTATTTTGGTGAGATAAGGAGGCATTTGCGAAAAACGCTAATGTTTATTTGACAATGAGTAAATTACCCCAGTTATCTCTTTGCGAAATTTCTCCCGTAATTTTTCGGAAGAATGCATGGGGCCAGATTTATGTTACCAGAGTCATGGGGAGTGTGGGAGGAGGGAGGGGGGGTATCGATAGCTGTGGTAAATCGTATCAAGTATTAGCGGTAATTAAAGGCGGACTGGGCTTTTTTATAAGCCCTTGTTCTTCGTCCTTTTGTGGCGCAAGTGACATTAGAAATCAGTCCTAATTATTGTAGAAGTTAATTAATATGATATAAGAAATATACGAAGAATCATTTGGTGCGGTTAGTATACAACAAAATGTGACACCGCTCGCTTCTTAACGCACCCTTGGGGACGCCCTAGTCACTACCAGGGAAGATCAAGTCTCAGTCATCAGCTAGAAACTTGATATTCCATGGTAGTGACTAAGGCGTCCACCTGGGTGCTTTAAGAACCTGGCGGTGTCACATTTTGCTGTATACTAACGGCACCATCCGTTAATATCTTTCCGAAGAGTTATTTAAAGACCGCCTTCGCAGAGCACTAAGAAGACTGTTAGAGGCCTGCAAATATAATTACTGCATTTTATGAATGGTTTGGCACTGTTCCAGTTAATGCTATGGTTAATATTGTACATAGGTAGAAAAAGCGCAGATTGTTCATTGTGATTATGTACATTGGCTTGATGTTGCTTAACCCAGACATCTAGTTTTTTCCCGGTTTGTCCATAATAACATTTTTGGCAGTTGTTGCAGCCTATCGAATATACAATGCCAGTTCGGGGGGGGTGACTTTTTTACAAGGATGCGAAAAATTGTAGTCTCGTACTTAGAAATATCATTTATTTTCAGAGGACTAAGTAAACGAGGTAATTTAATGTAAATATGGTTATAGGGTAAAACTAACAAGTTTTGGCCTGAAACTTAGGGATATTAACATTAGTTTGATAATAGGAACGCTTGGCGGACTTGTAACAATTGTCAAGAAAGTACAAAGGTAGCACAAATTTATCCCTATTTTGAAAAACCAGTCATAAAATGCAGTAATTATATTTCGAAAAATATATTAGAATGTATCTCCATTAACGCGTTCCCAAATTCTAACCTTAGCCCTGATTTGTTCATGCTAGTAGAGCCCATTATCATTACATACATATAATCTCAAATAAAGTTGTTCCAGGATTTTGTACCCCCTAATTAAGGTTCAGAAGTGGGTAGTCTAATCTCCCCTTCCACTATTTAAGGCAATATATGTCCAGCTTCCTGTTCATTCTTTGAAAGGTCTTTAAGAATAAAGACGAAAGCGCTCGGAATCGTTTTTCACTTGGCCGCTTGTGGGTGAAATCTACATATATATATATATATATATATATATATATATATATATATATATATATATATATATATATATAACTTGCGGGTAAGTTTAAATATTTGCAATATGTAAAATTTTAATTAAGGTCCCATTTTTAAAGCACACCCTGTATTTCTGAAAAAGAAAGACCAATCGCAAAGATAAATCCACTGAAAATAAATTTAAGGAAAACATCAGTGAAGCTTGTGATGATATTGCATTAGATGCGGTTTGGAAGTACATCTCTTCGTAGAAAAGGGGATTAAGGGGAGTGTATGGCAACAGATATTGATCATTTAAATTAAAAAATCAAATTGGTTTCTCGGTACACTATTTTTCGACATGCTTTTTATTTCACTCTGATACAAATACATTTTAATTGAAAATTGAAGTATTCATAATACCTACATAGGAGTTAATGTGTACTAAATATGACTTGTAAAAGGTTAGAGTTAAGTTAGTAATCTTTTGATTTAGAATGACAGCTGCAACGTTGAGACACGAGAGCTTTGTGGAGCTCACGTAACATCATTCGTTCCGATTGATTATGGTGGAAACAAAGTAAGAGGTAAACGACGATTTTATCCACTATCTTTTTGATTAATCCATGAATATAAAAGAGGGATTTTACCTCTTTGTTTTTGTCATAAACTATCTGAGCAAATGATATTACCGGAGATCCACAACGTGTCTTAGCATTAGCGCTGTCATTCTAAATTAAGAGTTTAATTACATAGAACCTACATTAAAACACATGTAGGTTCTATTACTGCTGTTATTTCTAATTATTTAAATGTTATAGTTTTGTCACAATGAAATAATCATGTGTGTAAAATAGCTTACCGTGAAACCAATTTGAATTAATTGGTTGCTATAGAAACCCAAACGGTTGAACTTATAAATTTTAAAATAGCTTCATAATAACCATCGTTTTACAAAAAAATAAATGGTGTTTTTTGTTTATTCAGCACAGTATTTATTGACGAAATTTAAGATAATTTTCAATTTACGATCAAAAAACTGGTTTGACGCTCAGTAGAGTTTATTTCCTGCTACCAGAAATCAGATAAAAGGCTAAATTTTGTTACCAGATATTTATACAGTTTATACGCTGCCATAAATGCAATTCATGTGTTAGAAGATATTCAATGCTTACACTGTCTTGGAGCCTAGGTGATAGCGAGCGAATCAGCGATTGGGGGAAAATATTGCTCTATATATTTCAAATCTAAAATTTCACCCGTACAACGCAGAAATCAGTTCTATTATATAAAACAGAATATTTATTAACAATAACGTTGCTCTTATAAATTTAATGCCTCTGATTTGTGATAAATAAATACATTGTTTTTTTTTTAAACATATAAGGGATAATACCGAGGGGAAACAGATTTACAATTCTCGATTATTTTCAAACTTTAACTCCTCTTTTGGGGTCGAATTTTCTTATTTTTTTTCTTTTTAAAATATAAAATCAGATTTTATACCGAGGATTTTCTTTGTTTATCCTCTTCATCCCTTTTTCCTGTACTGAAAGCAAAATGTTCCATTTCGGGCAACAACTAGCCAACACAAAGCAGTTGTAAATGTTTAACAGAGGCTTTGGATTCAAGTGGAATCCTATTCCATTTAAGGCGAGGACAGACGAGAAAAGAAGACTAACCCTATACTATCTTATTGGTCGATTGTGATATAAGTTGAAAAAACCCAAACGCGGAATTTGCCCCAGATGAAAATTACCCTCAAGGGACCACATAAAACTAACCCTTAAAACAACATAGAATTTTCCCTCTGTGACGTCAAATCGGAGGTAGTGAATGGATATAAGACCTTGACAATTACTTGGTTCGTTATTAAATATATGTAGGTTTTTCCTGTTGTTATTGGTACGTGTAGATAAGTGCATGTGTGTGCGTACATACAAGAGAGATAACGTGAACATTCAGGGGGAAGTTCGGACGCACCATCTCTCTTCCCTGATCATCTGGGCGTTTGTGGTTTCCTTCCATTTTCCTAATAGAAGCGCGCGGCGGAGTTGGCCAAGAAAAATAGTGGTGTCTGATCGCTTCTCTTCAACTCTGGCATGAGAAGTGGTGAGAAATTGTTGAGTTGACACCTCTAATTTCCGTTTTAATCAATTAGCCAATTGCTTTATCTTGAGAAGGTCTGTTCTAAGAAGAATATTTGGACGAATGGGCTGACTTATATTCGTCTAAATTCAAACTATGATTCATTTTCCAATTCCCCTCTAATTTCTAAAAACTACATTGCTTATACCCCCAAAAAACTATCTTCAACATGCAGTGTCAAATTTGAATTAGTTTTAAGAGGTATGGAAATTTCACAGGTAAAATAAACCTATTCTTACAAACAGCAAAATCATCAATCAGTTATCTTTTAGCGCTTCTTGGATAGCTGCCGTTGGAGATTCAAACCTTGTCTTCCGCCGGTATAAATTATCAATGCGTATATGCTAAATGTCAAAATAATGATAAAAAAAGATGAAGAACCAAAATATTGAAGACCAAGCAAAGATTTTGTTTTCTTTAAATATCAGTTTTTCCACGTTTTAAGTCAACCTCCCCCCTCAAAGGTATTCCCAAAATGCATAAGCACTTTTTTATAGGAGGGGGGCAGATTACTGTCCCCCTCAAAGAAACCCTACAACAACAAACAAACCTAAAAGAGCCACAAAATCAAAAGTAAAAAACAAACAAAAACAAAACAAGAAGCAAAAATAAAGAGGAAGCACGCTCCGACCTCGGTGGGGAGGGGGAAGTTAAGCATTCACACAACCTGAAAAGAAAGCAAAGAATGTTAGATCCGTTCGCTGGAGGTACTGAAAGAGGAATTTGGGTAAGAGTTGGCTCTGCGAATGAGTTCAATTTTAGTAATGTCCTCATGGCAGCTCGAAGGGGCGGCAGCGAAAATTGCCTGGCGAAGGACCTCTGACGGCACGCCCTTGAGATTAATGAATTTGGACGGAGTCATTCGAGCAGACGAAGAATCCCTCCCGACTCCTCGCTCGCTCCTTCGAACAGTCGAGGAACATTTGTTATGGCAGAAGAACTTTGGTGGAAGCCACGATGGGTGTTAGGAGGAAAAAAACAGTAAAACAGGTGTCAGAATGTTTGTGAGAGAGAGTGAAAAATGAAGAAAGAGTAAAACAAAGGTATGATTAAAGCGTTTTTGAAGAAATTTGTGAAGAACGTTGTGAAAATCGGTGTAGTAAAAGTGTTGTGAAAGTACTTAATTAGAATTACCTAATTGCCCCCGTCCATACGGGTCGGGACAAAGAGAAATATAATAAAAAATTATATAACTAACTTAATATATATATATATATATATATATATATATATATATAATATTGAGGATAAATCCCAGAGCCACGAGAAACGGATGTAGCATCTTTTAATTTTTCACTACGTTTCGAAAACTACAAGTTTTCATCTTCAGGCTAGAATAAGTTTACAAAGTTAATATGCATAAAGAAAACTTGAAAAGGCCAACAAGACATTATTTTACAGGTGACCAATTACAGAATATCAGTAGAAAGTACTACAAGTTAAATTTAATATGACTTGGCAACAGTTAAATTTGCTTTAAGACTGACTCAAAAATTAGTTCATAAATTTAAAGATTATTGCAGAAATTAATTACAAACTAAGAGAAATTGACTTGGCATTATTTAAAGATAATAAATTTAAACTTTTTTTTTTTTTTATTATTAAATTTTGTAAAGACTAACAGTTAAAAACATTTAATATAAAAACGGAAAATTTGGGTACTTACTAAAGCGGATCCATCCTAGAGAGTGAATGGTAGGTTTAACAAAGGGGCTAGTATATATATAGGTTACATTGACGGTTGGTTTATTAAAAGGCAAACCAACCAGTCTTAAAGCAAATTTAACTGTTGCCAAGTCATATTAAATTTAACTTGTAGTACTTTCTACTGATATTCTGTAATTGGTCACCTGTAAAATAATGTCTTGTTGGCCTTTTCAAGTTTTCTTTATGCATATTAACTTTGTAAACTTATTCTAGCCTGAAGATGAAAACTTGTAGTTTTCGAAACGTAGTGAAAAATTAAAAGATGCTACATCCGTTTCTCGTGGCTCTGGGATTTATCCTCAATATTAAATGCAGGCTTCACGGCCGAGCTCCATATGGATATATATATATATATATATATATATATATATATATATATATATATATATATATATATATATATATATATATATATATATTCAAAGTAATACAAGGAATGTAATGGTATTATTTATATTTGGTACAATATTTAAAAACAAAATTACAATTAATTGATTAATTGGAAATTACACAAAAACCTGGTTTACAATTTCATAGAGCTTAATTGCTGCTACATAACTTTAGATAAAAGTTTATATGTTGTCATCAGTCATTTACACATAACCTCTACACTGCCATGGATACAAGGACTACTTAATATGGCGGAGCCGCGCTGTTATGGTTGGTTTGGTGAATTGCCTAACTTGACCAGGCTCTGCAGAGCAACTCAGCTAATAAATAAGTTGTTGCATAGAAGATTCACAAACATGAAAACAAATGTTCACAACAAAGTTGGATTGCTCTGAAAGGGCGAGATAAAGGCCCACGACCCCACCCCCCTTTCCCGCATGACAGCCCAAACATAAGTCTGAAGTTAGTTAATCCTTTGGTCTCTGTTCAGGGTAAAATAGCGTATTGTAGAAAAGAGTTTATCGCGAGTGGAAGGTACACTCATTGCCCGGAAATGGTAGTGTGCATGGTGAATTCCCCATGCCTCAGCTATAAATTTTAATAAATTATTTCACATTTTAAAGTTAAAATAACATTAAAAATTATTTAATATGAGAATTTTCCTAAATACTTGAATAGGAAATTAAGTGTCCTATAAATAGGACACCAGGCATATAGGTGTAAAATCATACACATTGATTTTGGTTTAACTGTCCTATTTATAGGACGTCAGACATTAAAAGGTTATACAGACATTGCTGATGGAATTATATAGTAAGTTGGCTATTACATAGAATCCTCGGGTTAGTTAACAGGCTGATGAATACAAAAGATGACTTGTGTATATTAACATAATGATAAAAGGTAACATAGTCACACTTAACCAACATCATGTCAAAGATGTCAACAACAGATATCTTTTGTTCTTTACCTCCGCCAACAGAGTAATGGTGGAAGTCTGATATATCTTTAAAATATATTGATGGATTTTGATGAAATATAGAAGAAAGGGGAGTCTTGGGCAAAGGAAGAGTTGAGTAAATTTTTGAGCTGATCCAGATATGGATTCGGATTCTGGATCACTTTAAGATCGTGAGTTTTAGTGACACTCGCGTTGAGGAGGGCAATCGTGACTACCTAGAGAGTTTTTGCTGCTGTTATTTATTCAAAACTAAGAAGCGAAAACCAGCGAGGGGAATTTCCTCCAGATATTTTGTAAAGGGAGGCAGTGAAAATGTGAGCAAGATATATAGCCTTACATCCACCTGATGTCATTGGGGCCCGAAGGGCTCTCAATACTCCAGATATCACCTGCAGTATGTCACTTTCAAGCTGAGTAACACAAATTTTGTTGCTTTCGTAGGGAGCTAGTCGCGCATTGACGGACACGCGGATACAGATAGTTCCATCTACACACGTCACCACATACTTAGCTAGTCACAATACCGCTGTCCACTACTTCCATGGCTCTTCGTACATATCTTACATCGTTATTTCGTCCCGAAAACTTCAGTTGTTGCTATATCCACCCTCCCCAGACCCGAAATGGGTCCCCTTACTTAGGCCAGGAAAGGTCATTTGCTCGTTAGTTAGTGACAAAGACACTAATACTGCTATTTCTGTATCTTCCCCTCCAACGAGAACCTACCCCTTGTGCCGTTGGGCTTGCCAGCAATTGTCATTCTGATCTTTATGTGAATATCATTATCTGGTTAGCGGATCTCGTCCATGCTTGAAAAGGGACGGACAGAGGGGGGATTAACTAACTCCTAATCACCATAGGAGTGCTCCCTACCCTAGTGGATTTAGCGTTGGATTCCTGACGTCAAGGCACGGGTTCGATTGTATCGAGCGAGGACGAAAAACCTTCGGCAGCGTCAAGAGTTGGCCGTCCATTGGGAAGATACGCTGATACTACCCCCCCCCCCCCTCCAACTTCCGCGAGGGTAGGTAGCTCAACACTAACCATATACGTAGCCAATCGCAACACCGCTGTCAGTTTACTCCCCGCCTTCACGACGCATCATGCACACTCATTCTTCTGTTCCGGAGCCCAGTCTCGATGGGGTATTAATCCCCCGTGCGGGTACTCATATCGACCTACCCCTGACGCAGAAAGACCCTCCCGTCTTGAGGTCTCAAAGGAATGCACCGTCGAGAGTTGCGTCCCAAACATACAATGCAATCCGGAACTCCTCCCACCCCCAACCCATCCCCACCACCAATAACGACCCCTTGCGCACTGAAAACAATTAATACGGAAAATAATTAATGCTGAAAACAATTAGTGCTGGAAACAACATTGGAAACAACGAATCACGATAACAATTAATGCTAAAAAATAATATAGAAAACAATTAATACCAAAATAATTAATTCTAAATAATTAATACTGAAACAATTATTACTGAAAAAATTAATAGTAAAATAATTAATACTGAAAACAATTAATACTAAAACAATTAATACTGAAAACAATTAATAATGAAAATAATTATTTCTAAAAACAATTAATACTGAAAAAATACCGAAAATATTTAATACTGATAACAATTAATACTAAAAAATAATATAGAAAACAATTAATACTGAAAAATACCGAAAATAATTAATATCAACAACAATTAATACTAAAAATTAATATAGAAAACAATTAATATTGAAAACAATACCAAAAATAATTAATACCGACAACAATTATAATTATAACTAATACTAAAAAATGATATAGAAAATAATTAATACTGAAAACAATTAATACCGAAAACAATTAATGCTGAAACCTTTTGAAAATTGTTCACAAAGGGAACTTTGTTCGTAATTTCGAACTCATTCTTAGAACATCTCGTGGCTCCATCATTTATGGGAGGAAAGTCGAAATTTACAATCATAAATGAGCACACGCCTCATACGGATGCGTGCATAGGGAAGGGCAGATGGCGAAAAAGAAATGAAAGTAGATATAAGAAAGCAGAAGATTAAAGGGGAAGGGTAACAGCGCTGAAAGCACCGGACCTTGTTGAGGACATAAAAAACTCCGAAGAGTCCGCAAACAGCCTGTACCGGTTCAAACAGCCCGACGCCGCGTTGCCCTCATTGTGTACGTTTTGAGCCATATCTTGTCCTTTAGATCAGCCGAGTTTATTCATGTGTGGCGCATGTTGAGTTTGTTTATAAATCTGTTTGTTGTTTGCTCAGATGACTTTACTGTTTGTTTGCTGCTTTTCATTCGGGGATCGACTTACCAGGATTCGAACACCGATCGATGGTATTTCGGTATACGATACAACCAGGGCAATGATTCGGGGGCTGGACTTGGCCACCAAAGTGTGGCGAAATATTATCAAAAAATAACTCGAGATATTTCAATCTCTCATGATTGAAATATCAGCCAGTTAGAATCTAGGTTTTTGTGTATGCTCGCAGAAACCTGCGCACCATTCACGAATCTGCATTGTCCACAAAGGACTTTGAAAAAAAATCTTATTTATAGATGGCTTAAGTGGGTAAATTGCAGCTGGTACTAAAGGTGGTGGTCTATTGGGGATCCGTCTTCAATGTGATGTTTGCTAATTACCTTTCACCGTTGTTTAATGCCATGATAAAGGTTCTAGCAAGCCCCCCCCCCCCCACCTCCCTTGCATGTAGCAGCAAGTTTCATCCCACTGTTGAACGCGGTCCAGGTTCGAGTCTATAAAGTTAATGCTGCCTATTAGTGAATTCCATCCTTTCATTTTCCGCGATGTCGTCTTCTGGGTCTCCTTATGTATAAAGGAGTCCAATTCATGACATTTTTCCTCCATTAATTCATCCTTTCTTTTAGCGAAGAGCCGTGCCCATTTCAAACAGAACTATTCTTTTTTATGTCATATTTATTTGTTTTTACCGATGTATTTATGGGCCCTAAAGATTGTCCATAACAGGTATCGCTCTGATTATCTGGGTTTCCCCTCAGTTTCCAGTTTCTGCGTACTTTTTATGTTCAATGTCAAACGTTCACTTCAATAAGTCAAAACTGGTACGTACAATGCATTATGCAACTTGCGTTTTAACTATATTTCCATGTAGCATCAAAAGGTACAGCCAAGCTTGCCTATAGCTCTCCGGCCTAATTTCGTTCTTATACTGATTTCTTATTCCATGCTACCATCAAGAGTTGGAAGTTGCGCTAAGTATGCGTATTCTACATGCTTTAAAAATTGATCCATAATTCTAATTGTTCTATCTTCTTCGAAACTATTGATCATTATATTCGTTTTCGAAAAGTCCATTTTCAGTCTGACTGTGACTGGCTTGTGATAATTCTATTACCATTGACTATATTTCTTTTGGATTTGAAGCGAATAATACCATGGTATCAGCAAAGCGAAGATGACTCAAATATCTCCCATTAATTTTGATTTCCTTTTGTATCTTCTACGACCAGCCATAGAGCGGATTTAAGGATCTTTGTTTAACTCGATTCTATAATCTATAAACCCTTGAAAATCTCCTTCAGCATAGCAGTAAGCAATTGAGGGGAGATGGGATCCATCTATTTCATTTTTTTATTATTACTAGCCGAATGCATCTTAATGACGATGTTTCATGGATGTATATGTAAAAGAGTATGTCAATGTAAGATTTGTTAATTACACGTTTCTATAGTGTTCTTAGAACAGCATCGGTACATACTAAGTTAAAGTGTTCAGCATTCTCTACGAATATCTTGTAAATAGATATTTTATATCAATTTGTTGTCTGCCCTAATTGGTGAACAGCGTGAAGATGCTCGCAGGAACTATAGTTACTTCTAAAACCTGCCTCTTTCAGTTGCTGATTGCAGTCCACTGTTTGTGCTATTATTACGGTTATGATTTTTGTAATGTTCTGATAAGAGAATGATTAGCCTAGAGTTGTTTAAATCTTTCCTGTCAGCTTTTTTAAACAAGTATAACCGAAGCATTAACCCATGCCATAGTAATCTTACTTTCCATTCAACATTTTGTAACCACACTAGCTTCTAGGTCATCAAGACATTCACTCCCAGCCTTTATTAGGTTGATTGTAACCTGATCCTCCTAAGGCGCTATACCATTTTTCATGCTCTCAGGTTCATGCAAAATTTAGTCTTTCTTCACTACTATGATTTTATCGTCATTTAGTGAGAGGTTGTAATATGGTATAAGGTAAATATTGATAAAATACACTTCCTGATAGGACTTTTCCATTTTTGCCCTGGTATGTAAAACGCCTACGACCCTGTTGTGATGTGTACAGAAGGGAACTGATTTGATGGATTAGCGATGAAGTAACAGTTAATCATGTTGTGATCTTCATAAACAAGAAGTGATATGATGGATTAGATTTTTTCAGTGGCCAACTGGCGACCACCTACCAGAGAACAAGTTGCCACAATCATCTTACAAGCTAATGCTATGCTAGATTAAAAACAAAACGAGCAAAAAACAAATAAACTAAACCAAAGGAAGAATCGCAAACAAGAAGCAAAAAAAGAAAGAGGAAGAAGAAAGCACGCTCCAGCGTCGTGGGAAGGCAGCTCCCGCGCTTGACTAAAGAGAGTCTAATAAAATGGAGGAGGCCAGCCTCCTCCAAGAAGTAAAATAATATAAGTTTGTGTGCACAGACCCATCCCGAGTACAAGGGAAAAGTGTTAGCGTATCCCGCTCATCCCCATATCGGGACAGGTAAAGTATGCGAAGACCCCTGACACTGGGACATTCAGCAATAATGTGTCGGAAAGTCATGAGTACAACGCAGTCGTCGCAGTAAGTTGAATGGGAGTGCTCCCTCAAATGGCGGTGCGTCCTGCGAGTGTGCCCAATTCGGAGACGACAGAAAGCAACCTGAAGCCGTCGTGGCATTGATGGGTTGGCCCATGGAAACAGTCGCGGCGCAATGGCACGTAACTCTAAGTTCTCCTCGGCTGTCTCCCATCTTTTTTGCCAAGCAGCCCGGAGAGATGCCCGTATTCTTGCTATGTAGGTGTGAGGAAGAGCGAAACGCTGCTCTGGTTGCCCAGTTCTCACGGACTCTTTGGCACCCTCATCGGCGCGCTCATTCACCGAAATTCTCAAATGTTCAGGAACCCAGCAGAAGATAATCTCAACATCGATCCAGCATGCGGCAACCGTGGTGTCACAGATAATGAGAACCAGTAGGTGTGAAGATTTCAATACCCCGATAATGCTCAGGGCGTTTTGTGATTCGCTATAGACCATAATCTGGTCATCGAACCAGGCACGACGCATTATATACAGTGTCGAGTGATATATTGGAATCAACAGAAGCAGCGCTTGGTAAATCCCAGCAGACTTTTAAAAAAAGGATACGGCGTGGAAGCCGACACCCTCCTGGGACTTGGAACCTTTGCACATTTACACGAATCTAGCCTGTCACGAAGTATGCTGCAGAAAAGCCGAACTCTATACTCCCACTACTGTAGAAGCCTTGAGAGCAGAGGCGAGGCGTCAAATAGTCAAAGGTGGTATACTCTAGGCTGACCTCCTAGCCAGAACCAGGGGCACCACTGACCCGAGAGAAATACCTAGCTCTCGTGCATAAGAACTGTCGAGATCAGCTGCAGATGCAGATATAGTTGTTGGTGAGTGAGGGAGGCACCGGGCTCGTGTACAGGTGAATAATGCATTGTGCACGGCCCAGAGCGAGTGGCATCTCCCTAGCATCGACAAGTAGGCTCTCAATGAGCGACGTGCGGAAGGCACCGGTGGCCAGGCAGAGGCCGGTGTGGTGGATCGAGTTGACCTTCCACAATAAACGCTCAGCTGCGGATGCATAAAACTCGCATCCGTAGTCGAGCTTCGAACGAACAAGGTATCGATATAAAAGGCAGTATTCCTATCAGCGCCCCAGTTGCTGAAAGTCACGGAACGAAGAATATCCATGGCACGGGTACAAGAGAACCTAAGGCGCCTCCCTAGTGAGGCGTCGGTCAAATACAAGACCAAGGAAACGGTGTGAGTCCACCACTTCCAGGCTCACCCCGTTGAGAAAAAAGTCTGGGTCAGGGTGGAGCCGTGGATGGCGGTAAAAGAGCATCACATTATTCTTCGGAAAACATAAATCTGTGTGCTTCGGTATTCCGAAGCGGTTCAATGCCTATTGGAGTCGACGCTCCAGAGTTGGCATCTGGGCCGCGCCAAAAGATATCAAGAGGTCGTCCACGTAAAGCATAGCGAGAACATCTTCCAGCTCACAATTTAGCAGCCAGAGAGACAAAGCAAAAGAGCAGATATCCTTATTAGGACGTAATAATCCTTGACAGGAAGGCCAGGATCTGAAGATCTGTTGTGGCAGACCCAGAGACGGGACCCAAGAATTTAGTTGGACTGGCAGCCTACAAGGCATTAAAGCCCGCCCACCACAAGCACTACAGCCTTATGCACTCGATAAGGTCACAGTGAGGTGGTCAGCAGGGTAGCTACTCGCATGGAAGTGGTTATTAGAGCAAAAATGTAATTCAATTATTCACGCCGTACGCCGTTTCCCTCAAGGTTTGTTTTTTTCAACATGCGGGCGTTAAAGGGCTTGGTTATATAAGTTCCAAAGCCTCTCTTCTGACACGAAAGTAGAGTTATATAGATAAACAGGTCACAACAGACCTTGTGGTCAAACTAAGTGACCTGGGATAAAGATTATGGGGAAGACAGATAGTACACCTTGCAATTCGGTGAACCATTCACCTGAAGGCTAGGGAGTTAATTATTCGCTAGAAAACGCTGTTAGTCGGGGATTAGATTCGAAGTACGAGTATTTATCTATACGACGTTTGAAAGTATCTACGCTGTTGCAGTCTATTACTTTACGAGGAAGCCCATTCCATAAGTTGACAATTCAGTTAAAAATGAAATTCTTAGATTCGTTCGAGTTAAAATGTTCACCTATAATTTTGCAACCGTTTCCCCTCGTATAATTTGACTAGTCGATAGTGAAATATTTTTTTGCAATCCATATTGTCTGTGCCTTTGATAATTTTAAATACCTGAGTTAAATCCCCTCTTAATCTACGTTTAGTAACGGAAATAGATTTATTTCTCTAAGTCGCTCTTCGTTTGTTTTTTTCATTAAACTTGCTATCCTTTTAGTAAGCCTTCGTTGGATTCGTTCTAGTCTCGCTATATCTTTCTGGTAGTACGGGCACCAGGCTTGAACGCAGTATTCCATAATGGGACGGACTAAGGAATTATAGAGAGTAAGGATTGTATTTTTGGACTTATACTTTAATTTCACTCAGTGCCAGGGAGTCCTTAATTCGCCCTCTGTCATTATGAGGACAGTTTCTCTTGCCACCAAGTGCAGTTAGAATAAGGTTGGTGGGATGGTGATAGGAAAAAAAAGTTGCGCTGAGAGGGAGCGAGGGTTAAGCGCACCAACAACATTCCCAGCCCCCTTAGAAGGTTAACTTCAACCCAAATACGGGGCTTCCCTAATTTACACTCATGTAGGGAGGACGTGCATCTTCTCCAAGCACCAATTGTAACAGACTACACAAGATACTCCCAAACATCATTGATTCCCTACTTCTTTCACTTCAACTTCGAGTATTCAATGTTTGGCCTTGCTTTCATTTTAACATTCGCAAGCTTTAAATGAGAACTCTTTTCGAACCGCTCTCTCTTCCCATTCAGATACACTTTGGGTTCCTCTCTTACATATTGTGTGTGTTGGCTAAGGCTGTAGTTCAAACCAAAGCAGATTCCAAACCTCTCTCCTTTGTGGTACCGCTTTCGCCCAAACAACAGCCATGAGTCCTGTCGATTTTTTATGCCCATCTGCGCCTCTTTGCGGCTTATCGTGATGAGGAAGAAGTCGGCTTATCGTGATGAGAAGAAGTCGGCTTATCGCCGCAGACGATCCTTGGGCCGCGATCGGTAATTAAACACCGCTTAAATGGTCGTCGCCTGCCGCTACGAAGCCTCGCGTCTGTCATACAATACCTTCATGAGTGGGAGCGTTTGTTCTGTACGTATGCGACTATCGGTGGGCTTTTTAGATGTATATATGTAGTTTATAAGCGTTAATACATGTATTTTTCTTGTTCATTTTCTAAATGTAAAGCAGTCCAAATTCGTACTTATGTTTTCTTATCTTCCTATGCACGAACCTCTGTTTTTATGGATAAAAAGGCGTATCACACACCCTCTTCCTTTATGGGCGTTCGTTCATTTTTCTATTCAATTTCTATCTCACTCTTTCTCATTTTTCCCGCGCTAACTTCTTATTGGATTACACAGTTTTTCCGCTAGCAATACACAAAAATTATCGGCGCTCCTTGCTGTTGATTTCATCAATGTTCCTATTTACATTAAGCGCCTCTGCCCCTAAGAATTGTTGCCGATTTTTATCCGATTGGTAGTAAAATCTGGATTTGTATAACAAATTCTTTTCATACACTGTTCGTACTTTCATACGAGCTGGATGTTTGAAATTTGCTGTTCCGCGTCTGGTAAAAGGTGACTAAATCCTGTAGGAGTATGGGTTCTATGGGAAGCCCATAGACAGCCCATGAGAAGCCGAAACTCGAAATCTTTGATACTGGTGTCGATATACGTAATGATAGTTGTGGGCGGGGAGCTCGCGTATACCACCCAGTTATGGAGATGGCAGCGTTGATGTACGACAAACACACTTCGTTGGAAAGCTGTTAATGATATGTCGGTGTGACCGCAGTGACTGTTGAATTCATGACTACCACACCTCGCTCAGAACTAGCGACCACTGCCTTGCCAATTATTATTATTATTATTAAAGTTCCAAGCCACAACCCCAACTGGAAGAGCAAATAGCTATAAGCCCAAGGGCCCCAGCGGGGAAAGAAACCTGGTATGGAAAAAACGAAACAAAGATTAAGAAAAACATAATAAATAAATAGAAAATTAAAAAAAAAAAAAAAAAAAAAAAATTAAATGCTATAATGTTAAAAATATTATAATATTATATATGTGTGGATAATGAATAAAATATTAAAGTTATAAGTTTCTGTTAATTAAAAATGTATTAGCACCCACTTTAAATTTCTGAAGTTCCAAGGACTCAACAACAACAGTAGGAAGTTCATTCCACATTTTAGTTGTGTTAGGAATGAAACTTCTTGAAAACTGTGTTGTGTTGAATCTCATAGGCGTAAAGGCCCTACTATTGGCATTTAGTACACCTCTGGTAACTCGTTGAGGGGCATATAAATTGGGCAGATCGTGATGCAGTGGATGATCTGCATTGTTAAAAATTTTATATAAGATGCATAAGGAGCTTATTGCTCGCCTGTGCCACAGATCAACTTTGAGGTCAGGAATTAAAAATTTTATTGCTCTCAAATTTTTATCTAATAAATTAAGATAAGAGTTGGCTGCCGAACTCCAAACAGGGGCGCAATATTCAAAACACGGAAGAATAAAAGCATTAAAACAATTTTTAAGAACAGTCTGCTCTCCAAATACTTTGTAAGATTTCCTCAAAATGCCAATTTTTTGAGCAATAGAGGAGGAAATAGATCGAATGTGATTCTCAAAAGTAAACCTAGAGTCAAGCATAACTCCAAGCAACTTAAAAGAATCACATATGGAGATGGGAATGTTATTTATTAAAAGATCTGGATGAAGAGGATCTAGTGTTCTGGATCTGCTAACAATCATACTCTGGGTTTTCTTTGCATTTAACTTCATGCCCCATGAAGTGCACCAAACATTTATCTTAGCCAGATCTCTATTTAAAGACTCTGCAACCGATGCTCTCAACTCAGGAGATGGGACTGGGGCTATTAGAGTAGCATCATCAGCATAGGCTATAAGTCTATTTTCCAGTCCAAACCACATATCATGGGTATATAAAATAAACAGTAGAGGACCAAGAACACTGCCTTGTGGTACACCAGATAGCACCTCTCTCTCATCACTAAAATTATTGTCAACATAAACCTTTTGATGTCGATTTGTTAAAAATTGTTCAATAATATTTAAAAATACACCACCTACTCCCAACTGCTTCAACTTAAATATCAGGGCCTTATGATTGACACGGTCAAATGCGGCACTGAAATCCAGGCCAACTAAGCGAACTTCTTGACCAGAGTCTAATGATTTTTGGACAATGGTGGAGACTGTGAGAAGTGCATCACAAGTGCTCAGACCCTTACGAAATCCAAACTGTAAAAAGGGAAACAGACGATTAAGCTCGGCAAATGTACTTAAACGTTTAGCTAGTAAACGTTCAAAAATCTTAGATAGAACAGGAGTTATAGAAATGGGCCTATATTCAGTAGGGTTAAAACTACCACTTGCACTTTTACATAGTGGAGTGATGTTACCAATTCTCCAACATTCGCAAAAACTACCACTCCTCGCCAGCTTCCGAAGAATAACGGAAAGCTTGGGAGCCAAATACTCTGCAGTTTTCTTAAAGAATAAAGGGAATATACCATTTGGGTCAGTACCACCATAAGCATCCAGATCAAGAAGTAACTGTTTTACTTCACTTGAACGGAAAGCAATCTTGTTTAACCTTGGTTCAGGGAAACAAGTGTCAGGTAGAGTTAGATTCTCATTACTTTGTTTATTATCAAAAACATCAGCCAACAGTGTTGCCTTTTCTTCAGGACTATGGGTAATGGAACCATCAGGTTTAAGAAGGGGTGGCATAGATGAATCATTCCCAAAAAGAGCAGACTTGAGAGTGGTCCAGAATTTGTGGGAATTTGCTGTGCGCTGAAGAGTTCCCTTTGTGGTAGTATTGAATTCAACTTCAGCATTATTATATACCCTCTGAGCTGCTGTTCTGTAGTGCACATAATTATCCCATAGAAAGGCAGATCTACTCCCCTTCCACAGGTTGTAGGCTTCTTGTTTCTGCATATGAGCCCTCTTACAGTCATCATTAAACCAGGCTTTGTCCTTAGTGCGATATCTGATCATACGGAATGGAACATGTCTATCAATAATTGAAACAATTTTATCATTCAAAATACGAACTGCTTCAACCTCCTTATATATTAGTGGCCAGTTGATCCGGGAGATATCATTTAATATATTGCACCAGTCTACTTGAGATTTGATGAATACTTTGCTTGTATGAGCTATATTAGGAATAGATTGCTCAATACAGATAGTTATAGAAATTGCACAGTGGTCAGAAGTTCCCACAGGAGGATCAACAGCACTTGTAACGACTCCAGGGGAATCAGTGAAAACCAAGTCAAGGCAGTTCCCAGATGAATGGGTAGGCTCCCTAATGACTTGCTCACAACCCGACTCACACGCAAAATCATAAGCCCTGATACCATGACAGTCAGTAGGGGAGACAGAAGACAGCCATTGCCTATGATGAGCATTGAGGTCTCCCATAAATACAAAGCAGGCTTTCCGGTCATTTTCCTGTACCTTGGCCATGGCAAGGAGCAGACAATCAAAAATAGTATCATCTAAGTCTGGATTGCGATAGACAGAAAAAAGATAAAAATTATTTTGCTTACCACATACTTTCATAACTTGCATCTCATGGCAAGAACAAGCATAGGAGGTCTTTGAAGCAGAGTAACCATTCCTAATGTAAACTGCCAATCCTCTAGCCCTAGGAATGGCATCACGCCTAAGTAAAATTGGTTTTTTGAAGCCTGGTATAAGTAGTTCAGAGACATGCCTCATATTTGAAACCAGGGTCTCTGAACAGAGTAAAATGTCATGAGACTTGGATGAAGCAGTCAAGTCTTTAATATTGGCATGTAGGCCCCTAATATTAATATAGAGTAGACGACATTTTATCTGACGAGGATGACCAGGTCCAGGGTTGAGCTCAATATCTCCTGATAAAATTAAAATCGATATTAAAAAAATAATATTAGCAACAAGATCTTCAACAAAAATAACAATTTGTACAACAACAACAACAATTTGTACAAAATTATTCAATAGCAAAACTTTCATTAACTGAATATTATATGTCGGAAAAAAACTGGTCAACATGATGGAGCCGACACATCATGCAAGGCAAAATTCCCTTCAGGACGCCACAACAACTGAGGGAGGACAGTAATGATGACTTTGGAATGAAAAAGAATAAAGAAAAGAGAAAAGAAAAGAATAGACCAAGGCAACCTCTTGAAAAGCCATCAGAGCCTCTTTGCTCATCTAATAAGCCTGCCCTACACACCATTTGAGTAAAACAAGAGGAGGAATGAAAAATAGGAAAGTATGCCTAAATGTACCCTTAGGCAGGGATCTCAAACACAAGAGAGTGGAAGACCATGGTACAGAGGCTATGGCACAATCCAATGCATGAGAACACCTTTCTGTCAGGGAGGTCCCTTAGCCTTTGACTGAAGTGTCTATCCACAAGACAGTGGAGGGTTTGGATTCAGAGTTATCCCTCTCCTAGGCGGATTGTCAACCAAGACTTCGAGCTCCACCTGCCCGGGTTTGAGTTCGGAGTTGTCCCTCTCCTAGGTGGATTGTCACACAAGACTATGAGCTCCACCTGCCCATACCGTAACCCTGGTATAGGGTGGCTACCGAGCGCTACGCCTTGCCAAAGGGCGACTCGTGATTTTGTCCGGGGCTGCTTATTCAGTTTATTCGCAACTAACCTCTATATCTAGAGGCCTTCCCCCGATCCGCAACCTGGGGACCCGATGGATGGGAGTTGTCATCTCCAGCGGTGACACACGGGGGTCATAAAGAATAAAGGTAGAGTAGGAAAAGAAAGACGAGGCGGAAAAGGACTTCCGAAGCAAAATGCGTCAATTTTAAAACATCCCTAATCCTAAAATGTCATCAATTTACGTCAGTCCTCAACGTCAACAATTTTCCTCAATACTAAATCGTCATCCTATATTGTTAATCCTAAATTGTTATCAATTTGCGTTAATCCTCAATCGTCATGAATTCGCGTAGATCCTAAATCACCATCAATTTGTGTCAAGCCTAAATCATCATCCATCCATAAATCCACCATTAATCGTAAATCACCATCAATTGGCGTCAATCTCAATCGTTATCAATTTGAGTCACTCCTTAATCGTCACCAATTCGAATCAATCCTATATCATCATCATTTTGCGTTAATCCTCAATCGTCATTAAATTTGACTCAATCTTCAATCGCCATCAATGTGCATCAATCCTCAATAGTCATTAATTTGCGTCAATCATTAATCGTCATCAATATGCGTCAATCCTTAAT
Organism: Ceratothoa steindachneri; assembly: GCA_963969495.1. Taxonomy (NCBI): domain Eukaryota; kingdom Metazoa; phylum Arthropoda; class Malacostraca; order Isopoda; family Cymothoidae; genus Ceratothoa; species Ceratothoa steindachneri. Next base: position 25,148,294 of record OZ018320.1, on the reverse strand, counting down.
CGTCATTAAATTGTATCAATCCTAACTATTCATCGATTTCAGATTGGGAGAAAGACTCCGTCACCAATTTCAAGTCCTCCGTTGCGCCAGGCTCAAAATATAATAACCCGAGAATTTTCTGGTGAAGATATATTGATCTAATGTCAACACATTGAGATGTTATGGCACCTTATCTCAATTAATCTAACCCAAACTAACTTGTTGCAATGTTCTGCGATAAGCTGGTCTTTACTGGATTCCAGGTTAGACCTCATTGCGCATGGGTTAATTCTGTATATGCTCCGGTCGTGGTCGCATAGACCGCCTCACATATGAGGCACCCAATTTACTCCAGTAACACAGCTAAAGTAATTAAACGTATCTGTTAACAAAAAAATGTATCATGGGGTCCTTTTTAACCCAAGTGACGTGAAAATATTATCAAATATTTTTACTATGTGCATATTTTCCTATACGTATATGGGTATATTTGTGTGTGTAGGTATTTGTTACCTTCTTCTATTAATGTATAACTATGTATCTGTCTCTGCAATGAAATTTCTATATACAGTTCTTGCTTTCCACCACTGTCTTTTGTTTTATAACACGTCAGTGATATCATTTGTTTGAATATATCCGATATTAGCGATTGTCTTTTATTTTTGGTGAGAACTCTATTTTTCTTCCAATATTTTTCATTCCTCTGTTGTTCGTCCCTTGAAGATGTTGTAACCATCGAAAGCACTCGGGATCTTGCTTGTTTTCCTTAATTCCCGTGGGTTAAAATTTGCATTTACGTTATATATATATATATATATATATATATATATATATATATATATATATATAGAGAGAGAGAGAGAGAGAGAGAGAGAGAGAGAGAGAGAGAGAGAGAGAGAGAGAGAGAGAGAGAGAGAGAGAGAGAGATGTCGTAGAATAGGGTCAAGTTAACCCTATATATCTGCGTTTACAGTTGCGTAGTAGATTTATAAAATAAGCAGAGTGCAAATTACTGAATGTAGGTTGCCCAGAGTCAACTATCATGGAGGTGAGGACGGTCACCGTACAAACAAACGAACAATATTGACCGAGGGACGCTTGAATGACCTTGAGCGTATATTAAGCCGATGATAAAGGCTTTACACTGGGGGGGGGGGAGCACTTGCACAGGAGAATTGCGCGTTGCTGTTACCTCGAAGATTTGGTCCAAGGGAGTAATCCTTGCCTTGGCGTAAAGTTCAAACAATAGTCTCTTGACAATGACTATTACGGGGTGAACTTAAATCTTGCTTTCGAGTAACACGAATCGAGACTAAGCGCGCTGCGTTCGAGGAGCGAGAGGAAGCGGGTCGAGGTAGACTCACGTTAATTAACGAGAATACCGGGAGCTTGATGGGTTGTGCAAAAATTGTGCAGAGTCCAACGGGAAGCGAATAGCGGGTACGAACAGGGAAGTGCAGACGGCGGATACGGAGGAGGCCGGGCGGGCGGCAGATACAGACTTCAACTTTGGCGCCGGAGGATTTATAGGGCTCGAATGGGGTTTTTCCCATCCGTCCGAAGGAAGGGGGCTCTAGAGTCAGACGCATCGGTAGACAAGAATAATCTCGGCCTTTTAGCGCGAGCGCGGGAAGGTTCCTAAGCCGGCGAGGCGAACTTTGTCCGACCTCAGATGGGACCTGCTGGGGTCTCAAACTTGCCGCAGCTTCCTGTGATGGCGGTATTTCATAGTTTTTCATAAATAGATTGCATAGGATGGGGGAAAGGGATTTTTTTTGCCAAAAATATGGCCTTTATATTGAGTAACCGCCTTTCCCCCATTTTATGCAATCTATTTATGGAAAACTATGAAATGACCCTCCTTCATAGGATCCATTCTCAACCTCTTATCGGGTTCCGATATGTATACGACATCTTGTCGCCATGGCCCATAGACAACAACAATTTCAATGAATTTTTCAACAACCTGAATTCGTTACACCCATCGATAAAATTCAAAGTAGAATGGGAACAGAACAATTCTCTACCGTCTCTAGACGTAAATATCCACCGCTTAAATAATCATATCCAGTGCTCAGTCTATCGAAAGCCTACAAATTCAAATGCTTACATACATTTTTTTCTCATTACATGACAAATCCGTTAAGATATCTGTTATTTCTTCTCTCTTTCTCCGAGCCTATAGAACATACGACCCAATCTTCCTTCAGGATGAAATTAACCACCTTATCTGCAATTTCATTGAACGAAAATACCCAATTCATCTCATAAATAGATGCCATTCGAAAGCACGAAAATACTTCTATGCCATCTCCACACCAAGAAGGAACGATTTTAAAAAATGTATTAGTTTCCCATATGCTTCAGCCTTGGCCCCCATAATATCATATGCGAACGGAAATAACATAAATATTACATTCAAATATTCTAATACCATTCGAAAATCCTTGACTAGACTGCGTTCAATCAATCTCGATGCTGGAGTATACAGAATACCATGCTATAATTGCAAATTAACATACATCCGAGAGTCGGGCCACTTTAATAAGAGGATGAAAGAACATTTAGCTGATATCAGAAGGTATACGAACCCTTCAAGTCTCTTTACGCACATGCAAAAGCACGACCATAGAATTGATTTTAATCATGCAAAAATCATTTATAAATCAAACAATTATATTGAGGGGAGAATTGCAGAATCCATCATCATCAACAAAGATGATAATTTCAATTTATCTGAAGAGCAATACAAATTTAACAAATATATATCGAATAAAGTCCTCAATCGTATTTATAAACCCCCCGGATGCAATGGGTCTCGGAGATTAGCAACTCTTCAGATTGTTTCCGGTTCCACTTCATTTTGTTTAGCTTGTCATTCGCACCAGATTTACTCGAGTTTTTCCCAGATTGTCTCCAGCTGTTTCATTTTGTTTAGGATGTGTCTTACCTTATATATATACTGTGTTCCTTGCCTAGTTTCTTCTTTATTAGTTGAAAATGGCATCTTGCCGGAACTAGTCCGATAGTTATAAATAAAATCTTGATTCGAATGTTGTGGTTTACCATTATCTTTCACATATATATATATATATATATATATATATATATATATATATATATATATATATATATATATATGTTATATATTTATAATATATAACAGACATATCCCAGTAATCCTTGCTTCACCATTTGCCCCTTTCATCTTATACAGCGATATAATACAAGCATTTTTTTCTCTCCTTGGCCACTGTTCCATTTTTGAAAACCTTACAGCATAGCCACCAGACTCCCTTCTGTACACCCATCATACAGACCTGATTTGTACTCTTAAAATAAATTATAGTCATATTCGCTTCATCTTCCACATCCGCAGAATTAAGTTTAGCAAAGTAATCTTATCTTTACTTTCATTTCTTCATCACTAACAAGTACCTGCCTCATTCTTAAATACAATTATCAACCAATACATATTCACAATTCCACCCTCCACCTGTCTGCAAGTCATTCTAGAACGTCTCTTTCTCGGCCTTACTTCTATCAATACAAGGTACATACACTACAACCACGCAGTTTTACCCTACCAATTCTCAGCCTCGCACTCAAAATTCTTAACCTCACATATTCACAGAGCCAACCATTGCATCATGTCAATCCCCACTCAATAGTACATTCGCCCCGCCCCCTCCTCAGCCAATAATATAATATTTTCACATTAGAATGATTATTTATTGTTTTTTTCTATTAATGTATTATTTAATAGTTGACCTCAGGTTTCTTCTAGATTCTCCCCACCTCCCATGGCGTTTTTCGGGGTATCTTTTCTTAGGACAACTTTGATAGGTTAAAATAGTCAAGGTTAGTTCAACCGAATGTGGTACTACCCAACCATCCAACTTAACCTAAAATAACCGAATGGAGTACTATCCAACCTAACCTAGAAACCTTCTCTCTCTTGAAGAAAAAGGAAACTTTCAAAATCCTCGGGAGGGAAGGATCTGCAAGAGCCTCGTAATCTCTTTCTCTTTGTATTTTTAGGAAATCTTTCCTCTTAAGCAAGAGCATCTATGATAAATGAAATCGCCCTTTACTTCACTTTTTTCCTTCTCATTTTAAACCTATAGTTTCCTCTTATGTCTTTCTATTTTTTTCTTACACTCAACCTCCCTGTCTTCTATATTAAGACACTTTATTTTGGTTGTGTCCGACCAATTTCATTTCCCACGATGGATAACAAAGTTAATAAAGTTAATGATCTTTTCTGATATTGACTCAATTTGGGGCTAAGTTTGTACTCTATTCGTCTTTATCTCAGAGTTTTTTTCTAAGGCAGTACTCTACTCGATTGATAACTTTATTCTCGTGTACAGGTACAACGGACAAACCATCGAGCAGACCGTCCTAGGAACGGAATCTCCACAGCCAACCGCGTGCTCGCAGCTAGACAGCGTCAAGAAGTGTGAGTACCCAAAATAGTTTGACGTTTTGGCATTTAGTACGGGGGAAGGGGTCCACCCAAGGACGGCTTGTCTGTAAATGGATGGCTAACGGAAGGTCATAAGGCAGATCAATTGCATGAATACCCCCATTTGAGGACGAAAAAATGTTTTCTAATCTCGTTTGTGTTTTTAAAAAAAAGCAGCAAACGTCAAAATTGTAGTCTATGAAACATGAAAATCTATGGTCTAATTACTCACAATAACAATCCTTAACTCATATTGCCAATATTTAATGCTTTAGTGACAAATCTCTTCTCCACACTTACACAATATTTAGTTTAAATTAGTAGAATTAAACAAATTTGAAAGCCTAGTTGAAAATGATGTATATTTTAATGAAATTCAGTTTGCATTCGATGCCACAGTGAAAGTTGGGGGACGGGGGACTACAGCTCAATAAAAATACTTGACATGGTTAAGTTTAACGGAGTTATTTAAAGAGATCTTCTTTGTTTTATCGCAGTATAAAATTTATGTACGAGAATTTTAGCAATTACCGTTGTAGCAATTTGTTAGGCATGCAAAATAACGAAGAGGCAAATTAAGTTAATCCTCCCCCCCCATTCACAAACTATGTCACCTCTCCATGGTGCAACCATTCTCGTGTGTCATAAGTAGCCTATTCCACTGTCTCACATCCCTCTTACATAAGGCAGATCTCAACCGGCAAACATTTATAATAAATATATTTGTTTTGGAAGTCCAACAATTTAACATTTTGATCACCAATAAATACACCGTCTAATTTTAGTTCCAAATTAGTACTTTTCACTTCATACACTTTCACTTCTTACAACCATAACTCTTTCATAAATCGGTTTGTTTTTTAGCAAATACGCAAATAACCACGGAGTGGAGAGAAATAATGGATAAAGCAATCATAATGGTTGACGACTTATTGAGGTCCATAACCTCGTAAGTCTATAACTTTTGCAAAGTTCCTTTAAATTTATAGGGATGTAATAGAGCTAAATATAATTCAATTAATATCTTAAAAATCAAAGAATGTATTGAACTTAGTCGAAAACAAACTCGCCATCATGGCATTAACGTTAAACCGGCACTTCCTGAGGCAGGATCTGAAACAGTGCCTTTAGCAGCACCAGAAACAGGTGCCATCAGCAGGACCACAAGGCACTAGGTATAGCCAAATATAGTGTGACCGAAATTCCTTAACTTCCATCATTATATATTATTTTCTTCTTTTTTCCTATTAATTCCCTCCCTTGTCGACTGAACACCAGCCTCGTGCCCTTTCTGGTGGGTGCCAGTTTCCGCAATGACGGCGTTTCACTCGTTTGATTGATCACATCGCTAATAAAAATCAAGGTCGAGATATGGTCGGGTGTTGCGATTTTATGGCAGAGTTGGTTGTGTATGGTCCTGTTTAAGCCGTGGCGTTCGTCTCTGATTTAAATCACGCGTGGACAACAGGGGATTTTGGTCATTTTTTTAAGGTTGTAAAACATAGCCGTGGCCACCGTTGTGGCCATGAGTGTGCCTGACGCTGTTATTACGCTTGTTTCTTAGAAGAGGTTAAACAAAAAGTGGCTAGTACACTATTCATGTGCGTTCCGTTTTAATTTAATGACATAGCGGCGCACACTAATTGATAACACTTGGCCGGGCTTTCCCTGGCCACAGAAGAGAATTCTAGCCTCAAATGGAGGGGATTTCTCGGAAACGGCGACCGTAATACGACCATATCTTGATGTCATCGTGTAAAAGCACCCTAACTCTCCTCCACCGGCTACATAAGCTGTCATCAGACTAGATAATGAAAGTCACATTAAGATCAAAATGACAATCGCGGGGGAAATCTACGAGCACCTGGGGGAAAGTGCAGAAAAAGTGTTAGACTGTTTTCCCCTCTCCTCCGCCTAGTGAGCAGTGGGTAAGAATGGTGCGAAGCGAAAACCAACGAGGGCAAGAAATTTGGGAGCTCTGTAAAGAAAGGGCTGAAGTTGGGGGAAGTGAATATGTAGGGAAGATATATGGCCGCAAATTCACCTGCAGACACTAGGGTAGGGAGGGTACGCACCTTCGGGCGTTGGCCCGGGAGTACACGCAATCTGCCAGATGGTAGCTGCAGCATGGTTTCCATGGTACACCTGATAACCTTTTGCAGGGGATAGAAATAGAAAATAAATATAGGGGGGAGTTAGAATGGGGGAAAGGGTGGGAATGTTACTCTCTCTCCCTCCACCGGAGACGAGTGATGGGGGTGAACCCCGAGCCCCGAGCAGAGATGAATGGCTGAAAGCTGGTCGACGACTAGCCTGCGAAATTAGCCGCTGCACAAGAAAAATAGGTGAGAAGAGGCTTGTAATGAACGTCGCGAAAAGGGGTTAAATTGGAGGTCGATGGAAAATAAAGCCAAGTTAGTTTCAATATCGAAGGGGCGGTTGTACAAGCGACCTCTTCTACTTTAAAGCTGCGGCCAGGGTGAAGCCACCACCACTATGTCCTCGTTCGCTGTAGGCGAGTTTCCGCAGCTTCACGTCAATCGGAGCCGATTTTGATTAATAACAGAATCATTTTTATCTCTTTTCAATAAACGTACCTCCCCCTTCTGCCCTCTTCTCCTTGTACACCCCCTCATCTCTGTATTTTCCCCCTACATATAAGCCTAAATTAAAATTGGAAAAAAGGCTCCGCTTCGAGAGGACTTTTAATAACGCGCATCCATAGCTCCTCTCAAGACGAACGGCGAAGCTCAGTTTCTCTTTGATATTATAACTTTTCATCGTGTTTGATTTGAGTCTCGCTTTTTTTGTTACATTTTATTACATATTTTGTGATTTCGGGGCGGAGGGGGGGGGGCGTGTGTTTTTTTTTTGCGACCGGGGGAAAACGGAGCTTGAAATATCGAAGGACTCAAAATTTCGCCCAAGGGAATCTGTTCCCGATATGTGGATACTCATCAGTTGGAGTGACCTTAGGGGGGGGGGGTACGTTTGCCTCCTGAGTGACTTGCCTCCTTTTGCTCTCATCCTTCTGATAACGTCTCTTCGTATGCAGTATTTTTCGTGTTCCTTTCCCACACTTTGGGGTAATTTAAGTGGCATTGATGTGCGCCGATCTATTGTTTTATGGGGAAGCGGTTAATGATGATTATGTATCCTTTGTGTGAACTTTTTCCTAAAGGGGTATAATACGCCTTGTCGAACCAAGTCACCAGTACTTATGAAGTTTGCTACTAGTGTCATTTTCATCCCTAGCTCTTTTTGTTATTTGTTTCTATTTATTACCCCTTTCATTTATCAGTCTATTTACTTCCCCCAGCAGAAACTTTTCTCGTGGGTTCCACAAGTATCTTTTTATATTAAAAAAATTCCATAAAAGGGATTTGATTTTAGGTCGTTGCGTCATTATTCCCCCACTCGTTAGCTAATAAAAGCCGCCTTCTAAATAAGGCAGTTTACCGGCAAAAAAGAAGGAGGAAGAAGAGATTGTCGAGCAGAAGGACAGGGAAATAAATCGGGGAGGACAACCCCTCAAAAGAAGGTTCTGATGGAAAGCCGAAATACCGAATACTCTCCGAAACGAATCAGCAGAGATCTCTGCGACGGAGGTCGATCCCCCGCACGGCCGCTGCCCGCTGCTTCGATTCCCCTCTGCCCTCGAACTACTCGACCAACCTCTAAATCGGCTTCCAGGCAGGCTAGGCAAGGATAGGCTGGATAGGCAGTAATAATCGTCACAATCGATTATGCGAATCGGTTTCGTTTCGTGTCGATCCGTATCACGATCTTAATCGTCGGTTCGAATCTAATAATCGAGTCTCGTCTGACAACCAATGAGAGGAGGGAGGCTCAGACGGAGGCTGTTGGACGAGGCCGGCCTTTGTGGAGGCCACGTGGCTGAGACCGACTCAATCTGGTCAAGTGTGACCAATCTTCTCGCCCCCCTACCCTAAGAGGAGTCTCGAGTGGAGGGAAAGAGTGCACTCCTCCGTGGATTCTACTCCCCGATTACTCTAAGGGCTGCGACAAATACATGTAATCTATTAACTCCCTAACCAAATAGACTGACAGATAGAAAGAGACGGATTAACAGGACAGATGGAGATTGATTCGGAGGAGGATAGACCGACATAGAGGACTGGAGCTAAGTGGTACTGGCTGGGTGGGTAAATCGACAAAACCAGGTACAAGCAACCTGTTATGCGAGGGAACACATCACTTAAAGACGACTACGGTACCGTTCGTTTAATTAAAATGATAATTAAATCAGATTATTATGATTAACCATCAATCATTTAATGTGATCGAAAAGTGTCTGCGCAGGAAGAAAATCCCCTTGTTGAAAAGTAAAAATAATAACTGTCCACAGGGAAAACAAATAGGGAGAAAAGAATATAAATCATTATAAGGCTCTTGCCAATCAACTTTGAATGGTCAATTTGTGTTCGAGTAGGAGGAGGACCTTTTCAACACATATTGTAATTAATTTCGATACTCGGGAGAGACTTTGGAATCAATCTATATAATTAATACCTTTGTTACGCGGTAGTGGAAACCACGCGATAACTTTCGTGTTACGAGTATTCCATCAAGTGTATGGTCGTACTGGTACGAAAAACTCACACCTCTCTGTTCCATCCATGTTGAAGAGCATCAAATGCCCCATTGTGTTGACAGTTTTTAGTCGCGTGCGACTCTATTTCTCACTATGTCGTCGGACGGTCGGTCCCTCCGTCGGTCCCCGTTTTGATTTTTTTTTATAATAACATCATAACTTTTCGGCCGATTCTAACGAAATTTGAAATCCTTGTTGTGTTACATTTCTTTTCGAATGATATAATAACCCGGGAACTATTTTGTTTTGGAAATAACATCATAATTATTCGGCCATTCCTAACAAAATCTGAAACTCTTATGTTTTTTTACATTCTCTTTCGAATGATATAATTGCCAAAGTACTCCCAAGGTTAGCCGGGGAATTATTCGGCAATGACATCATAACTCTTCAGACGATTCTAACGAAATTTGAAAACCTTATGTCGTTTTACATTATATTTCGAATGATATAATTACCAAGGTCTTCCCAAACATAGTTTGGGAATTATTGAAAGTTTTGAAGGTCATTAGGTCGTATATCAGAATAGGTGAGAGCACGCGACTTTGGTCAGCAGACCTTGTTATATTTTCCTGTTCACTGTGTAATATTTATCTGGATTTCTTTTCTTCATTCTTACCACTCTACCTTCATGAAATTGTTTTAAGATGTTTCACCAAACTTTTGAGGAGAGGTGAAGTAGATGTTTATATTTACTTGACCTTTTGGACTTCATGTTTTTGGAAAATGTGACTTTGCGGTTAGTAAATGTATTAAATGGCATTTGTGCAACAAAAGTCCCGTTATTACATGATAGATAAATGCAAATAAAGGCTTTTTAGTTATTGGGTTGAGGAATAAGTTGTTGCGGTTTTATCGAATTTATGTATTACCATTAACAATTTTAGAAAAACTTTATTTTTAATTAATAACAGTATGCAATTTAATCAATAGTGTATTTTCCGTTGTTATTTACGACTTCTTCCCAACGTTCAACTAGTTTTTCGATGCCTCTGCAATAAAAATGTCTGGATTTTGACTCGAAGAATACGTCTAACCAGGTTTTTAATTCCACATCAGTATTGAACGAAACGCCGCGCAAATTGTTGGAGAGCGATTGGAATAGATGGAAATCCGATGGAGCCAAGTCTGGCGAATATGGAGGATGTGGCAGGATTTCCAAATTAAGCGTTTGTATGGCGTCTTTTGTCATATTGGCAATGTGAGGACGAGCATTGTCGTGTTGCAGAAGGACTCCATAACGTCGATGAGGTCGCTTTTCACGAATAGCTTCGGCGAGTCGATACATTTGTTGAATGTAGATTTCTGCATTGACAATCTCTTTGTTCGTAAGGATCTCATAAAGAATGATGCCTTCACAATCCCACCACACACACAGCATCGTCTTTCGTGGATGAAGCCCTTGCTTTAATCGCATAAGTGTTTTTTTTTATTGTGGCTAAGCCATTATCCTCGAGTAGCCTTGTGATGAGCAAGCAAACCTGCGGCAATCGTGGAGCGTTGAAGTTTGTTGCTTTCGCTCAAAACGTGCGGAACCCATGCACGGAGTTTTTTAACTTTCCCCATCGAATGAAGTGATTCTCTACAGTTTTCTGATCACACGCCAATTGTACAGTCACCTCTCTAGTCGATTGACGAGGATTTTCATGAAGAAGGTCGTTTAATCAATTTTCATCCAATTTAATGGGGCGTCCAGAACGTTCTTCGTCATGAAGATTGAAATGATCGTTTTTGAAACGTGAAAACCACCAATGAGCTGTCCTTTCTGATAAAGCATTTTCTCCGTACACAGCACAAATATCGCGACGAGCTTTGGCTGAGTTTGCATTGTTCCCGTCTCGATTGAAAATGAATAACAACAAGTGTCAAAAATGCGCCTTTCTTTCAACTTGACATTCCATTTTGAGTGCACAGAACAAAAATTAAATTAACACATCTTTTAAATAAACCGCAATGACTTATTACTCAACTCCAAGACGTAGCTTAAGCAAAAGCCTAATAGTCTACGCCTTTAAGAGACGTAGCCTAACCTTTGCAAATTTTGCTGTCATTATTTATTATTGTTTCTTAATAAGTGCGAAATTCACGCCAACAAAACTTAAATCAACACAAGATTAAAAAAAAACGCAAGAACTAATTCCTCAACCTTAATACATTAGATACCAACGTATACACTACGTTAGTGTATACAATATGGTGGACAAACTTTGTTGATGTTTCGAAAAATGTTTCTTATCGTTCCATATTTTAATTCCTAACGAGTGTTTCGATCTATGCCGATTTCCTCATTTATTTGCATTTTTATTTTTATTAGGTTACGTGTTTCAGAAACAGCACAGCTGCTTCCTAGATATCTTTGGTAGTTCCTTCCAGTTCCTCCAGCTTGCTTTCTCTCTTTGATCGAACGTCTGTCAATTTTTTTCCACCACTAATGTCTTAGCTGCCGAACATTTCCGTATGTATTGTTTTCCTTACGAGCCTCTTCCACCTTGCTTCACCCAGGTTTAACTAAGGAAGGAGGAGGAGGCCAATATTCTCATTTCATATTAGTTAAAATGCGCTTTCTATACCCTCATCCTCTCACACCATTCCCATCCTTTTAACTCATGTCCCGATAACTATTAGCTACCTTTTCCCTGTTCTTTTGGTGGGAGGAGATCCATTTATTTATCCATTTGGCAAACCACTCCAACGCAAAACTCAGCCATCTGATTACCCGCATCGTGAAATTTCATCACATTGACATGACCACATCTTGATGTGGCTTCTTTCCTTTGTATCTTCGTACCGCCAGACACAAAATCTCGAAAACTCTTTAGTGTGAATTAAATAAAACAAGCCGCCAATTCCTTCTCCTCTACACTCCATTATAAGTGTTAGGCCGAAACTCTCCAACAATGCCATTTACACTATCCCTCTTATTATTCTGTTAAGCGCAATCAGACTAACAAGCCTGACTTGATCTCTAGGGACTCACCCACCCCTCGTACAGGCCAGCCCAGGCTGGCGTTGGCAGGGAGTGCAAATTGGCTGGGTCCGTCTCGCACACGTGCGAGATTTGTGCTTTAATCCGTATCGCGAGATGGGGTTGGGCGACTCGTAATCCGCTGTGGACAAATCAAAGACCCATCATTATGTCGTTAAGGAGAGCTCATCAATACCGTATCGCTGTTAGATACGTCACAGATAATGCCGCCTCACAACATAATTTCCTTGTTCCCTCCCTCCTATCTTCTTTTTTTTACCTTTCGGGGTCACATATATATATATATATATATATATATATATATATATATATATATATATATATATATATATATATATATATATATATGCAACAAAGCCCAGAGAAAAAATTAATACGAGGATTCCAAGTACTTTCGAACTTTATTTCGAGTTCTTTATCATTCCTCGATAAAGAACTCAAAATAAAATTCGAAAGTACTTGGAATCCTCGTATTAATTTTCCCTCTGGGCTCTGTTGCATATATATATATATATATATATATATATATATATATATATATATATATATATATATATATATATATATAGAGAGAGAGTTTTGGAAATAACCTAAAATTACCAATGAACGAAGCATTCAAAGAAATACATTTGCTTTTTCTTCAGTCAAGACTTTTTGAGGCACAATTAGGAAAGGAACCACACACACTCAATCCTGGAGTTTCAAAACTTTCTCGAAAATTGAAAAAACAATTCAACGTCGTCAAAATTTCTTTTATTTTCCTTTTGTCAAATTTGTTAAGTTAGGAACTTCCAGGATCTTCCGTGTATCTGTGATTCTAACCTTTTCATCACTATCGGTTCATTAAAATTGAGGTTGTGTTTTACATGTGCTTTGACGCGTAGCTCTCTGGTTCTTTCCTTCTGCACGCCATAATTATTTAGGTACGAGTAAATACGTTTTTAAAGATTTATAGTTTCACTAATGCCTTGAGGGACGGGGGGTGGGGGCATGTAAGTAATGGAATAAATGTAGCTCGCTTCTCTCCAAATTTCATAGACGGGATTGTGAAAAAATTCATAACATGCCGAATCAAGTTAACTGGGATTTAGAATTCAGCAGGAAGAATATTTATGTGATGTGGAAATCTTTTAAGAATATATTAAGGCGATGTTATGGAAAGTATCATTTGGATCTATGGATAGATGTTATAGTGGGGGGGGGGTACTCGGGTGTCCTTTGATGGCTTATTATGTTATGTTATGATGTTATGTTATACTGTTATTATTATTGTCCTAAACCTATCAAATAAATGTTTAAAAATGCCAGTAAAGGAATTTTGTTGTGTGGTTTTAGTGTTAGTGATATTATAAAACCATTTTTGGTTGCATTTAGTTTTATGGCTAAGTTATCTGCACCCCTTAGCCAAACCTCCTTCATTTCCATCCAAGCTTGGGACCGACCATGGCAGAGTTGGCGTTCAAACTAAATGTGTAAAATTAAGGTGTACACGATGTACACGACCATCTCAAACAAACTTGAGGTCAAAGGCGCACTGAAGTACTTTGAATCCTCATGAACAATCGAACAAGAGCTTACTTCAACGTTCCACTATCTTCAAAGTCTCGAGATAATGTATAACCATCTTTTGGGGGATAAATTGTTACGAGTGAAGGAAACAGAAGACGAGAACAGCACTGATTACATAAATAAGTGACAAATTGATGACAATACCCAAAAAGGACATCGTCAGGAGTAGACTTTAAAATGCGTCTGGTGGAAGGTGACCTGTGATATCCATTATGAGTTAGGAAATTAGGAGAGGGTTTCAATTAGATCTATTGCCAGCTGAATGAGTATTTAAACTAATTAATTTTGGATTGCCAAGTTTTGTTGAAGAATAACTGAATTCTACAGCATAACATTACGCAGTCACAGTACAAAAACAAACCGAGGATAAGATAATATTGTCAAGATTAGAAGTTCAACCACACTGTCCACGCTCACCAGATTTAAGGGGTACGGATTGACATTTTCTTAGATCCTTAACCCAGATCATTCTTCCGATAACATTCGTAAATAAGGGCTGAGTGTGGTTTTACTTTTCCCATGGCCTGTTGTCAATGGTAATGATGACGATTATCTTATAATGGGTATTGCAAAAGTCCTTTTACACTCATTACGACGTTCTCAACAATGGACACAATAATAGTTTTGATGCAGTTAAACAAGTTTTTATTGTTTTATATAAATATGTGTTTAAATTCTAATATTAATCAATGTGGTTGCCCTCAGCGGCAAGCACGCGCTCTAGGGGAGACCAGAAGGCTGCCGCTGTCGCTCAACCTCAATCCCCTCGATTTCAGCGTGTGAGCGCATGTCAAGGTCAAGGCCTGCAAGGTCCTCCACAGTGACGGAGGCCTTTAGCTCGTCGACGTTACTGTGGTGGACCTTGCAGGCCTTGACCTTGACATGCGCTCACATGCTATAATCGAGGGGATTGAGGTTGGGCGACAGCGGCGGCCAAAAGTCCTTCGAACAAAAGTTCATATTCAACCTCAACCACTTTTGCACGGTCTTTGCCTTGTGGGTCGGGGCACCGTCCTGCTTAAAGACGTAGTTCGCCTTCTTTGCGATCATTCTCACCTAAGAAAAGGCATTTCGTGCCCAAGATGTCCTTTAGGTCGGCCGTGATGAGCTTGCAACCGGCTGTGAACCACACCGGCAGCATCTTCTCTCAATCGAAACTACGACGCCGAGCATCATCACGGAGGGCGGGTGTTTGGTCGTGGACACGTAGCGAACCTGGGAGATGTCATGGTCAAAGCTTGCCACTCGGTCGTTCTGCTTGTTGATGACCGGATCAAAGGTGAAGGGTTTTTTATAAAAAAAATGAGAATTCGATTGTCATGACCCCTCAAGTCGTTTTAGAAGGCACCGACGGCGCTACCACGTTACCTCAAGCTCTTGACGCCCTCCTCCTTGATGGTCCTGGACACCATGGCCACCGAAATGTCTTATTATTCGTAAGCGCTGTCATTTTGAGCTTCGGAGCACTTTTTAGGACCTTTCTCACAGCCAAACGATTGACAACTTGACGTCTGCCTGAACGAGGTTGATCTTTAAGGACTTCCTCGTTCTCGAGCCTTCCCGTGACACTGTAGACGGCCATCCGGCTTATGTTGAGTTGTTTGGCTGTGTCGGACTTGTTGTGGCCCACGTGCAGGAGAGCAGAGCTCTCGATTCTTTTCACTTACATCTTAAAACAGCTGCACACAGTGGAATAGACGTTTTAATGAACTTACATGCTGAAAAAGTAGAACTTAACTTTGACCAATTTTGACTAGTGATCAACCCTAGATAACACTATCGAAGGTGCGAGAATCTACATTATTTTCCCTCTCTCCTAAATCGCTCCCTTGGAACGTGATCAACTATGGTTTGCCTCGAATCTAGAACAATTAGTCGATGCTAAGGGATCTATCACAAATTACTCCTTTGGACTCAAAATAAACTTTCTAAAGACCAAAATAATGATTAGTTTTACAAAAGAGAGAACTATTAGAAGTGACGATCAAATTTTAAAGCTGCTACCAAAATACCTATACTTGGTGAAGCTTTTGAATACTTGATGAGAACATGGCAATGGAAATCAGCAGAACATAAGTTAGGCTTAATAGCGGTAGGAACTCTTAGCCTCTCCCCCTCCCCTTCCACCCCTTCATAAGCGCCATGCCACTATACCTAACACACCAATAACCAGTGCCTCCTACCAGTCTTAACTTATGGAAAGGAAACTTAGACACTGAACACAAAAAGAAGGCAGAAACTAAGGACAACTCAAGGAAACACAGAACCACTATGAATAACCCGCATGAACCATACAAGTAATACGTAGCTAAGAAAACAACCACTCGTGAGAGATCTACCAAAA